>CM016626.1:55909653-57162515 GCA_005393395.2 Gossypium australe | reverse complement strand
CATTAATTATTTCACTAAATGCCAAAACATTATCATCCATTAACTCACTAATGGGTTAATTACCACTTAAGGACCTTAACTGTAGGGTTTTATACCTATTTAACACCTTTAGCTAATAGAACACAAGTTTTACAATTTACGCGATTTAGTTTTTTTTATCAAATTAAACACTCAAATGATAAAATTTCTTTCCGAAAATTCCACACAATCATATTTTCATGCTGTAGACATTAAAATAATAATAAATTAAATATTTTGACTTCGGATTTGTGGTCTCGAAATCACTGTTCCGATTTGACTAAAAACGAGCTGTTACAGTAAAAATGTAAAATACTATAGTTTGATATTCAAATTATTCGAGTTATTCAAATTTGAAAACTCAACTTGATTCAAACTCAAAATTCAAAAAAAAAAATTGAGTTGACTCGAATAACTCGATTCTTTTAATTCGAAATTTGAATTTTTTTCGATTTTTTTAGTCCAATCGAGTTTTGCTCGTCCCTAATTGAATACTAGAAAATAGGCTCACTTCACTTATAAAATTAGGACCAACTTTAAAAAGTATATATAAATTTTTATTTAATATGCAATTTGATATAAGAATTTTAATTTGGTGTGATTATAGGCATGAAACTTTGATTTTGGCTCAAATATATATATAAAACTTTAATTTGATTTAATCATACATATTTGAAGAATTAAATACATCAATTTATTTTTATATTGGATAATAATTATTTATGCATGCATATATAAAGATAAAATAATGTTATATCAATAATTGTGTTAATAAATTGTGATAGTTGGACCAAATCAAAATTTCATGTATAAAAATTGCACATTAGACCAAAGTTCATTTCTAAGGGATAAATTCAAAACTACACATGAACTTTGATCAAATGTACAATTTAATATATAAACTTTGATTTGGTGTAATCATACACAATAAACTTTGATTGTGGTTTAGATGCATACATAAAACTTTAATTTTGATTCAACAATATATATTTAAAGAAATAAATATATCAATTCATTTATATATTAGATAAATATAATTATATGTGTATGCAATATGTAAATGTAAATTGGTTCTATATTGATTATTATGTTAGTGATTTGAAAAGATTGAATTAAAATATGTGGTGAATTGAAATATAATACAAAATCATGAAAAATAATTAAAACACTTTGTCACTAAAAATAATGTAAACACTTAATAAATCAACACATTAAAATTTAATGAAATTTATGACTCTTTTAACTTACCCAAAGAAAATAACATGATTATAGTGTAAATATATTTTTCTAATATTATAGATGAAAGTAATTGTCAAATAACAGGGATTCAATTAAATAAGTATAATTATTATTAAATGGATAAATTTAATTTTTATATTATCAAAATGAATTAAATAATATTAAATGATAAGGAAGTTAATATTCATTGTTTAGAAAAGTATATGAATTAATTTTTTATTTATAACTAAACTCTAAATTTAAGATTTTATTCATAAAATCATAAAAAAAATTTAAAATATTAATTATGTTATATAGTAAGCTAGGTTTGGTTACTAATATAGTAATGAGTAAAAAAAACTTATTTAATACATATATGTTAAAATAACTAGACATAAAATAAAAAATAATTGGTATAAATTTAGACATGAAATTAGAAGAATAAGTTAAAACTTTTGTAAAAAAATAAAATCCCTTTAAAATAAGTAAAATAATTTTTTTATCAAAAAAATCATGTAAATAATTAAAAATTACCAATTCAAATTAAGTTATTGAATTGATAAACTAAAATATGCAACATAAATGTTAATACAAAAAATAGTGAAGAGCAGGAAGTAGTTAGAGATGATGACAGAGAGGGAAAAGCCGAAAGTTTCTAGAATGAAGCTCCGTTCTCCATTTTATTAATTTCTTCAGCATTCTCATTGTACGCCCTGCAAAGCTGCAACCCTTAACCGATAATAAATGGTGTTGATGAAAAGTTATGATTAGACTTGTTCATGAGTCGAGTCTTTCGGTTCGGTTCGAAGGTCCGTTCGAAATGTGAAAGGGTTTGGACAAAAATATAAGTCTGAAAAATGTGTTTGGACAAAAAAAAAAGGCCCGTTTAAAAACAAATAGGGCCTCAGGTAAGGTATTTTTTGTCTGAGCCCGGCCTAGCCCGAATTCACTAAAGGACAAAAAAACTCTGCTTTTTTTAATATTATTTTCTTGTTATTTTCTCCCTATTTTGCTATTATTTTACTATTATGTTGCTACTATTTTGTTGTTATTGTTTGGATATTATATAAAACTTGTTTTATTGTTAATTTTGTTATTATTTTAAAGACATTTGCTTGTTAAGTTGCGTCTATCTTAACATTTTTGATGTATTTATATATTTTAAAATTATATAAAAATAATATAAAATTAATATGGGCGGGCTGGGTCGGGCCCGAGTTTTAGCATTTTTATCCGGGTCAGGCTTGGTCAAGATTTTAGGCCCGGCCCAAGCCTAGCAAACGGGCTTGAATTTTTAGTTGAGCTAGGCTCAAACCCGGCCTGGCCTGGCCCATGCACACATCTAGCTGTGATTAATATGATTTAAATATTTACCTATAAGTGAAACCAATTATACGCCAAATTTACTCATATATGTTAAAAAAATTGAGAAATTATGTTTTTTTTTAAATTTATCGATTTACGTTATTTTTAGGAAGATAAAAAAAAAGGCGACCTACAAGGCACATTCTGTAGGACGCGTTTTTTGTCCAACGTTAACTTCCAAATGGCCATAAATCCAAACAACTAATTTTTTCCTATATAAACCCTCCAATTCTTATTTCATTCAATTCAACTCTCAACTCATTGTTTTTGATTTATTGTTCCCAATTTGTTATTCTCAATTTTTTATTCTAAATTCCCAATTTCAATTTTTTTTTTAAAAAATTGTCTAAAACTTTTGATTTTATTTTATTCAATTTTCGATGGCATATCAACTTATTTATTTGGATGACAAGCACATCTCCTATGTTCAATTACAAATTATAAGAAAATATTATTTAAATATTTAATTTTAATCCGTTAATTATTATGATGTTAAGAAAAAATTATCAAATTATTTAATTTTAAATAGTTAATTATTACGTTGTTCAGATTAAATTTTTTTAATGTTTATATACTCAGGCCGAAGATCGAATTTTGGAGACGTACATAAAGAACATAAGCGAAGGTGCACCTGTAACACCCCAAACTCGGCCCAAACGCTACAACCGGATCTGGTATGTCACTTAAGGGATTTTACAAAACATGTCGCATTTTGGAAAACAACTACTAGGTTTAAACATTTATACCGAAAACTTAATAATTCAATAATTTCTAATTCAGATAATACGAGAATCAACGATGAGCGCTAGAAGAGGAAGAAGAGGCCGCGGCCGAGGCCGTGGAAGTGTTAGGACTGATGTGCTGACTCAGCTAGTTAGGGAGGTACTGAAGGAGGTTAAAGAAATCAGTGAAACACTTCGGGTTGGGTGCGTGGACTGTAAGAAAAAAAGAGATCGTAGTTTTCTAGGGTTGTAGTCTCGTTCTGTGAAGCATGTTAAGGTACGTCCAAACTTCCGGATTTGTGAATATTGCAGAAGGTGTCATCCGAGTGAATGTTGGAGGAAGTCAGGAACGTGTTTAAGATGCGGGTCTGAGGAGCATAAGGCTCGGGATTGTTCAATCACTATTAAGTCGGGTATGTTTTGTGTGGATGCTATATTTTTGGGTATAGAAACTGTATGCGTGCAATGTTTATATATTATTAAATTAGAGTGCGCAGCGAAAGCATAGTGGTGAGACTTGGGTAGTACGATTAATAGTTAGTTGGAAATTTCGAGAACGAAATTTCTTTAAGGGGGTAGAACTGTAACATCTTGAATTTTTGGGCCTATGCGTTTAATGGGTGGATATGTTTAATGTGTTAATTTAAGTGTTAGGGGTCCAAATTGGGCTCAGGCTTAGGCAGAGGCCTTGATTAAAATTATCTGTTTGGGTATTATAGGGTTTAAAAGGTAGTATCTATGTTTAAAATACCAAAATGGGCTTGTGGCCCAATCTTAGGAGGTGACGCCACACAAGGGAGTAAGGGGCCCAAATTTAAGTTTCATGGAGCCCAATTCTTTTAATTTAAGTTAGCTAAATTTTGGGCATTAGGATTAGGTGGAATGGATGGCAACAAGGCTAAAATTTAGGGATTTTAATGATTAAAATATGTGGATAATATGCTAATAAAGGAGGGAGGAGTTAGAGATAATTAAGTCTCTTTTAGATGAGCTAGTAGATTAAGATAAATGAGAAAAGATAGGATTTATCTGCAAGGTTAGGTAAGTGCCGAAATTTCTATAAATAGGGGGAATATTTCTTCAATTTCGGCATTTGGGTTTTTCTCTCATTCTTTTCTCTTCTTCTCTGAGTAAAAGCCGAAAACTCCTAAAGCTCCATCTTCCTCTTCATTCTCTGCAAAAGCCGAAATCTCTAAGCCAATTCCCTCATCTTCACTTTGATTCAAAAGCCGAAACTCTTTCCATTCTTTTTCTTCCTAGCCGAAATCTTCAAGTCTCTTTCTTGTTTTCTTTTCTTCTTCTTTTTTTCTGTCAGAAACCGAAACTCTTCACTCAAGTATTTTAAAAACCAAAGACACATCGACCTTCTCTTGTTCATACTTTTTCCGGGATTTTCCTAAAAGCCGAAATCCCTAGATCTCATCTCCTGTGATTGCCGAATTACTTCTATGGTGCCTACTTGTGCCGAAATCTGAAGGGAACTTTAGTGGAGTCAATCACATAGATCTCTGAGTTATAGATCGGTAGCACTCGAATCGTGTTACTTTCGAGATTTTAAGGTAAGAAGATCTATTAGTTTTAATGTGTAAATTAAGGATTTACTAACCCTTGGCCGAATATAGGAGAGACCCTATTTTCACATCTTTCCGGCTTTTTGAGCAAAGTTGTAGATCGGTCTACCAAGGGTATTGACATTAATTAGGTGTGTAACCTTTCTCTCTGTTAGACTGTTTGCTAATATATATTCATATGTATAAATCTGCTATACTCTGCTAAATGCCGAAATCCCGGCATAACAAGTGAAAACCCTTGAAGGGTAAAGGCTGATCAACAGGTTAGTGACTTCTATCCTATTTCAGTGATTATTCATGTTAAAACGATATGCTTTGTATGACGATTTCATTGTATGCTTGGGGTTGGGAAATTGATGAAAAGGGGAAGTGATCTGTTCTGGTGGCTTTTGCCATTTCAGCCTGGTGACTATGTCACAAACTCTGTTTCTGGTGGCTTTTTTCCATTTCAGCCTGGTGACTCTGTCACAACTCTGACGATGAGCAGCACGACTGCCATCAACGGCGTGTAGCGGTGCGGGTTGATTGTAGAAATCCCCTATGGTGTGAACGGCTGGTACGGGAGGCGTGTAACGGATGGAAACTTAGGATTTGGGTTGGGCTTGCATAATTTTTTTGTTATATATATATTAAACTGTTATTCTGTTCTGTGGGGCTAAGGCCCAAATCTAATGGTTCATAAGGGTTGCACACTGAGTCTCGTGACTCAACCAATTTCTTAACATTTTCAGGTAGCACCTAGTGCATCGGACCGGGCTGGAGAGGAGCGCAAGGTGGCCATGCAAAAGAACTCTTGGATTTAACAAGAAGACTCCAGTTTATTATTTTATATTTTTATTTAATGGGTTTTAAAATTTATTGTAATAAGGCCATGGGCCACTAGGCTATTATTTATGTTTTGGTTTTATGTTGGGCTTTTATTACTGGGCTTTTAAGTTTTATGTTTTAAATTAAGTTAAGACATGTATGAAATTATAGTTTTTGTTTAAAATTCACCAAGGTAATTTATAACTTTATATTTTATATGAATTAATGAATTATTAAGTTTTCGGTATAAATGTTTAAACCTAGTAGTTGTTTTCCAAAATGCGACATGTTTTGTAAAATCCTTTAAGTGACATACCAGATCCGGTTGTAGCGTTTGGGCCGGGTTTGGGGTGTTACAGCACCAGAAGTCATTCATGGACACTTGCGAGATACATGCTTTTTATATGTTGCTCGCATGCTAGGGGGACTAAATTGGATCCCCTACTCACCAGTGCTTTGGTCGAGAGATGGAGACCGAAGATACACATGTTCCATCTCCTCTGTGGCAAGTGTACAATTACACTCGAGGACATCGGTTTATACCTCGATCTATTGGTTGCTTAAGATGTTGTTACGGGGCCAGTTGTTAGTGCCAATTGGAATGCAACGTGCGAGAAACTACTGGAAATGTGTCAAATAGGTTTAGGGGTAGCCGGATCGAGATGAGATGGTTGGAGGATGACTTCCAAACCATCGATACTTCAGCGATCGACATTGAAATAGAGCAATTTGTACGCACATTCATCTTGAGGTTGATAGGGGGTTTGCTAATGCCAGATCAATCTCGCAATCGGGTACACTTAAGGTGACTGCTACTAGTAGCCAACTTGAGAGAAGTGGGACAACTTAGCTAGGGATCGACGGTGCTGATGACATTGTATAGAGAAATGTGCCGGGCGACAATACTGGAAAAAGCTAAAATAGGCGGTTGCATGCTACTTCTTCAATTGTGGGTATGGTATCGACTACCCTTTCTACACCCCCGAGTGCAAGTTCCTTATGAATTCATGGTAAAATTCATTTAATAATATTGTTATAATTTTTAAATAACATATTTTTTGTACATGGAACAACCCTGCTAGACACAACAGTATACCGACTGAGCTCGAGGACATTCAGCTAGCTTTAGACCAACAAACTGAAGAGGAGGTTAGTTTATTAGTTTCATAGTTATCAGTTTTTTTATTCGTAATGCAGTTGCTAAAATTTATAAATTCGTACTACAGTTCGTATGGATGCCATACGCGGATCTAATTTCAGGAATGAATCTCAGATGAATTTTTGGCCAACCGCAGAATTTGGCACATGAAAGTGCCATTGATCGTGTTTGCAACGGTTGAGATGAATGAATCTGACCGAGTTATGCGGCAGTTCGGGTGTATGCAGCATATTCCACCACAACCTCAAGAGCTCGATGACATGCACAAGATTGACATTGGGGAGAGACTTGACAAATATTGGGCAATATTCCACAATAAGTATATCGAGATTTGGCAGCACAAGTACAATTACTTGCCAACGCGTGAACCATTTCTCACGTCGGAGTTGGTGACAACTCCATATTACATGGATTGGTTCAAGCATCACGAGAAGTCATATCTACTTTCGGCTTCAGAAAGGAGTAGGAATATTATCGTAGAAGGCTAAGACGAGGGCCCACCAATCCCAGGTTGGGAGGAGATGTTGCAGAGGGATCGACATGTCCGCTACATACACACTAGGACCCGATTGCCATGTAACATCCCAGTTAGTATGGTCCATTTATTCCTATCACAAACCCTTTTTATTTTACACCATCACCATAGCACACACAATTGTTCCCTGCATCAACATATACAACATCAGTTTATTTTACATGAGCACCACATCACGCACAATCGTTCCCTGTACCAACACATTTATCACCACTTTATTTCACACAAGCACCACTATATGGGCAATCCTTCCCTACACTGACATATTCATCACAAGTTTATTACACACAAGCATCCCAGCACGTGCAACGATTCCTTGCACCGACAAAACCATCATGGATTTATTATTCACAAACAACGTAACATGCGCAATCATTCCATGCACCGATACCTTCTCCAACACTATATGTCCCATAACTGCCACCCACCGCATTATATTACACGCCCCATGTGCCAGTTATAAGGACTCATCTTGTATTGCCAATAGTGTCACAAACACCCCCAACATTATTGTTCTTTTGAGCTGGGTCATACTCGCATATGCTGACTCAATCATGGGATGCATTATGGGTGGCTAAGACACATTCGCAATCATCCATGGAGGAAGGAGATGAGGCCAGTGATCAACCCCGAAGTACAAATGAAGACGAGGTCGAAGAGGAGCCGCAAACCCCAATAGTGTGACGGAACCCTAGGCGAGCTCGACGCGCACCCAGTTATGGCACACATTCTAGACATCATTGATTATGTTTATTTCTAATTTTTCGATGTTGTCTAATTTGTTCTACATTCGCAATGTACATTTACTTAAAATATATCTATCTTGTTTACTACAACTGATGCATGTACATAAGTTTCTAAGCTAAGGATTTTGAATATGTTGGGTCGTGCTACAAACCTTGTAATTTTTTAATGACTTGAATGAAATTTTAGTATATCAAGTTACAGACCAATAAGTTAGTGTTATTACTATACGAGTTAGTCATTTGATTAGCTCTTCTCATCGATACTCTCGGGGTTGTGTGGACATCTTGGGTTCTTGCAATAATTGCATAACCTCAGTTGGTCTCCTCGCTTCTGAATATCCATATTGCCTCGTATCCGAGTTGAGGTCAGTCGACCTTTCGGTTTGTGCCACTTGTTATTATTTGGTACCAACTCGAAAGGAGCATGCAAGGTAGGCTACCACATTCTTTCATCCGGGACAAGTGGGAATACATACTTTCAAACATTAGGCGCGCGTTCAATTTTATAAACTTTGTCAATGAATGTCATGCAATCTAGATGTGCCGAGGCACATGCCGCAACTGCATGTGCGCATGGATAATGAAGCACTTGAAACCTCCCACAGTCATAGGCCATTTGTTGCAAGTTTAATGGTACGCTCCACCGATAACTCCATGGTCGAGTCTATGGGGATGTTTAACCTAGAACAAAAGATTCGATACCAAGTGTCACATTAAAGTCATTAAGTTCGTGATCTCTTTACTTTCCCTAATAACTTTCAGCATAGACTCGCACTAAATGTAATCACCCTTTAGTTGTCCTGTGTATGTCTTAGTTCGCTTCAAAAATAAGACTGCTAATCGAAAATGCCTTTCCTTGACCACTGATGTCATCGGCAAAAAACGTGTCCCCTTCAATACAAAATTAATGCATTCTGCTAAGTTTGAGGTCATGTGCCTGTACCGCAGGCCTCCATCATACGACTGCGTCTATTGTTCCAGAGGTATCTCATCGGCGTACTATACACCCTGATTGTTTACAACCCGTAGTCTCTCCAACATTTCATGGAATGTATGTTCGACGTGCTCGTTCCCTGCTGACAACAAGCATTATTGCATTAAAGAAAAAAAAACCGAAGTTGGTATGTTAAATTGTTTTATAAGAAACCACATACCCATATTGATTACATGTCGTCACTTTGCATCTTTCTTGTATCGACCCATGTAGTTAGACCATATGTGACACAAATAATGCCTATGGTGTTCAGGATCCCATAGGCTTGAACATCAATTGAAAACAACTATGATTCTGGTGCCACTATCAAAGATGATGCAAAAGTTGGACTGCAACACCACATGCGTTCTTAGGTTAGTTAGAAAGAAATCTCAGTCATCCCCAAATTCTTCGGGAGTTATTATAAGTGCTATTGGCAGGATTCTTTGATTACCATCCTGTGCAACAGCTATCAACAACTTATGTTCATATCTCTTGTACAAGAATGTGCCATCAATTTGGACAAGTGGCTTACAGTATCGGAATGCAGTTACGCATTGCTGGAACATCCAAAATGTAACACCCCTTACCCGTGTTCGAAGCCGGAATCGGATATGAGGCATTACCAAACTTAACTTGCTTAAATATAACACATCGAGCTATAAACATTTTGCTGTAGCTTAGAAACTTTTCATTTCACCTTATAAACAGCTCATTCTGGGCTTACGAGGCCTTAAACATACTTCCGGGAGGTTTTGGAATTAAACCGAGAACTTTACGCACTTAGAAAATTTTTATCCAAACAGGGGCCACACATCCATGTTGTTCTAGGGACACGTCCGTGGGCCCCTAAGACATGCCCGTGTTCTTCACTCATGGTCGACACTGACTTATTTCACACGACCGGACACACGCCCGTGTCCCTCACACGGTCTCGATACGCCCGTGTCTTAGCCCATGTGCCAAAACCTTGGCATTCTATTTATGACGTCATCACCTTACTAAGGTCACACGGCCAAGGCACACGCCCGTGTCCTTAGACCGTGCATCGAATTAAATTCCTAACTTCAGGTGCAGACTTCACACGGCCTGGGCACACGCCCATGTCTAAGGCTGTGCCTCCCACATGGCTAAGACACACGGCCATGTTTCTGCCCGTGTGTTTACTACTGAGCATACTGACTTGTAAACCTAGCTCACAAGGGAACACAAGGCCGATCAACACGCCCCTGGGGCTGACCGTGTGTCTCACACAGCCTAGACATATGCTCGTGTGTCTACCCGTGTGGGCATTAAAAAGGCTATATTCCAAGCCAAATGCCACCCTACATAGCAACCATACTTATACCAACTCAAATCAAGCATCCACACAGGCATACATTTCATGATTCATCATCAATGAATATATATATAAGAACTAGTCAAGTATTGGCCCAACTTTAATGACCATTTACAAAATGAATTGGAACAATGTTAGTAGCCAACACATTTGGCTTGCAAATATGACATAACCAAAACATTCAAGTCCTATACATGCCATACTCAAAAAAAGTCTAATTTAGTTATACCAAAAAGTGGTCGATAGTGTGATCCCCAACTCCGACGTCCGCGAATTCTTGAGCTAACTTTGCAATACTACAAGGAAAAGGGCAATGAAAGGGGTAAGCATAAAGCTTAGTAAGTTTTCATGAAAATAAATAGCAATAATAAGCTCATGATAAAATCCATCCATGACATTAATTAACCATACACAGAGTTATAGGCTTCTGGCCATACTTACTCATACTTGCCCTTATTTAGCACATACCATGCCACATATCGTAACTGTTTCTTCGTGAATTACTCACGAGTACCTGTGTTAACTCAATCACATAACTTTAATAAAATTCTCGTTTCTATTTCTAAGCTGATCTATTCATCCCAATAAATCATTAGGGATGCTCAAAGATGCATATTCATAATCATTAGCATAAACACGAAACCAATGCCACATCTCGGATGTGGTCTTACATGGGGTCACCTCTGAGTGTCGATACCATATCTCGGATATGGTCTTATACGGAATTCTCACATCAAGTATCGATGCCATATCCCGGATATGGTCTTATACGATTCTCATACTCAACACCGAAGCCATATCCAGGATATGGTCTTATACGGGATCTCAATTCAGTGGCGAGGCCATGTCCCAGACATGGTCTTACACGGGACCTTATCCATCTCATGTCTTGATGATAGTATTCTCACACTTATTATAGTCCCACCGGGACTTCAACATCTCAACTTTTATCATCTTCCTCATTCAACACCAATATTCAATTTCATAGAATATCATGTATCATTATAATATCAACCATTCTCAAACATGCTAGCATAAATGTTGAATTTATCACATACAAACTTACCTCGTTTTCAAAAATAGGCTAAATTGTCGGTCTAGTCCGATATTTTGTTCTTTCCCCGTTCGAGGTTAATTCTTGGCTCTTCTTGCTCTGTAATGGCAAATTAGCTCATTTTAATCATCACATTAATAAAAGCATTTCAATAATCATGCTTTGGTAAAATTACTATTTTGCCCTTAGACTTTGGCGAGGCTCGAAAATTAATTCTAATCAAATTTCTACCTTCAACAAGCCTAGGTGAACATTTATTTCTCTTATGGCTATCATCAAAACCCAACATTTCACACATTTACTACAAACTTTATAACCTTTACAACAAGGTCCATTTAGGTGTTTTCATAGTAACACCTTTCACAAAAGTTGTTTATCTAACAACTAAGACTCATTTTCTTCCTAAAAAATGCAGCAAACAACTTAAAATCTCCCATGGAAAATCCCTAAACTTTACACCATATTGCAAGATAGTCCCTTTTTAGAAAGCTTAAGCTTTAGGGGTCCCAAAAGTACAACTATCATCAAGAAAAACCATTAAAATCACTTACTTGTAGGGAGAAGAGTTTGCTGAAATTTTGAGCTTTCAAAACCCCTATTTTGCTTGCTATTTTTAGTGGAGGAGGCTGAGTAAGAAGATGGATATCATCTTTTCTTTATTTTAATATTAAACAATCAATTTAGTCACCAAACTTACCAACTTTGACAATTCATGTCTCCTATGGCCCGCCACCCTATACTTAGGGGCCTAATTACACTTTAAAGACCTCCAATTAATGTTATTTAGCTATTAAACACCTTTAGATGAAAATTTTAAACTTTCACACTTAATGCGATTTAGTCCTTTTTCGCGATTAAGCATGAAATCGCTAAAATTAAAGCACCAAAATTTTCATGTACTTATACCATCATACTCTAACTCATAAAATATCATGAAAATAAGTTTCTCTAACCTCAAATTAGTGATCCCGAGATCACTGTTCTGACTAGCCCCTAAATCGAGCTGTTACACAAAAAATGGTAGAACACTCTTTTTCCAAGGACCAAGCGATGGCCGTAATAAGCAGGCTCCATCTGTAACTCGATTATGGAACTCAGTGCGGAACAATCCAGCACTAAGCACCATTGCCACAACTCATCGTAAGATTTCTCCCACCCATTATGCATCTTCTTCAAAGCTTTTTATTTTTCCAATCATGCATTGTGGTATGACATGGTGTAATTGAAATCGTTATGTATGTGTGTGATCAAAACATGGATCGAAATCCTAAGGCTTACTTTGACCATGGGTAGTATAAAGTTAGGATTCATATCCAAATCCAATTTTAGATGATTAGTTTACATGCTTGGAAAAGAGAAAAATAGGATTAGCGTACATAATATAATGATTTGAAAAAAACCATATATGCCAAGATACTCTTTTACATACCAACTACAATAAATGTATGTGGTGCGGTATTCTTCTTAATCGTCCAGAATGCTGAGTTCTTCCTCCCCGATGCCATGATTTTCCATTGGCATCTGGAACGATGGAAATGTGCAAGTGTACACAATCATAGCAAGTAATAAAGTGACAAGTAAATGTCGAGTTATTGTACCCACAAGGACTATGAAAGAAAAATATTTATGAAATGAAATTCAAATACTTTGGTGATTAAAAATATTTTGATTTTGAGGAAGTGATTAAAAACTAAAATTTAACTAAGTGAAATAAAATAAAATAAATAAAATTTTCAATGCACAATTTCAAGAGATGGTTTTAATCAAGATGACATAATTATTAATTACATTTCTTAACTTAATATTACCAAAACAATGTTCATGTTGTTATGAATAAATTCATGGCAACTTGGTAATTTGTTAACTTTAGAACATACGGACTTACTAAATTAACTAATCTCTTGAACATATCACTATGCTAATTCAAACAATTAATCAATTTAAATAAGCAAGTAAAAGATTAAGTGAGATAACAACATATTCTTACATTGAAACAGTTTAATCACAATAATCTTGCAAGTTATGCAAGGCTAATGTACCATTTAATACCATCGCCAATTTAACCCTTAGCTACCTTAGAAGATTAAACATGCACTAATTAAGTATTGTGTCAATTAATTACAATTTCAACGCGATTAATAATTAATTTATTTGTTACCTTACAATTATAATGCAAGTATAACATAATCATGGTTTTACTTAATCAAACAATTTACCAAGACCTATAATAGCATGAACATGATTTTAATAACTTAAGTAGGCGAAAAGCAATCAACCTAACACGAATTAAATTTAAGCCATGTTAATTAAGTTTAGAATAGCAACAAAATAAATATTTATAGGCATGTTCATAACAAAACAATAAAATTTAAAGGATAGGAAACTAGAATCAAATCCGGTGTTTCTCCGGAGCTTGACTAGTTTGCTCCACTCCTCATTCTCCATTCATTCTTGTTGAACCGAGGTTTCTATAAGCACTTGAATGCTGCTACCCAAGGTGGTTGAAAGACTCTTTTCCAAGAGGGAAATCGACAAGGGAAATGGAAAGGAAAAATGGGAAATGAAGGAGAGAAAAACAAGTGAAAATGAGAGAGATACGTAGAATGGAAGGTGTGTTGAATGAAGTAGCAAATGGGGGTATTTATAGGTGGGAGTGGCTGCTAAAAATAGCAAATAACTAGCAGCCACACACTCCTCCTTGGTCATCCATACAACAAGCAAGTTTGAATATTTCAAACTTGTTATTTTAAGCTAAGGGCAAATCTTCAAAGGCACAAAAAGTGGAGGGGTTTGAATGGAGTTTAGGGAAACTTCAAGAGCTGTTTTACAAGCATAAAAATCAGCTGATTGGGTCAGCTTGTTGGACGGTTTTTGGCTGTTATTTCTCCTGTTGGATCAGTCTTCTTTTATTAGCACAATTTGGCTACTTTCTCCTTCAGGCTTTATATTAATTTTTAACCCAATTAACTTTGGATAAAAATTAAATATAAACTACATAAAATAATCATCATTTGGACTGTACTTGGCTGGAAAAATATTCAGCCTTGCTCTTGGTTCACTTGATGCAAAAATTCCCCAACGGTTCAAGCCTTTCGAGGTGTCTACCGAGCCAATTTTCGCCTTTTGTGCAAAATTATTGAAAATAAACCAAATTTGTGAAAATTTATTATAAAAATAATTAAAATTCAATATTTTAATAATTTAAGTGCAAATTAATTATTTTATAATTAAAGTGTGAATTTCGACCAAATTTACTACGAAATTGCATAAATTCGGGCTCAAAAGGTGTTGAAAAAGTCTATATATTTTTGTGTTTCCAGCATCCTGTTCCATGCATTGCGCACATTGCCTTGTATTTCTCTGCTAGGGAGCATGTAACGGTGAAGTTGACCCTAAGCTGTATGTTGTATTGCTTGATTGCGGCCACAAAAGCATCTTTGGAGTCAAACTCCATCCCAACCTCTAAATGGCTGAAATCTAGAGATGAAGTTGCATGCCCTGGTTTTCTACGAGGGAGGTCTAGGAATTCTAAACCATCTTCAGTAGTAAGATCAAGCATATGCATATTAGTGGAGGTTCGTACGTCGGGAAATCCGGGTCATCCCATCGAGCGATATCCGAAGCCTAGCCATTAGATCCATCATCCTCCGGTTTAGTGAGTGTCGAAACCATTTTTAAAAGTTTATAAAAAATAGGGATCGACTTTTAAAAACAGAAATGGAGTAGCCACCAATCCCTTTTTACTTAGGTGTGATTGGATCACCTTGTAAAACATTTTATTTCAAAACATTGGTTTTGGTCTATGAAATACAAGAAAACGGGTTCGGGAGTTGGTTACGTATGAGGAAGGGTTAGCACCCTTATAGCGCCCCAAAAAATTGGTACCTAATCGATAAAATCGTGTCCGAATGTTGAAAATTTGAAAAATTACAAAATATGATCCTTTGATTAGAAAGAAAACCAAGACTTACCTATTTCAAAGAAATAAAATGTTATATCTAGTAAGTTAGGATATAACATCTCATGACTTCAAAGTTAGGCTCGCCTTTATTTGTAGAAAATTCTTATCTCGAAACACAAAACATCATATCCAGTAAGTTAGGATACAACTTTTTGAATTTCCGAGAATAAGTTTTGATTTGGAAATTTATGAATTTCAATTTTAAAAGAAAAGGGATACTTAATATTTTAAGTTCAACGATAAAAATCGAAACCCAGTGAGTTAGGGCACAATTTTTCTCTAAGTCCCCAAATATTAGATATCACCGTATTTTAAAAAAAATCTATTTGAATAAAATGCGTCAATTCAAAAGGTTTTTTTATAAAACAGTGGTTTGAGTAACATATTACAACATACATATTTAATAGCAATTCGATATAACTACAAATTATACTAACAATAAATAATAAAAGAATAATATAACATAAATATATAAAGAACTATGTTAAACAATAATAAACGATCAAAAGAACATAAATAAATAAACATGTAATATAAAATAAATAGCGATAATTAAGATTTTCACGAAATAAAAAAATCAAATGAAAAAGGGAATAATATATTTAAACATTGAATAAAAAAGAATGTAATGATTTTTAAAAAGATTTAATATATATATATAAATAAAAAAATTAAAAGTAAAAAAAATACTTATAATAAAAATATAATTAATAATTTAATACATATATAAATGATTACATATAATAAAAATAATTAGTAAATAATATATAATATTTCTATATAAAAACATAAATATAATATACTAATCATAAAATTACATATGTAAATATAAATAAAATATGTTATATAATATAAATAGATTTTATACAAAATAAAATTTTAAAAATAATATATGATAATATAATACTATATAATATACAAATTAAAAAAATATAATATAATAAATAATATAAAAATTATAAAATAATATGTAAATTGTATTAAACCAAGTAAATAATATATAATAATAATTAAATATATAAGGATAACACATGTAAAATATATATATATGAATTTTATACTATTAACAAAATTAATATATAAATAATAAGAATAATGTAACATTTTAATATAATAAAATAATTAAATATAGTACTAGAACAATTTAAAAGAAGATAAATAAAAAGGTTTTAAAATGAATAAGGATTAAATAGCAATAAAATAAATATAAAAGGATTAAATTAAAAAGCGTGTTACACTGTAGGGACTCATTAGGCAATTATACCTTCATTCCCCAAACGACGTCGTTCGGATATCCACCCTTAAGTGGCCTTTGAACCAGATTGAAACAGAAAATAAATTTTAAGGCTAATTTATCAAAAATAAAAATTCAAATTGGACTTAATTAAAAAAACAAAAATAGCGGAAGGACCAAAGGGGCAATTATCCCTTTTAACAAAAACACGCGGATCATTTAATAAAAAACGACGTCGTTCTTTCTTGCCTATATAAGTTAAAAAACACTAAAAAAAATTATTTTTAAACACTGAATAAAAAAAAAGAGACCCCCCTCAAATGCTCTCTGGCCTTCGGCCTTCGGCCAGGGCTCCGATGGAGGGCCGTCATACGCGCCACCGCATATGGCGGTCAGAGATCAGAAAAATAAAAAAGGTAGAGCTCTTTTTATCTATTTTAGTATTTTTATATAAAATATGCATGCATTAATCGAAAAATAAAAAGAATACGAGATATAAAAAAAATCACCTCTGTGTTGCAAAAGAAATTTGTTCTTTTTATTTCTATGTATATTTTTTGTGTGTTCTCTCTGTGTTCTTGTGTGTCCTCATTACAGATTCTTATACGGCTTTTTATAGCCTTCGAAATAAAAAGGAAATAAAAATGTTGCCATGTTTGCTGTGTTTTACCTTTTCCGTGCAGGTCAAAGGCGAAGATCTTGCGACGAAGATGAGGTGCGCTAACTGTGGAGCGAATAATGGCGGCGTGACCGAAGGTGGGCGCGAGACAGGGGCCATTTGCAGCGCGAAGGCTTGCGGCGCAAAGGCTTGCGGCGCAAAGGCTTGCGGCGCCTAGGGTTTCTGAAACCCTAGGCCACTAAAAATGTTTAAGTTTTTGGGCCCCTTTTGGCCGTGTAGATTTTGGGTCTTGGCTGGGTAGTTTGTTTAGGATCTGGGTTAATGGGTTTATTCTGGTAATGGGTTAGTGGGTTTGGGTAGTCTGTGTAGGTGTTGGGTTCTGGTATTGGGCCACGGGTAATATTTGGGCTGTAAATGGTTTGTAAATGGACTGTATTATTGAACAATTGGTATTATTTTTGTTTTTTATTTTGTTTTTTATTTTTTGGTTTTGGTTTTCACAAGCCCAGGCAAAATGGGCTTCTTACAGCTGCCCCTCTTTGCTTATTGTCGTGAAATGAGAATAGAGTAAAGACAATAGAAGGTCCAATTTTGCCCGGTCTTTGCCGAGCCTCGACTTCTTGGTCCTCGCCTTTTCCACTGCAACTTCAACGGTATTGGAAATTCATCTTGATTTCAATTAATCTGATGGCTTCAATCTGCTTCTTGCAACTTCAAGAATGTCAGATCTACTATTTTTCGATCTGCTCCACTGCAAACTCAGGGAGATAAGATCTGATGTTTTTTGATCTGCTTCCTGCAACTTCAGGAATGCCAAATCTGCTATCTTCAGTATGCTCCACTGCAACTCAGGGAGACAAGGCTGAAAGTGTCCTTGATCTATTTCCTGCAACTTCAGGAAGATGGGATCTTCTGTCTTCAGTTTACTCTGCTACATCTTCAGGGCGATAAGGCTGAAAGTGCCTTTGATCTGCTTCCTGTAACTTCAGGAAGATGAGATATTCTGTCTTTGATTTGTTCCACTGCAACTTCAGGGAGACAAAATCTGCTATCTCCAGTCTACTCCGCTGCAACTTCAGGGAGATAAGGCTGAAAGTGTCTTCGATCTGCTTCCTACAACTTCAAGAAGACGAGATATTCTGTCTTTGATTTGCTCCACTGCAACTTCAGGGAGACAAAATCTGCTATCTTCAGTCTACTCCGCTGTAACTTCAGGGAGATAAGGCTGAAAGTGTCTTCGATCTGCTTCCTACAACTTCAGGAAGATGAGATCTGTTGTCTTCAATCTACTCCACTGCAACTTCAGGGAGACAAGGCTGAAAGTGTCTTTGATCTGCTTCCTGCAACTTCAGGAAGATGAGATCTTTTGTCTCTAGTCTACTCCACTGCAACTTCAGGGAGATAAGACTAGTGGCTATAATCTGCTTCTCTGCTATCTCGAGAAAATAAGATTTACCAAATTTGATCTGCTCTACTACTGCTTAGGGAGATAAGATCTGCAAATTCACCGATATTGCTACACCTTACATTGAGGGACATGACCTGTAGACTCTGTTCCATATGTTTATGTCACATGACCAAGATGCTATGATCAGAATGAATCAAATGCTTCTAGCTACATGTGTTATGAGTGACATGAATGCAACATGTCATGAAAATGATTCCTTTTTAACATTTAAGGATTAGGATGCAATAATCAGAATGAATCAAATGCTCCTAATGAAATTTGCTATGATACAAAAATGTTATGAGTACGATTCCTACTCTAGGTGTTATCACTCATTTGTTCTTCATTCTTGTTCATCAATCATATTCTGCTTAACAAGCTTGCTCCAATGTAATTTCAAAGTCAACTCCGCTTGGATCTTGAGAACACAAGGCTTGTACCATCCTACCACAATGGGAATTGAAACTTTTTCAATCCGTCCTATCTGTAATTTTCAGGGTATAGGGTTTATTTTGAATTCAACCCATTTCACCACAATTCAAGGTTTCTTAGTTCGTCACACCATTCCCCGAATGTTATGACCTGATGACATCACTTACTTCCATCACATCAACTCATTATTTTGTCCAATTATCATTTGGATAAAGAATTCAGAGAAATAGTCTCTATCCAGACACTTCTTTCTCAAATATTTCTATGCACATAGAAATTCTAAACAATTGTCCTGTTTCAGTTCCTTGTTTTATTTAGAAATTTCCAAAGTAATATATAGAACTTCTTTTTGTGAAATTATTAGTTCATCAATCATTATTTCAATGCAACACATTTATGAATAATGGGTAACAAACAAATTGATCTAAAAAAACATTAAATGAATTATCAGAAATACAAAGAAAATTAATCGGGAATATATCTTTGAGAAGAAAAAGAATCCAAAGATATTAAAATGAATAGGACAAAGATCAGATGCCCTAGATATCGCAGATTGAGCTTCTATATACAAACTTTATGAAGACTGCCTTGAGCTCAACATGTGTTTAGAAAGCCCACAGTACTTTGTTGATGCCCCAATATGCAACATACTTCATTTCTTGTTGAACCAAGTAGAGGAAGATGTCCATTCAGAATTTGAGCCGCCTTTTCGGGTTTTCAACTCAAAACCCCTTTGGTCTCAAGGCGCCCTTTGTGGGTTTTCGCCTTAGCCTCTCCTTTTTTTTAGAAACTCAAAGCGCCCTTTGCGGGTTTTCACTTTGGCCTCTTCTCATTTTCAAGCAAAATACTTTTTGACTGATTCCGAGTTTACGGGATTGGGTAAGCTTTTCCCATCCATTTCAGTCAAGATCAATGCTCCTCCAGAGAAAGCCTTCTTCACCACATATGGTCCTTCCCAATTCGGCATCCATTTTCCTCTGAAATCCTTTTGTATGGGAAGAATCTTTTTCAGTACAGGGTCCCCCTCATGAAACTCTCTTGGGCGAAATTTTTTATCATAGGCTCGCATCATTCGTTTTTGGTACATCTGACCGTGACGAATAGCCCTTATCCTCTTTTCTTCAATTAAGTTCAACTGATCATACCGAGCCTGGATCCATTCAGCTTCATCCAGCTTTATTTCTGACAAAACCCTAAAAGAAGGTATTTCCACTTCAATCGGTAGAACTGCCTCCATTCCATAGACCAACGAAAAAGGCGTTGCTCCAGTAGAGGTTCTGATGGACGTTCGATAAGCATAGAGTGCAAATGGTAGTTTCTCATGCCAATCCTTATAAGTCTCAGTCATCTTCCCTACTATCTTCTTGATGTTTTTGTTAGCCGCTTCCACTGCCCCATTCATTTTTGGATGATACGGAGACGAGTTGTGGTGCTTGATCCCAAATTGACTACAAATTCCTGCTATCATGCTGTTGTTCAAATTCAGCGTGTTGTTTGATATGATCCTCTCGGGCATTCCATATCGACAAATGATCTCCTTCTTCAAGAATCGACTAACTGCTGACTTAGTGACGCTAGCATATGAAGCAGCCTCTACCCATTTCGTGAAGTACTTAATTACCACGAAGATGAATCGATGCCCATTCGAAGCTTTTGGTGATATCGGTCTAATAACATCCATGCCCCACATGGAAAATGGCCATCGGAAAGTCATAACGTGCAAAGGTGATGGAGGCACATGAATTTTATCTCCGTAAATCTGGCACTTATGACATCTCTTAGCATAGTTGATACAATCACTTCCATGGTGGACCAATAATATCCAAATCTCATTATCTGTTTGGCCATTGTAAATCCATTAGCGTGTGTTCCACAAACGCCCTCATGAACCTCTTCCAGATTTTCCTAGCTTCAACTGCATCAACGCACCTCAATAATACTTAATCTTTTTTCTTTTTGTACAAGATATCCCCGTCTAAAACATAGTCAGAGGCCAATCTTCTTAATGTCCTTTTCTCATTTTCAGTTGCATGCTCTTGGTATTCATGACTTTTTACGTATCGTAATACATCCTGATACCAAGGGTGATTATCTTTTTCCTCCTCTTCCACATTATAACAATGAGCTGGAACTTCAAAGATACTCATCTGAATAGGTCTCATGTCCTCTGGTCTATTTATTTTGATCATAGAAGCCAAGGTTGCCAAAGCATCCGCCATCTGGTTTTCATCACGTGAGAGATAATTAGAAGTGATGTCATCGAACACCTCAATCAATCCCAAAACTATTTTTCGGTAATCAATTAGTTTGGGATCTCTTGTCTCCCACTCTCCTTTAAGCTGGTAGATTACTAAAGCAGAATCTCCATATACTTCTAGTACTCTGATCTTACGCTCTACAGCTACTCGAATTCCCATGATGCATGCTTCATACTCCACTATATTATTAGTGCAATCAAAATCCAATTTGCATGTGAATGGGTAATTATCACCACTAGGGGATACCAAGATTGCCTCAATTCCATTTCCCATAGCATTTGGTGCTCCATCAAAGTTTAGCTTCCACGGACATTCTTCAGTATTTGCCACATACATCAGCTCTTCATTGGGGAAATCAAAGCTTAAAGGTTCATAATCCTCCAAAGCTTTGCTAGCCAAAAATTCTGCTACTGCTCTTCATTTTATAGCCTTTTGGTTCACATAGACTATATCGAATTCAGACAGCAAAATCTGCCACCTTGCCATTCTTCCATTCAAGGTGGTTGACTCTATCATATATTTTAGCGGATCAAGCTTCTAAATCAACCAGGTTGTATGATATAGCATGTACTGTCTTAACCTCCGAGTTGTCCAAATTAATATGCAACACAATTTCTCGATCGACGAATATCTCATTTCACAATCAGTGAACTTTTTACTGAGATAGTATATCACCTTTTCTTTCTTTCTTGACTCATCATGTTGGCCAAGCACACATCCCATGGAGTTATTGAATACTGACAAATACAGTATCAATGGTCTATCTGGATTAGGCAGAGATAGTACTGGTGCATTTGACAGGTATTGTTTGACTTTGTCAAAAGCTCTCTGGTATTCATCGTCCCATACACCTTGGTTGTGTTTCTTAAGAAGACGAAATATGGGATCACATTTCTCAGTTAACTGTGAAATAAACCGAGCAATATAATTTAACCTTCCAGGAAAGCCTCGAACTTCCTTCTGAGTGCGCGGTGGAGGCAATTCTTGTATAACTTTGACCTTATTTGAGTCAACTTCAATTCCTCTCTAGCTGACCACGAAACTCAGTAACTTCCCTGACCGAGCTCCTAAAGTACACTTTTTCGGGTTGAGTTTTAATTGAAATTTCTCAATCTCAAAAACAATTTCTTCAAAATTTCAATATGTTCCTTTTCTGTTCAAGATTTGGCAATCATGTCATCAACATATACTTCAATCTCTTTGTGCATCATGTCGTGGAATAATGTTACCATGGCCCTTTGATATGTTGCCTCAGCATTCTTTAGTCCAAATGGCATTACCTTATAACAAAAAGTACCCCACAATGTTATGAAGGTAGTTTTCTCCGTATCTTCAGGGTGCATCTTGATCTGATTGTATCCTGCAAAGCCATCCATGAAGGAAAACAATGAATATCCCGCCGTATTATCCATCAATGTGTCAATATAAGGCAAAGGGAAATTGTCTTTTGGGCTGGCCTTATTTAAGTCCCTATAGTCTACGCACATCCGAACCTTTCCATCTTTCTTAGGGACAAGAACAATGTTGGCAACGCACTCTGAGTACTTGACCACCTATAGAAAATCAGCATCAAACTACTTCTTGACTTCCTCCTTTATTTTCAACACCATGTCAGGCCTCATTCTTCGTAGCTTTTACTGAACTGACCTGCACTATTCTCTTATGGGAAGGCGATGTACTACAATATCAATACTTAGACCAGGTATATCTTGGTATGACCATGCAAAGACATCCTTGAATTCCTATAGCAACTCAACAAGATCTTGTTTCGTCTCCTCGGCTATGTGCGTCCTCCAAGGCTATGTTCTCTACCTCCTCTTCATGGGGCAAAGTTTGTTTCTCCTCTTGCTTTACCATTCTTAACAAATCTGGAGATAAATCACAATCTTGGTCGCCTTTAAAATCCTGAGATTCCTCTAAACACATGTCTTGCTCAAAGTGGACCTCTGGATCTGTATTATCGTTGCTCACATCATTGATATCTAGGGACCTGTGATGGGCACCAAAGAATGTATAAAGAACAAATGAATTTCGAGGACAATTATTCACATAATATGAATGAGAAATAAAAAATTTGGAATGAAATTAGAAAGTCAAAAGAACAAAACAAATGAAAGAATATTTGCTAGAATTGGTCATTAAAGATGTATTTTATTGAAACAAAATATCTGAACATGAGCCTATTTCACAAAAGAAATCTTATTGTTCCTAGGCTAAAAAACAACAAGAGCATTCTGAATATTACTCTATGTAATCTCTAAAAACTACAGGAAGTTCCTCTGCAGTCCAATTGTTCAAAACGCTTCCATATTCATAAGGGCGAATGCCCAACAAGTTTCTTTGCTCAACTTCTTCCCCGTGTATGGCATTGATGTGAAGACTTTCCAATAACCCTCTCTCAGGGTGAATTATCCCTCCGAATACAAAAGTTTGGGATATGTGGGGGAATATCATCGATTCCTACTGGACTTCCTCCCCATTCAACTGTGCTCTTCTTCTTTCCTGCTTCTTTTCTATTTCATTCTTCTTTTGTTTAACATCTGGCTTGAAACCCAAGCCAAAACGGTTTCTCTTCTCTTTCAGCATTGGCACTTGAACTTCCCCTTGGAGATGTCTGCCCAGTCATTTTCTTGGTAAGGCTCCTTTCCCCACCATTATTTGTAAGCCCATCCTCGTGGTCTTGGATATCTTAGGCACTGGAACTTCATTTCCTTCCAAAATGAATATTGCGTTGACGAACTCTAAAGACCGAAAAGAACACTCAATGGCCTCCTCATTTGTCTCTACATATGGCGTGTCATTGGTAACAGCCGCTATGATGTCTTCCTCCATGTTTATAGTAACCAGCTGACCATCCGTCACCAGCTTCAATTTTTGGTGCAGCGATGAGGGCACTGCTCCTGCCGAATGAATCCAGGGCCTTCCCAGCAAGCAATTGTACGAGGGCTTGATATCCATCACCAGAAAATCCACTTCATACGTGTTTGGCCCAATCTGCAATGGTATATCGATTTTTCCCATCACTCTTCTCTCGGTGCCATCAAATGCTCTCACTATGTTCTGACATGTCTTCATGTGATAACTGTCTATCGGCAACTTCTTTAGTGTCAACAATGGTAAGACATTCAAGGCTGATCCATTGTCGATTAGCATGCTCGGTAAAGTATATCCCTTACAACGAGTAGTTATGTGTAGGTCTTGGTTGATCCCATACCCCCAGGTGGAATTTCATCGTCACTGAAGGAAATAAAGTGATCAGCACTTACGTTACTAACTAATCAGTCAAGTTTATTGACAGAATATCTTTAGTAACGTAAGTCTCGTTCAGCACTTTCATCAAAGCCTCACGATGTACTTCCGAATTTAAAAGTAAGGCTAGCACCGATATGCGAGCCGATTGCTTGCGTAGCTGCTCTACCACGCTGTATTCATTGCGCTTCAAGAATTTTAAAAATTCTTTAGCCTCTTCTTCCTTCTCAGGTTCGTTGATAAGGGTGCCAGGTCCTTTCTCTGGTTCAACTGCCACAGTCTTTGACCTTGTTGGTTCTGTTCTGACGTTTACCGAGTCGTAATGCCTTCCAATTCATGTGTAGAATCCCTCACTTTGGACCTCCTTGGAAGTGCTAGCTGAATTTTCCCCTCCTGGTATTGTCACGTTACAATCGTAATTCCAAGGCACCATTTTGTTATCCTTGTAAGGAAAGGAAGTAGGTTTCTGGATTACAACTTTATGCGCGACTTGTGTTCCGCTTTCCATATTTCTTTGTCGGGAGATAATGATCCTCGGATAATTGACTTTTTGTTTCGTCAATTCTCCTTTGGTTTCATGTATATTTCCTCCCTCTAAGCCTTCTTCATAAAATTCCACTTCCTTATTATCCATAAGGCTTTGCACCAAGACCCTAAACTCAGCACATTCTAGATCTCATGTCCTTCAGCTTTGTGGAACTCACAGTAGTTCCTTAGTCCTTCATATTATTTCAAAGAATCGAATAATATCATTCCTCTTCTTATCATTTCTTTCCATACCGTTCTCAATGGGGTTTTCACCTCTGAGATATCCCCTTTGGTCTTTCTCACGACATCCTCTCCAATCGCGTTTATCCCCTTATTTCCATGGTTGGGTAATGGGTTATCCGAACTAGGTGTATCATCGAACTTCAAAATCCCCATCTTGATGAGCCTCTCAACTACCTTTTTGAAGGAAGTGCAATTTTCTATCGAATGCCCCACTATTCCTTCGTGGTAATCACATTGAGCGTTTGAGTCATACCATTTAGGATATGGGGGCTGTAATGTCTGTAGATAAAACGGGGACACTACGTGTGCGTTGAATAGACTTTGATATAACTCCTTATACGTTATTGGGATTGGTGTAAATTGGAGTTTTTCAGAATTTTATCTTGGGCTTGATTCTTGTCTTGTCGACCCTTGTTGCCTGGTAGTAACTACTTTCGACTGGCTAACAGTAACTGCCTTTGAGTACCCTTTGTTGTATGTACTCGTATTATTTACCTCACTATTCTTTTTCCTAGGAGCAGACCTTCTAATGGTTTCTCCCACTTCAATCTTACCACCCTTTATGGCATTTTCTATCATTTCCCCTGCCATCACTATATCCGTGAAGCTTTTAGTGGTGCTTCCTATCATATGGGTGATAAAAGGTGCCTTTAAAGTGTTGATAAACAATATGGTGGTTTCCTTCTCTAGGAGAGGTGGTTGAACTTGCATAGCAACTTCCCTCCATCTTTGCGCGTATTGCCTGAAGCTTTCATTCGATTTCTTTTCCATGTTTTGCAACATGATTCTATCAGGCTTCATGTATGTAATATGATTATACTGCTTCATGAAGGCTTGGGCTAAGTCTCTCCAGGAGCTAATATTAGCGCGGCTAAGTTGATTGTACCACCTGGATGCTGCCCCTACTAAACTGTCTTGGAAACAATGAATCAAAAGTTGATCATTGTTCCTGTAACCAGTCATGCGTCTAGAGAACATAGTGATATGGGCTTCAGGGCAACTAGTCCCATTGTCTGTAGCTCATACTTCGTGCTCAATGTATCAGCCTGTACTGCCAAAGTCTGTAGGTGATCAGCTACCTCTCGAATCTGGACTATTGCTTCACCCATGAGATAATCACGACTTTTAACTTGATCATGAGAATGGTGAAGTTCTTCCTTCCAACGCCCTTCTCTTGTTTCAAGAAGCTCGATCTGAAGTTCACAACTGTGCAATGCTAATTCTAACTCTTCAATCTTACCCTTCATTTCCTCAATCTTGTTCAGACTTGACTTTATCTCAATCGCAGAATTACAGCTTCGATGGTGATGAAGAGATCGTCTAAGTTCAGCCACTCTAGCTTTTAATTCTTCCTTTTCACTTCGACTTTCTGACAAACTCTTCTCTAGGGCCTCATTTTGCGCTTCCATTTCTTGAAATTTCCACTTCCAATAGTCAGCTTTGGCCTTTTCCTCCTAGATTTCTTGTTTCCATTGTTCCGAAGTCTTCCCCAATCCGACATTCTTCATCGATAGACACATCTTCTTATATTCAGTCTTCAAGCTATCTCGATCTTCCTCAGTCTTCCTTTTCTCCTTTCTTATCTTTTCAGTCTCTAGTTTCTGAACATCCATGTCTAAGCTTAGGTACACTTTTTCCTCTTCCAACTTTTCTATTTTCCTTCCGAGCTCTGAATTCCTTCTTTCGAAATCCTATTTTATCATCTCCAATTCCAATGGGACCACTTGTAAAAATTCTTCGATCGATCGAGCGTCTTCTGAACTTGGCACAGGGATATTGCCATTGACTCTCCTACTCCACCATCCACTATATTATGGGGTCTTTATTGGGCTTACATCCACTCTCTTCATGCGATGGGTCTGATTCCAAGCACTAGAAATCTCCTTAACCCTCTTCTTGTAGCTATCCCCTTTATACGAAAACTCACTTTGAGCTAATCCGTGTGTAGCCGGTACAAACTGCCTCGATCTGAATTACCTTAATACAAGCAAAGGCGCATATCCAATGGCTCCCAAAATTCAAAGTAGAGGGACCCAATCAAAACTCCCACACCAATATAGAACTTCATTAGGAACCATCCAGGGGGCTCTCCACTCAACATCTTCTTCTAGGAGATTTCGTAGAAGCGCTATCCAATTTTCTTCAAATATGTCGTCTCTCCTTGGGGTAGCCACTATCTCTTTTAAAGGAGAGTAATTTTTTGAGAAGACCCGATAAGAAACCTTGTCCACTCTCCAGAAGTGACTATGGAACCAAGCCAACAGCAACTGTGCACATCCTATAAATCTGCCTTCCCTAGCTCTCCTACATGCACTCAATGATCGAAATGTTTCCGCCAAGATCACAGGAATAGGTGTGACTTGTTTGTCAAGTCAATTAAAAAGATCTGAGACAGCTTCATCCACGTATCCCAATGCCCTAAGGAAGATCACTAATCCATATAAAATCAAAGCGAATACATCAACTTTCTTTTTCATATCAGGATGCTCTAAAATCAAATCCTTCAAAGATTTCCATAAGATACACTTATACTCACCTTTTTGTTTGATTCTGGCTGTGACCCACTGTTCACTTATCCCCGTAATATTCATCAATTTCCTCACAAAGGTTGGAACATTAGGAGCCCTCGAGTAAGCTTTATCTACTTGAATCTTGGGACAATGCAAAAGAACTGTATACTCCTCTACCGTAGGTGCCAAATCAACTTTTCCGAAAGTAAAACAACTATATGCAAAGTTCCAATATTGGGAGATGGCTCGAAACAGATGTTCATCTACCTTAATATCTAACAAGTACGACAAATCCCCATAACTGCAGTAAAACAGATGCTTGGTCTCGTTACTCCACTGACCTCATATCTCTCTTAATTCCTAAAGATTGTTCTGCATCACACTGATGCGAGTGTAGTCCCATAGCTTTGATTTGTACCCTTCAGCTAAGCTATCTACTTTTCCTAACTGTGTTTGCTCTGACCACCTACGGACAGTTGCATTGTCCTCCACTTTATCAAGGAATTCATTCTCCATAACCAGCTTTCTAATTTAGAAACTGATCGTGAATTGATACCTCTTTAAAATATGAAATGACATGCAACAAAATAAAACACAATCAATTAGTAACATGAAATAAAATATAAAGCAAATAATCAGTTGCATATCTCGGTAATTGCTAAGGTTTAGTATAGCTCTTCCTAGGGTAAGTCCTTAGGTTTTCTACGTGTGGTTTAGCTCTAAGGTTGAGGTACCTGAACCAGCAGATTCCTCGATCCTCACCCATTATGGGCACATATGGACAGAGTTCAGTTCAGGAGAATACATTTCCCTATGGCTGCACAGAGATGAAAATCTCACGAAGACATAGGTACGGATGTATCCCGAAAGCGATTCACTATCCTACACGGAGGTGAAAACCTCATGAAGGAGTAGCTTCTAGCTCCCACTTAAGGGTGCGACCACAACGATCATGCAATGCAATGTAGAGATATTTTAAAAAATAGAACCACATGCAATAAAAAAGGATCAAAAAATTTTTTAAATTAGATTTTTAAATTCGGACATAAGGACATGAAATTATCGATTTTATGGCTTGACTCTCTTATTGTTCCCCAGTGGAATCGCCAATATATCGAAACCATTTTTAAAGGTTTATAAAAAACGGGGATCGACTTTTAAAAACAGAAATTGAGTCGCCACCAATCCCTTTTTACTTAGGTGTGATTGGATTACCTTGTAAAACATTTTATTTCAAAACATTGATTTTGGTCTATGAAATACAAGAAAACGGGTTCGGGAGTCGGTTACGTATAAGGAAGGGTTAGCACCCTCATAGCGCCCAAAAAAATTGGTACCTAATCGATAAAATCGTGTCCGAATGTTAAAAATTTGAAAAATTACAAAATATGATCCTTTGATTAGAAAGAAAACCAAGACTTACCTATTTCAAAGAAATAAAATGTTATATCTAGTAAGTTAGGATATAACATCTCATGACTTCAAAGTTAGGCTCGCCTTTATTTGTAGAAAACTCTTATTTCGAAACACAAAACATCATATCCAGTAAGTTAGGATACAACGTTTTAAATTTTTGAGAATAAGTTTTGATTTGGAAATTTATGAATTTCAATTTTAAAAGAAAAGGGATACTTAATATTTTAAGTTCAACGATAAAAATCGAAACCCAGTGAGTTAGGGCACAATTTTTCTCGAAGTCCCCAAATATTAGATATCACCGTATTTAAAAAAAACAATTTGAATAAAATGCATCAATTTAAAAGGTTTTTTATAAAACAATGGTTTGAGTAAGATATTACAACATACATATTTAATAGCAATTCGATATAACGACAAATTATACTAACAAGAAATAATAAAAGAATAATAACATAAATATATAAAGAACTATGTTAAACAATAATAAACGATCAAAAAAACATAAATAAAATAAACATGTAATATAAAATAATAGCGATAATTAAGATTTTCACGAAATAACAAAATCAAATGAAAAAGGGAATAATATATTTAAATATTGAATAAAAAAGAATGTAATGATTTTTAAATGATTTAATATATATAAAATAATAAAAATTAAAAATAAAAAAATACTTATAAATATATATAATTTAATAATTTAATACATATATAAATGATTACATATAATAAAATAATTAGTAAATAATATAAATATTTCTATATAAAAACATATATATAATGTACTAATCATAAAATTACATATGTAAATATAAATAAAATATGTTATATAATAAATAGATTTATACAAAATAAAATTTTAAAAATAATATATGATATAATAATACTATATATACAAATTAAAAAATATAATATAATAAATAATATACAAATTATAAAATAATATGTAAATTATATTAAACCAAGTAAATAATATATAATAATAATTAAATATATAAGGATAACACATGTAAAAAATATATATGTATATGAATTTTATACTATTAACAAAATTAATATATAAATAATAAGAATAATATAACATTTTAATATAATAAAATACTTAAATATAATATTAGAATAATTTAAAAAAAGATAAAATAAAAAGGTTTTAAAATGAATAAGGATTAAACAGATATAAAATAAATATAAAAGGATTAAATTAAAAAAAGCGTTACACTGTAGGGACTCATTAGGCAATTATGCTTTCATTCCCAAAACAACGTCGTTCGGATATCCACCCTTAAGTGGCCTTTGGACCAGATTGAAACAGAAAATAAATTTTAAGGCTAATTTATCAAAATAAAAAATTTAAATTGGGTTTAATTAAAAAAACAAAAATAGCGGAAGGACCAAAGGGGCAATTATCCCTTTTAACAAAAACACGCAGATCCTCCCCGGATTTTCGAGTCAACGCGCGGATCCTTTAATCAAAAACGGCGTCATTCTTTCTTGCTTATATAAGTTAAAAAAACAAAAAAAAAACATTTTTAAACACTGAATAAAAAAAAACAGAGACCCCCCCTCAAATGCTCTCTAGCCTTCAGCCTTCGGCCAGGGCTCCAATGGAGGACCGTCATACGCGCCTCAGCACGCGCCACCGTATATGGAGGTCGGAGATCAGAAAAATAAAAAGGTAAAGCTATTTTTATCTATTTTAATATTTTTGTATAAAATATGCATGTATGAATCGAAAAATAAAAAGAATACGAGATATAAAAAAAATCACCTCTGTGTTGCAAAAGAAATTTGTTCTTTTTATTTCTATGTATATTTTTTGTGTGTTCTCTCTGTGTTCTTGTGTGTCCTCATTACAGATTCTTATAGGGCTTTTTATAGCCTTCGAAATAAAAAAGGAAATAAAAATGTTGCCATGTTTGCTGTGTTTTTCCTTTTCTGTGCAGGTCAAAGGTGAAGATCTTGCGACGGAGATGAGGCGCACTAACTGCGGCACGAATAATGGCAGCGTGACTGAAGGCGGGCGCGAGACAGGGGCCATTTGTGGCACGAAGGCTTGCGACGCCTAGGGTTTCAAAAACCCTAGGCCACTGAAAATGTTTAAGTTTTTGGGCCGTGTAGATTTTGGGTCTTGGCTGGGTAGTTCGTTTAGGGTCTGGGTTAATGGGTTTATTCTGGTAATGGGTTAGTGGGTTTGGGTATTCTGTTTAGGTGTTGGGTTCTGGTATTGGGCCACGGGTAATATTTGGGCTGTAAATGGTTTGTAAATGGACTGTATTATTGGACAATTGGTATTATTTTTATTTTTTATTTTATTTTTTATTTTTTGGTTTTGGTTTTCACAAGCCCGGGCAAAATGGGCTTCTTACAGTGAGAATGAGATCTAGTTCTGAAATCACTGCATTTTTCGCACCATCTCGTCTTGGTTCCTCCATTAGGTCATTATTTGTTACGCAATATGCTTTGACCACCTTATTCTCTTAAGGTTGTTGGGATGTGCCCTCACCGATTGAGGTTATCAGAAGTAGACCACCCGTTCTTGTAAGTCCTACATCAGCCTCAAAATCACTTATGTTTGACCCACCATAGAAACTTGATGGCGTACACGCGTGAATGCTACCGGTGTTGATCATAGGCATTCTGAAGTTAAAATTGAAGGCATTGACAAAATGTCATACGGGTGTGTCACACACCCGATGACTGAATACACCCGATTGTCCCCCGAAATTAGTGTCGAGGGACGAAATCCATGAATGCCTCACCATTGATGATGGTTCCGGCGGGTCTTGGTATGAGGTTTACAGCAATGATGTGAACCCATCACACAACCGTGTGGTGGGACTTTCAGTTTCTTAAACTAGAGTGGAACTTGGCGGGCACTGTGCCATCGAGCTTTGACCACATTCATCCTCTTGGATAAAGTTGAGATACAACTCTAGTATAGCATTCCCACTAGAGCAATGGGATTCGATCACCTACTCCAGATCGTTGTCCCTGTAACAGCCCAATTACGACCCTAATCGGAACGGTGGTTTCGAAACCATGAATCCGAATTAGAAAATATTTTTTTTATTATTAATTTGATGTTTATGTTATATGGTTATGCATATATTAAATATATCGTAGATTAAATTGTGTGATTGAGTGACTAATTTTAAGTAAAGGATTAAGTTGAATAAGTATAAAAAAATAATAATAGCTATTGTGGAATTTAGGGTTAAATTGAATAGGATTTCTTTTGATTGGAATTAAAGTTGCAAATTGACCTATATTTTAATTGTAGTGGACGGCTTGCATCATGGCTTATTTTTATAATAGTATATTTATATGTTATTTTAATAGATATTGGTTGATAATAATAAACAAAGATGATAAAAAGAAAACATGTTTATTTCTCCCATTTTCTTCATATTCCTCACGAAACAAGGAGAAAGAAAAAGGAACTCAAGCTTTCCTTCATTCGGCCATTTGCATGTCACTTTAAGGTTAGTATTGAGCATGGTTTTTGAAAGATTTTTACATTTTGAGCTCACTATTTTGAGTACTATCAAACCCATGTAGGAAATTTGAATTTGAAGCATACGCTAGATTCGGCCATGGATGAGTGCTTTTGATTTGTTGTGTTTGAATGAAAGAATGTCTAGTATATGTTTGAATTTATCATGTTTTAAGTAAGAAATTTAGATTAATTGAAGTAAGGTGATTATATTGTAAAATAAAAAAAAATAATAAATAATAAAAAGTGGACGTATGAAATTCGAAGTCAATAGTTTGTATAGACTTGGATAAAGATGAGGAAAATTCGGCCCTTGAGAAATTAATCCAAATTTCATGTATTTTGTATTTTATGCTTTGGGGAATAAATTGAAAAAGATGTAAATTCTAGGGGCAAATTGGTAAATTATATAATTAGGTGTTATAGTTAAATTGAATGGTGTTTGAGGGCTTGAATGAAATTAAGGAACATTCGACCTTAGCTCAATGTGTGAATTGTCATATTTTGAATGAGTGAAAGATTGTATTAAATTGTTCAATTAGGTGTTTTGAGCTAAAAAGGAATGTAATGTTATTTAAATAGGCTATTTTCGAAATTTATATAGATCAAGAACAAAAGAAATCGGACTCGGATTGGGGAAGAACGAAAGTTGACGACTAGTCGCCCCGTTCCATTTTACATTGTCCGAGGTAAGTTTTTAAGCAATCAGGTTATATGGAATTTATCTATATTGATGTACTAAAATTTAATGGAAGTATGTATACTGATTTTTAATGTAGCCAAATGTATTATTTATATATGTATAAAGTAGAACCGAATGTGACATTGAATTGAGAAATGAATATAACCGAATGTGATGTTGATCATAGAAATAAAATAAGTGAATTGGTATATATACAATTGTGGTTTAGGTTTTATATATATGAATATTTAAGCTTGATTATTTGAGATGGATAAAAGTATGTGTATATATATATTTACATTGGGTGATAGTATATGTGAAAATAAATAGTGAAGAATTTTGGTTGTATTGAATTCGGTGGTTAGGTTCATATATTGTATGTTACCCGAATGTGTTGGCGGTTGATAATTGATAAGAGTTATCCTTGATATATATATATATTTATACGTGCATTAATGGTTGCCGAATATGATGGGTTGAGATGGAAGAATGAACTATGAATAATAGATGTTTTAATTGGGTATAGATAATATTGATAGTGAAATTATATATGTTTATGTGACTGAGGAAATGATCAGCTAAAGAGCACTAAGTGTGCGATCAATTGTAATCTCAAAGGTTGAATTCAGTAAGTTGATACTATGAGATCTTATCATTCGGGATCTAGTATATATGTTAAAGGGTGGCTTAGGTGGATCGTTATTTTAAAGGTATAATTTAGTATGATTAAGTTTAGTTCGATTGAGATATGATGTTAAAAAAAAAAAATCGTACAAAGATTATGAAGTGTATAAAAGTTTCGATATATGAATTGGTTGCGAAACAACTTTATAAATATGATATTCAGGCTTTGTGCCGGTGGATAATATCGGGCTTTGAGCCTAGCAGGCTTTGTGCCAGTGAAAGTATTCGGGCTTTAAGCCTAGCAGGCTTTGTGCCGGTGGATAATATCGGGCTTTGAGCCTAGCAGGCTTTGTGCCAGTGAAAGTATTCGGGCTTTGAGCCTAGCAGGCTTCGTGCCGGTGGATAATATCGGGCTTTAAGCCTAGCAGGCTTTGTGCCAGTGAAAGATATCGGGCTTTATGCCTAGCAGGCTTTATGCCGGTGAATTATTATAAGTATATGTTTAAATAGATTTTTGATGATGTGGAACTTAAATTCGGTAAATGAGTTCGATGTTCAGGTATGTGTAAGTCTATTGGTTATTGGAGATAAGGTAAATTAGTAAATTGATATTTGTTACTAGTTATATGTGATACAATTGGAGAATGTATGTAAATTATATGGATTGAAAAGTAAGAAAGAAATTTAGTAGTTAATATGTATATACTTGAACAAATGTGTATGTATTGGTCTTGATATGAAAAAGTGATTTATAGATCGATGTGAAATCTATTACTGAATGTGTGTGTGTTTGGCCGTAAGGCTATGAAATGTGAAGGTTTAGAAATGGTGATATAAATTATAGTTATAGTTTTAAACCTCGATTGTGATTATTTTAAATTGGCCTTACTAATATAATGATATAATGCATTGTTGTTATGTAATTGCTTATAACTTACTAAGCTATGATAGCTTACTGTATGAGCTTGTTTACATTGTTTATTAGATTTTGGAATCAAGTTACGAGCTCGGGAGCATCGTCAAAGTCTATCACACTATCGACGGTTTTCGGTATTTTATAAGTTGAATTTTTAAATCTATGGCATGTATAGGCTAGATTGAAATTTGAAATGTTAGATTTTGGTTTTGTATAAATTAAGCCATGCGAAAATGGCCTAACTTCAATGCTTTACTACGGTTTTATTGATTATGGCTTACGTTCATTTGGTTATTATGCTATATGTCTTGATTGAAGGGTATTCATGATATCTATTGTGTGCATTTGGTTGATTCGGTTGTGACATATGGATAGATAAGAGTATGAGTGAATTTGGTTATTAATTTGGTAAAGATGTTATAAACTAGTTAACCATATTTTTTGCAATGAAACAGTTTTTGGTTAGCAGGAGTGACGTGATTTTGAAAAATCACAAAAAATAGGAGAAATGGAATTAGAAAGTGAATAAGATATAGAATTAAATCTTATTCTGTCTATTTTGATATGAAAGAAACAGAGTAGGCAAAGGAATTTTATATTATGAGATATTTAAATTTTAGTGAGACTTGTTCTGAATGAATTCGTGATTCCTTGTTCTGTCTTGGAAAAATTGTTAAAAATTGTACAAAAATAATTAGGGAGCATAGTTTATATGCTTAGAATCCTTAATGAGTTTATTTTTTATTGGAATAAACAAGAACATTATTGAAATTTTGTACAATGAGATAACTGAGTTTTTGTAATGATAGGTCAGAATCGTCAACAGTGAAATAGGGGAAACTTTGATGAATAAACTGTACTAATTGGCCACATGAAAAATTCTGGAAAAATTATGGTATATATATATATGAGTCTAGTTTCAAGGAAAATTTACGGATCTAAATTTTGAGTTTTGTAACTCGAGTTATGGTCAATTTAGTCAGCATGATGCAGTTGGACAGCTTTAAATTCTTATGCCCCGAACTAGTAGTCAAGTCTAGTAATGCCACATACTCGACTCCGGCAAAGGTCTCGGGTAAGGGGTGTTACAGTCCCTCCTAATCTCATAGATGACATATCTGACGAGTTCATATGATGAGATATATCTACATTTGAGGCTCAGAATTCTTCTCTAGATCCCTACTTTATGCCTAATCCTTATCTGAAGCTCTTTCAACGTTAAGCCATGGTTGAATACCAGATCTTCAGATTGCGCTGATGCAAAAATAAGGCTAATCTCAGTCTCACAAATTTGATTGTTGTAATGGATAACTACTCTGACCTACAAATTTAACGAATTACCTTTACTTCAATAATAACATAGGAATGAAATCCAAGCTTGCACGACAACACTTATTGCTCATAATGCTAAGTAACCTTTAACAATATGCTTTGAAATCTGTATGGAAAAACAAATGTTTGTATTACGCTTATAGAATCTTGAGGGGTAGGAAAAGGACCCCCACAGGTGCATTTTTGGAGAATCCTAAATTTTATCCCTAGAATCTTGGGTTGGAGAAAACCTCATAGAGAAAATGCCCCATATAGGTGGCATTTTCAACTGACATGTTAGAAATGCACTAAAAATGCCTCTTGTGCTGCAGGACAAGAGGCGTTTTCCATTCAAAAATGCAAAGAGAAAATGCCTCCTGCAGAAAGCATTTTCACTGTAATGTCAGACGAGAACGCCTCTTGCAGGAAACATTTTACCTCTAAGGGTTTTAACCCCAACCAAAGTTAATTACTTATGTGTTTGAGACCTGCAACCCAGGATTCCCGGGATAAAAAAATTTCCCATTTTACCCCATCCTATTCCCTATATAAATGCATTAAACCTAAACCTAATCACCCATATCTCTAAATTGTTTTTTTCTTTCTCATGTGTCATGAAATATTTGGGTTTGAAGATTTATTTCCCTTGCTTTGAGAGAGACATAGTTTTAGTTTTAAGTTATGTTTGGGTTCATGGTGATGTCGTGTAGTTGGGTGACCTACAAATTTCACCTATCATGTAAGCATCGAACCATTACCCGAGAAGTCGAGATAGCATTGCAACTCGAGGTCCAAGTTGACGATGATTATACCGTCTCGAGTAGAAATGTAACTAAGGCTTCAAGTTTACAAAGGTTATGCTGCCAAGGGATGGAGCATATCTTTGGCCTTAGTTGGCGATGGTTATACGGGCACAATAACAATTTTTGTATCATTAAAAAAGCAAATTATTCACCACAGAAACATAAGTACAAAGAATGCAAACACAGTGCCATTTTAGTATAATCAAGTAATTTGGTGGACATGGATAAAACAAATTACTTGGTTGTACTAAAATGGCACTGTGTTTGTGTTCCTCGTGTAATAGCCAATTTTGGCCCACTCCAGCAAAAATTAAAAACACAAAAAATAAAAATCCAGTCCATTTACAGAACAAGTCCAGAGCCCAACAACCCGAATGGCCCACTTTACAATCCCGAATTAGAAACACAAAAACAACAAAAATAAAGAGTCCAAATACAAACTCAAAATACAAATAGCAGCCCAAATTGTATGGCCCAATTACAAATGGCCCAATAAGGCCAAAAAAGAAAGAAACTTTCAAAAGCCTAGGGTTTCTGGAACCCTAGGCGCCGCATGCCTTTTACCACTGGCCACCACGCGCCTTTGCCTCGCACACTCCTGACACCAGCCCCTCCCCCCAAGGGCCTCGGACTCCGAGCGCGCGCACGTCGTGCCCATCACCTGAAAAGGAACACGGCGAACAGGAAAGAAGACGACAAAAAGGGACGAACAGATTAAAAAATGAAAAAAAGAGACCCATACCTCTGTAAGTCGGGGGATAAAAGCCAAAAGAAAATGTTTTGTAAAAGGGGGGATTTTTTTTTTCGAATTCAAAAAAGAGAGAAAGACCAAAACCATTGTAAAAAAGGGGGGAGAATTCGGCATTCAAAAAAAATAAAAAAACTATCAGCAATCAAGAATCGAAAAAAGCATTAAAGGTTGATTTCATTTCGTTTTCCATGATCGTTTACTGTTGTTTTATTTATTCTTATCTTCGCCGTTCTCAAATCTTTATAAACAAAAATCAAAAAAGATAAACAGATTTTTTTCATTTTCTTTTCCCTTCGACTTAGGTTTTTTGTTTCGTTATATCTTTTTAATATATACACTGAAATAAAAAAAAGATTACCTTTGAACGATTGGGTCTTCGTTCTCCTCCGCCGCCATCGGGACTCAGATGCGGGCGTGCACCGAAGGGTGAGGCTTCAAAACCTGCGCGAGAGGGCCTCCCCTGGACCTCCGTGCGCCACTGAGTGCCGTATGCAGTGGCGTTTTGGTGGATGAACGAAAGACCCTCTCGTCGTTGCGGCGTGCCTGAAAGGGAGAAGGGTTCAAAACCTTTCTTTCATTTTGAAAAATGACAAATAGATTAGGTTTTTAGAATTTCAGCAAAACGGCGCCGCTTAAAGATGGGAAGACCCGCGCGTCGACCTGTGTGGCGACCTGGATCCGCGCATGTCGCCTTAAAAGGAACATTTACACATTTAGCCCCTCTGTTTATCGACCCGATCGCAATGTAATCCCACCCAATCGCCAATTAGGAGCTATTTACTAGTTTAGTCCCCAATAATTTGTGCGCTTCACTTTCTAGTCCTTTTCGTGTTCTTTTCAATTTATAACTTTCAGCTCCCCAATTTTGTTGTGGTTTCAATATTGTCCTTTAATTATTTTATCTGTTTATTTGATTATTGTTCTTTTAAGTTATCCTTTTTGAAAATTAGGATTATATGTTTTTTCGTTTTAGATATTGTGACTCCATGTGGTTTTCATTTAAATTTTATATTATATATACAATTCATATTGAACGATTTTTATGTACATGTGGTTAATCTCATATTAGTTTATATATATATGTGTATTCTTTTCTAAATCTATGTACATACGTATTCTGTTCTAAATATGTATATAAACACACGATTATCATTTTAAAAGTCTTATCTTAGATTTTTTGTTTATTTCAAAAACCCCTATATATTATTATTTTCATACATAGAATATTAATACCAAGTTTCATTTCACATGTTCTGGATTGACACGTTATTTGTACAATATTTGTTTTGATTTCTCTTTGTATATAATATTTATTGGCAATCTATTAACTTTTGAATTTTGTTTCATACGCATATTATTCTTATATTTTATTTCAAATTCCAACACATCCAAACCTTTTTAAATATTTCATTACATTAGAAATAAATGTTTGAGCCGATTTTAAGATTGCATATTTAGAAAAAAAATGAGGCAATATTTGTATGTTTAGGAGTACGAAATATTACATCCTAACGTGCTGAGTGTTGATTTTTCGTTCAACTAAATAGCCAAATACCCTTTTTCACATGTTTTGAAGATCAAGGTTGATCTCGATGTCAGAGTATAAAGGCATTATACCCTACGTGCTGGGCATGATACTTTCGTCCCTTTGAAACGAGTTAAATCTTGAAATTCAATCCTACTTTAAATGACCCCTTTTTTTAGAGTTTTTAACCCTAAATATTTTCAAGTTTTCAACATTAGGACAACGTTAATCAATTTGGTATCGATTTTGGGCGTTGCGGGGGTGCTAATCCTTCTTCGTACGTAACCGATTCCTGAACCTATTTTTTCGAATATTCGTAGACCAAAACACCGTTTTAGTAAACTAAAGTGTTTTATTAAAACAAAGGTGATCCAATCACACCTAACAAAGATCGGTGGTGACTCCCTATTTTTAGAAGTCGATTCCCGTTTCGTCAAAAAATGGTTACGACAGCTTGGCGACTCCACTGAGGACCTCGAGAGTCAGGCCATAAATTGATTGATGTTTGTCCTTTTGATTAAAAACTTGAAAAAATTGTTTGTTTTAAAAAAAAAATAAAAAATCATGTTTCTCCTAAAGCATTTGTTTGTGCTATAACTTCAATAATATCGAGTCTCATAATACTTGCACTTGCATTGCATGACCGTTGTGGTCACACCTTTAAGTGGGAGTGAGAAACTAAGCTTTCGTGAGGTTTTCACCTCCGCATGAGCTACTACTTCCGGAATACATCCGTACCTATGTGCTTCGTAAGGTTTTCACCTCCGCATGGCCATAGGGAAATGTATCCCCCTGAACCGAACTCGGTCCGTATGAGCCTATAATGGGTGAGGATTGAGGAATCTGTTGGTTCAGGTACCCCTCTTTAGAACCAAACCTCATATCGTGAGCCTTAAGAGCCCACCTTAGGTAGAGTCATTCCAAACCCCTAGCGGTCACCTGGATAGGTGTTCTGTGTTTGTTTTTCCTACACTAACGTGTTTTCTTTTGTGGTTGTTCCTCTCTCCTGCGCTAACGTGTTTTCACCTGTCTTGACTCCATTGCATCACATCGCAAGAAAGGAAGTGTTGATTCATATTCGGTTGGTAAATGGAAGAATTTATCATAAGGAAATGTGTTACTTGATAAAGTGGATTGTAATACGGTCGTACGAACATGAGGACATGGCCGTATATGCGATCCATTTTATGTAAAGAAACGTATCTTTTAGAAAAGTTCTTCTAATGGAATCGAATTCATGATCAACACCTCTCTTTCTTTTTTGCATTCATACCATGCATTTGCATTGCATTGCATACAGCAACGTCATATCACCCTAATCATTCACTAAGGCTAAAATCGTATAATCTACAGTTGCGGCACTACGAATCTGAAATCACGTCATCCTTAAAGGACACGGCTGAGAGCTAGAGCTATGGATGCAGAACTCAACGAAAGAATCGAAAGAATGGAAAGGATCCAAAGAGAGTTGCAAGAGCAGTTGGCTAAGTCACAACAGGAAGCAAGAGATCTGGTGGTGAGATCTCGCGAGGAATCGCTCGAGCAAAGGGATCAAATGGCTAAAATGATGGAGATGATGACAGCTTTGGTCAAAGGAAAAGGACCCGCACAGAGCCCTGACATCACAGAGCCCCAGTCAAGAGATAATCAAGATCCGCTCTATCTCCCAGGATTCACTCCGCCTCACGCCCATGCAACGCAAAGAGGATATCCTCAAGGGGAACCGGCAGGCCTAGAGCCACGATCTGCACCACCTGCTCATCTAGGGCAAGGTATATTTGTATCAAACTCCGGAGGTAATTCTGCTAATCCAATAGTTCCAGATTTGGATAATCAGGTAGAAATAGCCAGGTTGAAAACGGAAGATCGTTATGCTTAGGACAAGTATAAGAGTCTGGAAGAAAGACTCAAGGTGATAGAAGGTACTGAAGTCTTCTCTATAGTAAGCCCCAAAGAGCTCAGTTTGGTGCCCGATCTGGTTCTGCCTCCGAAGTTTAAAGTGCCAGATTTCAAAAAATATGATGGGACGAGATGTCCGAAGGCGCATCTTATCATGTTTTGTCAGAAGATGGCCGGTTATGTGAATGAAGACAAATTGTTAATACACTGTCTTTAAGATAGCCTGGTCGGATCAGCCCTCCGATGGTATAATCAACTTAGCAGGGAGAGGATCCGATCATGGAAGGACCTAGCATCAGCATTTTGCGAACAATACAAGCATGTCTCCGACATGGTGCCCGATCGACTAACGCTGCAGATGATGGAAAAAAAGCCAACAGAGACTTTTAGACAATACGCTCAAAGGTGGAGGTATATCTCAGCCCAAGTAGAACCCCCACTGACTAAAACTGAGATAATGATCCTCTTTATCAACACTTTGAAAGCGCCATCTTATGACAAACTGGTGGGAAACGCCACAAAAGACTTCGCCGATGTCGTAATGTCTGGAGAAATGATTGAGAATGCCATAAAGAGTGGAAAAATAGATGCAAGAGAAAGTGTCAAAAGATCAAGCTCGAGAAATATGGAAAATGAAGTGAACAACTTGAGCAATCGTTCCAAGTCAGTCTCTACAGGTAAACCGAGGGCTGCGACCACTGGTCATCAGGGATCATCAAGTCAAGAATCCAATGCAAAGCGTCTCCAGTTTACACCAATTCCAATGACATATGGGGAGTTATATCAAAGCCTGTTTGATGCACATATGGTGGCTCCTCACTACATGAAACCAGTGCAACCCCCATACCCCAAATGGTATGATTCGAATGCTCAATGCGAGTATCACGCAGGAATAACGGGTCATTCAACCGATAACTGCATTGCATTTAAGAAATTGGTGGAGAGGCTTATTAAAATAGGGGTTTTGAAGTTCGATGAGTCGACTGAAGCAATAATTTTTGATAATTGAATGAGGGGGTGAGAGAGTCTCGATTCCTTAAAGAAGTTATCAGAAGCCTAGAAATCGAGAAGTCAGAACGCTAATGACACATTCGAAGGGAAAACGGGGGCATAAAGCTTTCCGAAGCCTTACACACTTGAGAGTGTTTTGAACAATAGGACTGTGGAATAAACCTGCACTTTTAGCTAATCTGGAGTAATATTCAAAACATGCTTGTTGCTTTAAGCCTAGAGGCAACAAGAGTCCTTTCGTGAAATGGGCTTGTTTCCAGAATTGTTATTTCAATAAAATGCATCTTTATTTTCACTCCTTGCATTTCATACTCTACATCGTTTCATTTTCATATCATACTTTTAATTTTCTACCATCATGCCCACAATGGGTACTCCAGATACCAATGACATGAGCGACACTGTTACCGACTCTCTTTTTAACGAGGTATGTGTCTAAAGGGATTGGAGGACTGTGGAGGTGACAGAGGTTACAACTTATTTCCTAAATTGTCAAGAATGGTAGATCCCATCTTACGAAGTGTCAGCAAACACTACAAGGGAGATGAAGATAGAAGCTTAGCTTGCTGCAGGAACAAGGCAAGGAATCATTGAGTTATCTCCAAGAGTTCAAAGATATTTTCGTATGATCACGTTAAGACACGCCGGGACTACTAAGGCACAAGTATGCTGTCAAAGCTAAGGAAGTCACAGAAGAAGTCCATAAGGATGTTTGAAGATCACATGCTGATGGTTCTACCCTAACTAAGCTAATTAAGAGGTTCGAGCTACTGGTCTACCTAAAAAGAAAAATTGCATCAAACGCCAAATCGAGGAGGACAGAACTTATGTGCCTCTTCCTTTTTTTCTACACGTGGGGCATGGACGTTATCAAGCCAATCTCCTCGAAAGCTTCTGGTCCGTATCGATTCATTTTTGTGGATGTCGATCTCTTCACTAAGAGGGTGAGGGTCGCTTTATACGCCAATATTACAAAGTCGATAGTCAATAGACCAAAAAAGGAAAAAGAAAAAACATTAACAAAAAAGGCGAAAAGATCATATTTAACCGCACAATGTCAAAAGTTTGCGGTCTTTTCAAAGATCAAGTGCCACGTCATAGTGTAAAAAAAAGGGGGCAACAAAACAAAGATTGTTAGGAAGATGACCTAAACTTGAGAATGTGGGCATAAGAAGTTAGGTTTACCCTTTTATGCTTACCAGCCAGGACCTCTGCTGGGACAGCGCTTTCCTCATTAGGTTTTGCCTAGTGAAGTCAAAATTCTCTTTTCCCTAGGCACAAGCCGAGCCAAAATTGGATAAGGTGGAATGGATCCAATCCCGATGTGATCAAGTGAATCTGAAAAGAAAATGTTGAGAGATATCTGTCACGATCAGATGAAGCGAGTTTACAACAAAAAGGATCGCCTTAGAAAATTTCATGATAGGGCTTTGAAAGAAAAATTCTCTCATGCAAAAGAGACTTCAGAAGAAAGTAAATGTCAAACTAGGAAGGACCTCATGCAGCAAAGGAGGCCTGTTCTATGGAAGCATGACAGGGATGGATGGCAAGGACCTGTCCAATTCGGTGAATTCAGATTCGACCTAAAAAAGGGGGAATAAAAAAAATAAAAAAATCAAAAAAATCAAAAAAATCAAAAAAATTTCTCATCAAAAAAAGAAGAAAGAAAAAGGAGAGGCCAAAGGCAAAAACCCGCAAAGGGCGCTTTGAGACCAAAGGTGGGTTTGAGTTGAAAACCCGAAAAGGGCAGCTCAAATTTTGAATAAAAAAATGGGGCATACAGTAGTCTTGCTACGCTTGAAGTAACAATGAAGAGGAATGTTACGCCTTGGGGCATCGACAAAGTACTCTAGATCCCCTAAACACATATTGAGTTTAGAATGGTCCTCAAGAAGTTTGAATAGAAAAGCTCAAGCTGCGATATCTGGGGCACCTAGTTTCCATTTTACCCATTTTGAGTCTGCTATCTTTGTCTTTTCAAAATACACTCTAAATAAACTTGCTTCTTCATTGCATTTGCTAGCTTTGATTAACTTGTTTGTTTCGAGCTATGCTCCCAGTAAATTTCCATTTCATCCATCATTATGGTCCTTTTTTGAGCATTTTGCATTGAAATAACGATTATTGGACTAATAATACTTTCATGAAAGGAGTTTCGCATATTACTCTGGAAACTCTAAACAATACAGGAGTCTGAAACAGGATTATTGCTTAAGATTCACCAAGCTTAAGGGTTGGAAATATCTGAGTCCAAATTAAGGTTATCACTTCAGATTTTTGTCAAAAATGGTGATTGAACAAAATGACAAAGTATCGCTTCAGTGATACAATCCTGACGAAAAATGGGCATTGTTAACCCAAGTGCAAAACCAGAATCATTCTCGAAAGGAAATGACATTCTGCATTCATGCGAGCATCATGCATATACATCTGGTTGGGTCACCTAGAGAGTGATCATTAGAAGGAAGCTGATACAGATCCTGTACCTTTGAATAACAAGAGGGTGGGTTGAAGAAGAGACAAATCCTATGTTTTAGAGTCGCAGTGGGATGAATGGAGGATATTCAAATCCTATACCCTCAGGTCACAATGAGATGAACCCTGAAGCTACAGTGGGGCAAATTTGTTGAGCAAGATATTTGTTTTCCCGGGTTTTCTGTCATGAATACCAGCAGGACAAGATCGCAGCCTAAGACATCGGTGATATAATGAGCGATGACCACCTTAAACTGTCAGAAGGGGATCATTCTCATAAAGCACTACATTCATGCAAAAAAACACATTCAGTTAGGAGCATTTGATTCATTCCGATCATTACATCATATCATTGCATAAACATACTTATGACATTCTGCATTCATACAAATGTCATCCATAAGACACATCTATTTAGGAGCATTCGATCCATTCCGATCATTACATCCTAATCTTTGAAAAAAAGACCATTCTCATGACATTCTGCATCCATGCAAATGTCGGCCATAGTACATTTATTGAGGAGCGTTGGATTCATTCTGATCATTGCCTCCTAGCCATTTAGCATAAACATAAACACAAAACTGATTTTACAGGACAGGTTCCCTAGAGGACATTGTCACAACATCAGTGAATCTGCAGATCTTACCTTCCTAAACGAAGCAGATCGAAGATAACAGATCTTGCCTTCCTAAGCGAAGCAGATTGAAGATAGCAGATCTTGCCTTCCTAAACGAAGCAGATCGAAGATAACAGATCTTGCCTTCCTAAGCGAAGCAGATCGAAGATAGCAGATCTTGCCTTCCTAAGTGAAGTAGATCGAAGATAACAGATCTTGCCTTCCTAAGCAAAGCAGATCGAAGAAAACAGATCTGGCCTTCCTAAGCGAAGCAGATCGAAGATAGTAGATCTTGCCTTCCTAAGCGAAGCTGATCGAAGATAACAGATCTTGCCTTCCTAGACGAAGCAGATCGAAGATAGCATATCTTGCCTTCCTAAACGAAGCAGATCGAAGATAGCAGATCTTGCCTTCCTAAGCGAAGCAGATCGAAGATAACAGATCTTGCCTTCCTAAGCGAAGTAGACCAAGGTATTTTTAATTTCTGTTAAAATCAACTCATAATACGAGAAATGAGTTGGGCCTAGGGTCACGCACGCTGAGGTATTTTTAATTTCTATTTTTCAATTTCTGTTAAAATCAACTCATAATACGAAAGGTGAGTTGAGCCTCGGGTTATGCACGCTGAGGTATTTTTAATTTTTGTTTCTATTAAAATCAACTCATAATACGAGAGGTGAGTTGAGCCTCAGGTCGCACGCTGAGGTATTTTTAATTTCTTTTTTTCAATTTTTGTTTCAAAAAAATCAACTCATAATGCGAGAGGTGAGTTAAGCCTCGGGTCACATGCCGAGGTATTTTTAATTCCCGTTTTTGAATTTCTGTTTAAATCAACTCATATTGCGAGAGGTGAGTTGAGCCACAGGTCACATGCTGGGGTATTTTTTCAATATCTGCTTTTCAAAAAAAATCAACTCATATTGCGAGAGGTGAGTTGAGCCTCAGGCACACGCCGGGGTATTTTCAATTCCTGTTTTAATTTCAATGTTCCAAAAAACAAATGCAAAAAAAAATCAATTCGTATTGCGAGAGTAAGGAAGCGGTTTGAAAAGCTCAAATTTATTTCATCGAAGTCCCAATGGAGCAGGTTGAAGACAACAAATTTCGAAGTTACAGTAAAACAATGGGTCGAAGCGAGGCTACTCGAAGAACGAAAGCACTGAAGAGGTCAAGGCTTGGTGAGGCTAGGCAAAATTGGCTCTTTTAAAGTCTTTGCTCAATTCTCGTTACACGACAATGATAAAAGAGGGGCAGCTGTAATAGCCAATTTTGGCCCACTCCAGCAAAAATTAAAAACACAAAAAAATAAAAATCCAGTCCATTTACAGAACAAGTCCAGAGCCCAACAACCCGAATGGCCCACTTTACAAGCCCGAATTAGAAACACAAAAACAACAAAAATAAAGAGTCCAAATACAAACTCAATAATACAAATAGCAGCCCAAATTGTATGACCCAATTACAAATGGCCCAATAAGGCCCCAAAAAGAAAGAAACTTTCAAAAGCCTAGGGTTTCTGGAACCCTAAGCGCCGCATGCCTTTTACCAGTGGCCACCACGCGCCTTTGCCTCGCACACTCCTGACACCAGCCACTCCCCCCAAGCGCCTCGGCCTCCGCGGGCGCGCACGTCGTGCCCATCACCTGCAAAGGAACACGACCAACAGGAAAGAAGACGATAAAAGGGACAAACAGATTAAAAATGAAAAAAAAGAGACCCATACCTCTGTAAGTCAGGGGATAAAAGCCGAAAGAAAATGTTTTGTAAAAGGGGGGATTTTTTTTCAAATTCAAAAAAGAGAGAAAGACCGAAACCATTGTAAAAAAGGGGGGAGAATTCGGCATTCAAAAAAAATCAAAAAACTATCAGCAATCAAGAATCGAAAAAAGCAGTAAAGGTTGATTTCATTTCGTTTTCCATGATCGTTTACTGTTGTTTTATTTATTCTTATCTTCGCCGTTCTCGAATCTTTATAAACAAAAATAAAAAATGATAAATAGATTTTTTTCATTTTCTTTTCCCTTCGACTTAGGTTTTTTGTTTCGTTATATCTTTTTAATATATACACTGAAATAAAAAAAATATTACCTTTGAACGATTGGGTCTTCGTTCTCCTCCGCTGCCATCAGGACTCAGATGCGGGCGTGCACCGAGGAGCGAAGCTTCAAAACCTACGCGAGAGGCCTCCCTTGGACCTCCGTGCACCACCGAGCGCCGTATACAGTGACGTTTTGGTGTACGAACGAAAGACCCTCTCGTCGTTACGGCGTGCCTGAAAGGGAGAAGGGTTCAAAACCTTTCCTTCATTTTGAAAAATGACAGATAGATTAGGTTTTTAGAATTTCAGCAAAACGGCGCCGCTTAAAGATGGGAAGACCGCGCGTCGACCCGTGTGGCGACCCGGATCCGCGCCTATCTGCCTTAAAAGGAACATTTACACGTTTAGCCCCTCTGCTCTTCGACCCGATCGCAATGTAATCCCACCCAATCGCCAATTAGGAGCTATTTACTAGTTTAGTCCCCAATCATTTTTGCCTTCACTTTCTAGTCCTTTTCGTGTTCTTTTCAATTTATTACTTTCAGCTCCCCCATTTTGTTGTGATTTCAATATTGTCCTTTAATTATTTTATCTGTTTATTTGATTATTGTTCTTTTAAGTTATCCTTTTTGAAAATTAGGATTATATGTTTTTCGTTTTAGATATTGTGACTCCATGTGGTTTTCACTTAAATTTTATATTATATATATAATTCATATTGAACGATTTTTATGTACATGTGGTTAATCTCATATTAGTTTATATATATGTGTATTCTTTTCTAAATCTATGTACATACGTATTCTATTCTAAATATGTATATAAACACACGATTATCATTTTAAAAGTCTTATCTTAGATTTTTTGTTTATTTCAAAAACCCCTATATATTATTATTTTCATACATAGAATATTAATACTAAGTTTCATTTCACATGTTCTGGATTGACACGTTATTTGTACAATATTTGTTTTGATTTCTCTTTGTATATAATATTCATTGGCAATCTATTAACTTTTAAATTTTATTTCATACGCATATTATTCTTATATTTTATTTCAAATTCCAACACATCCAAACCTTTTTAAATATTTCATTACATTAGAAATAAATGTTGAGCCGATTTTAAGATTGCATATTTAGAAAAAAACGAGGTAATATTTGTATGTTTAAGAGTACGAAAAATTACATCCTAACGTGCTGGGTGTTGATTTTTCATTCAACTAAATAGCCAAATACCCTTTTTCACATGTTTTGAAGATCAAGGTTGATCTCGATGTCAGAGTATAAAGGCATTATACCCTAACGTGCTGGGCATGATACTTTCGTCCCTTTGAAACGAGTTAAATCTTGAAATTCAATCCTACTTTAAATGACCCTTTTTTTAAGAGTTTTTAACCCTAAATATTTTCAAGTTTTCAACATTAGGACAACGTTAATCAATTTGGTATCGATTTTGGGCATTGCGGGGGTGCTAATCCTTCCTCATACGTAACCGATTCCCGAACCTATTTTCTCGAATATTCGTAGACCAAAACACCGTTTTAGTAAACCAAAGTGTTTTATTAAAACAAAGGTGATCCGATCACACCTAACAAAGATCGGTGGCGACCCCCTATTTTTAAAAGTCGATTCCCGTTTCGTCAAAAAATGGTTACGACACCTCGTATTTATGTTTCTGTGGTGAATAGCATCCTCCCTTAATGATGAAAAACTTGTTATCGTGCCCGCATAACCACTGCCAATTAGGGCCCTATTTATGCTCCATCCCTTGATAGCATAACCTTTGTAAAATTGAAGCCCTAATTACACTTCAACCAGAGATTGTATAACCACTATCAACAGGGACCTTGAGTCGCAACGTAATCCAGCTTCTCGGTTGATGCCTCCATGCTCACATGCCGGATGAAATTCATAAGTCACCCAGCTCTATAGCACCACTATAAATTCAAACATACCTTAAAACAATAACAATGTTTATCTAGAACACAGGAAAAGATAAACTTCTAATTTCAAACCGCAAGAAAAAAAATAATTTACCAAAGTGAAAACGCATCCTACTGGTTTGCGACAGGATGTGCAAGTATACATAGTTGTTATCAAGTAATAAGTAAGTATAAGTGTTATTGTCTCCATAAGGATTGTGTTTAGATCGATAGTTGTAAAATTACTATTCACAAGTTGGTTAAGAAAAACACAATAATTTTGAGTGGTAGGTGTCAAATTCAATTAATTAACTAAATACAAGTTAACCTAAATGCAAATGAAATGAAATAAAATGCAATGTGACGGTTTAGCAGTAATTTCACGAGTTAACAATGATAACATTAATAGGCTAGAATAATTACAACATTTGACTCAATTCATTTTTCATCATGCTTAACAGTGTTCCAAAAAAACTCCATGGCAACTCGATCATTCATTAACTTGGAACCTGGTATAAGTTATTTCGAAGTATTATACTTAGAATAACATGTACATTTCTATGTCCATATTTAATTAAGGATTCCTTAGAATTTATGTGAAATAACAGGGACGGGTTAGGTTTGAAACAATTTAATCACACAAATCTAAAAGCTATGCAAGGTAATAGAGCTCTTTCAAGTTATTACGGAACTTTAATTTAATCAAGTTAGGATCTAATTTAAGCATGCACCTTCCAATTATTGCGCCCGTTAATTGTCATCTAGTTAGGATTGATAAAGTAATTCTAATGTACTCAAACATATTTTGATGCATGAAATACATAAAAATGATTTTAATTGGAAGCATGAACAACTAAGGCACAAAACATCACAAACATGAATCAAATGAACTTTATCCAATTACTGCAATTATTCTAGCCTAAACAAAATTAAGTCATCATCATTAATGGAAAAACATTAAAATAATTTGCAAACATGTTGAATAACTAAGAATAAATTAAAGAAATAAGGAAGAAGAAACTATTGATAAATACAGTGATTCTCGAAGACTAATCGTGGTGGCTTCCTCCAATTCTCGTTGTTGCTCCTTCGCAAATTGCTCCTCAAGGTGGCCAGCCAAGAGTGGTTTTCCTCAAGGGAAAATGCTAGCTAAAGGAAAATTGGGAAAAATGGGAATGTGTTAGGTGTGGAAGGGAGAAGAGAAAATATGATAAATGTTGTGAATAAAAGATCTATGAATAATTAAAAATGATTGTGAAGTGAAATGAAGATGGTATTTATAGTAGAGGGATAGCATGGGAGTTAGCTAAAAATAGCTTGAAAAGCCCTTGACTTGCTCCCTTGCTTGGCTGGCCATGAATTGTGGAGAGTGGACCGAGTTTTTCATGATTTCCTTGCTTGATTCTTGCTTGATTTGTAGCATGGGTTGGAAAACAATCAAGGTGGAAGTTAGGGGCTGATTTGTGATTTCTTTGCATAGGTAGGGACCTTCAAATTAATTCTCCCTAAGCTGATTTGGGCTGCTCTCATGCCTTTGCCTAATTTGGGCCATTCTTCCCTTTTAATGGATTGTTTTGACAACCCAATTGAGAGCAGACTTCATTCTTTTTAACAACCATCTTCCAAGTTGGGTTGAACAGAATTTATGAGTCCAATTGGTGAGCTTATTGTCCACATGAAGTAGAAATTAACTTATGTTCATGTGTGATATTACTGACTCCCACATGAATTAATTTAGTGGTCCAACTGCAACAAATTGAGTAAAAATTAACATGTAACATAAAATAGAAAAATTATATAAAATTAATACTAAATTGTATAAAATTACAAACTTCACTCAATTTATGTCTAATGTCTTAATATGAATTAAAATGACTCAATTGGCTACCCACATGCTCAGAATTTACATAAATTATGAGTAAAAATGTGATAATAAAACCTATATAATTTAAACGTATCACCTACAGGGCACGTTTTCTCTAGAACATCACTGAAAACACGCCCTGTAGGACGTGTTTTCTTTTCTCTCTCCAAAAATAGCATAAATTGTTTAAATTTTAAGAAAAATGGCATAGTTTCTCAAACTGTTTTTTCAGCAAATATGGGTAATTTAACCTAATTTTACTGTACTTTAAATAACAATTTTAAATTTTTGTGAAAGAAAAAAATTATTTAAATTGGAACAAATCGATTGGATGGGCCAGTTGGATCAGGAACTAATTGATATATCAATCTAGAGATAAGGGTTGAATTGGTCTTTTAGTGAACTGCTTAGAATCAGTAAAAAAAAATTGGACAAGAAATCCAAGGTTGAATTTGTTTTTATAAAATTTTCATTTTTTAATTCTTTATTTAATTAGTTATAGTTGGATTGACAATTGAACCAACAATCTAATCAACTTGAGCATCGGTTTGGTTATTAAAACATTGATATTAGGAGAGTTTTTTCCTCTGATCTGCCATAAGTTGATATGTCAAATTAGGCTTCCATTATACTTAATGAGCTTGTTCTCGATCAATTTTAATGTTTTTCATAGTTTTCGTTTAATTTTTGTTTCTTAGCCTTAATAAACTTTTCATGCATTTTATGCTCATTTTGTGTAATTTTGATACCCAAATTGGTCAAATGTGTCATTTGGACCCAAATGATTGATTAAGTGTTGTAGGAGCTTGTTGGTGACCCAAATTTGAGTGAAAACATTGCCACAAGTAGAGGTATCGTGACATTGGAGCATGAATATCGCAACACTTCCAACAAACTTGAAATGAAAAGGAATGGGAATCACCTAAAGTGGTGTCACGATACCCACCCTTGGGTATCGCAACATCCACCATCAAAGACACATCAATGGTAGTCTTTGTCCACCTGAAGCACCAATCAAGTAAAAGATGGAGAAGAGCATTTTGGGGTCAAAATCAGCTTTAAAATCCCAAAAAATTGACTGAAGGAAGAGGCTGTAGTTTAGGTTAGAAAGCTTTTAGTTTTAGGGTTTCCTTTCATATTTTAGTTTAGGTTTAAGTAGTTTTCTTTTCTATAGCTTAGGATTTACTTTTCCTGCACATTTTTTTGTTCTTCTTAGTGTTAATGGTAGCTAGTTAAGTTAGTTTTTATTGTAGCTTAGTTTTATTTACCTATTTACCACCTCAAACCTCATTTTAACCACCTTTTAATCTTTAGTTTAATATCCATTCAATAGGTTTTATTTTTATCTTTTAAAAATCATAGCTTTAGTGATCTTGTTTATTCCTCTTGATGTCATTTTTATTGTTGTTAATTTTTTCAAAGAAAAATCTAATATTTCATCTTTACTTTCTTGCATTTGATGTTTATGGTTGTTATGTTTGCTTATTTGATGTTTGTTAGTTTAAATATGGTAATGGGTAACTAAACCCTAGGTGGTTGGTTGATGGAAATGTTGTTCGGTTACTTTTAGGTTCAGGGACTAAATTGTAAAACTGAACTAAATCGAATGAACTTCAAAATTTAGGATTGATGCCCCTAAGGGAAAATCAAGATAAGTGAGATCGAGAGGTAATCTTATTGGACACCAATTTATTAGTCCCAGGTTAGTTGGTGAGATCGAGAGATAAACCGGACTAACTTGTCTAAGTTGGTAAAGTTGATACCGAGAGGTAAAATGGAGTCAATTTAGGAGTGTTAACGATTTAGATTCCTAATTCAATGGTTAATTAACAACATGGAAATCAACCAACCACTACCTATTACCGTATTTGGTAGTTTTATATTTTATTTTATTGATAATTTAGTCTCTTTTTTGTCTTAGATAATTAATTAGTTTTAATTAACGTCATTTATTGTAACACCCCAAACCCGGCCCAAACACCACGACCGGATCTGGAATGTCACTAAGAAAATTTTGGAAAACATGTCGTATTTTCAGAAAATATTTTTTTAAAGTTTATCCTTTTATTCGAAAAAATAAATAGTTGATAGTTTAAATAAAATATGCCTTTATGAATTAAAAACCCAAATTTAAATACATGCATTAGTTCAATAAGAATTTAAATAACTAAAAGTAATTAAAGCCCAAAATAAAACAAAATATGAACTAGTGGCCCATGGCCTTATTACAACGAGATTTAAAATCCATTAATTAAAAATATAAAATGATAACTTGAGTCTTTTTGTTGTATCCAGCTGTTCTTTTGCATGGCCACCTTGCGCTCCTCTCCAGCCCGGTCCAATGCACTAAGTGCTACCTGAAATATTAATTAATTGGTTGAGTCGCGAGACTCAGTGTGCAACCCTCATGCACCATTAGATGTGGGCCTTAGCCCCATAAAACAAAATAAACAGTTTAATATACATAATAAAAATTAATATGCAAGCCCAACCCAAATCCTAGGTTTCCATCCGCTACACGCCCCCGTACCAGCCATTCACACCATTGGGGATTTCTACAATCAACCCACACCGCTACACGCCTTGATGGCAGTCTTGCTCCTCATCATCAGATCATGGCCGTAGCCACTACAACAGATCACGGCAAAAGCCGCTACAACAGATCACGGTAAAAACCGCTACAACAGATCACGGTAAAAACCGCTACAACAGATCACGGTAAAAACCGCTACAACGTATAACTTCCTCCTTTCATCATCCCAACCCATGCAATCACAAAAAATCAATATACTTATATCATTTAATCAGAACATTCACTAACCTGGTGATTTGCTTTTACCCTCTTTGGGTTTCCATCATTAAGCCGGAATTTCGGCATTTATCAAGACATATAAAACTTATAATCATATATTTATCGAACAGATCTAGATGGTGTGGAGAATTACACACCTGATTAATGTAGATACCCTTGCTAAACCGATCTAAGCTTTGCTTCAAAAAGCCAGAAAGATGTGAAAATAGGCCTCTCCTATATTCGGCCATAGTTAGTATTCTACCCGATTTTATATATATGAATAAACAAATCCTCTTACCTTGAAATCCTAAATGTAACACAATTCTATAACTTAGAGATCTATGAGTTTCGGCTTCTAGGAAAAATCCCGGAAAGATGATCTATCGCGCTTTCGGCTTTTGAAAGAACTAAAAATTGAAAAGATGGCTAAGGGAGATTCGGCCAATGAATATTAAGGAGAAGAATAGGTGTAGTTTTGGCTTTTGAATCAAAGTGAAGATGATGGAATAGGCTTAGAGATTTCGGCTTTTGCAGAGAATGAAGAAGAAGATGGAACTTTAGGAGTTTTCGGCTTTTACTCAGAGAAGAAGAGATATTCCCCCTATTTATAGAAATTTCGGCACTTACCTAACCTTGCAGATAAATCCTATCTTTTCTCATTTATCTTAATCTACTAGCTCATCTAAAAGAGACTTAATTATCTCTAACTCCTCCCTCCTTTATCAGCATATTATCCACATATTTTAAACATTAAAATCCCTAAATTTTAGCCTTTATCTGCTTATTATCCTCATAAAATAAATTCCTACATAATAGCATTTATCTGCTTATTATCCACATATTTTAAACATTAAAACCCCTAAATTTTAGCCTTGTTGCCATCCACTCCACCTAATCCTAATGCCCAAAATTTAGCTAACTTAAATTAAAAGAATTGGGCTCTATGAAAGTTAAATTTGGGCCCCTTACTCCCTTGTGTGGCGTCACCTCCTAAGATTAGGCCACAAGCCCACTTTGGTATTTTAAACGTAGATACTACCTTTTAAACCCCTATAATGCCCAAACAGAAAATTTTAATCAAGGCCTCTGCCTAAGCCTGAGCCCAATTTGGACCCCTAACACTTAAATTAACACATTAAACATATCTTACCTATTAAACGCATAGGCCCAAAAATTCAGGATGTTACATTTATGCTTTGCTGTAATATAGAAATTACTGAGTAGCTAGCTAGACTCTATTCTTGCATGCTTCTTGAATAGAAATCACTAAATCACTGACTCTCTTGGGTTTGATCCTTAGAATACTCTGATGTTCCATTCTAACACTACAAATATTACAACTGGCATGTCACACTTTATGACACCACATTTAGTATTTTATCTAATTGTTATCTTTAATTGTTGATTTCTCTCCCTCGTTCGCAAGAGTAGGGGAGAGGACGATCATCCTCCATTTAAGATTTCAGCTCGACTTCAAATTTATTTGGAACTCAATAAGTTATGGTATGTTGAAAAAGTTTTAGACAATTTTTTTTAAATATATTAGATTATAGCACACCTACGATGTGAGTGAAAAAAATATATTTATGAAACACATTTGATTTTTATAAATTTTATATAGAATATAAAAAGATAAAAATATTCTTCATTGTTATATTTTATTACCTTATAAAAGCAACGATTCTTTTAGTTATTTTTCAACTGAGTTGACATCCAGCTGATTCATAACATTAACTCAATTATAATTTGTTATGAAAGGTTTAAATCTAACATTTATTTGCACTATTAGAATTTATTAATAAAATTTGTACGAATATAAAATATAAAATACGCTAAATATAATTAGAAATTCTATCATTCGCATATGCATGTGGAAACACGTATTTAGAATACATGTGTTTAAAAATAACATACAATTAATAATGAAACGTATGGTTTGAAACTAATTAATCATAATAACACATGAAATATTAGATATTAAAATAAAAAAATAGATTAAAATTATGAGTAAAACGAAATTTAAACACATAAATATATCAAATCAATAATACTAAATGTACTACAATTATTTATCATGTTTTTGTCAACAATTGTGAGTTAGTGTCAAGTTGACTTGTGACACCAACTCAATTAACAATATTAATAATACTAGAAATTCTATCACACACGTATGCGTGTGAAACCACAGATTTAGAAAACAAATATGTGTTTAAAAATAACATACAATAAATAATGAAACGTATGGTTTGAAATTGTAACACCCCAAACCCGGCCCAAACACCACGATCGGATCTGGCATGCCATTAGGAATTTTTTGTAAAACATGTCACTTTTTTTTTTGGAAAATATCTTTTCTAACTTAAATGTTTATACCGGAAAACTTAGTAATTAGATAATATATATAAAATATAAATTTAACTGATGCCTTTATGAATTTAAAACCAAAATTTAGTACATGCCCTAGTCTAATTAAACATAACATTTAAATGTCCAGTAACAGTCAAAGCCCAAAATAAAACCCCAAAATAAATATGAATCTAGTGCCCCATGGCCTTATTACAACGAGATTTAAAACCCATTAAATAAAAATATAAAATAATAAACTAAAGTCTTTTTGCTGAATCCAAATGTTCTTTTGCACGGCCACCTTGCGCTCCTCTCCAGCCCGGTCCGATGCACTAGGTGCTACCTGAAAATGTTAAGTAATTGGTTGAGTCGCGAGACTCAGTGTGCAATCCTCATGCACCATTAGATTTGGGCCTTAGCCCCACAGAACAGAATAACAGATTAATATATATATATAACAAAAATTATGCAAGCCCAACCCAAATCCTAGGTTTCCATCCGCTACACGCCACCCGTACCAGCCATTCACACCATAGGGGATTTCTACAATCAACCTACACCGCTACACACCATTGATGGCAGACATGCTGCTCATCGTCAGATCATGGCCGTAGCCACTACAACAGATCATGGCAAAAGCCACTACAACAGGTCACGGCAGAAGCCGCTACAACAGGTCACGACAGAAGCTGCTACAACAGAACACTTCCCCTTTCAATAAACCCAACCCCATGCAATCACAGAAAACAGCATACTTATCACATATGTCATCTTAATAGGAACATTCACTTAGGAATGACAGAGATCACTAACCTGGTGATTCGCTTTTACCCTCCTTGGGTTTCAATCATTATGCCGGGATTTTGGCATTTATCAGAATATAACAAATTAATAAACATATTGTAACAGGCAATCTAAATGGTGTGGAAGTGTTACACACCTGATATCACGTAGTTTTACTCCCTTAGTTAAATCCTTACTATCTGAATCTACAACCCTTAGTCTAAAACCTTGCTCAAAAGCCGGAAGAATACGAAGATTTGGGCTCCCCTACATTCTGCCAAGGGTTAATAAATACCCAAATTTACACGTTAAAAATCAATAGATCTCCTTACCTTGAATTTAGAAAGTAACACGATTCGAGTGTTACTGAACTCTATCTTAGAGATCTAAGCGAGTGACCTCCCTTCAAATCTCGGAATGCCGCAAATAAGAGAAAAACTTAAGATTAGCTCCTTATAGCCATTCGGCTAGAGTCCCTAAAAAGCCGGAAAAGATTGAAATCTTACGAATCAATACTTACCTTTAGTTTCTTTCTAGATTCGGCACAAGCAGATACCACAGAAAGATTTCGGCAATCACAGGAGATGAGATCTAGGGATTTCGACTTTTAAGAAAATCCCGGAAAAGATGAACGAGAGAAGGCTGATGTGTTTTTCAGCTTTTAGAAGAATTGAATGAGGAGTTTTGGCTTTTAGTGAATGGGAGAAGAAAATCAATGGAGATCAGAAGATTCGGCTAAAAGGAAATTTCAAAGAAAAAGAAAGAAAGGGTGAGGGAGGTGGTGTTTTTCGGCTTTTGTAAGAGAAAGATGAGAAAAGAAAACAATGGTGATTTTCAGCTTTTGGAAGAGAAAAGATGAGAAAAGAAAACAATGGTGATTTTCGGCTTTTGGAAGAGAAAAGATGAGAAAAGAAAACAAGTGAGATGACCCTCAAATTTTCGGCACAGGAAGAGAAGAAAGAGTAGGGTTCTAGTGCCAGAATTGATTAGCTATCCCCCCTATTTATAGAAATTTCGGCACTTATCTATCCTTGCAGACAAATCCTATCTTTTCTCCTTTATCTTAATCTACTAACTCATCCAAAAGAGACTTAATTAGCTCCAACTCCTCCCTCCTTTATCAGCTTATTATCCACAAATTAAAAACATTAAAATTTTCCTAAATTATAGCCTTGTTGCCATCCACTCCACCTAACCCTAATGCTTAAAATTAGCTAGCTTAAATTAAAAGAATTGGGCTCCATGAAACTTAAATTTGGGCCCCTTACTCCCTTGTGTGGCGTCACCTCCTAAGATTGGGCCACAAGCCCACTTTGGTATTTTAAACATAGATACTACCTTTTAAACCCTATAATGCCCAAACAGAAAATTTTAATCAAGGCCTCTACCTAAGCCTGAGCCCAATTTGGACCCCTAACACTTAAATTAACACATTAAACATATCCACCCATTAAACGCATAGGCCCAAAAATTCAGGATGTTACAGAAATAAATTAATCATAATAACACTTTAAATATCTATGATCTTAAAATTTTTAAAAAAAGGCTAAAATGTGGGTCAAATGAAATTTAAACACATAAATACATCATATAAGCAATATTAACGCACTACAATTATTTATTTTGTCAACAATTGTGAATTAGTGTCAAGTTGACTAATGAAGATAATGACTTGTGCATATTAAAATAAAAATATATAAAATACACTAAAATGAAGCTTTAGTTGAGTGGTAGATTTAAAGTTTTACTAATTCAATTAGCGTGTGTTTAAATCTCATCATATGCATATTTTAATTGGTTTTTGTTAAGATGAAAATACTAAAATACCCCCAAACAATATAACTTATTTTAATTACAAAAAGACATTTTCATAATTTCCTAACTAAGTTGGTGACCCGGTTAAGGTGACACCAACTCGGTAAAACACTTAATATAGTAAGTATAGATAGATGTATACAACTAATGGAGATAATCACTTGTGCATATTAAATGAAAAATGTATAAAGTATATTAAAATGAAGATTTAGTAAATTGGCAAGGTTTCAATTTCTACCATATGCATATTTTTATTGGTTTTTGCTAAAATGAAAAGAAAAAAAATTCCTTTGAACAATATGACTCATTTTAAATATGGAAGAGCATTTTCATAATTTTCTTAACCAAGTTGGTGTCGGTTGACTCATGAAACCATCTCGGTTAGAAGCTTAAGTAATAAATTTTTCATGAAAAATAAAAATGTATAAAATAAATTAAAATGAAGCTTGGTTGAGTGATAAATTTAAGGTTTTATTAATTTAATTATTGTAGGTTCAAATCCCACTATGTGCATATTTTTATTGATTTTTATGAAAATGAAAAGAACAAAATATTCTCGAATAATATAACTTATTTTAATTACGAAAGGACATTTTTGTAATTTTCCTAACCAAGTTGGTGCCCGGTTGACTTGTGACACCAACTCAAGAAAGAACTTAAATAATAGAATAGATACACAAATTTGACGAGAGATAACAATTTATGTTAAAAATTTGTTTATATAGTTTTTATATACTTTTATGTACGTGTTCAGTTAGGAAATATCGAGTTTCCATTAATTTTAGTTCTTTTATTTAAAAACTGTATAAAAATATGAAAAGACAAAAATACCATCCGACAAATAATAGTAGTCCTTTAATAAAAGAGTATATTAGTTATTTCCTAATCAAGTTGGCACTTGGTTAACCCGTGACACCAACACAATCAAGGGTTGTAGATACACAAATTTGGTGAGAGAAAACATTTTATATTGAAAGTTAATTTGTTTTCAAATTTTATTCAAAAATTATTATTGATGTAGTGGTAAGAATTTTGTTTATAAATCATTAAACATGAGTTCAATACATAAATATGTTAATTTTAGTTCTTTTATTTAAAAACTATATAAAAGTAAGAAAAGACAAAATAAAAACCATCAAAATAATAATAGCCATTTAATAAAAACGTATATTAATAATTTCCTAATTGATTTGGTGTAATGCCCCTAACATTTGAGTTTTGTTACTAAGTTGTGTCGATGAATATGTGTCTGCTTTTGTGGTTGTGTGTTTTGTTTTCTCACTGAAGGTTTGAGGTTCGAGTCGCTTTAACTTTGGAATTTTGTTAATTTTTTAATTTGAACCCTTGGCTTAGGTTCCCTTGCTTAAGTTTAACTATGTGCCTTCTTGTGTTAAGAATGAGTCTATCTGTTCATTGGTTAAGTATTTACCTATTCTCTGATTCCGTGTTTGAGTCCCTACGTATGCAACAAGGATTTATGTTTTTGCACTTTTCCGCAAAACTGATCTAAATTTTAAATGTTCTTTCCCTCTAATATTCTTTAGACGTTTCCTTTTCTTCTCTTCCCATTTTTTTATATTTTGTTTATGTTCATCTCAAAATTTTCTTTTTATTCTGTCCATCCTGCGTAATTGTTGCATTTGGTTGCGATATTGTTTTCTCTGGTGCGTTTTAAGGTAAATTAGGTTGATTATTTTCTTATATTGTTGTTGTTTGCAAATCGGGGAAAAGTTATCAAAATTCCAAGTTGTTAATTTTGTTGTTCGTTGTGTTCCAATGCCCTAGGGGGACTCAAGAGACGCCTAACGCTTCTTGTATTACCTAAAACTCGAGTGTGTACTGGGAATTTGTGGTAAGTAGCCTTCCATTTGTTTTATGAAGTGAGTCAAAGGTTTTGACGAAAAATTGGTTGTTGTCAATTGCGAGTTATGGATGTTTTATTGAATTGGACGTTGGAACTTGTTTTAGGCTTGGAATTTGCATTGTGGTGCTTCTACAGTGTCGTCTAACAGGCAGGTATCAAAACTGCCTTCTTTTTCTGCATTTTTCTTTGTAAAAAACAGGACTATCAACGACACACGGGAGTGTGTGTAGGCCGTGTAGCTTACACGGCCATGTGAGAAGCCACGTAACTTCCTGACTTTTTATTTTGGGTCACACGGACATATGTTTAGGCCGTGTAACTCACTGACTTTTGATTGGAGTCACACGGGCAAGACACACGGGTGTTTGTCCATGCCATGTAACTCACTGACTTCAGATTAGAGACACATAGACAAGGGACACGGACGTGTGTCAGGCCATGTGGAGCCACACTAGCTTGTGATCCTGGATATCGAAAATTTTGTTAGTGTTGTAGTTAATGTGCGAGGTGGGAGTAATCTGTCCGTATGATGAGTATGAATTGAACTGAATTGTATGAGCTAGTTTATCATCAATATTAGTTGATTCTAGACATCGGTATGAGTTAGATATTAATGATATCAACACCTTGTTATATTAGAAATGAGTGATCGTATCTACAACTGCATTATATATACATATCTGTTATCCGTTTTGCAATTGTATAGGGTGGAAGCTTTGAATGGAAGGAAGTGTTTTGTATTGATGATAAACCGTAATATATACATATTTTAATCCCACATTTGGCATACTTTTGGATGGTTTATCCCTTGAATTGTGAAATTTGATGCTCCTAATCCTTTAATTTCATGTTTTATACTTAGGAGAGCATAGGATGATGAAAAGAACGAGAAACGGGCCAAAAACGGAGAAAATGGGCCAAAGTAAGAAATCCACACGGCCTGAAGTTCGCCACACGGCCGTGCCACTTTAGCAGACTCGAACACAGCCTAGGGCTCGATTCATACGGGCGTGCCACACGGGTGTGTCCATGCCGTGACCTGTTTTAATTCCACTCGGAAAAGGATACTTAGAGGCAAAGAAAGACATTCTAAAAGCCTATATAAACACCCTAGAGAGCAACCTAAATGGGGAGTTGGTCGGAGTCCGACAGAGAGTTCTACAAAAGGCCTCTGTCAGGGCTTTTGACAGGAGCGAAGCCAGAGAGGGTTGAAATCAGGGAATTACTCGAAGAAAGCCAGTTGATCCATCTCAGAAGCCGGAATCACACTCAAGATTGAGGATCTTCCCTTCAATTTCCTTCAGGGGGTTTTAGGGTTTTTCTTTACATTTTTTTATTTAATTTCTTCTCATATGTATTCTTTTATAAACATGAACTAAACTCATCAAATACCTGAGGGAGATGAAACCTAAGACGAATCTTGTTATTGTTTTCTGAACTGTATGATAAATACTTGATTTGTTTTTAATTATGTGTTCTTAATTCTTGTGTTAATATTTTAGGATATTGATTCAAGTATTGATGTGCTTATTTCGAGGAGCAAAAGTCCCTGTTTAAGAGTAGATCTAGCATAGTTAAGCAGAGTTGATCGCACTCCTAGAGATAGGACGACGAAAATCTGCCGGATTAGGGTCAAACCTAATATGGGAGTCCGATCGAATTAATGCAACACTAGGGGTTTTAATTAGAAAGAGATTTCAATTAATCAACCTAGGGTTAGACGTTAGTAGCCTCGAAAGAGGTATTAATATAAATTAGGGAATACTATGGATCAAGTCAAGTGAATAAATCATCTGGTTCAGAGTTAAATAACAAGTGAAGTCTAGGTGGATTCTTCCTCGGGTATTGTCTTAATCAATTGGTTTTTTCAGAAGTATTTTCCCAATTCATTCTTTGTGTCTTGGCATCCTTAGCTTAGTAATTAGTTAGATAAACATTAAATCCCTTTTATTTTAGGCTAAATAATAGAAAGAAAGTCAGTACTAGTACTTTTAGTTCCTTTGGGTTCGACATTCCGGTCTTGCCACTAAACTATACTACTGTTCGATAGGTGCGCTTGCCTCAATCGTGGTGATAGTTAGTTTCTAGGCTCGATCATTCATTATATAAATATTAAAGCTTTCGACCACCATCAAGTTTTTGGCGCCGTTGCCAGGGAACTGAAATATTAGGAAAACTGAATTTTTATTACTTTAGCCATTCTTAATTTTATTTGCAATTTATTTTTATTTTACTTTAACTTTGCTAATTTTTCTTTTATTTTGCTTCTGATAGGTTTTTCTAGTTTATGACTAGAAGGAACCCATCAGGACCCTTGATTTTTGACAGCGATATAGAAGGTACCATTCGCAAAAATCGCAGAGAAATAAGGCGAAGCCTACAATACACAGAAGAAGAGCAAGAGGACGAAACCAATACTACCGAAGAGATGGCCGATAATAATCTGCTACCTCCTGTAGTTGACGCAAACCCGGTGAATCAAAATCCTGCTCCTCGTACTATGTATGATTATGCTAAACCTAATTTAACAGGAATTGAATCAAGTATTGTTTGACCTGCTATTGCTGCAAATAATTTCGAACTGAAACCTAACACAATTCAGATGATACAACAATTTGTTTAGTTTGATGGTTTGTAGGATGAAGATCCAAACAATCACTTGGTGAACTTCCTAGAATTTTGCGATACTTTCAAAATAAATGGCGTTTCTGATGATGTCATTTGTCTTCGGTTGTTTTCCTTTTTGTTGAGGAACAAAGTTAAACAGTGGTTGAACTCGTTACCACGAGGATCAATCACTACATGGGAACAAATGATCGAAAAATTTTTGTTAAAATATTTTCCACTAGCTAAAACGGCCAAGTTGAGGAATGATATCTCTTCTTTTGTGCAGATGGATTTAGAGACACTTTACGATGCATGGGAGAGATACAAGGATCTACTAAGGAGGTGCCCTCACCATGGGTTACTCTTGTGGCTACAGGACCAAACCTTTTACAACGGTGTGAACCCCTCAACTAGGCAGTTGATTGATTCAGCCACCGGTGAAACCTTGAATAACAAGACTCCTTAAGCGGCTTATGAGTTTATAGAGAAGATGTCACTAAATAACTATCAGTGGCAAGTCAAGAGGACAAAGCCAACAAAAGCCGCCAGTGTTTTCAACCTCGACGCAGTGACGATGCTATCAAACCAGGTAGAACTATTAAGTAAAAAGATTGATGGTTTGTGTAGTTCTTCGCAGATACATCCAGTAATGCAGTGCGATATGAATGAAGGGATGAGCAATACAGAATATCCACCTTACAACCTGAGTGCTGAAAACGAACAAGTTCACTATATGGGTAATAATTCTAGACCTCAAAATAACCCGTATAGTAATACTTATAATCCAAGTTGGAAGAACCACCCCAATTTCTCATGGGGCGGCCAAGAAAATCAGAGAAAACAACCCCTCTCAGGCTTTCAACAGCAACCCTACCCACAATAAAAGAAGCTGAACCTTGAGGAGATGCTAACAAAATTCATCGCGGTGTCAGAAACTCGTTTCCAAAACACCGAAACAACACTTAAAAATCAACAAGCATCGGTTTAAGGGATCGAGAACCAATTAGGGCAACTTTCTAAGCAGTTCTCTGAATGATCACAAGGAAGCCTACCAAGCAACACTGAAACTAACCCGAAGGAGCAACTTCAAGCAATAAAGGCTTGCGATAGTGAAGGAAGGTAAGGTTGATGTAAGCCATAATAAACAAAAACCGGTAACCACAGAGTACCAACCTCGCGTGCCATACCCCAATGCGATGAAGAAAGACCACACATATGAACAATTCGGTAAATTTTCTTAAACTTTTAAAGAAATTACATATTAACTTACCGTTTCTTGAAGCTCTTCACAGATGCCAAATTCAAGGAAATTTTTAAAAGAGCTTTTAATAAACAAACGGAAGTTAGACGAGAAGTCACGTGTGGAGCTAAACGCAGTGTGCTCAGCAATTCTACAAAATAAACTACCACGAAAATTAAAAGATCCAGGGAGTTTTACAATTCCATGCTTAATTGGTAGTTTATCTGTTGATAATGCTTTAGTTGATTTAGGGGCAAGCATAAATGTTATGCCTTATAAAATGTTTAAACAGCTAGGTCTCGGGAAACCCAAACAAACTAGGATGAGCATTCAATTAGCTGATAAAACTATTAGAATTTCTAGGGTATAATCAAAGATGTTCTAGTAAAAATTGATAAATTCGTATTCCTAGTAGACTTTGTCGTTTTAGACATGGATGAGGACAATAATATCCCTTTAATTTTAGGAAGACCCTTTTTAGCAACTACTAGAACTAAAATTGATATTGGTACAGGAGAACTCGTACTTCGTGTAGGTGACGAAACGGTCACTCTTCAATCTCTTGACTAAGCTAGGACATCAAGTAATAAAGGTGAGAATATAAATTCTATTAATAACCATTCAGTTAAACCTTCTTTTCAGGAAGCACCACGAAACTACACAACTGAGCCAGATCCTAGACCACATGCTAATAAGGAAATAACTCATGAGGAACGAAGGCTTCAGATCGATGAACTAGACGAGTGGAAAACACATTTCAAGGAGAAATTAGGAATACACGAAGCAGAACCAAAGCAAAACCATGTCAAACTTAAGGATAAGCCAAACAAATTTAAGATCGGAGATCAGGTATTGTTGAATAAAACAGACCCTCGGATCGCCACTTCAGACCTTGATACAAACGAATGAATCCCTTTTGAGGTACTGAATATTTTCCTATATGGAACAGTCGAGGTAACTAATCCCAAGTTCGGTACTTTTAAGGTAAACACTACTCGACTCGAACTATACAATAATCATAGAACTGATAGCAGGTGTGAGGAGTTTCAACTCCTCAAACCACCATGAATATGCGAATGAGAGGTAAGTCTAGATTAAGACTTTAAACGAGCGCTTCTCGGGAGGCAACCCGAACACTAACCCCATTAATTTTCATATCTTTATTTTTATTTTTATTTTTACTTTTAGCACCTAACTACAAACTAACCAAATTAATGAAGCACAGTTTTCCCTACCACACGGCCTTGCACACTGCCGTGGCTGTGGCCATGTGGACACCACGAATTTGCACACCGGCGTGGTAGAGATCATGTGGAAACAGGACGAAATTTTCCCCAAGCCACGAGCTCCGGCTAAAGGCCACGGTCGTGCGATACAGCTGTGGTTGACACTGATTCCTCAAACATGGGCATGGCGACCTGCACAAGGGCATGGGAGAAGCGAACGAAGCTAGGCACGACCATGCGAGACGGCCGTGTGGAACAACATGCCCACAGCACATGAGCGTGGGTCTCATACTAGGCATGCCAAACCCTAATTTTTGACACACACAGGTTAAAAACAAGTCGCACGGGCGTGTTACATGCCCGTGTGCCCCTATTTCTATATAAACCATTCACTATTCATTATCTCCTCCACTAAAACCCTAGCCCTCCTTCCACCACCACTCACACAAACCGCGGCCCTTCATCCCTTTTCCCCTATTTCGACCACCACTATGACTAAAGGCAAGCCCAACACTACCACCCCCATGTTAAAAAGGCGAAAAGATCCTCCGCACGGTCGCCCCATGCACAATCACTCTTCATAAGTTCATACCGGAGGCTTCATTCACCCCAACGACACAAGAATCTTTAAATCTGTTCATCTTTCCTTTTTCTTTTCTCTTCTCCTTTATTTTCCTTCCATTTTTCTTTCTTGTTCTTAATTTTTATTATTATATTTTGTTTTCTTTAATTTAGGTTCAAAAGGCTGCTTGGGAATCACCACACCACGACCACTTCCAACTCAAGGAATCCATCCAAAATTCAAGAAGTTTTGCTTCTCCCTTTCTCTTTTAATATAATGCTATTAATCTTTAGAATATCTATCTTTGTACATTGAGGGCAATGTACATCTTAAGTGCGGGGGGTGAATTCTAAAAGTTCCTAACTTTTGGTATTATTCTCAAATCCCTGAATTCTGTCTTTTCTTCTCATATCACTATTAGAACAAATTATGATTAATTATGATTTTTATTGATATTTCTTGAATTAAAACATAGGCGATTGTGCATTGATTGTTTAAACTTGAAGGCTTTAGAGAATCAAGCATGATGAGTTGATTTTTGAAAATTAAAAATTTGCTAGGTTGTTTCCCCAAGTTTAGGTATTATCTTGAAATTTGAAGTTCACAGGGTTGACATCAAAAACTAATAATTTCTGTGAGATTTTGAGCCTTTAGAGCATACATTCTTTCGTGCTCACTTTTATTGTTGCTTTGAGTGAGTTAATATTAATATGTTATTCTAGAACTTGATTCGATTATGCATGTCAAAACCACACTTTTTGATTTGATAGACTGAGATGATAAAGGCACCTAGGATTTAACCCACTTACTTCCCAAAAGGCCTACCTTCATATTTAACCCTTAGTGAACCCCATTGAGCCTAACAACCCATTCATTGATTTACCCTTAATATTAACCCAAGACTTACTCTTTTTGATTCATTAAAAATTTTTCTTGTTAACCTTTTTATCGAGATTTGATTTGAGAAGTTGCCTAACTATGTTTTACATTTCAGTTGTTAAATTCTTATTATTGTACTTGATTTGTTCTTAAAAAAAATCAAAAGTTTATCCATTACTAGTTCTATGTTTTTATGAGCTTAAACAGTAAATCTCACATCTTTAGAAGAAGCTTGTATTATTAATGTAATTATTCATTATTAGACTAGTTTTCTAGCTAGGTAATTTGTCAATTCAATCTCGATTCTAACCTCCCCTTTCAGCTTGTGACCACACCCCCTAACCAAGCCACGTTACAACCCTTTTTAAAGACCTTTTGATCAATGTATCATCTTAATTTATAGTGGATGGAGATTTTATTTTCATGCAAGCCTATGGTAATAACTTTTCATGTTGACTATTGAGTGCTTAATTTTTTGTCCCTTAAACACTTAGAGCGATTTGAGTGAATCCTTAGTTAGGAAGTTAACTCTGTGATATTTTTTAATCAAAGGTGATTACTTAGATAATGGGGGATACCTATGTTTTTCATGAATAAAATGCTCAACTTGGGTCGTTTGAAACTATGATGTTCTTTTAGTTGAATTCTCAATATATGGTTACTTATGGATTAATTTGAGCCATCATTAATAGGAATTATAAATTGAGAAGAATGAATTTTAATTGTGAGTTGAGGATTTTGCTTGAGGACAAGCAAATGCTTAAGTGTGGGGGTATTTGATAAACCGTAATATATACATATTTTAATCCCACATTTGGCATACTTTTGGATTATTTATCCCTTGAATTTTGGAATTTGATGCTCCTAATCCTTTAATTTCATGTTTTATATTTAGGAGAGCATAGGAGGATGAAAAGAACGAGAAACGAGCCAAAAACGGAGAAAATGGGCTAAAGTAAGAAATCCACATGGCCTAGAGTTCACCACATGGCTGTGCCACTTTAGCAGACTCGAACATGGCCTAGGGCTCGATTCACACGGGCGTGCCACATAGGCGTGTCCCTGCAGTGACCTATTTTAATTCCACTTGGAAAAGGATACTTAGAGGCAAAGAAAAACATTCCGGAAGCCTATATAAACACCCTAGAGGGCAACCTAAATGGGGAGTTGGTCGGAGTCCGACAGAAGGCCTCTATCAGGGCTTTTGACAGGAGCGAAGCCAGAGAGGGCTAAAATCAGGGAATTACTCAAAGAAAGCCAGTTGATCCATCTCAGAAGCCGCAATCACACTCAAGACTGAGGATCTTCCCTTCAATTTCCTTCAGGGGGTTTTAGGGTTTTTTTTATGTTTTGTTATTTAATTTCTTCTGAGATGTATTCTTTTATAAACATGAACTAAACCCCTCAAATACCTGAGGGGGATGAAACCTAAGATGGATCTTGTTATTGTTTTCTGAACTGTATAATAAATACTTGATTTGTTCTTAATTATGTGTTCTTAATTATGTGTTCTTAATTCTTGTGTTAATATTTCAGGATATTGATTCAAGTATTGATGTGCTTATTCAGAGGAGCAAAAGTCCCTGTTTAAGAGTAGATCTAGCATAGTTAAGCGGAGTTGATTGCACTCCTAGAGATAGGACGACAAAAATCTGTCGAATTAGGGTCAAACCTAATATGAGAGTCCATAGATAAAATTAATGCAACACTAAGGGTTTTAATTAGAAAGAGATTTCAATTAATCAACCTAAGGTTAGACGTTAGTAGCCTCGAAAGAGGTATTAATATAAATTAGGGAATCCTACGGATCAAGTCAAGTGAATAAATCATCTGGTTCAGAGTTAAATAACAAGTGAAGTCTAGGTGGATTCTTCCTCGGGTATTGTCTTAATCAATTGGTTTTCTCAAAAGTATTTTCCCAATTCATTCTCTGTGTCTTGGCATCCTTAGCTTAGTAATTAGTTAGATAAACATTAACCCCTTTTATTTTAGGCTAAATAATAGAAAGAAAGTCGGTACTAGTACTTTTGGTTCCCTTGGGTTCGACATTCCGGTCTTGCCACTAAACTATACTACTGTTCGATAGGTGCGCTTGCCTCAATCATGGTGATAGTTAGTTTCTAGGCTCGATCATTCATTATTGGCGGTCAAACCATCCATAATTATGTTTGACCTTGCAATGAGATTGTAAACACTGCAACGTGTCATATCGACACTATAAGGTGTATAGGGATGGATTGCTATTATATACATATTGGTGTGTAGGGTGGATGGAGATGGTGTGTAGCGGTTGGAATAAGGAATTGCATCTATATTTGTACCTGTATGACATCTGTATCTGCTATCGTGTTTGTGTTATACGTGCGTTTGTAACTGATTTGCTACGTATTAGGACTGTTTCGTGTCAGAATTTGTGTTAGGTTATTAATCTGACTGCTGAAACTGAATTGTTTTCTGAACACTCAATAACATCTAAGCTCTTATACATAGGCTAATTTATTTATGTTAAATTCTACTCTAAAACACATTAACTATTTGCATGAATTTCAAGAACTCATAAGACTAAACAGCCGGCGGACTTGGGACCTGATCATCTATTGGACTTATTATATATATGTGTGTGAACTTTTTACTTTGATTTCGTATTTTAAACTTCTAATATTAAACTATGTTTCAGATAATGAATGTTTTCATAACTTAACAGTGGTTGAAAGGCTCTCTTTAAGTATGACTGTGTTCTGGTAAGTTAACATGACATTCTAAACTTGGTCTTCCCGTGTAGGTTGGGTTTAGGTTTTACATTTAGTGGTATCAGAGCCAGGTTTACAACACTCGGGTTGTGAAATTGGGCCTCTATTTTTTTATAAAAAAGTGTTTTAAATAAAATAATTTTGTATAATGAACTAAAGAATTGGCTTAGAAGGACTGAGTCTCCGATGTCGCTATTGTAAATATCCCTTCTGATATGTTGCGTGTATGATGTACTATGGTAACTGATTTTTTCGGTTAATTACGTAATCTAAAGTAAACTGTTATAGGATTTCTGATGGGAATATTGAATTAATTTGTGTGTTTTGACTGTAACACCCCAAAATAGTGCCTAGGAGTTTTAGGAGTATTTTAGGAATTTTAACCTTATAGTGTTCAGAATTTTGCAACATGGCATACCAGTAATGTTTTCAATTATGGTTTTTAGAAAATTAAATCAATTTCTGAAAATGAGTTTTAAATACCTTTAATTTAAAACATAGGACTGGTTTGTAAAAGAGTCAAAATTGTGAGTCTTTATGAAGAGATTAAAACAAATTTAAAAAACCAACCTATTTCTTCTTTCACACCCATAATTTTTCACGTCAACTTTACCCCAAAATTTGTGTTTGCCATCCATTGACTCTCCGTTACTATTTCAATCAATTTTGAACTCCAATTCCAAATCCTCTTTGATTTCTATCACCCTTAAACCTTAAACCTCTATAAAAGATCAAGAAAAACACCCCAAAAAAACCATAGTTCCTCCATTGTCAAACTTTTAGGTTTTTTGAGTTTTCAATCAAACACTTAGTTTTTCATCAACTAAGGTAATGGTTCATCTTCCTATTAGTTTTAAATGTTATTTAGTCTTTAAAACCAAGTTTTTAGCCATTAAATTGCATGTTTTAAATAAAACCCGAAAAATGGGCCTTTAATGGTCAATTTCAGGTTTATGGATAAAAACATGGTTTCAAAGTGTTTTTCAAATTGTTTTAATATGATTAGAAGGTTTCTAAACTTACTTTGATGTTTCATTAAAGATTTCTTGAGTCTTAATGAATTTTCGGAAAATAGCCATAAAACATGTCGAAAAAGTCGATATCATGAATTGAGTAGTTTTGTGCAGTTTAAAGGTTGAGAATTAGTCATAGGTGAATTATAAGATAAACATAATTGATTTTAGGTGAAAAGATTAAGCATAGACCGAGATATTCAGATTTAAAGTTTGTCATGTTAAAGATTTCGGTTGCATGAGAACTTAGTTTAGGCTTATGTTTTGTATGCTTGTAATAAGTCCTTGACTAATTTTTGGATGTATTGTTGTGTGAATTTGTTATGTTGAAATTTCAGATTCGATAGAACCTTCTACGAGTAGAGAGAAAGGAAAGGAAAAACTAGTTTGAGCTTTAGGCTTTTAGGAGAAAGCATAATCGGTGAGTGTTTGGAATAATTACTTATGGACATGATTCAATGCATTATTTGGGAATTTAGTATTAGCCTAAATCCCTACCCTAAATTCTGTAACACCCCAAATCCGGCCTAGACGTTATGGCCGGATCTAACATGTCACATAACATGTCACATCAAAGAGGTAGTTTAAAAGCTAAGCGTTCGTTAAAAATTTTGCATCCTTTTTGAAACTCCGAATTTCGATGTTTGTTTGTAAAAGCAAAATTCGCTTAATGTGTATTCTTGTAAGATATTATTTTAGAAAACTATGTTTGTTGTGAAAATCGAACTTGAACAGTTGCGGAAACGTGATATTTGAAAACGATTATGAATGTTTTGAAAACCCGTGATTAACTGATTAACAATTCATAATTAACAGGATTATCAAAAGAAAGTTTTAAAAGAAATTCCCAACGGCCTTATTACAACAAATAATAAACCCAAATAAAGAAAATAATATAAGTTAAAACTGATTTTACTATGCTCTATATGAAGCAAATCCGAAGTATGGACACCTCCGAGTCCTCTGCAACTCCAAATCCGCTAACGCTGAGGATTACCTGCATGGTTAAAAGGAATAGGGTGAGTTACGAGAACCCAGCGTGTAATCCCCTATAACAGTCACTGTCGGGGCCTGAGCCCTTACAGTATTGGTCTGAGCCTAAGCCCTATAAACATGATAATGCAAACAGAACAAAAATGCAGCCCAACCCAATCCAACCAACACACCACCCGTACCAACCCTACACTTCTGTGGGGTCCAAGTCAACCCACCCAGCCTTACACACCAATAACGCAGCCGAGCTGCCAGAATATAAGTGGCTTAAAGCCATCGGTAGGTCCACAGTCGTCTTGGGTGACCCGTGACCCTTACAATCCAATCGGTGGGTCCACAATAGTCTCGGGCGACCCATATGACCCTAACAGATCAATCACTTCCTCCAATTACAAAATCCCAACCCCATGTAAGATGTCGTGACATAATTATTTAGTGTATGCAATAGCGTACCATCATAGCAGTCAAACTATTTATACACAAACATACTAAGTCTGCCCCTAAGGATATAATAGTAATTTTACCCATCAAGGGTATTTCGGTAATTTACCCATCAAGGGTATTTCAGTAATTTACCCACCAAGGGTATTTCGGTAATATTGACATTTTACGGCCTTTCTGAAGGCCTACTGTCGCCTCGAATGACTCGGGACCCCTTTTTTTTTCTAGCCTCTACAGTATTATTGGGCCTGAAATTCATTTCAAGCCCAATCAGGCCCACACGCTCGTGTGGCTTATTTGACTCATTTTTTATCTCAGATTCGTAGACTTCGCGGTCGTATCAATCGTTCAGTACTTCTCCATCGATTTTGCCCATGTGGACCTGTAAGCCCGTTGGGCCCATTTAGCCCGTTTCAATTCGATTGGGCCCGTTACAGCTTTAGTTTCGTGAGAGTGCTCGTGACACTCTCAATGATCCATCGTCATCATTTGCGTCTCGATTTACCACCACGAGCGTTTGTATGCTCGAGTGGTTACAGTTGCCGGCTTATCGGCTTATCGACTTTTCAGCTTTTGGCCGATTCACAAAACGTTACATGCAATCGTCAAGATGGGTGTGAGATTACACATCTGTTACGAGCGTAGATTGAACTCCTGAAATTTCGCACCTAGGAAACCATCACGTTCCAATCAATTAGTATCCACTCTGATAACACAAATCAAAGTTTGAATCCGAATAGTCACTAACATCACTTACCACAAGATGACCCCCTCCCATAGAGTGACAATATTCGACTTTGCTTCCTTCTTGGCTAGAGCCACCAAACTCCTAAACTGATTGATGCACAAGGGGGTTAGCATCCTCCAAAATTCGGCAATATGGACAAATCCAGCAATGCATAGTACTACTTACCCTTAGGTTCGGCAAAGATAGGTTCTTTGAACAATAGGAGTTTAAGCACCCACTACCCTCAAAGATGACGATTCACTAAGGAGAAAAGAAAAGGTTATAAAGGCACAAGAAACCCAAAGGAATAGATTCGGCCTAGGCAAAGAGATGAGAGTTTCGGCTTTAGTAAAGAGAAGAGAGGGAGAGAAGAAGAAAAGAAATAAAGGGAAAAGAAATGATACATTGTGATCACAGAATAACTGAATAGGCAAGGTGGATTCGTCAGACAAGAGAACACCAAGCTTCAGGCTACTAGGTGTCCGGCTATTAGCAAAATAAAAGAGGAACCGGTTCAAAATGGAGAAGAGAGGAGGTTCGGTTGATGGAGAAAAGAGTAGAAAAGAAATGGAGAAGAAGAGAGGGAGAAAAGAAATTCGGTAAATAGAAAATCGCCCAGAAAGAAAATTGACCCGAAATGCCTAAGGAGAAATGCCCAAAATGCAAAAAGTGCTAAGAGAGACTAGAGAAATTTGGCACTTATTCTACAATAGCCAAAAATGCCTAAACATCACCCCTTAGCCGAATTTCTCCTCCCCCCAACACTCCCATATTCGGCCACTACCACCTCTCACCCCAATCCCATAATTCTCTCCTTATTTTCCTCCCCATATTGCTCTCCACCTCCCATTCAAACCAATTTGACTGAGTTTCCACTCTCTCTTGCAGAGTTCTAACTGAACTCTATTTCTTCCACCCACTTAGCAGAAAATAAAACCTTTGTTTTGGCTCTTGTGGGATTCGAACCCCATCCCACCATGCTTCCATATTGACGCCACCACCACCTTGCCAAATGCTCACTTGTTAGCAAAACACATACAAATTCCCTTAAGCCTTGCTTCCAACATTCCTCTCCCCTAAAGTGCCCAAAATCAAAATTTTCCCAGGGCTTGGACTCGAACCTAAGCCTCCTTAGACCCCCAATCACACCAAAATTGCAAGCTAAACAAGCTCAACATATGCAATAGTGCAAATATGCCAGACCCTTAATTTTAGGGTTTAGGGTTTTAGGGTTTTAGGGTTTATGGTTTAGGGTTTAGGGTTAAGCTTTCTCATACCTATGTTATCTTATGAATAAAGTGTTTATGTGTTTGTGAGTATGTGAATTGAGATGAGATGCTATAACATGTGATATGTGGTTATGATAAATGTTGTGAAAGTGCAAATATGTACACGTTATGTATATGTTAAATGTTAGTGACAATGTTTTGCTAAAGATGCAAATATGCAGTGATTGTGCATAGACAATCGGTAAGTGATATGTGTTTGACTTCGGATATTTTGGCCTTATGATCTTGAAACCGTTGGATATAGTTGGCATGCCATAGGATTGTGAGTACTCACCTACATGTACAGTGATTTTGGACCCTGGGACATGTTGGAAGGATAAGAGAATGTGAGCTAAGCTCCATTCAATGGGACATGTGAGAGGAAATAAGGAGAGTGTTAGCTTTATGCTTCACTTCTGGAACATGTTTGACTCTATGAGTCTATGTTTGGTGTGTTGGAGATCCGTGTATCCGGTGAGTGATGGTAGAGCTCACTTTTATGTTTCATAGCTCAAGTGCCAAATTATCTTAAATTATGAATATTTGTGTATTGTGATATGTGTTTATGTGACATATGACCATTTATCTATAAATATGTTTTTGAGTATTGTGATATATGCTTAAATGTTATGAGATTAAATGTATATTGTATAACAAGTTTGAATGTTGTGTGACTATATGAGTATGGTGATATATGCTTGAATGTTAGGTGATTATATGTGTAATAGGATATATGCTTAAAAGTGAATATGCTTACCATGTAAAAGAACTAATAATAATGCACGAGTAACTATATTATGGCACTAAAATTGGAACAGTTAAGGTTATGCTATATGGTGGTTTCGTTAATGCTTAATGAACTGTTTGCGTGGTAATTGTTCTAGGTATTCACTAAGCTTGTTAAGCTCACCCGCTCCCCTCTTTAACCATTGTATAATAGTTGTGTGCCGGTGTGAACAGTGTGGCTTTCCGAGGGGTGATCCAAGCATGTCTATTTTCGTTATTTGTAGGTGTTTATTGTTTGGTTATGTTTTGAGGAATGAGGCAATATGGTAGTTTTTTTGCTAATATTGGGAATGATATTTTGAGTATTTAATTGCTTTTTGGATTTTGGCATTTGTTTTTTAATATGTTGGCTTTTGATCGGATTTGCTTTTTTCGTTTGAAACTATTATTATGACCATGTTTATTTGATGATGATATGATATCATGTTGAACTGGTATAAGTTGGAATGACTTATATGCTTAAAAATGATGTATTTTTTAGGTCTGGAGTAGAGGTAACGATAATTGGTTTTTAAAATCGATACCTCTGTGTTTTGAAATGTGCATGAAGTCAAGATAGAGATTCGGTATCGATACCGTATCTCGAGTATCGATACTCGAGGAAGAAATATCGATACTTTGGCAGGGGTACCGATAATTTTTGAGACTTTGGGTTTTTAATCGAGAAACAAAATGCAATTTTGGTACCTTTTTTTTGAGCGGTATCGATACCTCTTAAGAAAAATATTGATACCACATCTTTAGTATCGATACATACGTTGATGTTTTAAGATTTTGCTAAAACGGATCATATGCATGTTTGATTAGTATTTTAAAACCTTTTGATGTATGTTCAGCACATTTAATCGATAATTAAGAATATATTCAGTCAAGAACCTATGCGAATGATAATATGAAAGACGTTTCATTTGAAAATGAGCTTTTACTTGTTGGTTATGACATGAGACGGTGGTGTGACATCCCGTATTCAGGCTTGGTGACAAGCCAGGTATAGGGTGTTACACTGAATTGTAGACACTGGAAAGTATAAGTTCATGAAGAAATCATGGAAGAGGGTCACGAGGACGCCGGGGGCATCGTGAGTGAGCTCGAGTTTAGTCATCCTCTATGAGCAGCATACCCGAGTTGGAGACCAGTGAGACTGTTAGTACTTCTACTGTTAAGACAAGGTCTCAGATTGTGCCAACTAGGGACGATCCTGTATCCCAGACGATGTTATGAGTATTGGTGAGGGTCATAGGGACCCGTACTGTGTTTTGAGTTTGAGGGTCAGTTACTGAACGACTCCGATTGAATGGCACCGAACTGCTTAGGGGAGTTACTGGAGTCGCTCCTACGGTGGATGAGTACTGGCTCGAAGCTACCAATTGCATCATGAATGAAATCGACTGTACACTTGCAAAAAAACTAAGAAGTGCGGTATCACTTCTCCGAGACGAAACTTACCAATGGTGGTTAACAGTCGAGCAGGGAACCCAATCCAAACTGATTACTTGGCACTACTTTAAGAGCATCTTTCAGGGTAAGTACGTAGGTGCTAGCTATGTTGAGTCTCGCAGACGTGAGTTTATGAATTTGGTTCAGGGAGAGAGGTTGTAGTTGAGTACAAGACTGAATTCCTAAGATTGAGCAAGTATGCTCGAGCACTGGTTGCGACTGAGTATGATAAATGTGTGCAGTTTGAGGATAGATGGCATTATGACCTACGTGTTCTGATAGCTCCTTAGAGGGAGCAAATATTTATGGTTTTAGTGGATAAGGCTAAAATAGTGGAAGAAGTCAAGCGCATTGAGCGCGAAAGGAAGGACCAAGAGAGAAATCAGACCAAAGTGAGGAAAAATTTAAGTCATTTTAGTTATGTTCAGCGCCCCAATAAGCAGGCTAGGGTCGACGGACCTCCTAGGAGCTAGGCGTCGGTCGCTTCTAATGTGATTTTACGTTGTGTTGATTGCGAGAGACGTCATCCGGGTGAGTGCTGAAGGAAATCTGAAGCTTGTCCCCATTGTGGGTCGATAGAGCACCGAATTCGAGATTACCCTCGTCGACCTGATTAGGTGCCAACTTCGGCACCAGTTACGACTGTAACTATTCTTTAATCTCCGAAGAGAACTCCACAACGACCTAGAGGTTGGGGTACTGGTAGTGGTGGCAGTAGTTCTAGTAGAGGTCAGCGAGCACCAGATAGAGGTGCGACTCAAACTGAGGCTCGATAGCTTACGCTTGTGTACGCGGCTAGGCATCATGAAGACAGGGACGACGCTGATGTTATCACATGTGGATTGGTTAATTTAATGGAACTACTTTTTGGGGTGTTTAATCTGATTCTGTGTATTGGCTCGTTGAGCATAGAGTTAGTCTCGATTCTGCTTCTATGAGGGTTACTTTGAGATCGAAAGAGAACTGTGAAATAGTGATGATAGGGGAATGACGAGATTACCTTTCTAATGTAATCTCTACCCTTATAACTGAGAAATTAGTCCAAAAAGGGTATGAGGCCTACCTTGCCTTTATATCTGACTCTGCTTCAACTAAGGTATCTATTGATGGCATTCAGATGGTCTGATATTTCCCGGATGTTTTCCCCGATGAGTTGCTAGGGGTACCACCGAACCGGGAGGTCGAGTTTGGTATCGATCTAATACTTAGAACTGCTCAAGTTTCGATTACACCTCATTGCATGGCATCGAAAGAGCTTGCTGATCTGAAAGCTCAACTTCAAGAACTTTTCGATCGAGGGTTCATAAGACCGAGCGTGTTATGGGAAGCACCAGTGCTATTTTTCAAAAAGAAAGATGGTACGATGAGAATGTGTATTGATTATCGCTAGTTGAATAAGTTAAAGTCAAGAACAAGTATCCGCTCTCGAGGATTGATAATTCATTTGACTAGTTCTGTAGAGCTTCTAAGATCGACCTCTTTTCTGGTTATCATCAGCTTAAAGTTAAGGAGACGGATATGTTCAAGACTACCTTTAGGACTCGTTACAAACATTACGAGTTCTTGGTTATGCATTTCGGGTTGACTAATGCTCCAACTGCATTTATGAATTTAATGAATTGGGTATTTCAGCCGTACCTGGATCAATTTGTAGTCGTGTTCATCGATGATATTCTGATTTACTCAAAAAAGACCGAAGCTGAACGTGACGAGCATCTTTGTATCATACCCCAAACCCTCCGTGAGAAAAAACTTTATGCTAAGTTTAGTAAGTGCGAGTTATGGTTGTCAGAGGTTGCCTTTCTGGGAATTTTGTAACTACCGATGGAATTCGAGTCGATCCCAAGAAAATTAAGGCTATAGTTGAGTGGAAATAACCGAAGAATGTATATGGACTTCAGAGTTTCCTCAACTTAGTGGGTTACTACTAGAGGTTTGTCGAGGGGTTCTCCTTGATAGCATCTCCCCTGACTAAGTTTCTACATAAGAATACTCCGTTTAAGTGGTCTGAGGAGCATCAGTCGAGCTTTGAGAAGCTCAAGTCTATTCTGACCTAAGCTCCTGTTTTAGTTCATCCTGAGTCGGGTAAAGAGTTTATGGTTTACAGTGATGTGTCGCACGTCGGCTTAAGATGTGTTCTGATACAAGATGGTAAGATAGTAGCTTATGTGTCCCGCCAGCTTAAGACACATGAGGGTAACTATCCTACTCACGATCTCGAGTTGGTCGCGGTCGTGTTTGCTCTAAAGATTTGGAGGCATTATTTGTATGGTGAGAAGTGTATCATCTACATCGATCACAAGAGTCTCAAGTATCTGTTAACTCAGAATGAGTTGTACCTTAGACAGCACAGATTGGTTGAGTTGCTTAAGGACTACGACTGCATGATTGAGTATCACCTAGGTAAGGCTAATGTAGTAGCATACACTCTTAGTCATTGAACGATATCTAGTCTGCGAGCGATGTTCACTCGATTAAGTTTATTTGATGACGGGAGTCTACTAGCTGAGTTACAAGTTAAAACCAACTTAGGTTGAGCAAATCCAAGCTAAACAGTTAGCTAACGAGTCTTTGACTCAACGTTTACGTCAAGTTGAGTCTGGTGAAGCTTCTGAATTCAATTTGAGCAGTGATGGTATTTTGTGCTTTAAAGGTTGGGTTTGCACGCCTAATGACCGAGAATTACGAAAATTGATCCTGCAAGAAGTGCATAGTAGCCCTTACGCAATGCATACCAGAGGGAATAAAATGTATCGCGATTTATGGGAACGATATTGGTAGTCTAGTTTGAAACATGAAGTGACTAACTTCGTTTCTTACTATTTGATGTGTCAAAAGGTCAAGACCGAACATCAGCTGCCTTCAGGGTTGCTTCAACTAATTAAGATTATCTAGTGGAAGTGGGAGCGTGTGATAATGGATTTCATTAGTGGGTTACCTCTTACACCTACTAAGAAAAATTTGGTGTGAGCCATCGTTGATCGATTAACCAAGTCTGTAACATCCTAAAATCTGGAGGTCTGTAAAATTTGTGCTATTGCATGTTGTGCTGGTTCTTTTTGTGTGGTTTAAGGGTGTTTAGGGGTCCTAGGGAGGCCTGGGGTCGAGTTTGAGCCCTGGTAAAATTTTGGTTTTTGGGCACTTTAGGGGAGAGGACTATGGGAGGCAGGGCTCAAGTGAAATTATTGGTAGATTGCAGCACAAGTTGAGCAAGTGTAAGGATGGAGTTAGCGTCACTTGTGAAGCAAGGGCAGTGAGGTTCGAATCTCACAAGAAGCACTTGGGGGTTTTATTTTTGTGCTCAGGCAAGGGAGGTGGCTAAATGGAGATCAAACTCTGTAGGAGAGAGGGAAGACTTGGTCAAATATTTTGAATGGATGATGGGGAGTGAGTGGAAGAGTAAATCAAGGGATTCGGGGGGTGGTTGATGGTTGGCCGAATGTGGGATGTGTGAGGGAGTTGTACCGTGTGTGAGAGAGTGCCAAGGGGGGAGAGGAGTGTTTCGGCCAAGAGTCTTTAGTGGGTGCATATTTGGTCATTTGTGAAAGTAGTAAACCAAAATTCTTAGGGGGTGTTTTGTTTTCTTTGCATCAATTTTTTGGATAGCGAAACTTCAATTCTCTTATTGTGTTCTCTCATTTTGTTTCTTTTCTTCTTCCCATTTGTTTTCTTCATTTGTTGTGCTTCACAGTTTGGCCGAACCTTTCCATTTTTCCCCATTTGTTCTTTGCTGCACATAGCCGAAATCACATTACTCTTCTTCTTCCTCTTCTTCAAACTTCTACCTCCTCTAGTTGCCAAGTTCCGAATATTTCTTGCTCTATTATTCCCTTCTCTGGACAGCGGTCGATTAGGTAAGTTTTAATGCCATTGGGTCTTCTTTTTCTTTTCTTGCCGTATTAATTCTTTCTCCTTTGGCCGAATGTATGATATCTTCCTTTCTTATTGTTCTCTTCTCTTGGTTAAGCTGAATTCAATCACCTGTCTTATTCTAAACTCTCTTTTTGTTCTCTTTTGAGGTAAGGGTCGAACCAAGTCACCCTTTGCTACCGCTCATCACTCTTTGAACCTTGGTCTCCGGAAGTTGTTTGGTAAGATAGCTTTGGCCAAATAAGGGTGATGGATGGACGTTCTTTTTTCTAAGTTTATTTAGGCCGAAAGGCCGTTTCTTTGTTATCTTGTGATAACATAGCTAACTCATACTCGTTCTTAGGGACTTGGTTTGTGATCGGAGGAAGTGTACCAAACTCTCAATCGTAACAAAGAGTTGCCGACGTTCTTGGTAAGTAGTGTGTATTAGGTTGTCGTTTTTAACCTATGGATTACTGAGATGAAGACTAATGGTTTAAGTGTATGGATTCATAGGTGCGTAATCTCGAGGATTCAATCTACGCTCATATCAGGTGTGTAATCTCACACTTTTCTAAGTAACTGTTGGTGGTGACTCGTAAAGTGCCCAAAAGGTGAAAAGTCAGAAAACTGGCATTTACGACCTCACGAGCGTGTGAAAGCTCGTAGTGGTAATCTGAAGTATGTGTTGTAACAGTAAATCGTTGAGAGTGTTACGAGTGCTCTCGCAACATTTGGGCTGTAATTGGCCCAATGGGCTTTCTGGCCCACGTGGGCGAAGATAGCGAAAAATCGTCAAAGAGTAAGTACGGCTGTGAAAAATAAGAAATCTGTGACTGAAACCTTGCGAAATGGGCCACACGAGCGTGTGGGCCCAAATGGGCCGAAATCAGATTTTAGGCCCAATAGTCTGGTAACGACCGAAAATGGCAGTCGAGTCGCTCGAGGCGACAGTGGGCCTTTAGAGATAAATGCAAAATTACTGAAATACCCTCGGTCGATAAAATTATCGAAATACTCCTTGAGGGTAAATTACTGAAATGCCCTCATGGGGAAAATGACTGTTATGCCCTTAGGGGTAGTTATGCTTTGTTGTGTATACTCTGGTTAAAATGCCATGATGATACATTATTGCATTCACGAGATTATTATGCCATGACGTGATGCATGGGGTTGGGTTATATATATAAATTGGAGGAAGTGTACTATTACTGGCAGCTTTGCTGCAACACTGATATTGGTGGCTTGGCCACAAATATTGTTACTGGTAGTTCTGCTGCAATACTGATACTGGTGGCTATGCCACAACATACTGATACTGGCAGCTTTGCTGCGATTATACTGACAGCGTGACTGCACTTTTAGAATGTAGCGGATAGGTGGGTCGATTTAGAAATCCCCACAGGTGTGTAGGGCTGGTACGGGTGGAGTGTAGCGCTGGTACGGGTGGAGTGTAGCAGATGGATTATTAGGTTCGGAAAGGGTTGCATGTCTTGTTGCATTACCATGATTTTGGGGCCGTGGGCCCAGATTGATACTGCATAGGGCTAAGGCCCAGATTGTTACTGAATAGGGCTTTGGCCCAATTGGGATTCGTATGGGCTCCGGCCCAGTTAATAACTGATTAAGGGATTACACATTGAGTTCTCGTAACTCACCCCGTTGTTTCAACCTTGCAGGTGATCCCCAGCGTTAATGGATTTGGAGCTGTGGAGGACTCTGATGTGGCCATACATCGTGAATTTTAGTAAACTTCCATTTCCCTTTAATTTTAGGATTCTAATTAATTTGGGATTATTGCTGTAAAAAGGCCATTGGTTTTAATTTTTTTTTAAACTTACATTTCCGTTATTGTTTATTTATAAATGTTTAAAACGGATGTTTTCCCTAAAACACTGATAACCGTTTTTCCAAAATATCACGTTTTCGCAAATGTTCAAATTCGATTTTCATAACAAGGACACTTTTCAAAATTAACTACAATTTTTCTAAAAAGGTCATTGAGTAAAATGGGTCTTTATAAACAAACATCTGAACTCGAAGTTTTCAAAAGGATACAAAGTTTTATCAAACGCGCGGTCTTTCAACAACACTTTCATGTGACATGCTAGATCCGGTCGTAACATCTAGGCCGGGTTTGGGGTGTTACATTTTATGGTATCACAGCCCGATTGCAAAACTCAGCTTGTGGAATGGGTTTTAAGATGCTTTTCAAAATTCGTTTGAAATTTTGGTTTAGAAAAATATGTATTTATGGAAGTATGGCACCCGAGTCTCCGGCACCAAATCCGTAAGTTTTTTGATTCTGTTTGGTAATTGGATGAAATTACTTTAGCAAGAAACTATTAGAGTTAGTATATTGAGACTGGTAGCTATAGGAGCTAAGCCTATAGAGATTGAGACATTAGGGAAACTCGAGCCGCGAAAACTACTCATACTGCTGTTATTCATAAAACATCTGCTAATAAAAATTGGAATTATACTCTAATTCATAAAATTTCTAATATCAGATTAACTCAATTCAGTAACATGAGTACAAGAGGACGTGGACGTGGTACACGCGGCCGTGGTAGAGGCCGGGGTACTGAGGCTGGATCCTTAGAATCAGGGCATGAGCCGGAAGGTGAAGTGCTAGCATCGCCAGTAGCAGAAGTAGGGTCTCAAGACCGGACTGGAGGGGACGATGCTTTGTCCCAAGCTATGCTGCGAGTATTGGAACGGGTTACTAGAGCAAGTACCGAATTGGTAGCCCGAAAATCTATTCCTGAACGACTCCGGGCAAACAGGGCCGAGGTATTTAGGGGCATTTCTGGTGTAGCTTCAAGTGTAGCTGAGTATTGGTTGGAGGCAGTTGAACAAATTATGGATGACCTGGGCTGCACTATAGAGGAAAAATTGAGAGGAGCAGTGTCTCTGTTGCGTGATGAAGCATACTAGTGGTGGCTCACAGTGAAGGAAGGTACTCAAGCGGATTGTATCACCTGGGATTTCTTTAAAGTGGCCTTCCAGGGAAAATATGTCAGGGCTAGTTATGTGGATGCTCGGAGAAAAGAATTTTTGAGTTTGGTTCAGGGGAGTAAATCTGTGGCAGTATACGAGGCAGAGTTTCTGCGTCTGAGCTGGTACACCCGAGGAATAGTCTCGACTGATTTTGAACACTGTGTGCATTTTGAAGATGGGCTACGAGATGAGTTGCGAGTACTGATAGCTCCGCAGCGGGAAAGAGATTTTGCTGTATTGGTGGAGAAAGCCAAGATTACTGAAGAGGTGAAACGCACTAAGCAGCAGAATCGTGACAAGGATAAGGGCAGGAATAAGAGGGATTTTAGGCCTTCCGGTTCTTCTGATAGATTTCAAAAGAGGCCTAGATTTAATGAGCCGGTCCAAACTGGAGCTTCGATTGCTACTGGCAGACTGCAGCCTTGTGTAGTGTGCGGGTTATTTCATCAGGGTGAATGTTGGAGAAGAGTTGGGGCTTGTTTCAGGTGTGGGTTGAGAGACCACAAAATCAAGGACTGTCCGTAGAAACCGGGTCCAATGCCAGCTACGAGACAGGGTTATGTTGAGCCAGAGAGTGGTGGTCAGCAGCCACCGAGAGGTCGTGGTCCAGCCCGAGGTGGAAATGGTTTTGGTCGAGGCCGTGGAGCACCGGGCAGAGGTGTTGGAAATACAAATGCAACGAAGCCGTGGTTGGTTTATGCGGCTAGACGTCGAGAGGAGGGCAACGCACCGGACGTCATAACCGATACGTTTCTTATAGTTGATGTGTCATTTACTGCTTTGATTGATATTGGATCTACCTATTCATATGTTGTTAGTACTATATCTGGGACTTTGGGTATAAAATCTGAAATTGCTGTTAGAGAAATGTTTGTGATTAGCCCTCTAGGACAATCAGTGGTAGTGAACAAGTTGTTTAAGAGCGTGCCTTTAGAGGTCCAAGGAGTGGTATTTTCGGCGGATTTGATGGAACTGTCGTTCGGAGAGTTTGATCTTATTTTAGGCATGGACTGGCTAGTCAAGCACCGTGCAAATTTGGATTGCGCTGCTAAGCGCATGGTTTTAAAGGCTCTAGGGGATGAGGAAGTGTTGGTAATAGGAGAAAGAAGGGATTATCTGTCTCATGTGATATCGGCATTAAAAGCCGACAAGATGGTTCGTAAAGGGTGTGAGGCGTTCTTAGCTTTTGTCAGCACATCAGACGTTAAGGAATTGTCTGTTGGGGATGTTAGAACCGTGAAAGAGTTCTCGGATATATTTCCTGAAGAGCTTCCGGGGTTGCCTCCGAATCGCGAAATGGAATTTGGCATTGAGCTGTTACCGGGAACGACTCCAGTGTCCATTGCCCCTTATAGGATGGCACCGAAAGAGTTGGTAGAACTCAAAGCTCTCTGTTGGACTGTGGGTTTATTCGACCAAGTGTATCTCCGTGGGGAGCGCCGGTATTGTTCGTGAAGAAAAAGGATGGGTCGATGCGTTTGTGCATTGACTATCGCCAGTTGAACAAGTTAACTATTAAGAACAAATACTCGCTACCAAGGATTGACGATTTGTTCGATCAACTGCAAGGAGCTTCAGTTTTCTCGAAGATAGATTTGAGACCAGGGTACCATCAGTTGAGGGTCAAGTAGGCAGGTATTCACAAGACTGCTTTCCGAACTCGCTATGGGCATCACAAGTTTCTGGTGATGCCGTTCGGCTTGACTAATGCACCAGCCGCTTTTATGGATATGATGAATCGGGTCTTCCAACCCTATCTAGACCGATTCGTGGTGGTATTCATAGATGACATCTTGGTGTACTTAAGAACTGAGGGGGAGCATGACTCGCATCTTTGGGTTGTCCTGCAGATATTGAGAGAGAAGCAACTTTACGCCAAATTCAGTAAGTGTGAGTTTTGGTTGAAGGAAGTGACATTTTTGGGTCATGTGGTGTCTACCGAGGGGATTAGGGTTGATCCTTGGAAGGTTGAAGCGGTATTGGATTGGAAGCCACCAAAGTCGATATCAGAAATTCAAAGTTTCTTGGGTTTGGCTGGGTATTACGGAAGGTTTGTTGAGGGATTTTCATTGATTGTTGCACCCTTAACTAAGTTACTACATAAGGGAGTGCCGTTTGTTTGGACCGATAGACAGCAGGAAAGATTTGAAAAGCTAAAGAAGATTCTGACTGAGGCACCAGTGTTGATTCAGCCTGAGGCAGGGAAAAAATTTATTATTTATTGTGATGCATCACACACAGGTCTGTGATGTGTGCTGATGCAAGAGGGGAAGGTAGTGGCATATACATCCCGTCAGTTAAGGCCTCATGAGGTGAACTATCCCACCCATGACTTAGAACTAGCTGCAGTGGTGTTCGCACTGAAGATTTGGAAACATTACCTGTATGAGGAAAAGTCGATTATTTACGCCAATCACAAGAGTCTGAAATATCTCCTTACCCAAAAGGAGTTGAACTTGAGGCAACGGAAATGGATAGAGTTGCTGAAAGACTATGACTGCTCGATTGAGTATCACCCGGGTAAAGCCAACGTGGTGGCAGATGCATTAAATTGTAAGGTGGTATCTGATCTAATAGCAATGTTTGATAATCTCAGTCTTTATGAAGATGGTAGTTTGTTAGTAGAACTTCAGGTAAAGCCGACATGGGTTAGTCAGATTAAAGAGAAGCAATTGTTGGATGAAACGTTGGGTTCTCGACTTCAGCAAGTGGAAAGTGAAGAGCCAATGGATTTTGGGCTGAACAGTGAAGGGGTATTATGTTTTCATGGAAGAATTTCTATGCCGAAGGACTCTGGGTTAAGATAGATGATTTTGCGGGAAGTGCATAGTAGCCCATACGCTATGCATCCCGGTGGAAACAAGATGTACCGAGATCTGCATGAGCAGTACTGGTGGCCAAAGTTGAAACGTGAGGTTACCGACTTCATGAGCAAATGTTTGACATGTCAGCAAGTGAAGGCGGAACATCAGTTGCCTTCAGGGTTGCTGCAACCGGTGAAGATTCCACTGTGGAAGCTAAAGAGGATAACGATGGATTTTGTTAGTGGGTTACCTTTGACGCCTACCAAGAAAGATTCAGTATGGGTAATTGTTGACCGGTTGACTAAGTCTGCTCACTTCATACCGGTCCGCACTGACTACTCACTTCAGAAATTGGCTAAGCTGTATATGGCGGAAATTGTGAGGCTACATGGGGTGCCCGTGTCTATCATATCGGACAGGGACCCTAGATTTACATCTCGGTTCTGGAAAGCATTACATGAAGCTTTGGGTACAAGGCTAGATTTCAGCACAGCATTTCATCCACAGACTGATGGTCAGTCAGAAAGGGTAATCCAGATTCTGGAGGACATGTTAAGGGGCTATGTGATTGACGTCAGAGGTAGTTGGGAAGATTATCAGTCGTTAACGGAATATGCGTACAACAACAGCTACCAATCCAACATTCAGATGGCACCCTACGAGGCATTATATGGTCGTAGGTGTCGTACCCCTACCTGTTGGACAGAATTAAATGAGCGACAGTTATGGGGTCCGAAATTGATCTCAGAAACTGAGGAAAAGGTTAAGTTGATTTGGGAACGGTTAAAAGAAGCTTATGATAGACAGAAGTGGTATGCGGATATGAAGCGTAAGGAGATAGAATTTTCAGTGGTAGATCAGGTTTTCTTGAATGTCTCACCTTGGAATAAGGTTTTAAGATTTGGATGGAATGGCAAGTTGAGCCCTAGGTTCATCGGGCCTTATCGTGTGTTGAAACGTGTGGGGCCAGTGGCTTATTAGCTTAAGTTACGTCTGGAGTTGAATCAGATACATAATGTATTCCATGTTTTGATACTGAGACGCTATCGTTCAGATCCCTCTCACATAATGCCGGTGGAGGAAATTGAGGTTAGACCTGATCTGTCATTTGAAGAAGAACCAGTGCAGATTCTGGAGCGGGATGTTAAAGTGTTGAGGAGGAAATCGATTCCGTTGGTCAAAGTGTTGTGGCATAATCACGGTTCAGAGAAAGCCACATGGGAGCCGGAAGAGGCAATGCGATAGTAGTACCCTCATCTCTTTTAACCAGGTAAATTTCGAGGCCGAAATTTCTTTAAGGGGGCAGAATTGTAACATCCTAAAATCTGGGGGTCTGTAAAATTTGTACTATTGCATGTTGTGCTGGTTCTGTGTGTGTGGTTTAAGGGTGTTTAGGGGTCCTAGGGAGGCCTGAGGTCGAGTTTGAGCCCTGGTAAAATTTTGGTTTTTGGGCACTTTAGGGGAGAGGACTGCGAGGGGCAGGGCTCAAGTGAAATTATTGGTAGATTGCTAGCACAAGTTGAGCAAATGTAAAGATGGAGTTGGCGTCACTTGTGAAGCAAGGGAAGTGAGGTTCGAATCTCACAAGAAGCACTTGGGGGTTTTATTTTTGTGCTCAGGGAAGGGAGGTGGCTGAATGGAGATCAAACTCTGTAGGAGAGAGGGAAGACTTGGTAAATATTTTGAATGGGTGATGGGGAGTGAGTAAAGGAGTAAATCAAGGGATTTGAGGGGTGGTTGATGGTTTGCCGAATGTGGGATGTGTGAGGGAGTTGTGCCGTGTGTGAGAGAGTGCCAAGGGGGGAGAGGAGTGTTTCGGCCAAAAGTCTTTAGTGGGTGCATATTCGGTCATTTGTGAAAGTAGTAAGCCGAAATTCTTAGGGGGTGTTTTGTTTTCTTTGCATCAATTTTTGGGATACCGAAACTTCAATTCTCTTCTTGTATTCTCTCATTTTGTTTCTTTTCTTCTTCTCATTCGTTTTTTTCATTTATTGTGCTTAACAATTTGGTCGAACCTTTCCATTTTTCCCTATTTCTTCCTCTTCTTCAATCTTCTACCTCCTCTAGTTGCCAAGTGCCGAATATTTCTTGCTCTATCATTCCCTTCTCTGGACAGCGGTCAATTAGGTAAGTTTTAAGGCCATTGGGTCTTCTTTTTCTTTTTTTGCCATATTAGTTCTTTCTTCTTTGGCTGAATGCATGATATCTTCCTTTCTTATTGTTCTCTTCTCTTGGTTAAGCTGAATACAATCACTTGCCTTATTCTAAACTCTCTTTTTGTTCTTTTTTAAGGTAAGGGCCGAACCAAGTCACCCTTTGCTACCACTCATCATTCTTTGAACTTTAGCCTCTAGAAGTTGTTTGGTAAGATAGTTTTGGCCGGATAAGGGTGATGGATGGACGTTCTTTTTTCTAAGTTTATTTAGGCCAAAAGTTCATTTCTTCGTTATCTTATGATAACATAGCTAACTCGTACTCATTTTTAGGGACTAGGTTTGTGATTGGAGGAAGTGTGCCGAACTCTCAATCGTAACAAAGAGTTGTTGACGTTCTTGGTAAGTAGTGTGTATTGGGTTGTCATTTTCAGCCTATGGATACGACTTACTGAGATTAAGACTAATGGTTTAAGTGTATGGATTCATAGGTGCGTAATCTCGAAGATTCAATCTATGCTCATATCAGGTGTGTAATCTTACACTTTTCTAAGTAACTGTTGGTGGTGACTCATAAAGTGGCCAAAAGCCGAAAAGCTGGAAAACCGGTATTTACGACCTCACGAGTGTGCGAACGATCGTAGTGGTAATCTGAAGTATGTGTTGTAATGGTAAGTCATTGAGAGTGTCACGAGTGCTCTCACGACATTTGGGCTGTAACGGGCCTAACCGAGCCGATACGGGCTTAACGGGCCCAATGGGCTTTCCGGCCCACCTGGGCGAAGATAGCAAAAAATCGTCAAAGAGTAAGTACGGTTGTGAAAAACTAGAAATCTATGACTAAAACCTTACGAAATGGGCCACACGAGCGTGTGGACCCAAATGGGCCGAAATCGGATTTTAGGTCCAATAGTCTGGTAACGACTGAAAATGGTAGCCGAGTCGCTCGAGGTGACAGTGGGCCTTCAGAGTGGCCGATAAATGCAAAATTATTGAAATACCCTCGGTGGGTAAAGTTAACGAAATACCCCTGGTGGGTAAATTACTGAAATGCCCTCATGGAAAAAATGACTGTTATGCCCTTAGGGGTAGTTATGCTTTGTTGTGTATACTCTGATTAAAATGCCATGATGATACATTATTGCATTCACGAGATTATTATACCATGACATGATGCATGGGGTTGGGTTATATATATAAATTAGAGGAAGTGTACTGTTACTAGCAGCTTTGCTGCAACACTGATACTGGTGGCTTGGCCACAAATACTGTTATTGGCAGCTCTGCTGCAATACTGATACTGGTGGCTATGCCACAACATACTGATACTGGCAGCTTTGCTGCGATTATACTGGCAGCGTGACTGCACTTTTGGAATGTAGCGGATGGGTGGGTCGATTTAGAAATCCCCACAGATGTGTAGGGCTGGTACGGGTGGAGTGTAGCTGATGGATTATTAGGTTCGGGGAGGGTTGCATGTCTTGTTGCATTACCATGATTTTGGGGCTGTGGGCCCAAATTGATACTGAATAGGGCTAAGGCCCAGATTGTTACTGAATAGGGCTTCGGCCCAATTGGGATTTCGTATGGGCTCGGGCCCAGTTAATAACTGATTAATAGATTACACACTGAGTTCTCGTAACTCACCCCGTTGTTTCAACCTTGTAGGTGATCCCCAGCATTAGTGGATTTGGAGCTGTGGAGGACTCTGAAGTGGCCATACATCGTGAATTTTAGTAAACTTCCATTTCGCTTTAATTTTAGAATTCTATTTAATTTGGGATTATTGTTGTAATAAGGCCATTGGTTTTAACTTTTATTTAAACTTACATTTCCGTTATTGTTTATTTTTAAATGTTTAAAACGGATGTTTTCCCTAAAACACTAATAACCGTTTTTCCAAAATATCACGTTTTCGCAAATGTTCCAATTCGATTTTCATAACAAGCACACTTTTCAAAATTAACTACAATTTTTCTAAAAAGGTCATTGAGTAAAATGGGTCTTTATAAACAAACATCTGAACTCAAAGTTTTCAAAAGGATACAAAGTTTTATCAAACGCGTGGACTTTAAACAACACTTTCATGTGACATGCTAGATCCGGTCGTAACGTCTAGGCCGGGTTTGGGGTGTTACAAAGTCTACTCATTTCCTTCCAATCATAATCGTTTATTCTTTACAGAAGTTAGCTAAACTGTACGTTTCTAAGATTGTAAGGTTATATGGAGTTCCAGTTTCAATCATTTTGGATAAGGATCCGCGTTTCACCTCCGATTCTGGAAGAAATTGCATGAGGCTTTAGGTACACGACTAGATTTCAGTATTGCGTATCATCCTCAATCTGACAAACAATCCGAGCAAGTTATTCAAGTATTGTAAAATATTCTTAGGAGTTGTGTGATTGACTTCAAGGGCAATTGGGAGGATCACCTGTCGTTAGTCGAATTTGCGTATATTGACAGTTACTAGTCTAGCATTTAGATGGCTCCGTATGAGGCCCTGTATGACCATAAGTACCGTACTCCTCTGTGTTAGACCGAATTAGGTGAACGACAGGTTTTGGGTCTTGAGTTAGTATCTGAAATGGAGAATATGGTTAGACTGATTTAGGATCATTTGAAAGCTTCTTCAGACCGACAAAATTCATATGCTGACTTAAAAAGAAAGCACGTTGGGTACTCTTTGGGCGATCAGGTGTTTCTGAAAGTATAACCATGGAAAAAAGGTCATTCGGTTCAGACAATAGGGTAAGTTAAGTTTGAGATTCATCAGACCTTATCGTATTTTGAAACGGGTAGAACTAGTTGCTTACCAACTTGAGCTGCCTCCTGAGCTGGATCGAATCCATAACGTGTTTCGCGTCTCGATGTTGAGACGGTATTGGTCTAACCCTTCCCATATAGTGACTATAGAGGAGATTGAAGTGAGGCCTGATCTAACCTTCGAGGAGGAACTGGTTCAGATCCTGGAGCAAGACATTAAAGTCTTACAAAGGAAGACTGTACCTCTGGTTAAGGTCCTATGGTGGAATCACGATACCCAAAAAGCCACCTGGGAACCTGAAGATTTGATACGCTAGCTGTCGAAACCATTTTTTTGAAAAAGCTGTCGACTTTTATTTTAAAAATGAAAACGAAAAAAACGGGAGTCACCACCAATCCTTTTTTTGATGAGGTGTGATCGGGTCACCTCGAAAAGTGGTTGTTTTCAATAAACGATTTAATTTATTAAAACAACGATTTTGGTCCACGAAGTTTAAAAAAAAAAGGGTTCGGGGGTCGGTTACGTACGAGGAAGGATTAGCACCCTCGTAACGCCCAAAATTGGTACCTAGTTGATTAATTAATGTCTTATTGTCGAAAATTAAATTTTGAAGAAATTTAAAATACGATCCTTTGTTAAAATATCGCTTGATTGAAAATTACTTGAGAAAAAGGGGGTATTTCACGCTAATCGAGGGAAAAATATCACGTCCCGTAAGTTAAGATATGATGCTTTAAATCCCTGACAACGAGAATAAATACCGAAAATTATTTATTTTGAAAGATATTTGATTATCTCAGTTTTAGAAAGAAATCATATTCCGTAAGTTTGAACACGATCCTTTCATAATTCTGAAATTATTTTAAAAATTTTAAAACGTTCGTTTGTTCAGATTTGTCGAGAAAGTCGGAACCCCGTAATAAACAAATATGCATCTTTCATTATAAAACATAGTAATGATAATAAAGAAATAGGAGATATAGATACAATAGGTAATAGGATTAATTTCGCTAAAGAAAGAATTCTATTACATTGCTTACAGAATAAAGCGGCTAAACAAGTCAAGAATAAATTAAGTCATAAATATTGTACAAAAATGTTAGAAGGAGAATGGGAATTTGGATGTAATTCCATACGTCCGAAAACCTATAAAAAATATAATAAAAAATATAAATTAGCCAAATGGAAACCAGGAAATAAAGATCATGCTAATAATAATAAAAAGAAAAAATTCGTTAGAAGAAAAACTTCTAAAAATACTAAAAAACAAATATGTAAATATTTTATTTGTGACGAAGAAGGTCATATAGCAACATTTTGTCCTAACAAAGGCAAAAGCGCTAGAAAAATGATTAAAAATCTTGAAGAACAAGATTTAGAAATTTGTTTTAGTGAGGAAATAAATCCTACTGAAATATTATATGAATTATTATCAGAAACAGAGTCTGATACAGATTCTGATGAATTTTAAAACATGGGGTATTGCTTGTTTTAAGAACAAAATTTTTAATGCATCGTGTAAAATGTAACACGGTGCTTACATGCCTAACAGAATAAATACGTTAATAAAATGACAATATGTGAGATCGAAAATAAAATAAAACAAACAAGCAAAAAATAAAAAAGACGAATAATAAGAATAAAGTCTGAAATTCGAAAATAAAAAGCTAATATTAAACAAACAAATAATAAATATGTATAGTGTAAAACAACTTGAGAATAATAATATTAATGATAATAATGGTGATATTAATAATAATGATATAATAAAAATCTAAAGTTTTAAAATTATTAAAGTATAAATAAGAAAATAAATATTAAGTAAATAAATACGAAAAGAAAATACAATAATAATAGTAATAATAATATAAAGTTAAGGATACAATAATATAATAATAATGATAAGTAAATAAGCATAAAATATAATTATAGTAATAATAATAATATTAAATTAATTAACATAATAGCAAAAATAACAAAAAAAAAAGACTTGATTGAACTTTAAAACAGGCATTTGGGGTAAATTAGAAATAAAAAGAAAAAAGGAGGACTTATCCGAACACGCGAATAACAAGGAGGGACCTAAAGGGAAATTTTCCCTTCTCCTCCAAAACGGTGTCATTCAGATGCGGATTAAAATGAAATCAAAACAAATTAATAGGGTAAAATTAAAAATATCAAATGCTTTATTGTAAAACCATTAAAAAGCGGAAGGACTTGCAGCGCAATTAGCCCATCAAAGTGAAAACAAGCGGATCCCCTAGCGGGTCGAGTCAGTCGAATCGGGTCAAGGCAAAACGACGCCGTTTTGGGCTTCTGAGGCTTGCCCCACAACGACGCCATATGGGGGGTACTATATAAGTCAAGTTTTTTCATTAAAAAATCATTTTTCCTACTTCAAATAAAAAAAAAAAACTGAACCCCCCTAAAAAATCTCTCAAGCCTTTCCTCTCTGGCCGAATCTCGGTTGTCGGACCACCGTGGCGACCGCCGTTCACAATGGCTGAAAAAGTAAAAAAAAGGTCATTTTTGCCTTTCGAGCCCCCTAAGCCCACAAGACGTCGTTTTTCATCGGAAACGACTAACCTTGGCCGTCCACGGTGGCGCAAATGCAAAAAAGAAGCGGTAAAGGTTTGACTTTCTCTTTTATTTTCTATTTTCTTTCTTAAAAAATAAAATAAAACAACGAAATGAAAAAAAAATAAAAAGAGCAGAATAAAAAAAACGCCTTTAGAAACTTTTCTCTTATGTTTCGATTGCTGTATTTTTGTGTTCATTTTTTGTATTTCCAAAAATGACTGTTACAAATGGGTTCAATCGGCTTTATAGCCCTTTTTTTTTTACAATTTGTTTGTTTCTTGTTTGCTACTATTGTTGTCTGTCCTTGCAGGTACGGAGGCCAACTGTGTACGGAGGTGCTGAAGTGGGGGTATGGAGGTTGATGTGGAGGAGGCAGAGACGCAAGAAGGGTGCGGCGGCGGCAGCTTATGCTAGCCCTAGGGTTTTTTTGTTTTGCTTAGGTGTTGGGTTAATTGGGTTAGGGTTAGTTTTGGGTTGTTTAGGGTTTGGGTTTGGATTGGGCTAGGGTCTTGGGTTTTAATTTGTAAATCGACTGTTTAAATTTGGACTTTTACTTTATTTATTTGGTCTGGGTTTAATTTTGTAATGGTTATTTGGGCTTAGGCCAAAATTGGCCTATTACACCATCAATATCCATAATTATTTAAAGTAGGTAAAAATTTTTGAGGCCGAAATTTTCTTTAGAGGGAGAGAGTTGTAGCGTCCCAACATTTGAGTTATATTACTAAGTTGTGTCGATGAATATGTGTTTGCTTTTGTGGTTGTGTTTTGTTTGCTCACTGAAGGTTTGAGGATCAAGTCGCTTTAATTTTGGAATTTTGTTAATTTCTTTATTTGAACCATTGGCTTAGGCTTCCTTGCTTAAGTTTAATCCTGTGCCTTTTTGTGTCAAGAATGAGCCTACTAGTTCACTGGTTAAGCATTTGCCTATTCTCTGGTTCCGTGTTTGAGTCTCTACCAACAAGGATTTATGTTTCTGCACTTTTCCGTAAAATTGATCTGAGTTTTAAATGTTCCATCTTGAGTAATTGCTGCATTAGGTCGCGATATTGTTTGCTCCGGTGCATTTTAAGGTAAATTTGGTCGATTGTTTTGTTATATTGTTGTTGTGCAAATTGGGGAAAAATGGTCAAAATTCCGAGTTGTTGTTAATTTTGTTGTTCGTTGTGTTTCGATGCGTTAGGGAGGGACTCAATAGACCCATAACGCTTCTTGTATTACCTAAAACTCGAGTGTGTACTGGGAATTCGCGGTGAGTAGACTTTCATTTATTTTATAAAGTGAGTCAAAGGTTTCAGCGAAAAATTAGTTGTTCTCAATTGCGTAGTTACAGATGTTTTATTGAATTGGACATTAGAACTTTTTTTAGTCTTGGAATTTGCATTGTGGTGCTTCTACAACGTTGTGTAATAGGGGGTATCGAAACCCCTTTCTTTTTTGTGTTTTTCTTCGTTAGAAACAGAACTGTCAACTACACACGGGTTGCTACACGGGCATGTGTGCAGGCCGTGTGAGCCACACAGCCATATGGGAGGCCATGTGGTGGACCGTGTAACTCCCTGACTTTGGATTTGGAGTCACATGGACATGTGTTAGACCATGTATGGGAAGTGAGGTACAGGGGTCACACGGGCATGTGTCCAGGCTGTGTAACTCACTGACTTTTGATTGGAGTCACACAGGCAAGTCACACGAGCGTGTGTATAGGCTGTGTAACTCACTGACTTCAGATTTGAGACACACGGGCAAGGCACACGGGCATGTGAGCCTGGATATCGAAAATTTTGTTAGTGTTGTAGTTGATGTGTGAGGCAGGAGTAATCCGTCCGCATGATGAGTATGAATTGAACTGAATTGTATGAGCTAGTTTATCATGAATATTAGTTGATTCTAGACATCAGTATGAGTTAGATATTAATGATATCGACATCTTGTTATATTAAAACTGTGTGATCGTATATGCAATTGCATTATATATACATATTTTTTATCTATTCTTCAATTGCATAGGGTGGAAGTTATAAATGGAAGGAAGTGTTCTATATTGAATTGATGGTCAAACCACCCATAATCATGTCTGATCTGGCATTGAGACTATAAACACTACAACGTGTCATACCAACATTATGAGGTGTGTAGGGATAGATGGGTATTATATACCTATTGGTGTGTAGGGTGGATGGAGATGGTGTGTAGCGGTTGGAATAGGTAATTGCATCTATATCTGTACCCGTACGACATCTGTATCTGCTATAGAGTTTGTGTTAAACTTGCGTCTGTAATTGATCTGCTACATATTAGGATTGTTTTGTGTCCGAATCTGTGTTAGGTTATTAATCTGACTGCTAAGATAGAATTGTTGTTTGAACACTCAATAACATCTGAGCTCTTATATATAGGCTAATTTATTTATGTTAAATTTTACTTTACAACACACTAACTATTTGCATGAATTTCAGGGAACTTACAAGACTAAACGGCCAGCGGACGTGGGACTCGGTCATCTATTTGACTTATAATATATATGTGTGTGAACTTTTGACTTTGATTTCGTATTGCAAACGTCTAAAATTAAACTATGTTTTGGATAATGAATGTTTTCATAACTAGTGGTTGAAAGGCTCGCTTTAAGTATGATTGTGTTCTGGTAAGTTAACGTGACATTCTAAACTTAGTCTTCCCGTCTAGGCTGGATTTAGGGTGTTACATTTAGTATCCGGTATCCGATTAAACCGTAACATCAATTCAATAAGGGATTTTATTAATAATATTATAATAAAACAAAATACAAAGTATAAGGTAAACTTACGTAAAAAGAAAACAAAGGTAAACTTCCAAACCCAGCAAGAGAATATGGGCCAAGAAATATGGGAAGGTGAAGCAGGTTGGGCCTACTAAATAGTGAAACTAATGAATTAATAGAACAGTCTTAAATTTGATATCTATTATTTTACGCTATCAAAATGCGTTCGAGTAATCATTATACTTAAAATATTTTAAAAATGTATATATATTCTTATTTTTCAATAAAAAATTATAATCCAATCATTTTTTTTTCAAAACATAACCCTATTATTAATATAATTAATATTTTTTGTCAAAATTTTCTAACCTAACATATTAATTTACCATTAATCACATATCATGAACTAGCAAATTTTAACAGCAATTACTGACCATTTTCAGGATCAGAATATGATTTTGAAATTGCAAATGTAAAAAGATTTTTTTTTTTAAATTTTGTCAAACTATGATGAGTGACAACATATTTTAACCAATAATTAAATATTCGATTTAAAACTAATTGATTGTAAGAAGCGGAGAAACTCGATTTAGACATAAAAGCAATAAAAAGTCCAAAATTTGAGATGATATCATTGGTTTCATCATATGTAAATGGAAATATATAAAGATTATTACATGAAATAGCATTACATAAAAAAGACGTAACTTGAATGAGCACAGATTAGGACAAAGATGGTCCAAAATCATAGCACTGAAATAGAACTTTATACTTGAAACCCTTTCCATCTTCTAAACCTTGTAATATCACTTCCATCAGAAACAGCCATTCCAATCCCACATCGGCCACTATTTCCAATACCTCTGTAATACAATCTCCATTCATCAACATCACCATCCATTTCCACCAAACATGGTGATCCAATCCCTTTACTGTCCCATCCATCCTCCATTGTTGCTAGTTTCAGCACTGCTTCATCTTCAACCCTTCTCCAATCTTTCAATCCTTCAGCTGACACTGCCAGTCCAATGCTTCTCCTCCCATCAGCACCAACACCTTCATATGCCATCACATAGTTTCCATCTTTCTTGTTCTTAACTACATAGGGATTCATTGCTCCAAGTTCATCAAAGCATCCCTTTGGCCCACTTCCCATTATCTTCCCTAGCTTTATCCATTTCATCCCATCTCTTGACCTTGCCATCCCAATGGAAAAAACCCCATTTCCCACATCGAATGAGTGATAGTACATTCTTAGATCACCATTCCCATGGAAAACAACTTGTGGTGATGATATGAACAATGAATCCCAATCTCCCTCGGACCCTACATCAAACAATGCTCCACTATAATGCTCCCCTTCAATCCTAGCCCAATGCCTTCCATCTTGACTGATTGCCAAACCTGGTAAAGACCTTAACACTTCCCCAGTTTGGCTACTTTGATTTTCTGGGTTTTGCACATTGAATCCTAAAGAATCAGCTGAAATATCCACCTTCTCATTGCTGTAGCCAGTGTAGTAAAGCCAATAAACAGCACTTGAGGCTCTCACTTTAGCACTAGACATGATGACTATCTCACCAGGCCTAATGCTCTGTGTGTCAAAAGCCCACCAATCATTGCTACAACTCATGAGCAAACCAACATCTGCACTTGATTTCAGTGCTCCTTTACCTCTCTCCCAATGAACCCCATTGCTTGAAACTGCTAACCCTATGGAATCTGAACCTTGGGTATCAGTGGAAACTCCATGGTACCACATATACCATCTTTCTTCCTCATCACTAAGGAACCTTTTAACCACTGGTGAACCAATATCTTTGCAGTCCCAAGAACCAACAGGACCCAAATCAAGTACCAAACCTCTAGAAAGAGAAGAAGGGGGCATTGAAGAAGAGGGGATTACCTCATCTGAAACAGCGCTTGATTGGTTCTCAGTGGTTAGATTGGGATTGGGTTCAAAGGTTGGATTTTGGTCAGTTTCGTTGTTAGTGTCAGTGTTTGGTTTTGTAGAACAGCGAGGGAGACAAATTGAGCTGAATCTGGTGTTGGGATTTGGGGCATAAAAGGAAAGCATGTTGAATTTGGTCTGTGACCATGGTGAGGCCACTGTAATAGAAACAGTTGCTCTGGGGACGGTGGAAGTTGCAGGGAAGTTAATGGCTTTCATCGTAGCTGATACAGCTTCCATGGCTGGGGGAATTGTTAAAAGGATTAGGTGAGCAGTACCTTGTTGCATTACCAACCAATTACAATACCACACGTTGAATTACCTCTCAATAGAGACAAAAAAAACAAAAGGGAAGGCTTTGGTGTTTGGTCTTAACACACACATTGAAGACAGGAGGGCTTGTCTTTGTTGTTTTTGTAAGTGAAGAAGAAACTAATTTCCAAAGGTAAAGTCACTTCCCAAACTTGTTTTGGGGTTTTGGAATTTCGACCATTGCCTTTCTTTTGCCCCTTCTTTTTTCTCTTTCAGAACATTGTCAAAAATTGGCCATCAATTCAACAAGCAGCCAATAGCAATAGCTGCAGCAGTCCAACATGGAGCACTCATAGTTCATGAAGCATATCATCTTTAGTGGATTTTGTGATCAAACCTAATCATAGCATTATGATGGCTAAGCTTCCATAAGAAAATGACTACATTAATGTGTGGTCTAGCTTTATAATTATTATTTTATGTTCAAGATAATTGTGTAATGGTGGAGTTGTTAATTTGTTAGGTAAATGTCATCTTCAAAACCAACTATTGTATTTTATATATATATATATATACTTTCTTATCAATGAATTATCATTCACGTTTGAAGCCATCAAGCTTTGATTTTCTTTAAGTTTTTTTTTTAACATTCGGCTTCTCCTTGCTTTTGTTGTTCATTTTTAATTTCATGCAAATCACATGCATATTGCATGTTAAATTGTTGCCCTTATTCCAACAATTGGTAATCAGAGCCAACTTCTTTGAGGACCTTACTTGTTGATGTTTTTCGGTGGAAACAAAATTTAAGAAGGAAGAAATCTCCTTGTTGTTGATTCATTTTATTGTTGCTGAAAATGAGCTATACACCACCTCCACCACCTGTGTTTACTGGTGAGAATTATCACATCTGGTCTGTGAAGATGAAGACTCATCTCCTGGCATAAGACTTGTGGAGTGCAATCGAGAGAGATACTGAGCCACCTCTGTTGAGAGCCAATCCCACTATTGCTCAGATCAGGCAGCATAGTGAGGATCGAGCCAAGAAGCACAAGGCTATGGCCTGCCTACAGAATGGAGTGTCAGATGTCATTTTCACTCGAATCATGGCCTGTGATTCACCTAAACAAGCATGGGAAAGGTTGAAGGAAGAGTTCATGGGCTCGGATAAGACAAGGCAGCAACAGGTGATCAACCTTAGAAGGGAGTTTGAGAACTTGAAGATGAAAGAATCAGAGACCATCAAGCAGTACTCTGATAGAATAATGGCAACAGTGAATAACATAAGGCTCCTAGGTGAAGACTTCACTGACAGTAGAGTTGTGGAGAAGGTCATTACTACTCTCCCTGAGAGGTTTGAGTCAAAGATTTCCTCATTGGAAGACTCGAGGGACCTCACAACCATCACCCTGTCTGAGTTGGTGAACTCCCTCTATGCACTCGAGCAAAGAAGGGCCACTAGACTGGAAGAGCATCCTAAAGGAGCTTTCCAAGCAAAAGTCAATGATGGCTCGAGTTCAAGTCAGAGACCAAAGAAACCTTGGGCTGACAGAAGGGAAAGATCCAGGAATCAAGCAGAAAGAAGGAAGCTTCCACCTTGCAAATATAACAAGAAGGCTAACCACTTGGAGAAGAACTGCTGGAATAGGCCAGACATTCAGTGCAAGAGTTGCAAGAAGTTTGGTCATCATGAGAAGGTTTGTAGAAACAGGGACAAGCCACAAGCTGAATAACAAGCTCAAGCCGAGTCTGCTAAAGACTTTCTAGCTCAGGAGGAGCATGTCTTCACTGCCTCATGCTTTGCAACCAAAAGCAAAGCCAAGTGTTGCTGGTTAGTGGATAGTGGCTGCTCACATCATATGGCAGCTGATGAAGGGTTGTTTAAGCAGCTTGACAGGAGCTTCACTACAAGGATCAAGATAGGCAATGGAAGCTTGATTGAAGCCAAGGGCAGAGGAGATGTGCTGATCAACTTAGGCTCAGGTAACAAGCTAATCGCAGATGTGCTTTATGTGCCTGATATAGATCAAAACCTGTTAAGTGTTAGTCAGTTGGTCTAGAAGGGTTATTCATTAGTCTTCAAAAATGATTCATGCATCATTCAAGATTGTCATGCCCAGGAAATTGTCACAGTTCCTATGGCAGACAAATGCTTCATGTTTGATGTAAGTCAACTTGAAAACAAGGCTTACACAAGCCTAGCTGACAGTGCTGGTCTATGGCATAAAAGATTAGGCCATGCCAACTTCAGATCACTTGATTTGATGGACAGACAGAATTTAGTTGAAGATATGACCAGGGTAGAGTCAACAAGTACTGTTTGTGAGGCTTGCCAACTTGGAAAATAAGCCAGGTTGCCCTTTCCAGTCAACAAGGCACAGAGAGCTCGAGAGAGGCTCGAGCTGGTGCATTCTGACATCTGTGGTCCAAGGAAGACCCTTTCACTCAATGGTTGTAAGTATTTTGTACTGTTTATTGTTGACTTAACCAGATTCTGTTGGGTCTATTTCCTGAAGCAGAAGTCTGATGTGTTCGAGGCCTTCACCAAATTCAAGGCTCAGGCAGAAAATCAGTCAGATTGCAAGATCAAGGCATTGAGGACTGATAATGGGGCTAAGTACTTGTCTGAAAGGTTTCAGAAGTTGTGTGAACAGTCTGGGATCCATCACCAACTAACCACTGTGTACACTCCTCAACAAAATGGAGTGTGTGAAAGGAAGAACAGAACTGTAATGGATATGGCCAGATGTTTGATGTTTGAAAGCAAGTTGCCAAGCACCTTTTGGGCTGAGGCTGTCAACACCTCAGTGTACTTGCTCAACAGACTTCCAACACATGCTGTGAAGGATAAGACTCCATTTGAGGCCTGGCATGGACAGAAGCCATCAGTCTCCTACTTGAAAGTGTTTGGATGTGTGGGCTATGTGCATATACCTGCTGAAAGAAGGACCAAGCTCGAGAAGAGGTCTGCTCCAGGTATATTTGTGGGCTACAACAGCAACAATAAAGGCTATAGGCTCTATGATCCCTCAACCAAAAGAATTGTAGTTAGTAGGGATGTCAAGTTTGATGAGGCAAGGACCTGGAACTGGGATGGTTCAAATGCAATACAGCTTGATGAAGACTCAATTGATGGCAGTTTAGAACTGGCTGAACAGGAGCCTAGCAATGCAAATGTGGATGATCTACCTGTGAGGGGCACCAGAACTATTGCTGACATTTATCAATGATGCAATGTGGCTCTAGTGGAGCCTTCAAGCTTTGAAGAAGCTGTCAAAGACAAACAATGGAAGAAAGCTATGGAAGTTGAGCTTGACATGATTCACAAGAATCAAACCTGGGACTTGGTAGACAGACCTGTCCAGAAGAAAGTCATTGGTGTCAAGTGGGTGTTTCGAGCCAAATTCAATGCTGGTTCATTGAACAAACATAATGCCAGACTTGTAGTAAAAGGGTACAGTCAACAGTATGGCATCGATTTCATGGAGACTTTTGCTCCTGTGGCAAGATTGGATACCATCAAATTGTTGTTTGCTTTGGCTGCTCAAAAACAGTGGAAGATTCACCAGCTGGATGTCAAGTCAGCCTTCTTGAATGGCTACCTTAAGGAGGAGATCTACATCGAGCAACCTGATGGTTTCAAGGTTCTAGGAAATGAAGACAAAGTGTACAGGCTGAGGAAGGCACTTTATGGCCTGAAGTAGGCTCCTCGAGCATGGTATGACAGGATTGACTCCCACCTGTCTAAGCTTGGATTTGAAAAGAGTTTGAGTGAGCCAACGCTTTATGTGAAAAAGTCCAACAAGGAGACTCTATTGATTGTCTCTATCTATGTGGATGACTTGTTGGTGACTGGAAGCAAGGAAGACTTGATTGATGAGTTCAAAACACAAATGCAACATGTGTTTGACATGACTGACTTGGGAGTCATGACTTACTTTCTTGGCATGGAAGTAAATCAAGACAATCAAAGTATTTTCATTAGCCAACATGTTTTTCCTTTGAAAATACTTAACAGATTCAGCATGGAAAATTGCAAGTCAGTGAGCACTCCTATGGCTCAAGGTGAGAAGCTAACAAGCATTGGTGACTGTGAAAGAGTTGATGAAAGGGAGTATAGAAGTTTAGTTGCTTGCTTGCTTTACTTAACAGCAACTAGACCAGATCTCATGCATGCTGTTAGTTTGCTTTCAAGATTTATGCATTGTTGCAATATGACGCATTTCAAAGCTGCCAACAGAGTGCTTCGATACATCAAGGGGACATTGAGCTATGAAGTAAAGTTCAAAAATGAAAATGAGCTTAAATTGGTTGGATTTTCAGATAGTGACTGGGCTGGATCTTCTGAAGACATGAAAAGTACCTCAGGCTACTTCTTTAGCCTTGGTTCGAGTATGTTTTGTTGGTGCTCGAAGAAGCAACCAACTGTTGCCCAGTCGACAGCTGAAGCTGAGTATATTGCAGCAGCAGCAGTGAACCAAGCCATTTGGCTGAGAAAGTTGCTGAAAGATCTCAATGAGGAGCAACTTGAACCTACTTAAATTCTTGTTGACAACCAATCAGCAGTTGCCATTGCCAAGAATCCGGTTTTTCATGGGAAAACTAAGCATTGTAAGATTAAATTGCATTTTGTTCGAGAGGCTGAACAATCCAAGGAAGTCAGTCTCGTGCACTGCAGTTCACAAGACCAATTGGCTGACATTCTAACTAAGCCACTTGGTACATCAAGGTTTGAACTCTTGAGAAGCAACATTGGTGTTTGTTGCATACAGACCAAGGAGGAGTGTCAAAAATTGGCCTTCAATTCAACAAACAGCCAATAGCAATAGCTGCAGCAGTCCAACATGGAGCATTCATGGTTCATGGAGCATATCATCTTTAGTGGATTTTGTGATCAAACCTAATCATAGCATTATGATGACTAAGCTTCCATAAGAAAATGACTACATTAATGTGTGGTCTAGCTTTATAATTATTATTTTATGTTCAAGATAATTGTGTAATGGTGGAGTTGTTAATTTGTTAGGTAAATGTTATCTTCAAAATCAACTATTGTATTATATATATATATATATACTTTCTTATCAATGAATTATTATTCACATTTGAAGCCATCAAGCTTTGATTTTCTTTAAGTTTTTTTTTTAACATTCGGCTTCTGCTTCTTGCTTTTGTTGTTCATTTTTAATTTCATGCAAATCACATGCATATTGCATGTTAAATTGTTGCCCTTGTTCCAACAAACATGAACAGTTAAAGTTTGCCTCAGTTCTTTTAGTAAAATCTAAGATCTAAAGAGGAGATTATTAACTCATCTAAACAGACATATTGGGTTTTGAGCCAAATCTTCTTTTTAGGTTTACTTTCCCTTTTTCAATCTTTCGGCTAGTATAAGCATAACTACGGTTTCGTTTTCAAACTACAAAAGTAAAAGATGATGTTCAATAACCAATGGTGGAAATAAAGACATGTTCAACAAGTTATCATCTGCCAAGTAATGTCTATATATAACACTACTTAACATAAAAGAAATGTCTATAAGTCACAAGCAATATCATTGTCTCAGATAACTATAGCTAATGATAAAAAAGGAACGGAATCTGATATGCAGTGATGAACCTCAATCTCACAAATCTTATACAGAAAAAAAAAAAAGCAAGCTTATTTACAGAAAAACCACACAGAATAAGGTAACTTCACGGTTCAATGAGATATATTGCAGTTCTATCAAAATTTTCTAGAGAAATTTGGGTGGAAAATAAAAATCCCTGTAAGAGCTATAACTCAGTTTACCTATCTACCACTTTAAGACCCCAACGAATGTCTTCACAATGTCTGACATGTGGAACAACTTTACCTGTGTCGATACCTTCCTTAGCTTTGCAGTCATAAAATGGTGGAGCATGGAAACAAGGCTCCATTGACATGGCACGTTGACAAGGTGGATTTGGGGTCGTTTGATTTTCGGATTTGTAAAGGATCCATGGCTTTAAACCTCCAAGACCCTGAGCTACGTACCCGAATGTAGACCACGCACTTGTGACTAACACATCAGTTAAACTAAGCAGATACATTTCAGCCAATGCCTTCATGTTGTGCAATGGCTTTTCACTCCGCTGTTGTTCTTCATGACTTGGCTGATGAACCCCAATTATATCACCGGTCACCGTAGGGTGTTCCCAGTAAATGTTCTTCATGTTCTCATAGTATCCATAAACCAAAGAAGTCATCAAAACAGCTTTCACCTTCGGGTTTTTTGATGGATTCACAGCCAATCGTCTAGTATCCACTTCAGGCAACAACTTCTCTCCTATAGTACAAGCTGAAATTTGATCCTTCACGTATTGGTACGGGCCAGGTCCTTTATCGAAAATCCTTACCTGGATGCCAACCCTCTCATCTGCCCTGGCTAAGTATGCTTTATAGTACCTTGTGATTATTCCCCACACATGATTTGAAGGGTGAAAAAGATACCTACCCAAGTGATGAAATATGGTTTCCTTGTTGGGAAACAGCTTCTTCAGTTCATCCTCAAATGATGGCATCAAAAAGAGAGATGGAACAAAATAGTTGTCTGTTTTAACAACCAACCAAGTGAACCTTTTTAAAAGAGCTTGATCATCATCACAAAAGAAAAGCTTATCATGATCATCATAATCATGAACCAGATGCAGATACATATATGATGGCAATGATCCCATTGAAGCCTTTATCATGTAATTCTTAAGCAAGTTTCCATAGGATTCAGCAGACTTTTGATCAAAGCTACTGAACTTTTTAGCAATTGGGAAATTCATGGGCAAAAACCATGATCTCTCTGGGAATGGCTCGCAGAACAAACTGGCCATATCGTTCCCTCGGTCCACAAGCAACACTCTTTCGGTTAAAAGAGCATAGAGAAACACTGAAGCCAGAGACAAAATCCTGTTCCCCAACCCACTGTACCATACCCAGACAACATATTTACAGTCTGTCGTGCCGACAACATTGCTGCCAGACTTGAGTTGTTCCACTGCTTTATTGTAGGACGGAGTGTTGGGTCCGCAACGTTTATGGAGGTCCTCATATTTTCTTAGCTTAGAAACAAGGTATGGGGATGGCTTGTAAGGTAAAGCTTTGCGATATAAAATCCACTGGTATCGACTTAAACATGATTGTTCATCGAACCCATCAGCAAGCAGTCCTCCAAGCAGTTTATCTTCAGCAATGTCAACATGTTGGAGGACATCAACTTCTGAACCAAAGATATTAAATTCAGACATGCTATAATAAAATCCATACATTCCTGCAATATCACTCACTAATCACAACCAATTGATTTTCTTTGTTTCTGTAACATCATCTATTCACTAATATACTAAAAAATTCTTTAAACTATTACACTTGTTCAAGTAAATACTTAAAAAAAATTTTAACTGAATAGGCTTTTTTTTTTTTTTTTTAATTTTTAGTCATGAAAATCCTTAATCCTAACTAAAACAAAAATACTCATACATGACATTGCTAACATTTATTCATTTATACATGATATTGCCTTATTTTCATTTAAGCTGTAAACGAACATACCCTTCTATGAATAGTTATATTCGTTTATCAAGTTAGATAATGACCATAAACAAGATTTTAAAGCTCGTTTATTAAACAAATCGAGTATGAAAAGGACATTATTCACTTGATCTATGTTCATAAATGAACTCATTTGTTTTCGTTTAAAGCTTGTTCAAAACTCGTTTATTATTCAATTATATAATTAATATATTGTTTGTATGTTCTTTTTATTCGGTAGAAATGAACTAATGTTTATTTTATTTTTATATTATAATCAGTAATATTTATAAATATGTTTATGTATTATTCATGAATAAATTTTAATTTTTTGTATGTTGGTGAACATGTTTTTTGAATACTAATGACAAATACAAACATAATATTAAAATTCTTAAGAAACATAAAACCAAACACAAAGAGCTTAATAAAAACAAACATGAATTGAGGCAGGTTAGTTCAAGCTCAGTTTTTTTAGAGCCCTAATTTTCACTTTGATATCTTAATTTAATAAATTTTTATAAGCTATTTCATATTAATATCTAACTTGTAGATTTTTTTTATTCCTCAATAAGAAAAACGAAATGCTGATTTGACAATTCGGAAGTGAACAGATATTCATGTAAACACATTTGTTATGAATAGTCATTCATATATGATCAATTATGGTGTTGATTATATTTTCATAGCAAAATACCGGTTCCAGTCCCCCCAAAATTGCCCAGAGTAATGTAAAATAAAAGAAGGGAGAGTACCTAGTAAAGGGGGCGTAGTAAGGTTGTTGAAGAAGGGTGTAGCGTCGGTGAAGCGATCGGTGGGCTTGTGGCGGAGGAGAAAGGTGAGCATGATGAGAAAGGGAAGAGCCAGAAGTAAGGTCTTGGAGGATCGCATGGTCTCCAATCCTGAACGTTTCCGAGGATCGCATGGCCTCCAAACATTAACGTGGCTTTGATTGTGGTTATATTTACGTTCTGCCATTCTATTACCGCTATTCAAGAAGGGGCGGATCGGCTAGCAGTCAACTTTGGACATGTCAATTAAGTAATTTGCGATAATTTTGTGATTATCAAATTCTAACCACAAAACCAAAACTTACCCGATAAAAACTTAAACTTTTTAGATTCAAAATATTCAACTCTCACAATTTTTTATTTTTGTTATATCAACAAAATCACCTAAATTTGAAATGATTTCTAAAATTTAAAATTATGAAAGCGTTCAAATTCAAATTTAAATCCGTTTGATTTACATATTTAACTCTTAATTCAATGCATGAATTATTATTTTTATTAAATTTTACTATTAGTCTGTGTAAGTTGTAGATTTAATTGTTAATACTTTGCTTTTTTTTTTTTTGAAATTTTAGTCCTAATTAAAAAATGGTTGTTAAATTCATTAAATTTTTCTATTACAAATGATCATGTGTAATGACATGTCAATTTATTATTTTCACATACCACTTAAAAATACCATAAATCTATCAAGGAGTGAGTCAATTGTTTGTTGTACTGGTAGTTTTCTTTGAAGTTTTATTATGTTTAGTAGTTTGTCCAAGAATAGGATTTTTAGGTTTTGACTTTTATTTAGGGCGACGCTAGGCAAAATATGTTTTTGTGAGTCTTGTTTTGCTGCGATAATGGATAAGAATTCTAAATCAGTAATGGAAGATGGCATAGCAGGGCTGCATCTCGATGATGGAGGGAGTCAACATGGGGAGTTGATGAGGATTCAAAGGAAGAAGAGATGAGCCAAGTTTTCAGTATGGTGGGTTGTTTTTTGACAGCTAGAATGGTGAATTTTCATGCTATGAGAAACACTTTAGCCAATATGTAGCATGCAATTAGAGGGGTGGTAATCTCAGATCTAGGGGAGAAGCGATTTTTATTCAAGTTTTATCATGAGGTGGATATAAATAGGGTGATTAATGGTGCCTCGTAGACCTTTAATAGCCACCTACTGGTTTTTCATAGATTACAGGAGAACGAGGACCCACTGGAAGTTCTATTGATAAATTCTTTCTTCTGGGTGCAAATCCATGATTTGGCTCTTGGTATGATGTCAGAATCTATAGCCAAACAATTCGGGGATTTTATTGGAATTTTCATCGAATATGACGCAAAACAGATTAGTAGAGGAAACAGAAACTATATAAAAATAAGGGTTATGTTGGACGTGAGGACCCCGTTAAAGAGAAGGAAGAAATTGATTACATCAACTAGCAAGCAGTTTTACGTTAGATTTCAATATGAAAAATTGACTTTATTTTGTTTCCCATGTGGACGACTTGGTCATGGAGACAACTTCTGTTCTTTGAGACTGCAACTTAAGGAACAATAGCTTGTGTTGGGGTGAGATCTTTCTTTAAAGGCCCCAGGCAAGAAAACAGTGATAACGCAAGTATATAGCTGAGGAAAGATGATAGAAGTGGGCCTTTTGGAAGAAAAACATAATCAGGGGATAGCCAAAGGGGAGGACATGTTAGAGAACAGAAAACCCAACATCTATGGGAAAGGTCACAGGTTAACCCTATCTTAGGGTTTAATCTCGAAGGGAGATCAAAGGAGAGTTTCAGAAAAGAAGAGGTATTATGGGGTGAAGGAATAGGGGAACAAAGGGCACAAGAGATGGAAGATATGCCTATGGAGGAAAAGGAAGGGAAGAAGAGATAGAGAGTCTTGAGGAGAGCGACAAATTTGGAGAGTAGAGTGGAGTCAATGGAATGCATGAGGGAATAGGAGGTAGCAAGTCAACAAAGAAGATCGGCAGCTACCATGAGGCAGGCTTATAACAGCCAATTTTCGGAGAGATCGAAACAGTGGTTTTGGGACCACAAATTTGAGTAAAAAAAATAAAAATTTATTTTTATTTTATTTTATGGTTGGTATTATGATAGGAAGGTCACATAAAAAATTTGATACGAAAATTTTATCGATTGTGTGGTTAATTAGGTAAAGGACTAAATTGCATAAAATATAAAAGTTGGATTCTAGTAGCTATAGGTATTAAATAGCTATGGAATTCAAAACTTAAGGTCCTTATATGGTAATTAGACCATTGAAGAGTAGTTAGTAGATATCTTAATGACTTATCCACGGAAAAATTAGAAAAGGCAAGGGACTAAATTGGAAATCACTAAAATTAAAAGATAGAAATTAAATAAAAAGAAATATTCTTCTAATTTCATATCATCTTCTCCAAAATTTCTATGGAAACCCTAGGAGAGAGGAAGACAACTTACTAAGCTTGAAAAGATCTGGAAAGACCAATTACGGAACTAGATCGAGGAAAGCAAAAGGTTTCGGACTAGTTGAAATTCAAAAATGAACCACTTTCAAGGTAAGTTCGTGTAACTTAAATATGTATGTTAAATGCTTGAATTTAATTGTATGATTGTGTTGATGTGAATGAGATGATATACATTATGAAATAATCATAAGTTGTGAAATGTGGACAAATTGCCATGTTCCGGTTGAACGTTGAAATTCTATGGATTAAGGTGATATGCTTGAATGAGAATAATATTACACATGTTCTATAAAGTATTTAGCCCATACGGGTAATCCAAATTAAGCTCTTTAGAGTATGTGATATGAAAAGGATTTAGCTTGGACTGGTAATCCTATAACATAATATGTGGCTCGAGAGTGTGCTTGTTAAGTTTGTGCCCAAGTGGGTACTTTTGGGTATACTAACCGGATGTCCATCAACATTTCAATAGTTCAATGGAAAAGGAATCTTAAAACATGGAAAGGTGAAAATTTATGGAACTTGTAGTGTGATGAGCTCATCTATGTTTTACTTGAAATTTATATGAGATTATGTGACTAACTTGTTTGAATAAGTGATTGTGTGTTTAGGTAACTTACCCAAAATTGATGGAATGTACATTATGTATGCTTGTATTAATAAATATGATCGGTAAGTTTACTTTTCGTTATACGAACTTACTAAGCATAAAATGCTTACTCCGTTTAATTTTTCTTGTTTTATAGTGCTCAAAGCTTGCGAAGGTTGGAAGTCGATCGGAGCAATCATCATACTATCCACTATCTCTTTTTGGTATAAATAGAAATCTCATTTTGGCATAATGGCATGTATAAGCTTATTTGGCCAATTGTGGCTTGATAATGATGGTTGTAATCTAGCCATTGGAATGGCTAGTAATGGTTGTTTTGATATACTTGTAATGTCATGCTATGTTAGCTTCATATATATTAAGTAGTTGTTTAAATTATGTCTAACATATGGATTAAACTAAGATAAAATTATAAACATGTATGCATGTAGTGGTATGCCTTGTAAATGATGAAATTTGTTTGAGATGGATGCTTGAAATGGTTGGATTGTATTTGGTATGTCTTAGTGCAGGAACATGGTAAATTTGGGTGACAAATGAGGCTAGGAAATGGCTTAATTTTGTCCACATGAGTAGACACATGAGCATGTGTCTAGGTCTTGTGTGACACACAGCCAGCCCCATGGGCATGTGGTCCGACCGTGTGTCCCTTGTATCTTAAAAATGAGAAACAGAATGCTCAGAATTGAGCACACTGGCAGAGACACGGGCGTGTGTCCCAGCCGTGTGGTTGACACGGCCTTGAACACGGGCGTGTGGGCACTGTATGTAAGAAGAACTTTGAAATTTCACGAAAAATTCCATGAGATCTCGATTTAGTCCTGATTCGTTTCTAATGCTCGTATTGGGCCTCAAGAGCCCATTTAAGGGACGTTATGAATAATCTCGATTTATAAATAGAAATTTACATGAATTGTTTGCAAAATGTTCTAAAAGTTTCGGTAATGCTCCGTAACCCTGTTCCGGCGACGAATACGGATATAGGGTGTTATAAGGCTGATCGACAACAATGAAAATTTTAAGTTGGAATGTCTGAGGATTAAAGAGTCTTCGAACTAGAAGACGATTTTAACATGTTTTGAAAACCAATTGGCCCCATGTGGTCTTCTTGATGGAGACAAAACTGAATGGTAGAAGGATGGAATGAGTTCGCCGTCAATGCGATTTACTTATTGGAATTAATGTACCAGCTGAGGGTACAAGGGGTGGTTTGAGCATAGGATGGAAGGAGGGAGTTAAAATAAGTCTAAAGAGTTTCTCACTTAACCATATTGATGTAGAAGTGGAAAAGGAAGATATTGGCGCAAAGTCAAGATTTACAGGGTTCTATGGGTCTCTTGATATGCGAACTAAAGAGATAACTTGGGAATTATTAAAAACCATAAAGAGTGGTTGCAACTTACCATGGTTGGTTAGAGGGGACTTTAATGAAATCTTATATTCTTTTAAAAAAAGGTAGGGTGGTTAGAGATGAGGGGCGAATGGAAAAATTTAGGGAAACTTTAGAGTATTATCAACTGGAAGATTTAAGGTTTACTGGAGCCTGTTTTACTTGGGAGAGGGGAAATTTCGGAAATAACAATATTAGGTAACATCTAGACCATTTTGTGGAAAATATGGATTGGTGGATGCTTTTCCCTAATTACAAAATCAAGCATCTAGAGCATTTGTTTTCATATCATTCCCAGTGTTAATGAACACATGTGTTAGCATCCAAAGTCCTAGAGCACAAGGGTTTCACTTTGAACAATGATAGTTGCTAGAAGAGTCATGCGAAGGGGAAGTTCGTCGACTATGGATTGTGAGTGACAAAGAAGTTCCAAATCGGCTTAAGAACCTTGGCGATAGCTTGCAAGTTTGGGCGAGAAGACTGAAAAGGGAAAAATGGAGGCAGATTGTGAAACTTAGAAGAAAGGGTAATGAAACTTTTTGAATCAGAAAGAACAGATAAGACGATCGGGGACTTAATTGAAGCAAAGTTGGATCTTAACATGGAAATATACAAAGAAAAATTATATTGGGAATAAAGGGTTAGAGCAAATTGGTTAAAAAATGGCGATCAGAATACAACTTTCTTCCATAGATTCGCTTCACAAAGGCGAAGAATCAATCATATAAAGGAGCTCAAACGAGGAGATGGAACAATAACGGGTGATACGAACGAGATGGCTGAAATTGCAAAAACATATTTTGCTAACTTGTTCACGACAAGAGGGGAAGGGATGTTGGAGGAAGGTTTGGAAATAGTGAACAAATGTATAACAGAGGAGATGAACCAAAATTTGTTAAAGATTTACAAAATAGAAGAGGTCCAAGCTGCGTTAAAAGAGATGACCCCTTTAAAGGTAGCCGGAGAAGATGGTTTTCTGGCACTTTTCTTTCAAAAATTCTGGCATATCATCGGAAAAGAAGTAGGGATTTTTGCCTCAATACGCTAAATAATAGTGTTTCTTTAGAAGGTATAAACTCAACCTTTATTGTTTTAATTCCAAAGATTGCTCACCTTAATAACTTGAAGGACTTTAAACTCATTAGCTTATGTTCAGTTTTTTAAAAGATTATCTCGAAAACAGTGGCAAATCATTTTCGTAAGGTGTTTGATAAATGTATAGATGAAGCACAAAGTGCTTTTATTCCTGGGAGAATGATAACAGATAATGTACTATTGGCTTATGAGATTTTGAATATGTTGAGAAATAAGAGAATGGGCAGAAAAGAAGCTTTTGCTCTAAAACTTTATATGAGCAAGGCTTATGATAGGGTGGGATGGGGTTTTGTGAGAGATGTTATGCTGAAGATGGGTTTCCATATAAGATGGGTGGATTTTGTTTTGAGATACGTTAATTCGGTATCATATTCAGTATGTATAAACGGAGAAATATGGGCAAGTTTCAAGCCTACATGGGGCCTTCGACAAGGAGACCTTTTTAGCCCTTATTTGTTTTTAATATGCAAAGAAGGACTATCGACTCTAATGAGAGTATCAATGAGGGAAATGAGAAGTAAAGGGGTTAAGGTGAGTAGGAGGGGTCTGGTGATTACCATTTTTTGTTTGTAGATGATTGTATTTTATTTGGGGAAGCAACAGAAAGAGGAGCAAACCAATTAAAAGGAATCCCAGGGCGTTACAAAAGTATATTTGGACAAAGCATTAATTATGATAAATCTACACTTTTTTCAGTTCAAACAGCTCATTACAGATGAAAGAGTTAGTCACGCAGATTTTGAGGGTGAGATGCTTAGCGAATTCGGAAAAATATTTGGGATTGTCAAACATTGTTGGGAGTCAAAAGAGAAGAAGTTTTCAGGGGCTAAAAGAAAAAAAATAGTGGAGTGCATTAACAATTGATGTGTGAAAACATTATCGCAATGAGGTAAAGAAGTTTTCATTAAAAGTGTTTTACAATCAATTCCCACCCATGCTATGTCATGTTTTTTGTTGCCAAATTCTTTAGGCATTGAGATGGAACAAATTATTAGTAAATATTGGAGGAAAAAATAGATAGGAAAACGTGGGATCCATTGGTGTAATTGGAAGATGCTTTGCATTTGCAAAGAGGAAGGGGGAATGGGGTTTAGGGATTTTACTAAATTCAATTTAGCCTTTTTAGCAAAACAGGGCTGGCATTTAATGGAATTTCCTAACTCATTGTTATCTAGAACGTTAAAAGTCAAATACTTCCCAAACAAAAATTTTGAACAAACAGGTTTAAGAAATTACCCTTCTTATACTTGGAGGAGTATTTGGGCAGCAAAGAAGGTGCTCCTTAATGGGATAATCTAGAGGGTTGGTAAAGAGGACAATATCTCGGTATGGCAAGATGCTTGGGTTTCTAGTTTGGAAAATCATAAAATACAAGAATCAGTTCGTAATCATAACTTTATCATAGTTGATGACCTTATTGACCCGAATGAAAGACAATGGAGGACAGAAGTAATTACCAAAGTGTTTAATGAAGTAGAGGCTGATGCTATTCTAAACATCCTTTTAGCGAGAAATCTACAAGATGATTGCCAGGTTTGAAGTGGCAAGTCGACATGGGATTATATAGTTAGAAGCGGTTGCAGGAGGCTAATACAGGGAGAATTAAACCAAATTATAGATGCCTCAGAATCAATGAAGAGAAACTTTTACAAAAACCTTTGGAAAACAAATCTAGCAGGGAAAGTAAAAATTACAAATTGGAAAATCTATCATAATTACATCCCTACTTTCTCTAATCTACACTTCATACGGGTTAGTAATTCGACTCTATCTCCAATGTAAGAATAGAGCAGAGTCCTTAAAGTATGTATTTAGGGACTATCTTGCAGTTCAGGGGATTTGGAGATTGTGTGGCTTGCAAAGAACTGATGAGAGAAAGAACAAAAGCTTCTAACAATGGATGGAGGAAATGCTTACCAGACTCACATGAGCGCAGAAGAAGATTCTGTTTTGTTGTAACCAGGCTATTTGGTTTGGCCGAAATAAATCAATGAACAAAGGAATCCATCAGAAGGCTTAGGAAACAATGCAATTTACCCAAAAATGTTTAGGGGAATGGGAGAGGGCCAGTACATTATTACATAGTCAGTACATTATTACATAGTCAGCGAGTCGAAGGGGAGCACTAGTGGCTACCGGAGGGCAGTATAATAAAAATCAACTTTGACGGAGCTTTTGATAGTTGGTAGAGACTCAAAGGTAATGTGTTTAGGAACCCGCATACGAACAAACTCTCGTGTGGCCTCGCCTTTCGCGGTAGAAGCATTGGCCTGTTTATAGGTTGTCTAGTAAGGAAGGGAGATGGGATTTCAGCGAGTTGAGTTTGAAGAGGACGCGCTTAGCATCATTAAAAGAGCTTAAAACAAAAAAGAGGATCGTTCAGTACTAAGAATATATCTATCAGACATTAAGAAGATAAGCAAAGGTTTTGATGAATGTCAGTTCAAGAAAATCTCAAAATCTAGAAATGGAGCAGCACATGCACTAGTAAGAGAAGGCTTGAGGAAACAAGTTAGAACTTACCTGGATGATTGGCTGCCAGAAGCAGCGGCAAGGGCGATTGAATATGACGGAAGAGGACTGGGTAGGTCTGAGGGGGAGGTGTGATGGTTCAAATCGGTAAGAAAGAAATCAAGCAGAAAGAAGAAGAGAAAAGGGAAGGAAGAAGAAAAGAAGAGAGAACAGAATTCCAATTCAAAATTCACATAACCATTTTCTCGTGTTCAATACAGTATATATGCCCATAACTACTAACATATACCACTAACAAAACGCATCGTTTAACTAAAACATACTAAAACGCAACGTATACTTAAGTAACAATTAAACGCGTTCAAAACACGTCGTTTTAGTTTTGCATGAAACCCCCACGTGCATGGTCATGAAATCAGTACGTAACGAATACCCTGGTCCTGAAAAGGATCCTTATCCTCAAGGATCAAAAGTCGGGAAACATCGACGAAGAGATTCCAGGTTCTCCCAAGTGGAATCTTTAGGAAATGTGTCTGCCCACTCCACCAAGACTTCCACCGTAGCATGGTTCCCTTGCTTGACAAGACGTCTGTCAACTATACGAATTGGTGTTTTGAGAAGAACTCCATCCGGTCCCATCGGAGGCAATGTAGAAGCATGCACCGTCGACCCAATATGTTTCTTCAGTTGAATGACATGAAAAGTAGGATGAATGCGAGCTGAAGACGATAATTGTAATCTATAAGCGACGGTGCCAATACGAGCCTCAACTGGAAATAGACCAAAGTAACGCGGGGAAAGCTTCTGATTCTTGAATTGTCAAAGGGAATGTTGGCGATATGGTTGAAGCTTGAGGTACACCAAATCGCCCACCTGAAATGTTCACTCTGAGCATCATCGATCAGCCATTTGCTTCATGCGGTCCTGCGCCTGAGAGAGATGAAATTTCAAAAGTTGACGCATCACCTCTCGTTGCTTAAGCGAACGATCCACAGATGCAACAGAGGAAGCACCTGCATGATAAGGAAAATGAAGAGGAGGTTCCTGACCATAGAGGACTTCATAAGGTGTGCACCAAATGAAGGAGTGATAGGTGGTATTATACCACCATTCCGCTAAGGGCAGCCAAGAAAACCAAGCCGAAGGTGTTTCACCAGTCATACAATGTAAGTAAGTTTCTAAACACTTGTTTAAAATCTTCGTTTGGCCATCAGTTTGAGGGTGATAGGCGGTGGACATTTTGAGTTGACCCCCAGGTGGCGAAATAAAACCTGCCAAAAATTGCTCAAGAAAACTTTATCCCTGTCAGACACGATAGCTTTAGGAGCCCTATGCAATTTATAAACATGGTAAAGGAACTCTTGAGCGACACTGCAGTAGTGTAAGGGTGAGACAAAGAGAGGAAATAACCATATTTCATTAACCGGTCGACTACTACCAGAATAGTAGATTTCCCATGAGAGATTGGAAGACCTTCAATAAAATCTATGCTAATGACTGCCCAAGCTCGATCAGCAATAGGAAAAGGCTGCAATAGCCCAGGAGAAGCAGAATTATCACTTTTGCATCTCTGGCAGACCACGCACTCTCGCACCCAACGCTTAACATCAGTTGAGAGACCCTTCCAATACAGCAATGCGGAAATCCGATGATGCGTGGCGTGGACACTGGAATGACCCCCAACGTACTCTCATGAAAAAGAGAGAAGATTCGTTTGCGAAGTTCAGGATCGTTTCCCACCACAATTTTACCTTTACGCCTCAGAAAATTACCATGCCACGAATACTTTGGATGCAAGTGAGGTTGCTCTTGAACATTGCTGCATAACTAAGTAAGCTTGTTATCATTAGCATAAGAAGCTATAATTCGGCCCCAGACCTCAGACCAAGGAGTGTCCATACTGCCAGAACATTGTAACAACTGTGGTGAAGGCTCGGAAGTTTTTATTGACAATGCATCCGCCACGACATTCTAAGTGCCTTTACGATAGATGATCGAGTAGTCATACCCTAACATCTTCGCAACCCATTTCTGTTGATATGGCGTGACAGCTTACTGCTTAGAGAGAAATTTAAGACTCTAGTGGTCCGTCTTAATATAGAAGTGTCGTCCCACAAGGTATGAATGCCATTTTTTAACCGCCGGCAACACCGCCAACATTTCTTTGTCATAGATAGATAAGGCTTGGTACTTGACTCCTAACGCCTTACTAAAATATGCCACTGGACAACCGTTTTGTTGGAGGACTGCTCCCACCCCATGACCACTAGCATCGGTTTCAACATAAAATGGTTCCTGAAAATTGGGCAACACAAGTACAGGAGCTTAGCAGATGGTATCTTTAAGTATATCAAAGGCATGTTGTTCCACGGATGTCAACTGCCAACTAGCCTCTTTTTTTAATAGGGTTGTTAAAGGTTTAGCTAATAATCCATAGTTTCAAATGAAACATCTGTAATAACCAGATAACCCAAGAAGCCACGTAACTCCTTAACAGACTTGGGAGGAGACCAATCCACGATAGCATCCAGCTTGGAACGATCCATGCTAACAACCCCGTGAGCGATAACATGCCCCAAATACTCAATTTGTGTTGCTCCAAATGTACACTTAGAGCGTTTAGCATACAACTGATTCGACCTTAGGACTTGAAGCACCCCTCTCAAATGAACCAAATGATCGGACCACCCTTGGGAGAAAACAAGGATATCATAAAAAAAAACGAGGACCGGTCTTCGCAAAAATGGTCGAAAAATAGAATTCATCAAGGATTGGAAACTTGATGGAGCATTGGTTAAGACAAATGGCATAACCAAGAATTCGTAATGCCCCTCATGAGTTTTGAAAGCCATTTTATGCACATCCTGCTCACACATTCGAATTTGATGATAACCCGATCGCAAATCCAACTTTGAGAAAAAGTATGTTTGCCCCAACTCATCCAACAACTCCTCAATGATTGGAATAAGGAACTGGTCCTTAACAGTCAGTTGGTTGAGCTGTCTATAATCAACATATAACCTCCAACTACAGTTCTTCTTCTTGACCATGACAACAGGAGAAGCAAACAGACTGTTATTATCCCGAATAATTCCAGCCTGCAACATTTCATGCACCAACTTTTCTATCTTAGTTTTTTGAACAGTCGGATACCTATAAGGTCTCACCTTAACAACCTGAGACTCATCAAGTAATGGAATTTTATGATCATGTAACCGCTGTGGAGGAAGGCCAGTTGGAGTACGAAACACGTCCTCAAATTCTTCCAAGAGAATTCGTAAGTCATCTGTCAATTGAACTTGCTGCAACATGACTGTAGTCTGCTCACCCGAAGTTAAAAGCATGGGAAAAGGTCCGTTCCCCACCAAGCTAAGACATTTGGAGAACTGAGTGCTAGGATCCAATTGGATTGAACCAGGTGTTATGCCACATAAAGTACAATTTTGTCCCCCATACTGAAACTGCATCGTTAGGTTGGAGAAATTCCACACAATCTGTCCCAAAGATAGCAACCACTGAATCCCAAGTACCACGTCGAATCCTTTTACTCCCAACAATAAAAAGTCAGTGGAGAACTGATAGCCCTGCGTCTCCCAAGGAACCGCCTTACAAAACCCTTGAGTGGACAATTTGACACCATTTGCCACCATAACCTTCATAGAACAGCTCAACTCAATTAGCAATTTCAATCGTTTGGCCACCTTGTAATCTAAAAAATTATGTGTACTACCTGAGTCAACTAACACCACTACCTCAATGTTATCCATAATGGCTAAAAACTGCATAGTATGATAACCTTGTAAACCTTGAAGGGCCTGTAACGAGAGTACCGGACTACCAGGTGACTGATCTGCCAAGTCAAGTTGCTCAGTGTAGTCCTACAGTTCGTCAGAAATAGGTTCCTTCACTTCAAGACCTGGTTTCCAATTGGGCTCGATAACTAGCTGAAACACTTGGGATTTAGAACATTTGTGGCCTGGAGAGTACTTAGAGCCACACCAAAAGCAAAGACCCCTCCTCCTCCGATCCTCTAGTTCTGTTTGAGATAGCGATTTCGAAGGAGCTCTCTGACCAGCATTTCCATGCACTGACCCCACCGTAGTGGCAGATTGCCCAACACCCTGCGGTATTCTCGGACATGGAAACAAAAATCTTGAAGGAACAGTACCATTTCCTCCAGCAGCTCTCTTTTTCACAGGTCCAAACACAATATTTTCAACCTGACGAGCCAACTTATAACCCTCCACCAATGATTGAGGCGTGAATAACCGGAGATACTGTCCAATTTTGGGTTTCAAGTTACTTATGAAAATGCTCAAAGCATAGGACTTCGGTAAGTTCAATTGGTTAAGCAGATTAAAAAAACCATCGTGAAATTGATTAACCGTTCCTTGTTGTTTAAGAGATACCAGTTCTGTCATCGGATCCAAGAAGGAATCAGATCCAAAGCGATCCTTCAATCCCTTAGCATATAATTACCAGGTCAACAGATGTAATCCACCATATCTATGAACAAAAAAATGATGCCAATCTAAAGCCTTCCCCTCCAAGTGCAACATCACCACCCTAACCTTTGCATGTTCATTGATCTCTGCAGCTTCAAAATACTGCTCTAATTTAGACCACCAACCCCTAAAATTTTCTCCATCGAAACGTGGACATTCCACTCTAAAAGAAGGATTACCCATATCTATAGTACCCCCTTAGAAGATAAACTCGACTACCCTAACTCAGTGATAGTGACACCAAAAAATTGTCTTTAGCAGGAAACCCTGGAGGAGACCCCAAAATTCCTTTTCATTTACTGGTTGTGACTCCCGCAGCTGTAAACGTCTGGTTTTGTCCAAAATATTGTTCAAACAAGGAATGAAGCTTAGATCTAAGTTCGGATATTACCTCAGAACAAACCTCTGACTTTAATCCCTCTTGGAAATCCTTCAACCTAGCATCAATTCATGCATCCAAATGAGTGAACTCAACTTGAAGTTGATTGAGCTCACCCTGCATCAAGTCGAATTCCTTCTGCAACATCGTCGTCACTCTGTCGTCGGCCATGAGGATCGAAACAGCTCTGATACCTTTGTGATGGTTCAAATCGATAAGTAAGAAATCAAGCAGAAAGAAGAAGAGAAAAGGGAAGGAAGAAGAAAAGAAGAGAGAACAGAATTCCAATTCAAAATTCACATAATCGTTTTCTCGTGTTCAGTACAGTATATATGCCCATAACAGATACCACTAACAAAACGCATCATTTAACTAAAACATACTAAAACGCAACGTATACTTAAATAACAATTAAACACATTCAAAGCACGTTTTTTTAGTTTTGCATGAAACCCCCACATGCATGGTCATGAAATCAGTACGTAACAGGAGGAAGCTTTGCGAACCCTAACCGATTAAAAGAAATTAAAAATTTTCTTTGCATAATGGAGAGTCTTGGGAATGGAATACAGACGTTTGGTCTTTAGAGCAGGAGAAGAAACTCATTTTAGAAACTGGGCATAGGAATTAAAGTGAGTGGGTTTGGGCTTTTAGGATGACTTTTTATTGTTAGTTTTATTATGGGTTAAGAATTAGGGGTTACTTAGGTTTTTGTTTTTTTTGGATGCTTGTTATTTTCTTTACTGTATTTTATTTTCTGACCTTGGACCATTTTTATATGAAAAGTCCCAGGTTTTAATGTTAAAAAAAAATTACCATAAATCTATGTATTTTGTAAAAATGTAGAAATCTAGATTGTTGTATGTTTGCGGCTTTTTTACCTACTTAATACAAAAAAAAAAACCCTAAATGGTATGTCAATACCATTATTTGCCAAAATGTTATAGTTGCAAGAGTACCAAGGGGTGGAGGGCATGGAGGAGGCGACACCCAATTTTTTTCTAACACAATCATTGAAACATCATTACAAAATTATGTGTGTTTTTCTTTTTAATATTTTTAAGGGTGGAGGGTGTGAGAGAGTGGCACTTGTATTTTCTGGTGTAAAAATACGGTTTAATTGGTGGACAGTGAGAAAAAAGCGGCACCAGTGGAGGGTGAAGAGAGATGGCACCAATATTTTATTTATTTATTTATTTATTTTACAAATGGTTGTGTTGATTTAATTAGATTTTTATTTTGTGGAAAGGGTGTGTTTGAAAGAAAGGCATGTTTCTATTTATTTTAATATTTGTTTTTTAATTTAAATGCAAATAACAGAAAGGGTATTAGTTTAACTTTTGTTGATATTTTATTTTGTAGAGAGGGTGTTTTGAAGAAAGGGAGCATGTATGTTTCTCTTTTTGTTTTTTCTTTTAACATTAATTTTTTGTTGAAATTTTTGAGATTTCTTTTTGCTTTTTTTTGCTATTTATTTAACTAGTATAAAGACTATTATTATGTTTAAGAATGCGATCTTTTCAAATTTTTATTTGTAATTATTATATATTTGTTTGTTGGCTTTATTATCTCAAAAATACAAAAAAAAATTAACAACTCAAATGGTAAATAAATAAATATAAAAATAAATATTAGTACCGCCTCTCTCTCACCCTCTACTCAAAATATACTAGTGCCACCTCTCTGACACCCTCTACCCTTAAAAAAATATTTTTTTTAAAAATACTTCATTTTGTAATGATACTTCAATGATTGTGACAGAAAAAAATTGGGTGCCGCCTCCTTCATGTCCACTATCTCTTGGTATAGTTGCAAACATATTATTTTGGTAAATAATGGTATTGGCATACTATATAGGTATTTATTTTTTTATTTTTGTATTATGTAATTAAAAATTCTGCTGTTTGCTACTAATCAATTCATATGTTTTGCTTTAGTACTATCTTACTGCAGCATCTGACTTTTGAGTTTGTTCATACAAACCATAAAAAAAATTGCATTACCCGAACATAAAGATGAGTATTCAATACGAGTGTCTTAAATATAAGATCAAAGAATAATAATACATATGGATGGCAATAGCATCAAACTCTATAACTTTCAATATTTGAACATTGGACCATAAAAAAATCATATGCACTATGGTCACATAAGCATTTTAGTGCTTATTGTATGTCTTGTCAAGTATTCTACAAGTTTAATGAAATCACCAGTAAAGAAAGGATACAGACGGCAGAACCAGTAACATGTTCTGCTTCAATATTACAACAAGGATTCTCAACATTTTTAATTCATATCCTTAATTGCGAGATCAAGAACTTGTTTAACTGTTCATATAAAAACACCAATTACATTAAATTTCCATGTTCAGTCTGTCACTATCATCTACAAAATCTCTTCATGATGTCCAATAATGACAACATTTGGAGCCTCTCCTGGTATGTTCTTTCATACCGGGCTGTATGCTAACGTTGATGAAACACTTGTCCTATATCCCGTCTCAAGTATGATTTCACCCAAAAAAAAAAAAAAAAAAACCAAACCGATTGGAAACTGGGGTTCGTCGTACAATACAAATAATCCAACCAATGCCGTATTTTCTGTTACCCAATGTTGCAAAAATCATAGCACATCATCACCCTTTTTGGCCTAGGGTGAAGACACGTGCTGCTCCATTTGTTCCACCTCATACCATGTCTTTGTTTTATCCAGTAAAACTGCAAGCAAATCAGATGACTGCAGAAACCATGCAAAAAGTAGCACAACATATTTATTGAACACACACATCACCTGATTTCTTTGTCACATGTCAAGACCTGAATATTGCTACATTAACAGGCATTGACATGTTTTGTCATCAGATATGACAGCTCACGGTTTCTATTTTTTGCTTATTTTAAACAAATTGTATATGTATATATGTGTATGTAGCTGTCTTATTATATATCTGCCATTGTTGATTTCAACAAGCATTTGGGTGAAGTGAAGCTTCCATTTTTTGCAATATAAAGATGAAGTTCAGCAAAGACTTCAAGAGGCAAATGGTACCTGAATGGATAGAAGCCTATGTGGATTACGATGGCCTCAAACGTATTTTACGAGAGATTTTGCAATACAACCTAAGCAAGAAACGGGAAACACCCTTGAAATCCTTGGAGAAGAAGTTATCTCTGCATCGAACTCTTAGCGGTTTACATCGGCACACCAACGGAGATGTGGAGAACCAAGTGACTAGAGAAGGAAGAGAGATCGAGATCGAGTTCTTTAGGAAACTTGATGAAGAACTCAACAAGATCAATACATTTTATAAGGAACAGATAGAAGTAGTGATGGATGAATCAACTTTGCTGAATAGACAACTCGACGCTTTGATTGCCTTGCGGCTCAAGGTACGAAGCTCTTGCAGTAATGGTGCTTGTTCACCGGAACATCAGGGTAAGTACTGTAACTAATATCATGTAGTGTATGTGCATGGAGCCTAATAAGTTATAATGCTTATGTATGTTTACGGTATGCTAAAGGTGTAGAAATCGGATCTCTGGATTCAAGTTCTGAAGTGGAGATGAGTGAACATCGTGCACTAGAAGTATCTTCCAACTCTCTTAGTGGTATGCATCATATGACAACAATCTTCTGATACTCGAGGGGGAACTATCGAGTTCGACAACTTACTATCTTAGTCCAAATTCGCAGGAAGTGAAATCACGGATGTGATTCTCCAAGGGATAAATCAAGATGATGAATCAACGAGTGTCTCGGAGAACAATACGATTGAGAAGAGTAACAGTCGCCCGGAGGAAGTAGGCAACAACTCTACCAACCAACAAGGTGATCCCCTAGAAATCCTTGAGAGAGTGAAGATAAGAAACACCCTTGAATCTCCTCTAGATACGATAAAAGGTGTTTTCAAGGATTCCAAACATGATGACTTGTGTTTCAAGAAAGATGAACTGAAGAAAGTTGAAGCAAAGCTGAGACTGGCCTTTATTGAGTTCCATCAGAAGCTAAGGCTTGTAAAGCAATACAGGTGATAATAAACAGCTTAACCATCTGTTAATTTACCACTTGTATGTATGTTTTTTTGTCATTGACATGTGTGTTTCATATGGCCAAACCAGTTTCATGAATCTCTCAGCATTATCCAAGATCATGAAATCATATGAAAAGGTCAGAGACCAAAAGCTTCTGTAAATATCCATGTTGCATTTAGAAGCTTAGATTCAATTTGGTCCCAAACTGACTAAATTAAGTGTTTACTTGTTTCTGACTCCACATTGATGCAGATTACATCAAGAAGGGAAGCAAGACTATACATGAAAAAAATCGACAACTCTTATATCGGAAGTTCTGATGAGGTTTCGTCTCAGTTACCTTACTAACATACTTTATCTTGTTAATTATTATCACAGTTACTTTCCAAAACACCAAATTTTGTTCTGTTTTAGGTGAATAATCTATTGGAAAGAGTTGAAGCTACCTTCATCAAGCACTTTTCGAATTCAAATATACAAAAAGGCATGAAATCATTGAGGCCAAAAACTAAGAAAGAGAAGCACAGTGTAACATTCTGGTCTGGTAAGTGTTAACTTGCAAATCAAGAAGCCCTTTCTGTAAGCTGATTACACCGATATTATGGAAATCTGAGATTGAAACATTCGTCTATTAATTGTTGACTTGTTGTGTTCAGGATGTTTTTCTGGTTTTTCAGCAGCATTGCTCATTGCTGTTGCTTTAAGAATAGAGACAAAGAAACTAATGGAGAAGGAGGGTGCCTACTACACGGTTAACATTTTCCCACTTTACAGGCAAATAAAGAAAATTTTCTGATTAAATATTCATCAAATTATTCGAATTCGTTTTAGCTTTTCGATTATTTTTTCTTCCCCATCCTAATAGACCCATTACTTGAATATCTTTGCAGTATTTTTGCATATATTGTCCTGCATTTGCTCATATATGCTGCAGACATATACTTTTGGAGACGTTTTAAAATCAACTATCCGTTTATCTTCGGTTTCAAGCCGGGAACTGAGTTAAGCTATCGAGAAGTGTTCCTCCTCGGTACAGGTCTTGCTGTACTTTCATTAAGTTGTTTCCTGGGGAACTTGTACTTAGATTTGGGCTCTACAACTCAAAAATACAAGACATTAACTGGTCTTTTCCCTTTGGGCTTAGTTGCGGTAAGATTTTATAAGTATCTTTCATATTTTTGTATTTATTATCGACTCGCTACACATGCTCGAAACTACATCTGACGATTTTTCTTCTACATTGCAGATTTTTCTGATCATATTGTTTTGCCCTTTCAACATCATATATCGGTCGACGCGTTTCTTCTTCATTAAGTCCTTATTTCGCTGCCTTTGCGCTCCTCTTTACAAGGTAATGAAATGGTTAAAAAATCACAATGATATTAGTTGGATATGGCAACTGATAGCCTTTGATTTCAATTTGTTCATTTCTCTGCAGGTCACACTACCAGATTTCTTCTTGGCAGATCATGTCACCAGCCAGGTTTCCGATAGTATTTTACGAACTTTATATTTGCTAAGTTAACTAAGTTTATATAGTTAACTAAGTTTCGATCATTCGATAATAGGTCACAGCTATAAGGAGTCTCGACCTTTATATTTGCTACTATGGTTTAGGAGAACGCTCCCAACGAGAAAGCAAATGCCATGGTCACAGTATTTACAATGTCCTTTATTTCGCCGTGCCGGTGATACCATTCTGGCTCCGTTTCTTACAGGTATTATTTCATCTCGTAACCCCTATTTGGAAAAAGGGATTCATTTATTCATTTACCGTATTGCCGTTTTTTTGTAGTGCATTCGTCGATTGTTCGAGGAAAAAGAAGCTATGCACGGATACAGCAGCGTGAACTACCTCTTGACAATTGTTGCAGCTATCATTAGAACTATTTGTGAACTAAAGAAGGGAATGGCTTGGATGGTGTTGGCTTTGGTAAGCTCATCTGTAGTAGTAATAGTCGCTACATATTGGGATATCGTCTTCGACTGGGGACTTTTACGACGGCATTCGAAGAATCCTTATCTCAGAGATAAACTTCTAGTTCCATACAAAAGTGTTTACTTTGCAGCAATGGTAATTACTAATATGGATTATCGATCGATGTTCTGATCTTCGTCATAGTACTAATAATTGGATGCTTCGGTGCAAACAGGCCCTGGATGTAGTGTTGAGAATTGCTTGGATGCAGTTGGTGTTGGAATTTAAGTTGCACTCACTTCATAGAATGGCAATAACAACCGTAGTTTCTTGTCTGGAAATCATTCGTCGGGGTATTTGGAGCTTCTTCAGGTACATAATGTAGCAATCAACTAACATGTCTAGTTTCTTACATCCCTTACCATAGTCTGAAAATTGCATACTTGATTTGTTTTGTTTTCATGATTTAGGATAGAGAATGAACACTTGAACAACGTTGGCAAGTATCGAGCATTCAAATCGGTTCCGCTTCCTTTCAATTATGACGACGAGGAGGAATCAAGCAAGGATGATTAAGCTTTAAGCACCTTCAACATCTCTATCTTAGAAGCAGGCAAGGCAAATCTGAGTCCAGTTTCTTGGAAGGCAATCCATCAGCATTAAGAATCTTCAGAAACCTGATACCTTTCACAAATTCAGTGTCACAAAGATGTAGAAATGTTTTTTTTTTTATTTTTATTTAATACCTAAAAAGAAACTAATGGCTTTTGGCTGCCAAAAGTAGAGTGATAATTTGTATACTCATGTTTTGTTTATGTATTTTTATAGTGTTTTAAAGAATTTTTAGATTCATATAAAGTTATAAACTTTCTTTGTCTTGCATAAGTTGTTGCTATTTAATTATTCATGAGCACTATTCAAACTAAAGGTGATGATATTTCATCTAATGGATACATTTTCATGGGACATGTTTCTCTTAAGAAGTATATCCAATATGAAGGGTTGTGGCTGTTCAAAATTATAATCATTAAGTGCATATAAATAGAGGCTTTATAGTGCTCACAAAATATACAATTACAATCAATCTTATTTTCAGAAACTAGAGTAAGAGTTAGGGAATTCCTCAATTTTACTAATCAAAGGAAATTCAAAACTTCATTGTATCCCGAGAGGACCTTTGTCTTAACCCTCTAGCAACTTTGCACGGGGGCAATTAGTTCTCTTTGGAAAGTGTCATTCGCGCCTCAAAGTGTACTGTTTATTTCCATATAAGTCTCTGATTCTGTTGTCTCCGATCAAATATCCAACAATCAAAGAGAACTATTTTTTGGAGATGGCGACGGAAGCTAACACTGCATTCAAAGTGATGAACCAAGAGTTTGTGAAACTTGACCAATTTGATGGTTCAAACTTCAATAGTTGGAAGGATAAGATGTTCCTTCTTATTGTCTTAAATATGGCGTATGTTTAGGATCCAAACCTACAACCCGTAGAGGATCCTGCCCCCAATGCAAATTCTGAGGAAATTGCGAAAGTGCTGAACTCAAGAAGAAGCGCGAAGTAGACAACTTCACATGTTGAGGACACATCCTCAACACTTTGTCTGATCGATTATATGATCTTTACATGTCGATGCAATCCCCGGTGGAAATACGAAAAGCTCTTGAAAAAAAATACAACACCGAGCGACAAGGTACTGATAAATTTTTAATGATGAAGTATTTCAAATTCAAAATGCTCGATAGTATCCCGATCATGGATCAAGTCCATGAATTACAAGTCCTTGTAAGCAGGCATCGTGACTTGAAAGTTATTATTCTGGAATTGTAACAAGTTGGGGCTATCATCTTGAAGTTTCCCTCATCTTGGAACAATTATTGGAAGAAACTTCTGCATATGGCAGAGGACTTCATTGTGGAGAAAATACTTAGGCATTTGCGTATTTAAGAGGAAACTCGGAAGAGTGATGCGGTGTATCTTCCCCAAAGTTCTAAAGTGAACCATGTGAGCGAGTCCAAGAACTCTCAAAATGGTAAGCGAAAGGCCACTTCTGAGACCAAGGACGTGCAAGACAAGAAGAAAAAAACTCGCAATTGTTATAATTGCAATAAGAAAGGACACTATATTAAGAATTGCAGACTTCTCAAAAAGAAGAAAGATGCCATAACTTCCAAAGCCAATATGATGGAGAGCATTGACTTAGTGGCCATGGTTACAGAAGGGATCAAAAATTTGGAAATTGGTATGATTACTGAACTCAACATAGCCATGATTGATAAGTCTCGTAATTGGTGGCTTGACTCCAGAGCTACTGTTCATGTGTGTAATGACCGACAACAATTCAAGAGTTATGAACTAGTGGAAAACCGTGAAGTGTTTATGGGCAACTATCAATCAGTTAAGGTGCTCAGTCAAGGGACAATGGAACTTAACTTCACATCTGGAAAGAAATTGACTTTGACTAATGTGTTGCATGTTCCCGATGTGAGAAAGAATTTAGTGTCCGCAAGTATTCTATGTAACAAGGGGTTCAAGATTATTTTGGAATCCGATAAGTTTGTCTTGCTTAAGGGTGATATATATGTAGGAAAAGGATATTGTAACGAGGGTATGTTCGAGTTGAGCATTGATATGAATAAAGTTAATTCTTCTTCTTATATTGTTGAATCTTATCCTTTGTGGCATGCTCGTTTAACACATTTTAATTTTAAAACTTTACAATTTATGCAAAAGAATGGTTATATAATTCTAAGTAATGATGAGTTTGAGGATAAATGTGAAATTTGTATTCAATCAAAAATTACTAAGAAGTTGTTTCCTAACAAGTGTGAAAGGAATTCACAAGTGTTGGATTTAATTCATTCGGATGTTTGTGAATTAAATGGAACACTAGCAATAGGTGAAAAACTATATTTTATCACTTTTATAAACGAATTCTCTAGATTTACTTATGTGTATCTCATGAGAAGTAAATACGAGGCTTTTGATATGTTTAAACGTTTTAAAAATGAGGTTGAGAATTTGTTTAGTAAGAAAAAATCAAAGTGCTTCGTAGTGATAGAGGTGGTGAATATTTTTCGAATGAATTTAATATGTTTTGTGAGGAACAAGGTGTTGTACATGAGTGTTCCGCGCCTTATACTACGCAACAAATTGGTTTTGTGGAAAGAAAGAACCGTACTTTAGTAGATATGGCTAACTCAATATTGTTAAATGCTAAACTTTCATATAATCGATGGGGTGAAGCATTATTGACTACATGTTATATTCTTAACAGAATACCATCAAGAAAATTCAAAGTATCTCCATATGAGTTATGGAAAGGTCGGATGCCAAACTTATATTATTTCAAAATGTGAGGATGTTTGGCTTACTATAAAGTTCCTGACCAACAGAGAACAAAGTTAGGTCCAAGAGCCATCAAGGGTGCATTCGTTGGATATGCCCAACACTCTAAGGTTTATTGTGTTCTTGACTTAGTGTCAAATACGATAATTGAATAAAGAGATGTTGTATTCATTGAAAATAAGGTTTTCAATGATTTAACAAATTCGGAAAAATAATATCAACCAATAATCTCAAGTGATCAAACCAAAAGAAGTCTTTGTGATAATAAGGATACAGAGCCGAGGAAAAGTTAAAGAGTGAGAAAAGTAAAGGACTTTCGTCCTGATTTCATTTCCTCGTAATCTCTAGCATTCCTTGTTGAGGGAAATAGAGAATCCGTAATTAGGAAGATTCCCATAATGTTTAATGTAGATGGTGATCCACAATCCTATGGTGAAGCCATGACTTCTAGGGATGCAACATTTTGGAAAGAGGCGATCAATGATGAAATGGATTCAAAATTATCCAACAATACTTGGATTCTAGTTGATCTTCCTCAAGGATCGAAGCCTATCGGGTGTAAATGGGTGTTTAAAAGGAAGAATACTCCAACAAGGGGTTCTCCAACCTTTAAGGCTAGGTTGGTCACTAAAGGATTTAGGCAAAAAGAAGGCCTAGATTATTTTGACACCTATGCACCAGTGGCTAGGATGTTAAAACGACTTTTTTGAATGGTGATCTCGAAGAGGAAGTTTACATGGAGCAACCAGAAGGTATTGTGCTTCCTGGGAATGAACAAAAGGTGTGTAAGTTTATCAAGTCACTATATGGTTTAAAATAAGAGCCTAAATAGTGGCATGAGAAATTTGACTTGGTTATCTTGTCATATGATTTTTTACATAATTGTGCGGAAAAATGTATTTACACTAAATTCACTGATAAGTATGGTGTAATTATTTGTCTCTATATAGATGATTTGTTGATTTTTGGTACGAACATAGAAGGGGTTCGTGAGACCAAAGAGTATCTAGCCTCAAATTTTAAAATGCAGGATCTCAATGAGGTAGATACAATTCTAGTTATAAAGATGAAAAAGCATGAAAAGGGCTTTACACTAAGTCAATCTCACTACATCGAGAAAGTATTGGAAAAGTTTAAACACTTTAATATCAAGGATTCCAACACTCCATACGATTCGAACTTCAAGTTAAGTGAGAATAATGGCAGGGTAATATCGCAACTTGAGTACGCCAATGCAATTGGAAGTCTAATGTATGCAATGCATTGTACTAGACTTGATATCGCATTTGTTGTGTGCAAATTGGTGAGATTTACAAATTGTCCTAGTACCGATCATTGGAAAGGCATTTGTAGGATTTTTGGCTATCTTAATAAAACAAAAAATTTGGGATTATTCTATAGTGATTATCCTGCAGTACTAGAAGGTTACTTGGATGCAAGTTGGATTACAAGTCTAAGTGACAATAAGTCCACATCGGGATGGATTTTTACAATTGGAGGTGAAGTCATTAGTTGGGCCTCCAAGAAACAAACTTGCATCTTGCATTCAACTATGGAGGCTGAATTTATAGCCTTAGCGGCTACTGGTAATGAAGCGGAATGGCTAAGAGATCTCTTACTAGATAAAAAGTTGTGGCCACAATTTAGGTTCGCCATTTCCTATATTGTGATAGTGAAACTACCATGTCTCGAGCATACAATAAGGTGTACAATGGAAAGTCTAGACATTTAAGTTTGAGACATGAGTATGTGAGATAATTGATTAGGGACAGTGTGATAACTCTTACCTATGTTAAGTCAATTGACAATTTAGCAGATCCATTGACAAAAGGTTTGTCAAGGGATTTGGTTAAGAGTACAACCACTAAGATAGGATTAAAACCATTCTAATCACGTCATTGATAATGAAAACCCTACCTTATTCTAGCCAAAAGTTAGTTTCAAGGTTCAAATGATAATAACAAGTTATCGAATGACAACATACACTAAGGATCAAGGTTTAGTGTTTATATTTTAGGAGGATGAGTTTTACTCTTAATGAATGGACATTAATTGTCATGAAATCCACTTATATGGACATGAAGTGGTGCTGCTTCAATGAGATTTTCTTTATGGTTTTCTCTCATACATGTTTATGAAATGGGATGAGCACATGGCCATAACGGTGCTAAAGCAAATTAAACTCTTACTCTAATACTTGACGATTATATGTGAAATTTTTCCGGTATTGACTTTAAGAGTGATGGTTCAAATTACTAACCACCATTCACTTTGTTGATACTCTGAGAGTTTGCACTAAAGGAAGGTTCAATTTGTGGACACCCTTCTTTATGCATAATCGTTGTGTACTTATTTTCTGGAATTAGCAATCTAGTGGGGGATTGTTGGAAACTATAGATTGCAAATTAATTATTCATGAGCACTATTCAAATTAAAAGTGATGATTTATCATCTTACAAATTTAATTCTTCATAAGCACTATTCAAATTAAAAGTGATGATTTATCATCCAATGGATACATTTCCATAGGACATGTTTCTCTTAAGAAGTATGTTGATGAGTGATTCACTTAACTAACTAAAATCACGACAAAGACAAGCGCACCTATCAAATAACAGTATAGTTCTGGTGAGTCGGGAATATCGTATCTACAAGGACTAAAAGTACTAGTAATTACTATCTTTTTTATTATCTAGCCGATAAATTGAAGGAATTGTTTTTAATCTAAAAATAATCTAAACTAGTTATTAAGACGCAATAGAGAATTAAGTAAGAAAATCTTCGAATGAACTAATGAGAGAGACAATACCCAGGAAAGAATTCACCTAGACTTCACTTATTATTTGAATCTGAATTAAACGATTTATTCACTTGCCTTGATCCGTAAAAATCCCTAAATTATATAATATCTCTTTCGAGAGTGAAAATAACTAACTCTATGTTGATCAATTGAAATCTCTTTCTAATTAAAACCCTTATTGTCACATAAACTCAATCTATGAATTCCCCTATTAGATTTGACACTAATTCGGTAGATTTATGTCGTCCTATTTCTAGGATTGCATGCAATTCCACTCAATTATGCCAGATCTACTCTTAAACAGGGACTTTTGCTCCACTGAAATAAGCATATCAATCATGAATTAATATCCTGAAAACATTAAAACATGGAATAAGTACACATAATTGAGATTAAGAAATCAAGTATTTATCATGTAATTCAGAAATTAAATAACAAGATCCATCGTAGGTTTCATCTTCCCTCGATATTTAGGGAATTTAGTTCATGATTTGAAAGGAAAACATCTCAAAATTAGGAAAACAACAAAACATAAAGAAACCTAAAAACTTATAGAGAAATTGAATGGAGATCTTTAATCTTGTAAGAGATCCTGCTTCTGAGTTGAATCCGTTGGCGTTCTTCGATTAAAGTTTTCGTTCTTCTCTGCGTCCTCTCCTTAGGTCTTCTTCTAGGGTGTATTTATAAACTTTAGAATTCTCAGAAACCCTAAAAATTGGCTTTTCCCGAGTATTAGGGAAACAGGGTTCGAAATTGACACGGGCTGGCACATGGGCGTGTGGCCAGCCTCGTGTGGAAGTGCCCTGGCCATGTGGTTGCTGAAGATAGCTCGTTTTGTCTGATTTTGGCCCGTTTTCTGCTCATTTTGCTCCTTTATGCTTTCTTAAGTATAGAAACATGAAATTAAAGGATTAGGAGCATCAAATTCACTAAATTATATAATAAATCATCCAAAAACGCATCAAGAATGGGATTAAAACATGTTACTTTTATGGCTTATCAAATATCCCCACACTTAAGTGTTTGCTTGTCCTCAAGCAAAATCCTCAACTCACAATTAAAATTAAACTTTCTCAACTCATAATTCTCATCAATAATGTTTTTTCATAATTCACAAATAATCACACATTAATAATTTAACTAAAAAAGTACTAAAGATTCAAACAATCCAAGTCACATGTTTTTAAAGCATGAAAACATAGGTATTTCCCTTTATCTAAGTAATTACCTTTAATTCAAAACCGACAAGAATTGACATCCTCACTAAAGATTCACTTAAAGCACTCAAAGTGTTTAAGGTTCAAAAATTAAGCACTCAAAAGTCAAACATAAAAAGTCATTACCATAGGCTTGCATAAAACTCAAATCTCCACCACTATAAAATGAGATGATACACAAATCAAAAGGTTTTTAACATGTTGCAATAGGGCTTGGGTTAAAGGTGTGGATAAAGGCTGAAAAAGAAGGTTAGAATCAAGATTGAATTGATAAATTACCAAACTAGAAAAATAAACAAATGCTGAATTACATCAATTGAAATTATTTAAGAAAACATGAGCTTCTTCTCAAAATATGAACATAACTGTTCAATCTCAATCAACATGGAACACATAATAATCAATAACTATACACGTATAATTTTTTTTTTTGTATTTTTTTTAGAACAATAAGAAATAACTCATCAAATAAAGCAAAAGAATATAGCTAGGCAACTAATCAAATCAAATTTCGACAAAAAGGGAGTCAATAAAATGGAAAGAATTCTCAACGAATAAAAATTGAGTTATGGGTTAATATTACTAGGTAACTCAAGAAACTATTTGTTAGGCTCAAAGGGGTTCACTAAGGGTTAATTATGAAGGTAGGCTTTTTATGGGATAAGCAGGTTAAAACCTAAGTGCATTTATCATCTTAGTATATCAACTCAAAGGAGTGGTCTCAAAATGCATAATCGAAGCAAGTTCTAGAATAAAAAATCAATATTGATACACTCATAACCAATAATAAAATGAGCAGGAAAAATGTATGCTCTAAAGGCTCAAAATCTCACAAAAAAAATTATGGTTTTTTTTATATCAATCTTGCAAATCTCAAACTTCAAGGTAATACCTCAATTCAGGGAAACATCCTAGCAATTTTTAATTCTAAAAATAGACTTATCATGTTTGGTTCTCTTATGTCTTAAAGTTTAAACAATCAATGCACAAATATTTATGAATTAATCTAAAACATATCACTGATAATCACAAATTGATAAGAATTTCATTTTAATAGTAATATGAGAAAATTACTTGAACACAAGACATAATTCAGGAATTTTCTAATAATCATATAAATAACCTCCCCACACTTAAGATGTACATTGTCCTCAATGGAAAAATACAAATAAGCACAGCAGATACAGAATATCATAAGAGAGGGGAAAATTGAAACTACCCTGAATATTGGATGAGATCCCCAAAATAGTGAAAAGCGGAATTGTAGATAAATGTAGATGTAGTGCATGATTCGAAGCAACTGATCAAAAGATAAACACAATGCTGAAGAATATTAAAGGGTTTCGAACCTGATTAGAAACAACCATAATAAATAAGATATAGTTCAAAATATAAAAGTGAAAAAGTCTAGGAAAATACAAATAAACATAAAAATAAAAATAAAAACTAATAATAAAAATAAAAATAAAAGAAAATAAAAATAAATAGACTCAATGGTCCTCATCATCAGACGGATCAACATCGTGAGTAGTCGACGCTGGAGGAGAAATATGGAAATGCTGACAAATCTGATGCAATGTCGTATCAATACTGTTGAACCTCTGAACGCAGTACTGACGGAAGTTAGTGAACTCCTCGGTGGATACTCCTCGGAAGCTAGCAGCAGAAGGAAAAGGTCGGTGACTCGAAGGTGGATGCTGTGGTGGGTCCTCGTGATAGGGAGGAACATCATCAGTGAAGTCCTTAGGTTCATTCTGAGCATCAAAATAAAACAACTGGTACTGAAGAGGATCCACTCCACGACGCCGCTCGATCATCCTCATGTATATCATGCTCGAGATGCCCTAAGGGGACATCTGGCCGACTAGTGTGAGTGTAGAGGACTGCTTTGATGTGTCAAGGAGACTGACGTGTCGAGCGACGAGTCACATAAGGGCCTAAGCAGATGGGGCCCTTCCTGTGGCGATCAGTCTGATGGCGGAAGGATAGAGCGATGAAGTATGCCAAATCAAATATATGCCCGTGTGCCATACTCCATGGCTAATAAGCGTCATGAGTGCTAACGACTTCAGTGCTCTCTCTCTGACCTATCAAAGTGTGAGCTAAAAGTGCATGAACGTACCGTAAGGATGGAGAGAGAGAAGTCGCCTTCGAGCGACTCGCGTCATATGTGTCTGGCTCGCTGTAAGATCGGTCCAACAATGTGATGGCAAGTGATGGATGTGCCTATAAAGTCTAAGGAAGTCCTCGACGCTCATAAATTCCTCCGTGTAGAGTCCCATAGCCGCACCGAACTTGGAGACGCTCATATGTCGCACCAAACCACCAAGGCAAAAAGGAATGGTGTATGGCTCGTCATGAACCGTCATGACCTGCTGTACCAAAATCGTCGAGCAAAACTCCAATGTCAGCTCCATGTAGGTGGGCTCGATGATGGTAAAGAATCTATCCCACGAAGCTGTGGCAATGATGGCGTGCACGTCATCAGCGAGTCGGACCTGCTCCAACGCGGCCCAATCAATGCAACGGCCTAGGCCGAGTGGACATACTCAAAGGAGCTGATATAAGTCTTCCTGGGGGCCCGCCGAAAATCAGAGATAATGGTGGCGGGCCTCGGCGGAAGCGCTCGATGAGGAAGCCGCGCCAGGGCCTTTCCGCTTTTTTGAAGAGGGGAGGCGGTCTTGAACTTGCCATGAGTGTTTGTCATTGTTTGCCTGAAAAAATAATTTACTATATAAAAAATTGCGCACCATCAAATAATATGCAATTAAACTGAGAAATGGTTGTATATTAAAAGTAAGGACAATACTAATAGAGATAATGAATAACTGCTTCAACATAATAAATTTAAGTATGGAGCATAATACTAATGAAACTAATGAACTAAAACAGTGATAAAATAATACTAAGTTGATGAGCAAGACAAAGCAAAAAAAATAAAAATAAGTAATAAAATAATATAGCTAAGAATACTAATAATAGAGATATGAATAAAATCTAACCTAAACCATTATACTAAATAGAATCAGCATACTTACTAGTACTATAATGAAAGAAACACTAACACGAAAGATCATAAGCAAAAACAGAATAATCAAATAAAGAAAGAATTAAAATAAACTAAAATAATAAATAACAAATAAATATAATAAAAATTAACAAATAAAATTAATGAATAAAAGTAAAGGGCTAAATGGGAAAATGGATAACCGATGGACAGTAAGGTGGTGGTCGGACGGACAGGAAAGGGCGGTGGTCAGTGGTGGTTCAGGGTATTTACGCGGGGGTCAGGTCTTGTGTAACACCCCTAACCCGTAACCATCACCGGAATAAGGTTAAGGGACGTTACTAATCATTTCCGAACATTCCATATCATTTTCAACACATAGTCAACCAAACCAAATAATTCACAATCATATAGTCCCTCAGATAGATCTACGAGACCTTAAAAATGCTTTATAATAGGGCCGGGACTAAACCGAACTCATATAAAAATTTCTAAAATTTAAACACTTTTCTAAGTTACAGAGGTCACACGCCCGTGTGGGTAGGGCGTGTGCCTCACACGGCCTCGGACACGTCCGTGCGTCCAAGCCGTGGCCAAACAGGGCATACATTCTGACTTGTTCACACGGCCTGAGACATGCCCGTGTGCCTCACCCGTGGTCGAAACTGACTTGCACCACACGGCCAGTCACACGCCCGTGTGTCCAACCCGTGGTCGCTACTGACTTGATCTACACGGCTAGTCACACGCCGGTGTGTCTTGCCCGTGGTTGAGTCTGACTTGTATTAAAACACAACCTCGAAAGACACGGTCGAGCCACACCCCCGTGTGCTCAACTGTGTGGGAAATTATAGGCCATTTTCAAGGCCAAATTGCTATCCACACTTTGGAATCACCTATATGCATTAAACCAATACCAATTCATGCCTCAAATGCAACCAAAACATACCATTTCAAGCATCAATTAATCATCAACAATACCATCTACTCTTATACTCAATTCTTACTCAAATAAATCCATTCAAAGCATCAATTTTCACAACTCAAATCATGTAAGTTAAACATCATTTAGTCAAGCCACAAATTCATACTTAAAATACCACTTCCATTAACTAATTCAAGCATGAAATAAACCATTTCCAACCTCACTATTCCATACCACATTCATCATTTACATAGCTCACACATATCAACCAAAATAATCTAACATCCAAGCCATATCACATGGCAAGGTCCAACGCCTCAAAATGCACCATATTTACTAGCTTATACATGCCATATATCAAATATGTATATCTTTCAAAAGTACTAAAATAGATAGCCGGTAGTGGGATTGAGCCGCTGAGAATCCCCAGATCGAGCTAGCTTTACTGACACTGTAAAATAGAGAAACAATTCACAACGTAAGCTTTCAAAGCTTAGTAAGTTCGCAATATAATACATTCAAGTCAAGAAATCAAATACAATATACAAAGTTAATCCATCACATAGATTAACTCACAAATATACACACCATATCATCCATAGCTAATATATACTCACTCAACCATTCATAAATCCTTTTACAACTTCATCAACCACAAAGGTTCAATACATACCTTAGCCAACACATAGTTACTCACAATTCATGCTACTCAATTGCTCGATATTACATCTCGTTCTACCTTTGTTAATCATTCGATTTAATCGCACACTTAGTGTCAATTTAGTAACCGAAGCATAAATATCATCGCACACTTAATGCTTGTACTTTACACTGAATTCATCTCGGTATCGCACACACAGTGCCAATTAATAAAGTCGAAGCTTCCATAACTTCGCACACACAATGCTATTCATGTCTGTCTCGATTTCAATTACGCACACTTAGTGCCATCTAATTCAATTCCGCACATAGCATTTCTAATCTCATAATCACATATATATATATATAAATATATATTCATTCCATAATTCTAAAACATAATTTAACAACACGTATTATATCCGAACTTACCTCGGACGTCAAAATACTGAAACTAGCCAATCAATCGAATACTTTGTCTTTGCCTCGATCTCGATCCGAATCTCTCCTTTCTTAGCCTGTACATATTCAAATTTAACTCATTCAATCACCAATTCATTCAATTTAGTCCAAACACACATATTTAGGGCATTTTACAAAATAGCCCTCACATTTTCACATTTTGACACTTTAGTCCCTATTTCATAAAATCATCAAATTCATATAATTTCATCTTACACATGCCTAGCCGAATTTTCCTTGTGTCCATACAAGCCCAGATATTTCATTTATTTCTTATTTTAGTCCCTCAAAATATTATTTTCACAATTTAGTCTAAATTATTCAATTTCACCAAAAACTCAAAGACAAAACATGTTAATCTTTCACATATCTTTCATATTCCATCATCAACTATCACAAAGCTCACACATTCATCAATGGAATATCTCAAAATCACCATCAATTCATAAAATTGAAGCATGGGTTTTGAAGAGCACTAAGCAACGATTCCAAAAACGTAGAAATTATCAAAAACCGAACAAAAACTAACCTTGAATCAAAGAACTTGATGGCCGAACTTAACAAAGCTTAAAAACCTTTCTTTTCTTCAATATTCGGTGGTGATAAAGATGATAATGGCCATCAAATTTTGTTTTATGTTAATTATATTACCATTAATGCACGTTTATCAGTTTACCCTTCATTAATTCATTTAAGTTTCCACCAACTAAAGCCCATTTTTGTCCATCCATCCTTTTAATAGTTTATTAACAAACATAAGGACTTCTCATTTAGAAAGCCATGACAAATATACACTTTAACAATCAGCACACAACTTTTACATTTTATGTGATTTAACCCTTTTTCATAATTCGACACACAATCGATAAAATTTCCACACCAAATTTTCACATATGCGCAATCACGTATTATAAACATCAAAAATAATAATAAAATATTTTTTTGACCTTGGATTTGTGGTCCTAAAACTACTGTTCCGACTAGGGTCTAAACCAGGCTGTTACAACTCTCCCCCCTTAGGGATTTTCGTCCCCGAAAATCTTACTAATGAATAGGTTCGAATATTGCTCTCTCATAACATCTTCAAGCTCCCACGTAGTCTCTTCTACTCCGTGTTTGTGCCACAACACTTTCACTAATAAAATTTTCTTATTTCTCAACTCTTTGGTCTCTCTTGCAAAAATTCAAATCGGTTCTTCACTATACGAGAAATCTGACTGAATTTCAACCTCAGTGAGAGCAATCACATGAGACGGATCAGATCTGTACCGTCGAAGCATCGACACATGAAATACATTATGAATTTTCTCTATTTCAGGTGGTAACATCAATCTATAAGCAACCAGCCCAACTCATTCAATGATCTCATACAGTTTTATGAACCTTGGACTCAACTTGTCTTTTCAGCCAAATCGAAGTATTTTCTTTCACAGAGATACTTTCAAAATTACTTTGTCACCAACCTCAAATTCAATATCTTTTCGTTTTAAGTCTGCATAGGACTTCTGACTATCTGACGCTGCTTTCAAACTGTCACGGATTACTTTTACTTTCTGCTCAGTCTCTTTTATCAAATCAACCCCGTGAATCTTATTCTTACTCAGCTCAGTCTAATACAATGGAGTTTAGCATCTCCGACCGTAAAGAGCCTCATACGGTGCCATTTTGGTACTAGATTGAAAACTATTATTGTATGTGAATTCAATCAACGGTAAATGTTTTTCCCACGTACTTTCAAATTCAAGAATAAAACATCTCAACATATCTTCAAGAACCTGAATGATTCGATCGGATTGACCGCCAGTTTGCGGATGAAATGCAGTACTGAAATAAAGCTTTGTACCTAAGGCCTCTTGCAGTTTCTTCCAAAGCCGTGAGGTAAATCTTGGATCTCTGTCAGACACAATAGATAGTGGCACCCCGTGCAATCTCACAATCTTAGCAATATACAATTCAACTAACTTATCAATGAATAATCTGTTCTTACTGAAACAAAATGAGCTGATTTCGTCAATCTGTCAACTATCACCCAGATTGCATCTTTCTTAACCAGAGATAAAGGCAATCCTAACACAAAGTCCATCGTGATTCTCTCCTATTTTCACTCAGGAATCAAAATCGGTTGTAACAAACAGGATGGAACTTGATGTTCAGCTTTAACTTGCTGGCATATTAAACATTTCGACACAAAGTCAGAGATATCTCTTTTCATACCATGCCACCAATAAAATTGTTTCAAGTCATTGTACATTTTTGTACTTCCCAGATGTACTGACATACAACTATTATGAGCTTCGTTCAAAATCAACTGAGTTAACTCTGAATTCCTCGGAACACAAATCCGATCTCTGAATCTAAACAATCATCATTATCAACTTGAAATTCTGAATCAGAATTAAAATTACATTGAGCTCGTCTTGCTATTATCTCATCATCACTTTTCTGGGCATCACAAATCTGACGTACGAACATCGGCCTCACTTTCAACTCAGCCAAAACTGAACCATCATCACATAGATCTATCTGAGTACTCATAGCTCGCAAATTACATAAAGACTTTCGAATCAAAGCATCAGCAACAACATTAGCTTTACCCGGATGATAATCAATCACAAGCTCATAATCTTTCAACAATTCTAACCATCTTCTCTGTCGTAAATTCAATTCTTTCTGAGTCATCAAGTACTTCAAGCTCTTGTGATCAGTATAAATATGACATTTCTCACCAAATAGGTAGTGACGCCAAATCTTCAATACAAATACAATCGCAGCTAATTCAAGATCATGCGTAGGATAGTTCTTTTCATACGGCTTTAACTGCCTCGAAGCATAAGCAATGACTTTGCCTTCTTGCATCAACACACAACCCAAACCATTCAACGATGCATCACTGTAAACTATGAATTCTTTACCAAATTCAGGTTGAACTAACACTGGCGCCTCTGTTAACAATGCTTTCAACTGCTCAAAGCTCTGCTGGCACTTTTCTGACCACTCAAATTTAACATCTTTCTGAGCAACTTTGTCAATGGAGTCTCAATCATCGAGAAACCTTTCACAAATTGCCTAATATATCCCGCTAGTCCCAGAAAACTATGGACTTCAAACATATTTCTCGGAGGTTTCCATTCAAGAATAGCTGAGATCTTACTCGAATCAACTCGTATTCCCGCAGCTGATACAATATGCCCTAGAAAACCAACCTCATGCAACCAGAATTCACATTTGCTAAACTTGGCATACAATTACTTCTCACGTAGAGTTTGCAACACAATTCTCAAATGCTCCGCATGTTGCGTCTCATCACAGTAATAAATCAGAATGTCATCAATGAACACCACAACAAAATAATGCAAATATGGTCTGAATATCCAGTTTATCAAATCCATAAATACTATAGGAGCATTCGTTAGTCCAAAAGGCATAACTAAGAATTCATAATATCCGTACCTCGTTTTGAAAGCAGTCTTCGGTACATCTGATTCTTTAACTCTCAACTGGTAATAACCCAATCTCAAATCTATTTTCGAAAACACTATAGCTTCTTTCATCTGATAAAGCAAATAATCAATACATGGCAGGAGATACTTATTCTTTATCGTCACTTTGTTCAACTATCGGTAATCAATACACATCCTCATAGTGCCGTCTTTCTTTTTCACAAACAACACAGGAGCGCTCCTGGGCAAAAAACTCGGTTGAGCAAATCCTCTATCGGTCAACTCTTGCAACTACGACTTTAACTTTTTCAATTCTGTTGGTGCCATTCTATATAGAGCTATTGAAATACGAGTAGTCCCCGGCACTAAATCAATACCAAACTCGACTTCCTGTATCGGAGGTAATCTTAGTAGTTCTTCAGGAAACACATCTGGAAACTCACCTACTACGGGTACAGATTCAACTTTCTTTTCAGTCACTTTTGTATCTATCACATATGCGAGATAAGCTTCATAACCTTTTTTCATATAATTCAGAGCTTTCATCGAAGATATAACAGTTGACAACCCATTCAAATCACTGGATTTATTACGAACTATCTCACCATTCTGACTTCTCAAATCAATACTCTTTCGTTTACAATTCACAATGGCATTATGCAAAGTTAATCAATCCATACCCAGAATGATATCTAATGCATCAAAAAGTAACAACATCAAATTAGCCGGAAAGCAAATATCCCGAAACATCAATGGACAGTTCTTGCACACTTTATCCACCAAGACACACTTGCCTAAGGGGTTCGATACTCTAATCACAAATTCAGTAGACTCAACAGGTAGAGTCTTACTTGAAACTAGATTCACACACACAAGAATGAGTAGAACCTAGATCCATCAATGCAATCACATCAGTATCAAATAGAGTAAAAGTACCAGTGATGACGTCTGGAGATGACGTTTCTTTTCGCACGCGTATAGCATAGGCTCGGGCAGGTGCTCTCGCCTCGAATATCACAGTTGTATCCGTAATCCCTCTCTGACTTCCATTCACATTTTCGGTGTTTCTGGGTGGTCTACCCCTAGTCGACATATTACTCAGTCTCACATTGTGAGTATTGTCTTTCTCGGCTAACTCTGGGCAGTCTCGAATAAAGTGATCTTGTGATCCACATTTATAGCAAACTCTAATGTTGTACTTGCCCAGCATTCTCCAACGTGTCTCCTTCTACACTATCTACACTCAAGTTTGTTGCTTTTAACACTACCAACACTTGATTCAATTGGAGCTTGAGCTCGTGGACCAACACTTTGTCTCGCACGGTCTCTACCCGAATGTCCAAACGAAGTATTTAAACGATTGCTTGCATATCTAAATATCTTCGTCGAAGGTTGATATTTTTCTTTCATCTCTAGCATCAGAATCAGCTTTCTTCTTTTCTTTACTAAGCTCCTCGGCTTTGCAGGCTCTTCCAACTAACACAACAAATTCATTTATGTCAAGTATCCCAACCAACAATTTAATGTCTTCATTTAGCCCTTCAATGAAAATTTTGCACATAGTAGCTTCGGTCGAAACACATTCCCGTGCGTATTGGCTCAGTCTCACAAACTCTTGTTCGTACTTAGTAACGGACATGCGGCCTTGTTTCAGCTCTAGAAACTCTTTACGTTTTTGATCTATGAATCGTTGACTGATATACTTCTTTCAGAATTCAACCTGAAAGAAATCCCAGGTCATTCTCTCTCTCGGAACCACAAATATCAATGTCTTCCACCAGTTATATGCCATATCTCTCAACAAGGAAACTGCACATTTAATACATTCATCAGGAGTCAATGACATCTCATCAAACACTCTAATAGTATTCTCAAGTCAAAACTCAGCTTGTTCGGCATCATCATCAACTGTGGCCCTAAACTCTTCGGCCCCATACTTTCGAATTTTATCTACAGGAGGCTTATTCAATCGGATCGAATCTACAACTTGTGGCACAACAGGTACTTGTGGGGGTGGAGGTTGTGGAGCAACCAGATTCGTTCGAACGAACTCCGAAAACCACTCACTCATCATTCGAAAAAAGGCTTGCTTAGCATCTCCCTCTTGGCTACTATCATTTGGCCTGGATGTGGCTGGCGCTGTCCCTTGAGCCGCAGCAAGCACATTACTCTCAACATCGTCAACAACTGCTCGATCGGGATCCATTTACTATATGAAAACACATTTCCAACTGTTAGGATTCATCACACTATCGCAATTATATGTATATGGCATGTATAGCTAGACTCACACGCGCTACATTAGTCTGAGAATCGACTAAATCGTAGCTCTAATACCAATAAAATGTAACACCCCTAACCCGTAACCGTTGCCGGACTAGGGTTAAGAGACGTTACTAATCATTTCCGAACATTCCATATCATTTTCAACACATAGTCAATCAAACCAAATAATTCACAATCATATAGTCCCTTAGATAGGTCTACGAGACCTCAAACATGCTTTATAATAGGGCTGGGAACCGAACTCATATAAAAATTTTTGAAATTTAAACACTTTTCTAAGTTACAGAGGTCACACGTTCGTGTGGGTAGGCCGTGTGCCTCGCACGGCCTCGGACATGCCGGTGCGTCCAAGCCGTGGCAAAATAGGGCATACATTCTGACTTGTTCACACGGCCTGAGACATGCCCGTGTGCCTCACCTGTGGTCAAAACTGACTTGCACCACACGGCCAGTCACACGCCCGTGTGTCCAGCCCATGATCGCTACTGACTTGATCCACACGGCCAGTCACACGCCCATGTGTCTTGCCTGTGGTTAAGTCTAACTTGTATTAAAACACAACCTTGAAAGACACGGTCAAGCCACACGCCCGTGTCCTCAACCATGTGGGCAATTATAGACCATTTTCAAGGCCAAATTACTATCCACACTTTGGAATCACCTATATGCATTAAACCAATACCAATTCATGCCTCAAATGCAACCAAAACATACCATTTCAAGCATCAATTAATCATCAACAATACCATCTACTCTTATACTCAATTCTTACTCAAATAAATCCATTCAAAGCACCAAATTTCACAACTCAAATCATGTAAGTTAAACATCATTTAGTCAAGCCACAAATTCATACTTAAAATACCATTTCCATCAACTAATTTAAGCATGAAATAAACCATTTCCAACCTCACTATTTCATACCACATTCATCATTTACATAGCTCACACATATCAACCAAAATCATCTAACATCCAAGCCATATCACATGGCAAGGTCCAACACCTCAATATGCACCATATTACTAGCTTATACATGCCATATATCAAATATGTATATCTTTCAAAAGTACCGAAATAGATAGCCAATAGTGTGATCGAGTCGCTAAGAATCCCCGAATCCTAGCTAGCTTTACTGACACTGTAAAACAGAGAAATAATTCACACAGTAAGCTTTCAAAGTTTAGTAAGTTAGTAATATAATACATTCAAGTCAAGAAATCAAATACAATATACAAAGTTAATCCATCACATAGATCAACTCACAAATATACACACCATATCATCCATAGCTAATATATACTCACTCAACCATTCATAAATCCTTTTACAACTTCATCAACCACAAAGGTTCAATACATACCTTAGCCAACACATAGTTACTCACCATTCATGCTACTCAATTGCTCGATATTACATCTCGTTCTACCTTTGTTAATCATTCAATTTAATCGCACACTTAGTGTCAATTTCGTAACCGAAGCATAAATATCATCACACACTTAGTGCCTGTACTTTAAACGAATTCATCTCGGTATCGCACATACAGTGCCAATCAATAAAGCCGAATGTTCCATAACTTCGCACATACAGTGCTATTCATCTCTGTCTCGATCTCAATTACGCACACTTAGTGCCATCTAATTCAATTCCGCACATAGCATTTCTAATCTCATAATCACATATATATATTCATTCTATAATTTTAAAACATAATTTAACAACACGTATTATATCCGAACTTACCTTGGACGTCAAAATACCGAAACTAGCCAATCAATCGAATACTATGTATTTGCCTCGATCTCGATCCGAATCTCTCCTTTCTTGGTCTATACATATTCAAATTTAACTCATTCAATCACCAATTCATTCATTTTAGTCCACACACACATATTTAAGGCATTTTACAAAATAGCCTTCACATTTTCAGATTTCGACACTTTAGTCCATATTTCATAAAATCATCAAATTCACATTTCATCTCACACATGCCTAGCCAAATTTTCCTTGTGTCCATGCAAGCCCACATATTTCATTTATTTCATATTTTAGTCCCTCAAAATATTATTTTCATAATTTAGTCCAAATTACTCAATTTCACCAAAAACTCAAAGACAAAACATGTTAATCTTTCACATATCTTTTATATTCCATCATCAACTATCACAAAGCTCACACATTCATCAATGGAATATCTCAAAATCACCATCAATTCATAAAATTGAAGCATGGGTTTTGAAGAGCACTAAGCAACGATTACAAAAACCTAGAAATTATCAAAAACCGAACAAAAACTAACATTGAATCAAAGAACTTGATGGCCGAACTTTACAAAGCTTAAAACCCTTTCTTTTCTTCAATATTTGGTGGTGATAAAGATGATAATGGCCATCAAATTTTGTTTTATGTTAATTATATTAACTTTATGCACATTTACCATTTTACCCTTCATTAATTCATTTAAGTTTCCACCAACTAAAGCCCATTTTTGTCCATCCATCCTTTTAATGGTTGATTAACAACATAAGGACTTCTCATTTAGATAGCCATGACAAATATACACTTTAACAATCAGCACACAACTTTTACATTTTATACGATTTAACCCTTTTTCATAATTCGACACACAATCAATAAAATTTCCATATTAAATTTTCACACATGCTCAATCACGTATTATAAACATAAAAAATAATATTAAAATATTTTTCCAACCTTGGATTTGTGGTCCCGAAACCACTGTTCTGACTAGGGTCTAAACCAGGCTGTTACAACTTGTGTGAGTGTTGTGGCTCGAAGGGGTTGCGAAGGGGAAAGTGGCTGGGGTGCACGCGGGGGAGAAAGGGTTGAGTGCATGAGGGTGAGGAGGATGAGGGAGAGTGAAAATATACGAAAGGGGGAAAGGACGGTAGCACGGCTGGGTTGTTGTAAGTGAATGGTGAGGAGAAGAAGGGAAGGGTGGGGGCGATTTAGGGGGTGAGGGGTGACTGATGCGGGCGTGTGGGAGTGGAAAGGGGGTTGTTGTGAGGGGTGGGGTTTGAAGATGGCCGGAGAGATGAGGGTGAACGGCGGCTGGAAAGAGGGATGGAGTTGGGTTGAGGGGAATCGGCGGCTAAGGTAAAACAAGAAAAAACAAAATTTAGGGATTGTTTTAAAGAGGTGACACAGTCATGTTGGGCCACACTGCCGTCTCACACGCCAGTGTGGCCTCTGTTTAGTCCGTTTCGATTAATAATAAAAGCCCAGTCTACACACGGCCGTGCCGCACGGTCGTATACAATATCATTCGCTTCTCCCATGCTCGTGTGGCTCGACCGTGTCTCGCACACGGCCGTGTGCCTTGCCCGTGTAACTCTTTGACTTGTTTTAAAATTTAAAAATTTAGCTCCAGGTTTCACACGGCCGTGTGGACTATTTTAGGCCGTGTGGGTTACACGGCCATGTCGCCAGGCCGTGTAACTCACTGTTGATTTTCTTCAAAATTTAAAACTAAGTCAAAGGATCCACACGGCCAAGGACACGCCCATCTGTCCAGGCCATGTGGGTTTTAAAAAAAACACATTTTTTAATTTTGAAAATTAATTAATTTTAAAAAAAATATCATAGGATAAAATTAGTAAATTAGCAATGTTAAAGCTTGGGTTGCCTCCTGAGAAGCGCTTATTTAAAGTCTAAACTTGACTTACCTCATATTCGCACGGTTACGATGGTTCGGGGAGTCGAAACTCCTCTTTCTCGTTGTCAGCTCTTTTATTTAAACAAGGTTTGAGTCGAGTAATATTTACCTTAAAAGTGTCGAATTCAAAATGCTTTACCTCGACTGTACCGTATGGGAAGACATTGAGTACCGTAAAAGGAGTTGCTCCATTCGCATTAAGCTCTGAAGTGGCAATTTGAGGGTCCATTTTATCCAACAGTACCTGGTCCCTAACCTTGAAGTGGTTTGTTTCATCCTTAAGCTCGTCATGGAGTCGCTTTGGTTTTGCATCATGTATTCCCGGTTTCTCCTTGACATGTGACCGCCATTCGTCTAGTTCATCGATTTTCAACATTCGTTCTTTATAAGTTGATCTGCTTTTGTCATATAAGCTGGACCGTGGCTCTATCTCACTTTTTCGCGGAGTTTCCTGCAAAGAATGTTGAGCCACAAGGTTACTCGTATTAACAGAATTCATATAATCAACTCGATCACTAGATATCTTAGCAGAATCACGAGCTTGGAGTTTAATCATTTCATCGCCTACACGAAGTATTAATTCTCATGTACCAACATCAATAATAGTTCTGGCAGTTGCTAAAAAAGGTCGTCCTAGAATTATAGGTACGTCACTATCCTCATCCATATCTAAGACAACAAAATCGACTGGGAATATAAATTTGTCAATTTTAACAAGAACGTCTTCAACAATACCTCTAAGAAATCTAATAGTTCTATTTGCCAATTGAATACTCATCCTAGTTTGTTTGGGTTTCCCAATACCTAGTTGCTTAAACATTTTGTAGGGCATGACATTAATACTCGCCCCCAAATCAACTAAAGCATTATCAACATTTAAACTACCAATTAAAGAAGGAATAGTAAAACTCCCTAGATCTTTCAACTTATTAGGTAGTTTATTCTATAAGATAGTTGAGCAAATTGCATTTAGCTCCACGTGTGATGAATCATCTATCTTCCGCTTGTTCACTAAAAGCTCCTATAAAAATTTTACGGAATTTGGCATCTGCGAAAGAGCTTCAATAAACGGTAATTTAATATGCAACATTTTCAGAAGATTGAGAAATTTACCTAATTGTTCATTTGTGTGGTCTTTCTTTGCCGCGTATGGCACACGAGGTTTGTACTCCTTACCTACCGGTTTTTGTACACTGTAGCTCACCTCAACCTTACCTTGACTTACCACACTTTCTTGCCTTAATTTTGGTTTCGATTCAACTAACCCTTCTTCATCTCGAACCGTAATTGCATGAAGTTGCTCTATTGGGTTAGTTTCGGTGTTGTTAGGCAAGCTACCTTGTGGTCTTTCTGAAATCAGCTTAGCAAGCTGTCTTATCTGGTTCTCGAGTCCTTGAATCGACGCTTGTTGATTTTTAAGTGCGATTTCGGTGTTTTGGAAATGGGTTTTTGACACCGAAATAAACTTCGGTAGCATCTCCTCAAGGTTCGGCTTCTTCTCTTGCTGGTATAGTGGTTGTTGAAAGCTTGGAGGGTTGTGGTCTTTGATTTCCTTGAACACCCCAAGAGAAATTGGGATGGTTCCTCCAACCTGCATTATAAGTGTTACTATAGGGACTATTCTGAGGTCTAGAATTATTACCCATATAGTTAACTTACTCGTCTTCTGTGCTAGGGTTGTAGGATCGACTTTCTGGATGGTTCCCTCCTCCATTTGCGTCGCATTGCATCACCAGATATACCTATGTAGAACCATATAAACCATCAATTTTCTTACTCAAAAGTTCCACCTAATTCGATAACATGGTGACCGCATCAACGTTAAAAACACTAACTGATTTCATCGACTTCGTTCTCATGACTTGCCACTAATAATTATTCAGTGATATTTCCTCTATAAACTCATAAGCCACTTCAGGTGTTTTGTTATTTAAAGTCTCACTAGCGGCTGCATCGATCTATTGCCTAGTTGAGGGGTTCAAATCGTTGTAAAAAGTTTGAACCTATAACCATAGAGGTAACCCATGGTGAGGGCACCTTCTCAATAAGTCCTTATACCTCTCCCATGCATCATATAAAGTCTCTAAATACATTTGCACGAAGGAAGAGATATCATTCCTCAACTTGGCTGTCTTAGTTGGTGGAAAGTACTTTAATAAGAATTTTTTGGTCATTTGCTCCCATGTAGTGATAGAACCTCGTGGTAGGGAATTCAACCACTATTTAGCCTTATTTCTTAATGAGAATGGAAACAACCGAAGGCGAATGGCATCGTCAGAAACGCCATTTATCTTGAAAGTGTCACAGAATTCCAGAAAGTTGGCCAAATGAGTATTTGGATCTCCATCCTGCAAACCATCAAACTGAACAAATTGTTGGATCATCTGAATGGTGTTCGGCTCCAGTTCAAAGTTATTCGCAGCAATAGCAGGTCTCACAATACTCGATTCAGCTCTAGTTAATGAAGGCTTGGCATAATCGTACATAGTATGAGGAGCAGGATTCGGATTTACAGGATTTGCAGCAACCACAGGAGGTAGCTGATTATTATGATTATCAGCCATCTCCTCAGTAATAACAATAATGTTCTCTTGCTCTTCTACTGTACTTTGTCGACTCTGTCTTGCTTCTCTATTGTTTCTACGAGCAGTGCTCTCAATCTCACTGTCGAATACTACAGGTCTTGACGGGTTTCTTCTAGTCATAAACTAAAGTAACCTGCCAAAAGCAAACAAAAGAAAAAGAAATTAGAAAACAAAAATTGAAATTAAAAACAAAAATAAAATGCAACAAAAATAAATGGCTAAATTAATAAAAATCAAGTGTTCCTAATATCTTAGTCCCCGGCAACAGCGCCAAAAACTTGATGAGTGATTCACTTAACTAACTAAAATCACGACAAAGGCAAGTGCACCTATTGAATAGCAATATAGTTATGGTGAGTCGGGAATATCATATCCACGAGGACTAAAAGTACTAGTAATTACTATCTTTTTATTATCTAGCCGATAAATTGAAGGAATTGTTTTTAAACTAAAATTATCTAAACTAATTATTAAGACACAACAAAGAATTAATTAAGAAAATATTCGAATGAACCAATAAGAGAGACAATACCCAGGAAAGAATCCACCTAGACTTCATTTATTATTCCGAATCTGAATTAAACGATTTATTCACTTGCCTTGATCCATAGAAATCCCTAAATTATATTAATATCTCTTTCGAGAGTGAAAATAACTGTCTCTAGGTTGATTAATTGAAATCTCTTTCTAATTAAAACCCCTATTGTCGCATTAACTCGATCTATGGATTCCCCTATTAGATTTGACTCTAATCCGGTAGATTTATGCCGTCCTATTTCTAGGATTGCATGTAACTCCACTCAATTATGTCAGATCTACTCTTAAACAGGGACTTTTCTTCCACTGAAATAAGTACATCAATCATGAATTAATATCTTGAAAACATTAAAACATGGAATAAGTACACATAATTGATATCAAGAACAAGTATTTATCATGTAATTCAGAAATTAAATAACAAGATCCATCATAGGTTTCATCTTCCCTAGGTATTTAGGGAATTTAGTTCATAATTTGAAAGGAAAACATCTCAAAATTAGGAAAACAACAAAACATAAAGAAACCCAAAAACTTATAGAGAAATTGAATGGAGATCTTCAATCTTGAAGGAGATCTTGCTTCTGAGTTGAATCCGTTGCTGTTCTCCGAGTAAATTCTTCATTCTTCTCTGTGTCCTCTTCTTAGGTCTTCTTCTAGGGTGTATTTATAAATTTTAGAATGCTCAAAAACACTAAAAATTGGCTTTTCCCGCGTATTAGGGAAACAGGGTTCGAAATTGACATGGGCTGGCACATGGGCGTGTGGCCAGCCCGTGTGGAAGTGCCCAAGCCGTGTGGTTGTTGAAGATAGCTCGTTTTGTCTGATTTTGGCCCGTTTTCCGCTCCTTTTGCTCCCCATGCTCTCCTAAGTATAGAAACATGAAATTAAAGGATTAGGAGCATCAAATTCACTAAATTATATAATAAATCATCCAAAAACGCATCAAGAATGGGATTAAAACATGTTACTTTTATAGGTTATCATATGTCCAATATGAAGGACTGTGGCTCTTCAAAATTGTATTCATTGAGTGCATATAAATAGAGGCATCATGGTGCTCATAAAATATACAATTACAATCAATCTTATTTTCAAAAACTAGAGTAAGAGTTAGGGAATTCCTCGATTTTGCTAATCAAAGGAAATTCAAAACTTCATTGTATTCCGAGAGGATATTTGTCTTAACCCTCTAGCAACTTTGTGTGGGGGCAAATAGCTCTCTTTGAAAAACGTCATTCGTTCCTCAAAGTGTACTGTTTATTTCTATATAAGTCTCTGATTCTATCGTCTCCAATCAAATATCCTAACAGTTGCAGTAATTCAAGAGCCAGAGACTTGAATTTCATCAACTTTGTCCGAAGAACCAATCTTATCAATGCCTGGCAATTTCTTTTTGTTTTTGAGAAATAATAATTTCATTAAATCAAAACAGCAATAATTAATTGGTAAGGGCATATAGAGATACAAGTTTTAATTAATTTATGTAGGGGGAGGGGGAATATAGGGATAGGTAGGGGGAGAGGGTATATAGGGATAGGAATGTTATTAAAGCATTTTTGCATTGGGCCGTCTTTGCATTACATGCCTTCTCTACTGAATCATTGCATTTATGTCATATAGAGTCCATTTAGCACACATCTTATTTAATAGCCGATGCCTTTTATTCAAACCTTGAGAAAAAGTTATTTCACATTATTAATTACCTTATATATCTGTCTATTTCGGTTGGTTTCAGCTTTACAATTGAAACCTTCGACTATAAATACAGCTCAAGTTTGGGCTCAAAACAGAGCAATATGGATTCCTTTATTTACAGTATTCTTATCATCTCAATCTTAGCTTTTATTATTATAAGACTAATCCTCTTTTTTGCTTCTAAATCCTGCAATGGAGTCCCTCAGAAGAGGCTATTGCTAGGGATGTTATCGTTATTGTTTCCGAACCTGGACATAAGCGTTCACGATAGAACTGCTGAAATGCTTGAAAGAAGCAAGGGAACAATACACATCCATCAATATTCATGGTTCACTGGCACCAAAGTCCTGCTCACCAGTGACCCTGCAAACGTCTCCCATGTACTATGCACGAACTTTTCCAACTACCCCAAGGGGTCGAAATGGAGAGAACACGTAGATGTTCTTGGAGACACCCTTTTCAGTGCCGATTTTAAAGAGTGGGAGAAAGAAAGAAAACTGGTACGTTCTCTCACTAGTCACCACAAATTCCATCAGGCCACCACCAAGATTGTTTGGGACAGAATACAGACAGGGCTCATCCCTGTGCTTCAACATGCTTCGAAACTGGCTTTACTGGTTGACCTCCAAGATTTGTTTCAAAAACTCACCCTTGACATTGCTTGGATGATATCCATCGGCTACAATCCCAACTTTCTGGGGATCGAGTTTCGGAAAGATCCGTTCTCCGTGGCTTTAGAAGATGCATGTGAAGCGGCTTTTTCTCGTTTTCTAGTGCCCCATAGTTTGTGGAAGTTACATAGGTGGCTAGGAATTGGCAAAGAAAAGAAACTAAAACATGCTTGGGAAACCATTGATCGTGTCTTTGCAGATTGCATATCTAAGAAGCAAGAAGAATCAGCCAAAGTGGAAGATCATCAGGAGGGCTGCAATTTTGAAGGTGTTTACTGCGTTACTGGGGAGGATAAGGCCTTCAGATCAGCTGCTACTCGTAAAGGGTTAAGGGACAACATTGTCAGTTTCATATTTGCCACACAAGACACAACTAGTTCAGTTCTTACATGGTTCTTCTACAGTGTTGCCAAGCATCCATCTGTTGAAGCTAAAATCAGAGATGAAATATTTAAAAATAACCCACAAGAACTGAACAAATTGGTGTATCTACATGCAGCATTATGCGAAACATTGAGACTGTTCCCACCAGGACCAGTGCTGTCAAGAATAGCTGTTGAACCTGACACCCTCCCGAGCGGCCATAGAATCAATGGGAACACGAATGTTGTGATCGCAGTACACGCAATGGGAAGGATGACATCGATTTGGGGAGACGATTGTCATGAATTCAAGCCAGAGAGATGGGTCACCGAGCAAGGAGAAATTAAACGCGTGTCACATTATCAGTTTCCGGCATTCAGTGCAGGGCCGAGGATTTGTCTAGGGAAGGAATTAGCATTTATGATGATGAAGGCAACCGCAGCAACGATTATCTATAACTACAATATTGAGATACAGGAGGATCACCCAGCTGAACCCAAGAGTAGCGTTGTCTTCCACATGAAGCATGGACTGATGGCTAGGATCAACAGTAGAGGAACTTGATTTATTTCATGCATGCAAGCTTATCTCTATCTCTTGGTAATTTGCTCGTCTTTGATACATTGTATGTAGCTTTTCCTTTAAATAATGATCATGCAGGTTGAAATAAATAAATAAATAAGGAAAATAAAGCCTTATTATTATTATTAGCAAATATTTTATTATTATTACTATAAATAAAGCAAGTTAATTTAACAATACCAAAAAGTTTTCATTCACCAAATAAAGAATGCTATTAATGTTCGTTAGAATGAAAATTTTGTTTTCGACTTATACAAATGATCTTAATTCCCAATGTTTCTCGCATTGCACAGTTGACAAATAATTAAAGCTTTTAAATTAATTCTTTAGGATACAACTTTAACTCAACACTCATTATAGCTTCTTTAATTAAAATTTTTAAACATGTTTTAGTTGGAGAGATTTGGCACTTTCATTTTATTATTCTTTAAACTCTCTCGCTTGCTTACTCAAGGTAGTGTAACAAATAATTATTGGTTTTATATAAATTTTTACTTTTGAATTGTATTCATGTTACATATTAATTAATTTATTATAGTGTGTTTGTGTCCTATCTTAATTCATTCATTCATATTTTTTTATAATTTATTATAATAATTTAATTTAAATTTTAAAAAACAATATAAATATTATGTTAAAAGTTTCCTAGATTTTTTTTTTTGAAAAAGAAATTAAACAGACCTAACTTTCCATTTAGGTTATTTATAGTTTATAAAATTTTAAATTAGTAATGACAAAATTAGACCCCAAAATAATAAAAATTTAATTTAATCTTTTAAAAATTATAAAGATATAGGCTATTAAAATAGCAAAATTATATTTTTATTATCATAAAAATATATAATTTAGTTTTGACCCCTAAAAAAATGTCTGAATTTGCCCTTACCCCTAAGTCGTATTTCTATCGTATTCCTAGATCCACCACTTCTTGACTTATATACAATTTTTTAAGTAAATAATACACATGCTATATTCATAACTAGAGAAAAGCATCACAACAAACATCAACTTTTTTATGTCAATAATACGAAAAAAATTACGAAAATAGTGTAGAAAGTAAATTATTTACAAGAATAAATCAATATCAATGTGTCAAGGGATGTCACCTATAAAATATATTTTAATAAAAATAAATAAAATAATATTATTTAATAAAAAAAAGGGTGTTGTCAAACAAAGAGTCGCACCTCTTTTTTACATGCACTTTTACTTTTTTTTTTTAACAACTTATATTTTTTTATATTTTTTATATTAATAAAAAAAAGGCTAAGTTGTTTTATTTTCAAAATTTTATAATACTTTATAATTATAAAATTTTTAATATGTAGAATAATGACTAAATTGGTCGACTGAGTCTTAGCTCGATTGATATCAACATTGTTGTTAGAGTAGGAGGATATGAGTTCGAGCAAGTTAAATTTCATTTATCCTCCTATTTACAAGTGGAAAGAGATTGTAGGTAGTTTTAGACATTGTATAAAAAAAATGACCAAATTGATAATTTTTGGTAAAATTGACATAAAAACATTAGGGCAAACTACATAAATAGTCTTTCAAGTTTTTTTTAGCGAGTTCCTATTTTGGTCACCTAAATTTTTTTTGTTAATTTCATCACTCTCGTTAAGTGAATTTCCAATTGTAGTCACTCCACCATTAAAATGTCTTTGGTCACCAAACAGAATGTCGATGCGGCCTTCTTTTGATTGGTATAATAACAAAGTTATCCCCTAATATTTTGCACATTCTATCAAGTTGATTTTATTTCTAAAAAATTGAATAAATTTCACCCTCAAATTTTACGCATTATCAACTCTATCGTTATTGTAAATTTTCAAAAACTTATAATTATAAAATATTTTAAAAAATAAAAATAAAACAAATCAACCATTCTTTTATAAATATTAAAAAATTCGATCATCAAAATAGGAACTCGCTAAAAAAACTTAATTGATTATTTAGGTAATTTACCCTAATATTTTTATGTCATTTTGATCAAAAAATTTATCAATTTGGTCATTATTTTAAATATTTTAAATTTTATAATTATAAAATATTAAAAAATTTATAAAATTATTAGGTCAATCTTAGAACCTTCCTTGTTTGTAAGAGGTGATTTCAATGAAATTTTATATTCTTTTGAAAAGAAAGGGAGGCTTCCTAGAGAGGAAAGGTGAATGGAGGCTTTTAGAGAGGCTCTGAGTGATTCTCAATTGATGGATGTTAGATATTGTGGACTGTGGTTTACTTGGGAGAGAGGTAATGTCCCAAAAACTAATATTAGGGAAAGATTAGATAGGGGGTAGCTAATGAAGGTTGGATGGCTCTGTTTCCCAATGCAACGGTGCATCATCTCCTGCATTCATTCTCTGACCATTGTCCACTTTTTATTCAGACAGAGATTGGCGTAGGTAATCCTCGGTTTAAATGTTTTTAGTTCAAGTCTTGGTGGGTTCTAGAGGAGACTTTTGAACTAAGGGTTAGAGACCTTTGGGGGGAGGGTGACGAAGATGTTCTTACTAAATTAGACAGGGTTCGGGAAGGTTTGGACAAGTGGGCGCAAGAGATAAGATGCAAGAACAGAGGGGTTAAAAAGGAGTTGTCTAGGAAGCTGGAAGTGCTATTAGAAGGAGATAGAGATGATGACAATCTTGCAGAGTTGATTGATCCTAAAGTTTAGTTAAACTTAAAGATTGATAAGGATGAATTTTTTTGGGAACAAAGGGCAAGGGTAAACTGGCTGAAATTTTGGGATAAGAATACAACTTTCTTTCATAACTTTGCTTCCCAAATGAGGAAAATGAATAGAATAAATGGATTACAAGGGGAGGACAGATGGATAGTGAGGGTGAGAAGGAGGTGGAGATGGAAATTATCGCAAGGAATTATTTTCAATCTAAGGAATTATTTTCAATCTCTTTGAATCAAAGGGGATAAAGGGAGATGGATCATATTTTGTCTGGGGCAAGACATTGTATCTCTGATGATGCTAATGTTTTGCTGATAGCACCTTATACTAAGAAAGAAATCTTGGAGGCTTTGAGTGGCATGGGTCCTATGAAGGCATCTGGCAACGATGGCTTCCCTATAATATTCTTTCAAAGATGCTGGGAAATTATTGGTAAGGATATTACTTCATGCTGTTTGGAGATCCTAAACGAGGGTAAAACCTTAACTCCTTTAAACCTTACAAATATTGTGATTATTCCTAAAATTTCTTGCTCGTTGAATTTAGCAAACTTTGGGCCTATTAGTTTATGCACATTTCTTTATAAGATGATGCGAAAATGGTAGCTAATCGATTCCAAAAGGTTTTGAAGGATTGCATTGATGAGGCTCAAAGTGCTTTTATGCCAGAGCGGTTAATATCTGATAATGTCTTATTAGCCTATGAAATTTTGCATTCCTTTCATCAAAAAATGGTGTGGAAGAAAGGTTTTATGGCTCTTAAACTTGATATGAGTAAGGCATATGATCAGTGAAATGGGGTTCCGTAAAATAAATAAAAAGTGAATGGGTTTTGCAAGCAATTGGGTAGATATTATTATGAGATGTATCTCTTCGGTCTCTTATTTTGTGGTATTGAACGGGAAGTTGAGGGAGAGGTTTGTGCCAAGCAGAGGACTTCGACAAGGTGACCCTTTAAGCCATTGTCTTTTTTTGATTTGTAGTGGAGGTTTATCTACTCTCATGAGGCTAGCTTTAGGTGAAGGGTAGATTAAGGGTGTAAAGGTTAGTAGAAGGGGACTATAAATTACACACCTATTTACTGATGATTGTGTACTATTACGTGAAGTTAGCGATAGAGGGGCCAATTTTATGAAACAAATATTAATGGAATATGATTTTTTTTTCTAGTCAGTGTATCAATTATGACAAGTCTATTGTATGCTTTAGTTCGAATGTGTTAGAAGATAATCAGAATTCGGTGTCAATTTTATTGGGGGTTCAATTATCAAATGAGATTGAAAGATATTTGGGTCTTCCAAATTGGTGGGTAGGCAAAGAGAGTAGCATTCCAAGCTTTAAAAGATTGAGTTAAAAAGAGGATTGATAATTGGAGCATGAGGTTGTTGTCGCAAGGTGGGAAAGAAGTGTTTATTAAAACATTTTTGCATGCCACTCCATCATACACAATGTCATGTTTCTTGTTGCCTACGTTGCTTTGTAAGGAATTGGAAAGTATTTTAGCGCGATTTTGGTGGCAAAAAAGTCATGGATGGAAGGGTATCCATTGGTGTCAATGGCTGAAATTGTGTGAGCTTAAAGAGCATGATGGGTCAGATTTTCATTGTTTTTCCTCTTTTAATATTGGCTTATTAGCCAAGCAGGGTTGGTGTCTTATTAATAATTTAGATTCTTTGTTGAATTGTGTACTAAAAGCTAAATACTACCCAAGTTATGATTTTTTGGAGGCTAGACTAGGAAGTTTACCTTCTTTTACCTGGCTTAGTATATTGTCGACTGAGAGGCTACTTCATGAGGGCCTTGGATGGCGGGTAGGTAGAGGGGACCAAATTTTAATCCGAAAGGATGCTTAGCTAGTTGAGGCTGTAAATTACAAAGTTGGTCGGCAAATTAGTGACGACAGTCTAACTAAAGTTTATGACTTGATCGATCATTCTTGTTGAAAATGGAATGGCGGTCTAATTAGAATTACCTTTGAGGAGAGTGTTAAGTATGACTCCTATTTCAATCAAATTTGAGAAATAATCTTCTAGTTAAACTCTATTTATTTGTTTCAATCAAACTTTTATTAGTCTAGATTATTTTATTATTATTTGACATATGAATTTAGCCTATAAATAGGCTCTTTTACAACTTTAGAAAAACATCCATTAGATATTAGAACTTATAACAAATTTAGAGAATTTTATGTTTACGTTTTGAGGGTTCTTTGTTTTCGGGTTTTCGGGGTTTAGTTTTTATCTCCATCTTTTGTACTCTTTGTTCCTTTGTCGTTATAGTAAAATTATCTTTGCCCGTGATTTTTTATCCTCTTTGGAAGGGCTTTTCCATGTTCAATTTGTGTATTCAATTTCTCAATTTATTCCGCTATTTTTTTTACTTGTTGCTTAATCGGGTCGATCCTAACAAGTGGTATCAGAGCTAGTTCAATTTTCATAGATCAGCCCATTCAGAGATAGCAGCAACAATGTTTGAAATTGAGAAGTTCAATGGTGAGACAAATTTCAATCTGTGGTAAGTTCGGATGATGGCAATTCTAGTTCAAACTGGCTTGAAAAAGGTTGTTACCAGGAAAAAGCCTGAGAATCTAAATCAAATAGAATGGGAAGAGCTTGATGAAAATACCTTGTCTGCAATCCAGTTGTGCCTCACGAGTATGGTATTGCAGGAGGTATTGATAGAGAAAACCTCATCCGCCTTGTGGAAAAGGTTAGAAACTCTTTATGCGACTAAGAATCTAGCTAACCGTTTTAGTGTTGAAACAATGTCTATTTATGTTTCGCATGAAAGAAGGTGAGCTTCTTAGAGATCATCGGTCAATTCATTACTCTTTTAAATGATTTAAAGAACGTTGAGGTTCATATTGACGATGAAGATCAAGCTATGCTATTATTGTGCTCTTTACCCCCTTCATACAAGTCTTTCAGGGAGACCCTGATTTATGGCAGAGACAAACTCTCATTCGAAGATGTGAAGGGTCATTTGTTGAGTAGAGACAAACTCGACAATGAGTTTTGTTTGGATAGCAAGGCAGATAGGCAATCTTCCGTTTTGGTAGCATCAAAGAAACGAGACAAAATGCGTCGCTATTGTAAAAAGTTAGGTCACGTCAAAGCATATTGTTATAAACTGCAAAATAAAAGAGCTGCTGAGAGTAACGAGGAACATATAGCTAGTGCTAATTTGGTCGATGAAAGCGATGATGATTTCTTGTTAGTATCAACGAGCGATAACTCCAAACTCACGTCTGAGTGGGTCCTAGTTCGGGATGCTCTTCCCACATGTGTCCCAATAGAGAATGGTTCTCTACTGTACTAGTTGAAGGTGGAGTTGTGCGCATGGGAAACGATTCATCTAGTAAGGTAATTGGTATTGGTACTGTTAAAATTAAGATACACAATGGGATGATTAGGACACTCTCAAATGTCAGGTATGTACCTGATTTACGAAAGAATCTCATCTCATTGAGTATTTTAGACTTGAAAGGATGTAGAATCAACATCGAGTCGAGTGGCATTAAAGTATCTCGTGGAGCTCTCGTTTTGTTAAAAGGTAAAAGAACTGGCAGTCTTTATATTCTGGAAGGTTTTACCATGACCGGTGAAATCGGACGTCCCTCGTCCGTTACAGAGTCGAAGTCAACTCGTTTGGAGCGGAGGCAACTTGGTAATAGGAGGGAAAAAGGTATAACCGTTTCGTTGAAGAGAGGTTCTCTTTTAGATGTAGGTTTTGAAAAGTTAGGACACTGTGCTCGTGAGAATCAAATCTGGATTAGTTTTGATTTGGCAGTGTACAAGTCAAAGGCTAGAAGTCTTCCAGTTTCTAAGCACAAATTCGACTCAGTTAATTCCCAGCATAGTTCAAGATAGGCTCGTGGCGGGCTTTGGCAAAGATGGCGTTGTAGAAATATGAGTCAAGGTGGAGATTTGTTAAGTATGACTCCTATTTCAATCAAATTTCAGAAATAATCTTCTAGTTAAACTTTTTTTATTTGTTTCAATCAAACTCTTATTAGTCCAGATTATTTTATTATTATTTGACATATGAATTTAGCCTATAAATAGGATCTTTTATAACATTAGAAAAAACACCTATTAGATATTAGAACTTATAACACATTTAGAGAATTTTATGTTTACGTTTTGAGGGTTCTTTGTTTTTGAGTGTTCGAGGTTTAATTTTTATCTCCATCTTTTGTACTCTTCGTTCTTTTGCCATTATAGTAAAATTATCTTTATCCGTGACTTTTTTATCTGTGATTTTTCCATGTTCAATTTGTGTGTTCAATTTCTCAATTTATTCCGCTATTTTTTTTACTTGTTGCTTAATCGGGTCGATCCTAACAGGGAGTGATACCTATAAAATTTTGCGGATTCCGTTGGCTAGAATAGAGCATGAGGACTTACCAAAAACTGTGTCAGTTCAAAATGGGTTCCTTCAGCAGATCCTTTCATTAGGATAAATTTCGACGCTGCTTTTGACCGAAAGGAGTTTAGATCGAGTTCGAGTGTTGTTGTCAGAAATGAAAGAGGAGAGGTTCTACTTACCAAGTCAACATTGTATGGGGAAGTTGCGTCCTCTTTTGCGGCGAATGCACTAGCATGCTCGCAGGCGGTCGAGGTGGGTCGGAGTTTAGGAGTTGACATGGTTGAGGTCAAAGGAGATTCATTAGTAGTCATTAAAAAATGTAATTCTAAAGAAAATGGCAGATCTAAAATTGGAAATATTATCAGAGATATCCATCATAGCAAACGAGACTTTAAGGAAATTCATTTCAAGCATATACCCAGAACAACTAATCATCTGACTCATATGATGGTTTTGGAATCGCTAAAAAGGGGGACAGAGATTTACCTAGTGAGAGCGTTGCTAGACTTTGTTGGATGACTCATAGGTCTAGGGTCACATTGGGAAAGAGAGCCTGACTAGATGGTAGCATCGTTGCTTTGAACCAGTATAGGAGCGCAGAAATGGTGATTGCTTGTGAAGAGATCTGCACTTAGTGAACTGATTCGACAAAGGGATAGTGAAGAGGCTTCTAGAATGCAGAGGAGAGTTTTTGTCTAGGCTGGTCTGATTTTTGTTTTTTTTTTCTAAAGTTTCCTTTTTCTTTGTTTTTATCGGTTTTGGGCCTCCCTGGTTTTGGGTGAACATGTTGGTTAGACTTGTTATTTTGTTTTCTATAACAATATCCAGCTTGGTTATATTTCAAAAAAATTATAAAATTATGAAAATAAAATAAATTATTTTTTATTAAATAAAATAAAATTATAAAAACTAAAAAATATAAATAGAAAACTAAAAATATAACATTTGTTTAAAAAATAAAAAGAAAAGTGGATGTGAAAAAGGGGTGCCGCCCCCTTCTATGGCTACACCCCTTTGAAATTAAAATATTATATCTTTTAATTTTTTATTATTTTATTTATTTTTTGTTAAAATATTATTTTTTATAGATGATACATTTGACACGTTAACTACATTGCTTTTTGACTGTTTAAAACAATTTATTCTCATAAATAATTTATTTTTCACTCCATTTTTGTTTTGTTTTGTTTTTTTTTTTTTTTTTATGCTTTTCTGTATTAATGATGTAAAAGACGCACATAAATCCATTGCAGTGCAAATGCAAGAAGAAAACAAGTAAACAACTAAAAGAAAAAGAAAATACAACACACAGTCAGCTTGTAAGTGAAAACACAACCCAAATAAAGAACAATGAGCTTCAGAGTTTAAACAGAGGAATACTTCTCGTTAAATAAACGAGAAATCAAAAACAATTAATAAGAATTCATTAATATAAACAAGAAGCATTACGAAACAAATCTCATAAAAAAAAAGCTCCTTAAAAATAAACTTTCCACAAGTTTAAGAGAATTTTGTAAGAGATTTTGATAATTTTATTAGAGATTGAATATTACTCAATTATAAGTAATTTATAAGAAATTGAATATTTTTTTAAAAAATACTTTATATTATAAAGAATTAAATAATTTCCTAAAAAGATTTTTTACCCAAATAATATAAAAAAATTAATTACGAAAAAAGTATAGAAACATAACAATTACGAAATAGGCATTTGCTACAGTGTTCTGATGGTGCTGCCTGACATATTGGCGGCACCAGACTAAATTGTGATGATCTAAAAGCTCCAGGAACGTTATATGTAAAATTTCCTTTTTAATTAGCAGTTGGAAAACGTTTGAAGGGTGCCGCTGATAGTATGGCGGCACCAAATTTTGAAAGGGTAAATTGCACCTTAAACCCTTTATTTATTATTAATTTTTATTCTCCTTTAACACCAAAAATAGAGTGACCTTTTATCAATTAGTCTAAAATGTTTTTCTACCAAAAAGTATTTTTGTAAGTAAGTCGATTCCAACTCGAAATAAATTTTATTTATTTTCAAAAAATATTTTTATTATTCAAATTATGTTTTACATAACAGTTAATGGTATATATAGTAGTTTTCTTTTGCTCTCATTATATTTGGAAACTATAAATTTAACTAATAATTATAATTTATACATAATAAGATTTTTCTAAAGCTTTTATAATTATAATTTTGTATTGTGTCTGTAAATCAAATTGATAATAAAATTATAAATATTTTTTAAAAAATAAATAAATCTTATTTCCAGTTGGAATTAGCTTACTTTCAAAAATACTTTTTTGGTAGAAAAAATTTTTAGACTAATTGATAAAAGGCCAATAATCTGTTTTTTGTGTTAAAAGATGATAAAAAATAATAATAAATAAGGGGGGTTTAGGGTGCAATTTCTCCTTTTAAATTTTGGTGCCGCCATACTATCAAGCGGCATCCTTTAAAGTGCTTTTTCAACACCTAATTAAAATGGGAAATTTCATATAAGGTCCTTGGAGTTTTTAGATCATTACATTTTTGTAACAGCCTAAAATAGGGCCTAGTCGGAACAGTGGTTTTGAGACCACAAACCCGAAGTAAAAAAAATATTTAGTTTATGATTGTTTTAGAGTCTATGATATGTTTGGGTGATGGTGTGTAAATTTTGTTAAGTAATTTTTATCGATAAAGTGCCCAATTTTATTATTGGGATTAAATTGCATTAATTGCAAAATATGAGTTCTGGAACATAAGTACTTGATTTAAATGAGAGTTTAAACTAGAGGTCTTTAAATGGCAAATAGACCATCATATTTTGTTATGGACAAAACTAATCATGGAAGGGTAAAAATTGAAGGTTTAGTAAAAATGACATTTTTGTCATTTGGGTGTTTTAAGGCATAAAAGACAAAATTGAAACCCAAAAATCTGCTCATTCTCTTCTCAATGCTGCTGAAATTTTCAAGAAGCCATGGCTTGGGTTTCAAGCTTTTTCAAAGCTCAATTGTAAGTGCATTTGCGCCCCGTTTTTAATGTTTTTTGTATTTTTGAGATCCTAGAAGCTTAACCTTTCTATTTTTACCATTTATTTGCATGAAAAATGAAGTTTAAAAATTGACCCATGCTAGATATTTGTGTATTTTGATGTTTAATGGTAGAATAAGGGTGCACGAGGTTAGGCGAACGATTTTTGCTAAGTGATTTTCGTTGAAAATGGTTAAAACGGGTTAATTAGTAAAAGTTGTAAATGCTCCTAAAAGTGTGAAATAATAAGAATTTGAGGTTGCTTTGGAAGAGAAAAAGGTTCGGCTGACCTTGAATTTTATAGAAATTAAATAAAAATCATATTACGAGCCTAGGGGCAAAATCATAATTATGAGAAAGTTTAGGGGAAAATTGTAAATTTGTCGTAGTATTGTATTAAAATGAGTAATGTGAGTGATAATTAACTGAAATGTGATGTTTTAGATCAAAGAAATCGAGATTTGGACCAAGTACGGGGAAATGTCAATCAAAATGACCGATTCGCGTCGAGGTAAGTTCATATGGTTAGTCTATAGTGAACGATTATTTAATTTGAATTGAGATGATGTATTGTTTTATATATGTTTGTTATCTAATCATGACTTTATGCAAGTACGAGATTGGATTGAAGGATCAATCGTGAGAAATGCAGGGTCAAGTACATTCGTACTATGACTCGTGATGAATTGACGGAAAAGACCATGGTTGGACCATGGCAGATGGTATGTTAGTGTAAGACCATGTCTGGGACATGACATTGGCCTCAAGTTGTGTTAGTGTAAGACCATGTCAGGGACATGGCATTGGCATGGACAGAGGAGAGTCAGTGTAAGACCATGTCTGGGACATGGCATCAGCTCGAGATGAGTTCCAGTGTAAGACCATGTTTGGGACATGGCATCGGCACCTATATGTGATCCCATGTAAGACCATATCTGGGATATGGCATTGGCATCCTACCAGGTGTACAAGATATCCCGAACATCCCTAATATTACAAGTAGTTCAATGGGAAATTCTAGGAGTATGCTCAAGATAAGTAAGAGTAGGATATGTGAGTATTATGACTAAGCACAAGTATGTATACGAGACTCATAAATAATGTGCTCGGGTTATGATGCATTATTGATAAGGATGCAAATGAGTAAGATGTGTCTATGATCACTTGGTTGTTATGTGCCAAGTTATAATATGCTTTGGTGTAAGTGTGTATAAATGAAAGTGAACACAAAGAATTAATGAATGAGTGAAATTGACATTAAAACAGTTTTGGGTAGCAGCATTAGTATAACTTTGAAAAATCACCAAAAATAGTGAAAATTGAATTAATGGCTGGGTGAGATATGAAATTAAATCTTAATGAGTCTATTTTTTTATAAAAGAAACAGAGTAAGCAAAAAGAGTGTGAATTATGAGATATTGGATTTTAGTGAGACAGGGTTAGAATGAGTTTTGGAATCCCCTGTTCCAACTTTAGAAAAATAGTAAAAATTGTAAAAAAATAATTATGAAGTATAATTCATATGATTGAAATCCTTAATAAGTCTATTTTCAAGTGAAATAAACAAGAACATCATCTGAATTTTATATGAGGATAAAATTGATTCGTAGTGAAGAAGTGTCAGAACTGTTGGACAGCGAAATAAGGGTAAACTTAATGAATAAACTGTACTAATTGGCTAGACCAAAAATTCTGAAATTTCTATGGTAAGGAGTTATGTGAGTATAGTTTCAGGGAAAATTAACGGTTCTTTATTCGGAACTCTGTAGCTCGAGAAATAAATAATTTAGTGACAGTGACTCAAATAGATAGATTAATGTGAACATGAGTAATAAGGTGTAAGCATGTGATATAATGATTATATCATCTTAAGAAATTATTGTGAGGATTTATCCATACAAGTTTATTAATTTCTTATTATTTTCATAAGAACTTACTAAGCATTTATGCTTACTTCCCCTCTCTTTTCCCTTGCCTTGTAGTATCGCCAAGTTAGCTCAGGGATCGGTGGACGTCGGAGATTCGCTCACACTATCAATTGGAACACTTGGTATATCTAGATACATTAATTTTTGGGTTATGGCATGTATAGTAGGCTTGGCCGTTTTGTCATATATGTCATATTTCTTATGGCCTAAAATGTTGGCCCTTATTTAATAAATGTTCATTTTGATTAAGGCTATTTGGAGATGGCCAATATTGATGGTTGTTATACGCCTATGATGTGGTTATTCATTTAGGTGGTAATTGCATAATTGAGATGCTGTGGATGTGGTTTACAAATGATTTCATGAATGACGATGTCTATGGGAATGTGTATGCAAAATTGGATATTCGAATGTCCAATTATAGCATGATACATGTTGATGAAATGGATGCAAGAGAGTTTGTGTTTTATCTGGGGAACTGGCTTGGAAAATAGCCAACTTCCAGGCCACACGCGTAGAGACACGGCCATGTGTCTCAGCCATGTGACGGACACGGTCTAAGGGCACGGGCGTGCGCCAAGGCCGTGTGACCCTATTTTGATGATGATGTAATAAACAGAGAGTTACACGGGTTAGGGACACGAGCGTGTCCCAGACCACACGGGCATATGTCCCCTGTTTTGACAAAATCTTCTAAATTTTTCCAAAAGTTTTCAAAGTTCTCGGTTTAGTCCCGAACCATCCTAAAGGACGTTTTGAGCTTTACAAGCCCATATAAGGAACAAAATGCACGTGTTAGAAAAGTTTTAAATTTGACGAAATTTTATGACCCGATTTTACATGTTCAAGAAATTTTAAGTCCGGTAACACCTTGTACCCTGTTCCAGCATTGGATACGGGTAAGGGGTGTTACAATTTTAGTCTGGTATCGCTAATATGTCAAGCGACACCGTTAAAACACTTAGCAAATGCTTATTTTCGTAATTATTTACTTTTCTATTCCTTTTTGTAATTAATTATTTTTTATATTATTTGGGTAAAAAACCCTTTCCTAAAAATGTTATAATGTTATAAAAAAAACTTAATAATTTTAAGTAGTTAACACAACTCCCAAAACAATAAAAAGGACCAAGTTGAATGATTGGATAAATTAGCTAAAAAGGTTTTTCTTCCTAATTAATTAGGGAATTAAGTTGGTTTTTCCCAAATTTAGGGAGATGGGTTGATTTTGGAAAGAGAAATAGAAAATGCGTCGCGCTTTCAGCCTCTTTACTGCCACCTCAGCTGAAAACGCTTTCAGCAGGACGCATTTTCTTCCTTCCAGAAAATATTTTTTAATTGGGTATTGAAAACTTGAGGAGAAAGATTTATTTATGTGTGTGTTTTAGGGAGAAATTGTGATAATTTTAAGGTATGTTTGAGTTCACAGTAATGTGATGGCGCTTGAAGATCCGCACATTTCCTTTACCGTGTGAGGAGTGCACCATCACCTTAGAAGATGTTGCGTTACAACTCGGGCTCCCAATTCATGGTGGTCATATGGTCACGAGTTAAAATATAACCAGGGCTCCTAGTTGACGATAGTTATAAGGTCACAGGTTCAAGTATAACTCAGGCCCTAAGTTGATGGTGGTTATGCGGTCACTGGTTCAAGTTAGAAATGTTGCATTGCAATTCAGGCTCCTAGTTCACGATGGTTATACAGTCACAGGTTGAAGTATAACTCGGGCTCCCAGTTGATGGTGGTTATGCGGTCACGAGTTCAAGTTTCATGTCACCAGAAGAGGATGCTTTATAAACCCTGTATATAAATTTGAGATCATAATCATAGGGGAAAAAAGGGGTTCACTAGTATTATCAACTTATTCTTTTTCTCCATCAAAGTTGTAACAGCCCAATTTAGGGGCTAGTCGGAATAGTGATCTCGGGATCACTAATTCGAGATTTGAGAAATTTATTTTCATGTTATATTATGAGTTAGAACATGATAGTATATATGCATGAAAATTTTGGTGCTTTAATTTTAGCGATTCCGTGTTTAATCGTGAAAAAGGACTAAATCGCATTAAATGCAAAAGTTCCTTTCTATAAGTTAAGGGTACCAAGAAGCTATAGATTCTTAATTGGAGGTCTTTAAAAGGCAATTATACCCTCAAATTTGGCTTGGCCGGCTATAGAGATCAAAGGGGGACAAGGATTGACCAAGTTGGTCAAAGTTGGTGGTGGTTGGTGGACAAATTGAGAGTTTAATATTAGAATAAAGAAAAGATGATGTCTATCTTTTTTGTTAATTGTTATCCACTGAAAATAGCAAGAAAATATGGGTTTTTGAATAATCAAAATTTCAGCAAGCTCTCATCCATTCAAGTAAGTGTTCTAGTGACCTTTTCTTGGAAATAATTGTACTTTTGAAACCCCTAAAGCTTAAGCTTTCATATGAGGGGACTAATGTGCAATATGATGAAGAGTTTAGAGTTTTGCCATTAGAGTCTCCATTTTTTTTATTTGCTGCATTTTTATGGAAGAAATTGAGTCTTAGTTGTTAGATGAACAACTTTTGTGAAGGTGTTAGTATGAAAACACCAAATAGGACCTTAATGAAAAGGTTACAAATTTTGTAGTAAGTATGTGAAATATTGATTTTTGATGAGAGCCTTCAGGGCATTAAACGTTTACCTAGGCTTGTTGAAGGTAGAAATATGATTAGAATTTATTTCCGAGCCTAGGGGCAAAATGGTCATTTTGCCCAAGCATGATGTTTGAAATGCTGTTATTAATGTAGTAATTAAAATGAGCTAATTTGCTATTATAGAGCAAGAGGAGTCGAGAATCCGTCTCGACCGGGGAAAGAATAAAGTCTTGGACTGAACCGAAGAACTAGCTCATTTTGAAAACGAGGTAAGTTGTGTGTGATTTAAGCAATATTTTTATTAGCATGTTGAGAAATGATTGTCATTATATTGATGAATGATGCATTACTAAAATGAGTAGTTAATATGAAGTAGATAAGGTCCCGTATAAGACCATGTCCGGGACATAGCCTCGGCACCGAGTTGAAATCTCGTATAAGACCATATCCGGGATATGGCATTGATACATAAGAGGTAATCCCGTATAATACCATATCCGGGATATGGCTTTGGAAATGAATACGGAGATTGTATAAGACCATATTCGGGATATGGCATCGATACATGAGAAGTAATCCCATATAAGACCATATCCGGGATATGGCATTGGCATCTAAGAGTGACTCCATGTAAGAACACCTCGAGGATGTGGCATTGGCTTTATACGTACAGTAGTGACGATAAACACACGTCTTTGATTTCCCATTATGGACAGTGGGATAAGTAGACGAAATTAGAAATAGAGATATGAATGATATATAAGTCATGTGAACAAGTGAATACAGGTACTCCTGAATGAGTCACATGGGATCGGTTTCGATATGTGGCACGATATGTGCTAGATAAGGGCAATTATAAGCAAGTATTGTCAAGAAGTCTTGACTCATGTACGGTTAGCTAATACTGTGGAGGGATTATCTTATAAACATTACTATTTCTATTTATTTCCATGCAACTTACTAAGCTTTATGCTTACCCCTTTTTCTTTTCCCTTCTCTCTTATAGTATTGCCAAGATAACTCGAGGTTCGTGGACAAAGGAGTTCAAAAATCACGCTATCGACAACACTTTGGTATAACAATTTTAGACTTATTTTGAATATGGCATGTATAGGACTTGAGTATTTTGTTAAGTTGTAATTGTTGGTCAAAGTGTTGGCCTTGTAAGTTTGTAAGGGTTATTTTGTAAATGACTTTATGAATTAGGCAAATACTTGGCAAATTCTTTTGCTTAATGAAGATAGAATTTATGAAGTGTTTATCCCTTTAATTTTCTTGTATGTTGGAATGGGTCCTTAGACTTGCTTGGGGTAGGAGTTGTATTGTTTGGAATAGAAGTATGTATGTGTGCATTTTAGGGTGGAAATGGCTTGGTATATAGCCTACCAATTGACCACATAAGTAGACACACGGGCGTGGGTATAGACCATGTGGAAGGCATGGCCAGCACATGGGCGTGCACCTAGGCCGTGCGAAGTCTGCAGCTTGCACTTGAGATTTAAATCACCACACGGCTGGGACACACGGACGTGTGTCTAGGCTGTGTGGAGAAGTCAGAATGCTAAGGTTTTACACACGGGCCAGGGCCACAGGCGTGCCATGGCCGTGTGAATTTAGTCAGTGTCAACCACGGGTGGAAGACACGGGCATGCTTTAGGGGTACACGGGCGTGTCCCTAGGCCTACACGGACGTGTGGCCTCTATTTTGTCAAAAAGTTTTTCGAACTCGTGAAAGTTTTCGGAAGGATCCCGATACCTCTCGAAAGTGTGCTTAGGGGCTCCTAGGCCAATTATGTGCGAGCAATAGTGTTAAATGAAATTTTATAACCCTATTCTAGATGTTTATGCAAGATTAGCTAGGTAATGCCTCAAACCCTGTTCCAGCTTGAACACGGGCAAGGGGTATTACATTTATTAGCATCAGAGTTATGGTTTAGTCGATTCTAGGACTCACGTAGCAGAAGTACGAGTCTAGCTATACATGCCATATGTAAGAGTGTTTGAGTAACGATAGTGTGATGGCTCCTGACTTATGAAATTGTGTTTTTTGTAGTAGATGGATTCTGATCCGAACCGAACTACAGCTGATGATGCTGCGAGTAACGTGCCGGCTCCCGCTCAAGGGACCGCGCCAACTAATAGTATACCCGAGACCTTGGGTCAGGGAGAAGATGCTCGAGAAGCCTTTCTCCACATGATGAGCAACTGGTATACATAGTATACTAGAGCAAATCCCAACGCTCAGCCCCTTCGCCCCCACCTATTCCTCAACCCGCTCCAGTAGCTCCTCAAGTGGTTGAGGTTGTGAGAAGAGAAAGGCCTCCAGTGGATAAGATCCAGAAGCAAGGAGCTGAGGAATTTTGGGCGAATAAGGATGATGACCCGGAGAAAGCAGAATCCAGGTATTCAATGAGTTATCCTGCACGTTTGAGGAGTGCTTAAAGTGTGCGGTGTCTCTCCTGAGAGATTCAGCCTACCGATGGTGGAACACCTTGGTGTCGGTGGTGCCAAGGGAGAGAGTTAGTTGGGAATTCTTCCAAGAGGAATACCGGAAAAAGTATATTAGCCAGAGGTTCATCGACCAAAAGAGAAAGGAGTTCTTGGAGCTGAAGCAAAGCCGTATATCAGTAACCGACTACGAATGGGAGTTCGTAAGACTTAGCAAGTATGCACGAGAGTGCTTGTCTACTGAAGCCATCATGTGCAAGAGATTCGAGGACGGGTTGATTGAAGATATCTGCCTATACATGGGAGTTATTGAATTAAGGGAGTTTGTAGTGTTAGTGGATAGAGCCTGTAAGGCCGAGGAGTTGGCTAAAGAGAAGAGAAGAGCTGAGTACGAGACTCTTAACTCGAGGAAGAGACAACTGAATAAGTCTCACAAATCTTTATCTAAGAAATCGAGGGATTTCACTACTTGATCAGTCACTTCAGCGGGGTTTTCAGTCCGAGATAAAGGCAAGCAATTTTCGGGGTCGAGAGGGCAAACCACATTAGTTGCTAGTGTGGGCAACATCCGACCAAGTAGACATGATGCCCTCAGTGTGGCAGGCGTCATTCTGGTGAGTGTAGAGCTAACGAGAAAGCTTGCTTCAGATGTGGGTCCTTAGACCACTTTATCAAAGATTGTCCCAAGGTGGACGAGAAAGGAAAGCCTCAGAATGCAAGATCGGGAAGTACCACTAGGGGAGGACCATTGAGAAACCTTGGGATTGAGATGGGAAGCAAGAATCCACCTAGAGAGCAAGCTGCTAGAGTCGAGGGTAAAGCACCGGCGAGGACATATGCCATTTATGCTCGTGAAGAGGCATCTTCCTCCGACGTAATCACGGGTATCTTTTCTCTCCATAATACTCGTGTTATAGCTTTAATTGACTCGGGATCTACACATTCATACATATGCATGAAATTAGTCTCTAGCATGAGCATGCCTATATAGTCTATTGAATTCATTATAAGAGTGACAAATCCCCTAGGCAAGTGTGTGTTGGTTGATAAAGTTTGCAAAGGGTGTCCTTTGATTATTAAGGGTCATTGTTTTCCGGTTGATCTTATGTTATTACCGTTTGACGAGTTTGACATCATTCTCGGGATGGATTGGTTGGTTACCTGTGGAGTAATTGTGAATTGTGGGAAGAAGCATATTGAGTTGAGAGATGATAATGACAATTTTATTTGTGTTGAATCAGATAAGCCGGATAGGCCACCAATAGTGATATCAACCATGTCGGCTAAGAAGTGCCTAAGAAAAGGGTATGAGGCTTATCTTGCCTTTGTGTTGAACACTAAAGAAATCGAATTGAAAATTGAGTCAGTACCCATAGTATGCGAGTACCTAGATGTTTTTCCGGAAGAGTTGCCAGGGCTACCTCCGGATAGAGAGATTGAATTTGGAATTGAACTAGTTTCGGGTACTGCCCCTATTTCTATTGCTCCCTATAGAATGTCTCTGACTGAACTGAAAGAGTTGAAAGCACAGTTGCAAGAATTAACGGATAAGGGTTTCGCGAGGCTGAGTTTTTCTCCGTGAGGTGCTCCCGTTCTATTCGTGAAGAAGAAAGATGGTTCTATGAGACTATGTATAGATTATCGGCAGCTCAACAAGGTGAAAGTGAAGAATAAGTACCCGTTGCCGAGGATCGACGATCTATTTGATTAGTTGAAGGGAGCTACAGTATTTTCCAAGATAGATCTGAGGTCAGGGTACTATTAGTTGAGAGTTAAGAACTCGGATAAACCAAAAACCGCATTTAGAACTAGGAATGACCACTACAAATTTTTGGTCATGCCTTTTGGACTAACAAATGCCCCCGCGATCTTCATGGATTTGATGAATCGTATTTTTTGACCGTACTTGGATAGGTTTGTTGTGGTCTTCATCGATGACATACTGATCTACTCTTGAGATGAGAACGATCATGTAGAGCATTTGAGTATGGTTCTACAAGTTTTGAGAGAAAAACAATTGTACGCCAAATTCAGTAAGAGTGAATTTTGGCTTAAGGAAGTGGGATTTTTGGGGCATATTGTCTCTGGAGGTGGGATTAGAGTAGACCCGAGTAAAATTTCGGCATTTTTGAATGGAAACCGCCGAGGAGCGTAACTGCAGTAAGGAGTTTTCTAGGCCTAGCAGGCTATTATCGGCATTTTGTAAAGGGATTTTCTATGATTGCTACACTAATGACTAGACTTCTGCAGAAAGATGTAAAGTTCTACTGGACGGAAAAGTGCCAACAGAGTTTTGAGAAACGAAAGACACTGTTCACTGAGGCTCATATTTTGGTGCAACCAGAACCGGGAAGAGAATTTGTGGTTTATAGTGATGCATCCTTGAATGGATTGGACTGTATACTTATGCAAGAGGGTAAAGTGGTTGCATACGCCTCTAGACAATTGAAACCGCATGAGAAGAACTACCCCACACATGATTTGGAGTTGGCCGCAATTGTGTTTGCATTAAAAATTTGGAGACATCATTTATATGGTGAAAGGTGTCAGATTTTCACTGACCACAAAAGCCTAAAATATTTGATGACTCAAAAGGAATTAAAATTGAGGCAACGAAGATGGTTAGAATTGATTAAAGATTATGAGTTAGTAATTGACTACCGTCCGGGAAAGGCAAATGTAGTTGCTGACGCTTTGAGCAGAAAATCATTGTTTGCACTGAGAGCCATGAGTACTCAGATGACCTTGTTAGATGATGGATCCGTTTTAGCCGAGTTGAGGGCCAAACTATTGTTCCTTCAAGAGATTCCTGAAGTTCAGAGAGATGATAACAGTTTGCAAGCCAAAAGAGTTTTATGTGAGTCGAACGTTGAGTTAGGTTTTCGAGTAAATCCTGATGGATGTCTGACATTTCGAGACAGGATTTGTGTACCCAGGAATGATAAGCTTATTCGCAAAATCTTGCATGAAGCGCATAGCGGATGTTTGAATTTACACCCGGGTAGCACAAAGATGTACCATGATTTGAAGAGATGGTATTTGTGGTTGGGTCGGAAGAAAGATATTTCCGAATTTGTATCCAAATGTCTGATTTGTCAGCAAGTGAAAGCTGAACATCAAGTACCTTCGGGTTTACTCCAGCCCCTTATGATTCCTGAATGGAAATGGGACCGTGTTACTATAGACTTTGTGTCAGGCTTACCGTTGACTCCCAAGAGGAAAGATGCAGTATGGGTAGTGGTTGATAGACTCACTAAGTCAGCCCACTTTATACCAATGCGACTCGACTATTCACTCGATACATTGGTAGACTTATACATGGCTGAGATAGTAAGACTTCATGGTGTACCGTTGTCAATTATTTTAGATAGAGATTCGAGATTCACGTCACGATTTTGGAAAAAACTGCAAGAAGCATTGGGCACAAAATTGAGTTTTAGTACCGCCTTCCATCCACAAATTGACGGGCATTCAGAGAGGGTAATCCAGATACTTGAAGACATGCTTCGATGTTGTGTTTTGGAATTCCACGGTAGTTGGGAGAAATACTTACCATTGGTGGAATTCGCCTACAACAACAGTTTTCAGTCAAGTTTGAAGATGGCGCCTTACGAGGCATTATATGGGCGTAAATGTCGAACGCCCTTGTCTTGGTCAGAACTCAGAGAGAAACAGATACACGAGGTTGACTTGGTTAAGGAAACTGAAGAGAAGGTAAAAGTGATACGTAACTGCCTGAAAGTTACCTCAGATAAATAGAAGTCCTATTCGGATTTAAAAAGGAAAGAGATAGAATTAGAAGTCGGTGATAAAGTGTTCTTGAAGGTATCACCTTGGAGAAAAGTCCTCAGATTTGGCCGGAAGGGCAAATTGAGTCCGCGCTTTATTGGACCTTATGAAATTACTGAAAGGATATGACCGGTAGCTTATCGGTTAGCCTTGCCACCTGAGTTAGAAAAGATTCACGACGTATTTCATGTGTCTATGTTGCGCCGATACCGTTCAGATCCTTCACATGTCTTAGTGCCGACAGAGGTAGAAATACAACCGGATTTGACGTATGGTGAAGAACCAGTTAAAATTTTGGCTCGTGAAGTCAAGCAGTTAAAGAACAAAAGCATAGCCCTAGTGAAAGTCCTATGGAAAAGGCTTGGTATAGAATAGGCTACATGGGAGTCCGAGGAATCGATGAGAAACCAATACCCCAACCTTTTTACCGGTAAAATTTTTGAGGACGAAAATCTTTAAGGGGGAGAATTGTAACAGCCCGATTTAGGGGCTAGTAGGAATAGTGATCTTGGGATCACTAATCCGAGATTTGAGAAATTTATTTTCATGTTATATTATGAGTTAGAACATGATAGTATATATGCATGAAAATTTTGGTGCTTTAATTTTAGCGATTCCGTGTTTAATCGTGAAAAAAGGACTAAATCGCATTAAATGCGAAAGTTCCCTTCTATAAGTTAAGGGTACCAAGAAGCTATAGATTCTTAATTGGAGGTCTTTAAAAGGCAATTAGACCCCCAAATTTGGCTTGGCCGGCCATAGAGATCAAAGGGGGACAAGGATTGACCAAGTTGGTCAAAGTTAGTGGTGGTTGGTGGACAAATTGAGAGTTTAATATTAGAATAAAGAAAAGATGATGCCATCTTTTTTGTTCATTCCTCTCCACCAAAAATTGCAAGAAAATATGGGTTTTTGAATACTCAAAATTTCAGCAAGCTCTCATCCATTAAAGTAAGTGTTCTAGTGATCTTTTCTTGGAAATAATTGTACTTTTGAGACCCCTAAAGCTTAAGCTTTCATACGAGGGGGCTAATATGCAATATGATGAAGAGTTTAGAGTTTTTCCATGAGAGTCTCCATTTTTTTTATTTGCTGCATTTTTATGAAAGAAATTGAGTCTTAATTGTTAGATGAACAACTTTTGTGAAGGTGTTAGCATGAAAACACCAAATAGGACCTTAATGAAAAGGTTACCAATTTTGTAGTAAGTATGTGAAATATTGATTTTTGATGAGAGCCTTAAGGGCATTAAACGTTTACCTAAGCTTGTTGAAGGTAGAAATATGATTAGAATTTATTTTCGAGCTTAGGGGCAAAATGGTCATTTTGCCAAAGTCTAAGGGCAAATTAGTAATTTTGCCCAAGCATGATGTTTGAAATGCTTTTATTAATGTAGTAATTAAAATGAGCTAATTTGCTATTATAGAGCAAGAGGAGTCGAGAATCCGTCTCAATCGGGGAAAGAATAAAGTCTTGGATTTTTAAAACGAGGTAAGTTGTATGTGATTTAAGCAATATTTTTATTAGCATGTTGAGAAATGCTTGTCATTATATTGATGAATGATGCATTAATAAAATGAGTAGTTAATATGAAGTAGATAAGGTTCCGCATAAGACCATGTCTGGGACATGGCCTCGGCACCGAGTTGAAATCTCGTTTAAGACCATATTTGGGATATGGCATCGATACATAAGAGGTAATCCCGTATAAGACCATATCTGGCATATGGCTTCGAAAATGAATACGGAAATCATATAAGACCATATCCGGGATATGACATCGATACATGAGATGTAATCCCATATAAGACCATATCCGAGATATGGCATTGGCATCTAAGAGTGACTCCATGTAAGAACACCTCGAGGATGTGGCATTGGCTTTATAGTACAATAGTGACGATAAACACGCATCTTTGATTTCCCCTTGTGGACAGTGGGATAAGTAGACGAAATTAGAAATAGAGATATGAATGATATATAAGTCATGTGAACAAGTGAATACAGGTACTCGTGAATGAGTCACGTGGGATCGGTTTCAATATGCGGCACGATATGTGCTAGATAAGGGCAATTATAAGCAAGTATTGTCAAGAAGTCTTGACTCGTGTACGGTTAGCCAATATCGTGGACGGACTATCTTATAAACATTACTATTTCTATTTATTTCCATGCAACTTACTAAGCTTTATGCTTACCCCTTTTTCTTTGCCCTTCTTTCTTATAGTATTGCCAAGATAACTCGAGGTTCATGGAAGCAGGAGTTCGGAAATCACGCTATCGACAACACTTTGGTATAACAATTTTAGACTTATTTTGAATATGGCATGTATAGGACTTGAGTATTTTGTTAAGTTGTAATTGTTGGTCAACGTGTTGGCCTTGTAAGTTTGTAAGGGTTATTTTGTAAATGACTTTATGAATTAGGCAAATACTTGGCAAATTCTTTTGCTTAATGAAGATAGAATTTATGAAGTGTTTATCCCTTTAATTTTCTTGTATGTTGGAATGGGTCCTTAGACTTGCTTGGGGTAGGAGTTGTATTGTTTGGAATGGAAGTATGTATGTGTGCATTTTAGGGTGGAAATGGCTTGGTATATAGCCTACCAATTGACCACATAAGTAGACACACGGGCGTGGCATGGCCAGCACATGGGCGTGCACCTAGGCCGTGCGAAGTCTGCACCTTGCACTTGAGATTTAAATCACCACACGGCTGGGACACACAGGCGTGTGTATAGGCTGTGTGGAGAAGTCAGAATGCTAAGGTTTTACACACGGGCCAGGGCCACGGGCGTGCCATGGCCGTGTGAATTTAGTCAGTGTCGACCAGAGGTGGAAGACACGGGCATGCTTTAGGGGTACATGGGCGTGTCCCTAGGTCTACACGGACGTGTGGCCTTTGTTTTGTCAAAAATTTTTTTGAACTCGCGAAAGTTTCTGGAAGGATCCCGATCCTCTCGAAAGTGTGTTTAGGGCCTTCTCGACCGATTATGTGTGAGCAATAGTGTTAAATGAAATTTTATAACCCTATTCTAGATGTTTATGCAAGATTAGCTAGGTAATGCCTCAAACCCTATTCCAGCTTGAACACGGGCAAGGGGTGTTACAAAAGTATTATCCATAACCTCATTGTCTGAAACCTATGTTAGAGGTAGGGGTAAGAAAACTTTCAGGAGGAGTAACTGTGACGGTGGAGAAAAAGTTGAAACTTGAGTCGGGGTGACAATGGGTGTAATTATTAGTGAGTTCTTTAATCACAGCAACTGTTACCGACCAGAGTCGCATTTTAGCTTTTCTTCATAGTCACAATCACTCCTTGTAACAGCCCGTTTTTAGTGGAATCGGAATAGTGGTTTCAGAACCACAAATTCGAGTCATAAAGAAAATTTATTTTAATATTATTGTATAGTCTGCATTATAATAGGAAAGACGTATGAAAATTTTGATAAGAAAATTTTATCGATTTCATGTTTAATTATGGAAAGGACCAAATTGCATAAAATACAAAAGTTGAATTCTAGTAGCTATAAGGATTAATTAGCTATGGAATTCAAAACTTGAGGTCCTTATTGTAACAGCCCGATTTAGGGGCTAGTCGGAACAGTGGTTTTGTAACCACTAATCTGAGGTTGAAGAAAATTATTTTTATATTATTTTATGAGTGATGGCATGATTATATTGTGCATAAAAATTTTGGTGCTTTAATTTTAACGATTGCATGCTTAATTGCGAAAAAGGACTAAATCGCATAAAGTGTGAAAGTTTTATTTTACAAGCTAAAGGTGTTTAATAGCTATAGAATATTAATTGGAGGTCCTTAAATTTCAATTAACCCCTCTAGTAATGGTTGACAGGCCATAGGGGACAAAAAGATGTCAAAATTGGTCAAGTTGGTGGATTAGGTGATAAATTGTCTAGAAATAAAATAAAATAAAGAAAAGAAAGATATCATCTTTTCTCTCCATCTTTTCCACCGAAAATACCAGAAAAATAGAGGTTTGAAAGCTTAAAATTTTCAGCAACTTGTCCTCTTTGCAAGTAAGTGATTTTGGTGATTTTTCTTGATGATTTTTGTAATTTTAAGACCCTTGTATCATGATCTAACTAATGAGGGGACTATTTTGCAAAATGGTTAAGAGTCTAGGGTTTCTCCATGTGAGTATTCATGTTAATTTCTGAAACTTTATGGAAGAAAATGAATCTTAGTTGTTAAATAAACAACTTTTGTGAAAGGTGTTTCCATGAAAACACCTAAAAGGACCATTTTGCAAAGGTTATAAAATAGGTATTAAATATAAAGCTTAAAATGTGTTCGGCTAGGCTTGATTAATAAGGAAATTTGATGAAAATCGATATACGAGCCTAGGGGTAAAATCGTAATTTTATGAAAGTCTAAGGGCAGAATGGTAATTTTGCCAAAGTATGATTATTGAAATGTATTGATTAATGTGGTAATTAAATGAGCTAATTTTTTTTATTATACATCAAAAAGAACGAGGAATTACCTTGACCGAGGAAAAGACAAGGTTTCGGACTAGATCGCAAAATTTCATATTTTGGTACCGAGGTAAGTTTGTGTGTAATAAATTCAACATCATGCTAGTATGTTTTAAAATGTTTGATATTCATGAAGATGAATAATATTTCTATGAAAATGAGTATTGATGTTAAATGAGAAAATGATAAAAATTTATGATGTTAAAGTCCCGGTTGGACTTTAACAAGTAAGAGGGTATCATCATCAAAACATGAGACTAGTAAGGTCCCCTATAAGACCATGTCTGAGACATGACCTCGGCACCGAATTGAGATCCCGTATAAGACCATATCTAGGATGTGGCATCAGCATCGAATAGGGAAAATCGTATAAGACCATATCTAGGATATGACATTGACATCGATATGAGATCCTGTATAAGACAATATCTGGGATATGGCATCGACATCGAGATGTGACCCCATGTAAGACCATATCTGGGATATGGCATTGGCGTCATGTTTATGTGTATGATGATGATTGTGTATCCTCGGGTATTCCAAGTGATTCATCGGGATAAGTAGTTAAGCTTATAATAGAGATGAAATTAGTGCTAAAGCTATGTGATGAAGTGATACAGGTACATGTAAGTAATTCATAAGAAATATTTACGATGTGTGACATGACATGTAATTGGTAAGAGTAAGCATGAGTAAGTTATGGCAATATGCTTGAGACTTGGTGTTTTTATTCACTGCAATGGATGGATGACATTATGAGCCTTATTGTTGCTATTTATTTCATTCAAACTTACTAAGCTTCATGCTTACCCCTCTCATTTCCCTTTTCCTTTTATTATCGCCAAGCTAACTCGAGGATCGTGGGACGTCGGAGTTCGGATCACACTATCAACTTCTCTTTGGTATAGCATAGTTTGATTTATTTTGAGTATGGCATGTATAGGAACTTGTTTATTTTGTGTTATGTCATATTTGTTAGCCAATGTGTGGCTTTTAATCTTGTTCAATTCATTTTGTAAATGGCCATTGGAAATTGGCCAATGCTTGACAAGTTTATATATTCAATAATGATGAAGTTCATGAAATGTATGCTTGTGTGGATGTTTTGATTTTGGGTTCTTAGAAATGCCTTATAGTCATGATGTATGTTGAATTGAATTGGTATAAGTGTGGTTGCTTTGAAGGGTGGCAATTGGCTTGGTAGATAGCCTTACAATTGTCCACACGGGTAGACATACGGGCATGTGTCTAGGCCGTGTGTGACACACAGTCATCCTCATGGGTGTGTTGATAGGCCGTGTGTCCCCATGCATGCCAGGTTGGCAAGTCAGAATAGCCAGTAGTAAACACACGGGCTGAGACACGACCGTGTGTCTCAACCGTGTGAGAGACACGGCCTAAGACACGGGTATGTGCCGGGGCCGTGTGAAGTCTGCACCTGAAATTAGGAATTTAATTCAACACACGGTCTAAGGACACAGGCGTGTGCCTTGGCCGTGTGACCTAAATGGGATGATGACGTCATAAACAGAATGTCAAGGTTTTCACACACTGGTGAAGACACGGGCGTGTCATGGCCGTGTGAGGGACACGGACCATGGACACGGGCGTGTGTCCGGCCGTGTGAAAACCCCTGTAGGATTGAAATGAAAAATAAAATTCACATGGACTAGGGACATAGGCGTGTGTGACCACACGGCCTGCTCACACGGGCGTGTCCCTCATCACACGGGCGTGTGGCCCTGTTTTGTGTAAAAATTTTCTAAGTGTTCAAAAGTTTCCGGTTTAGTCCCGAACTATTCCATATGTATGTTTAAGGTCCGATAGACCTATAAGAGGGACGTTATAGTTTCGAATGAGAAGTTTTAAGTAGGAATGATATTGTATGTTTGAGTAAGTACGGTAATACCTCGTACCCAGTTTCGACGTTGGATACGGGTAAGGGGTGTTACACTTATATGGCAATTAGACCATTAAATGGAGTTAGTAGATATTTTTGATGAATCATCCATGGAAAATTAGAAAAAGAAAAGGACTAAATTGGAATGTTGAAAAATTAATAGATGATAACAAATTTAAATAGAAATATCATATTATTATTATCATCTTCTTCCCCAAAATACATGGAAACCCTAGGAAAGAGAAAGGAAATCAAGTAAGCTTAATTGGGTAAGTAATCATGTCCTGTTTTTAGTAATTTTTATATTTTCGAGATCATAGTAACTTAATCTATCTATTTTGGGGATTAATTTGTAAAGATATCAAAGTATAGAAATTTTTCCATGGATTTAAATGCTAAAATTTTGAAATTTATGGTGGAAAATGAAAGGTTATTGATAGATAAACAACTTTTACAAAGAGAATTTTGATGAAATTATGATTTAGGGACTAAAATGAAAAATGGTAAAATCCATGGAAAAATTTTGATTTTTGTAAAATTCATGGGCTGTTATTAAAAAACGTACAAATCGGTTAGGCTTGGAATAAGGATTAATTTGCATGAATTTTATTTTTCGAGCCTAGGGACAAAATTGTCGTTTATGAAAAGTATAGGGGCAAAATGATAATTTTACCTAGGAAGTGAATTGAGTTCAATTGAGTATGAAATGGATTAAATTGATGTTAAATTCATTTATATAGATCTGCAAAGGTCTAATAAAAAGTTAGATCAAGGAAAAAAAAGGTGACAGATTAGTAGATTTTCATAAATGAACAAGTGTCAAGGTAAGTTCGTGTAACTAAATTGTGTATATTTATATGCTTGAATTAAATGTTATGTATATGAATTATATAAAAGTTAAAAATATATGAAATAATCACATGATCAATAATGTTCAAAAAATGTTAAGTTCCATTTGAGTAATGAAATTCGATGTATACATGATTTCCATATTGAATGCGGTCCTGCATATGTTGCGGACAGAATATAGCTCGGACGAGCAATCCTGTTATAAGCCCTCTCGAGTATCTTGTAATATAGTTCCTGCGAGCATCCTGATCAGTAGTGATCCTACATGCGTTGCACACTACCGCAACTCTTTGTGAGCGTCCTGTTACATGATTCGATCGATTGTGATCTAGCATTTATTGCGGACACAAACGCAGCTCTTCGTGAGCGTCCTGATATAGGCTCTTATGAGCTTCCTAATATTGCTCACTTGAACATCCTATTATATGGCTATCCGGAGCTCCTTGATAATAACTCTTTGGAGTTACCTGTTAAGCTCAATGAGCTTCCTCTTTTAAACTCTTATGAGTTTCCTGATTTAGCCCGGATAAGCTTCCTGTTACATGGCTCACATGAGCATCCTGATATATGGCTCGAGAGTGTGCTTCCTGATTAGGTGCCCTTATGGCTACCCCTGAACACGAGTTGACAGATCATTGATTTGTATACCTCGAGTATACTATCTGGGTATCCATCGATATTTCAATGATTCAACGGATAAAACTTTTATTAAAAGAAAACATGATATTAATACAATTTATTTTTTTATATCCCTGAAATACTCAAAAATTATTATACGATGAGCTCATATCTGTTATCTTGATATACATATAAATAATATGACTAACTTGTTTGATGAGAGCTTGTGTTTAGGCAATTACTCAAAAATGTTTGGATGCATGTTATACATGTTTAATTAAATGAGTATGATTGGTAAGTTAAATTCTTGTTATACGAATTTACTAAGCATAAAATGCTTACTCTGTTTTATTTTTCTCTGTTTTATAGTGCTCGGAAGATCAAAAGGGTTGGTAATCGGTCGGAGTATCATCACACTATCCTTCATCCTGTTTTGGTACAAATAGCAAACTTATTTAGTATAATGGCATGTATAGGCTAAATTAGAATAAATGATGAAATATTTTGGTTGTATCTAGCCATTGGAATGGCTGGTGTAAAGTGTATTTTGATGTAATCATAAAAGACCATATCGTGTTGAGATGTGGTGAAATGGTTAAATGGTAAAAGACATATAAACCGAAGGATGAATGAAATTGAGTTAATAATTGATAAAACTTGTAAACAAACATAAATGGAATTGTGGTAAGTTAAACATTTGAATATATATGTGTTAATATATCATACATATTACTTGTATTTGGCTTGGATTATAAATGTCAATTTGGCTTGGAAATATGTTAGGGTGTTGATGTAGGTGCAAGGTAAAAAGGGTGAGAAATAAGGCTTGGAAAATGGTCTTATTTTGTCCACACGGTAGGCACACGGGTGTGTGTCTCAACCGTGTGTGACATAAGGCCATGCGCACAGGTGTGTGGCTAGCCGTATGACCCAAGTCAAAGAGTTACATGGGTAAGGACACGGGCTGGGACACGGCCGTGTGCCTTACATCAAATGCCCACACGACCTGGGACATGGGCGTGTTATTGGCTGTGTGATCCACACTGCACCTAAGAAAAATTTTGAGATTTCGCGAAAATTTTTCTGTGATCCCAGTTTTGTCTCGACTCAATTCTAATATGTATTTTGAACCTCGAGGACCCATATAAGGGACATTATGATTGATTTTGATTGATTTTTGGAAATGAATAGTAGATGACATAAATTAATTGTAATTGAATTGTACACTCCAATAATGCTGTGTAACCCTGTTCCGGCGACGGATACGAGTTAGGGGTGTTACACTCTTCCCCCTGAAAGTCTTATTGCCCCCAACTCTACCACAGGTCTTGGACAATGAGGTTAAGGATATTACTTTGATGGAGAAAAAGAATAAGTTGATTATACCAGTGAACCCATTTTTCCCCCTATGATTATGATCTCAAACTTATATATAGGGTTTATAAAGCATCCTCTTCTGGTGACATGAAACTTGAACCCATGATCGCATAACCACCGTCAACTAGGAGCCTGAGTTATACTTCAACTTGTGACCGTATAACCATCGTAAACTAGGAGCTCGAGTTGCAATGCAACATCTTCTAAGGTGATGGTGCACTTCACACACGAGAAATGAAATGTGTGGGTCTTTGAGTGTGACGCCCCAAACTCGACCGAGACGGTCCGACCCGAATTTAGAACATCACATTAGCCACCTAGGTGACTATCCATTTAAAACTTTATGAACCACACCAACCAACCATACACACCACGCAATTGCAAAATATTTCATATAGGAAATTAGTCCTAAGTGCTTGCTTTTCTAAATTAATCATCCCATTCACACAAATAGAAGGTATAAGGCGTACCTTAATACTCGATGGTCTCCCTTAGCTACAAAAATTTGTTAGTTCATTTAATTATCATCACATTAAGCAAGTAATTAAACCCATCTAAACAAGCAATCAAGCAAGCAATTGCAACATTCAAAAATCTCCCAAAAAAAAAAGTTCGTAATGTCCATTTACAACCCATTGAAATGACCCATATTTCCTTCACTTCGGAGTTTAAAAGCTCAACACACATACTCTAAAGAAAATGCCTTGCGATGGATCACCGATTTGCCACCCTCCTCGCTAACCCGAGAACTAGTTATCTGTAAGGTAAGTAAGGGGGTAAGCTTGGGAAAGCTCAGTGAGTACAGATGCATACAAAACAAATATATACACACACGAGATATGTTAAGATTTAAACATATTTTAACAATTCACATATAACACAATTTTCATACTCAACACAGTGATATATTTGCAATTCGTGAATATGAAACATAGTCAAATTATATACTTATTGGATAAATGGATCTCCAAAACATACCACATGACTCAAAAAGTCGTAAGCTATCTCCAAGTAAATGTAGCATGTATGCTCACACTCTCAAACACACCATGCTATCTACGGTAAATGGAGCTATGCTCGACATTCTCTTATCTCTACTACATTATCTCCGAGCCCAACACATAATAAAAAGGGTGAGTACTCACAATCCTATGGCATGCCAGTGATATCCAACGGTTTCAAGTGTTCACATTGCCAACATATCTATTTAATCACATTTTATTTCATAATATAACTAGCTCACATTATTGTTGAGCTCGCACTTAGCATTTCTCAATAATATAATTTTGCACTAATGAAAACTCTCAAATCATAAATCTCATAATTCACTTACGGGTCCGTGCATGCATAGATATGTATTAACGATAAAATTTGGACATTATAAAAATCCATATTATATTATTTATTCTTATATCCATTTGTAAATATTACAAAATCATATACGAATATATATTATATATACATATTTATTTAGTGACCTTTTGTCACTTCAAATTTTAAGCCTAAAGGTCCCATAAATTTATATATTATATAAATCCAACCATAATAATATATTGTGTACAATACAATCATGTATATATATATATATTATATTATATTATATTATATATATAACACCAAAAACTATGTATATATATATATATAATAAATCCCATGCATATAAATATTTTACATACAATAAAGCCCACGCACATAATATATTATATATATAACCACCCATGCCTATATATATTTATATAATACAGCCCCTATAAATATGTATATATTATATGAAACAATACCCCTTAAAACTTATATATAATCATAAACGCATATATATATATATATATAACAAGACGTTTAAGTATTTCATATATACATACCTATTTAGAAACTCCCGTCACGTGAAATTTGCATATATATTATATAACAAAATCCTATAAACGTATAGATATATATATTATATAATAAAATTCACACATATTTATGTATAACACAAATTCCATGCCTATATTTATAATGTATATAATAAGATCATGCATACAAATGAGAGTTCGCAAGCCTCATTTCGACTCTCTAGATCTCGCAATTCATACTAAAACATGACATATAAATGCACTCACGTGTAACTCACCACAGCTCGTCGAGCTAGACAACTTTTCTCTTGCCTTTATACCAATTCGTTGAGGCTCCATTAATATTTTCAGCTTTGGACAAAAATATGCATAGTACTAAGCATTCAAAAACAATCTAGCTTACTCTCTTTGTGCTTATACAACTACTCTCCACTCACACATACTTATTCAACTTATTTCGTACAATCTATTTCGATTAATTTCTTCTTTTTAACTTAATTAAATCATTAATTTCTACCTCCTAACCCCCTAACTTGTGCCTAATTATAGATCTAGATCTCTAACTTTACTCAATTTCTTTAATTAATATTTTTTTCAAAAAGACATTATTTATCCTCATTCTCAAAAGAAAACTATTTAATTCATGCAATCACTTAAAGAATTTGATAAATTGAATTTGTAAACCTCTTAATCTCATCACAATATACTACAAATAATTTCAAAAAACATATCTTAACTCTTTATTATGAGATTCACAATTTTTATGCAAAAGATAGCTTTAAAACCATGGATCTTTAATTTCTTGCTTAGATCTATGAAAATTCAAATTAAAAACACCTAATAAAAATTTAATACATAAGAAAATAATAGATTTACCTTTAATTCAAAAACCTCCACGAATTTGTACCGATTGAGCAAAAGCCAGCTAAGTTTAAGTGAGAAATTGGAGGAGAAAGAGTGATTTTCTTACAAAATTGAAGGAATGAGGAGTGTTTGGATGCCAAGAAAATATCAGAGATGCAAGAATTTTTGAGAGAAAATTTTTCAATTCAGATCTAACAAATTTTAAAATGAAGAAGGATGGAGGAAAACCAAATAAAAGTAAACAGACGGTGTGGCTTTTTATAGCCAACTAACCATCTTTAAAAAATGGGCTATTTGCCCTCTAATTCCTCCCCTATTCTCCCTTGTTCTAATAGTTCTCCTTTTAACCACTAGTTTTAAATTTACACATTTAACCTCTACTCATTATTCCTAAATTAGTCTATATTATTATTATTATTATTTTTACTAATGCCCCGATTATTAATACCATAATTTATTTAATTTAATTATTATTTTTACTATTATTAACTAATTATTTATTTTATCCTATTTTAATTCCTATGACACAAAATCTGATTTTTCTCTCAAACCCATAATCTAATGCCCTATTCTACTAACTCGATTTTCAGGATGTGACACTGAGCGCCACTACATCATTGTGAACTCAAAATGCCTTAAAACTATCACAATGTCACCCTAAAACTCTAACACAAACAAACTTTCTATCACAAAATTTCACACTCGACAAAAAAAAGACAATTTAGAATAAATCTAAGGGCTGGTGGGCGAGAGATCTGATAGAGTAAGGGGAAGAAAACCCTCTTTATATACGAAACCAGGGAAAAAAATTTTAAAAATATTATGTGGGAGCCTATGACCGTCCGGGATTCCCGGGATGGGATGTTTCAAAATTATCTCGGGATTCCCTGTTAGGGTTATGGTTGAAATGTGAGGGAAGAAAATGCCTTCTGCAAGTGGCCCCCTGAACCCTATCCCTAAACTCAGCATTCTCGAGCATGAGAATTTGGAATAAAATTTAGATATCACATCCCAAATATTTTAGAAAAACGTTTCTAACAAGAAGCGTTTTTTTTAAAACAATTTAGACTTTTCAAGAAAATGCTTCTTGTTAGAAGCGTTTTTAAACTTGTCATTGTCATATCCAATCTTTTCCAACATTTTGAAGTTATGTTTGATATCCAGGGGTAGTATTTCTTATAAAATAAGTACATTCTGTGTAGAGGTTCCATACTGAAATTTCGAGCAGATTGTTTCCATAAGGAGATTTGCATAAGAAGAAGATTGTTTATGTTACAAATCTGAATTTCAAAAATCGACCCAACAAAGCAAATTAGTTCAAGTAAGTGTCATTGTTTGAATTTGGATAATGTATACTCATTTTTCTATATAATTGTTTTTTTTTGTTTTAAATATGTGAAATAAGTTATTTGGTTGAAGATAAGTAGACGAATTAGAGTTGTTATTTATTACAACGGTCAAATTTGCGACACCAAAATTAGAGACTTTTTTTTATCAACCTAATCTACAAAATTGGTTTTCAAACAGAGCATAAAATTGCACGAGCTTCGATCAAGAATTAAAAGGAAAGTGTCGACTTCAAGCCAGAGAAGAATTTCGAGCTTGAAATATAGATATCTAATGTCACTGAACCCTGTTAGATATGATAGCTCAAAGGCAACATGGAAGTCGAGGCGATGCTCAATTCGCATTGCTCTAGTGGAAATGCTATACCAGAGTTATATGTCTACTTTGTTTATGTTGAGGAAGGTGCTTTGAGTTTAACAACAGTTCCAATTAATGCCTATCAAGAACAAGAACCAGAAAGCTCAACCATTCGGTTGTGTGGTGGGTTCATAGCATTGTTACAAAGCTCCTATCAGGAAATGTCGAAATCATCAATAGGAAGGCATTTACCGATTTCAACCATCGATTTCAATTTTGGCGTACAATCCATCCAGTATTCGGGGTTAGTTGGTAACCTGAACATCAACACCCCGACACAACATTCTGTGAGTGCTTTTGATTTCAACTTCCAAACGTTGATATTCTATGTTAGAAACACTTATACGAGTATGCCATCAAGTTACACTGGTGGATGATTTGCAAGTGATTTTGGTTTTAACGTAGGGTTTATAAGAACGGCTGATGTACTCCCTACAACCTCCACAGATGCAGGGACATCTTGTTGGATCTGGTGCCCCAAGTGCAATATTTTTGTCTAAGTACACTTATAATTTTTAGAACAAATTGGTTAATAAAATTATTCATGAATTACATTAATACTTTGTATAATGTCCTCATAAGGTTTTTGCATGCAAAGAAAATGTTGCTCATTGGTTGTCTATTGTTTAAAATAATACTAAGTGGTATTACGTGGTCAGACCGTAGTACAAAAAGATAGCTTGTATTAGTAGATGAACCTAAACATGTCTTTAGTCTATTTGAAAATGAGAAAATCGATTGAAAGACTAATATGGCATCTATCAAATCCAATTGAGGAGATGCCTTGTCTTGGGCATCGGAGCGGATAACTTTTAGAAGTAGAGACATAGATGTGACTGGCTAAATTGACATTACATTGGACTGGACCCAAGTAGAATAGGTATTGAATCCGTTTATGGATCTATTCACTTGTGATGTTCATAGTGTGGCATACCTAAATCTTGAACGGATGGCGGACTATGTATATGTGGATCGTATATTTTGATGTAAGTAAAAGTCTAAGTTTGAATAGATAAGGAACCGAAAGCTAGTGTGTTAGATGCGACTTTTGCAGTATGTAACATTTTTCACAACAGTGGAATTCATAGCCTAAGAAATGAGTAAATGATATCCTCTCATAGGCATTACATGGTTGATAAAAAGTAAACGTGGTCAAGGGTCACGAGTCGTTCGTCTTTATGATGGATGACTTCATCACTATTTGATTAGTGATTGACTTTTTATGAAGGAATATGTAATGGTTACCATGAGATAAAATAGGATCATATTGGGCGAACGAATATTATCCCAAAGAGATTAATGATATCCTATGAGTGTAACACACTTATGATAAAATTATTAGATGAGCACTGAGTAGTTACTTTCGTAATGGTATGTTGTTGAGGAGAGCTTAGTCATGATACTACAGTGGAATGACTTTATGAATAAATGAGTTTATAATCAATAGGCGAAAAGCCATAACTTAATTATAAATAATTTGAGCCTCAACTGCATATGCCCAATCGGTCCCTTCGCTAACTCGTTGAAACCAAAAATGAATTGTGTATTTGAATAGAAATGAACAGAATGAATAGGAAATGAGAAATGAGAAACATTCAGGAATGATTATAGTTTTTTTTCGAAATGGAGAAATAGAATCATTTGGAAATGAATAAAGGTTTCCAAAATGGAAATGGAAATGATTAATTTACAATTCTATATGGATTACTTAAAAATGATTGGAAGAATGAGTTTATGTTTTTGAGTTGTTTTGAAGTCCGAAAATGAAAATAAACCATTCGGTCACAGTGAACATGTTGATTTATTTTCTCCAAATCTTATTAAGGGTAAAATCGTCAAATTTTATTAGGGGTAAAATAGGGATGAGAAAATTGTTTAATATAAAATATTAATGTTTATTTTGGAAAATAAAAAGATATGTATTGGGATGGATTAAATTATAAAGTGTTGGGTTAAAAGTCTAGAAAACACATATAATTGGGCCCAATACAATGAGATGCTCAAATCCCCGTCATAATACATATGAGGGGAAACACACCCTATTAGCCCCTCTCTTTCTCCTAGTTGGATAGGAAGTTGTTTTTCTATTTGAAATAAATATCTACAATTCAAAAAGGGTTCTATCTTCTCTACCTATAAATAGATGACGCCAGTAGAGTTATTTACACAAATTTAAAAGATTGTTACTTTGCTGAAAATAGAGAGAATTTATTCTCAACTATTAATTTTTTTCCCAGAATAGCAATTCTACTGGTTTTTATTAAAGAAGAGAGAATTTTTATTTTCACCCAAAAAAAAAGAAAACTTTTTCTAGTTCTGTGTTTTGATTCAATTAGTTCGAACCCACACTTGAAACAGTTCGTGATACGAGAATAGCGAAGAAGATCATTTGGTTGAAAGCTGGAAAACATCAAGGATTCACTTATCCGAAAACACAAGTACGATTTCGATCTAAAGTTTATTGCTATTAATATCATGAACCGGGTCAATTTTCAAAATTTTAATTTCCCACTGTGCAAGAAAACTATTCTATGCAAGCGTGTCTAATAATTTGATTTGGTGTATTGGTTTAGTGCTTGGAAAGTATGCTTTAGGTCTTAAAGTTCGATTTCCTTATTTTGGATTTTTCTATTAAATTTTGGCATTATGTTAAGCTTGAGCTTTCAGGATTATTTTATATTCTTCGTTGGATTGTGACAAGAATGAGTCTGTTGGTTTAGTGGTAAGACTTTAGCTTATCACTAGGTCTTGTGTTTGAATCCTGTGTTGCGTGTGAGGGTAATATTTTTGTCCTTTACAATTGTTAGTTATTGAGTTTAATTTAAATTCTAAAAAAAACCGGTAGGTGGGATTTGGATCAAATTAAATATCTATTTTTATTTTATTTTATTTTATTCTAGTTTTAATTTCATCAAATTCCTACTTTTTCTCCACTTGCAAACGTCCAATCTCCCACTTCCCCTTTTCATGTTACTGCCATTTTGTTTCCTCTCTTCTATCGTTTTCATTCCCTTTTCTCTTGGTTTCTTCTTTTTCTTTCTTTTTTTTTGCTTTAATCATTCTTGAATACTACCGATTATTTTGTGTGTTTTGTCACTGGGATTGTGTTCCGTTGCAGTGTAAGTTTCATTTTGTTACCATTGTTGTCTTTTTATTATTGTTTTAGTTTTAGTTCGTTTCTTCAACGAGTTGGGCATGAGTTGGTATATTTTTCCGTTAGCCACTGTGATTAGTGATTTCGTGGTTCTTGTTTAGGCAAAAGGGTTGTGAATCAAGATCCTCCAGCAAAGTAGGCTCGATTTTGGACACTGTTTCAGATAAGTAAGTAATTTAATTTTGGTTTAGGGTTTGAAATTTTGGTTTAAGGATGTGTTTTTAGATGGATTTTCTCTTGGTTAATTCGTGTGAATTGATGAACAATTGTATGTTTTGTGAGTTCCAATGGTGTAGTTGATCAAATCAACAATCAGGTGTGTAAAACTAACCCGAAACCTCGCTCAAAACTCAAGAAAATTGCGAAACATGGGTTATTTTTGAAACTGTCAAGCACCACATGACCGTGTGTTAGGCTGTGTGGTATACCATGTGCACCACACAGCCGTGTGACATGCTATGTGGAGCACATAACCTGGATGTGTATGTTGGAACGCCGGTACCCCATGGCGCAGCAGAATAAAATTAGATCCGGCGATCCAAATCATGGATCCATGTGTGAGGAACGAATCGGGGTGAAATAAAGGTTTCGAAATTACCAAAACTTCAATCTGAGTAGACAGCGACGCCTTGGCAACAAGAGTTTTGATCTACTGTCGAATCAAGCCTCAACCTTTTCCGATGTCGGCCTCTACGTAATCCACCCGGTTTGACTATGAACGGAAGAAATCTCCAAAACTGTTTTGGAGGCTTATTTGCTTGACGGCTGCTAGACCTAACAAGCAATCACTTAGGGTTTTCATATTTTTTTTGGTTTTGTCTCCTTTTAATACCTTTTATAATGGGTGCCTTTCTCATTGGGCCTTTTATAATAGGTATCCTCTTAATTGGGCCTTTTATAATTGGTATGTCTTGAATGTATTACAAGATTAAATAAATACAATAAAGTTTTTAACCGAAAATTATAATTACATTAATTATATCTGAAAATTATAATTACATTAATTATAATAAGGATTCCGGTAAACTATATTTATTTAAATTTATATATGAATCAAATTCATATATTAATAAAATTATGTTATCATTATGTGTACAACATCCTTGTACATATAATATGTTCAATATTTGATTGCCCAATTAAATTAATTCTTTAATTAATTTAATTTATGTGACAACCAAGCACAATACCAACTATATTTTATTCCGTTCATTTCAACCATAGGGTGTGACTCTGTAGGTTCTTGCAACGTTAGCAGTAATACTAGAACGATTCTATTGTCACAGACAATGAGTGGCATCTAGCAATGCATCATTGCTACGTAAGTTACAAGAAGTCATGATTCGACATAACCTTTCGTGATTAACCTTTCATGCATTAATCCTTAAGTCCTTTATCTCTGGAACGGATACAAGTCATGGGATAGTCACACTTGCATAATCCATCCCATGTTTCTTGATATCTTGAGTAGACTATGATATACAAATTAGTATGACATCTCATATCAACTTATTTGAGCATGGCCATGCATTTCTAGTCTCACTCAATCAAGTGGCCTAAGATATTACTCCTATTATGTAGGAGGGACTTATCCTTTATTGATCAACCATATCCCTCTACATAGATTGTGGTATATCCAACATCAGCCTTTATAGAACAACCTGTTACGGTGTACGTTTGACTGTATCAAAATATACAACTCACGATGCTGGGATAATAATGATCTGAAGTCTGAGGATCATATACATATTAATCACTATGAGTAATGTTGTGACAATTACATAATAATCCAAGAAACATACTCATAGCGGGTCAATCCAATATTTTGTTCTCTAACACACATATTCATGCATTGATTTTGACACTCCATATCAATGACAACTCTTTATCATCAATCAACTACATGTTAGTCTTAATGCATTATTATTGTCCTAGTCAACAATAATACTCGACTAAGGATCTTTTAAGAATAATCATATTATTCTCAGGACATTATTATAAAACAGTTTATCTATACACATAGAAAGAAAAACTGAAATAATAATGACAACGCTTTATATTAATAAACATGGTAAATTAAGTATGTTATTACAACCATCTCATGATTGATCTTTGGGCATACTCTTACAGTGTAGACCGTGTGCACCACACTGGCTATCTTTTTCTGCAGTGTGGGCCGCTTAGGCCAGTTTTGAAGCCCAAAAAGGGGCCAATTAAGGGACTTAATAATTTGGTCTATGGGCGTTGTGTATGCTCGAAAAAGCGTAAGTTTCAATATGCAAACTTAGGTATGCGTAAGAAGTAGGGGTGAGCGTTCGGTCGAATCGAATGAAAAAATTTCGAGTTAATCGAGTTGATGAATCCTATTTTATCATCCTAACTCGATTTTAAATTTTCTCAAATCAAATCGAATGAGATTGAATTAAAATTGAATCGATTCGAATATATTTGTTCGAGTTAAATTAAAAAAAATGACTTAAGGTCCTTATAACTGCTGTCACCCACCAGTAATCAAATTTGTTATTAAATTTCACTCTTCAAATTTATTTATTAATCTTTTATATATGTGTTAGCTTCTTTGCTTGCTTGGTTGCTTCAATTATCTTCTGATTTTTGTCATTATGTATTTTCAAATTAAAAAATATATTAAATATAAAAAATGTGATATTTTAATAAAAGTTATCTTAAAGATAAAATGTGAATTTGGTTCCAACATAAAATTTTAACACGAATATTTTATGTCATCATCAATAATTCAATTTTAACAGAAATTTATAAAGATTTAATATGATTGAACAATTTAATAATATAAATAGTACAAAATATGAAATTTAATTTAATAATATAAATAGTAGATATAAATAAAATTATTACTATTTAGGTTTAGAGACTTTTTTGGATAATTTTTTATTTGGGGATAAAGGGTGAAAAGTAAAAGTGTAGGGGGAAAATAAAAAGTTTTGAGGGTCGGGGGAGTAAAATTTTGGAGGAAAAGTAAATGGGGGAAAATATACAAAAAAAAAATTGCGGGGGGGAGGGATGAGTTTGGGGTAGATGAGGGTGGGATGGGAGGGGAGTAAAAGTTTGGGGGAAAGTGGGAGGGAGTAGAAGTATTGGGAGAAAGTAAAAAAGATTGAGGGTTTGGGGTAAAAATATAAAATATTATAGTTTGGTATTCGATTTATTTGAATTACTCGAGTTATTCGAATTCGAAAATCAAACTCAATTCGAACTCAAAATTTGAAAAAAATTAAATTGACTCGAATAACTCGATTCGTTTAACTCGAAATTTGAATTTTTTTTTCAATTTTTGAGTCGAATCAAGTTTTGCTCACTCCTAGTAGGAAGCGGGTTAAATAAGTTTCGATAAGTATATTAATATGATATGATATGCTCTATAAATATGTATGTTATCTATGCAAGCTATATAATTTGTAAGTACCATATGTTATGTTATGCTCCGTATAAAAATATATGTGTACGCATGCCATACAATTTGTGTTATATGCATGTATGATATTATGTCTATCTTTTAGGGTGGGATTTGACATGATGGAGGAAGTGTTATATGGCAATATTTATTGCAATTATGGCGGCTAGACTGCAAATTTCTGTTTGGCAGTTCAACAGCATATTTATGAGTGGCACACCGCCATGTACTAGTGTAATTGGATGGATGGACTCTTGTAGTCCTAATTGGTGTGATTGGTTGGACGGAGATGGTGTGTAGCAGATGGGGGTAGGATATGATATGTTACAAGATATGCTTTGATACGAAATATGGTATGATATGATACGTTATAAGATATGCTTTGATATGGAATCTGATGTGCTGTGGTACATTCTGATATATATATTTATACTGCATTTTGTGGGTCAAATCACACACTGGGCATAAAGCTTACACATTTGTTTGCCTTGTTTCAGGTGACCTTCAAGCTTAGGATTTGACAACGACACTGGAGCCCAGTTTCACGCTTTTGATTTAGTATGTTATGGACTTATATTTTTTAAGGACTTTTTCAAACTTTTGGGACATTTTAATTTGTTTGGGACTTAAAAACTTATTTTTGGTTTTTTTCATGAGAAAGTTCTAGTTCTTAAACCGGTGATTAAATCAAGACAATTAACAATAAACTAAGGGTATATAAAACCGATTATTAACATATTTTCTACTGCCAAGTTTTTATTTATTATTCGACAAAATGTTTTATCACACTAATCAATTGAATAAATTGGATTTGTTTTATTAAAGCTATTAAAGTCATTTTGCCAAAGTCTAAGGGCAAATTTGTAATTTTTCCCAAGCATGATGTTTGAAATGCTTTTATTAATGTAGTAATTAAAATGAGCTAATTTGCTATTATAGAGCAAGAGGAGTTGAGAATCTGTCTCGATCGGGGAAAGAATAAAGTCTTGGATTTTGAAAATGAGGTAAGTTGTATGTGATTTAAGCAATATTTTTATTAGCATGTTGAGAAATGCTTGTCATTATATTGATGAATGATGCATTACTAAAATGAGTAGTTAATATGAAGTAGATAAGGTCCCATATAAGACCATGTCCGGGACATGGCCTCGGCACCAAGTTGAAATCTCGTATAAGACCATATTTGGGATATGGCATCGATACATAAGAGGTAATCCCGTATAAGACCATATCCGGCATATGGCTTCGGAAATGAATACGGAGATCGTATAAGACCATATCTGGGATATGGCATCGATACATGAGAAGTAATCCCATATAAGACTATATCCGGGATATGGCATTGGCATCTAAGAGTGACACCATGTAAGAACACCTCGAGGATGTGGCATTGGCTTTATAGTACAGTAGTGACGATAAACATGCGTCTTTGATTTCCCCTTGTGGACAGTGGGATAAGTAGACGAAATTAGAAAAAGAGATATGAATGATATATAAGTCATGTGAACAAGTGAATACAGGTACTCGTGAATGAGTCACGTGGGATCGGTTTCAATATGCGGCACGATATGTGCTAGATAAGGGCAATTATAAGCAAGTATTGTCAAGAAGTCTTGACTCGTGTACGGTTAGCTAATATCATGGAGGGATTATCTCATAAACATTCCTATTTCTATTTATTTCCATGCAACTTACTAAGCTTTATGCTTACCCCTTTTTCTTTACCCTTCTTTCTTATAGTATTGCCAAGATAACTCGAGGTTCGTGGAAGCAGGAGTTCGGAAATCACGCTATCGACAACACTTTGGTATAACAATTTTATACTTATTTTGAATATGGCAGGTATAGGACTTGAGTATTTTGTTAAGTTGTAATTGTTGGTCAATGTGTTGGCCTTGTAAGTTTGTAAGGGTTATTTAGTAAATGACTTTATGAATTAGGCAAATACTTGGCAAATTCTTTTGCTTAATGAAGATAGAATTTATGAAGTGTTTATCCCTTTAATTTTCTTGTATGTTGGAATGGGTCCTTAGACTTGCTTGGGGTAGGAGTTGTATTGTTTGGAATGGAAGTATGTATGTGTGCATTTTAGGGTGGAAATGGCTTGGTATATAGCCTACCAATTGACCACATAAGTAGACACACGGGCGTGGGTATAAAACGTGTGGAAGGCATGGGCAGCACATGGGCGTGCACCTAGGCCGTGCGAAGTCTGCACCTTTCACTTGAGATTTAAATCACCACACGGCTGGGACACACAGGCGTGTGTATAGGCTGTATGGAGAAGTCAGAATGCTAAGGTTTTACAGACGGGCCAGGGCCACGGGCGTGCCATGGCCGTGTGAATTTAGTCAGTGTCGACCACGAGTGGAAGACACGAGCATGCTTTAGAGGTACACGGGCATGTCCCTAGGTCTACACGGGCGTGTGGCCTCTGTTTTGTCAAAAAGTTTTTTGAACTCGCGAAAGTTTCCGGAAGGATCCCGATACCTCTCGGAAGTGTGTTTAGGGCCTCCTAGGCCGATTATGTGTGAGCAATAGTGTTAAATGAAATTTTATAACCCTATTCTAGATGTTTATGCAAGATTAGCTAGGTAATGCCTCAAACCCTATTCCGGCTTGAACACGGGCAAAGGGTGTTACAAAAGTATTATCCATAACCTCATTGTCTGAAACCTGTGTTAGAGGTAGGGTTAAGAAAACTTTCAGGAGGAGTGACTGTAACGGTGGAGAAAAAGTTGAAACTTGAGTCGGGGTGACAACGGGTGTAATTATTAATGAGTTCTTTAATCACAGCAACTGTTGCCGACCTGAGTCGCATTTTAGCTTTTCTTCACAGTCACAATCACTCCTTGTAACAGTCCGTTTTCAGTAGAATCGGAATAATGGTTTCAGAACCACAAATTCGAGTCATAAAGAAAATTTATTTTAATATTATTGCATAGTCTGCATTATGATAGGAAAGACGTATGAAAATTTTGATAAGAAAATTTTATCGATTTCATGTTTAATTATGGAAAGGACCAAATTGCATAAAATACAAAAGTTGAATTCTAGTAGCTATAAGGATTAATTAGCTATGGAATTCAAAACTTGAGGTCCTTATTGTAACAGCCCATTTAGGGGCTAGTCGAAACAGTAGTTTCGTAACCACTAATCTGAGGTTGAAGAAAATTATTTTTATATTATTTTATGAGTTATGGCATGATTATATAGGTGTATGAAAATTTTGGTGCTTTAATTTTAGCGATTGCATGCTTAATTGCGAAAAAGGACTAAATCGCATAAGGTGTAAAAGTTTTTTTTTTACAAGCTAAAGGTGTTTAATAGCTATAGAATATTAATTTTAGGTCCTTAAATTGCAATTAACCCCTCTAGTAATGGTTGACAGGCCATAGGGGACAAAAAGATGTCAAAATTGGTCAAGTTGGTGGATTAGGTCATAAATTGTCTAGAAATAAAATAAAATAAAGAAAAGAAAGATATCATCTTTTCTCTCCATCTTCTCCACCGAAAATACCAGAAAAATAGAGGTTTGAAAGCTTAAAATTTTCAACAACTTGTCCTCTTTGCAAGTAAGTGATTTTGGTGATTTTTCTTGATGATTTTTGTACTTTTAGGACCCTTGTATCACGATCTAACTAATGAGGGGACTATTTTGCAAAATGGTTAAGAGTCTAGGGTTTCTCCATATGAGTATTCATGTTAATTTCTGAAATTTTACGGAAGAAAATGAATCTTAGTTGTTAAATAAATAACTTTTGTGAAAGGTGTTTCCATGAAAACACCTAAAAGGACCATTTTGCAAAGGTTATAAAATAGATATAAGAAATAATGAGAATTTGGAGTTGCTATAAGCTTAAAATGTGTTCGGCTAGGCTTGATTAATAAGGAAATTTGATGAAAATCGATATACGAGCCTAGGGGTAAAATCGTAATTTTGTGAAAGTTTAAGGGCAAAATGGTAATTTTGCCAAAGTATGATTATTGAAATGTATTGATTAATGTGGTAATTAAATTAGCTAATTTTTTTATTATAGATCAAGAAGAACGAGGAATTTACCTTGACCGAGGAAAAGATAAGGTTTCGGACTAGATCGCAAAATTTCATATTTTGGTACCGAGGTAAGTTTGTGTGTAATAAATTCAACATCATGCTAGTATGTTTTAAAATGTTTGATATTCGTGAAGATGAATAATATTTCTATGAAAATGAGTATTGATGTTAAATGAGAAAATGATAAAAATTTATGATGTTAAAGTCCCGGTTGGATTTTAAAAAGTAAGAGGGTATCATCATCAAAACATGAGATTGGTAAGGTCCCCTATAAGACCATATCTGAGACATGTCCTTGGCACCGAATTGAGATCCCATATAAGACCATATCTAGGATGTGGCATCGGCATCGAATAGGGAATATCGTATAAGACCATATCTAGGATATGGCATCGACATCGATATGAGATCCCATATAAGACAATATCTGGGATATTGCATCGACATGGAGATGTGACCCCATGTAAGACCATATCTGGGATATGGCATTGGCGTCATGTTTATGTGTATGATGATGATTGTGTATCCTCGGGTATTCCAAGTGATTCATCGGGATAAGTAGTTAAGCTTATAATAGAGATGAAATTAGTGCTAAAGCTATGTGATGAAGTGATACAGGTACATGTAAGTAATTCACGAGAAATATTTACGATGTGTGACATGACATGTAATTGGTAAGAGTAAGCATGAGTAAGTTATGGCAATATGCTTGAGACTTGGTGTTTTTATTCACTGCAATGGATGGATAACATTATGAGCCTTATTGCTGCTATTTATTTCATGCAAAATTACTAAGCTTCATGCTTACCTCTCTCATTTCCCTTTTCCTTATATTATCGCCAAGCTAACTCGAGGATCGTGGGACGTTGGAGTTCAGAATCACACTATCAACTTCTCTTTGGTATAGCATAGTTTAATTTATTTTGAGTATGGCATGTATAGGAACTTGGTTATTTTGTGTTATGTCATATTTATTAGCCAATATGTGGCTTTTAATTTTGTTCAATTCATTCTGTAAATGGCCATTGGAAATTGGCCAATGCTTGACAAGTTTATATATTCAATGATGATGAAGTTCATGAAATGTATGCTTGTGTGGATGTTTTGATTTTGGGTTCTTAGAAGTGCCTTATAGTCATGATGTATGTTGAATTGAATTGGTATAAGTGTGGTTGCTTTGTAGGGTGGCAATTGGCTAGGTAGATAGCCTTACAATTGTCCACACGGGTTGACACACGGGCATGTGTCTAGGCCGTGTGTGACACACGATCATCCTCATGGGTGTGTTGATAGGTCGTGTGTCCCCATGCATGCTAGGTTGGCAAGTTAGAATAGCCAGTAGTAAACACACGGGCTGAGACACGACCGTGTGTCTCAACCGTGTGAGAGACACGGCCTAAGACACGGGCAAGTGCCCGGGCCGTGTGAAGTCTGCACCTGAAATTAGGAATTTAATTCAACACACAGTCTAAGGACACAGGCGTGTGCCTTGGCCGTGTGACCTAAATGGGATGATGACGTCATAAACAGAATGTCAAGGTTTTCACACACTGGTGAAGACACGGGCGTGTCATGGCCGTGTGAGGGACACGGACCATGGACACGGGCGTGTGTCCGGCCGTGTGAAAACCCCTGTAGGATTGAAATGAAAAATAAAATTCATACGGACTAGGGACATAGGCGTGTGTGACCACACGGCCTGCTCACACGGGCGTGTCCCTCATCACACGGGCATGTGGCCTTGTTTTGTGTAAAAATTTTCTAAGTGTTCAAAAGTTTCCGGTTTAGTCCCGAACTATTCCATATGTATGTTTAAGGTCCGGTACACCTATAAGAAGGACGTTATAGTTTCGAATGAGAAGTTTTAAGTAGGAATGAGATTGTATGTTTGAGTAAGCTAAGTATGGTAATACCTCGTACCCGGTTCCGACGTTGGATACGGGTAAGGGGTGTTACACTTATATGGCAGTTAGACCATTAAATGGAGTTAGTAGATATTTTTGATGAATCATCCATGGAAAATTAGAAAAAGAAAAGGACTAAATTGGAATGTTGAAAAATTAATAGATGATAATTAATTTAAATAGAAATATCATATTATTATTATCATCTTCTTCCCCAAAATACATGGAAACCCTAGGAAAAAGAAAGGAAATCAAGTAATCAAGAGAAAGGAAACCCGGCCCATTCACTACGACCGAGTCTGGTTATGTTAGTGAAAATACCTTTCTTTACTTAGAACTTAAAGCATGAAAATTTTCTGTTATTAAAAATAATTCATATTACAACTTTAGAAAAAAATATATATATAAATACTTTGATTAAAAGATTGCTATAATAAAAATCGTTTTCACATAGTAATATATTTTAAGAAAAACATAATATATAATAATATCAACAAAATAGCAATAACAATAGTAACAATAATATATAAAGTACTTTAAACCAAAGGGCCCTTATTACATCAAATAAAATTTCAAAATACTGATAATATAAAATAGTTAAATAAAGTAAAACATCTTCGGCATGAAAATCCCCTTCTGCATGGGCCACCTTGTATCCACTCCAACCCGGTCCGATCAACTTGTCACCTGCGATGCTTGAAAATAATTGGGTGAGTCATAATGACTCAGTGTGTAAGTTAACCACTGAAATCCACCCACATGCTAGCCACATAATATCCCATCTATCAAATGCAACAAGTAATGTATATTCATTTTAACAATTACCACAATCTGGGCTTGGCCCACATTCAAATCATACTCAAATACTGGGCTAGGCCCATTCCTCAATAAACCACATATCAACTGGGCTTGGCCCATCTCCACGTATGTTCCCAAAACATACCTATCCACATGTCATATTGGGCTTAGCCCATTACCATATCTTTTCATAAATGAAATAATGCAATCATGAAACCCAACCCAAGCCTAGGGTCCATCCGCTACACACCCCCTGATCCAGCCTACCACACACCAGGGGACTAACGAGTCACCCTCTCCTTTTCCCTCCAAAAAGGCAACCAATGCCATCCACGATGGAGCACATAGCAACCCATCAAGCCACAATATGGCATAAAGCCGATATCAATCAAGGTAACCACGCGAACTAAATCGCAAAGATCCACAACGCGACCTCAGTCAGCGCCAATCCACGATGTAGCACAAAGCTGACATCAACCACGTACTCGAAGTACACCCGTACCTTCTTTTCATAACCCACCCATGCATATGCCACATAAAATATAATCGTGATAATGCATGCACATGCTTATTAATATCTATAAACATACTCATAAACAAATAATCACATTGCAACAGGTCCGATACTAACCTGATCATCGCTATACCCTTTAGGGGTATATATGGCACACTTATTACTGCACTTGTTAGTAAAACATATAACACATAAAACCCGGAAACAGTGGGTTAGTTACACACCTTATAACCTGAAGTTCTAAACCCTCGATCCCGACGCTATCGACTAGCGAAACTACCGCTATCTGCCTATAGCTATCTCCTGCCGCTGGCCCACACCCCGGTGGCCAATCCCGAACTGCTGAAACCGCTCTTTTCTTGAACTTTGGAATAGGGACCTTCCCTTGCCCACTCTGACTGGTTGTGGCCTCCATAAAAAACTTAATCAGGTAAACAGGTTAACCCCCAAAACACCACTTAAGCATTTAATCTAAATAAATACCTCTTACCAACTCAACTTGAATCCCGAACGCTACTCTATGCCACTGCAACTGCTGACTAAACGACCTTGCTAACCACTCCCTATTGCTCCAGCTAGAAACGACCACCACCAAGGAAGTAAGGTTCGGCTCAGGGACTTGTAACCAAAGTGAAGAGAATGTGAGAATGGATGATTCGGCAAGGCTCTTAGATAGTGTTTGGGATATTCAGCAATGGTAGTTTTCTATGGATGGTTACGATTTAAGCAAGGTTTAAAAAGAAAAAGGTGAGAAGGGAGAGGAATATAGGTTCATAAAAGGTTAAGCCCTCTGCTACTTTCGGCTACAAAGAAATGGCATGAAAAAGGGGTTTGCTTGGACTAACTTTCGGCAATGGACAAGGGAAAATAAATACAAACGAAGGAAAGAACTTTTTGGCAAGGGAGAGAAACAAATGATGAATGAAACAAGCACCTCCCTCCCCCCTATTTATAATATTCGGCCAAGCCCCAAGCTCCCAAAAAAAAATCCTAAAATCTCTCCTAAAACACCTCCCTTCCATCCATTTTAAAAGTTTGAATGAGTCAAACTTTTACCTAGCCAAATTTAAAAAAAAATGACCAAGTCTTCTCCACCTTTCAAGCATCCAAAAACCGCCCAGCTTCTATCCTCCTTGACGCAAAAACAAGGCCCCAAATGCTACCCTTGCGAATCGAACCTGAGCCCCTTCCCCCTGCAAATGGCGTTACTTCTCCATGCTCTAAGTGGCGCCTCCTTGCCACTCTGCCAAGCCACTCTTTATGCCAAAACTCCACCAAAAATTCTCTTAAGACCCCCTCTATCCAAGTTCTCCTTTTTAGCCCCTAAAACTAAAAATTTTCCAAAGCGTTCTACCATCACCTAGGGTTCTCAGGACCCCTAAAACTTACCCAAACACACACTGAAGTGTGCCAACACCCGAGCTAAGCACCAGAAATCCAACCCCTAAAACCAGGGTGTTACAATTCTACCCTCCTTAAAATAATTTCGTCCCCGAAATTACTTGTCTAAACTAACAGTCCAATTCCTCCCGCTACGCTATGGCTGCGCACTCTGATCTTAAAGAGCTAACATACTTCCCAATCATAGTCTCTAAGTTCGCACTCAAAATTCAAAGCAACTCAGAAAAGAGCTATTCCCACAAGCAAGCAAAGCAATTAAAGCATGCACCAAAGCAGAGGAGCTTACCCGACATCACCTCCTTGGTTGATTCTGACTGGAACCATTCCCTCCATGGCTTGAACCATGACCCCTCGTTGATCGAGGACAGTTCTTAACCAGATGTGCCTTAGATCCGCACCGAAAGCATGTTTTACTATTCCCCCAACACTTTCCTGTGTGAGGTCTTCCACATCGAGCACAGAGACAATTCCGATTCTCAGCAACTGGCACGGGTGTATGTACCGTATTCCCAACTCTCGGTCTTTTCTGAGCATCTCCAAACGATGCTGACCATCCAACACTTCTCTTATTCTCGTTCCTATTCTTTCCTCGGTTTTCCCTTACCGTCCTCTTAACTTCTTTGGCTATACGAGCTTTCTCCACTAGCACCGCGAAGTCTCTTTCCCTCTGCGGAGCGATCAGCACTCGAAGTTCATCTCGCAATCCGTCTTCAAACCGGACTTACCTCTCATAGTCAGTGGCCACAATTCCCTTAGCATACTGACTTAGCCGTACAAATTCTGCTTCGTATTCCGCTATCGACTTATTTCCTTGCACCAGATTTAGAAACGCCTTCCTTTGCGCATCTAAGTAGCTTGCTCCAACGTATTTTCCTTCAAACTTTTCCTTAAAGTAATCCCAATCCAATCGATCTGCCGGTACACCTTGTTTGACAGTGAGCCACCATCGATAAGCCTCGTCCCGAAGTAGCGAAACAGCACCTTTCAACTTTTCCTCTGGGGCACAATCCAAGTCGTCCATAATTCTCTCGACTCCTTCTAGCCAATACTCCGCTACGTTCGGAGCCGTTCCCGACACTCCTCTAAAAACTTCAGCCCCGTTCGACCTAAGTCTCCCGGACACTGACTTCCGAGCTCCATTTCCCCTACTAGCTCTTGCCACTTGCTGAAGCACGCGTAACATAGCCTGCGACACTGCGTCCTCTTCACTTATCGGATCTTGTTCCTCTACATCCACTGCTGGCGGCACTTCGCTTTCTGACCCATAGCCAGACCCTACTGGTTCCGAAGCTGTCATTCTACCTCTACCGCGTCCCCTAGAACTCATCTCTAGCGCTTCGATTTAATCTGTTTAGAAAGTTTTATGGATTAGAAATTATTGTTTCACTGTTTTATCCACGAGCAATTTTATGCAATGAAGGTTCCGAGAGTAGTTCTTTCGAGCAATCAAGTTTCTTTTTCCTACCCAGGGGTAATTTCGTCATTTTTCCTAAAGAGATATTTCGGTAATAACTCAGGGTCAATTTTGAAAATAGTTTTTCCAACTTAGAGATTTTTCAAAATTTGCAAATCTCAAGAGTCATCTTGAAAGTTTTGTTTCTCAAACAAAGTGTGTTGCAAAAATTTCAGAAAGTAGGGTCATTTTCGTAATTTTGGAAATCATGGGCATTTTCGTAAATTCTCAAAATCGAGATATCACAACATTTTACAAAATAGAATTTTTTGGTATTTAGTAAAGTAGGAATATTTCAGTAGAAGTTGAGAGAAATTTGAAAATTTAGAAACCAAGGGCATTTCGGTAATTTTGTCAACCAGGGGTATTTTCGTAAATTTCCACAAATCAGAGTATCCTAATATTTTGAAAACTCGGATTTTAGTATTTTGCAAGGTAAAGAGCATTTTATCAAAATTTGAGGGTAGTACAGTAATTTTGCAATACAGGGGCGTTTTGGTAATTTTGCCACTAGGGCATTTTGGTAATTTTGTAAATCGAAAGAAAAACGTCCTTCACAATCAGATTTAAGGTTTCACAAACCATAGGGGTAAATTTGAAAATTTAAAAACAGGGAATTTAGAAAACAGCAAAGCTAATTCCCTTTCGGGTTTTAATAATTAGTTCAGCCTGTGAACAAGTCCTCTTGGTTAAGGTGAACCGTAGCTACGCACCAGGTAGGATTCGAGTAAAGAGGAGGTGAGTCGCTAGGACTGCTTAAATACCAAGCTCTTACTGAATGCCACTCCTAGACATGCGTACAGTGGTTACCGCACCTTAACTCGGCGACTTACTTCACAGGTTTGTTTAATAACCTTAAGTTTTATGCATATGTTTGAGTAAACTAATCCTAGGGTCCAATAGCCTTAATATTCTAATCTACGAGCCCACTCTAAAACCATAATAGATCACACCAACAAATCATTTTAAAAGCTAGAAGTACTTACCTGGTGGACTTCGGGTCGGAGGTACAAGTGCCATGCCAGTATAACCTGAAAACTTTTTATAAAAGCCCATTTTTCAAAAAGCCCATTTTTCAAAAAGTCCATTTTGAAAACTGTTTCGGGCCCAAAAACCCTCAAAGCCGAGTTTTGAACTTGGCTCTGATACCAAACTGTAACATCCCCAAACCCGGCCCATTCACTACGACCGAGTCTGGTTATGTTAGTGAAAATACCTTTCTTTACTTAGAACTTAAAGCATGAAAATTTTCTGTTATTAAAAATAATTCATATTACAACTTTAGAAAAAAAAATATATATATAAATACTTTGATTAAAAGATTGCTATAATAAAAATCGTTTTCACATAGTAATATATTTTAAGAAAAACATAATATATAATAATATCAACAAAATAGCAATAACAATAGTAACAATAATATATAAAGTACTTTAAACCAAAGGGCCCTTATTACATCAAATAAAATTTCAAATACTGATAATATAAAATAGTTAAATAAAGTAAAACATCTTCGGCATGAAAATCCCCTTCTGCATGGGCCACCTTGTATCCACTCCAACCCGGTCCGATCAACTTGTCACCTGCGATGCTTGAAAATAATTGGGTGAGTCATAATGACTCAGTGTGTAAGTTAACCACTGAAATCCACCCACATGCTAGCCACATAATATCCCATCTATCAAATGCAACAAGTAATGTATATTCATTTTAACAATTACCACAATCTGGGCTTGGCCCACATTCAAATCATACTCAAATACTGGGCTAGGCCCATTCCTCAATAAACCACATATCAACTGGGCTTGGCCCATCTCCACGTATGTTCCCAAAACATACCTATCCACATGTCATATTGGGCTTAGCCCATTACCATATCTTTTCATAAATGAAATAATGCAATCATGAAACCCAACCCAAGCCTAGGGTCCATCCGCTACACACCCCCTGATCCAGCCTACCACACACCAGGGGACTAACGAGTCACCCTCTCCTTTTCCCTCCAAAAGGCAACCAATGCCATCCACGATGGAGCACATAGCAACCCATCAAGCCACAATATGGCATAAAGCCGATATCAATCAAGGTAACCACGCGAACTAAATCGCAAAGATCCACAACGCGACCTCAGTCAGCGCCAATCCACGATGTAGCACAAAGCTGACATCAACCACGTACTCGAAGTACACCCGTACCTTCTTTTCATAACCCACCCATGCACATGCCACATAAATATAATCGTGATAATGCATGCACATGCTTATTAATATCCATAAACATACTCATAAACAAATAATCACATTGCAACAGGTCCGATACTAACCTGATCATCGCTATACCCTTTAGGGGTATATATGGCACACTTATTACTGCACTTGCTAGTAAAACATATAACACATAAAACCCGGAAACAGTGGGTTAGTTACACACCTTATAACCTGAAGTTCTAAACCCTCGATCCCGACGCTATCGACTAGCGAAACTACCGCTATCTGCCTATAGCTATCTCCTGCCGCTGGCCCACACCCCGGTGGCCAATCCCGAACTGCTGAAACCGCTCTTTTCTTGAACTTTGGAATAGGGACCTTCCCTTGCCCACTCTGACTGGTTGTGGCCTCCATAAAAAACTTAATCAGGTAAACAGGTTAACCCCCAAAACACCACTTAAGCATTTAATCTAAATAAATACCTCTTACCAACTCAACTTGAATCCCGAACGCTACTCTATGCCACTGCAACTGCTGACTAAACGACCTTGCTAACCACTCCCTATTGCTCCAGCTAGAAACGACCACCACCAAGGAAGTAAGGTTCGGCTCAGGGACTTGTAACCAAAGTGAAGAGAATGTGAGAATGGATGATTCGGCAAGGCTCTTAGATAGTGTTTGGGATATTCAGCAATGGTAGTTTTCTATGGATGGTTACGGTTTAAGCAAGGTTTAAAAAGAAAAAGGTGAGAAGGGAGAGGAATATAGGTTCATAAAAGGTTAAGCCCTCTGCTACTTTCGGATACAAAGAAATGGCATGAAAAAGGGGTTTGCTTGGACTAACTTTCGGAAATGGACAAGGGAAAATAAATACAAACGAAGGAAAGAACTTTTTGGCAAGGGAGAGAAACAAATGATGAATGAAACAAGCACCTCCCTCCCCCCTATTTATAATATTCGGCCAAGCCCCAAGCTCCCAAAAAAAAATCCTAAAATCTCTCCTAAAACACCTCCCTTCCATCCATTTTAAAAGTTTGAATGAGTCAAACTTTTACCTAGCCAAATTTAAAAAAAAATGACCAAGTCTTCTCCACCTTTCAAGCATCCAAAAACCGCCCAGCTTCTATCCTCCTTGACGCAAAAACAAGGCCCCAAATGCTACCCTTGCGAATCGAACCTGAGCCCCTTCCCCCTGCAAATGGCGTCACTTCTCCATGCTCTAAGTGGCGCCTCCTTGCCACTCTGCCAAGCCACTCTTTATGCCAAAACTCCACCAAAAATTCTCTTAAGACCCCCTCTATCCAAGTTCTCCTTTTTAGCCCCTAAAACTAAAAATTTTCCAAAGCGTTCTACCATCACCTAGGGTTCTCAGGACCCCTAAAACTTACCCAAACACACACTGAAGTGTGCCAACACCCGAGCTAAGCACCAGAAATCCAACCCCTAAAACCAGGGTGTTACACCCAGAATAGCAATTCTACTAGTTTTTGTTAAAGAAGAGAGAATTTTTATTTTCACCAAAAAAAAAAAGAAAACTTTTTCTAGTTCTGTGTTTTGATTCAATTAGTTCGAACCCACACTCAAAACAGTTCGTGATACGAGAATAGCGAAGAAGATCGTTTGGTTGAAAGCTAGAAAACATCAAGGATTCACTTATCCGAAAACACAAGTACGATTTCGATCTAAAGTTTTTTGCTATTAATATCACGAACCGGGTCAATTTTCAAAATTTTAATTTCCCACTGTGCAAGAAAACTATTCTATGCAAGCGTGTCTAATAATTTGATTTGGTGTACTGGTTTAGTGCTTGGAAAGTATGCTTTAGGTTTTAAAGTTTGATTTCCTTATTTTGGATTTTTCTATTAAATTTTGGCATTATGTTAAGCTTGAGCTTTCGAGCTCTTCGTTGGATTGTGACAAGAATGAGTCTGTTGGTTTAGTGGTAAGACTTTAGCTTATCACTAGGTCTTATGTTTGAATCCTGTGTTACGTGTGAGGGTAAATTTTTGTCCTTTACAATTGTTAGTTATTGAGTTTAATTTAAATTCTAAAAAAACCGGTAGGTGGGATTTGGATCAAATTAAATATCTATTTTTATTTTATTTTATTTTATTCTAATTTTAATTTCATCAAATTCCTACTTTCTCTCCACTTGCAAACGTCCAATCTCCCACTTCCCCTTTTCATGTTACTGCCATTTTGTTTCCTCTCTTCTGTCGTTTTCAATCCCTTTTCTCTTGGTTTCTTCTTTTTCTTTCTTTTTTTTCGCTTTAATCATTCTTGAATACTACCGATTATTTTGTGTGTTTTGTCACTGGGATTGTGTTCCGTTGCAGTGTAAGTTTCATTTTGTTACCATTGTTGTCTTTTTATTATTGTTTTAGTTTTAGTTCGTTTCTTAAACGAGTTGGGTATGAGTTGGTATATTTTTCCGTTAGCCATTGTGATTAGTGATTTCGTGGTTCTTGTTTAGGCAAAAGGGTTGTGAATCAAGATCCTCCAGCAAAGTAGGCTCGATTTTGGACACTGTTTCGGATAAGTAAGTAAATGAATTTTGGTTTAGGGTTTGAAATTTTGGTTTAAGGATGTGTTTTTAGATGGATTTTCTCTTGGTTAATTCATGTGAATTGATGAACAATTGTATGTTTTATGAGTTCCAATGGTGTAGTTGATCAAATCAACAATCAGGTGTGCAAAACTAACCCAAAACCTCGCTCAAAACTCGAGAAAATTGCGAAACATGGGTTATTTTTGAAATTGTCAAGCACCACACGACCGTGTGTTAGGCTGTGTGGTATACCATGCGCACCACACAGCCGTGTGACATGCTATGTGGAGCACATAACCTGGATGTGTAGACCGTGTGCACCACACTGGCTATCTTTTTCTGCCGTGTGGGCCGCTTAGGCCAGTTTTGAAGCCCAAAAAGGGGCCAATTAAGGGACTTAAGAATTGGGTCTATGGGCATTGTGTATGCTCGAAAAAGCGTAAGTTTCAATATGCAAACTTAGGTATGCGTAAGAAGTAGGGGTGAGCGTTCGGTCGAATCGAATGAAAAAATTTCGAGGTAATCGAGTTGATGAATCCTATTTTATCATCCTAACTCGATTTTAAATTTTCTCAAATCAAATCGAATGAGATTGAATTAAAATTGAATAGATTCGAATATATTTGTTCGAGTTAAATTAAAAAAATGACTTAAGGTCCTTATAACTGTTGTCACCCACCGTAATCAAATTTGTTATTAAATTTCACTCTTCAAATTTATTTATTAATCTTTTATATATGTGTTAGCTTCTTTGCTTGCTTGGTTGCTTCAGTTATCTTCTATTTTTTGTCATTATGTATTTTCAAATTAAAAAATATATTAAATATAAAAAATGTGATATTTTAATAAAAGTTATCTTAAAGATAAAATGTGAAATTGGTTCCAACATAAAATTTTAACATGAATATTTTATGTCATCATTAATAATTCAATTTTAATAGAAATTTATAAAGATTTAATATGATTGAACAATTTAATAATATAAATAGTACAAAATATGAAATTTAATTTAATAATATAAATAGTAGATATAAATAAAATTATTACTATTTAGGTTTAGAGATTTTTTTTGGATAATTTTTTATTTGGGGATAAAGGGTGAAAGTAAAAGTGTAGGGGGAAAATAAAAAGTTTTGAGGGTCGGGGGAGTAAAATTTTGGAGGAAAAGTAAATGGGGGAAAATATTCAAAAAAAAATTGGGGGGGGGAATGAGTTTGGGGTTGATGGGGGTGGGATGGGAGGGGAGTAAAAGTTTTGGAGGAAAGTGGGAGGGAGTAGAAGTATTGGGGGAAAGTAAAAAAGATTGAGGGTTTGGGGTAAAAACGTAAAATATTATAGTTTGGTATTCGATTTATTTGAATTACTCGAGTTATTCGAATTCGAAAATCAAACTAAATTCGAACTCAAAATTTGAAAAAAATTAAATTGACTCGAATAACTCGATTCGTTTAACTCGAAATTTGATATTTTTTTTTCAATTTTTTTGAGTCGAATCAAGTTTTGCTCACTCCTAGTAGGAAGCGTGTTAAATAAGTTTCGATAAGTATATTAATATGATATGTTATGCTCTATAAATATGTATGTTAGCTATGCAAGCTATATAATTTGTGAGTACCATATGCTATGTTATGTTCCGTATAAAAATATATGTGTACGCATGCTATACAATTTGTGTTATATGCATGTATGATATTATGTCTATCTTTTAGGGTGGGATTTGACATGATGGAAGAAGTGTTATATGGCAATATTTATTGCAATTATGGCGGCTAGACTGCAAATTTCTGTTTGGCAGTTCAACAGCATATTTATGAGTGGCACACCGCCATGTACTAGCGTGATTGGATGGATGGACTCTTGTAGTCCTAATTGGTGTGATTGGTTGGACGGAGATGGTGTGTAGCAGATGGGGGTAGGATATGATATGTTACAAGATATGCTTTGATACGAAATATGGTATGATATGATATGTTATAAGATATGCTTTGATATGGAATCTGATGTGCTGTGGTACATTCTGATATATATATTTATACTGCATTTTGTGGGTCAAATCACACACTGGGCATAAAGCTTACACGTTTGTTTGCCTTGTTTCAGGTGACCTTCAAGCTTAGGATTTGACAACGACACTGGAGCCCGGTTTCACGCTTTTGATTTAGTATATTGTGGACTTATATTTTTTAAGGACTTTTTCAAACTTTTGGGACATTTTAATTTGTTTGGGACTTAAAAACTTATTTTTGGTTTTTTTTCATGAGAAAGTTCTAGTTCTTAAACCGGTGATTAAATCAAGACAATTAACAATAAACTAAGGGTCTATAAAACCGATTATTAAAATATTTTCTATTGCCAAGTTTTTATTTATTATTCGACAAAATGTTTTATCACACTAATCAATTGAATAAATTGGATTTGTTTTATTAAAGCTATTAAGTCGTGTTTTCTTCGAGTATTCACGAGTTTTTGTAATTGATATGTTTTCGTTGGGATAATCAATCTGATTTCTTTTGACTTAAAAAAAAATGGGTTTTCACCAAAGTTAAAGTATCATAGTTTTTCACATACGATGTAACCTCCACAATCCAACAGTATTGTCTAGGCTGGGTTTGGGGTGTTACATTTTCGATAAATGTCGATGATTTAAAAGTTGGAATAAAGTTTTCCTTTAAAGATGCTTTTTTTGCTGCAGTGAACCAGAAGAGAGTGGTTTTGAAGGTGAAGGTTTGGAAATTGTTGGAAAAATCCATCCAGATTTCATGATATATGCACCTCCACTCCACATGCTTAATGTCGACCTTGATGCTGAAGGTGGGTTAAAATTTCAAGAATTTTCTCATAGAATATCGAGTCATGCAATTTCTTTGTTAAATGTCGGTGATTTACAAGTTGGAATAAAGTTTTCCTCCAACGATGTTTTTTTTTGCTACAGTGAAACGATATAACATAAAACATGGGGTCAACTTCCATATTACAAAATCCCGATCAAAAAAACTTGAAGCCAAGTGCACAATGCATGATAGCAGATGTCCATAGAAAATCATGGCATCTATGAGAAAGAAAACGGGGTTCTAAATAATTAAGAAATATAACACTCCACATACTTGTGTTGTTGCAGGTATGTGACAGAATCATCCGAAATTGGATTCTAACCTAATATCTAACATTGTCTTACTTATTTTTAAAAAGTTGTGTTACTGCAAGCATGTCACAGGATCATCCGAAATTGGATTCTAACATGATCTCTGACATTATCTTACCTATGGTGAAAATGAGCCTTAGGAATCTGGTGCCAATTTTGATTGTCAATATCCGTAGTTAGTACAATTACATCGTGTCTTACATCATATAATGATTTATAACAATGGTGTCAGGTACTGAATCAGTATGTCCCAGATATCATCATCGATTTGTAAATGGAACTTGTGTATTATGATAATGCATCACAGTATTCCAATATTGTAAACCATTAGTCCAAATTGACAACACATTCATGTACGCGAGATATGAGTATCATTTGTTGTTGGCTGTTGCACAGGATGGTAATCGAAAAATCTTTCCAATAGCTTTTGTAATTGTTGAAGGAGAAATCGCTGATGTTTGAGATTTCTTCTTGACTAACTTGAGAAGGTATGTTGTGTCGTAACCCGGTATATGCATTATTTCTGATAGGGGACCTAGAATATAAGCTGCAATTGATTGACGTGGAAGCCTCTAGGATCATGCACACCATAGGTATTGTATTCGTCATATAGGATCAAATTACATGGGTCGATATCATAAGGATGCTAAGCGACAACATGTTATTAACATGGGTACATAGTAAATATGCTTTTCTATATAATTCTTTAACATAAAAATTGTTTGCATTCATTAATATTGGTTTTTTTCCTTCGACAGGATACGAGCTTGTCCAACATTGATTCCATGAAATGTTAGAGAACTTGCGGGCTATAAACAAAGCCAATCCAGAATATCTCGATGGGATGCCCAATAAGCAGTGGACTCAATCATATGATAGAGGTCTATGATACAAACACATGGCAACAAATCTAGCAGGATGCATATATTTCATATTGAAAGGGACATTTCATTTTTCGATAACGTCGGTGGTCAAAGAAACATATTTTCGCTTAGCAGCCTTATTTCCAAAATGAGCAGCAAAATATGTTGGACACTGTCACATTTGGTGTGAAGAGGTGATGAAAGATATTAGAGAAAATGTAGAAAGCGAACTCCATGTCTGCAGTATGTCACTCGCGTACAAATTAAATATTTTGGGTTACAAAGTTCTTCCATAGACCCAAAGAAGGTATTACCAGAGGATCGTACTTTGTATACCTAGGAACAAGGTCCTATGACTGTAGGAGATTTCAAGCATTTCATTTTCCATGTGCACATGCAATTGTTGCATGTGCCTTGGATGAGCTATGTTAACGAAGTTTACAAACTAAAACACATGTATAAAGTATCTGAATTCCTATCGGTCCCAAATAAAAGTATGTGGCTATCTATTTCGAGTGCTCCATTCGAATTGGTACCAGATATTATGTTGCGTCGCAAGCCAAAAGGTCAACCGAATTCTACTTGGATACATGACAATATGGATATTCGAGAGAAGATAAACCAATTGAGGTTATGTAGTTATTTTAGGAACCTGGGCATAGTAAACCAAAATGTTCACACTTGGGGGCATCTGAGGAGAAGACCTATTAAAAAAATGTATTCATTTTTTTATAAACATACAAAAAACAAAAAAAAACAAATAATTTGTTCATTTTTTCACTACTTCTCATATTTTTGGTAAATTGTAAATAAGTATATATTATTGATGTAAAATACAACAAAATACAATATAAACAATTTTTTCATTTTTTTTCTTATATTGTAAATAAGTATATTATTGAGAATGCATACAATAGAATAAAGTACAAATAATTTTTTAATTTTTTTTTGTAAATTGTAAATAAGTATATGTTATTGATATAAAATACAATAGAATACAATTTTTTAATTTTTTTTTTTGTAAATTGTAAATAAATATATTATTGATGTAAAATACCATTGAACTTTTTTGAAGAAATTGGAATAAGTACATTATGGATAGAAGATTTTAATACAATACAAATTAAAAATTAACAAACTAAATAATGATTTACATGAGAAAAATTTAAAATAAAAAATTCATCGGTGTTGTCGGCCCGAATGTGTGCCACAACCCGGTAGGTATCGATTTTGAGGAGGATTTCATCGTAGTCAGGGTTATAGCTCCTTATCTTCTTCATCTTCACCTCCATTTTGATCTTTATCTTTATCTTGTTCCTCCGTGCTATAATGCATTTACATCCTAATGTCACGAGGTTAGATCTTTCGTCTCACGATCCGTGCGGCCTTAGGCGATCTGTTCGCTCCAAACTCGCCTAAGTCAGTCTTTACTCCAAAAAGTGAGGATTCATTTAGAATTCCTCTAAGGCACCAACTTGAATAGCGGAAGCGATTTATACCAAAAGAAGCAACAAAAGAACAACAGAAAGCTACAAAAAAGAACACACAAAATGTGTTTGAGTAAATGCTTTCAATATTCTCTTATTCACAAAGAATAATGAAACAATAAATGGAGTGAGTACAAATGAGTGAGAGGCTCTCTATTTATAGTTGAGCTCCCCCAAAATCGACGGACGAGATTAACTATATCCCTTGATTTTAGGGATTTACAAGATATACTTATCAAATCCAATCTAATCTTTCCAAGATATGATTCTATCAATCTTCTAAGATTAGTTACCAAAATAGCCTAAGTTGCCATATCTCCGTTATTTGGCCAACTAGGCTTTAATCTGTCAGGCTTCTCCAACAACTTACCGAATTGGGCCAGTTCTTACGGGCCAAATAATCCCCATCTATACAATAAAACTCCATCGGATGCATTTGGTGCGATGGTCACGGGCTTTGAACTGCGACCCCTGACATTCTCCCCCACCCATTCTCACAACGCCCTCATTGCGACTTCCGAATGGCACTGACTTGATTCACCTCGGTCTCGTCTCGACGCCCTAACTTTTCCCCTCCTTTTGGGACTTTTTCCTCAACTTACGTCGCTTCTTAACTCGAACCGTCCTACTCGTTGCATTTACTTCGTTCAACTATCCCACTTGCATCGCTTCTTTTTCCTTGAAGTCTGATGCACCACCCATCTCTCCCATAGGTGGAAGCCTTGTCGATGACTTGGCCAACTCCGACGCTTCACTCGAATTAAGCCTCATTGGTCCTAGCTTCACTGTTTTCATCGCAACTTTTTCCCCTAAATTTGATGACAAACTCACCTCTTCCTTAGGTGGAAGCCCCTCCGATGACTCACCAAGCTCAGACGTTGTCTTTCCTTTAACTACGGCTTGCTTTGGACAGTTCTACAACTCATGTGGACCACATCACAAGAAGCACCTTACTCGCTTCTTTTTGCTCCTCTTTTCCCTTTTGGCTTTGACTTTTCCCTTGCTCGAACCAAACTTCTTGGACTCATTGTCTGCTCTATCGCCCCTTTCGATGACAGAATTTTTCGGACACTTCCGTAACCTATGTGGACCATGACATAAGAAGCACTCCACTAGCTTCTTCTCACTTTCAGCCTATTTGGCTTTAACACCCCTTACGCTCGAACCAAGTACCAAGGCCTTACCCATCGGCTTTTCCTTAAGCACGGATTTCTTCAGACATTTCTTCAACATGTGTGGACTGTCGAAGCGAAAGCATTTCAACTTGTCCCTTTTTCTGTTGGGTTTCTTCTTCCCAACTCGTCATTTCCTATTACCACCATTGTCGCCGATGCCATTGTCATCTTTATCTTTCTTGTGATCCTTTTCACATACGCCCCTTTCCTCGAACTTGGAAGACCCAAGCTTGTCTTTCCCTAGACCAAGCTTGACCACGAATTCCGCTACCGTCATGGCTTCCGACAGCTTTTGGACACCTCTTTATTCCACCTCCTATCTGACCCACAGCTTCAATCCATTCTGAAAAGCTAGCAATGCTTCTTTCTCGGTCACATATAAAACTTGGAGCATGAGTTCCTTTAACTCTCGAACATATTCCCCCACTGTGCCCCGTTACGTTATCCCTTGCAACTTTGCCTGAGCTTCTTCCTCGGAAAATTCTAGGTAAAACTATCCCTTCAACTCACATTGGAACTCTTGTTACGTCCCAATCTTACCTTGCCTTTTATCTGTGGTCCTGCCTCGCCACTATAAAAGTGCAATATTAGTAAGAAACATTGAAGCAGTGTTTACCTTAACCGCATCATCCATGATATCTTTGGCACAGAAGTAATTTTTCATCCTCTACAAGAAATTGTCCACATCGCATGTAGACCTTGTCCCCACAAACTCTTTCGGCTTTGGGATATCCTCGTTACTGAGTACTGTACTTGACACTCCTTCCCCCACGGCTGCTCGACATAAGGACAGCTCTACCTCGAGCTCATCTATTCTCGTGCTCAAAGCCATCGTCGTGGCCATTGTTTCCTCCTTCAAAGCCATCACCATGGCCTCGAAAGCATCATTCTTCTCCGGCAGCTTATCCTTGTGTGAATTAAACAACTCGTTTACCTTAACCATGGTGGGATCAAGAGACATTTTTACATAGCCTCTAGACTACTCCTTCAGTTGTCTATGTGATCCTCGACCCCATCGAGTGACTCCTTTATATCATTCATGGATCCCTCGAGTTTACCCACACGTTCCTCTATTGCCGACAGCATCTCCCTCAAATACTTTCTCGCTTACCTTTGTTCGAACTTTTCTTTCGACAGCCCAATGGTGCCTTCAAACCAATAGCTCGGATACCACTTGTCACGGGGCTAGATCTTTCGTCTCGCGATCTGTGTGGCCTTAGGTGATTCGTTCTCTCCAAACTCACCTAAGTCAGCCTTTACTCCCAAAAGTGAGAATTCCTTTAGAGTTCTTCTAAGGCACCAATTTGTATATCGGAAGCGATTTATGGCAAAAGAAGCAACAAAATAACAACAGAAAGCCACAGAAAAGGACACACATAAGGTGTTTGAGTAAATGCTCTTAATATTCTCTTATTCATAAAGAATAATGAAACAAAGAATGGAGTGAGTACAAATGAGTGGGAGGCTTTCTATTTATAGTTGAACTCCCCCAAAATCAACGGTCAAGATACATTTACGTCGACGGACGAGATTAACTATATCCCTTGATTTTAGGGATTTACAATATATGCCTTATTAAATCTAATCTAATCTTTACAAGATATGATTTTATTAATCTTCTAAGATTAGTTACCAAAATAGCCTAAGTTGCCATATCTTCGTTATTGGGCCAACCAGACTTCAATCTGATGGGCTTCTCTAACAGCTTACCGAATTGGGCTAGTTCTTGCGGGCCAAATGATCCCCATCTACACAATTGACCTTCATCGGATGCATTTGGTGCGATGGTCACGAGCTTTGAATTGCGACCCGTGACACTAGGTTCCCATCGTATATCGTCTATAGTATTAATAGGTGGTTGCGAAGATAACCTACCTCTGAAGAAAAATGATGCTGGGGGTGTTTGCGACACTATCGACAAATAATTGTATGGTGTCGAATAACCTGGTTGTGGATAGAATGTTAGAATTATAGGTAATGATAGATACATCGGTGTTGTTGTTGGCAATGGCGTGTAATATGGTCTTGGGGATGGAGGTGGTGCAAAAAATATAATTGGAGAATGTGTTGATGCATGGTATGACGGTGCATAATGTGGTGCCTGTGTAAAAGAAATGGGGTTAGTGAAAGCATCATAAAAAATATGAACTATATTGATAGGGTGGCGCATCTATCAGTGCCTCATGTGAGGTTGAAACTAATGATGATTCCATTGATGCATGTACTCTCGATAGTAGCCTCATATGGGGTCATCTTGGCCTTCTACGACGATATTACCAACTCCTTTCCTGCTCTGGAAGTAAATATGGCTTACCATGAAGTCTAAACCATGTTATGTAATCCAGAGAGGTCGCCAAATCCTGTGGGAAAATTGGTTCATGTATAGGGATGAAACTATACCTATGTTCCGAAATGTAGATATATTTGGCATGGAATTTAGGTTTATCTTCATTGATTCCCTTCTCTTCCCGCGTAAGCCAGTCTTGTGAAGTCCATTGAGCTCTTGGGGTGACGGCGAAATACTTTGCTTAGACACAAAATGGTGTATCACTCGATGCAATTCATGCATCTCGACCATTGCAAAAACTATCAATGACACTTTGATGTGCTAGATTTTACGATTCGTCAAAAATTTTGTCGAGATGTATTATTGAATTGTTGAATCAGAGTATGACATTCATTCAAACTATAGTATGAAATTATAACTTCTATTATGTACCTAATATTAAATTCTAAATCCTTACGTAAATATTATATAATTGAAAATTTCAAAAGCTAACATCGATTTATGATTGTTGATCTAGCAATAACTGAATATCTTTGAGGTTGTCCGATATACCCACATGACTCGCGTTATTGTTCCACCTATTCAAATAATATGTTATTTCAAAAAAGAAAATGAAAAAAAAATATTATGATAACTATATTATTAAGTGAATTTTACCGTAGTATGAGTGGGAATTCATAAGGGGCGGTTACTCGGGGACGTAAAAATAGTAGGCGGTACCATGCCCATGACTGAAGGAGTATGCAACCATCAATTTTAATTTTTTGTGCTTTCGTTGCCCGATACATTTCTCGGTATATTGTCGCCAACACAACTGATCCTTAACCGAGTCACCTCTCTTTTTTTTAGGTCGACTAGTTCTAGGAGCCACCTTAAATTTACCAGATTTTGAGATTTATTTGGCATTAGAAGACCTGTGATTAACCTCAGGATGAATACTCGCGTGTATTGTTATATTTCAATGGCACTATCGGAGTTGTCAATATAATTAAAATTGTCTTCTAACCATTTCATTTCTATCCGACTGCCACTCAACTTGTCCGATACCTTGCCTAAGTGTGGGTTTGAATGGACAGTGCGATGCGTTTAGCTTACTTTTTGTCTCACGCTACAATATCTAATCTTATTGCCACAGATGTTTTTACACTAATTGCAGGTAAACGAATTGTCCATCCAAACCCACCCTAATGATTGGTCATAAATTACGTTCCAATCACCAACGCCCAGTACCCCTATAACGATTGCCCCATCAATTGGTAAACCGAGTTGAAATGCTACATCCTTGAGTGTAATTGTACACTCACCGCACGGAAGGTGAAATGTGTGTGTCTCGAGTCTCCATCTTTCCACAAAAGAGCTAATAAGTGTGGGATGCAATTTAGTCCCCCTAGCATACGAGACACATGCAAGAATCTCACCTCTTGCAAGTTTTGTTTAATAACACGCGATGCCCTTGCATTTAAATTGTGTATGTACATCTTGATAATTTAATTTTTAGTCTGATTATATTAATATAAAAAATTATAAATTAATAATGTTAACAAATTAATAACTATATTAATTAAAATTAAAAATTTTAATAATATTTTCTTACCGTTTGCAATTGGACGTTGAAAATGTGTTTGTCATTCAAACGAATAAGTGGCATTGACATTTTAAAAATTATAAAAATAAAATAAAATCAAAGAAATTACGAAATATAAAATTAAGACAATAAAAAATTGAGAGACATTAAATGAAAAATTGATAATAAAATAGATGAGAGAATAGAAAAGAAAATGAGAGTATATATAGGAAATAAATTAGCTGTTAGATTAAAAGTTATTGTTGCATGAAAACCCGTCTAACAAAATGTATTTCCTATTTCTCGCTCCAAAATCAATCAATTTCCCTAAATTTAATAAAAAAACTTAATTTCTTAATTAATTATGGAAACGGACTTTCTAACTAATTTAACCCTGAAGTATTATTACTATTATTGAAAAAATAAAGACAAAACAGTGAAATACAGATCCAATGTTGTGTGTATCTGTATAAAACGTGCTGTTACGTAAAGACAGATCTGGGATTTTAGGACATCAAACAGCCTAATCGTATCTAAAAGTCTCCGCAGTTACGTGTCTCTTCCAATCCCATCCCACCACGTTTCTTTATTAATTTTGACCTCTATTTATTACTATTAGTACTACTATTATTATTAATTTTATTTTTCCTCCCCAATCTCTTCTTCTTTTTGCATCCACTGACTTTGCCTTCTTTGTTTTGTGGAATCAAAGCTTCGCCGTTGACCATGATTCTCCGGTCGGTATTGGTCTTGGTTCTGTTGGTGGGGGTTTTATTCCCTGCATCGCAATCTTTGCGTTTCGATCTGCAATCGGGACAAACTAAATGCATCGCCGAAGACATCAAGAGCAATTCAATGACTGTCGGAAAGTACCACGTTGTTAAACCTAATGAAGATCATCCTTTGCCCGATTCTCACAAGCTCACCGTCAGGGTACTCTTAAGAAAAACCCAACCCTTTTCTTTCTAATTTTGTGTTTTGAATTTTGGGAGTAGTTTAAGATGTTTTGGGCTGTTAATTGTTGTAGGTAACGTCTTCGTATGGGAATAATTTTCACTCGGCGGAAAAGGTGGAGAATGGGCAGTTTGCATTCACGGCGACGGAGCAAGGGGATTACATGGCTTGCTTTTCGGCGCCGGAGCATTCGCCGCCGATCACGGTCACCGTTGATTTCGATTGGAGGACTGGAGTCCACACCAAGGACTGGACTAACGTTGCCAAGAAAGGCCAAGTCGATGTAAGTATTATAATCCCTTCCCACGAATATGTTGCTTTAAAGGGGGGGGGGGTTGGGTGGTGAAGGGACCATAATTGTTGCATCTACAATATATATAGTTTTGTTGTTCTTTGTAACAATGATTCAATTTAGAGTGCTTGTAGTTTTAAGCGTTGAAAGCTACGTAGATTTATTGTAATGATCATTAGGATCATCTTGCTTGATTGGAACTACTTGGAAAAAGATTTAAACCCTAATTGCTTAGTGCTAAGCTAAAGGGTCTCTCGGTCTCGGTGTTCCATAGAAAATTACTGTTTTTTCTTTTTTGTTCAAGGCTTGTTATGTTCTTTTTTTTTCATCAGATCCACCATGTTCACTTAGCATGAGATATTGGTTATGAAGTTCACTAGGCCGATTTCTGTGACTTTGGCCTTTTCTATGAACAAAAGCTTCCTTGCTTGCGGTTCAATCTTTGGAGCTACGGATTGGGTTTTTGTAAATTAGATGGACACTCTCTTACATGGTCGTTTCTGCAGCTGTTGATTTGCCCCCTTTGTAAGCAAAACAGGCTGAGATATGAGATCCTGATGCTTAACCCGGATACAATTAGAGTAACATTAACCTTTTATCTCTCCTTAGTGCTAAAGCAGTTGAGTCTCTTTTCCATATAGCTTGCAAAGATTGTTGCAGTCCTTGATGCATTCTAATTAGTAAAACCCTAGATAGCAAACACCAACCCACTATCACTCTTCAAGAACGATTAGGCATGCTAGGTTTTTTGCATTCCTATTATTTTCATACCTTTAGGAGTACCTACCTACCTGCCTCTGTAACATTGATGCTCGGATTCTTTATTGTCACCAATAGGTATGAGAAACACTTCACAAAAATTGCCATACTCATTTCAAACACATACCTCAAGTCCGTGTAACATAATTGGTGCTTATGTTCTAATCCCTTATCTGAATCCTAGATGGAAAAAAGAAAAACCTTATTGTTTTTCTCTTTTATTTCTATTGTAAATACCAGGCGATGGAACTTGAGCTGAAGAATCTGTACGATACCATTCAATCCATTCATGAGGAAATGTTTTATTTGCGTGAGAGGTAAGGAAACATCTTATCTGTCGTTGTTGTCGCATAGCTCTTCCTCTTGAAGGAATCTTATTTCTTCACTCACAGTTTTGGGTTCTGCATATGATTCTTTTTGTGTGTGTGTGTGTTCCAGAGAAGAAGAAATGCAGGAACTGAACAAAGCTACAACCTCCAAAATGTTCTGGTTGTCGTTCCTCTCACTGTTTCTTTGCCTATCAGTAGCCGGATTACAATTTTGGCATTTGAAAACCTTCTTCGAGAAGAAGAAGCTTATTTAAGTTTGTAAGACCATAGGTTTTTTTCCCTGTACCGTTGCAAAATATTTTGACAAAAATAATTTTCTAGGTCTCATAGCTAGAATGGGTCTCTGTCATGTGAAATGTGTAATATCTTTGTGGCTACCTTCTATAATGGATGAAGTTTGGGGAGAGAGTGAGGTGAGGGGATACAAAATGACAAGCTTGGTAGTTATTATTACCTATGTTATTCTACTCTTTTCTTTTTTTTAAAGCATTTATATCTAACACATACTCGGACATGTTTGAATGTGGGTATGAAAGCATGACCTTTTAAATATACAAAAACCGTCGGATACATTTTGATATCCGACACTTTTGTTTCGTTTATATTCTCAATTATGATGATAGAAAATCACCTAATTTCTATCACATTTTGCAACCCAACCAGATTGCAAAATGAAGATTGAGGGCAAAATTTGAGATCTCCACCCAACCCCATAAGGTTCTTCAAATCCAAATTGAACCTTAGAATGAAAAGACTGAATGCCGAAGAAGAAATATGTAATTTTTCATAAAATAAACAGGAATAAAAGTTAAACCAACAGGCAGATCTGGCAATATCAGGCATAGCAAGATCATGACAAATACAAAATGAAAAATAATTAAAATTATATAATAGAGATATTAACATGTTAAAATTACATAAATATAAAATATCTTAAACCTGGTTATGACAATAATATAATACAAATGCTGACAGATAAGAATTGTAAAGTCTGACAACAGGAAATGAGCAACAGCTACCATGAAACAAGCCATGATTCAAAAAGCATACCTAAGCAAAAAAACAAAATCCGGAAATTCAACCTGAAAGTTCAAACTAGGACAACTTTGTCCAACCAGTTAAAAAATAGTACTAATATACCAACATAGATATTTTCTTGCCTATTATTGCTCCTCATAATCAATGGTGAATGACGATAAGGATGAAAAGTAAAACTGTGTACGATGAGGAAACGTTTTATTATATGCAAATTCGGGTGACCTCCAAAGAGTTGAAATTGAAATGCAGACATACTTTTATGACTGAATTTGGAAAGAGGATAGAGGAAGACCAGTTATGGTAAAACCTATAACAAGCAACTTACTGAGTCTATTTACAGTACCATCCATCGGCACAAATGAGGGAGCTTGGAGGTGATTGGTGAAAACGGGAGGTTTATCATCTGTTACATCAAATCTTGAATACTATGTATTGTATATATTCAAACAATGATCTGAGGATACATTTTTTTCCTACATCTTTTCAAGCCTCTTGAGAATATCCAAGAAAGAAGGTCTTTGATTCATATCGTCAGCCCAACATTTGTCTGTTAAGCTAAGAAAGATTCAAGAAGAAAACAATCAGCAATTCCACTTGTCCAAGTCCAGCACCTCAAATTGTTTGTTAAGTAACTGTATTAACATTAATTGCTAAACATCTTTGAGAAGAGATTTTGCAGTTAAAAGGTCGGATAATACCAAAGGCTAGGAAGATGGAGATGTAAGGCAGTATTAAGGTCAACAATATGCAAATCTGCATGCAGATATTATAGCTTATATAACCTACTTATCATTATAAGATTCAAGTTGTGGTTTGACCATGTACATGGTGTAGCACAAGCCATGAAACCTTCTATTAAAGTAAAAGAATTATAGAGATGACTTACTCTCTGAGTTCAGGGAGGTATGATTTTGAACGAAAAGAAGGTCGGTGTCCTGCTGCAACATACTTAGCTGCTTCATAAGGTTCATAATTCGAGAATGGTGGTTCTCCTTCAAGCATCTGCTCCAAGTAAGAATATCATGCATTAGAACTAATCTCAAATAGATTACTATCAATGTCATTTTGAAGGAGGAAGAAGATTACCTCATAAAGTATCACTGCGAAAGAGAAAACATCCACTTTTTTATCATATTTCCGGTGCTTGAAAACTTCAGGTGCCATATAACGATCTGTCCCAAATGCAAAGTAAAGAACCTAAGAATCTGAGGATCATATGTTATCCAAAGGAAACCTGCACAAACACTCACAACTCCCTGTTTCCCCAGTCATTTTGTAGACATCATGACAATTTTGAACCTTGATGAGTTTGCTCAGTCCAAAGTCTCCAACTTTCAAATGATCAGCACTGGAGTTGACCAAAAGCACATTCCTGACAAAAACAAAGGAATATTATAACATAAAAAGTCAATGCAATTCAAAGTTTTCAACCATGGAAGAAAAAGGAAAAGAAATCAACTAGGAAATGAGGAAGATTTTTGTACTTTCAGAAGGCCAAGTTCATTAACCCTTCCAAATTTAAAGGAAAAATCCCCAACATAGGCACGCACGCAGTCAATGAAATGCATAGAGTCCTCAAAAAATAGCTAGTTGAAGAAAAACCAGGATCACTTGCTCAGCAAAACTGAAATAGAAACTGACTTGCCTTGGTTTTAGATCTCGATGAATTATGACATTTGGCTCATTGTGAAGATAAGCCATACCCCTGGCCACAATCATAAAATCCAGATTAGCAAAATAGCCGTACATATGAGAGAAAATTAAATGCCATCAAATAGCCAACACATGTTCTGCAGAGTAACTCCCAGTCAAATGGACGTGAAGTTAGAAAAATAAAAACCAAAGAAAACCAATGATTTTATCCTAATTAAAAAAGTAACGTGATTTACGATACAGTTCTGCATTCTCCCACTCTTTTACTCCAAGGTTTACTCTGATACAAGAGCAGGACACATAGCGCTGCACCGACTATACAACTTAGCCTAGAAACTTTCTTATATACCTCGCAATGTCCAATGCAAAGCTGACGGCTGTTGATGCACTAAGCGAACCCTTTTCCTTGAGATACTGGTGAAGATCACCCTGTAATAAAATATAATATAGATCAAAGAAAGATAATTAGAGCAAAAGTTTCAAAACTCTAAAGAGAAACTGGATTGAGAAACATATATACATTCACATACCCCTTTTAAATACTCAGTAATTAACATAAGGGGCTTCTTGTCAGTGACAGCTCCAAGGAATTGAACTATATTAGGATGGCGGAGCTTTACAAGCAAATTCACTTCATGCCGGAAATCCTGACTGAACCAGCAGAGCAGAAAACACACAAGTTGCCTTCTTAATTCAGTAAAAAAATCAGGATAGATAGGAAATTAATCATGCTACAACAAGCATCAGATTAACCTGGTAACATATGGGAGTTTCTTTCAAAAATTGAAGGTAATTACAAGAAGGAGATGCATGTGTCACTAAAGAAAATGTTTCATGCCTTCTTCTGTGAACTCAAATCGGTTTATCTTTTCCTTCGGCTGCTTTTCATTGTCAATTAGAACATATTCACCTTTTCAGCATAGGACACAAACCAAAGAAGGAAACTTTTATGGGAAAGAGCTTTGGATGCAAACTATAGAGATACATTCAAAACATCGTGGGCTTACATAACCAATCTATCATCTGAAAGTGATGGAAGAATGCGTTTGACAGCTACAGGTGTTCCTCGCCAACTGGCTTTTAAAATCTCACCAAATGACCCCTGGCAATATGAGATATAATTAGAGAAAGCACATATTCCAGATACTTGCATGCTGACTTGCTTACAACCAGAAATTACGGAGCTTACATATGAACTCAAGTTCCAAACTGGCAAATGGAACTTACACATCAGAGAGACACGCCAACAATCTAAACCATTTGAAGAAGTTTGATAGCTAGTTCAAACTTACATTAGCCCAAAAAGCATAATCTCAGGTATGAGCTTTTATAGTAATCAATCTTTATACTAAGCAGAAAAGGACATATACATTCAGCCATCTATGTGTATGGGGAGATGATATCATACTTCTAAAGACCACTTCATGATAAGGGCCAATTTTGATGTAAATGTCCATGATGATTGTCAAATTAAGACATAGTAAATCTTGATTTCATCAAATGGTTACTATCTTTCCATGGAGAAGATTACAATTATGCTAGTCATAAGGTCTTTATTATTTCCTTTCTTGCCACACACCACATGTCTACATCCATGATAAACACTCTGATTTATCTAAGAATCACAGGCACTTCAGACATCAAAAATGATAGAAGACATTAGTCTTAGTTATGATAAGAATTATGGCTTTGCTTGGTTGGGAGGATCACAAGGAGGAAGGAAAAAGTTTTATTCCAATGCTTAAGCTACAAAGTTGAGAAGTGGTTATGAAACCTAACAATTAGATAAAAATTTCTAGGTTTCTCATTTTCCATCCTCTTTACCAAGCAAAGCCAAAAACCAAGGTAGATGCATCATGCAAAAATAAAACAACCAGTTTTTCTCAAAATCGTTTTACACTTAAAAGCAATTCGCATGCATGCAAGCGGACTTTGTTCTGCTCCACAAGTTAGCAATATTAAGAAATTGAAATCACACCTTTCCTATGATATTTGAACTAGAGAAGTCCAGCTCAGAAGGGTCAACTTCCCAGTCACACTTGTTTGGTAGAGGGGGCAGAACCGGCTTTGGTTCAAAGTGGCTTCCACTTTGGCCCTGCAACAAATAGAATTTTAACTTAAAACTCACAAGAGAAGTTAGAATGCAAAACTAACAAGGTCTTAATTACAAGTATTTCTACTAGCTCAAAAATCAATCAGATTATAAGAGAGAACTAACAAGCACTATTAAGAGCCAAAAGCAGGGTCCATTTCACTTTTTAAGGAAACTGTTCATGAATTACTTAAAACAAAAATAAAAGTTATCAGATCAATGGATATGGATCACTTTAATCAACGTTCTGACCAAACAGCCACATCCAATATGATGTCCTTCCAGGCATTCAAAAAATAGTAATTCTTAAAAATAAAACAATCCATAATATCAACCATCAAGTCAGCCACAATATCTAGGTCCTCAGTCTTAGAACCAAGTATGAAATGCATAAATGTGGACCAAAATGAAACATAAACTGGACACAGTCAGAGTAATCGCATAAAATCTCAGTGTCATTCCCCGCAAATAACCATTCATCACACGATCAAGGTTTATTACAACGAATAATGCGATTAAGAGAGCAGGCATTTTGAGAAGTCCTTTAACTTTAGACTAAATATCAAAAGAAAATAGTTCGCAAAATACTCTAATGAAAAACTGCAAAACAAAATTCTGAACTTACGTAAGATAATCCACCATTTGACTTCAATAGTTCAATCATATTATGTTTTTTAGCTCCTTCTGCATCAGCTAAAGGCTATCATCATCAAGCAAACAAAAATCAAATCAACAAAATTCAGGTTAAATCCCTATTAGAACATTGAAAACGAAAGAAAGCCTTTAAAGCCGCACCGTATTCTTCCAGCGATCTTGGGCGTTGACATCGGCACCATATTCAAGGAGGCACTTGGCGACGTCGATCCAGCCGTGGAGAGAAGCAACGTGGAGAGGCGTACGGCTGTCGTAATCTCTAGCGTTGACCAAAGCCCAATCTTCCTCGAGAAGCTTGCGGACAGCGCCGGCGTCGTTTTGGTGAGCATGCCACAGTATCATCGACGTGCGGCTCACTCTTGCCTTATCTTTTTTCTTGTCTGCTGACGATGAGGAGCTCACCCTCCCGCTCGATCCACGCGCCGCCAATTCTCCGTCGGATGTGCCGGAGTTCATGGTCAACGATCTACCTTTTTCCGGATTGAAAAGTTTGTTTGTTTGTTTGTTTGTGTGGCTTATATTTTCTGGTGCGATTTGGGCGGAGAAAGTTCGTTGGAATCCAAAGTCAATGTAAAAATAATAAAATAATAATAAAACTTCTTCTTTTGGAGTGGACCGATCTATTTTTCAGTTTTCCATACTAAAATTAGAAGCTGTGCCTATGATCATAAATTGCAGTCACATATTGTTCGGATAAAATACTGGGGGGTCATATTATTTAATATGATATTAGGGACCATATTATCAGGCTCTTTCTATAATTTCTTCAAAAAAATATTTTAATAAAAACAATATATTTATTGCATTTATAATTTTGTTGTATATATAAAATCTATATGAAAAATAAGGAAACAAAAATCATTTCAGGACAATCAAAATGAGTTGAATAGAGAAAAGGATTAGTTACACTATACAGTCTCTAAATTATGGTTTAATTTTTAATCAGTTCTCCAACTTCAAAATATTTGTTAGTGTAGTCCTTAGCTTATCGTATTAAAGCATTTTTTAAGACACAAATTAAATTGTAAATACATGTATATTTATCACATGCAAAGTTTAAATTTAACATGCCTTCAATTTTATTAATGCTATCTACCATCTTCTTTTTTAACACATTCAATCAAAAGTTTAAAATTTACTTTGTATAAAAATCAAATTGCATTTAATAGTTAAATCGACAATTATTAAGAAAAAAAGATTTGATTGACAAATTAAGATGTGAGTTCGAGTTCACTGAACGTTTATTTTCCTATTTAAAAGTTGAAAGGGATCATAGATAATTCTAATCATTGTATCAAAAATGATAATTTTGAACTATACCTATTTTTCTTGTCCGATAAAACCAAGTTTAGATGAAAATGTAATTCTAAAGTCATGAGAAAGTTGGTTCCACTTATCCCTAAAAAGATATGGTTCTATTAAAGAACTAATGTTGCCAAATAAAGTGAACAAGCTAAATCCAAAGAAAGACAACTTAGAACAAGTTGTAGAAACATATCAGGCAATACACCACATATTTGAATCAAATGTTCTTCCGCAATACACCATTAAAACCGAAACATTGAAACATGTTAGTCCGCAAACGATACTTTCTCCCCGGACTCGAAGCAGAGTGGTTAATAATATAACCATTCCTAGGTATGACACCCTACGCCATTATCTTAGCAGACCTGACATAGAGGCTGTCTACGACATTGCCAATGCTGGAGATGGTTTCCAATGTTGTGGGGTAGATGGCATCAGTCTTGAGATCGTCAAATATAACAAGACATCCGGCACCCTGATCCAGAGTCCCTGCAAATTTCTTATCTAAAATCATCTGAGAAAGTTTCTTCTCCACATGGTCTACAGGCAGTTCAATGAGTTCGGCAATATGAGTGATCTCAACCCTTGAGAATGGCTCAATCAATCTGCAGAGGTTCTGCTCCAGTAGAGTGTCGTAGAGGGAAGAAAGGTGCCTGTGGACAATAGGATCTTCCTCTAGTTGAGCCTTGAAATCACGAAGAGCAATCTCGAAAAGCTTCAGGGAACGTTTTGCATGGGCATCAGCGACAGCTTTCATGGCATCAAGTTCAGGCCCCACGTATTGAAGCCCAGCTTTCGATGATATTATACCAGCAACATCATCAGCCTGGTTCACCATTATTTTGCACAACAGCATATACTTGAGGCTAAAGACAGCTCGAGGATCTTCAAGAGCATTGAAAGCTTCAAATGCTTTGAAGAAATAACTATAAGCAGTTTTATAGTCTCTCCTCTGCATGGAGGATTCCACTCTGCAAATCTATATTACCCTGTTGAGCTGGTGGGACATAAATCGCATTTGCTGCTGTTCTTGCAGCTGTTAAAGATGCCTTGGCTTTTGGCAGGTTTCGGAGAGAGAAATGAAGCTTACTCTCCAACAAGTCTATGTCCACAAGAAGCAGCTTGTCATCCAACCTTCTCACCTCCTTAGTTAGGCCGGAAAGGAGATTAAGTGCTTCCGAGTACTCCTTGTTCTCCATCAAAAGGCCTGCAAGTTTAGCTTCAACTCGTTGGCGTAGGAAAGTTCTCTTCTCGGCACGAGTCCACTGCACCACTTCTTTGCAAAGAGAAATCTGGAGATCTGATGTTCCTGGTATTTTAGCTACATCATCAATTATACCACGAACAATTTTGGCAGTTTTTGCCTTTGGAATCAACGCAAAAAAGGGCCTCAATTGGGCCAGAAGACATTTGAGCTCCTCTGCTCGGTTCTCTTGTCTGAGAAGATCAGACAGATTTGTTATGGCCTGCTCCTTAATCCGCACAGCATCAGGAGCAGATGAAGGATTTTGTAATACACGATAGAGGATTGAGATGGCTTCAGATGGTGTTTTGGCTTCTAGGGCCCGAGCAATTGAATCGGTGGTTGCTGGGAGATATGATGAAGACATTGTAATTCCAGATCCTGCAAAACCAACAAGTCAGTTTGACATAGATGAACTTGCAGAAATAACAAAATTCCATTACAAAAGGGATACAAGTAACCCAAGAAGTTACTACCTAATTTGACAGCATGGATTGTAGCCATTTTAGTCAGTAAATCTTATACTAAACCAACCCACTGAATGCAGCAGTTGATGGGAATTTAAAAGACAAGCATCATCAAACTACTTGGCTTTTCGATTAAGACACAAGTATTCTTACAAAGCCAATTCCATACTTCAAAGGCCATATTCATCCTAAATTTTGAAAATAAAAACTTTTCTTGTTCAATCCCTTTGAACATGCATTGACGGTCTAGAAAATCGTTTGTCGTTCCATGTACCATGTTAGCTTCAACTACAAAGCATGTCACTTGCTATTGGTATCAACATATTGCAAATGAACAAGTATAAAAAGGCATATCAATATTTCCTGATCACCACTTGCCACTCAAATCTCATTGAAGTTGGCCTCAAATGTTCTATTTATCGCTAATATGGAAAGAAAGAACTAAGCCATCAATAGAAGCCCCTCCGTTACCCGGACTTGGCAATTTGGGGTGCAGTACCTGTGTCAACACGATCCGACACGGGACACGGGACACGGGTCAGATCCGGCAAAAACCAGCGGACACGGCGGTGGGTGAGAACTGAGATGAGAGGAGAAGAAAACTGAATTTGCAGAGACGACAGAGAAGGGCATTCAAATAAATGAACAAAAACATAGGAGTAACCCTATATTTATACATGGGTAAACTGCTCGGTTGTTCACTCAACTTTTTAAGTGCTGGTCATTTAAAATCACATCTTCGGATGCTTTTATTTTAATCATTTAAGCGTTAAATTTTTTACACCATTGACTATATACCTACATCATATTTATAGTTTCATTTTCAGCTAACTTTTGTGTTGCTTTCATTTTGATTATATACAAAAAAACATCTTTTAAGTATTAATTGGGTAAAAAATATATTAAGGATTAAAGTGAATAATTATAGAAACTAAAATAGTGTATTAAAAATTATCAAATTGTATTTGTTTACCCCTTGCCAAAAGTTCTATTTTTTTAATATTAAAATTTTAAATTTCAAAATATTAAAATCAATTAAATAAATTGTGAAATTTTTTTATCCCTCCATAGTGTTAACTCAAATAACTCATCTTTAATAATTGCCTACAAAATCTAAATTTCTTTTTATTATATGATATTAAATCTTTCGTACTAAGCTAAACACAAAGAAAAAAAATCCTCGTACTTAATTAAATTAATTAATTTTATCTTTCATGCCAAACAAAACCCAATTTTTTTTTCATTACTTCTTTACCCACACAAAAAACAAGTAATTAATTTAATTAATTGTAAGGATTTTTCTTTATTTTTAGTTTAACATGGAAGATTTGAGATTACATAATCAAAATAAATTTAAGTTTCATAGACAATTATTAAATATAAGGGTGAGTGTTCAATTGAATTGAGTCGAAACGAGTGAAAAATTTTCGAGTTAACGAGTAATATTTTATCATTCTAACTAGATTTGATATTTTTTTCGAATTGAGTCGAGTGAAATGAAATTTAAGTTGAGTCGAATCAAGTGAAATTATTCGAGTTAAATTAAAAATTAAACATGTCAAATTAAAATCTTGTTACAGTATAACTAATTTCATGTTATATCTCATAAATTTAAAACTATATATATATTTGAAAACTTTTTCCAAGCAAAATAATAATAATAATAATAATAAATACTTTAGTATGATAAACTTGAATTATTAATTAACTTATTTATGTCCCCAAAATTATTATTCTATAAAATTTTTAATTTTTTAACTTTGTTTATATATTTTTTAGAATTTTTTTGAAATTTTTATAATTTTTTTAAAAAATATATTTTTCTAATTTTTTTTGAATGTTTTGTATTTTTTGTTGAGAGAGATACCAATTTGCTCATTTTCAAACTTAACAAGGACCAAAAGGGTATTTACACCAATCTGTTATTTGAATTATTCGAGTTGTAAAATTCAACTTGATTCGAACTTGAAACTCAAAACTTGAATTACTTATCTGAGTTGACTCGAATAATTTGAATAAATCAATTTGATTAACTCGAAATTCAAATTTTTTTCAATTTTTTGAATCGAATCGAGTTTTGTTCACCTGTAATTAAACATAAGTTATATGAGTTTATTTTGTTAAAGATAACCTGGAAATATAAAATAAAGTTTTAAAATCTAGAAAGAGATTAAATTAATTAAGTTTATTAATTTCAATATTATGGTAACAAATCGATTGACATTATCAAGGAATACAAATTTTTTAACAATTTATTTAATTGATTTTAATGTTTTGAAATTTAAATTTCAAGATTAATTTTTTTTTAAATTTAGGCAATGGGATAAACAATTTACAATTTGATAAATTTTAATGCATTATTTTAATTTTTTTACTTTTTCAGTTTTAATCTTTAATTTTTTTTACTCAGATCAAGACCTAAGAGTCTGTTTGCCTATAAAAGGTTTTATGAAAAAAATATATTTTCATTGTTTTTCAAATTTATTTGGTGGAAAATGAATTCTCACTATAAACCATTTGAAATGAGAACCTTTTTTTGAGAAAATGTCTTACCCTTTTCTATTTCCAAAGACATTTTCCAATTTTCTTCTCTTCACATCCCAGCAAACTTCCCCTTCTCTCTTCTCCTTCCCTCTTCCTTGCCACCCTGACATTTGCACTGCACTAGTGGCGACGACGTTCATCTTCCTCGAAGGTAAGAAAGAAAAAAAATAATATCCGTAAGACATTTTACACAATTTTATCTCGTCTTTCTATCTACTCTCGTTAAGTTTCTCACTTTCTTGTTTTTTTCTTCTTTGATTCCATCTTTGTGGTAGAAAAGCAATAGTTTCGTTGACAAAAAAAAAAGAAAAAAACTAGCCATTTCTACTCTTTTCAGAAATGGAACTCTCAACAATTGGGTGATTTTCTCTGTTCAATTTCTTCGTCCATTCCCTTTTAGTGATTTGCCACTTCAAGTGAAATCAGTTGATTTAAGTTCGAAACTCAATTGTCAAAATGGACTGTGAGACAATTAACTATGGGAAATAATGATAGATTAAGAACCATTTTGAAATTATATGATTTGTTTGCTTGCTTCTATTTGATTTTTTTTTTTTTTAAATTGTAATTGTTGCTAATTCTGCTTGTGATAATTAGGTGATGAAATGGCAAGGCTTTCCTAGGTTTTACTTGTCTTGTGATTTTTTAAGCTTTACTAATCTTTTAGATTGATGTATTTCCTTATTATATAAGATGAATACTTCTTAGATTAGATTTATCAAAGGCAAATTTTGATTCTTTTATTGCCCATTTAAGTGTCTAGTTGACTTTGTCTTTAGCATCACTTTTACATTGGCGATTCATTTTTGTTTTGCTACACAGGCAAATCATCAGTATGTAAATTGATTAGTGCATCTGTGTTAGCTTGATTTGAGTTCTAGGAATTTGTTGGGAGTTGTGACGCATGTAGAGTTTATCTGGTAATTTTACATTATTAATCCATTGATGTATGTCTGGTGCATGTTTCTGAATGGTAATGATGTGTCTTTTTAATTCCTTGTGACATTCTGATTCTTAGTTTTCTCAATAAATCTATGTTTTAGTTTTCAAAAATAAAAATAAATCTAATTGGGATACTTATTAATATTGATATTAATTGAAGCATTGACAGGTGTGCGAATTGCAAAGGTTTTTGAGGTTTTGAGTTTCATGATCATATGGTGGAGATTATCCTAGTTCATGTTTACATGGAATGTGTGAAGGTTGGGTTCTTCATCGAAGTTCAAGGTTCTGAAGAAAGTGATCCCACCAACTCCTTTTTTAGAGAAATTTATCTCCAGTTTTATTGGGACGATATGTTGATATCCATAGATGGTGTGCTTCGATGGATCCTACAATGAAGTTTTCTGTTAATAGTGGGTCTTTCAACTAAAGAGTGTTATTGTAATTGAAGTATATATGTGCAAATATTAATTCATGTAATTTAATTCAAATAGAAATAAAATTTTAAGTGTTTTGAAGGTAGAGCATCATATTTTTATCATATTTTTAAATGGAAAAGTTGCCAAACAATAGAATGCTACATGGCCCAACAAGTGAACTCGTGTGACACACACGGTCTACCAATCTAGGCCGTGTAATCACACACGGCCTACCACATGGTCGTGTGGTGCCATAGTCTGTCATACGACCGAGTGACGTTAGGCAGTTTTAAAAACAGTCACTGTTTTGCATTTTTTTTCAAGTTTCGATTGATGTTTCGGGTTAGTTTCACACATCTGACAGTATTTTTTATTAACCACGCAACTGGAAACCCAAGAATCCTATAATCATTCATTCAATTAAATCGATTAATAATCAAACTACCACCTAAAATCACATTCCTTAAATCAACATTGCAATCCTTAAAGTGAAGTTCGAGTACTTACCACTCAAAAACAACATCCAACACGAGAATTACTCCGTTGGTGGGACACAATTATCGTTTCCTTCACCTAACCAAGGACCACAAAAACGCTTAACACAACAAGAATCAACATAAACACTAAACCAACACCTATCTTGCCCCCAAAGAACGAATTTAAATTCAATAGTAGAAAAATAAACGCCATAACTTACATTTTGCTTAGATTTATGAATACCACCGAAGAATCAACGAAACAATCCACAACCACTTAATGGCAACAAATAAGGTAGCAAAACAAAAGAAGGAAAATGGAACTCAAGGTAGAAAGGAAGAGAAAAGAAGCATAAACGTGACAAGGGAAGGGAAGAAACAAAAAGTAGAAACGTGCAAAGAGGGGAAAAAGTTGAACAGCTAATGGGTAAGGGAAAATAGGGATTTGGGATAATCTTTTTAAAAAATAAAAGACATTCAAAATACCTTAATTCCAGCTAAATCCTAACCCATCAAATTTACTAGAGTTCAAAGTGAATTCAACCTCCAACAAATGGCAAATAGCAAAATATTTTCAAAATTGCGTACCACGAGATTCAAACACAAGACCAAAAAGTAAGCTAACAAACACCTTACCATCAAACCAATAAGCTCATTATGTCATAACTTGAATGAAAATAACATTTAAGCCTAAAAGACTAGGGATAAGATTACAGAAAAAAATTAACAAAATTTCAAAAGGTAGGATTTGAACTTAAGACCTCACACACACATATAGAACACATAACCACTGAACCAAATTAAATTACTTGTCATAATTTAACTTTCCATATTAAAGAAAATTCGAGGCGTTACAACTCTACCCTCCTTTAAGAAATTTCGGCCTTGAAATTTTACCTGACTAAAAAAGATAGGGTTATTGCTGACGAATTGAATCCTCAGGCTCCCAAGTGGCCTCCTATGAACCATGATTCTGCCACAAAACCTTAACTGACAGAATGGTCTTCCTCCTCAAGACCTTAACTTCACGATCTAGAATCTGTACTGGCTTCTCCTCAAAAGACAAGTCTGGCCTTAACTCAACCTTCTCTACTCGAACCACATGAGAAGGATCAGATCGATAATGTCTCAACATGGACACATGAAAGACGTCATGGATGTGATCCAATTCCGGAGGCAACTCTAACTGATAAGCAACTGATTCAATATGCCTCAAAACTCGATACAGCCCAATGAACCGAGGGCTTAACTTGCCCTTACATCTAAATCTAAGAACTTTCTTCCATCAAGACACCTTAAGAAAGACACGGTCCCTAACCTCGAACTCAATATCCCTCATCTAAAGGTTTACATAATACTTCTATCTATCAGAAGCAGCTTTAAGTCGATCCCAAATCAAACGAACCTTATCCTCAGTCTCAGCCACTAACTCATGACCCAAAACCTTTCTCTCACCCAACTCGTTCCAACAAAGTGGAGTGCGACATTTCTAGCCATATAATGCCTCATAAGGGGAGATCTGAATGCTAGATTGAAAGCTATTATTGTAAGCAAATTCAACTAGCAATAAAAAATCCTTCCAACTATCTCAGAAATCAATAACACAACTCCGAAGCATATCCCCAAAATCTAAATTACCCTCTCAGATTGACCATCGATCTGTAGATGAAATGTCATACTGAAATCCAGTCAAGTTTCGAGAGCCTCATGTAATTTCTTCTAGAAACGAGAAGTAAACAGAGGATCTCGGCCTAAAATAATTGATACCAGAACCCCATGAAATTTAAAAATCTCAAAGACATAGAGCTTCGCTAACTTTTGTAAGGAGTAATTGGTCCTAACTGGAATGAAGTGAGCAAACTTAGTCAACCGGTCCACAATAACCTAACTTGGCTCCTTTTTAGTAGGTGTCAAAGGCAATCCACTAACAAAGTCAATAGTTACCTATTCCTATTTCCACAATGGAATCTTAACGGGATGAAGTAATCTAGAAGGAAGTTGGTGCTTAGTCTTAACTTGCTAGCACATTAAACAATGTGACACAAAATCGGTTACCTCATGTTTCAGCCCAAACTACCAGTATAACTCTCAGAGGTCACGATACATCTTATTGCCACCGAGATACATAGCATAAGAGTTATTATATGCCTCCCGCAGAATAGATTGCCTCAAATCCACATCACTAGGTATACAAATTTGACCTTGAAAGCACGAAATACCATCGCTGTTAAACCCAAATTCTGAAGTCTTACCGTCATCAATCTGCTGAACCCGACTAACCAAAGACTCATCTAGAAGTTGTTTACTCTTAATCTCATCCAACCAAGACAGTTAAACTTGCAACTCAGCCAGAATCCCACCATCATCAAACAAACTTGAGTGACAAACATTGCCCTCAACTCGGATATGGATCTATGACTAAGAGCATCGACCACCACATTGGCCTTACCGGGATGATACTCTATCGAACAGTCATAATCCTTAAACAACTTGATCCAATGACGTTGCCTAAGATTCAACTCCTTCTAAGTGAGGAGGTACTTAAGACTCTGATGATCGATGTAAATGATACACATCTCACCATACAAATAATGCCTCCAAATCTTAAATACAAAGACAACAGCGACAAGCTTGAGGTAATGTGTCGGATAATTACCCTCGTGTTGCTTAAGCTATCTAGACACATACGCTACCACCTTACCCTCTTGCATCAGTATACAACCCAAACCAGTATGAGACGCATCACTATACACAACGAACTCCTTCCTAAATTCAGGTTGAATCAGAATGGGTGTTTGAGTCAAAACCGTTTTGAGCTTCTCAAAGCTCGATTGCTGCTTAACAACCAAAAAAATAGAGCATTCTTACATAGCAACTTAGTCAAAAGAGTTGTTATCAGTGAAAACCCTTCAACAAACCTCCAATAGTAACCCACTAGACCTAGGAAACTCTAAAGCTCAGTCACATTTCTAGGCTGCTTCCAATCCAGAACAGTCTCTATCTTTTCAAGGTCTACTCGAATATCCTCAGCCGAAACCACATGCCCTAGAAACATAACTTCACTCAACCATAATTCACATTTACTTAACTTGACATAGAGTTCCTTCTCATGGAGAATTTAAAGAACTGCCCTGAGATGCTCATCATGCTCATCCTCGGTCTTAGAGTAAACCAAAATGTCACCGATAAATACTACGACGAACTAATCAAATATGGATAAAAAACCTGATTCATAAGATCTATGAATGCTGCCAGAGCATTAGTCAAACCAAAGGGCATAACAAGGAACTTGTAATGCCCATAATGATTCCTAAAGGTAGTCTTGTACACTTCAGCCTCTTTAACCTTCAATTGATGATACCCCGTACGAAGATTGATTTTCAAATATACAGACACCCACAAAACTGATCAAACAGGTCATCAATCATCGGAAGTGGGTACTTATTTTTTACCGTCAATTTGTTTAACTAACGATAATCTACACATGTTCTCATAGAACCATCCTTTTTCTTGAAAAAGAGGACCAATGCTCCCCACGTGGACATAATAGGCCAAATGAACCCTCTATCCAAGAGTTCCCGAAGCTACAACTTTAACTCGTTTAACTCATTCGGTGCCAGTTGATATGGGCCGATAGACACCGAAGCAGTCTTTGGCAGAACCTCAATTCCGAACTCAACCTCCTTATCCAAAGGTAAACCCGACAACTCCTCAGGAAAGACGTCAAGAAAATCCTTAACAGTACGAATCCCTTTCATAGCCGAACCCACGATACTTTTATCATGCACATATGCCAAATACTTTTTGTAATTATGAAATTTACGAAGACTCGTTCCCTCTGGTGAGTTATAAGAACCTTTATGTCATACCTCAAACCCTCTTCAAACCGGATGCTCTTATCATAATTAGTTGCTACCAAACCGCGAGCATATCTGCTCAATCTCAAGAACTCATCCTTATACTCGGCCACCGATCTATCCCCCTACGTTAGCCTTATAAACTTACGACTATGGGCCTCAACATAGCTCGCCCCACATACTTATTTTGGAAGGCACCCCGAAAGTAATCCCAAGTTAACTGCTCAGGCTAAGTACCCTCCTCAATTGCCAACCACCACTCATACGCCTCATCACAAAGCAAAGATACTGCACCCTTCAGTTTTTGCTAGGGGTGCAGTTTAAATCATTCATAATTCTTTCTGTGGCCACCAACCAATACTTGGTCACAATTGGGGCGACCCAGTGACACCCCTAAACAGTTCAGCTCTATTAGACCGAAGTCGTTCAGTTATTGACCCTTGGCTCCTAGATCCAGTATGGGTCCCAACAACCCTCTCCAAAACCCTCAACATTACTTGGGATAGTGCATCGTCCCTGACAGTCTGAGCCCTAGACCTAATTTCGGCAGTCAGATTTCCAACGGTTTCACTCTTATCCAATTGGGGCATATTGCCTATAAAAAAAGACTCAACTCGAGCCCCTCGTTGACGACCACCACGCCTACGAGTACCACGTCCTTGAGATCCACGAGTACTCATTATCTTATCTATAATTTTTAAAATTTTATGGATTAGTTTAAATGTTAAAACCTTAATTTTAATGTTTTATCGGAGTACATGTCAATATTTAGAGAGTGTTATTGCCTACAGTCTCTAAAGGCATATGCTTATACTAAAGTGTTACATACAAAAGTATATCTAAAGCAAAACTAAAGTTTAGATTTCTTACTTGGATCGGCGTTGGAGTCTCGGTTTCAATTTTCAAAAATAAAAAAATAATTAAAATTTTTTTCATGGAATTTTCGTTTAAAACAAAAATTTATCTTTCCAAAACATTTTGGACCCAATAATACACAGCCTAAGTTTTGCAACATGACTCTGATACCACCAAATGTAACACCCCAAACTCAGCATAGACGTTACGGTCGGATTATGAAGGTTACATCAATCACGAAATCGTTGAAGCTTAATTTCTAAAGTAAAACTCATTTTTATCGTAAAAAGATTCAGAACAGGTTTTTAAACATTAAAAACTTATATATTCCAAAAATTTTGTGAGCATTTTGACAAAATTGTGTTTTATTGACTTATTTAAAACAAACCCAGATTTGCCTAACCATTCACATAAAAAACATCATGAAAACTTAGTAAAAAACTTAGCAGCGGAAGTTCGTTATAACTATTAAGTCTTATCCATTAGTTTATTATTTAACGTGTCGTCTTGTTTAAATCACTGATTAAAATTTGAGATTTTTGCAAAACAATTATCAAACAAATTTTAAAGTCCTAAACAACCAAAAATGTCCAAATGTCCAAAAAGCCCATAAAAGTTTAGTCCACAACATACTGAACCAATAATGTGATATATGAGCTCCAAAGTCACCGTCTAATCCTAAGCCTGAGGATCACCTGAAACAAACAAACAAACGAGTGAGCTTTACGCTCAGTGTGTGATTTGACCCACATTTTGCTTGTACTTATAAAGTTTGTACCAAATCGATGTTTCTTATCATATATCATATCAGAGTCATAATATGTAACATATCAAAACATATCATATAACTTATTAGAACATAACACATAACATAGCAGAGCATGTCCTACCCCTATTCGCTATATACCATCTCCAACCCACCAATCACACTAATTAGGACTACACAAGTCTATCCATCCAATCACACTGATATGTGGTGGTATGCCACTCATAAATATGCAGATGAGCTGCCAAACGAAAATTTGCGGTCTAACTGCCATAATTGCAGTAAAACTGCCTTATACACTTCCTGCAACATATCAAACCCACCCTAGAGCATATGTACAAACATGCTAACATACGCGAATACATATTATATAACTTACATAGCGTGCATTTCTAAACATATATTTACAGAACATAACATGATACAAAACATATACAAAGCGAACTTACATAACATTCTCCCTAAGTTTATTTATGGACAACATACCTAATTTTCCACTTTTATCGGCCTACCAAAATGCCCACAGATCAATTTTTAAGTCCTTAAATCGACCCCCAAATGGGCCCTCAAAATTGGCCAAAAAGGCTCATACGGCCCAACAAGCTAGCTCGTGTGGTCCACACAGCCTACCAATCTAGACCGTGTATCACACACGACCTAGCACACGGCGTACCACATTGCCCTGTGGTGCACATGGTCTGTCACACGACTTACCACATGACCGTGTGATGCTGGGCAGTTCCAAAAACAACCCATGTCTTGCAATTTTTTTGAGTTTCGATCGATGTTTCGGGTGTATTTCTGATTAACCACGCAACCGAGAACCCAAGAATCCTATAATCATTCATCCAATTAAACCGATTAATCATCAAACTACCACCCAAAATCACATTTCTTAAATCAATATTTCGATCCATAAAGTGAAGTTCGAGTAATTACCACTCAAAAACAACGACTAACACGAGAATTACTTTGCTAGTGGGACACGATAATTATTTCTTTCGCCTAACCAAGGACCACGAAAACACTTAACACAACAAGAATCAACATGAACACCAAACCAACACCCATCTTGCCCCAAAGAATGAATTTAAATTCAATAGTAGAAAAGTAAACGACATAACTTATACGTTGCTTGGATTTACGAATACCACCGAAGAATTAACGAAACAATCCATAACCACTTAATGGCAACAAATAAGGTAGCAAAACAAAGGAAGGAAAATGGAACTCAAGGAAGAAAGAAAGAGAAAAGAAGCAGAAATGTGAAAAAGGAATGGAAAAAACAAAAAGTAGAAACATGCAAAAAGGGGGAAAAGGTGGACGACTAATGGATGAGGGAAAATATGGATTTGTGATTATTTTTTTAAAATAAAATATATTTAAAATACCTTAATTCCAACTAAATCTTAACCCATCAGATTTAATAGAGTTCAAAATTGAATTCAACCTCCAACAAATGGCAAATAGCAAAATATTTTCAAAATTGCGCACCAAAAGATTTGAACACAAGATTAAAGGGTAAGCTAACAAACACTTTACCATCTAACTAGCAAGCTCATTCTATCATAACTTGAATGGAAATAACATTTAAGTCTAAAATACTAGAGATAGGATTAGAGACAAAAATTTTAAAAATTTCAAGAGGTATGATTTGAACTTAGGACCACATACACACATACAGAACACATAACCACTAAACCCAATTATATTACTTGTCATAATTTAACTTTCCATACTAAAGAAAATCCGTGGCGTTACAAACAAAACATATCTTAGGCAACTATTTCAACAAACATACAAAAGGTTTAGTCAGAACAACATCTCAATTCATTTCTTCATCTTCATTGCCACAGTGGATTCTTGCGTGCTGATAAGATCCTGATATGCCATCCTTTTTTGGCTTCTAGTTCTTGTACTCGTACCAGACTGAGAAAAAATACACAACCCCAAATTACATTAAGATATTTTGAAACTTGACAGTGAAAAAGTGTTTATGATATACCTATGGTCCAGTTGTGTTAGTTTGATTGCATGATCTTCTATTATAGCCCTCACCATCACGTTTTCTGCATCTCATAATCAGATCAGCCCTATTGAGTTCTCTAGTCCTCATTTTTTTCTGTTTATTTTTTGCCTTACCTTCTATTATTCTTGGGCCTATCGGATATTACTTTCTTAATTGGTGGAAGCACGGGCTCAATACCAAATTTTCTCCACTCATGTGATCCATTTATGGGTTGTAAAGCATATGCATATGCTTTCAAATATGTCTCATTGTGGTAGTACCTATGTATGTAGTCATAAGGTTCTTATTAAAGATGTCATATAACAAAGCAGGCATAGGGACAAGGGGTCTCAGATAATTGTCAGCTTCAGTACATTTACTATGTACTGGTTTTTACCTTTCTTAACTTCACATCCATTGCTCGCTTTCTAGATCATCTTCTAATCAACACCTTCCTTCTTTTTGTAATCAAATTTCTTTATCAGTGGACCATAATTGTATTTCCATGAACTGCATTGCTTCCTCTTATCTAGTATTCTGGTCCTCATTTTAACTTTGATTCCCTCCAACATGGTTGTTATGCTCTTAAATCTAGACTCCACAATGTTGAAGTTAAATGCTTCACAAAGGTTATTGTCAAGAATACTTGACACTGAGTGTAACCCTTGAAGGCCTTGGTCTAAACTTTCAAATTCTTAAAGAAAAACTCCTTTGCAACACCTTCATCAATCTTATACAATTCTTCTTTGTTTTGTTCCCACTCCCTTTCTGTTGTAGACTTCACAGTTTTTCAAAAGGAAAATTCATATGTCTTTCCTTTCTTCTTGCCAAACCAGTTTACTAAGACATACCTAGCACAATTTCTATGTTCTACTCTAGGCAAAATGTCATTAATGGCTATCTCAAGACCCTGCAAATTAATTTACAAAACATAATTAAAAAAGTCTAACAAACATGTTCACAACAGTAATAAATTGGTGCAAATAACATAACATTGTTTACCTTTTGTTCATCACTGATGATGATATACCCAAACCCATCTTTCATTCCTAAGTCTGCAATCAAAAGACTAAGAAGCCATGACCAAGAATCAGTGCATTCCCCCTCAACAATAGCTCAGGCAACTGGGTACATCTTATTGTTTCCATCTCTCCCACAAGTAGACAACATCTTACCATTGGATGGACCTTTTAAGAAGCAACTATCCGAACCTAGTATAGGATTGGACCCTTTTTTATAACATCTTTTTAGTGCTTCAAAACATACATAAAACTTTTTGAAAAGTGGTGGAGTTTCAGGTATTACTCTATTCACTGCCATCTTTATAGTACTTTGTAGGATTCTTTAGTCTCAATCCATCAGCATAATCCCACAGCATAGCAAATTCCTCTACAAAGTTTCTTGCCAACTTATTCTTCACCATTTTCTCGACCCTTCTACACCTTGTCATATTAACATTCACATTCATTTCTGAAGCTACCCTTCTTTGTATCTTCCTCAAATTCATTTTTAGGTGGTTTCTGATAGTAGTTTCAAAATGTTTTGCAATTACTTTTACATTGACCATTTTGTTTCTAAAACTAACACAACATTTGTGCTCATCATGAAAACTTTTCACTTGCAGGCACCTGGACATGCTACTTGTAACAGTCCGGTTTAGACCCTAGTCGGAACAGTGGTTTCGGGACCACGAATCTGAGTCAGTAAAATGTTTTAATATTATTTTCTGTGCCATTGATGGGTGATTAAGCATGTGTTAAATTTTCGTAAGTTAAATTGTTCGTCTGTATGCTTAATTTGATAAAAGGATTAAATTTCATTAAATGCAAATTTAGCATGCTATTTGTTAAAGTACCTATGTGTTGTGGCTTTTAAAAGAGGAGGCCTTATGAGGCAATTAAACCATTTATAAGTTAGTGGGTGGTTAATAGTCAAAAATTGCCTTGAACTATATGTTATAATATGTTTATTAAAAGGGTTAAATTAGTAAATTGTTAAATAAAGTCTATGAAACAAAAACCAAGGCTAAAAGACTATCATCTTTTATGTTTTTACCACTGAAAATCAAATAAGAAAAGGAAGGTTTGAATGCTTCTAATATTCGGCTAGGTTGTGGTTAAATTTAAGGTATGTTTCTGATCAGTTTTTGATGATTTTTATGTTTTTGAGATTGTTGCTTAGTCTACTATCAAGTCCATGTTATAATTTGAAGAATTTATGATGGTTATGAAATGTGCCATTGATGAAATGGTGAGCTTTGTGATGAGTTTAGGTGTTTAATGAAAGATATGTGTTAAATGAACATGTTTTGTTCTTGAAGTTTTGATGAATTTAGCTAATTAGGGCTAAATTGTGGAAATAGTATTTTGAGGGATTAAATTGTGAATTTGATGAAAAATATGGACTTGTATGGTCCTTAGGAAGTTTCGCTAAGCATGTATGTGAACAAATTGTGTATATTTGATGTTTTGAGCAAAATGGACTAAATTGATAAAATATGCAAATGAGAGGGCTAAGTTGCAAATAGCCCTAAATGTATGTTTTTGGATTGAATTGAATAAGTTGATGAATGAAAGGGTTAAATTTGAATATGTATGGATCAAGAACCGAAGAAAACGGACTTAGATCGCAAAAAATCGAAAGTAATCGAGTAGCCGTATTCGTTTTTGATAAACCGAGGTAAGTCGATATATAAATAAATGTATTTGTAATGAATTATGAATGTTCATTTGACTATTGATAATGATGAATGCTTATGAGATGTTGTATATATGAAATCCAAAATAAGATTGATAATTTGCTAACATTTGAGAAGTCTCGTACGAACCTAGGAATAGATAGGATTAACTATGTCATGACATAGGTGTCTGATATGTGATATCATGTAAGACCACATCTGAGACGTTGGTATTGATTTGAGCTTTCGTGTAAGACCACGTCTGGGACGTTGGCATTGAGATGAGATTTACGTGTAAGACCATGTCTGGGACATTGGCATCGTATTGATTCGTGTAAGACCCTATTTGGGACAGTGGCATTGATATCTGATTACATGTAAGACCACGTCTGGGACGTTGGCATGTTCTGAGCACTCTGTGTATCCTATTAGATTCCGATTGGTTCAACGGGCAAGTCTGAGAAATGAATGAATATGTGAATTGTACATCTGTTTCAATACGTTTGATAAGTACACATTGTGTGTATACGAAGGTAAGTATTTTCTTAAACTTACCAAGTTGAATTATGTATTTGAATATGAGAATGTAAGTGTGTTATAGGAATGGAAAAACTATGAGCAAATAAAGTATATGGTGATATGCAAGATTGAAAGATGAATGGCTAAGTAAATGTGCCAATAAGAATGATGATTATGAAATTGAGTTAATAAGGAACTCATATTGATTATATGTCTTGATTGCCTATATGTTAAGTTTATTTGTATATGGCTTACTAAGCTTTTGAAAGCTTACTCCGTCTGTGTGTTTGCTCTGTTTTATAGATCGTCAAAGCTATTGAAGGCTCGGGGACCGTCGAGGATCGTCATCACACTACTCAAATTCATTTTGGTACTTTTGAAATGTGTTTATAGCTAAATATGGCATGTATAGGCTAGTGGTTTTGGATTATGGTTGAAAATTGTATAATTAGCCATGAGATGTGGCTACATAAGTGTTGTTAATATGCATGAGTAAATATGAAATATGGTGTATGATAAGGTATGGCTTGATATCTATGAAATGGTCAAGTTAATGGTAAGTATGTGGATGAAATGTGAGTATGCATGTTTGATCAAAGAAGGGGATATATGAAAGGTAAATGTGGATGAATCATGTTTGAATGCATTTGTGTTTTAGTTGTACAAATTGGCATGATTGGAATTGTAGTTATATGTGGAGATTTGATGATTAATTTGATATGTTTTTGGTTGCCAAATGTACATGAAATGATTTGGTAAATTGCTTGTAGGGATTTACCCTTGTGTGGGTGTCATTTTGGCCTTGTAAGTGGTCTGTTTTGCCTACACGGGCGTGCCTAGTAGCCGTGTAATTAAGTCAGTAGCCAGCCCAAGGGTGCACGACCATGGCACATGGACGTGTCTAGTAGCCGTGTGAATAAGACAGTATTTAGCTTAAGCATACACTGTCATAGCACACGGGCGTGTCTAGTGACCGTGTGGATAAGTCAGTATACATGCTCTGATTTGGCACGGCCAGGACACATGGGGGTGTCCAGTAGCCGTGGGAGGCACACGGCCTGGTCACATGGGCGTGTGACCTTGATAGTTTTGAAAAAGTTTTAGTTTTCGAGAATTTCCGTATGTGTTCGGTTTAGTCATGGCCCTACTTTAAAGCATGATTAAGGTCTCGTTGACCTATATAAGAGACGTTTTGATTGCGTTTGATGATTGGTTGTATGAATTGTCTGTAAAATTTTTTGATCTGTCCGGTAACACCTTTAACCCTAATCCGGCGATGGATACGGGTTAGGGGTGTTACACTACTATAACTTGTAAATATTCTCCATTTATACTTTTTAGATGCAATGCATTTAACTCTAACCCTATTTGGTTCGTTATTGATTATCTTAAGTTTCCTTCTTGTTAGCTCGATAATTCAAATTGAAATCGTCAAGAGGGAAGAAAAATTGGCCTTTAAGAAAAATGGTGGAAGCAATGAAAGAATATGAAACAATAAATACAATAATTTAGACTGGTTCAGCCCCAATTGCATTTTCAACTACCTTAGCTTTCCACAACTAAGGATTTTCCCAATTTCACTAATTTGATAACCTTTAAGGAAAAAGTTTAACCTTACAATCTCCCTTAAGATTTCTACCCAAAATCTTAAGATTGCAACTCCCTTAAGGTTTCTACCCAAACCTTAAGATTTAACCCTCTCAAAGAGATATAAACAAACAAAGAAAGAAAAAATCCTTACAAGATCAGAATGCTTGCTAATAAAGCTCAAATTAACAAGAATACACTTGAGCTCAAATAAACATATTTTCAAATAAAACTAGTTTGACAATCCCCCCCTTTTTGATGTAACAAAACAATTTGTAAATTTTTTTTTTGAATAAATTGCTCCCCCTATATCAAAGTCATTTTCAATTGAAGGATTAAAAAAATGACATAAGATCAAATTTGACACTCATTTTACTTTGAAAACATGGTCACTAAATTGGGCATAAAATCAATTAATCATAATCAATCAACCATTAAATTTACCTTTCTCTTCTCCCCCTTTTTTATATAAAAAATGATCAAATAAAGCTTAAGAGGAAAAGAAAGTGGTTAGTCCAAAGATAGATATTAAAAATAAGGAACAAGTGAACTAACATACCAAGTAAACATTAAGGTGCAATCACATAGAATATGCATTAGTGATGTTCTCCTTAAAGCAATGCATGTTTTCCTACAAATATAGAATTAAAATTTTGTTTTTGTTACCCAATTTCTTTTAGGTCCATAAGTATTAGTTTCCAAGATTCTAGTCCCTTTAGATATCCATTTAGAAAGGATATAGATTCTAGTCCCTTTAGGTATCTATTTAGAAAGGATATCCTTATCTTTAGTAGTTATGAGTCCTTTGGGGACCAATACACTTTTAAAATTTTTTCATTTTAAAAAACTTGGAGGACCTCTATGTTTGTAGAAATTAATGCTAGTTTTAACAAAATTTTGTTTTGAACTTTCTCCTTTTTTAAAAACTTTGTTAGAGTGAGCTTTTTCACTCTTAAGCAACTCTAGTTACTTTTGATGATCATCATAAACTTTAGAAAGTAAATTATGCAAGTCACAAATCTTTTTCTCAAAATCATTTATAATAGCTTGCATGTCATTTATTTTACTTTCAAGTTCATGCTTGACTTTGGAAAGTGAATTATTTTCATCTTTTAGTTTTGAAATAGTTTTCCTTTTGAAACCATTAATTTAAACTCCAAGCCTAATTCATCATAGGCATCTTGTAACTCATTAAAAGAATAAGGATTTGAAGTAGATGAGTTATAAGTTACCTTAAAATCTTCTATAGCCATAAGGCAAAGGTTGACTACTTCTTGATCTTCATCATCAGAGGAATCTTCATCACTCCAAGTAGCCACATTAGCTTTAAGCTTTTGTTTGCTTGATCCATTGTTCTTTCATTGAGGACAATCAAACTTGATTTGTTCCAGTTCTTGCACTCATAACAAATAATGATATCATTCTCCTTGGTAGATTCAAGCTTCAATTCCTCCATCTTTTGGAATCTTCTTCCTTTATTGGACTTCATGAACCTCTTGAATCTCCTAGTAAACATCTCCATCTCTTTGTCTTCATCCACCTCTTCACTAGATTCACTATCTTCATTTGTGGTGGATTATAGAGCAATACCAACCTTCTTCTTCAACCCCTTTGTTGAGTCTCATCTCATGTGTAAGTAAAGAACCGAAAAGTTTATCCAAATTCAATGTTTCTAAATTCTTTACTTCTTCAGTTGGAATCACCTTTGCTTCCTACGATTTAGGTATGTAACACCCCAAACCCGACCTAGAAGTTAGGCCCAAATCTGGCGTGTCACATTGAAGAGTTTTTCGAAAACCATGCTTTCATTAGAAACCCTTCTTAAAAAATTTAAAACTTTCTGCCATGTAACACCTCAGATTTGATTTGCTTATCTTCAAAACGTAGTTTATTAAAAGTCATTCTCTTGTAAAAACATTATAACATTATTACTTTCAAAACCTTGTTTGTTGCGGAAGTTTGATTCCAACATTTGCGAATACGTGATATTTTAAAAACAGTGGTTATAGTTTTAAAAACCTGTGTTTAATCGTTTAGCAGTTCATAACTAAAAGAATTACCAAATGAAAGTTAAAAAAGAAAACCCCAATGGCCTTATTACATAAATTATTAACCCAAAAATAAATTAAACCCAAAATTGCTAAGTTCCGTTTATTAACAAATCCGATGAATAGCCACCTCTGAGTCCTCCGCAGCTCCAAATCCTCTAACGCTGGGGATTACCTGCACGGTTAAAAGAATAGGGTGAGTTACGAGAACTCTGTGTAATCCCCTATTACGGTCATAGTCTGGGCCCGAGCCCATACGGTATCAATTTGGGTCTAAGCCCTATTCGGTAATAGTCTGGGCCTAAGCCCTATTCGGTAACAATCTAGGCCTAAGCCCTAAAATTATATCAATGCAATGAACATGTACCCAACCCATACCAACCAAACTCTCTACCCGTACCAACCAGTCTCTCTATGTGGGGACCATGTCAACCCACCCAGCCAACACACCAAGCTTAGCACCGGTTGCGACACTAAATCAACAGAACGGCTCGACGCCGTAGACAGAATGGCTAAAAGCCATAAATATCGCAGCATTACTGCCGGTTAACAGAACGGCTAAAAGCCGTAAACAGAATGGTTATAAACCATAATCAGGATGACACAGAGCCATAATCAAGATGGCACAAAGATATTGATGATTGTAATAAGTTTGGCACATAGCCATCAGCGACGGTAATATAATCGGCACACAGCCACGGGTAATTATGATCGACACAGAGTCATCAATATATATGTTAGGCACATAGCCACGGGTAAATACGGTTGGCACAAAGCCATAATCAAGATGGCATAGAGCCATATTTATCGCAGAAAGGCTGGAAGCCTTGTACAGAACGGCAATGGGTCGTACACTTCCTCCGTAACTTTGTCCCAACCCCATGCAATATGTCGTGTATGTCATGCTCAATCATCACAGATGTATGCAGAATGACCATACTCAGTAACAGTCATTTAAAACATATATTACAAGTATATCACTCACACGACCACAGTCAAGTTAGTTAAAACACAGTCATACGATCACAGTCAAGTCATGGCACACAATCAGTCTTTTACCCTCAGGGACAAAATATTCATTTTACCCTATAAGGGTATTTCGGTAATCCTACCCTGCAGGGGTAATTTGGTAATTCTGCTCATAACTAATCTATGTATGTAGTGCATCTCAAACATAATCAATCATACAATTAACACATACAACACTAGTACTACCACGAGGGTACAACGGTCATTTAATCGGTTAGGGGTAAAACGGTCATATCGCCTCGTAAGGGCATCTCGGTAATTTTACCTGTCGAGGGTATTTCGGTAACTTTGCCCATAGAGGGTATTTTAGTAATTTCACAAACTAAGGGTATTTTGGTAATTTCGTAAATCGATGTATTTCGATAATTTTGTAAACCAGGGGTATTTCGATAATTTCACAAATCAAGGGTATTTCGGTAATTTTACAATTCAAGGGTATTTCGATAATTTCACAAATCAGGGGTCTTTCGGTAATTTCACAAATTAGGGGTATTTCAGTAATTTTACAATCTAAGGGATTTTGGTACTTTCACAAATCAGGGGTATTTCGGTAATTTTACAATCTGAGGGTATTTCGATAATTTCACAAATCAGGGATCTTTCGGTAATTTCACAAATTAGAGGTACTTTGGTAATTTTGCAATCTGAGAGTATTTCGGTAATTTTGTAAACCAAGAGTATTCTAAACAGAAATAACCATGCAAATAGACCTAGGGCCCATTCTCGGCCCAAATGGACCCACACGCTCGTGTGGCCTATTTAGCCCAAATCTAGCTATAGATATGAGTTTCACATAGACCAGTTCAATATCTGCTACACAATCATACAATTTATTCATATAGACCTACGGGCCCATTGGGCCCACTTGGCCCATTTTGGCGTAAACCCACAAGAACACTCATGATGGCTTCAACTATCACGTCAAATCCTCCATACGTGCGCTCGCACGCTCGTGTGGCTACCATCGTCGTGTGACCGGCATTTCGGCATTTGCCGCTCTACAGCTAGAGTAGTGCGAAATACACACCTGATAGGAATCTGGAGTTGGTCCGCACTCCGACCACTCCTATGCCCAACGCCAACCAAGGTATGCTTACTCTCCTCATAGATTGCTCTATTTAAAGCCAGCTTCTCACCTTCCCTCATGCTAGCTTCCCGATGTGGGATCCCTCATTCAGCAGAGTTTAATTCCAGCACAACCACCTGTCGCCCCAACTTAGCAAAATAAATATCCCTTTTTACTTGCAATGGGATTCGAACCCTTGCCCTCTCCTATGCTCCAGACGCTACATGCCACCACAACACAAGCTCCTTTTGTATCTTAAAACATGTATAACTAAATATAAGTCTATGGGCCAAAGTCTAAGTTCATTTAAAAGGAAAACAAAAAGAATTGCAAGCGCCAAGACTTGAACCTTGGACCCCTTGCTTCCTCTATGGCGTCACCTCCTTGTCTCCCATGTGGCGCCATTTGCCACTAGACCACAACTCCTTTTGTGTCATTTTCTCCACATTTTATTCTTAAAGCCTACTTACTAACTCCCAGGGTTTTATTCACCTAAAACCAAAATTTTTCCTAAAGCCCAGTTTGATCCCGGGACTTCATAGAAGCCCCCTAACCTTCCAAAATCACTCACCTAATAGGTCCAACTTGCATTAGTGTCGTTCTCTTGTTCTAAAAAATTTTAAACGCTCCCAAGCCCAAGGCCCAATAGGCTCAATTCTACTAGGCCCAAATTTGGGTCGTTACAAGGTAAGCTTCGAAGCATCTTCCTTACCACCTATTCATTCGGATAAATCTTTCCATAAGACTTCAATCCATTTATGATGATTGTGAACCGATCAGACATCTTCTTAATATCCTCTTCAAGCTTCATCTTGAAAGTTTCGTAGTTGAGTGTAAGGATTTCAAATTTAGACTTCTTCACTTAGTTAATGCCTTCATGGGTGACTTCAAGCTTGTCCCATACATTCTTGGTGTTTGAATAAGACGAAACTCTACTATACTCATCTGAACCAAGTGCAAAATAGAATGTGCATTGCCTTGGTATTGAGTTGAATGCTTCTCTTATCTTCCTTATTCTATTCCTTCTTGTTTTTTGGAACTAAAAGCTCTCCTTCTTGTTTGAATAGAATTGAATGACCATCCATAATAATGTCTTATACGGCAAGATTATTTTCTTAGATGAACAACATCATCCTTGTCTTCCAATAGGAATAGTTAGCACCATTAAAGTAAGGAGGTTTAGAGATAGGTTGAGACTCACCAAAGAAAATTTTCCACATCAACGCCGTTAGTCAACTGACGACCACATCAGCATGTCCGTTAAAAATAGACCAATTTGATAAAAAAAATAAACGTTAGGGTTAAAATGCTCCAAAAAATAAAAAGATAAAGGGCCAAAGTGATCAAACGGTCAAACGTTAGGCGCTATTTTTGGCTTTATGCCTAAATTTAATAATAAAGGATCAAGCGATGATTCAAAATAGTGGTTCACCTTCCAACAGTCTATATAATATATTAAGAAAAGATTTAAATTAATAAAATATTAGAATTAATTTAAAGTAAATTAATATTAAAAAATGAATGTTGTAAAATAGGAAAAAACTTATATATCAAAAATAACCTTGAAAGGAGAATAGAGGCTTTTTTACCTAAATAATACAAAAAATAAAATTAATAATTGAAACGGAATGCTCATTAGATTATTTACCAAAATGGTATGGTTTTACTGATGCCACCTGTGAAATTGGCGTCACTGGACTGAAATTTAATGATCTAAAGTATTCAGGGACCTGATATGCAAATTTTCTATTTTGAGTGGCTGCTGAAAAAAAAGTGAAAGGGTGTCGCCTGACAGTGTGGCGGCACCAAACCTTAAATGTGGCTAATTGCCTTGTAAGCCCTCTTTATTTATTATTTTATTTTTATTCCCCTTCAACTCATTATATTGTGTTTATTAAACAAGCCCTTAACCTATTTTTATTTTTATTTTATTTTTGTAAGCCTTTAACTTATGATTTTTACTCATAAAAGCTCTTTATTTTAATATTAAAGTAAATATATTTTGAATTTCAAGCTCTTATCTTAATTTTTTGTTGATGTAATAAAAATTATTTACACTTTAACATCAACATAAAATCTAAAAAAGTAATCAAAAATTTCAAAAGAGTAGTTAAGAATATCATGTATATAAGCACTCTCAAGAAAATTTAAAATTTTATTTTTTATTTAATAAACTATTCTCATCAAATTCACATCAACATAAAGGGATTTTATGAGTAAAAATCATAAGTTAAGGGCTTATTTAACTACAAAAATAGGTTAAAGGCTTGTTTAAACACAATATAGTGAGTTGATGGGGAATAAAAAGAAAATAATAAATAAGGAGGGCTTACAAGGCAATTAGCCACATTTAAGGTTTGGTGCCGCCACACTGTCAGGCGACACCATTTCACTTTTTTTTCCAACAGCCACTCAAAATGAAAAAATTGCATATTAGGTCCCTGAATACTTTAGATCATTACATTTTAGTTCGATGCTGCCAATTTGACAGGTGGCACCAGCAAAACCATGTAACAACCCGTTTTTCAATGGTGTCGAAAACTGTGGTTTCGGGGCCACCAAATTTGATGAGAAAGTTCATAATTATTATTTAATATTTACGAGTTAAATATGATTTTTAAAGAGGTTTTTGATTTGATAAATTATGATTTATAAGTGATTTATTAAGTTCAAGTGGTAAAGCCCTAAGGTTAAGTGGTTTTAGAAAATAAGGTATCGATTCCTCGTTTTTATAAATCAAGCCGTAAATATTTATAAAAATATTTACGGAGTGTCATTAAGGTGCTATTAAAGTTTCGTTAAAAAATTTTAACATTTCAATGGTTAATTAATTAAAAAGGACTAAATTGTAAAAGATGTAAAATTTAATCGCTATTTGATTTGAGTGATTAAATGGCTTAATGAATGAAAGTATATAGAGTAATATGGTAAATATACCATATTATATAGGAGTGGGTGGTGGACTTTGTCTTATTATGAAAATATGTGTTTTTTATTAATTAAAATAAAACATATTAAATGATAATAAAATACATTAAAGATATCATCTTTTACATTTGATTGTTTTGCCGAATTTGAGATAAAAGGAAGCCATTGATAAGCCTTCAAGCTTCGACCAAACTTCACAAGATGCATGTAAGTTCAATCTATCCCCGTTTTCAATAATTTTTATATTTTTGATATCGTTGCAATTAGGCTCTGTTAGTCCATACTTTCGATTTTGAAACTATTAACAATTTTAAATGTTTCCATTGATAAATCTTGTGATTTTTAATGTTAGATGATGAATTTTGAATATTGATTGATATTTAAAAGTACTTTGTCAAGTGATTTTTAATGAATTTATCAATTAGGGACTAATTTATTAAATTAATAAAAGTACAAGGATTTAATGTGAAATTTTTGCATAAATAGGCTATTATGGATACCATGAACATTCGAATATGATCAATTTTGGGTAAAAATGGTTAATTTGCATGTTTTGGGGCTTAGGGATTAAATTGAATAAAAGTAATACTTTAGGAGCAATTTTATAAAAATTTCAAAAATACCAAATTGCGTGAAATGAATTGTTTTATTGTCTAAATTAATATATTGAATGAAATTATTAATTTAGATTAAGGTCGGGTGGAAGATTGAGAAAAAAAAATTACCAAAATGCCTCTAAAGCTTGGTATTTCTGCAATTTAGCCAGGTAAGTTCGTAAGAACTGTTTTCTGTATAATTTTGATTAAAGTGAATGTTAATAGGTGATTATATTGTGATTAAATCAATATATATATATATATATATATATATATATATATGTTAGTATGCAATTTATCGTGTTATGAAACGACGTAAATCCAACGACGTACGACGATTACCAAGTCCCATTTGAACATTAGGAATTCGTAGGATACAAATGTCATGTCATTAGGGTTACTGATTTCAACTCGTATGAGCTTACCGTTACTCAGCTCGCATGAGCTTACTGTTATTCAACTCGGAGGAGATTACCATTATTCAGCTCGGAGGAGCTTACCGTTTATAGCTCGTAAGAGCATACCGATTCAGAGCTCATATGAGCATACATGTACAAGAATTGACAGACTACAACCTCTGTGTGCTAGCCGAGTATCCAACGATATTCTAAATGGTTCAATGGGAAATGTTTTGTTACGAAACGATATGAGTTCGATACAAACTAATATAGGTATATATATGAAATACATGGAAATGATGGTACATGATATATTGATATATTGAAATGGATGATATATGTATATGAAGAAACAGCAAGAGAATGATATGTATCATATATGAATATCTTTGATATGTTGATACATGGAAATTATGTACGTTGAGACGAGTAATAAACTCAAGTGTGACATGTTGAGAAAATAAGGTTATCAATGTTGAATTTATATGAAATATGTTCAAGTATGCTAACATGTGTTGTTGTTTGATTCTTAGACAAGTGCCAAGTTGTTGGTTGAATGGTATTCTGTTTACTTAATGGTAAGTGCTCAAATGAAAATATGCTTGTACTCATGAAAAATTGGTAAGGTTTAAATTATGCAAGTTCTTATGAAATGGCTTATCATTTGATTAATTCGAAAAGGGCTATGTTTAAATGCACTAGCTTATGGCTATGGTTGAATGATATGCTTATGACTTGTGTGTTATATATATGGAACGGGTGTGGACAGTAATGAAATGCAAATGAAAATAGAGAAATTTGGAAGAGTTTAAAGTTGTTTAAAATCCTACTATGCTAGGGATAATATGTATAAGTGATGCTGTGGATTTACTCATTTTGTGAGTTGTTGAATTTGGTTTCATGAATCGTGTGGTATCGGTATATGATTATTCTTGATATGTATAAATTTCATATTGGAAATTTATTGATATGATTAAAGTTTATACGAGCTTAGTAAGTATTCATTGCTTACGTAGTTATTTTTCTTCACTTTTTAGATTATTGGAAGCTCGATCGGGTTTGAAGCTAGTCGAAATTATGTCACACTATTCACCGGTTCTATCGGTACTTTTGGATGTTTTGATTTTGGTTGTAATGGCATGTATAGGTATTCTGATTAATGTTGGCCTATGTATTTGAATGTTGAAATGACCATTTGACTTGGTCGAGTTTTGGTATATTGATGGTAAATGGAAAAGTTTGCCATGTATGCAAAGTAGCCTTATTATGGTTAATGTTTTGCTTGTTTGTTTGAATGATAAAAGATGAAATTGATAGTTGAATATGCATATAGTATATGTGCTTTATGATATGTGGTATATGTGATGATTTGGTACCTTGTTATGTATAGGTATTTTGGTTAATTGATATTAGTTAAAGAATGTCATTTTGGTACCAAATGGTTTGTGTTTTGGTAAGTAAGATTTATGGTATGTATGGATGCAAATCAAATTGGAAGTTAGTTGTTTATTTTGACCAAATGGAGTACTTGGTTATACATGTTTATAAGTTGTTATTTGAGATGTCTATGTGCATATTGGTTGAGTGTGGTTATACTATATGTATAAAGCTAGATTACGCATGATTTTGGTGCCTTGCTATGGCTAGTATACATGTGCATTTTATATTGTAGGTACATGCTTTGTTGAGTGAGAAAAATGACTTGTAAAATAGCCTATTTTTGTCTGCACGGGCAGAGACACGGGTGTGTGTCTCAGCCGTGTGTGACATACGGCCAGGTGACACGGTCGTGTGTCCCCTGTAGCTTATAAAGGTTTGCAAGTCAGTATGTTCACACGGCCTAGCACACGGGCGTGTGGCTTGGCTGTGTGACCCAAGTCAGTATACTCACATGGGCACGGGCATGGACTGGGACACGGCCGTGTGTCCTTATTTCGAATGCCCAAATGGCCTAAGACACGGGCATGTCTCTTGGCCGTGTGAGTCACACGGCCGTGTGACCCCTATAATGCTGAAAATTTTAAATGTTTACGAAAAATTTTTTGAGTTTCCAATTTAGTCCCGATTTGTTTCTAATGCATATTTTGGGCCTTGAGGGCTCATATAAGGGACAATATGTATGATTTTTATTGTTTTTTGACATGAATGCTATATGATATGAAATGTTTTCATTTTCCGTCTGTTTGATTTGTAAACTCCTGTAATGTTCCGCAACCTTGTTCCGGCGACGGATTCGGGTTAGGGGTGTTACAAACCATACCATTTTGATAAATAATCTTATGGGCATACCATTTCAATTATTAGTTTTATTTTTTATATTATTTAGGTGAAAAAGCCTTAGACCTAGGTGTCAACACCTAGCCTTCGATATCGATACCAATGACAAAAACGATACCAAAATCACATTCTATTTTGGTAATTTTGTATTTCAAAGCCTAGGTATCAATACCTATACCCTTGGTAATGATACCTTGGTAAAATTTGGCAAAAATCAGTTTAAAAGTTCACTAAAAACCCCTGCAATATATATAGTGTAGTTTCTTCTCAACACTTAAGACCAATTCAAAATATATTAAAATTACTTAAAACCACTCCAAATCAATCATAATCATTATATTAGCAAACCACATTTGCAAACATACTTATAGTTTCAATTATTCATTTCATATAGAATCAAAATACTTCAAGTAAAACCAAAATAGATAGAGTTTCAAGAGTTTGTATTTTAGTCCCTAACACATGGGAACACATTTCGTCTACCTATGTACATGCCATTTTAATTCAAAATATGGTACCTACTCTTGAATCTCTTGAAGATGTGATGAGATAAGAGATCTTCTAGCCCGACTCTACCTCTTCGAGTCTAATTGTACCTACGCGTTAAGCCGGTGAAGGCTTAGTAAGAACTACAAGAATTAAATAGGTAAATGAATCGTACCATATTGTTTTAAGTTTATTCAATTAACACATGCTTATATACATACTAAATTCATACAACTATAACTTGCTTTAACAAATTTATCTTACCTTTGAAAATTACTAAACTTACCTTAACACTTTGATGGTTCACCTTTGTTTACATTTCATATCTTTACCCCAAAGTAGACTTTTATAGAACATACCGGATATACGGAACAAATACAGAGGTGTATTATTATGCACTAATGAACAGAGAGCACTAATGTGCTACACAGAGAGCACGAATGTGCTAAACGGAGAGCATTAATATGCTAATAATCGGAGAGCGTGCTAAAGTCCCTTAATAGCATGCCACTAATATCCTAGTAGTTCTAGTTTTGTCTACTTGGGTGTAAAAGTTGAATTTCATGCATTTAAATACTTTACATAAGTATTTCAGAAAAGATTTCGCATTTCTTCATCATCTACAATTTAGTCCCCATTTCACAAATCACAAATATCACACCATTTTCACACATATACCTTTACCACAACATTATTGCTTAATGCTCAAACAAATATACCATTTCATATTCTCCACCTATAATTTTCTTTACAAATTTCATAATTTCATAATCCAATCCCCTTTTTACTACCTATTGACAAATATAAATATATATTCTACATTTCTATTCTAAGTAATTCCATATTACAATATAAGCATTTAAATAAAAATAATTTAAAAATCTTGTAGTACTTACAACAAAAAGGTTGAGATGATGTATTTTCTTCTTTCTTCTCCTTTCATTTTCCTTCAATTTTATCCTCTCATTTCTTTTCTTTCTCTTCAATTTCATATAAAACATATATAATTTATAAGTTAAAACTAAAATCATATAACTTTTCTATATAGTTAATGAAAATAAACATGTATAACATGATAATTCATCATCTCTTACCTTAGCTCTTTGAACACCCAAAATGCTAACTCATGCTTTTCTCTATTTTAACCCATCTATGGAAATTTTCTCATGAAATAAAGTTGTTCACTAGCCTTCTCTTTGGTTTTTACTAAAGAAATTTCAAAGAAAAAGGAATGTTTGAAACTTGAATGGTTCAACAATGGAGGAAGGACATGAAGGGAATTAAAAGAAAAGTTGGATGGAAAATGATGGGAGAAGTTACGATTTGGCTTGGTGAAAAGATGATATATTTTCATCTTTTCTCCCACTTTTTACACCATTCCACCAAAATATCTCACTTTTTTAATTAAAATGATCAAATTGCTAATAAGTCCTTAAGTCATCCATCTTTTTACTTTTACCCATCATCATTACACCTAATAAATATCTACTTGGCTAATTACCACTTTATTCTTCCTCATCTTTCATTTTTCCTACGATGACTCATACAACACTTTGGTTAAATTTCTTGTTGATCCTTCCTTCCTTTCCTCTACTACTATATATCTCCTAACTTATTATTTTTCCTACTTTGACCACAACAAATTCTCTATTCTTTCAACTAAGTCAAAGTATCTATTTAAAAATGAGTATTTTCTAATTTTCTTATTGGGTATAAATACTTCCTAATTTAATACTCAAAATTCCTATTTATTATGTTTCAAAAATTTTGCACTAATTCTTGACCCGATCCATCACTTTACCTAACTCCGAGTTAAAACGCGGATGCTATAGATTCAATGGGTCCATGCCTCTCTTTGGACCAATTTCTGATCCCTTCCTGGTCTGGTTCAAACAATCATAACTGTAAGTCTCTATACACTTTGTAGATTTAAAATTTAGTCCATGTACTTGTATTTTCAAGAATTTAACCCCTCTACTTTTTGAATTTAAAAATCCACTTTCAAATTATATATAATCGTATAACATTTTAATATAAAAATTAATGATATTAAATGTTTGAACTAATTAATAGTATTACAAAAAATATAGAGACTAAATTATGTTAGAAATTAAAGTATAATGATTAAATCTCAAATTTAAACATAATAGAGGGGCCAAAATTGATATTTAACCATTAATTGTTTATACTTTTCTATTCTAATTAAACTTTTCTATTTTAATAAAAAAATAAAAATAAAGAATATCATTAATAATAATTTTACGAAAATACTAATAATATCACGAATATTATAAATAATATAAATAAACTAATCTTTTTGCATCTATCTTGCATCTTCAAAGAACTCGATAAATCAAATAATTCAATAGAATAGATCCAACAATCTCATAGTTCTTAAAGTGCCAATCTTAAGAAATCATTAAAAATCAAATGTAAAAATCACAATTTCTCCAATATTTGAATCTTAGAAAGAAAGTTATTAAAAAAAAAAAAAGAAAAGCAATTTAGACTCGGATATGGTTATCCTGATATATAAATAGACTATGCTCTGGGACAAAAAGACTCGAACCTCCACATAGAGAGATCAAAACCCATTGCCTTACCACTTGGGCACATCCCATTTAGATTTTTATTTAAAACTACTAAACACTAATATGAGTATTCCTTGATTGTCAATTCTAGTTCCAAATAGCTATAGAATATATTGAGTTCTTGATACGATTTTTGCATGTATGGATAGAAAATTAAATTGAATTTATTAATCAGTACATAAAATTCAATTAAGATATTGTATGTGTAAAACCCTATACCCAGTCTGGTCGCCGGACCCGGGCTATAGGATGCTAACATTCACAAGAAACTTATTCATTAATATTCAATAATCAATAAATATAATTTAATTCCATGTTAAATATGCATTAAAATCAAAATCAAGTCTTAGTCGGGCTTATGAAAACCTTTGAACAAGTTTAGAACTAAATCGGAACCAATCTGAAACATTTAGAAAATAATAGGAAAAAAATGCAAAAATGGGTTACCAACCACTCAAACAAAACCAAAAAGATCAATCCATAATAATTTACAATCATTTCCATGTTATCCAATCATATAAGGACCTAAATCGAACTTATGGAACATTTAAAATAAATCGAGAATGATTCTGGATTAAAAAAAACTTTTATAAAATATAGGTTAATAATGAAAACAGAGGTTACACGGCCGTGTGACAAGGTAAGGACCGTGTGGTGCAGGGACATGACCGTGTGGCTCAACCGTGTGACAGAGCTCAGACCGTGTGAAAGGAGACACCCGGTTGTGCTAACTGATGCCGTGTGTAACATATATATCTTGTTTTAAGCAATTTGTATACCATTGATAACAAAAACCTATATTTTCGTTTAACACCATTCAAACCTACTCCAAAATATGTATGTTACAAGACCAAAACATCAATTTACTAATCATTCAAACAAGCAACCAATATGCCCTCATTGGCACCAAAGATTCAACCATTAAACAATAAGGAAACTTTACCATTCTTGATAAGTTAATCATACCTAAACATTCATATGCAAGCATTATTTCTTTAACTAGAATATCAATAGGCAAAGTACAAAATATAACCTAAAACTTTATAACAATTTCATCAAGTAAAATGTACCATAACTACCAATGCCTTTAATCATTTCATACACAACTCAGTTACACCAAATGAAAACATTTAACTAACGTAACAAAGTCCATTGCTATTTCATGCTATCATCTAAACAAATACTTAATACTATCCATGTCTTTGTCATAAACATCTATATGTTAAATTACCATATGCATTTATTTAAATATTTATATTCATTCAAACTCAACCATGCCAAACCATAAACACAAGCTTTACAATATTGAATCCTCCTAAGTACATGTCACTAATAACCAAGTTTGAAACATCAAAAGTCTACCGAATCGGGAGATGAAAGGTGTATGCTTTTCGTTGATCTGATTGACACGTTTCGGACAGTTCAAGATCTACAAAAAAAGTAGTAACCTGAGTAAGTATATAAAATATTTAGTAAGCTCATATAATATAACAAATAAATTACCTTAACCAATTAACAATTATATGAATCAATATGAAACAAATTCACCTTCTTAGCATTCAAAACATCAACCATATGAGATTTAGTCCAAACCACATATATAATTTCAAATGGTAAAATACCAACTTTAACTCAAAGTTTATCAAGAATCCATTTTCCAATTTATCATTTTACAGCTCTTTCATCATTAAAATTTTCATCATATGTCCTTGACATATTCATTCCTATCATGACATAGTTCAACAATTTTGGGTCAATAAGTAATGAACATACATATATCCAGAGTTCGTATTTTGCTTACTTCAGTGAAACAATTCCGTATCAATTAATTTTTATTCTTTCGATGGATCTTTGTAAAAAAATTCAATACATAAGTCCAAAAATAGATAATTCTCATAAGAGCTAATCAGATACAGAATACATGTGTCAGGTTACTCGTTCGGGCTAAACCAGTGACAACACAGAAAAATAGCCTGGCCAAGGCTATGTATACATGTAAGGTTATCAGTCCAACCTAAACCTCCAAGCTAAACCTTTAAAACGACAACAGATTATCAGTCCAGGCTAAATCTGGTCACATGTATATGCGAGTCTGCAACACATGCTGAGCTCGGTCCAAAACATAAATTCAGAGAGAAATCTCATGCATGAAACTTTTACTCGATCCATCGAAATTATTTCAGAAATTCAGTATTTTTCTCATGAATCATTTTATTTTCACAGTGCTATATATATATATATGATTAACAACATATAACCAAATATAAGAGTATGAACTTACTTGACAAAACGGTAACGCTTTGGATACTAAGGATTATTCGGAAAATTTTTAGTTTTTTGCTTAATTCACAACTTGATCTATATAATGGTTAAGATTCAAAATATCAATACCAATCTCATAAAAATACTCAAATTCATGCATATAATCCTTTGATACCATTTTACACAATTTTCTTGAACTTTTACATTTTATTCAATTTAGTTCCAAAATTTAAACTTATCATAACTTTCAAATTTGGACTTCAAACTTTAAACCAATTTCAGATACATTCAATTACTGCCACCTATTATCAAAAATTTCAGAAATTACAAATAAATTTCAAGATATTAACAATTTCTTCCTTATGTTCAAAATTAACAAAAACACTTTATAAAATAGTTCTTAAACAATTCATAGCTTCCAAATCTACCTATTTATATGAAAAACATTTAAGATTCATCAATGACAAGTTTAAAATCTTTAAGAGTTTTCAAATAAAAAATACGGGTTAACTGAACTTAGTTGCAATGAATTCAAAAATATAAAAAATACAAGAAACAAGATTAAAAATAGCATACATGGCCGACTTGAAAGTTTGAAGCAATTCGGCCATGGCTTCTTTTGCTCTTCTTCCTTTGAACGGTGAGAAACAAAATGAGGTGGGGGAAGATAACAAATTGTTTTTAATTCTTTTAGCATATATTACTATAAATTTTTTATTTAATTAATATGACACATATGCTAATTTAAACCAAAACCAACAGTCCCACTTTCTTAAAAAAGTGTTTAATTATCACTTAAATCCCTTGACAAAATTTAATTAACCCCTTGATCAATTAAAATTTCATAAATATTAAATTTTTACGATTTAGTACTTTTTTCTGTAATTAACTATCAAATCACTAAAATTTTTAGACTAAACTTCAATACACCTATTTAGTAACTCCGTAAATATTTATGAGTTTGCTTTACAAAAAGCGAGGTCCAAAAACATCATTTTCTAAAATCACTTGACTTTCGGGACAACCCATTTGTATTTAACTAATTATCCAATTAAATAAAAATTATCAAATAAAATTTACTATATCAAAATACTTAACTCGTAAATATTAAATAATAATATTCACGTATTCACTCATTGAAATTGTGATTCCGAAACTATTATTTCTTATACCGTTAAAAAACATGTTGTTACATCTTTTTATTCTCTTATATTTTTTATTAGGTGAGTTGAAAGAAGTATTATTTAATCTACCTTATTTTCCTGTGTGAATAAAGGAAGAGTTATATAAATTTTTATAAAATTTTAAATTATTTATAAACTTTAAATCAAAACATATTATACGGTTAGAAATATTTTAATAATAAACAATTGTGCTTCGTGCCATGCCCAACTTATTTTAAAAAATATTTAGAAAAAAAAAACATTTTTTTTTAAAAAATGCAAAGCTCTTTGGCGAGTAGGTTGACTGTTAGTTGCTCTATTCCCCGTTTGACTTCCAACTATAAATCAACGAATCCTTTCCAAATTTTAAATTTTTATAAAAAAAATACTAAAATCAAAATCCGAAATGCCCTTTTCACTTATAAAATACAAAAACAGAAAAAAATCCAAACACGAAATTAGCGTAGTTCACGAATTTTTGTCCAAAAAAATAATTAAAGGACATTTTTTGTAATTACAAGAAGAATATATATATATATATATATACTTAAAAAAAAAAGCCGCTGCAACAAGCAACCTCCGATCGTCCCCTGAATTAATGGTATTTTATACTGGACTTATATCTTGCCTCTAATTCGGAACCATTTTCTTCAACTATCCTTCGCGTTTCATCCGATTCAAACTCTCTACACTCCCAACTGTACCAGAAGAAGGTTTGTTTGTTTTTACATAATCATCTCTGAGTTTGAAATTTATTTTGGAGCTGCAGTAAGTAGTGCAGTGAAGTTATCGTAAATTATTCTTTATACAGATCTGTGATTAGTAGCAGTTTGAGCTGAATGATTGCTCCATTTCTAGTTTGAATCGCGTTTGTTTATTATTATTATTATTATTATTATTATTATTATGAAAATTTTGTTTGAGCTTGTTTGCGCGGTTTTCTGATCCTGTGACTGTTTGCTTTTCTTTTATTATCACAATGTTGTTTCGTTGCATTTAGGAAGTAGTAGATCCGGGAATGAGAAACAAAAGTAGTAGAGAATTAGATATTGACGTCTGCTAATTGTATAATGGAATATTGGCTGACATGAAAATTAATCAGCTTTGGAATAAAAGTTTTTGAGAGTCTTTATTTATTTTTTGTTCTCGACCGATTGAAATGATTTATAATTCTACTTATTCTAGCTAATTATCATTTCTGCATGTAGGCAGCGAAATCCTTTGATCTTCTTTTTTAAGCTTATAATGAACAATTGCTGTCTAATTGTAATTGTTTCCCTTCTTGTAAGTTAATTGATTAATTGTTTTCTTGTTGGTGCAGTTTTGATATATAAGCCATCTTTTTGAAGGGTTTGATATTGCTCTGAAGAGATGCTTGTGTCTGCTCTACTTACATCAGTGGGAATAAATTCTGGACTTTGTGTATTATTCTTCACATTGTATTCAATATTGAGGAAACAACCTACTAATTATGAAGTTTATATACCACGCTTGATTGCTGAGGGGAGCTCTAAGCGGAGAAGTCATTTCAACTTAGAAAGGCTAATACCATCTCCCGGCTGGGTCAAAAGGGCATGGAAGCTATCTGAAGAGGACCTCTTGTCGACCTCCGGCTTAGATGCTGTGGTCTTTATGCGTGTTATAACATTTAGGTGAGTGTTTTCTTTCATGTATGCGACTATCAAGAAGAAAATCATTAGACATAATGTGATTTCTGCAGCTTCAATAGGTAATCAATTAAGGGATATTTGGTTATACATTTAGGCGTAGTTTTTCCTTTTTAGATCGTGTGACGTGTCCCTGTTTTCTAGTTATGTGTGTCTCGGAGAAAGAGAGAGAGAGAGAGAGATTGCAGAATGGATGGGAAGAAAAGATTGATTGTTTAAGTGAAAATAAATTCAGTCCTTAGTCTTCTCATTTTTCTATTCTTTTCTTTTCAGATTATGTATGCATTACTTGATCTTTATCTCTTTTTTTTTTTTGATTCTTGATATTACCAATTTTATTAACGTTTTATCAAGAGCTTTTCTGCCTCAACCTTATGTTTGTTTATTTGCTCTTAATACTGCAGTTTGAGAGTATTTTTGTTTGCTGGGGTTATTGGTATATTTGTTCTTCTCCCTGTCAATTGCTCTGGGGATCAGCTTCACGATATTGATTTTGCTGATTTGTCAAATAATTCTTTGGACGTGTTTACCATTTCAAATCTAAGCAGTGGCTCAAAAAGGTAATTTCTAGTTTAAAGTTACTTTTCACTTGACTTGAACGTTGATTCTACATGCCTTCGGAAATTAACTTCAAGCTTCCTCAAGAAAGAGTGTTTTATTGGTACCTTTGAGAGAAACCTGAGAAGGATAAGTTTTGTCATACAAAGATCATGTTTTTATATTCTTAAGTCTTAAATAATTGGTCATTATCTCTTATAACTGAGAAGTTGTAGCTTTATCACATGCTTAAGGCCTAATCAAGTGTAAATGAAACTAGTTTTAGCTTTTTTTTTGCAGGTTATGGGCTCACTTTAGCGCTGTGTATCTTGTCACTGCATTTGTTTGCTATCTGCTCTATTATGTAAGTCTACTTCTCTGCTCCAAAGAAATTCAATAACAGAATTCAACTGCATCAAATTCCTTAGTCTATTACATGAAATTTTTTGAACAGTTGATCATCTATTCTTAATGTCACAGGGTTGCTAATTTAATGGAAATCAGTTTGATGTTACTGATCATTATTTTTCTATACTTGTGAATGATTCTGGGGTTATTTAAGCTATTATATTTGTACTGGCTACTAAGTTGCGGCTTTCTGCAGGAATATAAATGTATAACTGGAAAAAGGATAGACTTTTTTCACTCAACCAAACCTCAGCCTCATCAATTCACCATATTGGTACGCAGTATACCTGTTTCTGCTGGAAGTAGTGTTAGTGAGAGTGTTGAAAGATTTTTCATGGAGTACCATCCTTCTACATACCTTTCACATATGGTTGTTCATAGATCAAGTAAACTTCAAAGTCTCATTGTAAGCAATTATTTTTAATGTTTTTCATTTCCTTAAGCTTCTAGTTTTGATTTACCCTTTTTTATGTTCTCTTTAATTCTTCTTTCATTTCTTTTTTATGTGAGAATAATTAACATAATTGAGAAACATTTTCATCTTAAGCCTATGGCTCTGTTTCCATGTATGGTCATTGGTCATGTGTATGCTAGTGGTACTAAAAAGCACCCTGTCCTCTTCTCATTATTTTTCTGTACCAGCAACTCTAGTACTCTGTTTCTTATTTCTAACAGTTAATTTCATTACTTTGTTTAATCCCTTTCAGAAAGATGCAAAAAAATTGTATAAAAGGATTACGCACTTACAATCAGAACCCAATCAGCCGCAGTATAGGCATGTTGGGTTTTTTCGGCACAGGGTTGATCTGGTGGATCATTATGGAAAGAAATTAGAAGACATAGAGGAGAATATGAGATTAGAGCGATCTGAAGTTTCATTGGCAACACAAGTATGTGCTTGTACCTGCTGTTTTTCTTTTTGGCATTTGTTCTATTTTCAAACTTTTCTCAGGATCTTGTAAATGGACCCTTCAGTAAGTAGAAGTCAAAGTAAGGGAATACCAAATATAGGTGGATCCTTAGAATCTAAAGTCATAAATTTCCATTACTTCTTTCTAGCAATGCAGACGATAGTGACCATGTTATGAGATGATGCCTCCCAACTGTTATGAGCTCTCCTTATTCAAGGGTTGGAAAAACCTCTGACCTTGATTATTTTATTAGAAAACTGATAAATTCCCACTTTTTTTTTTTTTCACTTTTGCTAGCTTCCTTTTCCCGATTTATTTAAGGTGCAAATGATGTATAACAAATTACCGTTACCAAAGGATGACTCTTATCTGCTTCTTTCTAGGCTCTCCACATCTTTCTTGTAACTGTTATACCATTCTTGTGGCCATATATGCAGCGACAACTGAATCTTAACTTTGCAATTAAGTTGGTTTTATTTTATTTTATTTTATTTTGTAATGTATGGAGCATCCTATTGATAATTTCGTATTCAATGTAAAAGGAAGTTCGAGCAGCTTTTGTCTCTTTCAAGTCTCGGTATGGTGCAGCAGTTGCTTTCCACATGAAACAATCAATTAACCCAACAGAGTGGGTCACAGAACTAGCTCCCGAGCCGAATGATGTCTATTGGCCCTTTTTTTCATCATCATTCATGAGAAGATGGCTTTCTAAGATTGTTGTTATTGTTGCATGCATACTCCTGACAATTCTATTCCTTATTCCGGTTCTGGTTGTGCAAGGTCTCACTAACCTAAATCAGTTGGAAATTTGGTTTCCGTTCTTGAAAAGCATTCTAACCATGTAAGTGTAGTTTAGCTCTAGTATTTCACCATCAGTTTTGTTGTTTACCTTTTACTGCTGTATATTTGTGTTATTGCCCTAGCTTTCTCCTTGTAAAATTCATGGAAAATTCTTCCTAAGTTTGTTGTCTCATGTCATTCAAACAAGGAGAGTAGAACGTTGTAACCTACTATATCATTGCATAATTCTATGCTTACACGATTTCGTTAATGTTTTCTATTAATTAGAAGATTGCAGAATAAAAATACAAACGATTGGTTGCTTTTTATATATACAGTATTTAATCATATTCTCATATGCATGGAAAATGTGTGATAACTGTGTATTTTCATGTTATTTATCCATCTTTGTTCATTTTCTTAATAAGATGAAGTTTGATTATTATGTGTTCTGTTTGCAGAACATTTGTCAGTCAGGTAATTACAGGGTACCTTCCCAGCCTTATTCTTCAGTTGTTTCTCAAGATTGTGCCTCCAATAATGGAGTTCCTTTCCTCCATCCAAGGATACATATGCCACAGTGATATTGAGAAGAGTGCATGTAACAAAGTGCTATGGTTCACAATATGGAACATATTTTTTGCAACTGTATTTTCTGGATCAGTTTTGTATCAGGTTTCTATCTTCCTTGATCCCAAGCATATCCCTGCAAAGCTCGCCTCAGCGGTTCCTGCACAGGTTAGAATGCATTTTCCTGCACAAACTTCTTTGACTAGTTTTATCCAATTTAATAGGGGCAAAAGGATAGGGTTCTTTCTCTAGTGGTTCATAGAAGCAGGAATTAAGGCAGGGGAAATGTCTCAATCATTGCCGTAACTTAATACACTGATAAACTTTCTTCTTGTTTATGTATATGCCGATCAAGATTACTTCACAACTTTAATACTATTGAATCAAATTTGAGGGCAAATGTTGTAGAAGAAAAATTGATTCATAACCAGTATATAATAATCTTACAACTATGTTAATTTCTGTTATCTAATTGCGAAAAAAAAAAGTTGAACCGAAATGCTATCTGTACATGGAAAATTATTGAAAAGTTAAAAGTAAATTATTATGTTTGTTACTTGCCCCCGAAAGCAGTAACTATTAAATTTTCACCCTCTGTTCATTTAGAACTATTATCCATGATAATGACACTCCAATTCTTTTTGTAGGCATCTTTCTTCATTGCTTATGTGGTGACGTCCGGATGGACGAGTACTTCATCAGAACTTTTTCGCATAATCCCTCTCATTTGGAGTCTGATACGAAAACCCTTCACTTGTTGCTCAGATGAAGAGTTTGAAGTTCCATCGATTCCTTACCACAGAGACATTCCAAGGATTCTTTTCTTCGGACTTCTTGGAATTACATATTTCTTCCTTGCACCATTAATTTTGCCCTTCCTCTTGGTGTACCTCTGTCTTGCTTATATCATCTATCGAAACCAGGTTAGTTAGCTATTATCTATGTCCCTTTCTTTCCCTGCCATTTTTTCAATTTTCATCTCCAAGCAAATCATGTCAAGTTAGTTTCCTTACTATCAGAGTCCATTCATCAAGTGAGATGAGTAATCTACAACTATCTAAAAGTACATGGAAAAACTTAGAAAAAGAAGTTGAACATAATCATGTTCGTTGCATACCCTTATTCGAGACTCACACTCCAAGTCCGATTAAAACAATATGAGATTGCAAGAGTGCATCTTTGTAAGATTAATTTATAAAGTTTGATTCACTGACCGAAAAATTATAATATATAAAGCCTTCCACAAGTAGTTAAGTTATAATTCCTACCTTGGTGGGTAGTTCTCATGCAAACAAATGGAGCAGTATATAGTAATTTTTGACGTTTGTATTTCACTATTTGTACATATAGTTAGTTTCTGGTATTAATTTGGACAACTTTCATTAACCTTTGGCAAATTTACTTTGCAGTTCTTAAATGTATATGCACCGAAGTACGAGACCGCAGGGAAGTTTTGGCCAATTGTGCACAATTCGATGATATTCTCCCTCATACTCATGCAAGCTATTGCAATTGGACTCTTTACACTGAAGAAGCTCCCATTAGCATCAACGTTAATTTTCCCTCTTCCTGTCCTCACACTTCTCTTCAATGAGTACTGCCGGAAACGTTTCTTGCCAAATTTCATCGCTTACCCTGCCGAGGTACGTATCTTTACGTCCCATTCATGAGTTTCACAATTGTAGCATAAATCCTCTATCGTGATCTTGGCTCGGGTTTTGAAACTTGCAGGTTCTGATAAAGAGAGACAGGGAAGACCGGTATGATCCGAAAATGGCCGAATTCTACGATAACTTAGTGGCTGCATATCAGGATCCTGCCTTGCTACCAATTCAGTTTTCTGCAAATTCTGATAGTCTTTATAGCCCTCTTATATCTGCTGCTCAAGTTCAACATTAGCCATCGGAGGTATTTGAGAAAATGTATACGTAATACATGCTTGGAACTTATGTTTATTAGTGTCCTCATTGATATGCAATTTCTTCTTTTTTTTCCTTTTATTTTTTTGTGTGTCTGTGTGTGTATAGGCATGTAAATGAACCATTATTTAGCAAAACAAGTCTGACCTTACTTTCCCTAAACTTTAAACTTTATCACTCCCAAAATTTCTTGTTTATAAACCTGCTTTTTCCATTAGACATTCCCTTGAATTTTAATGAAACCGTACAGTATTTCCAGTTTGGTAGCTACTTTCCGGAAGCTTTCAGGAGGTTCTACTATTAGGGGTGATAACAACTTGGTTCGAATCGGTTTTGGAAACATTGTATTTATCATGCAGTTATTATGGGTTAAATCCTGCTATTAGTTCCTGTACTTTGCAAAAATTATTGATTTAGTCCCTATAATTTGGATTAATGATTATCATTTGAACCAAGATTGAAAGTTCATATTTCCAAAATTTATAGGGACTTAGAATGATCTAATCGGAGAATATGGGCTAAAACTACTATACACATAGTATACGACTAGTAATTGAATTTAACCAAACAAAATTAACTATTACTGGGACTAAAATTTTAAAATTTGAAAAGTATAGGGATTAAAATTAACTAATTCAAAAAAAAACTAAAATTAATCAAATTAAAATATAAAGATTAAATTAATAACTTTTACAAACTACATAAACTAACAACATAATTTAATTTATTATGATTTTCAAAAATCACGACTGAATCCGTATCAAATTTTAACATTACGAATCAACTAAAACTAAATAGATTTAGATAATAATAGATTCAAAATTAAATATAAAGCTAACACAGCGGTTGGTTCGTTTAGTTTTTTTTTTTTTTTTTTTTTTGCTTAGCCTTATCTAATATAAACATTCCATCATCACAAACCAAAGATTAATGGAAGTTGCCCTTATAAATTACCTGGCATCTGCAACAGACAGTTGAATAATTACAAGATAGATGAGATTATCTAATTTATATATTCAGAGTAGATAAATAAATAAGGATTTGTTTTACAATCTAAATATTAATTTTACTTGCCAAAAAATTATGTGATTGTTATGAATATCTTATTAAGTAGATGTTTATCATGATAAAGATAATGTTTTGATACACTTTAAATTTTAATAGTTAAACTATTAGAATTAGATCTCTATTTCTTTTATATTTCTTATCTCTATAAATAGACTCTGATGAAGCATTGTGATGAGTCACTAAACTAACTAAAATTACGACAAAGGCAAGCGCACCTATCGAATAGTAGTATAGCTATGGTGAGTCGGGAATATCATATCTACGAGGACTAAAAGTACTAGTAATTACCATCTTTTTATTATCTAGCCTATAAATTGAAAGGGTTGTTTTTAATCTAAAATTAATTAAACTAATTACTAAGAACACGACAGAGAGCGAATTGGAAAAATATTAGAAGAAAACCAATGGGATAGACAATACCTAGGAAAGAATCCACCTAGACTTCACTTATTATTCTAAATCTGAATTAGATGATTTATTCACTTGCTTTGATCCGTAAAAATCCCTAAATTATGCTAATATCTCCTTTGAGAGTAAGAACAACTGACTCTAGGTTGATTAATTGAAATCTGTTTCTAATTAAAACCCCAATTGTCGCATTAACTCGATTTATGGATTCTCCTATTAGATTTGACTCTAATCCGGTAGATTTATGTCATCCTATTACTAGGATTGCATGCAACTCCACTCAATTATGCCAGATCTACTCTCAAATAGGGACTTTTGCTCCACTGAAATAAGCACATCACACTTGAATTAATATCCTGAAAATGTTAAAGCAAGAAATAAGCATACATAATTGAGAACAAGAACAAGTATTTATCATATAAATTAGAAAATCAAATAATAAGATTCATCATAGGTTTTATCTTCCCTAGGTATCTAGGGAATTTAGTTCATAATTTGGAAGGAAAACATCTCAAAACTAGAAAAACAACAAAACATAAAGAAACCCAAAAACTTCTAAAGAAATTGAATGGAGATCTTCAATCTTGAAGAAGGTCCTACTTCTGAGTTGAATCTATTGGCGTTCTTCGAGTAAATTCTTCGTTCCACTCTGCGTGTCCCCTTTAGTCCTCTTCTACTATGTATATAAACTTTAGAATGCTCAGAAACCCTAAAAATTGGGTTTTTCCACGTAAAAGAGAAGCAGGGTTCGAAATCAATACGGGCTGGCACATGGGCCTATGCCCAGCCCGTGTGGAAGTGCCCAGGCCGTGTGGTTCCTAAAGATAGCTCTTTTTGTCCGATTTTGGCCCGTTTTTCGCTCCTTTCACTTCCCTATGCTCACCTAAGTATAGAAAGATAAATTTAAAAGATTAGGAGCATCAAATTCACTAATTCACATAATAAATCATCTAAAAACATGCTAAGCATAGGATTAAAACATGTTACTTTTATGGTTTATCAAATATCCTCACACTTAAGCATTTGCTTGTCCTCAAGCAAAATCCTCAACTCATAATTAAAATTACACTCTTTCAATTCATAATTCTCATCAACAATGTTTTGTCATAATTCACAAATAATCATACATTGATAATTCAACTAAAAGAGCACTAAAGATTCAAACAATCCAAGTCACTCATTTTTAAAGTATGAAAATATAGGTATTTCCCCTTATCTAAGTAATTACCTTTAATTCAAAATCGACAAGAATCGATATCCTCACTAAAGATTCACTCAAATCACTCAAAATGTTTAAGGTTCAAAAATTAAGCATTCAAAAGTCAAACATGAAAAGTCATTACCATAGGCTTGCATGAAAATCAACTCTCCACCATTATAAAATGAGATGATACACAAATCAAAAGGTCTTTAAAGGGTTGTAATGGGGCTTGGGTTAAAGGTGTAGATAACGGCTGAAAAAGAGGGTTAGAATTGAGATCGAATTGATAAATTACCAAACTAGAAAAATAAACAAATGCTGAATTACATCAATTGAAATTATTTAAGAATAACACGAGCTTTTTCTCAAAATATGAATTTAACTGTTCAAGCTCAATATTATAGAGCTAAGTAATAATCAATATATATATATATATGTGTGTGTGTGTGTGTGTGTGTGTGTGTGTGTGTGTGTGTGTGTGTGTGTGTGTGTGTGTGTGTGTGTGTTTGAACAATGGATAATAAGGAAAAAATTTAACAACTGAAACAAAAGAACATAGTCAGGCAACTAATCAAATCAAATCTCGACAAAAAAAGGAGTCAATAAAGTGGGAACAATTCTCAACGAATCTAAAATGAGTTATGAGTTAACATTAATAAGTAAATCAAGAAACGGTTTGTTAGGCTCAAAGGGGTTCACTAAGAGTTATATTATGAAGGTAGGCTTTTTATGGGATAAGTGGGTTAAAACCTAAGTGCCTTTATCATCTCAGTATATCAAATCAAAGGTGTGGTTTCGGCATGCATAATTAAAGCAAGTTCTAGAATAACAAATCAATATTGACACCCTCATAACTAATAATAAAATGAGCAAGAAAAGTGTATGCTCTAAAGGCTCAAAATCTCACAAAAAAGTATGGTTTTTGATATCAATATTGCAAATCTCAAACTTCAAGGTAATAATTCAATTCGGGGAAACAACCTAAAATTTTTAATTTTGAAAATAGACTTATCATGCTTGGTTCTCTCATGTCTTAAAGTTTAAACAATCAATGCACAAATATCTATGACTTTAATCTAAAACATATCAATGATAATCACAAATCGATAAGAATTCATTCTAATAGTGATATGAGAAAATTACTTGAATACAAGAAATAATTCAAGGATTTTCTAATAATCATATAAATAACCTCCCCACATTTAAGTGTCCACAATGTACAAATAAAAATAAGCACAATATAAACAGAAATCATAAGAGAGGGAGAGAATTGAAACTACCCTGAATATTGGATGAAATCCCCAGAATAGTGAAAAGCGGAATTGTAGACAAATCTTAAATGTAGTGCATGATTTTGAGCAACTAATAAGAAAATAAACACAAATGGGGAAAAAGATTAAAGGGTTACTCGATTAGAAACAACCATAATAATTAAAAAAAATATAGTTCAAAATATAAAAAAAAAAGAAGTCTAAAAACATAATAATAAATATAAAAATAGGAATAAAACTAAAAATAAAATAAAATAAAATAAATGGATTCAGTGGTCCTCATCATCAGACACATCGGTGCCGTGAGTCGTCGGCGCTGAAGGGGATATATGAAAATGCTAACATATCTGCTGCAATGTCGCGTCAATACTGTCAAACCTTTGAACGCAGTATTGACGGAACTCAGTGAGGTCTATTAAAGTAGCAACAGAAGGAACAGGTCAATGACTCGAAGGTGAAGACTGTGGTGGGTCCTCGTGATAGGGAGGAACATCATAAGTGAAGTCCTCTGGTTCATTCTGAGCGTCAGAATCAAACAATCAATAGTGAGAGGGGTCCACTCCACGACACCACTCGATCATCCTCATGTGTATCATGTTCGAGATGCCCTGTGGGGACATCTGGCTGACAAGTGTGAGGGTGGAAAACTATTCCGGTGTGTCTAGAAGACCGAAGTGTCGCGCGAGGCAAGTCACATAAGGGCCTAAACAGATGGGGCCCTTCCTGTGGCGGTCAGTCTGATGGCAGAAGGCTAGAGCGGTGAAATATGCCAAATCAAATATATGCCCATGCGACATGCTCCATAAAAAATAAGCGTCATGAGTGCTAACGACTCCGGTGCTCTCTCTTTGACCTATCAAAGTGTGAGCTAAAAGTGCGTGAATGTACTGTAAGGCCGGAGAGAGAGAAGTCGCCTTCGAGCGACTCGCATGATATGGTGTCTGGCTAGCTGTAAGATCGGTCCAACAACATGATGGCGAGTGATGTATATGCCAATGAAGTCAAAGGAGGTGCTCGACGCTCATAAATTCCTCTGTGTAAAGTCCCATAGCAGTGCCGAACTTGGGAACACTCAGCTGACGCACTAAATGACCAAGTCGGAATGTGATGGTGCCTGGCTCATCATGGGTAGTCATGACTTGCTGTACAAGAAAGGTCACGCAGAACTCTAAAGTAAGCTCCATGTAGGTGGGCTCGATGATTCGAAAAATCTGTCCCACGGAGCTATGGCAATGAAAGCGCGAACATCGTTATCTAGGCGGACCTGCTCCAATGCGGCCCCATTAATGCAGCGACCTAGGCTAAGTAGACGTACTCAAACGAGCTGATATAAATTCTCCTGGGGGCCCACCGCAAATTGGAGATAAGGGTGGCAAGCCTCGGCGGATGCGCTCGAGGAAGAGGTTGCTCCGGGGCCCTTCCGCTTTTTCGAAGCGGGGATGGCGGTCTTAGTCTTTCCACGAGTGTTCGTCATAGTGTATCTACAAAAGAAAATATTCCAAATCAGAAAAGTAACAAAATAATAATAAGAACAAAAAAATCCACAACTCAACTATGATAATGAAAAACTAAAATACAAATAATAAAAATAAATAAATGATAAAGAGAACTCTAACACAATTGACGATTGACCAAATCCACAAAAATACCAACAAGACTTAAAATTAGAACAGTTAGTGAAATGAATGAATGATGAAAACCAACATAGCAAGATCACAAATCCAAACTGTTCCAAACCATAGTAGAATGATACTAATAATAAGAAGCAGCAAAATACCAAGAAAAATGAATAATAATACTAAATCTAAACTAAATAATAATAATAATAATAATAATAATAATAATAATAATAATAATAATAATAATAATAATAATAGTCAACAGAAAATGTCAAGAATTAAAAGAAATAGAAATAAAATAAAATAAAATAAAACAAATAAAGAAACTGGGGAAACCAACAGTTATGGGGATGGTGGAGATGCGCGCGGCGGCTGGTGCGAATGGCGGCTGAATGGTGGTGGAGGGAAGGGAGAGGAGAGAAGTTGAGGGAGGGGGTTTAGTTCGGGGTCTTGGTGTGTGACAGGGGTGAAGGAGAAGGAGCAAGGAAAGCTGTTGGGGTCGTGCGGGAATGTGGGGGTTTAGGTGTGGTGGTTGTTGGTTTGACAGTTGGGAAAGGGGAGGGTGGGCTCGGCGAGGTGAGGGGCGAGGGGTTGTGGTCGTGGTAAGTAGGACGGCCGAGGGAGGGGGTGCACAAGGGAAAAACTGAGGAGAGGGATGGCGCGTTAGGGTGGTCCGGTTCGGTGGTAGTTGCGTGGTGGAGTGTTGACCGATGGGAGAACAAGAAGGGGGAAAAGGAAGGGCGATGGTGGCCGGTCGGAATGGCTATAAGAAGATTGACGACGGCTTAGGGTTGGGGAGTTTGAGAAGAAGATAAAAAATAAAATTAAAAATTGGGGCTAGAGATTTTAAGGGGGACATGGTCGTGTGAGGCCCGTGTTGGGCCACACAACTGTGTCACACACCCGTGTAGATTTCCCCAGCTCGTGTGCTTTTAAAAGGTCAACCTAGTCTTCACATGGCTTTGGACACGCCCGTGTAACCAGGCCGTGTGCATCCTCCTTCGCTTCTCCCACGCCCGTGTGACCTCCCACATACCCGTGTGGCTCGGCCGTGTCTCGCACATGGCTATGTGCCTTGCCCGTGTAACTCTCTGACTTGTTTTAAATTTGAAAATTTTAGCTCCAGGTTTCGTACGGCCTAGGACACGCCCATGTGTCCAGGCCGTGTGGTCTACACGACCGTGTCACATGCCCGTGTGGACTATATTAAGCCGTGTCTCTGTCGATTTTTGGAGAAATTAAGTCTTAGGGTCCACACGACCAAGGACACGCCCTTGTGTCCAAGCCGTGTGGGTCACACGGCTATCTCATCAGGCCGTGTAACTCACTGTCGATTTTTTTCAAATTTTAAAACTAAGTCAAAGGAGCCATACGGCTAGGGACACGCCTGTGTGTCTAGGCTGTATGGGTAAAAAAACACACATTTTTTATATTAAATTAATTTTTAAAAAATATTATAAAGTAAAATTAGTAATATTAGTAAAGTTATCACTCGGCTTGCCTCCCGAGAAGCACTTATTTAAAGTCTAAGCTCGACTTACTTGTATTCGCACGATCATGGTGGTTCACGGAGTCGATACTCCTCTTTCTCGCTGTCAGTTCTTTCATTAAAATAAAGTTTGAGTCGAGTAATATTTACCTTAAAAGTGCCGAATTTAGAATTAGTTACCTCGACTGTACCATATGGAAAGACATTGAGTACTGTAAAAGGAGTTGCTTCGTTCGTATTAAGCTTTGAAGTGGCAATTCGAGGGTCCGTTTTATCCAATAGTACCTGGTCCCCAACTTTAAAGTGGTTCTTTCCATCCTTATGCTCATCATGGCGTTGCTTTGGCTTTGCATCGTGTATTCTCGGTTTCTCCTTGACATGTGTCCGCCATTCGTCTAGTTCATCGATCAGTAGCCTTCGTTCTTCATGAGTTGATCTGCTTTTGTCATATAATTTGGATCATGGCTCTATCACATTTTTTCGAGGTGTTTCCTGCACAGAATGTTGAGCCACAATGTTACTTATATTAATAGAACTCGTATAATCATCTCGATCACTAGATATCTTAGTAGAATCACGAGCCTGGAGTTTAATCGTGTCATCACCTACACGAAGTATGAGTTCACCTGTACCAACATCAATGATAGTTCTAACAATTACTAAAAAGGGCCGATCTAAAATCAAAGGTACGTCACTATCCTCATCCATGTCTAAAACAACAAAATCAACTGGGAATATGAATTTATCAATTTTGACTAGTACGTCTTCAACAATACCCTTAGGAAATTTAATGGTTCTATCTACCAATTGAATACTCATCCTAGTTTGTTTGGGTTTCCCAAGACCTAGTTGCTTGAACATTTTATAGGGCATAACATTAATACTCGCCCCTAAATCAGCAAAAGCATTATTAACATTTAAACTACCAATTAAACAAGGAATAGTAAAACTCCCTGGATTTTTCAATTTGCTGGGTAGTTTGTTCCGCAAGATAGCTGAGCAAACTGCATTTAATTTCACATGCGATGAATCATCCAACTTCTGTTTGTTTACTAAAAGCTCCTTTAAAAATTTTATGGAATTGGGCATCTGCGAAAGAGGCTCAATAAACGGTAAGTTAATATGCAACTTTTTCAGAAGTTTAAGAAATTTACGAAATTGTTTGGTTGTGTGGTCTTTCTTCGTCGCGTTGGGATATTGTATATGAGGTTTATACTCCTTACCAACCGGTTCTTGCTTATTTTGGCTTACCTCAACCTTACCATTACTCACCACAGTTTCTTGCCTTGGTTCAGATTCAGATTCAGCTAACCCTTCTTCAGTTTGAACAGTAATGGCATGAAGTTACTCCATTGGGTTAGTTTCGGTATTACTCGGCAAGTTACCTTGTGGTCGTTCTGAAATCATCTTTGCCAGTTGACCAATTTGATTTTCAAGTCCTTGAATTGAAGCTTGTTGATTTTTAAGTGTTGTTTCGGTGTTTTGGAAATGGGTTTCTGACACCGAAATAAATTTTGTCAACATTTCCTCAAGGTTCGGCTTTTTCTCTTATTGGTAAGGTAGTTGAAAGCCTAGAGGGGGTTGTGGTCTCTGGTTTCCTTGACCACCCTAAGAGAAATTGTGATAGTTCCTCCAACCTGCATTGTAACACCCCTCACCCGTATTCAACGCCAGAATAGGGTTACGGAGCATTACCGAACTTACAACACTTTAAAACACACATTTCATATACAATTTATCATTTCAAATACAATTCAATCACAACCAATGATAGTGTCCCTTAAACGAGCCTACGAGGCCTTAAACATGCATTAGAAATGGTTCGGGACTAAACCGATAACTCAAAAAATTTTTCAACACTTTGTAAATTTTGCTTCAAACAAGGGACACACGCCCGTGTGGCCAGGCCGTGTGTCTCGCATGGCCACTAGACACGCCCGTGTTACAGGCCGTGTGAAAATAGGGAGTACATACTGACTTGGGTCACACGGCCAACCACACGCCTGTGTGCCCTTCGGAGTGGCCACACATGTCTGTGTACTAGGTCGTGTCAAACCTGTAGGGTATACTGACTTATGCAACATGGCCAAGTCACACGCTTGTGTGCTAGGTCGTGTATCAATTAGGGGGTATACTGACTTGTGAGACATGGCCAATCACACACCTGTGTGTGAGGCCGTGTGGAACATACTGACTTCATTTCAATTTCCACACCAGGGGACACGCGACCGTGTAATTTGATTGTGTTCACACACGGCTGAGACACACGCCTGTGTCTCTGCCCGTGTGGACAAAAATAGGCTATTTACCAAGCCAATTTGCCACCCAAACTCATGCACACCTATACCAATTTCAATGTCACTAAAACATAACACTTACAACCTCAATCAAACGTCTTTCATACCATTTCAATACCAACAAATACAATACGTACTATTTCCTAACATGTCTTCCAAAATATACCAATACTCACAATATCAATTCATCAATATGAACAAATCCAAACATGCATTAGTTTACCTAATATCACCAACATATCATTCATCAAACATGGGCTCTTTCATACTCCAAATACTATTTTAAAATCTACCCATCACAATTAGCATTTATAGGACAATTACCAAACTCAAAACAAAGGTCATTTGCACACTTATACATCATCAAAATCATCAATATAGCTAACTCACATGACTATATATATACAAACCAAAATATAGGCATTCATAAGCCAATTCAAATGGCAAAAGTCACTACCAAAATAATTATCAAAATGACCATATTCCTATACATGCCATAAGACCAAACCATAAACTCAAAATTACCAAATTGATGGTTGGATAGTGTGACGATATCTCTGATGATCCCCGAATCTGAGCTAGCTTCGATATAGGTCCTTATAGGGTAATTAGACCATTAAGAAATGTATGTAGATTTTTCATGGTGACTCATCAATGGAATTATAGAAAAAGGTCAATGACTAAATTGGAAATAGCAAAAATTTATTTAATTAAAAAGATGATAAAAGAAATCATCTTATTTTATATCATCTTCAACCTCAAAACACATGGAACCCTAGGAGAGAGAGAGAATAAACTGTCAAGGCCTAATTGGGTAAATTTTCTTGTCCTGATTTTAGTAATTTTGATATTTTTGAAACCGAGATAGCTTAATCTCTCTATTTGAAGGATTAATTTGAAAAGTTATCAATGTATGAAAATGGGTCATGGATGTATTATGCTGGAAATTAGAAATTTATGATAGAAAATGAAATATTATTCATAGATAAACAACTTTTACAAAGTGATTTTTGATGAAAACATGATTTAGGGACTAAAATGAAAAGTTGTAAAATTTGATGAAAAATTTTGAAATTTTATGAATACATGTGCTGGAAAATTTGTAATGGGCCTTTGGTTAGGCTTGGAATAGGGAGTAATTTTCACAAGTTTCATTTTCCGGGCCTAGGGACAAAATCAGAATTTATGGAAAAGTTAGGGGCAAAATGGTAATTTTGCCTAGGACATAAATTGAGTCCATTTAAATATGAAATGTATGAAATTGATGGTTAAATTCATTTATATAGATCCGAACAACACTAATTCCAGGTTAGATCGTGGAAAAGAAAATGTTTCAGATTAGTAGATTTCTAATGCAAACAAGTGTCGAGGTAAGGTCGTGTAACTTAATCTGACATGTAATTATGTTGTGTTGTACGTAATGTGATTTATGTTGATGTGCTTGTATACTATGATGGAAAATTGATATATGCTTAAAATGTGAAAAATGGTTAAGTCCCGATTGAATATTGGATTTCGATGATTATATGCGCTTACCCGAAATTAATAAGGTCCTGCATTTGTTGCGGACGGGATTTAGCTCGGACGAGTAATCCCATTGACCTTGTTATAGAAAAGATTTAGCCGGATGGGTAATCCTGATATAATACCTCTCAAGCATACGTTATGATTAGGGTTTAGCCTGGACTGGTAATCCTAATCGAGCTCCTCTGAGCTTACGTTATATAAAGGATTTAGCCTGGACTGGTAATCCTATTATACGATATGTGGCTCGAGAGAGTGTTTCTTGGTTAAGTGCCCTATTGGGTACCCTTGAATAAGAAATTGACTGATTATTGAATCATACACTTGAGTGTACTATTTAAGCATCCATCGAAATTCAATGATTCGACGGACATAAAACTCCTGGCATGGCATGAAAATATTGAGATGATATGATAATGACTCGAAAGAATATTGCTTGATGAGCTCATCTATGTTACTTGATTGATATGAATATTTTGGTGACTAACATGTTTGATTGAATGTATATTATTAGGCAATTTAGCCAAATGGATGGAAACATAACATTGTATGCCTAGATTTTAATAAGTAAGATTGGTAAGTTTAGTTTCCGTTATACGAACTTACTAAGCATGTAATGCTTACTCCATTTATTTTCCCCCTGTTTTATAGTGCTCGGAAGCTCGCGAGGGTTGGAGATCATTGGAGCATCGTCACACTATCAACTAACATTTTGGATATATTTAATGAAGTCATTTTGGGTATAATGGCATGTATAGGAAAACTTGGCCAATAATGGCTTGAAATGTTATTTTGTAACCTAGCCATTGGAATGGATATTAATGGTTCGTTTTGGTATGACTAAGTAGATTATTATGATATATTCATATACATGTGTTATGTTAAGAATGTGTGATTAATGTTGTGAATGCCTAAGATGTTCTAAGGTAAGTCTATAAACACTTATGCATGTAGTGATATGCTATGTTGAATGATAGAAATTTCACAATTTGAATGCTTGAATTGGTTGGTATTGGATGTGTGTTTCAAGTGCAGGTCTTGGGTGAAAATTTGGGTGAGAAATGAAGCTAGAAATGGCTTCATTTTGTCCACATAGGTAGAAATATGGGCGTGTGTCTAGATCGTGTGTGACACACGGCCTAGTAACACGGGCATGTAGTTAGGCCGTGTCTCTCCTCCACCTTAATTTTGAGAAACAGAATGCTCAGAATTGGGCACATGGGCAGAGACACGGGCGTGTGTCTCAGCCGTGTGTGCCACACAGCCTAAAACACGGGCGTATGTCTTGGCCGTGTGAAACCTGTACCTAATTCGAATTAATTTAATTAACCACACAGCCTAGCACATGGGCGTCTGGCATGGCTGTGTGGAGCAAGTCAGAGAGCACCCTAAATCGAACACGGTCTGTAGCACGGGCGTGTTCCAGGGTCACATGGGCGTGTGAATCCTACACCTTAGAAAAAAATTGTAAGTTTACGAAAAATTCTTAGAGGTTCCGATTAAGTCCCGATTTGAGTCTAATGCTTGTATTGGGCTTCGAGGGCCCGATCAAGGGACATTATGGATGATCTCGATAAATGAATAGTAAATTTTTGTAGTTTAATGGAAAAATGTTCTGAATGTTCTGGTAATGCTCCGAAGCCCTATTCTGACGACGAGTTTGGGTTAGGGGTGTTACAATCTTTATACTCATATGATAACTATTAATATGCTCAAACTCAACCAACAGTAATTATCTTACTTAATTGCTTTCACATTCTAAAATACAGTAACAAATCGTATCTTTGAGAATGTGAATCACTTTCTCATATTATCCATCAGTTGGAGAATGAATTACAGTGTTACAATGCAACCTCATACCCAACGTTTACAGTAGTTTTCTTTAGAAACACAATATAAACACAATAATGGAGACTGGCACTCTGTAAAAACTGACAATTTTAGAAATGTATAACTTAACTAGTCTGTCAAGAGAGAAATTATACGTACTGAGAGAAAATGTATAAACTTCTTCAACAATCAACAATAGTTCGGATAACATCTTCCTTTTACAAAATCCAACGAAATTCTATTTCATCTCCACTCAGATAATAACAAAGACTGTAACAGTCCCGAAAGTACTTGATAATCAGCTTTAACCTGTTGATTAATCAGACATTTGGATACAATTCAGAAGTATCACGTTTCATACTCATTCACCAGCAAAACTGTCTCAGATTATTTTACATCTTAGTATTCCCCGAATGAACAAATAATTACCACTGTAAGCTAGATGTAACAATTGTTATATAATCTCTGGATTTCTCGGTACATGAACTCTGTCTCGAAACAACAAATAATCATCGGTTCCAATTTGAAGCACTAAATCAGAAGTCAATTCACATTGAACTCTTTTAACTTGCAATTCACTGATACATTTCTGAGCTTCACAAAATCGCGAAATAAACATCAATTTAGCTTTTAACTCAGCTAATATCTATCCATCATCCGATAAGATCAATCGTGTATTTATCGCTTGTAAATCACACAAAGATTTCTTGTTCAAAATATCCATGACTATAATCGTTTATCCAGGATGATAACCAATTATTGACTCAAAAATTTTCAACAGTTCAAGTCATCTTTACTGTCCCGAATTCAGATCTCTCTGTAACATCAAATATTTTAAACTCTTGCCGTCATCAAATAGGTTACATTACTCACCAAATAATTAATGTCGCTAACTATTCAATGCAATTACAATGTCAACCATCTCTAATTCGCGTGTCTAATAACTCTTTTCATGCAAGTTTAATTGTATGGAAGCATAAGCCATCACTATACATTCTTGTACTAAAACACACTACAAACCATTCAATGACGCATGACTGAAAATCATAAACGCTTTACCTGATTCATGCTGAACCAAAACTGATGTTTCAGTTAACCATGTTTTCAACTGTTCATAACTTTATTAATATGTATTAAACCAACTCAAACTTCAAACAAATGAAAACCTCAACAATCGAAACAACTTTAATTTACAATAATATTTCTCAAATAGAATCTTTTCGATAGATGTAATTCTGTATCATGTCTTCTAAAATATAAATTCTTCATTCAGACTATTCATCTATTTACCCATGAATGCACAAAATTTATTTCCGGACCCAAGGATAAACTCAAACACATATAACTCAATTAACCTTTCAAACAAATAACCCAATCAAACTAAACAACTGAATCGATCTTGGCTGTCAAACAATAACTTTTCAAAGACAACCTTTCTTATTGTTGTCAAGATAACTCAGACATACAATTTATCATAATTTCTTCAGGATACTAGTAAAAGATCTTCTTAAAACCCGCATAACTCGAATATGACATAACATTCCGTCTTTACCCATTGACATATACCAAGATTTACCTGGAAGTGATAACTATTATATAGATTTGAACTTGATCTTCTATCGTCTATGCGTTTGCCGATGTCAATTCCCTTTCAAGAAAACTAGAAAGGATTATATAATAAAGCTATCTCAACTATTAATCATTGAAGCGTTGTACTATACTGAAGCCACCTCTGTCAGATAAAAATCATAATGCCATAATAAGACCGGCATCTCAACCGTATAAATAGATAATATCCCAGCCGTTAATAATGCATTTTGAACACAAAAGAAAATCAAATTCAACAGAAATAAATACAGGAACATAACCTCTATAAATCTGATGACAATACCACTGTACTCCCATGATCAAAACAGAAATTTTAGTCATAATAGATATATTCATCTCCGTCAAAAGAAAATCTCTTGCTGATAATCACATAGAATCATAATAAAACCGAGGTAGTGAAATCTCAAAGTATGAAACTATACAGAGTTTCCAAAAATTACAACCCATATAGAATGATAAAGATCTCAATGATATCCCAGAGAAATTCCAGAAGAAAACATCACTCATAAGCATTGAAATCAACTGTGATAGAAGCAATATAATCTTCATGTATAGTCAACAAAACCATAACCAGTAGAAATAGAATACTAGCATTATACGGATTTTACCGTCGACTTTTCTATCAACACAATAGATTAGAATACTAGGGAAAGATAAAGCAATGCCGATCATAACCTAGACAGACCAACAATACTTTCGTCTATTAGTATGTTTAGCTAGCGTTCTCATATGATAAGAGTTTCATTTGAAAATAAATAGCCGCATATACCTCTGAGAATAATTGATCACATAGAATACCTAGAAGAGATCATTATAAGCTATTCAACTTTACTACTGTACTCAGATATCTTTACAATTCAAACATTATTCCACTGTCTAATTCTATCATTATTGATTCCTCTTTATCCCATCACTAAAAGAAATCAATTAAGTAAAACTTCCAGCTAATATATTCTTTAGATATCATACCTGAATATTTTGTTTCATCGAAGTCAACTTCTACTTTAATAGTGACTTTGGATAATCCAAATAGCCTTCAAAATGATTTGATATCTCTTCTAGTACTGTCTTTACTGTTGACTCATTTTTTTATCTGACCATAGTATTAATACTTCAATCATGGAACTCTGTAATTCCACACTTGTGAGCTTATTCAATCTAAATCTTACAGATTTCATTTTAACACTATACTGATAAGGGGGTGAGGGTCGTAAAGCCTCAAATTTAACTCTCACATATACGTGCACATAACATAACATTTATCAATAACATAATATTATGAAATTTTATTCATACCTTTATGAATTTCAACTCATTATAAACACATTTTCGCTCAAATATTTCAGTACCACTTCCTGCACTATCAGAATTAGATCAGTTGGAAAGCATATTTGTCTAATTAAAATAATTTTCTTCAGAGTCAAGAGATATCACACTATCACAGGTTTTATATGGCATGTATAGCTAGACTTACATATGCTACGTTAGTCCTAGAATCGACTAAACCGTAGCTCTGATACCAATAAATGTAACACCCTTCACCCGTATTCAACACCGGAATAAGGTTACGGAGCATTACTGAACTTACAACACTTTAAAACACACATTTCATATACAATTTATCATTTCAAATACAATTCAATCACAACCAATGATAGTGTCCCTTAAACGAGCCTACGAGGCCTTAAACATGCATTAGAAATGGTTCGGGACTAAACTGATAACTCAGAAAATTTTTGAACACTTAGTAAATTTTGCTTCAAACAAGGGACACATGCTCGTGTGGCCAGGCCGTGTGTCTCACGCGGCCATCAGACATGCCCGTGTCACAGGCCGTGTGAAAACATGTGGTACATACTGACTTGGGTCACACGGCCAACCACATGCCCATGTGTCTAGCCCGTGTGCCCTTCAGAGTGGCCACACATGCCCGTGTGCTAGGCTGTGTCAAACTTGTAGGGTATACTAACTTATGCAACACGACCAAGTCACACGCTCGTGTCCTAGGCCGTGTATCAATTAGGGGGTATACTGGCTTGTGCCATTTGGCCAATCACACGCCCGTGTGGAGCATACTGACTTCATTTAAATTTCCACACCAGGGACACGCGGCTGTGTAATTTGACCGTGTGTCACACACGGCTGAGACACACGCCCGTGTCTCTACTCGTGTGGACAAAAATAGGCTATTTACTGAGTCAATTTCCCACCCAAACTCATACACACCTATACCAATTTCAATGTCACCAAAACATAACATTTATAAGCATTTAAAACAACCTCAATCAAACATATTTTATACCATTTCAATAACAACAAATAAAATACATACTTTTCCCAACATGTCTTCCAAAACATACCAATATTCACAATCTCAATTCAGCAATATGAATGCATCCAAACATGCTTTAATTTACCTAATATCACCAACATATCATTCATCAATCATGGGCTCTTTCATACTCCAAATACTATTTTAAAATCTACCCATCACAATTAGCATTTATAGGACAGTTACCAAACTCAAAACAAAGGTCATTTGCAAACTTATACATCATCAAAATCATCAATATAGCCAGCTCACATGACTATATATATACAAACCAAAATATAGGCATTCATAAGCCAATTCAAATGGCAAAAGTCACTACCAAAATAATTATCAAAATGACCATATTCCTATACATGCCATAAGACCAAATCATAAACTCAAAATTACCAAAATATAGGCATTCATAAACCCTCGCTGACTTTCGTTCACATTTCTGGTGTTTCTGGGTGATCTACTTCTAGCCGTCATATTACTCAGTCTTTCATTCTGAACAATTTCCTCTTCGATCATTTTCGGGCAATCTCGAATAAAATGATCTCGGGATCCACATTTGTAACAAACTCTATTGTTGTACTTGCCCCAGCACTCTCCCACATGTCGTCTTCCACACTGTCTGCACACAGGTTTATTACTCTTAACACTGCCAACACTTGATTCGTTTGGAGCTTGAATTCGTAAACCAGTACTTTGTCTCGAACGATCTCTACTTGGATGTCCAGACGAAACATTTGAACGATTGTTTGCATCTCTGTATCTCTTCGCTGAAGGTTGAGAGAACTTATTCATCGATCTCTTTCTTTCATCACGAGCCTCAGAATCGGATTTCTTCTTTTCTTTACTGAGCTCCTCAGCTTTACATGCTCTTTCGACTAACACAACAAATTCATTTATATCAAGTATCCCAACCAATAACTTAATGACTTCATTCAATCCCTCTACGAAAGGTTTGCACATAGTAGCTTTGGTGGAAACACATTCCCTCGCTTATTGACTCAATCTTATGAATTCCCGCTCGTACTCAGTAACAGACAACCGACCCTGTTTCAATTCTAGAAACTCTTTACGTTTCTGATCAATGAAGCGTTGACTAATATACTTCTTTCTAAACTCAACTTGAAAGAAGTCCCAGGTGATTCTCTCTCTCGGAACCACAGATATCAATGTTTTCCACCAGTTATAAGCCGTGTCTCTCAACAAGAAAACTACACACTTAATGCACTCATCAGGATTTAATGACATCTCATCGAATACTTTGATTGTATTCTCAAGCCAAAACTCAGCCCACTCAACATCATCATCAGCCGTGACCCTAAACTCTTCGGCTCCGTACTTGCGAATCTTATCCACAGGAGGTTTATTCAATCTGATCGGGTCTACAACTTGTGGCACAACAGGTACTTGTGGGGGTGGAGGTTGTGGAGCAGTTGGATTCGTTTGAACAAACTTCGTAAACCACTCGCTCATCATTCGGAAGAAGGCTTGCTTAGCCTCTCCTCCCTCACCACTATCATTCGGCCTAGATGTGGCCGGCGCTGTCCCTTGAGCAGAAGCAGGCGCATTACTTTCTACATCGTCAGCAACTGCTCGATCGGGATCCATTACTATATGAAAACACATTTTCAATTGTTAGAATTCATCACACTATCGCAATTTCATAATATGGCATGTATAGCTAGACTCACACACGCTACGTTAGTCCGAGAATCGACTAAACCGTAGCTCTGATACCAATAAAATGTAACACCCCTAACCCGAAACCGTCGTCGGAATAGGGTTAAGAGGCATTACCGGACAACAGGATTATTTACGGCCCAATTACGACACAGAGTCAATCATCATCATAATACATCAAACTTAAGCTATTAGTCCCTTATCAAGGCGTAATAGACCTTAAACACGTGCTAGGGAGGGGTTGGGACTAAACCGAAACACGTACAAAAACTTCTAAAAATTTAAAGCTTTTCTAGGTTTCAGGGGATACACGCCCGTGGGGTAGGCCGTGTGCCTCCCACGGTTGCTAGACACACCCGTGGTTGAAACTGACCTTTGCTCCACGGCCACCAAGCATGCCCGTGTGCCATGGCCGTGGTTTATCCTGTCAAAAACCACACGACTACCAGATACTAGGCACGTCCGTGTGCCGTGGCCATGTGCTCTTAGGCCATACATTGACTTCGCCCACGGTCACTAGGCACGCCCGTGTGCCACAACCGTGTGACAAAATAGGCCATTTGCTAGGTCAATTTGCCACCCACACAAGGGTCAATCCTACAAGCATATCTAAACATAATCCCACACACAATTTGGCAACCAATCTCATGTCAAGTGATCAACATAACATCTCATACAATCTCATTTCTAAACATGACAACTTAGAAACTAACATACACCACTTGAACATATTCAATACCAACCATGATTCATTCCCAAATTCACTAAATCATACTAGCATCATACCAACATAAAGTTTACCATTCATAGGTCAATTTTCCAACTCACATTTCATACCAAAAGATGCATCATATATATACCAAAGTCATTTATGCTAAAACTAGCACATATCTAGCCACATCTCATGGCTACTTACAATTCCCAAACATGATTCAAATAACTAGCCTATACATGCCATATTTTAACTATATACATCTTTCCAAAATACCCCAAAATAGATTACCGATAGTGTGATTAAGAAGCTGACAATTCCCAGATCTGAGCTAACTTTACTGACACTGCAAAGCAGAGAAACAAATCACACAGTAAGCTTTCCAATGCTTAGTAAGTTCGACATACAATACAATTATCTCAACAAATAAAACCAATGTATATAATAAACAATCACATAGATCAATTATCTCATATTCATGCTCTCTCATCCATAGCTAAAATACTCATTCACTCAATCATAGCTTGTTTATAACTCATCAACCACAAATGTTCAATAAATACCTTAGCTACCACATAGCTAGTCAACTTCCCAACTATTTAATGCTCGATATTACATGTCGATCATCCTTTGTTATTTGTTCAACTTAATTGCACACTCAGTGCTAAATACGTGCCGGAAGCATACTCATCATTGCACACTTAGTGCCTAATCTTTCAACTGACTTATCTCGGTATCGCACACACAGTGCCAAATCAAATAACCGAAGCTTTCACAATATCGCACACACAGTGCTATTCATTTCTATTTTGAATTCAATTTCGCACACTTAGTGCCATTAACTAAAATCTTGCACATAACATCTCAATTCATACACATATACATATTTATTTCATAATGCTAAAAACATATCTTCATAACATGTATTATATCCGAACTTACCTCGGACGTCGAACTATCGATACGGTCGATTAATCGAGCACTTTATCTTTGCCTCGATCTCGATCCGAACTTCTCCTCTCTTGGTCTATATACATTCAAATTTAATCCATTCAATCATCAAATCATTCATTTTAGTCCAAACACACATATTTAGGGCATTTTACACAATAGCCCTCACATTTTCACATTTCGACACTTTAGTCCCTATTTCACAAAATCATCAAATACATAAAATTTCAATACACATGTGCTTAGCCGAATTCTTCCCATGCTAATACAAGCCCACACATTTCATTTATTTCACATTTTAGTCCCTCAAATTCTCATTTTCTCAATTAAGCCAAAAATACTCAATTTCATCAAAAATCCCAATACAAACTATGTTAACCCAACACCAAGTTTTCATATTTCATTCTCAACTAACACTTAGCTCAAACATTCATCAATGGCTCATCACAAAAACATCATCAATTCACAAAATTACAACATGGGTTAACTAGAGCACGAAGCAACGATTACGAAAATGTAGAAATTATCAAAAACCGTACTGAAAACATACCTCAATCAAGCCTAGCAAGTGCTGAAATTTCAAGAACTTCAACGGCTATTCTCTCTTCTATTTTTCGGTGGAAGAAAGATGAGAAAATGGCCATCAATTTTTTTTGTTTAATATTAACTAAATAATCAAATACCAATTTTGCCCTTAATGAAATAAACATTTAAGCTTATAATGGTTGGTTATAAATGTCCATCTACCATCCACTATCTAAATAACAGGCTAATTGCTTCATAAGGCCTCCATATTAATAAGAAAACAACAATTAAGCATTTAACATCCAGCACACAGCTTTTGCATTTTATGGGATTAAATCCTTTTTCATAAATCAGCACACAATCGATAAAATTATCACATAGAATTTTCACACAGGCTATATCACATACTATTCACACAAAATATATCATTAAAATATTTTTACGACCTCGAATTTGTGGTCTCAAAACCACTGTTCCGACCAGGGTCTAAACTGGGCTGTTACAGTGACGATATCTCCGACGATCCCCGAATCCGAGCTAGCTTCGATATTACTAGAAAACACGGAAAAATAAACGAAGTAAGCTAATAAGCTTAGTAAGCTCGTATGAGATAAATTTAATGCAATCACTTTAAACATGATTCGATAATTTCAATATGTCAATATGCAACTTTCCTTAAGTATCAAACCTTTCAAGTGCTTATTCACAAAACCATATACATTTGTCATCATTTCTCCCATTAAAAGCTAAAATGCTTTATACACATACCTGTACCATCTCGTACCAATCTCATATACATTCTTGTCTTTCATTTACCCATTGAACCATTCGAAATAGAAGTCAGATACTCAAGGTCTCACTCGATAAGTACCTATACCATGGCCCAAAGCCAAATCAAGGTAACTTTTTCAAAATTCTGATATCATGGCCCGAAGCCAAATCAATTTATCTTGCACACAAAGTGCTATGTCATGGCCTGAAGTCAAATCGGTTTATCTCGCACACAAAGTGCTATATCATGGCCCGAAGGCAACTCAATGTAACCCCTAATGATATGTCACTAGCATTCTAAACTATTCCTAAGGTTCAACCGGGATTTCAAATGTCGAATCATCGTCGAATCACTATCGTTCATATCTACAGTCTTCTATTTACAATTCATGCAATATCAAAGCATATAAAATACATTTATATTGAAGTTTATCACATACAAACTTACTTCAAAGGTGGAAACGATGAAATAAGTCGATTAGTCAACAAGTTTCGTTTTTTCCCGATCTAGATCCGAATTCCACTTTTCTTGATCTAAATATATTCAAAATTGACTTATTCAATCATCTATTCATCCAATTTAGTCCAAAACATACTTTAAAACACATTTACACTGTTGCCCCACATATTTCACATTTTCACAATTTAGTCCTTATTTCATAAAATCACAAATTAATGAAATTCCCAATAGACCCATGCTAGCTGAATTACCATAATGCCCCTAGTAGCCCATAATTTTCATTTGTTTCACATTTTAACCACTAACTTTATACTTTTCTCAATTTAATCCCTATTTTGCGTTTTTACTAAAAATCACTTTATAAAACTTGTATAATTCACAACAAACTTTCATAATCTATCATCAAACATCAAAACACATATGTATTCATCAATAGAATCATTCAAAATCTTTAACAATTTTGCAAATTAGTCCCTGGGCTAGCTAGAATACGAAGCAACAGTCACAAAAACATAGAAATCATTAAAAACCGAGCAAAAACGGACTTACATGCAAGAGATTAGTGTAGCCGAATGTTAAAGCTCTTTTAATGGAGTTTTCCACCCTTAATTTCAGTGGAAAAGATTAACAAACAAGGTAATTCTTTTGTTTTCTATATTTATTATCTTTTATTACTAATTTACAACTTTAATCTTAATGAAAAACCATTTAAAACATTCATTTAATGTCCAAATATGTCCACTCATGCTATTAGTGGTCTAATTACAACATAACGACCTTCTCTTTTAAGTTCCATAGCTATTAGGCACCATTAACTAATAGAACATCAATTTTGCACTTTACGTGATTTAGTCTTTTTTCTCAAATTGACCATATAAATGATAAAATTTCTTAACGAAATTTTCACACAATCATTTAATCATGCTGTAAACATTAAAATAATAATAAAATAAATATTTTGATCTTAGATTTGTGGTTCTGAAACCACTGTTCTGATTTGACAAAAAACGGGCTGTTACATGCATTATAAGTGTTACTATAGGGATATTCCGAGGTCTAGAATTATTACCCATATAGTTGACTTGTTCGTTCTCTGTGCTAGGGCTATAGGATCGATTTTCTAGATTGTTCATCCCTCCCCCATTTGCGTCGCATTGCATCTCCGGATATACCTGCGTAGAACCGTATAAACCATCAATCTTTTTATTCAAAAGTTCTGCCTGATTCGACAACATGGTGACCACATCTACGTTAAAACCACCGACTGCTTTCATCGGTTTTGTTCTCATGATTTGCCAATGATAATTATTCAATGACATTTCCTCTATAAATTCATAAGCCACTTCAAGTGTTCTATTATTCAGAGTCCCATCGGCCGCTGCATCGATCAATTTCCTAGTTGAAGGGTTCAAACTGTTGTAGAAGGTTTGAACTTGTAGCCATAAAGGTAACCCATGGTGAGGGCACCTTCTCAATAAGTCCTTATACCTCTCCCATGTATCATAAAAGGGTCTCTAAAGCCATTTGCACGAAGGAAGAGATATCATTCCTCAGCTTGGCTGTCTTAGCCGATGGAAAATACTTCAGTAAAAACTTTTGGGTCATTTGCTCCCATGTAGTGATAGAACCTCGTGGTAGGGAGTTCAACCACTGTTTAGCCTTATTTCTCAATGAGAAGGGAAACAACCGTAGACGAATGGCATCATCAGAAATGCCATTTATCTTAAAAGTGTCGCAGAATTCCAAAAAGTTAGCCAAATGAGTATTTGGATCCTCATCTTGCAAACTATCGAACTAAACAAACTGTTGGATCATCTGAATGGTGTTCGGCTTCAGTTCGAAGTTATTCGCAGCAATAGTAGGTCTCACAATACTCGGTTCAACCCTAGTAAAGTGGGCTTGGCATAATCGTACATAGTACGAGGAGCATGATTTGGATTCGCCGGATTTACAGCAACCATAGGAGGTAGCTGATTATTCTGATTTTCCGACATCTCCTCAGTAATATTAATGATGTCCTCTTGCTCTTCCACTATATTTTGTCGACTCTACCTTCTCTACGATTTCTGTGGGCTGTGCTTTCAATCTCACTGTCGAATACTAGAGGGTCTGACGGGTTTCTTCTAGTCATTAACTAAAGGAACTTGCAAGAAATAAAAAAATAAAAATTAAACTAGAAATAAAATGAAATAAAATAAAAATGGCTAAAGTAATAAAAATCTAGTGTTCCTAATATTTTAGTCCCCGACAACGGCGCCAAAAACTTGATGAGTCACCAAACTAACTAAAATTACGACAAAGGCAAGCGCACCTATTGAATAGTAGTATAGCTATGGTGTGTCGGGAATATCGTATCCATGAGGACTAAAAGTACTTGTAATTACTATCTTTTTATTATCTAGCCTATAAATTGAAAGGGTTGTTTTTAATCTAAAATTAATTAAAATAATTACTAAGAATGCGACAGAGAGCGAATTGAGAAAATATTAGAAGAAAACCGATGGGATAGACAATACCCAGGAAAGAATCCACCTAGACTTCACTTATTATTCTAAATCTGAATTAGATGATTTATTCACTTGCCTTGATCCGTAGAAATACCTAAATTATGCTAATATCTCTTTCGAGAGTAAGAACAACTGACTCTAGGTTAATTATTTGAAATCTCTTTCTAATTAAAACCCCTATCGTCGCATTAACTCGATCTATGGATTTCCCTATTAGATTTGACTCTAATCCGGTAGATTTATGTCGTCCTATATCTAGGATTGCATGTAACTCCACTCAATTATGCCAAATCTACTCTCAAACAGGGACTTTTGTTCCACTGAAATAAGCACATCACACTTGAATTAATATCCTAAAAATATTAAAGCAAGAAATAAGCATACATAATTGAGAACAAGAACAAGTATTTATCATATAAATAAGAAAATCAAATAATAAGATTCATCATAGGTTTCATCTTCCCTAGGTATCTAGGGAATTTAGTTCATAATTTGGAAGGAAAACATCTCAAAACTAGGAAAACAACAAAACATAGAGAAACCCAAAAACTTCTAGAGAAATTGGATGGAGATCTTCAATCTTAAAGGAGATCCTACTTCTAAGTTGAATCCATTAGCGTTCTTCGAGTAAATTCTTCGTTCCACTCTGCGTGTCCCCTTTAGTCCTCTTCTATTATGTATATATAAGCTTTAGAATGCTCAAAAACCCTAAAAATTGGATATTTCCGCGTAAAAGAGAAGCAAGGCTCGAAATCGATACAGGCTAGCACATGGGCATGTGGCCAGCCCGTGTGGCTCACAGGGGCGTGTGCCCAACCCGTGTGGCCCACATGGGCGTGTGCCCAACCCGTGTGGAAGTGCCCAGGCCGTATGGTTCCTGAAGATAGCTCTTTTTGTCCGATTTTGACCCGTTTTTCACTCCTTTCACTTCCCTATGCACACCTAAGTATAAAAACTTAAATTTAAAGGATTAGGAGTATCAAATTCACTAATTCACATAATAAATCATAAGCATGAGATTAAAACATGTTACTTTTATGGTTTATCACATTGTAATCATCCCTTTTGATCAATAAAGTTCATTCTCTGTTGCTTTCATATTTTCTTTGTTCTTTATTTTCTCCATCTCTCTTTATTTTATAACACGTTATCAGCACGATTCTCAAATTTTTTTTCTAAACCCACCTCGTTCTTATTTTTCATTTGATAACCCTCCCACAAAAATTGAAACCCATACCTCAATTTCTTTCTATCCTTTTCTAATCCCCCATTGAATTACTTTCATTATTTTTCTAACCTAACATTCAAATTGGTTGCTTGGCTACCCAAAATTGATGAAAAAAGAGGGGTTCAAACTTGTGCAACGATTTGCTTAAAGTTCTTGGGAGGAATCGAATTTAATTTCTCTATCGGCTTAAGGTAATCCTAAATTTTATATCACAAATTATTTTATGTTATTTCTTATTTTTTTAAATACTTTATTATAATTATATTTGACAAATAATATGATTACTATTATTTTACTAATATTTTTTTTAGTGATTATAATGTCAAATCTTGCCAAACTTGAATTTGTCGCCCTAGACATTTTAGGCAAAAATTATTTTTCATGGGTGTTAGATGCTAAAATTCACCTAGATGCTAAAGGTCTAGGGAATACTATAGTAGCAAATAAAGAAGCATCTAACCAAGACAAGGCAAAAGCAATGATTTCCATCCGTCATTATCTACATGAAGGATTAAAAGTGAAATATCTCACTGTGAAAGTGTAACACCCCAAACCCGGCTCATGCGTTATGACCGGATCTGACATGTCACATGAGAAAAACATGTTAAACCTTTTTATTCGTACTAAAATAGGTATTGATTTTTAAAATCAAGAAAAACAAGTTTGATTAAAGACCTTTGATAAAAATACTATTACTTTCAAAAGGTTAATTGAAGAATCGATATTCAAATTCGTGATATTTGAAAAACCGTGAATTTTGAAAATGTCGTTGATAATTTGAGAGAAAATTTCCGAGTTAAAAATATTTGTAAAAGTTTTGTTATAAAATCCATTTGTTAACCTATGTTGGAAATACTTTATTTAAGTTTTTAGAAAATTCCCATTTAAAACAATTTAAGCAAAATAATAAGTATATCAAACATAAAGCAAATAATAAAATACTCTAGAGGCATTATTACAACATAAAACCCAAAATAGTAAAGTGAACGAAAATAGAAATCTAAAGTTCCAAAATAAAACACCATTTCTGAAGTATGGCCTCCACCGAGTCATCCAAAGCCCAAGTCCACATCAAGGAGCATTACCTGCAAGGGTTAAGGAAAAAGGGGGGTGAGTTACAAGAACTCAGTGTGAAATCCCCTTACTGTTGTCCACTGGGTCTGAACCCATTTAGCAATATTTTGGGCCTGAGCCCATATAACATAATCTTGGGCCTAAGTCCATTATCATGTAATAAGTAAACGATATGAATGCAACCCATCCCATCCAGCCAATCTCTCCACCCCTACCAACTAATCTCTCCTGTGGGGATCAAGTCAACCCACCCCGCCAGTCTCTCCAATTTGCAGTCAAGCTGCCATTTATAATATTTTTGTGGCTAAGCCACCAGAGTATCATATACGGTAATATTTTCGGCACACAACCTTAATCACAATTGCACAAAGCCATATTTAACTTGGCACATAGCCATTATCAGAATTTGTGGCAATGCCACCGGTCTACTCTTCTCTTCATTCAAGTTTCCCATCCCATGCAATATGTAAATTTGCAACATACATAATAAATCATGATATTTACAGATGCAAACAACCATCATTAATTCAGAGATTCATTACAAAAATTTGGCCCATTAACACTTTGCAAATCGGCCCATTTAGGCAATGTATCAAATCGGTCCATTAAAGCATTCTCGTATTTCGGCCCTTTAGGGGCATTTTTGTAATTCAGTAATCTTACCCACTAAGGGTAATTCGGTAATCTTACCCACCAAGGGTAATTCGATAATCTTACCCACTAAGGGTAATTCGGTAATCTCGCAACCCATGGGTATTTCGGTAATTTACCCACCAAGGGTGTTTTGGTAATCTCGGAATTCGGACTTAACTACTGATTTGGGCATAAAAATTGAAACTGTCCATCTGCATCATACTGACTAAATTGACTATAACTTGAGTTAGGGATCTCAAAATCTAAATCCGTGAATTTTCCTTAAAACTAGACCCATATATCTTCTTACTACAATATTTCCAGATTTTTTGGATTAACCATTTAGTACAGTTTATTCCTTAAAGTTTTGCTTGTTTCACTGTCCAACGATTCTAACCTCTCTTAACCAAAATTCAAATATCTTACTGTACGGTTTTCATATACTGCTCCCACTTATTTTTAGTGAAAATAGGCTCACTAAGGAATCTATACATATAAATTATAACCCACAATTCACTTTGTACAATTTTATACGATATTTCCAAGACAGATCAGGGAACCACGAAGTCAATCAGAACCAGTCTCACTAAAATTAAGATATCTCAGAATATAAAATTCATTTTCCTTCTCCGTTTCTTCCATATCAAAATAGACACAGTAAGCTTTGATTTGGTATCTTATTCACTTTTTTTTCCCTTTCTCCTATTTTTCATGATTTTTCAAAAACACTTCACTTCTTCTAACTGAAACTGTTTTATTACAAAATACGATTACCACTACGATCATACGCACACCCGAGTGATCACGGATGCCGATTTTTGGTTTTTCTTCGGTATTTCGACTGATTCATAGAATATTTCATACAAACTTTTAGAGAAGTGTGGAATTACACACCATTTCAGATATGTATACGGAAAGTACGGGATTACACACCTTCATTAGGATTCCTTAAAGAACCACTCTTCGTTGACCCTAGAACAATACCAACCAAAAGTTAGCCTCGAATTTCCAAAAGATTTCATACTCAACGTATTACTTACACTTGAATCACTTACCACAATCCGAGTCTCTTATTACGAGGGATAGGTGATCGAGCGATTTGGTCCCTAAAAATAAACTCGATTAGTCACAACCACTATCCCGTTTAGCAAAATAACTGATCAACGAAAAAGATCCAAAAGAACCATGATGAATCCCTTACCTTAATGATTATAAAACCGATTCCCAACGATTGTACAATGGCTACGGATGAGTCAAAGATTCGGCCTTCCACTATAACTCGATTGATCAAAGGAAAGAGTGTCAAACCGAATGAGAAAGAAATTGCAAAGGAGAGATTTTGGATAGAAAGGTTCGGCTATGGAGGATAATAAACAAGAAAACGTGATTTTATGATGGTGTTGATTTAGAGAAGAGGAAAAGTTAGAGGAATGGTTAAAAGAAAATAATGGATAGTTGGATGGATGCTAGGTGATTCAGTTATCAAAGGGAGATGAACAAGCGGTGAATGTCTTGACCAAACAAAAGAGAAGAGAACTACACCATTGTGCTAGGAGGTTTCGGCAAAGAAGAAAGAAAAGAAGAAAACTAAACTCACAAAGAGTGGAAATTTTGAGAAAATGACACAATGGATGCTAAAGGTATTTTTGACCAAAACAATCACTAAAGTTTTACCAAAACACCAAGAGAATTTCGGCTACCTCTCTTTAGCCCCAAATCTATCCACATACATGACCATAATGGTCAAAAGTTGGCCAACCACACTTTCCATAACACTTTCCTTGAAAAAGGCCACATGTTCCCCTTACTTTCCCCTTTCTCTTGATTTCTTTCCTCACCTTCATCCTTTCCTATTTTCCTTAGCCATCTTGCCAAAAATAAAAAGTCCACATTGCCTTATTTACAAGCTTGGCCGACACTTAGGGAAAAAGTACAAAAATAATAGTCAAAATTTGCACATTATGGGATTTGAACCTCTTCCCTCCATGCTCTCCACTTGATGCCATAACCTCCTTGCCATATGCTCATTTATGCTAACAAATTACTCATCTATTTCCATAAGCCTTGATGCCACTTACTAACTCTCCTTAATAGGCTTAAACACGAAATTTCACTAAGGCCCAACTTGAGCCCGAAACTTCATAGAACCCGGTAACTTTCTAAAATCACCTTCCTAATAAGTCCAACTTGAAATAATGCTTTCTCTTGTTCTCAAAATTTTTAAACACTTCTACGCCCAAGGCCCAATGGGCCCAATCCTACTAGGCCCAATTTCGGGATGTTACAGAAAGACCCTCTTGAGTTGTGGAAAAATTTGAAGAAAGATTTGACCATCAAAGAACGGTGATCCTCCCTAAAACTCGTTATGATTGGATGCACTTACGGTTGTAAGATTTTAATACTGCAAGTGAATACAATTCAGAACTTTTCAAAATTAGTTCTCAACTAAAATTATGTGGAGAGAACATAATTGATAAGGATTTGTTAGAGAAAACCTTTTCAATCTTTCATGCTACTAATGTGCTCCTGCATCAGCAATACCATGAAAAGGTTTTAAAAAATATTTTGAATTGATTTCATGCTTTTTAGTGGCTGAACAAAATAATGAGTTGATGAAAAATCATGGAATTCATCCCACTGGTACTGCAACATTTACTTCAGGGTGGTGGTCGTGGAAATGAAAAATAAATATGGAAATGAAAAATATAAAGGTTGCGATCATGGTCGTGGTCGTGGACATAGTGGGCGACGTGGTCGAGGACGTACTAGTAACCGCTATCATGGTGTTCATAATAGTGGTATTTCTAACCACCAGAAAAAGAATAGCAATGAAGGACAAGAAAGAGGTGGTCAAAATAATCCTTCAAAGGTTATGAGAATTTATGTCACCGATGTGGTATAAGGGGGCATTGGGCACGTACTTGTCGTACGCATGAACATTTAGTGAAACTTTATCAAGCATCTATGAAAGGGAAGAAAAATAATATTGAGACAAATTTTATATCAAAAAATAATGAAATGGAGGCAAAAAAGGAGGGTGATGTAATTCATGGCCTTAATGATATAACTCACCTTCATGTGACAGATTTCTTTGAGAATCATTAGAAGAACTGGTGTTATTTTAGCATTTTATATTGTTTTTAAGTATGTTTCATTTTCTTGCATAAGGAATAAGTTGGTGTTATTATGTTATTTTAAATATGTTCATTTTCTTGATTCAAAAAAATGTTTATTTATTTACTTATTTTGCAATCAATAAATATTTGCAACGTTTCTTAATGTTATATTTTATTTATTTTTATGAAGAATATGAATGATCAACAAAATTTTGTTGGATCCAAAATCAATGGAGACATATGTCTTGTTGATAGTGCTACAACATATGCGATACTCAAAGAGAAAAAATATTTTTCTCATTTAACAATAAGTGATGCTAATATTAATACAATCTCGGGTAGTTCAAAACTTATTGAAGGCTCCGGAAGATAAATTTTATTATTACCTAAAGGTACAAAATTTGTCATTGATGAAGCTTTATTTTCCACTAAGTCTCAAAGAAAGTTATTGAGTTTTAAAGATATTCGATTTAATGGATATCAGATTGAGACTATAAATGAGAAAAATATTGAATATCTATATATTACAAATGTTGAATGTGGAAAGAAATATGTTTTGGAAAGACTACCTGCTTTTTCATCAGATTTTTATTATATACATATTAGTGCAATTGAGGCACACGTTACTACAAACTAGAAGTTTGTAGAACCACATACTTTTACTATTTGGCATGACCGGTTAGGCCATCCCAGATCTATTATGATACGAAAAATAATTGAGAATTCAATTGGGCACCCATTAAAGAACCAGAAGATTCTTGAATTCAAATATTTCTTGTAACATCCTAAATTTATGGGCCTATGCATTTAGTGTAGGGATATGTTTAATATGTTAATTTAAGTAATAGGAGCCCAAATTGGGCTCAGGATTAGGCAAAGGCCTTGGTTAAATTATTAGATTGGGCATTATAGAGTTAAAAGGTGGTAATTATGTTTAAAATACCAACGTGGGCTTGTGGCCCAACAAGAGGTGGCACTGCAAGGGAATTAGAAGGTGGCGTCATTAACAATTAAAGGGGCCCAAGTTTTGGCCGCAAGGAGCCCATGTTTTTGGGTCATTTTCGGCATTTAAAAGGGAGCAAGGGGTGACGCCACACACAAGGAGTTAAGGGCCCAAAATTTAAGTTTCAGGAGGCCCAAATATTTTAAATTAAGTGAGTTAAATTTTGGCATTACGATTTGATGAAGTGGACGGCTACAAGGCTCAAAAATAGGAGGATATATATGGATTTTGTAATTGATAATATAGAAGATAAAAAGGAGAAAAGATGGGAGCTATCTGCAAGGCAAGGTGATGGCCGAAAATCCACCACCTAGAGGAGTAAAGAATTCGGCTACTTCATGGATAAGGGGTGCCGAATTTTCCCTTTTTATTATCTTGACTTTTAGTTATCAGGAAGGGCGTTTTCGGTTTTTAACAATAGGTGTCGAAATTTCTATAAATAGGGGAGGGATATCTCATTGATCCTGGCATTTAAACCCTAATTTCCTCTTCATTCTTGTGCCGAAATTCTTAGTCTCTCCTTCTCCAATTTCTTTTCTTCAATTTCTTCAAAAGTCGAAACCTCTTCTGCATTCTTTTTCCCCTTGAGCCGATTTCTCTAAAAAGCCGAAATCTCCATAGTTTTTCTTTATTCATCCTATTTGAGAATTAGTTCTATTCTTCCAGCATTTAAATCTTTTCTTTGACATTGCCGAATCTTCTCTCCAAGTGCTAGCCGAATTCCCTGTACTAAGGTAAGTGTCGACTTCTGTTAGATCTCATGTTCTATTTCGGTTCTTGAAAGGCAAGAGCCGAAAAGCTAATAGTTTAATGGTTCTATGTTGGGCGGCATTCCGGGATTTGAAGGAAACTTGGTCGTCTAGATCTAAAAGCCGAAAATCACTAGTCTCCAATTTCAGGATTTTAAGGTAAGAAGATTTCCCTAGATTTCTACTAGATTTGTTCATTGTATACAAGATCTTAACTTTATGATGAGGATTAACGATCAAATATTGTTATAGTAGTTCTGATAAGGACTTGTGATGGAATTAAATATGGATCAGGCAAAGGAGAGAATCCCTAAGTTTAAGAAACGAGCAATATCTGCCGTTCGAGATTGGCCACTTGGTTGTGGACCGGCTTCTGAACAACACATTAGGAAGATAGCAGTTGTGTCGACTACGGATAGCGTCGACATAGAAAGCATCATTTTATCGGTAATTAGGTGTGTAGATCTCTAACACACTATTAACCCTGTATGTATATATATAACTATGTTATGGGCTAAAAAGCCGGAAAGTGGCTGTATAGACAGTCGAATGGAACCCTAAAAGGGGTAGGCAAGGATGCCAGGTACGTAAATCATAGAATTCTCTATATGTATCGAAGTATATATAAGCCTGTATGATGTTTTCTTTATGTGTATGCATGGGGTGGGAATATTATATTGAAGGGGAAGTGCATGACAGGTCACTCGGTGATCGGTGGTAGAAATCCCACACATATAAATGTTAGGTCACATAGTGACCGGTGGCTATGCCACATTTAATAATTCTTGAATAACAGGAACAGGCAGTACGGCTGTCGTTTTGGTGTGTAGCGGATGGAGGGTTGATTGTAGAAATCCCTAAGGTGTGATGGTTGGTACGGGCTGGTGTGTAGAGGATGGAAACCTAGGATAGGTTAGGCTATTCATAATTTATTATTTGATATATGATTATGATTGATACCTTCATGTATAGGCCAGGGCCCATAATGTGTTTGTGGGCTCAGGTCGTTGTGTGTTTCGAGATTTATACACTGAGTCTTGGTGACTCACGCTTTTCTTTTTCTCTACTCTTTCAGATGAGCAGTAGAACGTGGACATAGGAGCCGAGATGGACTCGGGGGGCCATCAAGTTGTTAATTCTGCAAATTATTTTGATTTTCATTAGGTGTTATTTTATTCTTATTTTGGGAATATTTATGTAATAAGGCCCCATAGTTTTTATTCAACTAAGTAGTTTTCAATGTTCCGCACTTATGAATTTGTCTCAAAGATTTTATTATACTTAATAATAATAATACAAAGGTTCTATTTTTTTAAAAAATGTCAATTATTTATTCAGATAAAGTCTAATTAACTTATGACTTCCAAAACCAACAAAGCAAAAGTTTTCAATGTACAACCCGTGACACGCCAGATCCGGTCGAAACGTATGGGCTGGGTTGGGGTGTTACATTTTGGTATCAGAGCCCAGTTCAAAACTCGGGCTGTGAAATGGCTCTAGTAATGTTTTGTAAAATAGAAGTGATTTTGAGAAAAGAAAGTTTTGGGTTGAAGATATGGCCTTCGAGTCTACCGGCACCCGATCCATGCAGGTAAGTATTCTAAACTTTTGTTGTGATATATATGTGGGCTTAATGGGCTTGAGGGACGTAGACTAGTATGATAGTATTGATGGACCATTGGCTTAGATAAACAACTCTTCAATTTCATAAGACTTAATTTCTCTGAACAAACCCGTACACGAGTCGCAAGACTAGGGTGTGGCAACAGGCATACGCATGTCTAGGATTGGATCCGGAAGAGCTTGGTATTTAAGCAGTCCTAGTGACTCACCTCCTCTTCGCTGGAATCTTACTTGGTGCGTAGTGACTGTTCACCTTAGTCGAGTGAGGGTGTGGCAATGGGCATACGCATGTCTAGGAGTGGATTCAGGGAGAGCTTGGTACTTAAGCAGTCCTAGTGACTCACCTCCTCTTCACTAGAATCTTACCTGGTGCGTAGTGACTGTTCACCCTAGCTACGAGGACTTGTTGATGGGCTAAACCCTATAATTAAAACCCGAAAGGGACCAGCCACCCTATTTGAAAAAAAAATCCAACCAGCCATGAATTTATAAAATACCTATGTTTTGGAAAAATTTTACCCGAAAACCTCATGTTTACAAGAGTAACCCAGTTTATGAAACGAGATTTTTCAACGTACCCCTGTTTTAAAAAAAAACGTCAACAACAACAACATCAAAATATCCCTGGTTTGTAAAATTACCAAATTACCCTTGTTTTACAAAATGACCAAAATATCCCTGGTTTGTAAAATTACCAAATCACCATTGATTCGCAAAATTACTGAAATACCCTCAGATTGTCAAATTACCAAAATACCCTCAGATTGCCAAATTACCGAAATACCTCCGGATTGCAAAATTACCGAAATGCCCTCGGATTGCAAAATTACCAAAATACCCTTATTTCTCAAAATCACCAAGGAACCCAATTTTGGAAAATTACGAAAATACCCCTATAGGATAAATTATGAAAATACCCCTAGGTAGTGAAATAATGCAAACACTCTTACATGATGAATGTAAGATCATGGAGGTTATTTGTATGTTGATGATTGAATGTATGTGCTTCCTAGAATTAGAGGATACGAACTTGAGACTGAATTGTGAATGTAATTGCGAATTCGAAAGAACTGCTCTTAAAACTACTATTCATAAGACTGTTCATGGCTAATCAGTGGAAGAAAACTAATAATTCATGAAATTTCTAATCAGATAAACACGAAGCGATAGAATGAGTACAAGGGGTAGAGGACGTCCGCCACGTGGTCACGGTAGGGGTAGGATGACGGTGTCGAAACCAGTAGGATTTGGTCATGGATCTGGAAACGAGATGCCAGCTGCGGAGGAAGAATTTTAGGACCAGACTGCCGGAGATGATGCGGTATCTCAGGCAATGTTAAGGGTTTTAGAGAGGGTTGCTGGGGCTGGTATGGGCACAGGAGCCCGAAAATCTGTGTCGGAACGGCTTAGGGCCATCGGGGCAGAAATGTTTAGGGGAATCACTGGTGTAGCCCCAAGTTCAGCTGAGTATTGGTTGGAGGCGGTAGAATGCATAATGGATGATTTGGATTTCACGGAGGAGGAGAAGTTGAAAGGAGTTGTATCTCTCCTGCGGGATGAAGCATATCAATGGTGGCTTACGGTTAAGGATGGAGCTATGGCTGACCGTATCACTTGGGATCTCTTTAAAACGACGTTCCAGAGTAAGTACATTGGGACAAGTTATGTGGACGCGCAGCGTAGAGCATTTCTGAATCTGGTGCAAGGAAGTAGGTCGGTGGCTGCGTACGAAGCGGAATTATTACGCCTTAGCCGTTATGCTCGTGGGATGGTAGCCACGGAGCATGAACGTTGTGTTAGGTTCGAAGATGGCTTGAGGGATGATTTGCGTGTTTTGATAGCCCCACAGCAGGAGAGGGAATTTGCTGTTCTAGTGGAAAAGGCTAAGATAGCCGAGGAGGTAAAGCGGATCGAGAAATTAAATCGGGATAAAGATAAGGGTGGAAATAAGAGGAATTTTGGATCGTCAGGAGCAACTGGGCGTACTTAGAAAAGGCCCAGGTCTGATGGACCGAAACGGGAAGAGAAATCTGCTGCTGCTAACTAGACACCAAAGTGTGCTCGATGTGGCAAATTTCATACCGGTGAGTGTTGGGCAGGTAGTGGGAAGTGCTTTAGGTGTGGATCTGCGGACCACCAAGTTAGAAACTGTCTGCAGCAACGGGACAGTGAAGGGACCATGGGTCGAGGGAATGCTCAGCTTGGCAGAGGAGGGCAGCAGCCACAAAGAGGTCGTGGTGCAGCCAGAGGTGGTAATGGTGCTGGTCGGGGTCGTGGAGCACCAGGTCAAGGGGCAGGAAACACTGAGGCGAGACAGCCGAGGTTGGTCTATGCTGTCAGACGTCGAGAGGAGATGTCATAACCGGTACGTTTTTAATTTTTGGCTTGCCTTACACTGTATTGATTGACATTGGGTCGACGCATTCGTATGTAGCTAGTAGCGTATCTGGAACTTTAAGGTTTGAATCTGAAATTACCTCTAGGGCAATGACTGTGGTTAGCCCGTTAGGACAATCTGTAGTAGTGGATAAACTCTATCGGGAAGTACCTCTAGAAGTTTAGGGGGTAGTTTTCTGAACGGATCTAATGGAATTACCGTTAGGGGAGTTTGATTTAATTTTAGGCATGGATTGGCTTGTGAAGTATCAAGCTAATCTAGATTGTGCGGCCAAGCGTATGGTGTTAAAAACCCCCGAGGGTGATGAAGTGTTGCTGATAGGAGAAAGGGGGAACTGTCTGTCGAATGTAATAACTCCTCTAAGAGCAGAAAGGATGGTGAGGAAAGGGTGCGAGGCAGTTCTATTGTTTGTTCGAGCTCTAGAAGCCAAAGATCTGACTGTTGGGGACGTCAGGACGGTAAAGGAATTTCCTGATGTTTTCCCCGAAGAGCTTCCGGGATTGCCCCCAGATCGTGAAGTGGAGTTTGGCATCGATCTTCTTCCTGGAAAAGCACTGGTATCTATTGCTCCGTATAGGATGGCGCCAAAGGAGTTGGTGGAGTTGAAAACGCAGATTCAAGAGTTGCTGGATGGACGGTTTATTCGGCCAAGTGTGTCGCCTTGGGGAGCGCCGGTGTTATTTGTTAAGAAGAAGGATGGATCAATGCGTATGTGCATTGATTATCGCCAGTTGAATAAGCTAACAATCAAGAACAAGTATCCGTTGCCAAGGATTGATGACTTGATCGATCAGTTGAAGGGGGCCTCAGTCTTTTCAAAGATAGATCTGAGGTCAGGGTACAATCAGCTTAGGGGCAAAGAGGCGGACATTCATAAGACAGCTTTTCGGACTCGCTACGGTCTCTATGAGTTTATGGTGATGCCATTTGGATTGACCAACGCGCCAGCATCGTTCATGGACATGATGAACCGAGTGTTCCAACCCTACCTAGATCGGTGTGTCGTGGTGTTTATAGACGATATCTTGGTTTATTCGAAGTCGGAGGAGGAGCACAATGCTCATCTGCGAATAGTTTTGCAGATTTTAAGAGAGAAACAGTTGTATGCCAAATTCAGTAAGTGTGAATTTTGGCTAAGGGAAGTTACGTTTCTAGGGCAAGTTGTGTCGGCGGAAGGGATTAGGGTTGACCCTCGGAAGATCGAAGCGGTGTTGGATTGGAAGCCACCTAGGTCTGTGGCTGAGATTAGGAGTTTTCTTGGTTTAGCTGGGTACTACCGAAGGTTTGTTGAAGGATTTTCTTCGGTTACGGCACCGTTGACTAAGTTGCTATAGAAAGGAGTTCCGTTTGTTTGGTCGGATAAGCAACAAGAGAGTTTCGAAAAAATAAAGAGGTTTTTGACGGAGGCTCCGGTGTTGATTCAGCCGTAGGGAGGGAAGTAGTTTGTAATTTACTGTGATGCGTCACATGCAGGATTAGGATGTGTGTTGATGCAAGATGGAAAGGTGGTTGCATATGCATCTCGGCAGTTAAGACTGCATGAATCGAATTATCCGACTCATGACTTGGAATTGGCGGCAGTGGTGTTTGCCTTAAAAATTTGGAGGCATTATTTGTACGGGGAGAAATCTGTCATTTACACAGATCATAAGAGCTTGAAGTATCTTTTGACTCAGAAGGAGTTGAATCTAAGGCAGTGAAGGTGGATCGAGTTGCTAAAGGATTACAATTGCTCGATCGAGTATCACCCGGGTTAGGCTACTAAATATATGGAAGTTTATTAGCGGAACTTTAAGTAAAACCCTCTTGGATCAGCCAGGTAAAGGAGAGGCAACAGACCGATGAGTTGCTAAAAGGGAAATTGCCGCTAATCTCAAAGGATGGGCCAGCAGAATTCAGTATGAATGAGGAAGGATTGTTATGCTTTCGAGGGAAAGTTTGCATGCCAAAAGATCCGGAGTTAAGGCGTAGGATTTTGAATAGGCGCATGGTAGTGCATACGCTATGCACCCTGGGGGAAGTAAGATGTTTCGAGATTTGAGAGATCAATTTTGGTGGCCGGGTTTGAAGCAAGAAGTAACTAAATTGGTGGGTAACTGTTTGACCGGTCAGCAGGTCAAGGCGGAACATCAGTTACCATCAGGATTATTGCAGCCAGTGAAGATTCCACAATGGAAGTGGGAAAGAATCACCATGGACTTTGCTAGTGGGCTTCCCCTCACAACCACTAAGAAAGATGCGATTTGGGTAGTTCTTGATCGCCTGACGAAGCCCGCACACTTCATACCCGTACGTGTTGACTATTCCTTGTAGAAGTTAGCCAAATTATACATAGCGGAGGTGGTGAGGTTGCATGGAGTACCGGTTTTGATCATATCAGATAGGGACCCTAGGTTCACCTCTCGATTTTGGAAGGCGTTGCATCAGGCATTGGGTACGAAGTTCGATTTCAGTACAGCATTTCATCCTCATACCGATGGACAGTTTGAGTGGGTGATTCAGATCTTGAAGGACATGTTGAGAGGATGTGTCATTGATTTCAGAGGTAGTTGGGAAGAGTTCTTACCGTTAGCAGAATTTGCTTACAACAATAGCTACCAGTCAAGTATTCAGATGGCGCCCTACGAAGCTTTGTACGGGCGGAAGTGTCGTACTCCTACCTGCTGGACAGAACTAGGGGAACGTCGGATTTTGGGTCCAGAGTTGGTGACCAAGACAGAAGAGAAGGTTGAATTGATTAGGGTTTGACTGAAGGAGGCGTCAGACAGACAGAAGTCCTATGCTGATTTAAAGCGTAAGGACATAGAGTTTGCAGTGGGTGATAAAGTATTCCTAAAGGTGTCGCCATGGAAAAAGGTACTAAGGTTTGGTCGAAAGGGTAAGTTAAGCCCCAGATTTATCGGACCATATCGGGTGTTGAAGCGAGTAGGACCAGTAGCCTACCAGCTGGAGTTACCTCCAGAGTTAAGTCAAATTCACGATGTATTTCACGTCTTCATGCTAACACGTTACCGTTCGGATCCATCTCATGTTGTGCCTGTGGAGGAAATCGAGGTAAGACCTGATTTATCCTTCGAAGAGGAACCAGTGGAAATCTTGGATCGTGATGTCAAGGTGTTGCGAAGGAAAATGGTTTCAGTGGTTAAGGTGCTGTGAAGGAATCATGGTTCGGAGGAGGCTACGTGGGAACTCGAGGGAGCAATGCGGCAGCAATACCCCCATCTTTTCTGATCAGGTAATTTCGAGGACGAAATTTCTTTAAAGGGGTAGAACTGTAACATCCTAAATTTATGGGCCTATGCATTTAGTGTAGGGATATGTTTAATATGTTAATTTAAGTAATAGGAGTCCAAATTGGGCTCAGGATTAGGCAAAGGCCTTGGTTAAATTATTAGATTGGGCATTATAGAGTTAAAAGGTGGTAATTATGTTTAAAATACCAACGTGGGCTTGTGGCCCAACAAGAGGTGGCACTGCAAGGGAATTAGAAGGTGGCGTCATTAACAATTAAAGGGGCCCAAGTTTTGGCCGCAAGGAGCCCATGTTTTTGGGCCATTTTCGGCATTTAAAAGGGAGCAAGGGGTGACGCCACACACAAGGAGTCAAGGGCCCAAAATTTAAGTTTCAGGAGGCCCAAATCTTTTAAATTAAGTGAGTTAAATTTTGGCATTACGGTTTGATGAAGTGGACGGCTACAAGGCTCAAAAATAGGAGGATATATATGGATTTTATAATTGATAATATAGAAGATAAAAAGGAGAAAAGATAGGAGCTATCTGCAAGGCAAGGTGATGGTCGAAAATCCACCACATAGAGGAGTAAAGAATTCGGCTACTTCATGGATAAGGGGTGCCGAATTTTCCTTTTTTATTAGCTTGACTTTTAGCTATCAGGAAGGGCGTTTTCGGTTTTTAACAATAGGTGTCGAAATTTCTATAAATAGGGGAGGGATATCTCATTGATCCTGGCATTTAAACCCTAATTTCCTCTTCATTCTTGTGCCGAAATTCTTAGTCTCTCCCTCTCCAATTTCTTTTCTTCAATTTCTTCAAAAGCCGAAACCTCTTCTCCATTCTTTTTCCCCTTGAGCCGATTTCTCTAAAAAGCCGAAATCTCCATAGATTTTCTTTATTCATCCTATTTGAGAATTAGTTCTATTCTTCCGGCATTTAAATCTTTTCTTTGACATTGCCGAATCTTCTCTCCAAGTGCTAGCCGAATTCCCTGTACTAAGGTAAGTGTCGACTTCTGTTAGATCTCATGTTCTATTTCGGTTCTTGAAAGGCAAAAGCCGAAAAGCTAATAGTTTAATGGTTCTATGTTGGGCGACATTCCGGGATTTGAAGGAAACTTGGTCGTCTAGATCTAAAAGCCGAAAATCACTAGTCTCCAATTTCGGGATTTTAAGGTAAGAAGATTTCCCTAGATTTCTACTAGATTTGTTCATTGTATACAAGATCTTAACTTTATGATGAGGATTAACAATCAAATATTGTGATAGTAGTTCTGATAAGGACTTGTGATGGAATTAAATATGGATCAGGCAAAGGAGAGAATCCCTAAGTTTAAGAAACGAGCAATATCTGCCGTTCGAGATTGGCCACTTGGTTGTGGACCGGCTTCTGAACAACACCTTAGGCAGATAGCAGTTGTGTCGACTACGGATAGCGTCGACATAGAAAGCATCGTTTTATCGGTAATCAGGTGTGTAGATCTCTAACACACTATTAACCCTGTATGTATATATATAACTATGTTATGGGCTAAAAAGCTAGAAAGTGGCTGTATAGACAGTCGAATGGAACCCTAAAAGGGGTAGGCAAGGATGCCAGGTACGTAAATCATAGAATTCTCTATGTGTATCGAAGTATATATAAGCATGTATAAGGTTTTCTTTATGTGTATGCATGGGGTGGGAATATGATATTGAAGGGGAAGTGCATGACAGGTCACTCGGTGATCGGTGGTAGAAATCCCACACATATAAATGTTAGGTCACATAGTGATCGGTGGCTATGCCACATTTAATAATTCCTGAATAACAGGAACAGGCAGTACGGCTGTCGTTTTGGTGTGTAGCGGATGGAGGGTTGATTGTAGAAATCCCCAAGGTGTGATGGTTGGTACGGGCTGGTGTGTAGAGGATGGAAACCTAGGATAGGTTGGGCTATTCATCATTTATTATTTGATATATGATTATGATTGATACCTTCATGTATGGGCCAGGGCCCATAATGTGTTTGTGGGCTCAGGTCGTTGTGTGTTTCGAGATTTATACATTGAGTCTTGGTGACTCACGCTTTCCTTTTTCTCTACTCTTTCAGATGAGTAGTAGAACGTGGACATGGGAGCCGAGACGGACTCGAGGGGCCATCAAGTTGTTAATTCTGCAAATTATTTCGATTTTCATTAGGTTTTATTTTATTCTTATTTTGGGAATATTTATGTAATAAGGCCCCATAGTTTTTATTCAACTAAGTAGTTTTCAATGTTCCGCACTTATGAATTTGTGTCAAAGATTTTATTATACTTAATAATAATAATAATACAAAGGTTCTATTTTTTTTAAAATGTCAATTATTTATTCAGATAAAGTCTAATTAACTTATGACTTCCAAAACCAATAAAGCAAAAGTTTTCAATGTACAACCCGTGACACGCCAGATCCGGTCGAAACGTATGGGTCGGGTTGGGGGTGTTACATTTCTCTTGTGATGCTTGTTCTCAAGGTAAACTAATTATTAGATCATCACCAGCTAAAGTTGGGATTGAATCTCCCGCATTTCTAGAACGTATTCAAGGTGGTATATGTGGGCCTATTCATCCACCATGTGGACCATTTAGATATTTTATGGTATTGATAGATGCATCTAGTAGATGGTCACATGTATGTTTATTATCGACTCACAACCTGGTGTTTGTGAGACTATTTGCTCAAATAATTTGATTAAGAGCACAATTTTTAGATTATACAATAAAAACTATCCGTCTTAATAATGCTGGCGAGTTTACATCTCAAGCTTTCAATGATTATTGTATGTCAATTGGGATAAAAGTTGAACATCCTGTAGGTCATATTCACACACAAAATGGTTTAGCTGAATCGTTTATCAATCGCCTCCAACTAATAGCTAGGCCATTACTTATGAGAACAAAGCTCCGTATTACAGCTTGGGGATATGTTATTTTGCATGCAGCAGCAGTTATGCGCATTAGGCCAACAAGTTATATTAAATACTCCCCATTGCAATTGGATTTTGATCAGGAACCAAATATTTCCCATCTTAGAATTTTTGGATGTGCAGTATATATTCCAATTGCTCCACCACAACGAACAAAGATGGGTCAACAGAGGAGGTTGGGAATATATGTTGGTTACGAATCTCCTTCTATAATTAAGTATGTTGAACCATTAACTGGAGATTTATTTACTGCACGATTTGTTGATTGCCATTTTAATGAAACAATATTCCCAACATTAGGGGGAGAGAAAATACAACTAGTGAAAGAAATTATATGGAATGGATCATCATTATCCCAATTAGATCCTCGTACAAGTCAATGTGAACAAGAAGTTCAAAGGATCATACATTTGCAAAACATCGCCAATCAACTGCCAGATTCATTTATTGACCTAAAGAGAATTACAAAATCTCATATAGCAGCCGGAAATGCTCCAATATGAATTGATATCCCAATAGGGCAAACTGGTAGTGCAAAAGAAAGTAATCCATGCCTGAAGTGTGGAAGACCGGTTGGTTCCAAAGTTAAAATTCTTGTAAAAGGAAAGGAGCAAATACTCAAGGTGATTATATTATGGAGACAAGTTCCCAAGAAGAGGCCAAAGATATAACTAATTATAATCATAAAACCCCAGAAGGGATTCAGGTACCTGAAAATGATGATAACGAAGAGATCTCGATAAGTTATGTTACTTCAGGGAAAAGATGGAACCGAAAAAATATAGTTGTCGACAAAAAAATTGCATATAATGTTGCTATTGAAGTAGAAAAAGAAAATGATGATCCTGAGCCTGAATCTATTGATGATTGTAGAAATAGAAAAGATTGGTCAAAATGGAAAGATGCAATTCAAGTAGAATTGAATTCACTTTCTAAACGTGAGGTTTTTAGACTTGTAGTCCAAACACCTAAAGGTATAAAGACGGTAGGATATAAATGGGTATTTGTGCAAAAATGAAATGAAAAAAAATGAAGTCATAAGATATAAAGCACGACTTGTAGCACAAGGATTTTCGCAAAGGCCCGGCATTGATTATGAAGAGACATTCTCTTGTGGTGGATGCAATCACGATTAGATATGTTATTAGTCTAGCAGTACGTGAAAAGCTTGACATGCATCTAATGGATGTTGTTACAACATATTTGTATGGCACACTTGATAGTAAAATTTATATGAAAATCCCTAAAGGATATAGAGTTTATCGAGAAAATTGTTCGATCAGATTAAAAAAAAGTTTATATGGATTAACACAATTTGGACGTATGTTGTACAATCATCTTAGTGAATACTTATTAAAAGAAATTTACAAAAACGATCCAATTTGTCCATGTGTCTTTATAAAAAGGTTTGGATCAAATTTTGTGATAATTGCTATTTATGTTGATGATCTAAATATTATTGGAACTCCTGAGGAGCTCCAAAATATAGTAAATTATTTAAAGAAAGAATTTGAGACGAAAGGTCTTGGAAAAACAAAGTTTTGTTTTGGCTTACAAATCGAACATTTAAAAGATAGAATTCATGTTCATCAATCAACTTATACGGAAAAGATATTAAAGAAATTTTACATGGATAAAGCACACCCATTAAGTACTCTGATGATTGTACAACCGTTAGATGTGAATAAAGATCAATTTCCTCCTTGCGAGGATGGTGAAGAGTTTCTTAGTCCTGAAGTACCATATTTAAGTGCCATAGGGGCATTAACATGATATTTATTTACATGTGGGGATACTGCCATATCATGACATTCAACAAAGCAAACATTACCTGTTGCTTCTTCAAATCATGCAGAAATAACTGCAATGCATGAGGTAAGTCAAGAGTGTGTTTGGCTAAGGTTATTGACCCAATATATCCAGAAGGCATGTAATTTGCCTTTACAGGAAAAGATGCCAACTATCTTATATGAAGATAATGCAACATGTATAGCTCAATTGAAGGGTGGCTATATCAAAAGGGACAGAACGAAACATATTTCACTAAAATTATTCTTCACCCATGATCTTGAGAAAAGAGGTAATATAAATATTCAACAAAATCGTTTAGTGAGAATTTAGCAGATAGTTTTACTAAGGCATTGCCAACTTCAACATTTGAAAGACTACTACACAAGATTGGAATGCGTCGACACAAAAATGTAATGTAATGTTGCCATCAGGGGGAGTCTAAAAACAAGTTGTACTATTTTCATTTAATCAAAGTTTTGTCCCATTTGGTTTTCCTGGTAAAGGTTTCTAATGAGGCAGCTTGTAATAGAAGATTGTGTACTCTTTTTCCTTTGTTAGGTTTTTTATCCCACAAGGTTTTTCCTAATAAGGTTTTAACGAGGCGCATTATCTACCAATAGACATCTAAGGGTGTAACACCCCAAACCCGGCCCACAAGCCCTGACCGGATCTGGTATGTCACCGTGGAAAACATTTGAAAAGATCTTGGCTTAAAGGTGAAAACTTGAAAATTCGTTGAGTTTGTACAACAGTGTCCATTTAAAATTCATAAGTAAAGTGTCGTGTAAAAAAAAATATCCACATTAAAACTTTATTATATGTGTAGTTTTAAGAAAAATAAACCATTTGCAAATAATATCTCAATTGTCATTCCATAATAAAACATAATGACAAAGATACTCAATAAAGATACTTAAATACTTTAATGGCCTTATTACAACGCAACAATAAAATGAAAATAAAGTGAAAATAAACCACAGTCTGTTTAAATCAAATTTTCCATTGCATGGCCACCTCGAGTCCATCCGGCTCCTCATCCGCGATCTACGAGTCACCTGAAAAAGTTAAGGGAGAAGGTGAGTCACCAAGACTCAGTGTATAACCCCTCCCCCGTTTAATGCAACAGCTTACACAATTCATAACTAAGTATAGCATGCACCCAACCTAGCCATCCATAACTCCTTTTGTCTACCCCGTGTGGTACCAAACCACTGGTGGTGCCAAACCACTGGTGACCTAAAGTCACGATATCCATCAATATTGTGGTGCCAAACCACTGGTGGTGCCAAACCACTGGTGACCCAAAGTCACAATTAATATATATGTGGGGCCAACCCACGTGTGATACCAAATCACTGGCGACAATCCTGTAATATCAACCGTGGGGCCAACCCACTGTGGTGCTAAGCCACTGGGACTAGTCGCTATGAGGTGCCAAACCTCTGGTGACCCAAAGTCACGAAATGTGGTACCAAACCACTGGTGTCCCAAGACACGGATATCTCTTCCCCCTCCACTCATATCACCCTCAATGATATGCATATAAAAAAAATCATGCCAATCATGCTTAAATAATAACACACTGAATTCATTAAAGGCCATATTTTCATATACCACATATACCAAATATGTCATGCATCATCATGCATCATATAACAAGCTCATATCGAAACGAACTTACCCGAGCCCTTGCTCATACCCTTACGGTATCAATCCAGATCTACAATTCCAGTTTAAGACATACAATTTATTAACAATTTATTAATTATGAAGTGTATAAGTACACACCTGTTACTAACATGAGTCCTAGATCCCGAAGATCCGATCTACTGCGCTAGATCCTTTGACCCTATATTCGGCCAACATCAAAGTTAGTGACATAGGCCTATTCGGCTATAACAACTAAATCTCGAAGGCTCACTTGCGGCACTTACCTTAAACTGATTTGGTTTCCAACGAAATCCCGAAGCCACACGCTGGATTCCTTGCAATCGACCAAACCTTAGATCCATACAACATTTAGCTTTCGACTTTTCCCAAATACCTAATGGAAAGACTAAAGGGGATTCCTTACCATAAACTTACCAAATCGATTAGCAGAGAATGGAGGCTTAGATCGACGGCTTCAAAATCCCGAAGTTCCTAGATGAAATAGGTTTCAAAGAGTGGTTAGCCAAACCATCAACAAATGCCGGATTTCGGCTTTTTCCTACATATAAGTCGATAGAGAAAAAGAAAATATGGGAGGAGGGTTTCGGCAACCACTTACTCCTTACAAACCGATTGAAGAAGAAATCCCGAAAAGAATCTATACCCACCTAATATTCGGCCAAAGTAGATCTAGTAGAATTGTAACACCCCAAACCCGGCCTAAACACTACGACCGGATCTGACATGTCACAGGAAAATGCGTATGAGAGGTTAGAGGTTCCAGTTTAAAATTTTGGATGTGTTTAAGCTCGTAGAAATCTTGGGCATGATCGTTTAAAACCAATAGTGTATTTTGAAACCTGGAAATTTTGAAAACTCAATTGAATCCATAAGTAAGAACAAAGCTATATCATTTACAAATCCGAATAGTTTCTTCTAGTCGCTTTTAAAATCATTTTAACTTAATGCAGAAAAATCTTAAGGTTGGAAAACATTTGAGTTGCATTCATTTTTAATTACAGCGTGATACCCGATGGTATAGTTTAAAACATATCGCTTTGTAGTTTTGAAAACCTTATCTTTCCAAGTTTTATCCAATATTAACCCAATAATTTGTTAAGGCATATTTGAAATCGAATCTAAGCATATAAATAACCAAAGCATAATTTTAAAAGACCTTTTACAATCCCAACAAAACCAAATGAAAATAGATGAAATAAAGTACCAAGTTTTTAAATCAGTGCAACTTCGAATTTATTCATGGCATGGTCACCTCGAGTCCACCCGGCTCCATGTCCGCGATCTAGGTGTCACCTGAAATGATAAGGGAGAAGGTGAGTCACAAGACTCAGTGCATAAATCCCCCTCCCGATTAATGCAACATAATAACACACACCATAACAAAGCAATACAATTAATGCACCCAATCCTAACCATCCATAACACCTTTTCTACCCTGTGTGGTACCAAACCACTGGTGGTGCCAAACCACTGGTGACCCAAGGTCACGAATAATCCATCTGTGGGGCCAACCCACGTGTGATACCAAATCACTGGCGACGATCCCGTATCTCAAAAGTGGGGCCAACCCACGGTGGTGTTAAACCACAGGGACAAGTTGCTATGAGGTGCCAAACCTCTGGTGTCCCAAAGACATAAATGTGATACCAAATCACTGGTGACCGAAGTCACGAATAATCAAGTTGTGGGGCCAACCCACGTGTGATACCAAACCACTGGTGTCGATCCCATAATATCATCCGTGGGGCCAACCCACTATGGTGCTAAGCCACTGGGACGAGACGCTATGAGGTGCCAAACCTCTGGTGACCCAAAGTCACAATAAATCAATCTGTGGTACCAAACCATTGGAGGTGCCAAACCTCTGGTGTCCCAAAGACACGGATATCATCTCCCCCTCCTCTCATATCACCCATTATCATGCTATACTCATGTAATCATACAATTATGTAAATCATGCCAACATGCTTAGTTAAGCATCACATAACACATATATGCCATACATCATGATATCATGTATCGAATATCAAAAAGTCATATTGAAACGGACTTACCTGAATCCGTGCACATACCCTATAAGGTATCATATCAAACAACCAAACTGTTCCGGCTTTATCAAACAATCAGGTTATTAAGCATATTACTAAGCAAAGAGTGTGTTAGTTTACACACCTGTTAAAACGCAAGCCTTAATCCCAGAGAACCGATCTAAGACCCTCGATTACCTAGCTCCTATATTAGGACAAACATGAGATTAGCAACCTAGACCATTCGGCCAAAGCAATAAAACCAAAGGGTTAACGCTTGAAACCCGAGACCTTACCTATCATCCTTTGAACACAAGCCACTACACGTTAAGTGTTTCTGCTTCACTTCCCTACAATCGGCAGTCATACATCCACATCAATAGCCTTCAGCTTTGAACACTAAAAAGAATAGACCATTAGAATAACTTCTTACCACCACTTACCAATCGATTACTCTAAGAAGACGACTTCACTTGATTGATTCCAAATACCCGGAGGCCCTACAACACATTGGTTCCAACAAGCGATTAACATACTTCCAATCAAATGCCGAAATCGGCTCTTACCTTTGTAACAGTCGACAGAGAACAGAGAGGGAAGGAAATAGGCATTCGGTCATAAACACTTACCTCCTCCAACGATTGAAAAAGAAAAACCCAAGGAGATCAACACCCCTCTAATATTCGGCCAAGGTGAAAACTAATAGAAGAGGGGAAGTTTCGGCAACAAAAGGGAGAGATTCGGCTAGAGTCTTGAAGGTAGAAACGAAAGAAATGTGGTTCAAGAAGAAAGGAGAAATCGACAATGGGAGATTAGAAGTGAGAGGGGAAAGATTCGGCTTGCACAATGATGGAAGAAAACAAAAGAAATGGGAGGAAGAAGGTTGATATTCGGCTACCAACCAAAATGAGAAACAAAAAGAAGATGGGATGTTTAGGAGGGTAAAGTTTCGGCTACCAATGCAAATGAAGAGAGAACAAGGCAATTTCGGCAAGGTATAGGTTGCTTGGGAGGTTTTCGGTTTCAAGAAAGAAAATGAGAGACTCACTTGGCAATTTGGGTAGCTATTGACAAAAGGAAGAACTTCGGTTTTGACACAAGCTGACCGAAAATGTACCAAAAATGCCTAATAGAATTCGGCATTCCCCACTTACTCACCTACCAAAACCGGCCACTCCCCCTTGAAGACTCCAACATTCGGCCACAACCTACAAAAGCTCATGACCACTAATTCAAATAACTTTGAACTAGTCAACCTCCTTGATTTACTCTCCACCCACCATTCAAATTATTTGACTTAGTCCATGGCAGAGTTTGAACTGCACACAACTTCTCCCCCTCCTTGACGTCAAAATGGAAGCAAAAGGATGAGACTTCTGCAGCTCGAACACGGGACTTCCTCCCCCTGCAAGTGGCGTCACACACAAGCTCTAAGTGGCGCCTACCTTGCCACTCTACTAGCTCAATTCTTGTGCTAACATCCACCTAAAAATACCTATAATCCCCAGCTCCTTCAGCTCCTCTCACTTAAGCTTAAAAATTAAAATTTTTCCTACCACTCAGGCTTACACTAGACTTACAACTAAGCCCCAAAACATCAAAAATACTGACACCACAGTCCAAACACAAGCACTCAATGCCATTACAACTAGCCCCTATTTCAGGATGTTACAAGAAGAGAAAAGATTTTGGCTAAAGAAAGGGGTAGAGAGGGTTTTGGTTTAAAGCAAAAAGAAGAAAAGAAGAAGATGATAATGGTGGTTTCGGTTTTTGAAGAGAGAAGAAAAGGAGAACAAAGAAGTGGAAGATGAGGGAGTAGGGGGAGATTCGGCTACTTACCAAAAAGGAAGAAAAAGAGTTAAAACGTGAAAGAATAAAGAGCTTAGGACCTTAAGGGCATTCGGCTAGTGCTTGATGAAGGAAAAAGTTTCGGTCTTTGGTATATGCTAGCCGAAAATGTCAATTAGGTGCCTTAAGAAAATTTGGCACCCCTCCTTTACTCAGTCTCCTAGTCGTTTACTCCTCTCCAACAAGGAGTCTAAGATTCGGCCAACACCTTGAATCATTCTTGGCCAACCGTTTAAGATTATTCAAATATAATCTCTCTTATCACCCATTTAAACTAAATAAAAAAAAAACAACATTTATCTTCTATCCCACCTCTTCAAATAGATAAATAAAATAAAATAATAATACTCCACTCTTCTAGCCGAATTTAAAAGCAACCACCAATCTTATCCTCACCCATTTGAGAGTCTATGTGCAGACCACCAGCTCTCTCTCCCTTCACGCCAGCATGCAAAAATAAACCACCCATTTGCTGCCCATGCTACTCGAACATGGGACCTGCTGGTACAAGCTGCAATAACGCCCCTAGCCATTCTGCCAAGGTGTTTCTTTGTGACATAAACTCGTCACAATTTCTTTTAAGAGCTCCTCCGTTAGCTCCCCCTTATCTTAACGCCAAAAGCCAAAAATACATCACCCTTCCCTGCTGCCCACGTTGCTCGAACCCAAGACCTGCTCAAGGCGTCACTTCTAGGCCCTTAAGTGGAGCCCTCAAGCCACTCAACCAAGGCACTCTTTTGTGTCCAAAAACCACTTCATATTTCCTTAAAGCCGTCTTCAGTCCAACCTCCCTTCTTGACGCAAACTACAAAAATAAAACACTCCTATGCTGCCCTCAAGACTCGACCCTCTTCCCTCCTAGAGCCTCCTTGCACCTTAGGGCCCCAAGCCACTTTGCCAATTAATTTCTTGTGTCCTAAACTCCACAAAATTTCTTTTAAGGCCTCCTTGCCCAGTTTCCCCTTTTTACCTAAAAATCCAATATTTTCCAAAGTTTTTCCCCTTCACCCAAAGTTCTCAAAAACTCCTAAAATATATCCAACCACACTTAAAACCTACAAACCCTTGAGTTATGCTCCAAACGCATAACCCCTAATCTAGGATGTTACAAAGGGGGAGTGTTATTAATATCTTATTAAGTGGATGTTCATCATGATAAAGATAAGGTTTTGATATACTTTAAATTCTAATAGTTATTAGAATTAGATCTCTATTTCTTTTATACTTCTTATCCTTATAAATAGAGACTCTGATGAAGCATTGTAATCATCCCTTTTGATCAATAAAGTTCATTCTCTGCTGCTTTCATAGTTTATTTGTTCTTTATTTTCCTCATCTCTCTTTATTTTATAACAATGATAAATTTTTAGTACTAAATTTTATAATTATTAAATTTATATTAATTTTTTGATAAATTAGTAAAAGTTGAATACAAAATATAATTATGCTGTTTGATAAGAGTAAAAGTTGTAAATAATTAGACTATTTGATAAACAATTTATGGACTTTATTACTAAAAGATGCCGAAAATTTTTCAAATTTACCAGATTAGGCTTCTTTTGGGAAAATTATAGGAATAGGTAGATTTTTTGGAAGCGTTTTCCGCCACATTAGCACTAAAAGTGGCAGCACCAATATATTTTTTTATTTTTTGGTGTCACCTATTAATTTGGAAATAAAACTTATAAAACAGGTTTTTATATAGACCCCAAGTCTCATTTCCCTTGTTTTCTTAAGCGATGTGGGATATGGAATATGAGTGTATAGACTCAAAATCTATTTGTAGCTTGTTCCTAGACAATGTGAGATTATTTTCTCTCTCAACTAATAACATAAGATTAAAAGCTACACTTAATTTATCTCTATTTAGAACTCTAAACTAAATAAAAATAGATTTAATCTATATTAAATCTATTAAATCGATCTATATAAATTTTTTTCTATATAATTTAGATGTAAAATATACTAGAATACAAAATAAACTAGAAAATAAAAATGGAGTCAGTAATATTAGTAATATTATATTACTATATTAATATAGAATATTAATAGAATCAATATAACATATAATATAATATAAAAGAAATATAACTAAGATATAAAATATTTCCTTCAAGGACATGCTAATAGGGTCCAAGAAATTGTTGGGGAAAGAGGTACTAGAAACAGATGTGGATGATGTTCAGTTGCTTGAGGGTGATGTGACTGTTGGAACAGAGGACAACATTCCATTGATTAAATTTTCTGATTGTGTTCTGATAAACCGTAAAAGTAACATATTTTAGGCTTACATTTAGCATGCTTTTGGATGATTTATCCCTTGATTTATGTAAAAAGGTACTCTTAATCCTTTCTTTTCATGTTTTATACTCAGGAAAGCACCCGAGGATGAAAAGAGCAAGAAACGGGCTTAAAACGGGCCAAATTGGGCCAAAATAGAAATTGACATGGCCAGGGCCCAAGACCACACGGCCGTGCCTCATTAAAAGTCCGAACACGGCCTGGCCATGATTCACACGGGCGTGTGCCATGGCCGTGTCCCTGTCGTGGAGAAGAGCAATTTCACTCGGAAAAGGATACTTAGGGGGCAAAGAAACCTATTTCAAAAGCCTATATAAACACCCTAAGTATAACCTAGAAGGGGACGGTTAGCTAGGCTAAGGAGCTAAGTCGGAAAGGTCAGATTTGTGGAGATTACTTGAAGATAGCCAGTTGATCCATCTCAAGAAGCCGGAGTTATACTCAAGACGAAGGGTCTCTCCTTCAATTCCTTCAGGGGGTTTTAGGGATTTCTTATGTTTTGATTTATCGTTTTTTTTAGATGTTTTCTTTATTTGTTATGAACTAAACCCTCAGATACCTGAGGGGATGAAACCTAAGATGAATCTTGTTGTCGTTTGCTGAACTTTATGATAAATATTTGACTTGTTCTTAATTATGTGTTCTTAATTCTTGTGTTGATATTTCCGGGATATTGATTCAAGTATGATGTGCTTAGGTGGAGAAGTAAAAGTCCCTGTCTAAGAGTAGATCTAGCACAATTAAGCGGAGTTGATCGCACGCCTAGAGATAGGGTGACGAGATTTTGCCGGATTAGGGTGAAACCTAATATGGAAGTCCATAGATCGAGTTAATGTGATTCTAGGGGTTTTAAAAAGAGATTTCAATTAATCAACCTAGGGTTAGACGTTAGTCGCCTCGAGAGAGGGATTAATATAACTTAGGGAATCTTACGGATCAAGTCAAGTGAATAAATCGTCTGGTTCAGAGTTAGATAACAAGTGAAGTCTAGGTGGATTCTTCCTTGGGTGTCATCTTAATCAATTGGTTTTCTCTCAAGTATTTTCCCAATTTCGTTCTCTTTGTCTTTGCATCTTTAGTTTAGTTGATTAGTTAATTTTAGATTAGATAAATAATTCCCTTAATTCTTAGGCTAGATAATAAAGTATTAGTACTTTTGGTTCCCTTGGGATTCGACATTCTGGTCTTGCCTAAACTATACTACTTTTCGATAGGTGCGCTTGCCTCAAATCGTTGTCATAGTTAGTTTCCAGGTTCGATCATTCTTTTTATAAATTTTAAGACTCTGACAGACACGATCATGTTCATCAAATTTTGTGTAGGAGAATGTCAAGGATCGTTTTTGTGAAACTTTTCAACAAGAAAATTGGCTATCATACACTCTCAAATAAGATCTATAATTTGTGGAAACCATCAACCCCTATAACAATTATGGATCAAAAAAATGATTTTTTTGGTCAAACTACAAGAGAAGATGATTATGTTCGGGTGCTTATTGAAGGACCGTGGATAGTGTTTGGGCATTATCTTACTGTGCAACCTTGGACTGAATACTTTTCCATGAGCCAACCGTTCCTGTCAAATGTTGTCATTTGGATTCGATTCCCAGGTGTTCCAAGGTTTATGTATTGAAAAAGTGTTATCAAATCCATTGAGGAGATTGTGGGTAGAGTCATCAAGTCGGATGATAACACAGGGAATGCCCTGTGGGGTAGGTTTGTTCGCTTGGCAGTTATGGTTGACCTGAATAAACCATTAGTTCTAGAATTAAAGTGGATGGTCGGGTGTAGAGGGTAGAGTATGAATCTCTTCCTAATGTATGCTTTGAGTGTGGACATTATGGACATATGAAGGAGTCATGCCCGACTTTGCATGTTCAGAAAAAACTAGGAGGTGAAAATGTTGATTTGAACTTGGAAACACGAACCAGTGGTTCTATGGTTAATCATGAAGGAGCTTACGAATTTGAGCATTGGATGTTAGTTGACCGGTGGTCAAGGAGGCTTGATCGGTGTAAGGGCTTTGGCAAGGTTGTTAAGGAAAGTGCAAACCTTAAGGGATCTCGATTTTATGCTCTACTTAATTTAAGGGACAATGAGATAGATGCTGTGTAGAATATCCTGTTTGAATTTAATGCTAAATCAAAGGGAAATGGATTGGTCATTTATGACAACCCTTTGGGTGTTGATAATTCCATTTTGGACCGTGGGAATGGCAAAGACTTTGGGCCACATGACTGGTTAAAGAATTTGGGTCTGTTAACGTGAGACGCCTGGTCATAGGTAATATTTCAAATGCAGCTAGTGGGCCCATAGGTGCTTTAGAATTTGTGGATGGAATGGGTCATATCAGGAAGGACCCGATTCCAATGGATAAACCGGGGTCATTAAACCAATTTGCAGCTAAAGATTTTTTTGCAGGAAACATCCATTGCACAGCATATTTCCCCGACAATGAGTGGGGGTTCTAATTTGCTGGTAGAGAGGGCCTTGAAAACTATGCTTAATATGGATAAACATTTGAATGTGATTTTTGTCAAAAATCAAGACCCTAACCTACTGGAAGACGTATGGAGGACTAATAAAAAGCTGGAGGTAGCACTGGGGAGCGATTCTGGACTGTCCCTTCATATAGTGGGGACCCAAAACGTGGTAAAAAATCTCCAACATCTTTAAGGGGTAAGAGCAACAATTTTAAGAACCAAGGGTTTGAGCGATTGCCTATTTCGGAGGCAATGAGCCGTATTGTTGATGATATTGAAAGAGTGGTTACCAATTCCATTTTTGAGACGGATGATGGTAGTAAGCTAGTAATAGATGGTATATAGACACCTTGTGAGGTGAAGTTACTTTTCTTACCATTTCTATGTTATTGCCTAAGCTTTTTGTTTGGAACTGCCAAAGTTGTGCAAGTCCTAAATCATTAAGGTGGTTAATGATTATTTTGTGGAGCATAAAGTTGAGATAGCAATTTTCCTTAAAACTCAGGTTAGTGGTCCTAAGGCAGACAAAATTATTTCTAAGCTTGGTTTTGACTTCTCTTATAGAGTCGAAGCTCGGGACCTTTCTGCGGGAGTTTAGATTTGTTGGAAGAGTGGAATTCAGATTGAGGTATTGAATAATAATCCTCAATTTATTCACAGTTACATTAGGAAGGAAATGGAGGTTTAGGGTGTTTTTGTGACTTTCGTTTATGGTAGTCTGGACAAGCAATATCGTAGAGATTTATGGAACTGTGTGAATTTAATTACTCATTTTGTTAATGGGCCTTGGTTATTGGTGGGTGATTGATACATGCATGGGAGCGTCTGGTGAATAATCGATTGGAACAAAATTAAAGTCGTCTATGTGAATACCAATTGGGTTGAAAGATGAGGAGAATTCAAGAAGAAATTCAAATGAAATTCCCGTTGGGCCTATGACTCGGGCTAGATCCACGAAGCTCAAAGAGGCGATGTTAGGGTTGATTCAGCAAGTTTGGGCCGAGCATGAGAAGTCCAATTTTTATTGGACTCAAGGTAACGATCCAATTTCATGCAATGTGTTGCATGTGACAATTTGATTAGTGTGAACAAACTTTTCAAATTTTAATTATGTGTTTTGTTTGTTAAATGCATCTTTATTTAATGCTTTGCATTAATACATCTACATCTTTTAAAAATGTGCATTATGTTTCTTGTTTATTGAATGTGTCTTTGGTTAATGCTTTACATTAATACATTAGCATCATTTAAGACTTGCATTATGTGTTTTTCATATTTAATAAGTCATGCATTAAATCATCTCATTTGTTAATTAAATCATCTCATTTGTTAATTTACTTCAAGTATGGTTTAAGTTGCATGTTCATTTAATTTGTGTGCATAAGAGTTATTAAATATGTTTATTTAATGTTTTGCATTAATACATCTACATCTTTTAAAAATGTCCATTATGTTTCTTGTTTATTGAATGTGTCTTTAGTTAATGCTTTACATTAATACATTAGCATCATTTAAGACTTGCATTATGTGTTTTTCATATTTAATAAGTCATGCATTAAATCATCTCATTTGTTAATTTACTTCAAGTATGGTTTAAGTTGCATGTTCATTTAATTGTGTGTATAAGAGTTACTAAATATGCTGTTTTTATTAGTGTTTTAAATTATTATTTAATCTTAAATATCTATTTTGTAGGTGACTTTTCATATGATTAAAGACTTTTCAAAGTTGGACAGTTTCAAAGCTTTTAAAAGAACATAAAGTAGGTTGTTTAATGGACCAAAAGTGACTCTTCAAGTCTGAACGTTTTTGGAGTCTTAAGTCTTCATCATGGTGCCATTTAAGAGGATGTTACACAAGCTTTTATCATGTGGTTACAAGGGAGCTGAAGGGACATCAATCAAACACATTAAGGATACTTTAAGTCTTCATTAAGGAGAACTGACATGCCTTTTCAACTACATCAGATTCCAATGAAGAGACATGACTCATTGGCTTCCTTACAAGAGTTAAAAACGAAATTATTGTTTGTAATAATACTATTTAATGGCTGAATATGAAAAGTCTTACATAGGCATTTGAATAGTCACAAAAGTACCTATAAATTTCCTGTAAACAGAACCTTCATAGCTAATTGAATTTTTCTGAGTTTTGTGTGAGAATTCTATCTGTTTGTTCTTGGTCTAACTTACTTGGACTTATCAAGGTTCTCCTTGTGGCGTCAAACCCTTTTTTTTTAACTTATCACTTCCATCCATTCTTTCCTTGTTCTGAAGTGTGGTGTTCTAACATATTGTTGGTTCCTATTTTGCTAAATAGCGGGTCACAGTTTACTTCTTCTTCAAATACTTGTTTGTTATTTCACTATATAGAAATTGGGTTATGATTATTTATATCGATGGTTCTTTTCTAAGTGTTTAATTCGTACTCCTTCCGAAACCTTCTTTGTTGTTTTCATTTAACCTATTTTCCATTACTCACAATTTCATTTTGAATTCCAACTTGAAACGATACTAAAATTAGACGATCGAGAAATTCAGCGTCTTGTAATTAAATTCACGATTACGACCACGCATCAGTGACTTTAATTCTTACTTATCACAAGATGAGAAAAGAGGGGGTCGATCGGTGTTCTCAGGGTGTAAATTGTTTCAAGATTTTATCCAGGTGAATGGTCAGTCTTAAAGATCTTGGATTTAAGAGGCCCCAATTTACTTGGAGAAGGGGGACTACGTTTGAGAGACTAGATAGGGCTATTGGTAACTTTGATTGGTTTCAAATGTTCCCAGATGTTTTAGTTTTTCACCTTTCTCATTTGAAATTAGATCACAATGTAACATCCTGAAAAGGGCCTATGCATTTTCGGTTTAATTGTACGAAATGACATGTCTTAAGTATTATGAATAAATTTTGAATATTTTTGGAAACCCGGAAATGTATGGAAAAGATCTAGAAATGAACATTTTGGAAACCTGAGAATGTATGGAAATGTTAAGTTTAAAAATGGAAAGTGAACATTTTTGGAAACTAGGAAATGATCTGGAAATGATTCAAAAGAGGAAAGTGAACATTTCTGGAAACTTGGAAATGTAAGGAAATGTCAAGTTTAAAGAGCCAAACGAAAATTTTTGGAAACTTAGAAATGACTTAGAAATGTCGAGTTTTAAAGTTTAAAAGAGGAAACTGAGGCAAGGTGGTCTTAAGAGAAAAAGTATGTGAAATTTGACACACAAACGGGCTTGGAAAAGTGGCCTGAAGATGGCACTTAGGGCCTCTAGAAATGGCGCCACATGCAAGGGTGTTGGGCCTGAGTTCGAGTCACATGGGAAGCAAATAAAAGAAGTTTTATTTTTGCTTCTGGATGCACAGAGGTGGACGGCACAAGGCTTGCAAAAGAGGAGTTTCATTCTCTTTTAAATTCGGCTAATTAGGAGATAAATAAAGGATTTTGTTTTGGATTATTTCTAAGAGATAATAAAGATTATTCTTTATTTATCTTTTTATTAAAGAGATAAAGTTATCAAATAAAGAAGAGTGGTGGCCAAGTAAGGGATTCTAAGGGATAAATTCGGCTATAAAAGGAAGAACATAGGGCTACTCATCAATTTTCTTCCTCCTCTTTCTCTGCCGAATTCCCTAGCCTCTCTTCTCTCCTCTTTTTCTTTTGTCTAGCCGAATTCCTCTTCACCCTTAGTTCCCCTTGCCGATTTTCTTTAAGATCATATCCCTTCTCTTCTCATAGTTTTCTTTCAAAAGCCGAAACTAGGTAATTGTTAGAACCTAGCCGATTGTTCACTAAAGCCAAAGCCGAATCTTTGTTGTGACAGAAGGGTGTTGCCGATTTCATCCATAGAGGTAAGATCAACTGTTATTTGATTTCCAATCTCTCCTTTTTAGCCAAAATATAGGAATCTAACTCCTTTAGGATTCCATGGCCGAAACTTTGAAGGGTTCTTTTTGGATTTCGGCAGCTGTCGACTACAAGGAAGAATATTTCGGGATTTCTAAGATTAAGGTAAGACATCTGATATTCGGCCATAGGCCATTTAATGATGATTAAGTGTTAGAAATCAATCTAACATGTGCTTATAGGATTTTCGATAGCACTAAGAAAGCAAGGATCTATTTCGGGAATTGAATAATCATCAAATCGGCATCAAAGGTAAGTTTTAAGAATACTAATCCTACTAGGATTTGGAATTGTGGCCGAATGGCTTTTTATTAAAGTAATAAGTGATAAATCAAATGTAGGGATTAAGGATCTAAGCACTAGATCAAGCTTTTCGAGATCTCAAGGAATTGCTAAGCGAATCAGGTGTGTACCCCACACTATTTCTTGATATGTGTCATGGCATGTTTAATAAAAATATATGTAATATTAAGAATATGAAAGTGGTTAAGGTACCATGTTATGGTACTAAGTACTCAGGTACGTTTCCTACTCCTACTAGGAATTTGAAATATATTATTTAACATGAGAATAAGAATAAGAACGTGAACTCTGGCATATTTATGCATATTACTATTATATGGGGCATATGGGTTGTTTTTGAAAGGGTAACTAAATGTGTGACCTAAGACCACGAACACGGTGACCTAAGATCGTGATATCTGAATGTGGTGACCTAAGACCATAGTAATCTGAATGTGGTTACCTAAGACCACAGTAATCTGAACGTGGTGACCTAAGACCACGAACGCGGTGACCAAAGACCGCGATATGGAGTGTAGCAGAAGGAGGGTCGACTTAGTAGTCCCCGCGGTGTACAGGTTGGTACGGGGGAGTGTAGCGGATGGCTTATTAGGTTTGGGCTTGGGAATGCATCATCAATTGTATGCCATGATATGAATGTGTAATATTTGTTATGCCTGATTCTGTTATGATTTAGTGTTGTGTACACATTGAGTCTGTTGACTCACCCCGTTGTGGGACTATTTTCAGGTGACGAACAGTAATGGACCGGGCTCGGCAGAAGCTTAGGGATGGCCATGCACAACAAGAAATTTATGATTTGGACACTTATTTTATTTTAAGTACTTTAAATTTATTTTGGGAAAATATTTGATGTAATAAGGCCATAAGGCCATAGTTGAATTTCTTTAATTCTTTTTACTTTTATTTATTATGTTTACAAATTTTTATTAGGTTAAAGATTAAGTAATTAATTTTTGAATATACTCTATATGTTTTGTCACATAGGATTAAAAAGGGTTTTCCATATAAAATCGAATCCGTTTCCAACTCAAGCCCAACCCAAAACAACATTTTTTTAAAATCACACAAGTTTTCTCTAAGTAATAAAAGAATTTGAAACCGGTTTACTTGAGGAACATACCAAATCTGGTCAAAGCTCGTGGGCCGGGTTTGGGGTGTTTCAGTTTGGTATCAGAGCCCAGTTTTAAAACTCTCGGCCTGTGGGCTAAGGCCCAAAACGTTTTCAAATCGAGCCAAGTAAGCTTTATGAAAGTATTTTATGAAATAAGCAGGTTTTTCTAGCATGGCACCTAAGTCTCCGACCCGCAGTCCACCAGGTAAGTACCCCTAACCATCTGTGTGATCATGTGATTTATAGAAGGGTAGAAAATGAATGGAACGTAGAATAGTATGATAGGAACTTGAACTCTAGGACTAGTCTACTCGAACACAAATACATAAGACTTAAGGACCATTAAACAAACCTATGGCTAAGTCACTGAGTTAGGGTGTGGTAACCCCTGTGCGCATGTCTAGGATTGGATCCGGAAGAGCTTGGTATTTAAGCAGTCCTAGTGACTCACCTCCTCTTCGCAGGAATCCTACCTGGTGCGTAGCTTCGGTGCACCCTAACCCAAAGGTCGCAGTGGGTGTGGCAACCTCTGTGCGCATGTCTAGGAATGGTTTCAGTGGGAGCTTGGTATTTAAGCAGTCCGCGTGACTCACCTCCTCTCCATTTGAATCCTACCTGGTGCGTAGCTTTGGTTCACCCTGACCAAGAGGACTCTGTCATAGGCTAAACACAATGACTAAAACCCGAAAGGGAACTAGCCGTGTTTTTATGGAAACCCTAATTTTTAAAACTCTTAAAAATCATATTTTCTTTAATTTGTGAAAACTATCTCTATAAAAGAAAAATTCGAAAAATTTCTGATTACAAAAATACCCTTAGAGGTAAAATTACCAAAATGCCCTCGATTTATAAAATGATCAACTACTCAACAGTTTTTGCCAAAATTTCATTATTTTATATGTTCAAAAACCCTAATTTGCAAACTATCAAAAATACCTTGATTTTTGGAAAATTACAAAATTGTCCCTGACTTACAAAATTACCAAAATAACCCTGGTTTTCAAAATTTTTGCAACATCACCGTTTTGGAAAACAAATTCTCAAAAAGAACCCTCAAAGTTTTGCAAATTTTGAAATACTTCTGAATTATTAAAAAAAATTTACAAATTTACCCCGATTTGTGAAAAAATTACCAAAATACCCTCGAGCTCCAAAATTACCGAAATACCCCCGGATTTCAGAATTTTTGCAAAATTCCCAGAAATTTTAAAAATTCCAAAGTACTTTTTGACAAAATCACCGAGGAACTTTTTCTTCTGAAAAATTACGAAAATACCCCTATAGGGCAAATTACGAAAATACCCCTAGGTAGTGGAAAAACAATAACAATGCGAATTACAACATTTCTCTGAATGAACGGAAGTTCATAATTGTTTGATGGATGTATGAATGAATGAAAAGACTGTGAGCATGTATGAATACGAAAGAACCACTTCTAAAACTCTTTTCATAAAATTTCTTCGCGGGTAATCAAGTGAAACAAAAGTACTAATTCATAAAACTTCTTAATCAGATCTCGACGTTACAAATGAGCTCTAGAGGACGTGGTCGTCGTGGACGCGGTAGAGGAAGAATGACTAGGTTAGAACCCGTTAGATCGGGTCAAGGGTCTGATAATGAGGTACCACCGCCACCACCACCCCCTGCTGTTGGTGTTGAGCAGCAGGCTCAGACGGGGGAGGATGCTGTGTCGCAGGCTGTGCTGCGAGTTTTGGAGTTGGTGGCTGGTGCAGGAGGAAATTCGAGAAATCGAAAGTCTGTGCCTGGACGGCTTCGAGCTAATGGAGCCGAAATGTTTCGTGGAGTATCTGGTGTGGCACCCAGTACAACTGAGTACTGGTTGGAAGCAACTGAGCGCATCATGGATGAGCTTGATCTGACCCCTGAGGAGAAGTTGAAAGAAATGGTGGCACTGTTACGCGATGAAGGGTATCAATGGTGGTTAACTGTGCGGGACGGTGCCACAGCTGAGGATCTGACCTGGGGATATGTTAAGGAAGCATTTCAAAAGAAGTATGTGGGAACCAGGTATGCTGATGAGCAAAGGAAGGCTTTTCTGGGGCTGGTTCAAGGGAACAAGTCTGTTGCGGAATATGAGGCTGAATTTCTGAGGTTGAGCCGGTATGCTCGAGGGGTAGTGGCAACTGAGCATGAGCGCTGTGTCCGTTTTGAGGATGGGCTAAGGGATGACTTGAGATTGTTGATAGCACCGCATCAGGAGCGGGAATTTTCTGCATTGGTGGAAAAGGCTAAAGTGGCTGAAGGAATCAAGGATTCTACCAAGCAGGCTATGGACCGGAATAGGCCCAAAAGAGATTTTGGATCGTCTGGAAAGGTTCATAAGAAGCCTAGAGTTGATGGGCCGCGAGGTCAGCAAGTTGGTTCAGAAGGGCGGTATCGTCCTTGTGATGTGTGTGGAAAGAAGCACTTAGGAGAGTGCTGGAAAAAAACAGGAGGATGTTTTAGATGTGGGTCCAAGGACCATGTGATCAAGGATTGTCCTAAGAACCTAGATGAAAGCCGACCAGTAGCTCAGAATGTTAATCAGGCTGGTAGAGGGGGACCGCAGCCTCAACGAGGTTGTGGTTCGAGTAACAGAGGTAATGGTACTAGCAGAGGCCGTGGAACGCAGGGCAGAGGTGGTGCTAATGCTGAGGCAAGGCAACTGGGTTTGGTTTATGCGGTTCGCCGGAAGGAAGATGGAGATGCGCCGGATGTTATAACCGGTACGTTCTTTATTTATGGCAAGCCCTATTTTGCTCTTATTGATGTGGGCTCGACCCATTCTTATGTTGCATGTAGTGTAGTGGAAACACTAGGCCTAGACTCTGAACTTTCTGATAGGCAGATGACTGTAGTGAGCCCATTAGGCCAAACTGTAGTGGTGGATAGGATCTTTCGGAATGTACCCCTAGAGATTCAGGGAGTGAACTTTCGGGCTGACTTAATGGAACTACCCTTTGGGGAGTTTGAACTCATACTTGGAATGGATTGGCTAGTAGAGCACCGAGCCGTGTTGGATTGTGCGGCTAAACGTATGGAACTAAGGACTTTGGAGGATGAAGTAGTGGTAATAATCGGAGAAAGAAGAAACTACCTGTCTAATATAGTTTCAGCGTTGAAGGCTGAGAAAATGGTTAAGAAAGGGTGCAAGGCGTTTTTGGCTTTCGTAAGTGCGTTGGGTGGAAAGGAAGAAGGTGTTAGTGGAGTTAGAACGGTAAAGGACTTTGAAGATGTATTTCCGGAGGAATTACCAGGAAAACCCCCAAATAGGGAGGTGGAATTTGGAATAGACTTGCTACCGGGAACAGCTCTTGTGTCAATTGCCCCGTATCGAATGGCGCCAAAGGAGTTGGTTGAGCTCAAGGATCAAATCCAAGAATTGTTGGATCGTGGGTTCATTCGACTCAGTGTGTCTCCATGGGAAGCACCGGTCCTGTTTGTAAAGAAGAAGGACAGAACTATGCGGATGTGCATAGATTATCGTCAGTTGAAAAACTGACCATTAAGAACAAGTATCCTTTGCCAAGGATCGATGACTTGTTCGATCAGTTGAAAGAGGCCGCAGTATTCTCGAAGATAGACTTAAGGTCGGGATATCATCAGTTGAAGGTGAAGGAGGCAGATATCCATAAGACAGCTTTTAGGACAAGATACAGCCATTTTGAGTTTGTAGTAATGCCGTTTGGGTTGACGAACGCTCCAGCCGCGTTCATGGATATGATGAACCGAGTTTTCCAACCCTACTTGGATAGGTTCGTCGTTGTGTTCATCGACGATATTTTGGTGTACTCTAAGTCTGAAAAGGAGCATGATGAGCATCTCCGAGTTGTGCTGCAAATGTTAAGGGAGAAGAAGCTCTATGCCAAATTCAGCAAGTGTGAATTTTGGCTTAAGGAGGTGGCATTCTTAGGACATGTGGTATCCGCAGAGGGAATAAGAGTGGATCATAGGAAGATCGAAGCAGTGTTGGATTGGAAACCACCTAGGTCCGTGGCTGAGATCCGAAGTTTCTTAGGTTTGGCAGGCTATTACAGAAGGTTTGTGGAAGGGTTCTCGTCAATAGCCGCGCCTTTGACAAAGTTATTGAGGAAGGAAGTACCCTTTGAATGGACTAATAAGCAACAGGAGAGCTTTGAAAGGCTTAAGAAAGTGTTGACGGAAGCTCCAGTGTTAATTCAGCCAGAGGCAGAAAAGGATTTTGTGGTGTACTGTGACGCTTCACATACGGGATTAGGTTGTGTGCTAATGCAAGATGGAAAAGTAGTCGCTTATGCGTCTCAGCAGTTAAGGCCTTATGAGGTTTACTATCCAACCCATGACTTGGAATTGGCAGCAGTGGTTTTCGCTCTTAAGGTGTGGAGGCACTATCTTTATGGAGAAAGGTCGATAATCTACACAGACCACAAGAGCCTTAAGTATTGGTTGACTCAGAAGGAGTTGAACTTGAGGCAGCGAAGGTGGGTGGAGTTGTTGAAGGATTATGATTGCTCGATAGAGTACCCCCGGGCAAGGCAAATGTAGTGGCTGATGCCCTAAGTCAGAAGGTTGTGTCGGATCTAAGGGCTATGTTCGCTCACTTAAGTTTGTATGATGATGGAAGTCTGTTGGCAGAGTTGCAAGTCAAGCCCACATGGCTGAAGGAGGTGAAAGAGGGACAGGTAGTTGATAAGGATCTGAGTGCTAAGTTACAACAAGTACAGAACGGAGAGTTAAAGGATTACGGCGTTAATGATGAAGGAGTATTGTGTTACAAAGGAAAAGTCTGTATGCCGAGGGACGAGGAGTTAAGACAAAGAATTCTTCGGGAGGCGCATAGTAGCCCTTATGCCATGCATCCCGGAGGCGTTAAGCTGTACAGAGATCTAAGGGAACAATTTTGGTGGTCTGATCTTAAGCGGGAAGTGACTGAATTGGTGGGAAAATGTCTGACGTGTCAGCAAGTTAAGGCTGAACACCAAGTTCCATCGGGATTACTTCAACCAATCGGGATTCCACAATGGAAGTGGGAGAGAATTACCATGGACTTCGTTAGTGGGCTTCCCCTTACGCCTACTAAGAAGGACTCGGTATGGGTAATAGTGGACCGTTTGACCAAGTCCGCGCACTTCATCCCGGTAAGAGTGGATTATTCCCTTCAGAAGTTGGCCAAATTATACGTGGCGGAGATTGTGAGGTTACATCGAGTACCGGTATCGATCATCTCCGATAGAGACCCAAGGTTTACGTCTCGATTCTGGAAGGCACTTCATCAAGCTTTAGGCACTAAGTTGGACTTCACTACGGCTTTTCATCCACAATCAGACGGGCAGTCTGAGTGAGTTATACAAGTGTTGGAGGATATGTTGAGAGGCTGTGTGATGGATTTCCGAGGAAGTTGGGAAGATTACTTGCCTTTAGCTGAGTTCGCCTACAACGACAGCTATCAGGCTAGCATTCGGATGGCACCATATGAAGCGTTGTATGGTCAGAAGTGTAGAACTCCTACTTGTTGGACTGAGTTAGGAGAACGTCGAGTTTTGGGTCCAGAGTTAGTGGCAGAGACTGAAGAAAAGGTTGAGATAATCAGGGCACGGTTAAAGGAAGCCTCTGACAGGCAGAAGTCGTACACCGACCTTAAGCGAAAGGAAATAGAGTTTGAAGTGGGAGATCAAGTATTCCTTAAGGTCTCACCTTGGAAAAAAGTAATGAGGTTTGGGCGCAAAGGGAAGTTAAGCCCAAGGTTTATAGGGCCCTATCGAGTACTGAAGCGAGTTAGGCCAGTGGCATACCAATTGGAGTTGCCACCAGAGTTGCAGCAGATGCACGATGTATTCCATGTATCCATGCTACGTCGTTACCGATCGGATCCATCTCACGTGGTACCAATTGAAGAAGTGGAACTAAGCCCAGACTTATCCTACGAGGAAGAGCCGATTCAGATATTGGAACGTGATGTGAAAGTGTTACGAAGGAAGTCAGTTCCTCTAGTCAAAGTGTTATGGCGCAATCATGGATCGGAAGAAGCTTCGTGGGAACCAGAAGAGACAATGCGACAGCAATACCCTCAATTATTTTAGATAGGAAATTTCGAGGATGAAATTATTTTAAGGGGGTAGAACTGTAACATCCTGAAAAGGGCCTATGCATTTTCGATTTAATTGTACGAAATGACATGTCTTAAGTATTATGAATAAATTTTGAATATTTTTGGAAACCCGGAAATGTATGGAAAAGATCTAGAAATGAACATTTTGGAAACCTGAAAATGTATGGAAATGTTAAGTTTAAAAATGGAAAGTGAACATTTTTGGAAACTAGGAAATGATTCAAAAGAGGAAAGTGAACATTTCTGGAAACTTGGAAATGTAAGAAAATGTCAAGTTTAAAGAGCCAAACGAAAATTTTTGGAAACTTAGAAATGACTTAGAAATGTCGAGTTTTAAAGTTTAAAAGAGGAAACTGAGGCAAGGTGGTCTTAAGAGAAAAAGTATGTGAAATTTGACACACAAACGGGCTTGGAAAAGTGGCCTGAAGATGGCACTTAGGGCCTCTAGAAATGGCGCCACATGCAAGGGTGTTGGGCCTGAGTTCGAGTCACATGGGAAGCAAATAAAAGAAGTTTTATTTTTGCTTCTGGATGCACAGAGGTGGACGGCACAAGGCTTGCAAAAGAGGAGTTTCATTCTCTTTTAAATTCGGCTAATTAGGAGATAAATAAAGGATTTTGTTTTGGATTATTTCTAAGAGATAATAAGGATTATTCTTTATTTATCTTTTTATTAAAGAGATAAAGTTATCAAATAAAGAAGAGTGGTGGCCAAGTAAGGGATTCTAAGGGATAAATTCGGCTATAAAAGGAAGAACATAGGGTTACTCATCAATTTTCTTCCTCCTCTTTCTCTGCCGAATTCCCTAGCCTCTCTTCTCTCCTCTTTTTCTTTTGTCTAGCCGAATTCCTCTTCACCCTTAGTTCCCCTTGCCTATTTTCTTTAAGATCATATCCCTTCTCTTCTCATAGTTTTCTTTCAAAAGCCGAAACTAGGTAATTGTTAGAACCTAGCCGATTGTTCACTAAAGCCAAAGCCGAATCTTTGTTGTGACAGAAGGGTGTTGCCGATTTCATCCATAGAGGTAAGATCAACTGTTATTTGATTTCCAATCTCTCCTTTTTAGCCGAAATATAGGAATCTAACTCCTTTAGGATTCCATGGCCGAAACTTTGAAGGGTTCTTTTTGGATTTCGGCAGCTGTCGACTACAAGGAAGAATATTTCGGGATTTCTAAGATTAAGGTAAGACATCTGATATTCGGCCATAGGCCATTTAATGATGATTAAGTGTTAGAAATCAATCTAACATGTGCTTATAGGATTTTCGATAGCACTAAGAAAGCAAGGATCTATTTCGAGATTTGAATAATCATCAAATTGGCATCAAGGGTAAGTTTTGAGAATACTAATCCTACTAGGATTTGGAATTGTGGCCGAATGGCTTTTTATTAAAGTAATAAGTGATAAATCAAATGTAGGGATTAAGGATCTAAGCACTAGATCAAGCTTTTCGGGATCTCAAGGAATTGCTAAGCGAATCAGGTGTGTACCCCACACTATTTCTTGATATGTGTCATGGCATGTTTAATAAAAATATATGTGATATTAAGAATATGAAAGTGGTTAAGGTACCATGTTATGGTACTAAGTACTCAGGTACGTTTCCTACTCCTACTAGGAATTTGAAATATGTTATTTAACATGAGAATAAGAATAAGAACGTGAACTCTGGCATATTTATGCATATTACTATTATATGGGGCATATGGGTTGTTTTTGAAAGGGGAACTGAATGTGGTGACCTAAGACCATGAACACGGTGACCTAAGACAGTGATATCTGAATGTGGTGACCTAAGACCACAGTAATCTGAATGTGGTTACCTAAGACCACAGTAATCTGAACGTGGTGACCTAAGACCACGAATGCGGTGACCTAAGACCGCGATATGGAGTGTAGCGGAAGGAGGGTCGACTTAGTAGTCCCCGCGGTGTACAGGTTGGTACGGGGGAGTGTAGCGGATGGCTTATTAGGTTTGGGCTTGGGAATGCATCATCAATTGTATGCCATGATATGAATGTGTAATATTTGTTATGCCTGATTCTGTTATGATTTAGTGTTGTGTACACATTGAGTCTGTTGACTCACCCCATTGTGGGACTATTTTCAGGTGACGAACAGTATTGGACCGGGCTCGGCAGAAGCTTAGGGATGGCCATGCACAACAAGAAATTTATGATTTGGACACTTATTTTATTTTAAGTACTTTAAATTTATTTTGGGAAAATATTTGATGTAATAAGGCCATAAGGCCATAGTTGAATTTCTTTAATTCTTTTTACTTTTATTTATTATGTTTACAAATTTTTATTAGGTTAAAGATTAAGTAATTAATTTTTGAATATACTCTATATGTTTTGTCACATAGGATTAAAAAGGGTTTTCCATATAAAATCGAATCCGTTTCCAACTCAAGCCCAACCCAAAACAACATTTTTTTAAAATCACACAAGTTTTCTCTAAGTAACAAAAGAATCTGAAACCGGTTTACTTGAGGAACATACCAAATCTGGTCAAAGCTCGTGGGCCGGGTTTGGGGTGTTTCACACAAGCTGCTTTTGCTATCAGATGATTCTTCTATGGTTAATAAACCAATTAACCCCTTTCGCTTTTTGGCTTATTAGGTGCAACATCCATCTTTCAGAAATTTTGTTTGTGAGAATTGAAAATGTGGATAAAATGTAACACTTTTAACCCGTATCCATCACCAAAATAGGGTTACAGAGCATTATAGTAAAAACGTAACTTAAAATCATCCATTTCAAAAACATTTTGTAAATCATATCATAGTCTAATCAAAAACATGCATATTGTCCCTTATTCGAGCCCTCGAGGCTGTAGAAACACTTTAAAAATGATTCGGGACTAAATTGGAAACATATAAAACGTTAAGGAAAAACTTAGATAAATTTAAACTACAAGGGTCACACGGTCGTGTGACTCACATGGCTGAGACACGTGCCCGTGTCTCATGCTATGTAACTGCCTGACTTGCTACCCTCTGAAACTTACAGGGGACACACGACCGTGTTGCATGGCCGTGTGTCACAAATGACTGAGACGGTAGTGTGTCACAAACGACTGAGACACATGCCCGTGCCTTAGGCCATGTGGACAAGAAATAGGCAAAATTCAAGCAATTTCTTTCACCCAATTCAAGTACACACCTACAAGTCATTTGCACACACAATCAAGCATTAAAACATACCTAAAACATGCATAATAAGACCAATTCGAATGACCAAATTTCATTCAACCAATATGCCATATAAGGCACTTCAAAAGCAAGCATTCAACTTAACCAAACATATGCATAATTGGTCACCTTGCTACCATTTTAAAATATACCATAATTGACTTATACCATGTTAATATAACTTACCATTTGAACCATTATTCTCATGCATCTCAAACACACATATACCTAAACTTATACATATTTTATCATAACTCATCTATATATATTTAGCTTCATTCCATACCAAGTTATACCAAAATCGACCACATTGAACTACACCAACATATACCCAATTGGTCTTTTTTCATACAAACACAATTAACTAAATTTTATATTTAAGCATACCTTAATTAACCATATCGCAAACATGCCAAACTTACCTCTTTGGTAATAAAATCATGCATCAACTAAACCATATTAACACCAACCATCAAGATACCATAAGTACATTAACCATAATGATACTTATACATACCAAAACAACCACTAGATTATTTATACACAAATCCATCTATACATGCCATTATAACCTTGATCAAGACATTAAAATCTACCAATATAATCATCGGATAGTGTGATAGATCTTCGACGATCTTCCAACCCGATCGAGCTTCCAATAATCTGTAAAGTAAGAGAAAGACAACTACGTAAGCAATGAATGCTTAATAAGCTCATAGAACATGAAACATAACTTATCACTTCAATACTATAATACATAGATTAAACATGATTCAACACTAATACTTTAAACTTAGTATAAACATATTGAACATCATTCAACTCACAATTGAGTATATTCAATTAGATCACATATACTTTTTATATATAACATACTGAGATTTATAAGTTGTAATACATAATTATCAATCTTTTCATAAGATTATAAACCATTCTATTTACATCCCAATTATAAACTTACCATTTCAATCCTTTTCATAATTTCATGACATAGTTCATTTGAAGCACATACCTTACTTTTCCTTTTTCATTCCTGTTAAACTAAATAAAACAACATCAGATAATTGAAACAATATTTACAGTACCGGTTATCTATATAACACACCAAAACAAAGCCTACTAGGCTCGAGGCCTAATACAATTACACCAGTACAAGCCTGCTCGGTAGAGAGCCCAAATATCACCAGCACAAAGCCTGCTAGGCAGAAAGCCCGAATATCACCTGCACGAAGCCTACTAGGCATAGAGCCTGAATTAATGTCTCAGGTCGTGTAACTGCCTGACTTGCTACCCTTTGAAACTTATAGGGGAAACACGACCGTGTTGCATGGCCGTGTGTCACACACGACTGAGACACACACCCGTGTCTTAGGCCGTGGAGACAAGAAATAGGCCAAATTCAAGCCATTTCTGTAACGCCCCGAATTTTGGCCTAGAAGAATTGTGCCTATTGGGCTTTGGGTCTCATAAAATTTTTAAGTGAGCAAGAAAATGACAAATGACATGATGGCTTTAAAGGTTTAGTGAATTTGGAGTGTCTAGGTGTGTTGGAGAAGCTCTGGGTTCGAGTTTTGTGGTGGAGGATTCTTAATTTATTTAATTAAGGAATCAGGGTTGTGAGTAGTGGGCTTTTAAATAAAAATAAGTGAAAAATGGAACAAAGAAGCCTTTGGTGAAATGGCTAAGTGATGCCACTAGGTTGTAGAGAGGTGGCGACATATGCATGCAGGGAGGTCTGAGGTTCGAGTGCTAGTTTAGTTTTATTTTGGAGTTTAATTTTAGGCTTCTAGAAGGCTGGAAGTGGCATATAGAGGGACTCCAAGGAGAAGTGATTAGTAGAGAGAATTTAGGAGAAGGATAAGGGAGATATCATGGAGAAAAATTAGGAGATGAGCAGTGGATGAAGTGGTGCCGAATTGGACTATAGGGGTGGCTAAGTTTCGGCTATAGGCTATATAAATGTGTGTGTGCCGAATCTGGGGTCCTAGGTAGTGCCGAATTTTCATTTTTTTTCTTTTCTTTGCCGAAACCTTATTTTTCTACAACCAAAAATACCTTACCTTGTTGCCAAAATCTCCTATAGTCGAATCCCTTTTTGTCAAATTCTCTCATAGCCAAACTCTTTCATTGCCAAAGTATCATCATCTTCTTTTGCTGAAATCCCTATTAGTGCTGAATCTTTGTTGTTTTCCTCCACCACAAATCGATTGTTATCTACTATTAGTCAAGGTTAAAAGTCGAATCTCGTTCAGTAGCTATCTAGGCTGTAGGATCAAAAGTGGATTCGGTAAGTATTCAGTTAACCCCTTAGTGTGTTTTGTTAAAAGCTGAAGGGCTATCTAACTTATCATTGTCGTTAATCTTGTATTAAAAAGGGTAAGTTTCAGAGATCGCAAGCGTGGTAAGGATCGTTAGCAAACTGTAAGTGTACTCAACTCGACTATGGTTTAAGTAAATGGCCGAATGTGAGTATGACCTATAGGGGTGACTTGTGTGGATTATGAGGCACTCGAAGTTTGATGGTGTATGTGTGAGTGCAGATCTAGGGGATACTTGTGATTAGTAGCTAAGGAAGGGCTATTAGAACCCGGTGGCACACGGTATGTAATATCCCGGGTTAGGGGCTATTTTGTTGTTGCATGTTATTGCCTGTATGTGGTGTGCTGTGTTGCTATTTTTATGTCTTAGGGGCTTAGCTATAGCTTAGGTGTATGCCTGAGTAAATTAGAAAAATTTGGTTTTTGGGTATTAGGTGAAGGGAGCTGAGGAAGCTGGGGTTTAAGAATTATTTTCGTGGTTTTATGGCACAAATAAAGTGTTGGCAAAGTGGCGGAGCAAGGTGCCACTAGGAGTTGAATGTGGCGTCATTTGCAAGGGATGGGATGTCCTGAGTTCGAGCTGCGAAACTCCCATTTTGGTTGCATTTTGGGACGGCATGGTGGAGTGGTAGAAGCCAAATCAAACACTACCTTGGACCAAGTCTTACCTTTCAAATGAAAGGTAGAGAGCAAATTTAGGAGTGTGACTTGGTCCACTCAATTCAAAGGAGTGGATGGGAGTTGTTTGTGGGATTTGGCCGATTTTTGGAGAGGTTTGGGGAAGGTGGACGGCTAGGTAGAGTGTTGTGGAGTAGTGCCGAATGTACCTTGGCACTTTGGGTGATTTTCGGCAATGAAACAATTGGTAAGGCCACACTTTTGTTTTCTTTCTTTTGTCAAAACAAACCGAAACTCTAAGCTTTTCTCTCATTTTTCTCTTTGACCGAAATTGTTTATTCCTCTCAACTTTCTTTTCTTGTGTTTGAAACCTTGGTAGCCGAAATCCATCCTCCAAAACTCTTTTCATTTTCTTCTCTCTTCTTGAAAAACACTAGTGCCGAAACTTACCATTCCTTTCCCAACCGATTTCTCCATTCTTCTTGTCCATCTTTTTGTGTGCCGAACCCATATCAACTTGCCAAACTTTCTTTTGTTCTCCTCAAAACCTGTTGCCGTAATCTCTAATTCTTCTCTTGTTCACACTCATTTTCTCACCTTTGAAAGCCGTACATAGGTGGGTGTTAAACATCAATACCGAATCTTTTTCCCTTGTGGTTCAAGGTCTTTGCCGAATTCCCTCTCCTTGTTTTGTGGGCCGAACATTGGTGGTTGTTTGGGTGCTGGTTTCCAATCGTTTGGAATCAGGTAAGGGCTTGGCCGAATGGCCATTCTGCCTTTCTCTCGTCTTTTTGTATGGTGGTTTGAGTAAGGACCGATTCCGTTATTGGTTGTTGAGTGCTAATCTTTTGTGTAAATCGTTTTCACTATAGGACATCGGGATTATTAAAGGAGACAAGTGAAGCCTACCTTTCTTCGATTGACTGTTTGGTAAGTGATGGTAATGGCTACTATTAGTCCATTCTCTTTGGTCTTGTTAAGCCAAATTATTAAGGTGGGATTGTTATTATTTTAGGGGTGGCCGATTGTCACAAGAGGAACCGGTGGGCTCGGATTTGGTAGGAAACCAAATCACCTTCAAGGTAAAGGATTGGAATTAACCCCTTTGGGTTTAGATGTCTTTTGGCCGAATGGTCTTAGTGGCTAACCCCTAATGTTTGGTCGATTGTAGGAGTTAGCAAACGAGGGATTTAGATCGTTTCGTGGGATTCTAGACTCGGTTTACCAGGTGTGTAACTAACACATTCTCTACTTAGTAATGTTCTTAATAAACCTGATTGCTTAATAAGATTTAAACAGTGTGAAGGATAATTGGATACCCAAAAAGGGGTATGAGTACGATTCGGGTAAGTTGTTCTATGATGAGTATTAATAATGGTACCTGATATCATGATTTATGTTATGCATGCTATGAGTTGTAATACTTGATATGTTGGCATGATAAGCATGGATTGTATGAGATGCATAATACCATGAGTATGAAATGTATGGGTGATACGAGAGGAGGGAGCAGTGATATATTGTGCTGACGAGCACCAGTGCTTTGGTAGCACACTTTGTGACTTTGGGTCACCAGAGGTTTGGCACCTCCAGAGGTTTGGTACCTCAGCGTCTCGTCCCAGTGGCTCAGTACCACAGTGGGTTGGCCCCACAGATGATTATACGGGATTGACGCCAGTGTTTTGGTAACACACGATGGGTTGGCCCCATCACCAGATTTGTGACTACGGTCACCAGTGCTTTGGTAGCACATTGTGTCTTTGGGACACCAGAGGTTTGGCACCTCATTGCGACTTGTCCCTGTGGTTTGACCACCGTGGGTTGGCCCCACTTGAGATATGGGATCGTCTGCTAGTGATTTGGTATCACACGATGGGTTGGCCCCATCATCATTGGATTTGTGACTTCGGTCACCAGTGCTTTGGTAGCACAATTGTGTCTTTGGGACACCAGTGCTTTGGTAGCACATTGACGGATATTGTGTCTTTGGGACACCAGTGCTTTGGGAGCACATCTTGACTATATGTCACCAGTGGTTTGGCACCACCAGTGGTTTGGTACCACACGGGGTAGAAAAGGAGATATGGATGGTTAGGATCGGGTTGCATTGATTATATTGCTATGTATGATGTGTGTTAGCATGTTGTTCTTCGGGAGTGGGATTTACACACTGAATCACTCGACTCACCCTCTCCTTTGACATTTCAGGTGACTCGTAGACGCGGACTTGGAGCCGGGATGGACTCGGGAAGCACATGCCATGCCGAATAAAGTTTTACTCAGACTCTATAACTTTTGGTACTTTAGCTTATTACTTTAAATTGGGTTTCAATTTGTTCTGTAAAAGGCCTTTAAATTATGTTTTAAATTGGTTGATGTTTTAATTAGATCTAATATGCCTTAACAAAATAACTCGGAATAAAATTTTACTAAAATTTGGAAAGATAATGTTTTCAAACGATAACGCAATGTGTTTTTAAACTATACCATCGGGTACCACACTAAGTCTTTTTGATAAACAAATTCAACTGGTTTCCAATTTCTAACTTGTAATTCACCTAAGTTTAAAAGTGTTTTATGTATCACTAAGAAACTACTGAGGTTTTAAAAGGTTTAAACTTGTCTTAACTACAAATTCTAGCTAAGTTTTCAAAATCTCCGGATTTCAAATACCTCTCTTGATTTCAAACAAGCTTGCTCAAATTTTCTTTAAGTACACCATGTTTTCATCCAACTTGTAAAAGAAAAATCTGAACCTCTTAGAAACGTTTTCCCCGTAACATACCAGATTCGGACGTGGTGTCTTGTCCGGGTTTGGGGTGTTACAATTGTGGTATCAGAGCTAAGTTCAAAGGCTCGGCTGTGGGCCTGAGGCCCAAAATGTTTTCAAAAGACTGTTTAAGTGTTTTTGGGTTTAAATATATGGTTTGAAAGGCATGGCACCGAGTCTCCGGCACCAGTTCGCCCAGGTAAGTACCCCGAACTATTCTTTGTGAAATGATTGGATGTGGTATGATTGATTATTAGTCATAGTATGCTACCTTAGAGATTGAAACTGATAGGATTCTGTGAACTTGCGAAAACAAATCCTCTTTAATATTCATAAGACTTGCTTTTTAAACAAATGGAATAAATACTGATGCATAAAATTCTTTAATCAGATACGTAGAAAGATTAGACATGAGCACTCGAGGCGGACGTGGTCGTAATACTCGTGGTAGAGGTAGAGGTAGGATGGCAGTTTCTGAGCCCGTAGGATCTGGGCAGGGTCCAGAAAATGAGGTACCGGTTCCGCCACCAACTGGAGGTGGTGAGTTCCAAGATCAGACCGGAGACGACGCAGTGTCACAGGCGATGCTGCGAGTGTTGGAAAGGGTAGCTGGGGCTAGTGGTGGTGCAGGAGTTAGGAAATCAGTTCCTGAGCGACTCCGGGCTAATGGGGCCGAATTCTTCCGAGGTGTTTCTGGTGTTGCTCCTAGCACTGCTGAATATTGGCTGGAGGCAACTGAGCGGATCATGGATGATCTGGACCTGACGGCTGAAGAGAAGCTGAAGGGTATCGTATCGCTTCTCCGGGATGAGTCATATCAGTGGTGGCTCACGGTTCGGGATAGTGTGGCAGCAGAGGATTTGACATGGGACTATTTTCGGGCTGCATATCAAAAGAAGTACATCGGGGCTAGTTACATCGACTCCCAGAGAAAAGCATTTCTGAGGCTGGTTCAGGGGAGTAAATCTGTTGCTGAGTACGAGGCTGAGTTCCTGAAGCTGAGTAGGTATGCCAGGGGCATTGTGGCCACTGAACATGAGAGGTGTGTTCGTTTCGAGGATGGTTTACGAGACGAGTTGAGGCTGCTGATAGCTCCACAGCAGGAGCGCGAGTTTGCTGTCTTAGTTGAGAAGGCTAAGGTAGCCGAGGGTGTCAAGGAGTCAGTGAGGCAGAGTATGGACAGGAGTAGGCTTAAGAGGAGCTTTGGGTCTTCGGGTTCGTCGGGTAATCAACAGAAGAGGGCTAGACCGAGTGGGCAGAATCAGTCTGCTAGGTTTGTTGCTGCTAGACAGGGACCGCCGCAGTGCAACCAGTGTGGGAAATCTCATTGGGGTGGTTGCTGGACTGGAGGTAAAGGTTGCTTCGAGTGTGGTTCTCTGGAGCATCGCATTAGGGACTGTCCGCGTAGGATGGCCAGGATTCAGTCTGAGAGTCAGGGCCGTAATCAGTTCAGAGGTAATGGACCGCCACCGCAGAGGGGCCGTGGTAATGGCAGAGGTGGTAATGGAACTGGTCGGGGCCGTGGAGCACCGGGCAGAGGTGCGGGTAGTTCTGATGCTAGACAGCCTGGATTGGTATATGCTGCGAGGCGCCGAGAGGAGGGCGACGCACCGGACGTCATAACCGGTACGTTTTTGATTTTTGGTACTCCTTATACTGCTTTGATTGATGTGGGTTCTACGCACTCTTATGTTGCCAGTAGTATAGTAGAGACAATGGACTTAGACTCTGAGATATCTTCTAGGCAGATGACTGTGATTAGCCCTCTAGGTCACTCTGTTATAGTAGATAAACTGTTTAGAGAGGTACCCCTAGAACTCCAAGGGGTAGTGTTTGCTGCTGATCTGATGGAACTGCCGTTTGGGGAGTTCGATCTGATTCTTGGGATGGATTGGCTGGTTAAGTACCAGGCGAGGTTGGATTGCGCGGCTAAGCGCATGGTTCTTAAGACGGTTGATGGTGTTGAGGTCGCTATGATAGGTAATAGGAGAGATTACTTATCAAATGTGGTATCTGCTCTGAAAGCGGAGAAGATGGTCAGGAAGGGCTGCGAAGCGTACGTGGTTCATGTGTATGCCTTGGAGGCTAAAGAGTCTGCTGTCGAGAAGGTTCGTACTGTTAAGGAATTTGCTGATGTGTTTCCTGAGGAGCTTCCGGGTTTGCCGCCAGAACGAGAGGTAGAGTTCGGGATTGATCTGTTACCCGGGACTGCGCCAGTGTCTGTTGCTCCGTATAGGATGGCACCAAAGGAATTGGTGGAGCTTAAGGCTCAGATCCAGGAGCTATTGGATCGAGGTTTTATCAGGCCAAGTGTCTCGCCGTGGGGTGCGCCGGTATTATTCGTTAAGAAGAAAGATGGTACAATGCGGATGTGCATAGATTACCGCCAGTTGAACAAGCTGACGATTAAAAACAAGTATCCGTTGCCACGGATAGATGACTTGTTTGATCAGCTGAAGGGTGCTGCGGTATTCTCGAAGATCGACTTGAGGTCTGGGTATCACCAGTTGAAGGTTAAGGAGGCTGATATCCATAAAACAGCGTTTCGGACTCGGTATGGGCACTACGAATTTCTGGTAATGCCATTCGGGTTGACTAACGCACCGGCAGCGTTTATGGATATGATGAACAGGGTGTTTCAGCAGTATCTGGATCAGTTCGTCGTGGTTTTCATAGACGACATCTTAGTGTACTCAAGGACGGAGGAAGAGCATGATGAGCATTTGAGAGTGGTGCTGCAGATTCTGAGGGAAAAGCAACTTTATGCTAAGTTCAGTAAATGCGAGTTCTGGCTTAGAGAAGTGACGTTCTTGGGTCATGTAGTGTCAGCTGAGGGTATTCGAGTAGATCCTCGTAAGATTGAGGCTGTTTTGGACTGGAAGCCACCTAGGTCAGTGGCTGAGATTCGTAGTTTTCTGGGTTTGGCTGGATACTATAGAAGGTTTGTTGAGGGTTTCTCGCTAATAGCAGCGCCGATGACTAAGTTGTTAAGGAAAGAGGTTCCGTTTGTATGGACTGAGAAACAACAGGAAAGCTTTGACAAGTTAAAGAAGATTTTGACTGAGGCTCCGGTTTTGATTCAACCTGAGGCTGGTAAGGAATACACAGTCTACTGCGATGCATCACATACGGGTCTGGGCTGTGTGTTGATGCAGGAAGGTAAGGTTGTGGCTTACGCTTCTAGGCAGCTGAGGCCACATGAGGTCAACTATCCGACGCACGATTTGGAGTTAGCGGCTGTAGTTTTCGCCTTAAAGATTTGGAGGCACTACTTATATGGAGAGAGATCGATAGTCTACACGGATCATAAGAGTCTGAAGTATCTACTGACTCAGAAGGATTTGAATTTGAGGCAGCGTAGATGGGTTGAGTTGCTGAAGGATTATGACTGTTCTATTGAGTATCATCCGGGCAAGGCTAACGTGGTGGCAGACGCGTTGAGCCGTAAGGTTGTTTCGGACTTAAGAGCATTGTTTGCCCATTTAAGTTTGTACGACGACGAGAGTATTTTGGCAGAGCTGCAGGTTAAGCCTACTTGGGTGGAGCAGATCAGAGAGAAACAGTTGTTGGATGAGGTTCTGAGTGCGCGAAGGTTGCAGGTGCAGGATGGTGGTTTGGAGGGTTACAGCTTGTCTAGTGATGAAGTTCTGTGTTTTCAGGGTAAGGCTTGTATGCCTAAAGATGTTGAGCTAAGGCAGAAGATTCTTCAGGACGCACATAGCAGTCCTCATGCTATGCATCCTGGAGGTAGCAAGATGTATAAGGATCTGAGAGAGCAGTTTTGGTGGCCTGGGTTGAAGAAAGAGGTAACAGAGTTTGTTGGGAGATGTCTGACTTGTCAGCAGGTCAAGGCTGAACACCAGTTGCCGTCGGGTTTGCTTCAGCCTGTGAAGATTCCTCAGTGGAAGTGGGAAAGGATAACCATGGATTTTGTCAGTGGGTTACCGCTTACGCCAAGCAAGAAGGATTCAGTTTGGGTAGTGGTGGATCGTCTGACTAAATCAGCTCACTTTATCCCGGTGAGGGTTGACTACTCACTTCAGAAGCTAGCGAAGCTGTATGTTTCAGAGATAGTGAGGTTGCACGGTGTGCCAGTTTCGATAATCTCGGATAGGGATCCCAGGTTTACTTCAAGGTTCTGGAAGGCATTGCATCAGGCTCTGGGTACTCGTTTGGATTTCAGCACGGCTTTTCACCCGCAGTCTGACGGTCAATCAGAAAGGGTTATTCAGATCTTAGAAGACATGCTGAGAGGTTGTGTCTTGGATTTCAGGGGTAGTTGGGAGGAGTTCCTACCTTTAGCTGAGTTTGCCTACAACAATAGTTACCAAGCGAGCATTAAGATGGCACCGTATGAGGCGTTGTATGGTAGGAAGTGTCGCTCACCTACGTGTTGGACAGAGTTAGGTGAACGTCAGTTGTTGGGACCTGAGTTAGTGGCTGAGACTGAGGATAAGGTTAAAGTGATTCAAGCTCGATTGAAGGAAGCTTCGGACCGGCAAAAGTCTTATGCCGATCTTAAGCGAAGAGATATAGAGTTTGCTGTTGGGGATCGAGTTTTTCTGAAGGTCTCGCCGTGGAAAAAGGTCCTGAGGTTCGGGAAGAAAGGCAAGCTGAGTCCGAGGTTCATTGGGCCGTATAAGGTGTTGAGGCGAGTTGGACCAGTAGCGTATCAGCTTGAGTTGCCAGCAGAGCTTAGTCAGATTCATGACGTCTTTCATGTTTCGATGCTTCGGAGGTATCGTTCAGATCCGTCGCATGTGGTAGCAGTGGAAGAGATCGAGGTAAATCCAGACTTGACTATGGAAGAAGAACCGGTGCAGATTCTTGATCGGGATGTGAAGGTTCTGCGTAGGAAGTCTGTGCCTTTGGTTAAGGTACTTTGGCGGAATCATGGCGTAGAAGAAGCGACGTGGGAACCCGAGGATATGATGAGACAGCAATACCCGCAACTCTTTTGACCAGGTAATTTCGAGGCCGAAATTATTTTTTAAGGGGGGTAGAACTGTAATATCCCGGGTTAGGGGCTATTTTGTTGTTGCATGTTATTGCCTGTATGTGGTGTGCTGTGTTGCTATTTTTATGTCTTAGGGGCTTAGCTATAGCTTAGGTGTATGCCTGAGTAAATTAGAAAAATTTGGTTTTTGGGTATTAGGTGAAGGGAGCTGAGGAAGCTGGGGTTTAAGAATTATTTTCGTGGTTTTATGGCACAAATAAAGTGTTGGCAAAGTGGCGGAGCAAGGTGCCACTAGGAGTTGAATGTGGCGTCATTTGCAAGGGATGGGATGTCCTGAGTTCGAGCTGCGAAACTCCCATTTTGGTTGCATTTTGGGACGGCATGGTGGAGTGGTAGAAGCCAAATCAAACACTACCTTGGACCAAGTCTTACCTTTCAAATGAAAGGTAGAGAGCAAATTTAGGAGTGTGACTTGGTCCACTCAATTCAAAGGAGGGGATGGGAGTTGTTTGTGGGATTTGGCCGATTTTTGGAGAGGTTTGGGGAAGGTGGACGGCTAGGTAGAGTGTTGTGGAGTAGTGCCGAATGTACCTTGGCACTTTGGGTGATTTTCGGCAATGAAACAATTGGTAAGGCCACACTTTTGTTTTCTTTCTTTTGTCAAAACAAACCGAAACTCTAAGCTTTTCTCTCATTTTTCTCTTTGACCGAAATTGTTTATTCCTCTCAACTTTCTTTTCTTGTGTTTGAAACCTTGGTAGCCGAAATCCATCCTCCAAAACTCTTTTCATTTTCTTCTCTCTTCTTGAAAAACACTAGTGCCGAAACTTACCATTCCTTTCCCAACCGATTTCTCCATTCTTCTTGTCCATCTTTTTGTGTGCCGAACCCATATCAACTTGCCAAACTTTCTTTTGTTCTCCTCAAAACCTGTTGCCGTAATCTCTAATTCTTCTCTTGTTCACACTCCTTTTCTCACCTTTGAAAGCCGTACATAGGTGGGTGTTAAACATCAATACCGAATCTTTTTCCCTTGTGGTTCAAGGTCTTTGCCGAATTCCCTCTCCTTGTTTTGTGGGCCGAACATTGGTGGTTGTTTGGGTGCTGGTTTCCAATAGTTTGGAATCAGGTAAGGGCTTGGCCGAATGGCCATTCTGCCTTTCTCTCGTCTTTTTGTATGGTGGTTTGAGTAAGGACCGATTCCGTTATTGGTTGTTGAGTGCTAATCTTTTGTGTAAATCGTTTTCACTATAGGACATCGGGATTATTAAAGGAGACAAGTGAAGCCTACCTTTCTTCGATTGACTGTTTGGTAAGTGATGGTAATGGCTACTATTAGTCCATTCTCTTTGGTCTTGTTAAGCCAAATTATTAAGGTGGGATTGTTATTATTTTAGGGGTGGCCGATTGTCACAAGAGGAACCGGTGGGCTCGGATTTGGTAGGAAACCAAATCACCTTCAAGGTAAAGGATTGGAATTAACCCCTTTGGGTTTAGATGTCTTTTGGCCGAATGGTCATAGTGGCTAACCCCTAATGTTTGGTCGATTGTAGGAGTTAGCAAACGAGGGATTTAGATCGTTTCGTGGGATTCTAGACTCGGTTTACCAGGTGTGTAACTAACACATTCTCTACTTAGTAATGTTTTTAATAAACCTGATTGCTTAATAAGATTTAAACAGTGTGAAGGATAATTGGATACCCAAAAAGGGGTATGAGTACGATTCGGGTAAGTTGTTCTATGATGAGTATTAATAATGGTACCTGATATCATGATTTATGTTATGCATGCTATGAGTTGTAATACTTGATATGTTGGCATGATAAGCATGGATTGTATGAGATGCATAATACCATGAGTATGAAATGTATGGGTGATACGAGAGGAGGGAGCAGTGATATATTGTGCTGACGAGCACCAGTGCTTTGGTAGCACACTTTGTGACTTTGGGTCACCAGAGGTTTGGCACCTCCAGAGGTTTGGTACCTCAGCGTCTCGTCCCAGTGGCTCAGTACCACAGTGGGTTGGCCCCACAGATGATTATACGGGATTGACGCCAGTGTTTTGGTAACACACGATGGGTTGGCCCCATCACCAGATTTGTGACTACGGTCACCAGTGCTTTGGTAGCACATTGTGTCTTTGGGACACCAGAGGTTTGGCACCTCATTGCGACTTGTCCCTGTGGTTTGACCACCGTGGGTTGGCCCCACTTGAGATATGGGATCGTCTGCTAGTGATTTGGTATCACACGATGGGTTGGCCCCATCATCATTGGATTTGTGACTTCGGTCACCAGTGCTTTGGTAGCACAATTGTGTCTTTGGGACACCAGTGCTTTGGTAGCACATTGACGGATATTGTGTCTTTGGGACACCAGTGCTTTGGGAGCACATCGTGACTATATGTCACCAGTGGTTTGGCACCACCAGTGGTTTGGTACCACACGGGGTAGAAAAGGAGATATGGATGGTTAGGATCGGGTTGCATTGATTATATTGCTATGTATGATGTGTGTTAGCATGTTGTTCTTCGGGAGTGGGATTTACACACTGAGTCACTCGACTCACCCTCTCCTTTGACATTTCAGGTGACTCGTAGACGCGGACTTGGAGCCGGGATGGACTCGGGAAGCACATGCCATGCCGAATAAAGTTTTTACTCAGACTCTATAACTTTTGGTACTTTAGCTTATTACTTTAAATTGGGTTTCAATTTGTTCTGTAAAAGGCCTTTAAATTATGTTTTAAATTGGTTGATGTTTTAATTAGATCTAATATGCCTTAACAAAATAACTCGGAATAAAATTTTACTAAAATTTGGAAAGATAATGTTTTCAAACGATAACGCAATGTGTTTTTAAACTATACCATCGGGTATCACACTAAGTCTTTTTGATAAACAAATTCAACTGGTTTCCAATTTCTAACTTGTAATTCACCTAAGTTTAAAAGTGTTTTATGTATCACTAAGAAACTACTGAGGTTTTAAAAGGTTTAAACTTGTCTTAACTACAAATTCTAGCTAAGTTTTCAAAATCTCCGGATTTCAAATACCCCTCTTGATTTCAAACAAGCTTACTCAAATTTTCTTTAAGTACACCATGTTTTCATCCAACTTGTAAAAGAAAAATCTGAACCTCTTAGAAACGTTTTCCCCGTAACATACCAGATTCGGACGTGGTGTCTTGTCCGGGTTTGGGGTGTTACACGGTAAGTTTTTGGTAAGGCTTTGGCTTTTGGTAAATATTTTGATTAAGTATGGGTGATTGATTGAAGGTTGGTTGGTTGTAGGTTCAAGACCAAAGATAGTATAGCACGTCATAGTAACCAGGTGTGTACAAACACTACACACACACGATATCGGCAGTATCGAAAAGCCGAAAAGCTGAAAGTGGCTAAATGGGCCCGGTGGGCGCTGAGGCTAAGTTTGATGAAATTGTTTGGTTTGGTTATACGAATTGAGTTAATCATGTGCGTTACATGATCTAGAATTGTTTTGGGCCTAATAGGCCATATGAATGAGATCTGGGCCTAATGGGCCATAAGGATGTGATTTGGGCTTAATGGGTTATATGAACGTGAAATGGGCTTGATGGGCTTTAAGGGGACGTTGACAAGTATGTTAGGGTTTAATAGACTTTAGGCTTAGTTCTGAACAACTCTTAAACCGCATAAGACTTAATCTAATAATTAAACATGTCCGTGGACAAGTCGCTGGGTTAGAGTGTGGTAACGGACATATGCATGTCTAGGATTGGATCTAGAGAGAGCTTGGTACTTAAGCGGTCCTAGTGGCCCACCTCCTCTTCTCTAGAATCCTACCTACTGCGTAGTGTCTGTTCACTTTAGCCGCAAGGACTTGTTAATGGGCCAAAGTTCATAACTAAAACCCGAGAGGGACCAAAATACCCCTGATTTAAAAAATTACCAAAATACCCCTAATTTGAAAATTACCAAAATACCCTTAATTTGAAAATTACCAAAATACCCTTAGTTTGAAAAATTACCAGAATACCCTTAGATTTACAAAATTACTAAAATACCCTCGATTTGTAAAATTACCAGAATACCCTTGATTTGCAGAATTACCAAAATATCCCTGATTTACAAAATTTCCAAAATACCCCTGTTTTGCAAAATTACCAAAATACCCCTTTCGGGTAGAATTACGAAAATACCCCTAGGTAGTGAATGACTAAAATACCCCTAAGTGCTTAATGTGTGAAATTGTGTATGTTGCATTCATGAAATATATGTTGCATTTGGGTAGGTTTGATGATACGGAGGAATATATGTGAGGATCGCATAGCCGCTTGACGACCGTGGATCCACCGGTGGCTTTAAGCCCATTATAGAAGCTTTCTACAACATTTGAGTAGTGCCGCTGCTGGTGCTACCTTTGGAGTGTAGGGATGGGTGAGTTGATATTTATATCCCCACAGGAGTGTAGGGTTGGAAGGGAAATGGAGTGCAGGGTTGGATTTGGGATGGGTGCATTGCATTCATGTGATACTGATGTGATGTGAGGTCATTGCGGGCTAAGGCCCAAGACCACTGAATTTGATAAGATTTAGGCCCAATGTGATATTTTCATGTTGATTGGTTACCAAGGGTCGTACACACTGAGTTTCAAAACTCAAACCCTTTTATTAAATGTTTCAGGTGACCCTCAGTAGACATCTCGACATGGGAGAGGACTCGGAGATGGCCACACTACAAGATACTTAGGAGTTTTGTTTATTTGTTTCAAAGGACATGATTTTAATTACTTTATTTTCGCTGGTTGTAATAAGGCCTTGTACTCCGATTTGACTTTAGAGTTTGTGTTTTGTTATCATTGTTCAACTGTTTACTTAATTGTTAAACTTAAATAAATTTTCTTAAACATGGTTTTCGAAATATCTAAAAATATGGGCTTTTATCATTACTTAACAAGATTCAAGGATTTTGGGCTTTTAGGCCTTAAATTTTAACTTAGCCAAATCGTTTTGAATTATACCTTTGATGTGACATTCCCAGATTCGGGCATAATGTCTGGGCCGGGTCTGGGGGTGTTACAATTTCTTTCACCCAATTCAAGTACACGTACAAGTCATTTTCACACACAATCAAGCATAAAAACATACCTAAAACATGCATAATAAAACCAATTCAAATGACCAAATTTCATTCAACCAATATGCTATATAAGGCACCTCAAAAGCAAGCATTCAACTTAACCAAACATATGCATAATTGGTCACCTTGATACCATTTTAAAACATACCATAATCGACTTATACCATGTCAATATAACTTACCATTTGAATCATTATTCTCATGCATCTCAAACACACATATACATAAACTTATACATATTTTATCATAACTCATCCATATATATTTAGCTTCATTCCATACCAAGTTATACCATAATCAACCACATTGAACTACGCTAACATATACCCAATTGGTCATTTTTCATACAAACACAATTAACTACATTTCATATTCAAGCATACCTTAATTAACCATATGCAAACATGCCAAACTTACCTCTTTGGTCATAAAATCATGCATCAACTTAACCATATTAACACCAACCATCAAGATACCATAAGTACATTAACCATAATGATACTTATACATACCAAAACAACCACTAGATTATTTATACACAAATCCACCTATACATGCCATTATAACCTTGATCAAGACATCATAATCTACCAATATAATCACTGGATAGTGTGATAGATCTCTGGCGAGCTTTCAACCTGATCTAGCTTCCGATAATCTGTAAAGAAAGAGAAAGACAACTACGTAAGCAATGAATACTTAATAAGCTAGTAGAATGTGAAACATAACTTATCACTTCAATACTATAATACATAGATTAAACATGATTCAACACTAATACTTTAACCTTAGTATAAACTTATTGAACACCATTCAACTCACAATTGCGTATATTCAATAAGATCACATATACTTTTCATATATAACATACTGAGGTTTATAAGTCATAATACATAATCATTAATCTTTTCATAAGATGTTAAACCATTCTATTTACATCCCAATTATAAACTTACCGTTTCAATCCTTTTCATAATTTCATGACATAGTTCATTTGAAGCACATACCTTACTTTTCCTTTTTCATGCCTGTTAAACCAAATAAAACAACATCGAATAATTGAAATAATATTTACTGTACCAGTTATCTATATAACACACCAAAAAAAAGCCTGCCAGGCTCGAGGCCTGATACAATTACACCAGCACAAAGCCTGCTAGGCACAAAGCCCGAATATCACCGACACGAAGCCAGCTAAGCACAGAGCCCGAATTAACGTTATGTTTCAATTTCTTAAAACACAGCTAAATGACATTTAAGATTTAAAAAATAATGAAATAGTATGAAATATTCAATACAATTAAGAATAATTGTATAACGAACTTACTTGGCTAAATTGTAGAAATATCAAAGTACAAGGGCTTTTTGGTAATTTTCCATTTTCCTCAATTTTCCACTCGATATTGATCTAAATTAATAAATTCATTCAATTTATTAATTTAGATAGTAAAGAACTTTATTTTATGTAATTTAGTCATTTTTGACATTTTTAAAAAATTACCCCTAAAGTTTTACTTTTATTCAATTTAGTCCCTGAGACCAAAACATGCAAATTAACCATTTTTAGTGCCAAATTATGACAATCGAATATTCATGGCACCCATTTCAGCCCATTATTGTAATAATTTCACATCAAATCCTTGTACTTTTATTATTTTAACAATTTAGTCCCTAATTGATAATTCATCAAAAATCACTTAATAAAATACTTATAAATAACAAATAACACCTCAAATTCATCATTTAACATCTAAAATCACATGGTTTATCAATGGAAAAATTTAAAATCTTTAATAGTTTCAAAAACGAAGGTACTAGCTAGCTGGACCTAGTTGCAAAGATCTCAAAAACATAAAAATTATTAGAAACGAGATCAAATCACATACCATGCATCAAAATTTTAGCTTGGTTGAATGCTTTTTCCTCCCCACACCATAGCTATTTGGTTGAATTAGATTTGGTTTATTTTAGTTTTAATTATTAAATTACTAACATACCCTTTTAAAATCATGAAATTTGTCATGCAACCTATCATGAATATCCACTCACATTAAATATGGTATAATTACCATTCAAGTCCATTAGTTCACCTTTTCAAAGTTGTTTGATACATTTAATTAATTGAATTCAACTTTTGCAGCTTTTATAATTTAGTCCTTTTGAAGTAATTAACTATCGAAACGTTAAAATTTTTCAACAAAACATTAGTACCACCTTAATGACACTCCATAAATATATATATTTATGGCTCAATTTATAGAAACGAGGTCCTGATACCTCATTTTCTAAAACAACTGGACCTTAGGGTCTTACCACTCGAACTTAATAAATCGCTTAAATAACATAAATTATTAGATCAAAAACCTTTTCAAAGTCACATTTAACTCATAAATATTAAATAATAATATTTATGAACTTACTTGTCGGACTTGGTGGCCTCGAAACCACTATTTTTGACACCACTGGAAAACGGGCTATTACACAGAAGATCTCTATTGTGGTGGTAATCTTTTCGTGGAGCTTCGAAAGTCGAATAAAGAAGTGTATGGGCACGTTGTCAGAAGGAAGAAAGCTCTAGCTTGTTGTATTGAAAAAGTTCAAGTCGCGCTTGATAGAAAGTGTTCTAGATTTCTTTTGAAGCTAGAATTGAAGCTGTGAATTGAGTATGGAAAGGCCCTAGATGAATAAGAATATTTATGGTGACAAAAATCTAGAATAGAGTGGATTCAACATGGTGACCAAAACACTAATTATTTTCACACCAAGACCTTGAGAAGGAGGAGCTTCAATAAAATCTCTGCTATAAAGGTTAAGGGTGATTGGTGTTTTGATGAAAAAGTTCTTCGACGAAAGCGATTTCATTTTTCAAATCACTCTATTCTCTAAGTTACCAAAGGCATGTTTTGTTTCCATTGAGTAGGGAATTTCCAAGGATATTTACTGATGGGTTGGAGGATATGGCTAGGGTTGTTACCATTGATGAGATTTATACCGATCTTTTTAGTATGGGCTTCCTCAAGGCCTCAAGACTTGATGGTTTTCATGCCTTATTCTACCAAAACAATGGGAGACTATTAGCTAGGATGTGTTATTGGATTGAGGGAATATTTTTAGGTAGCTCGATTGATTGTAATGTCAATAAAACATTGTTGGTCTTGATCCCTAAAGTTAAATGTCCAGAATCCTTAACCCAATTTTTCCCCATCAGCCTTTGTAATGTTTTATATAAGATACAAAGATTATTACAAACCATTTTAAGCCCGTCTTTCCTAGACTCATTGCTCAGAACGAAGTCAGTTTTGTTGTAGGGAGGCAAATTACTGACAATATTATTATTGCCCAAGAGGTCATTCACTCAATGAGAACCAAAAGGGGGCAAGAAATGGTGGACGGCAATCAAGGTGGATTTGGAAAAGGCATGTGACAGATTGAGATGGGACTTCATAAAAGACACGTTAATTAATGTAGGTATCCCTTCCTTTTTATCTAGGATTATTATGGATTGCATTTCTAATGTATTTATGCTAATTGTTTCGAATGGAAGCCTTATGGAGAGGTTTAAGCCAATGAGAGGAATCCGTCAAGGGTGTCCTCTCTCCCCGTATCTATTTGTTCTATGCATAGAGAGATTGGGCCAGCTTATTCATAAAGAAGTTAAGGATAATTCTTGGAGGCCTATATCGATTATAAAAAATGGTCCGCCTTTATCACATACATTATTTGTTGATGACCTTTTCTTGTTTGCAGAAATGGATGTGAATCAAGCATGGACAATGAGGAAAGTTCTTGATGCTTTCGGAGTGGCGTCGGGTCACAAAGTGAATGCTAGCAAGATAGAGGTATTCTACCTTAAAAATATTCAGCCTCTTGAGAAAGATGGAATTTTTAGTATACTGGGCTTTACTGAGGCGAATAACTTGGGCTCTTATTTAGGTATGCCCTTGTTGCATCAAAGGGTAACAACTAGCACGTTCAAGTTTATAGTTGATAAAATCAAGAGGAAGTTAGACAATTGAAATGCTAAAATGTTGTTTATGGCAAGGATAGTTACTTTGGCACGTTCGGTTCTTATGGCTATTTCCAATTATTTTATGCAAATTGCTAAAATCCCTGTTAGTATTTGTGCCGAAATTAAAAGAATTGCACGAGATTTTATTTGGGGAAAAGACACAAGAAGGCAAGGGATGTCTTTGGTTAAATGGTCAGATTACTGTCAACCTCAAAACAATAGAGGCCTCGACATTCGGAATCTCAATGAGCAAAATGATTCCTTTTTGCTTAAGCTGGGTTTTAATCTTTTCACTAATAAGCAAAAATTGTGGGTCAAGATCCTTAGAGCCAAGTATAAGGTAATGGAGGTTTTCCCTGAAGATATTTGGAGGAGATCGTGCTCTTTTGTTTGGAGATCTTTGTCCAAAGTATGGCCAATCCTTAGTCAAAACCTTGCTTGGTTAGTGGGAGATGGTAGTCTTATAAAAGTTTGCACTAATAATTGGGTCCTAGAGATTGGGCCATTAATCAACTTCTGTCATCATAAAGAGAGTATTGATTTGAATACATCCTTAAAGGAGATTTCATAAACGAATTGTAGTCGGGATTGGAATTTTCTAAGCTTTTTTTATGGATAACAACATATTGTCCTATATTACAGCCATTCCACCTCCAAGCTCTTTAGTTGGTAATGATGAGTAGATCTCTAGATGGTCTGACCATGGTAAGCTTACTGTCAAATCCACTTATCAGTTTCTAACGCATTATTTTCTTAATCTAGAAGACAACAAATGGAAGCTCGCCTGGTCCTTCACTGGTCCTCAAAGAGTAAGACATTTCCTTTAGGTTATTCTTAAGGAGAAGTTGATGACCAATGCCGAACGATATAGAGGTTTTGTTGGAGATCCTTCTTACGCAAGTTGTAGGTATGTTGAAGAATTTATTATTCGTGTTTTATGAGATTATGTCAATGCACGAAAAGTGTGGAGGCAGGTAGTCCCTTCAAGGATTTTGGGGGATTTTTTCTACTTTATTGGTGGAGTGGATCTCGTTGAATGGCAAAACATAAATTTGGTTTGGTTTTTATAGAAGTTGAATGGCAGTCTTTCTTCAAAATTATTTCCTGGAATCTATGGAAGCAAAGGAATTTGTGGGTGTTTTAAGGGGTAGACTCAAATAGCTTTCACATTCTTCATTTGGCTTAGTGTTGGGTAAGTTGCATCAAATATCAACCTGCGATAGCGATGGGTGGTATTACGAAGCAAAGACTAGATCAAGTTTGGAATCCTTCTCCATTGGAGTTCATAAAGTTAAACATAGATGAAACAAAGGATCTTGTTTTGGGGGATGCTTCAGCAGCTACTGTGGCTAAAGATGATATTGGTTCATGGCGTGGAGGAGTTAGGAGAAACATTGGCAAATGCAATGTTGTGCAGGCTGAACTTTGGGCAATCTATGATGGACTCCGTATGGCATAGGATAATAATTGGACTAATATTATGGTTGAAACAGACTGTGCACAAGCTATGGAAGTCATTTCAGATAGGTCTTGTGGGCAATTGTACAGGGACCTAATTTTGAGAATTCAAGATCTTTGTAGAAGGCAGTGAAGGTTATCATTAATAAGATTCTAAGAGAAGTCAATGTATCTGTGCATATGTTGGCTGGAAAGATGAATGCGTTTTCTTATGCTCTGATAGTTTTCTAGGAACCTTCGAAAGCGATTGTCAATCAATTATGATTTGATAGTAGGTTCATGCATGATGGTACAAAAATACTCGTTTAATAAATCATTTAAGGCTCCCTTAAAACCTGTTTATTATTCTATTATTCTATATTAATAAAATAATTTTGTTTGTGTGCTTATTTTATTTATTTCCAATATAATTATTAATACTTATATTTAATTTTGTTTTATATCTAAAATAGTATATATGTTTATTATTCAAGAACGTTGTTCGTAAACATGTACGGCAATATGTTTATTTAATGTTCATGAAAATGTTCATTTTAACTTAAACAAACGAACATGAACAAAAATGCATTCATTCGTTTAAACTTGGTTCATATACAACCTTATATAAAATTTTATTTTTGGAAATTATTTATTTTTTAATTTTAATTTTATTAATATAACATAATATATTATTTTGAATAAAAATTAAGTATTATAGTGATTTTAAAAAAATAGTTTATTTCATATATATTTTAATAAAAATAAAGATCAATTAAATATTTTTAAAATTAAGTGATAAATAGTTATCGATAGACTTACCCATGGGCCAGGCTACAAAGATCTGCCAGAAAAGTGGGATAGTTTGGGAAAAAATATAGGTCCAAAAAATGGGCTTAGACAAAAGAATAAGGCCTGTTTTTTAAACAGGCCGAGCCTCGGGTAAGCTTTTTTTGACCCGATCCCGACCAAGTCAAGCCCGAATTTGAAAAAAAACTGTTGTTGTTTTGCCACTGTTTTCCATTGTTTTGTTATTATTTCGCTATTATATTACTACTATTTTATTGTTATTATTTGGATATTGTATACCTCTTATTTTATTATTAATTTTGCTACTATTTTGGATGTATTTGATTGCTAAGTTACACTTATCTTAATGCTATTTAAGTATATATATATTTTTAGTTTTTTTTCCCTTTGTTGGGAAACATTTATTTTAATGTTATTAGTGTATATGATGTATTATACTTTTTAAATTTATTTTTATACAAAAAATAATATAAACAATTTTAATATGGATGGATTAGGCCGGGATTAGGTTTTAGCATTTTATCCAGATCGGGCTTGGACAAATTTTTAGGCCCATTTTTTTGGGTCGGGCTCGAGCCTAATGTTTTTACTTGGCCCAACCTAACCCATGGACAACTCTAGTTATCTACCCACTTATTTTAATTCAATATTTTTTGTTGAAAAAATTATATTAAGTACAAAACTAAAAAATTATCAAACACATTTAAAATACTAAATATTAATGAAATATAAATTCCCAATAATTTATCAAACTTGCTTTATAAATAAAAAAATTGTTTTTGATTTATTAATAAGATTTATGTGATAAAAAATATTATAATTAATAATTATTATGATTAATAATAATTTTTCTAGATTTAATTTGGACACCACAGAATAATTGGATGAAAGTTTGATTAATAGGGTAGTAATAACAACATCTTATAATTATAATGAATTAATTCCTTAGACGTGTTTGATTGATAGAGTATAATTACATTTTAATTTCTTATTTTAGGATGGCGTAAGTTGTAATTACACAACCACATAATTTTAAATTATAAAAAAATGTTAGTTATTACAAAAGTAGTCAATAATACTTGAGAAATAAAAGTTGCTAAACAAGTAATAGAATCTAAAATCAAATCATGTTATATAATATGTTAGTCCAAAAAAATAGTCAGCAATACCATTACTAATAAAATTAACATATTATTTAATTTTATTAAATTGCTCTAGCATATCATATTTGTTGGGTTATTCTGTCTAACATTAAATGTATACTCTTTATTATCCTCAATTAAACATTCACCAAGTACAAATAATTAATAAAAAAATACTTTTTTTTCATTTAGTTAAATTTTGTATAAATAATTTATAAAACATACCATGCAATTTAATTAATTATTTAGTAGATCATTTTAATTAACTTTTAATATATGTAAAAAAATCATATCCAAATTAGAGTTTTGTTGTCTAAGCACATCTTAGGGTTTTCTTCTTTTTCTTTATTGTTCTCCTTAAAAAAGCAAGAAAAAAAAAAGAAGGTTATTGTTTAAAAAAATTTAGGGTTTCAAATCATACTAAAAGGAAGGATTTGTCAAAACAAAGACGATGGAAGAAGATCTAGCAAGACTCAACATCACTGATGAGCAGGAAGAACTAGTTTAGGGGCAAGAAGAGGACGATGAAAGTGAAGAAGAAAACAATTTTTTTGGTGGGAAGAGTATTAACAATAGCATCGTACACTTTCCCTCCATGAGGAACATCCTAATAGAGTTATAGCATCCGTTAGAGGTGGTTTCAATCACGGAAATTGAAGAAAAAAGAGTGTTATTTTGTAACACCCCAAACCCAGCCTAGAAGTTAGGCCCGAATCTGATGTGTCACATGGAAGGTTTTTTTTCTTCAAAACCATCTTTGCGATTGTTAAAAACTTGTTTGAGAATTACAGTCTCTTTGTTAAAACCCAAAACACTTAAGCAATTGTTATCTACTTGAAAACGTAATTATCTTTAAAAAAACCTTTTTGGTTGCGAAAACATATTTGAAATAAACAATTTACAAAAATATGACGTTTGGAAATAGAGTTGCAGAAGCATTTTGAAAACATTGCGGAAACGTAGATAAAATACAAGTATTTATGAGAGGTTGATTGATGAGTCGAAAATCGAGGTAGTGAGCTTTAAAATCGTGACTTTTGAAAATGTCGTAGATAATTTTGAAAGAAAATCCGAGATAAATCATTTGTAAAAGTTTGCAATAAAATCCATTTATTAATCAATTTTGAAAACCATTATTTAAAATTTTAGAAAATTCACTTTTAAATAATTTAAGAAAAATAATAAAAACATCTCAAACATAAAGCAAAATAAAAATAGTCCAGAGTCCTTATTACAACTTTAAAACCCAAAATAGTAAAAGAAGTAAACAGAAATAGAAATCTAAAGTTTAATAACACCATTACTGAAGTAAGGCCTCCACCGAGTCATCCATGGCCCCGAGTCCTTGTCACTGAGCATTACCTGAAAGGGTTAAGAGAAGGGGGTGAGTTACAAGAACTCAGTGTATAATCCCCTTACCGTCGTTCACAGGGCTTGAACCCGTTTAGCAAAAATTTGGGCCTGAGCCCATATAACAATAACTTGGGCTGAAGCCCATTTATAACAACTTGGGCCGAAGCCCATAAAGCATAATCTTGGGCCAAAGCCCATTTACAAAACAAAGTATATCAAATGGATCAAATGAATGTAATGCAATCCCAAACCAAACCTAGTAATACATCCACTACACACCACCCGTACCAACCAACACACCTGTGGGGTTAAGTCAACCCACCCCGCCAACACACCAATCGCAAACATTAAGCCATTTATAACAAATTTAATTGTGGACAAGCCACCAGAATAACAGAATATACGTGGCATTGCCACTATACAGATTTGTGGCAGAGCCACCAAAATTATGTGGCAGAGCCGCCAGAACTGTAACACCCGAAACCCGGCCCAAACACTACGACCAGATCTGGTATGCTACGGGTTAACAGTTGAAAACTTCTCTTTGAAGGGATTTGAAATCTCAGTTTGTTTAAGTGGGTATTTGATAAATATGTGCTATTTGTAGAAAACCTTTGTAGTTTTTTTTTGAAACATATCTTTGTGTTAAACGTGTTTGAAATTCCCATTTCATTACTTATAAGAACTAAGTCTTTAAAACAAATTCAAAATATAAACATTAACACATATAAATCGATAACCTAAGCTATGGAGCCTTATTGCATAAATGGTCCCAAAATTAAGCTTAAAGGAAAAAAAAACCCGAAAATAATTTATGAAAATAGAAACTTGATGGCCCCTCGAGTCCGCCTCGGCTCCCATGCCCACGATCTACTGCTCATCTAAAAGGTTTAGGAAAATAAAGGGTGAGTCACCAAGAATCAGTGTGCAAATCCTGAAAACACATAAAAGGCTTGGGCCCACAAACACATTATGGGCCTTAGCCTATACACAATGGCAACAAAATATTTACATGCAACATGGCCCAACCCAACCTAAAAGTCCATCCTCTACACACCAGCCCGTACCAACCAACACACCTCGGGGATTTCTACAATCAACCCACCAACCGCTACACACTATATCGACAGCCATGCTGCCTATTCCTAGCAGTCAGGAATAAATTTAAAGTGGCTTAGCCACCGATCACTAATGTGACCTAACTTTATTATTCGTGGTTTAACCACCGATCACCAAGTGACCTATTAACATGCTCTTCCCCTTCATCATATCAACCCCATCCCATGCATACATACATGCAGAATCAAAACAATATACTACCTAAAAGTTCACAGTCTATCACATACATCGATACACATAGAGAAGTTTCTATGATTATGTACCTGGCATCCCTTGCTTACCCTTTTTGGGTAATCTGACTGTCTATACAGCCTTTTTCCGTCTTTTAGCCCATAACATATATTTAGTACAGATTACTATACAGCCTTTTTTCGGCTTTTAGCCCATAACATATATTTAGTACAGATTAATTAGTTGTTAGAGATCTACACACCTGATTACAGTCAAGACGAGACCTTCTATGTCGACACTATCAGAAGCCGATACGACTACTAACTGCATAAGATTTTGTTCTAAAGCCGGTCCACAACCCGGTGGCCAATCCCGAACTGCTGACACTGCTCGTTTCTTAAACTTAGGGATTGGTTTAACAGATCCAATTCCCTCCTTCACTTGATCGATATTTGATTCCATTAAAAGACCTTATCATAACATATGGTTAAGATCACAAATACGATAGCGAATCTAAAGAGAATCTAAGGAGAACCCCTTACCTTGAAATCCCGAAAAGTGAGATATGAAGTTTAGAGACTAATGGTTTCGGCTTTTAGATCTAAGTGATCTACTTCAATTTCTGAATGTCGCCCAACAAGAAAACATCAAACCATTAATCCATTAGCCTTTCGGCTTTGTCTTCTAAAAATCAAAAGAGAAAAAGAATAGATCAGAAGAAATCGTCACCTACCTTTACAGAGAATTCGGCAACTCCTAGAAGATTTCTGCTTTTGAGAAGATCAAAAAGAGAAGATGATAGGAAGGAATCTATGTAGATTCGGCTTTTAGTGAAGAGATCGGCAAAAGAGAAACAGCAAAGAACAATGAATATTTGGCTTATAGAAAAAGAATGGAGAAAAGAATTAAAATCAAGAGTTTCGGCTTTTGCATAAAAGTGAAGATGAGAGAATGGGATTTAGGGATTTTGGCTTTGGCAGAGAATGAGAGAAAAGAAGGAGAGAAAAACCCAAATACCGAAATTGAAGAAGAGAATGGAAGAATAAAACCCTAAATGCCGAAAATAAAAGATATCCCCCTTACTTAACCTAAATTTCGGCACCTACTCCCTAAAAACCGAAAATGCCCCTTTTAAAAACTAAAACTAGGCTACTAGTCAAGGGAAATTTTGGCACCCCTTGAACTTACCAAAACCGATTCCCCCTCCCCCTTGGAGTTTGAAATTTGGCCACCACTGTGACCAACAGATAAATCCTAAATTTTCTCCCTTATCTTCATCTGATAACTCATCCTTAAGTGACATGGATAACACCACCTCTTCCTTCCTTTATCTGCCACATTATCAGCCATATTATCCACATTATCCAAACAAATAAATCCTATTTTAAAGCATCCTAGCTGACTCCAACTTAGCTCATTTAAATGCCGAAAATTAACTAACTTTAATTAAAATAACTGAGCTTCATGCGACTCGAACTTGAGCCTCCTCAGTTGACGCCACCTCCCTGCTCTCTAAGTGGCGCCACTTTGCCACTGGGCCACAAGCCCATTTGTGTCTTAAAACACAGATAACATCTCTTAAGCCCTATCCTAACAGGCTTTCCACTAGAGTGTCCAAACAGAAAATTTGATTAAGGCCTCAGCCCAATCCTGAGCCCAATCTGAACCCCTTAAATACTCTAATTAACACATTAAACGTATCACCCATCAAAATGCAAAGGCCCATTAATTCAGGATGTTACAGTTCTACCCCCTTAAAGAAATTTCGTCCTCGAAATTACCTAGTCAGAATAGATGCGGGTACTGCTGTCGCATCGCCTCCCTCGGGGGTTTTTTTAACACCATACTTTTGGCTGCACAATCTACTTTAGCTTAATACTTCCCCAGCCAATCCATGCCTAAAATTAAATCAAACTCCCCGAACGATAATTCCATTAGATCCGTCCGGAAAACTATCCCCTGAACATCTAAAGGTACTTCCCGGTATAGCCTGTTTACCACCATAGAGTGTCCTAATGGACTAACTACAGTCATCTCCCTAGAGGAAATCTCAGGATCTACGCTTAAAGTTTCAGACACCCTATTAGCAACATACGAATGCGTCGACCCAATGTCAATCAATGCAGTGTAAGGCAAGCCAAAAATTAAAAACATACCGGTTATGACATCCGGTGCGTCAGCCTTCTCCCGACGTCTGACAGCATAGACGAACCCCGGCTGTCTCGCCTCAGTGTTTCCTGCCTCTTGGCCTGGTGCTCCACGGTCCCGACCGGAACCGTTACCACCTCTGGCTGGACCACGACCTCTTTGTGGCTGCTGACCTCCTCTTCCCGGCTGTACATTCCCTTGGCCCGTGGCCCCTTTACTGCCTCGTTGCTGCGGACAGTTTCTAACTTGGTGGTTCGTAGATCCACACCTAAAGCACTTCCCACTGCCCGCCCAACACTCACCTACATGGAATTTACCACAGCGGCCACACTTCTGTGTCTGACTAGCAACAGCAGGTCTCTCATCCCGACTCGGTCCATCTGACCTAGACCTTTTCTGAGTATGCCCAGTTGCCCCTGACGATCCAAAATTTCTTTTTCCTCCACTCCTATCTCTATCCCGATTCAGTTTTTCTGTCCGCTTAACCTCCTCAGCTATCTTAGCTTTTTCCACAAGCACAACAAATTCCCTCTCCCGCTGTGGTACTATCAGTACACGCAGATCATCCCTTAAACCATCTTCAAAACGCACACAACGTTCATGGTCTGTAGCCACCATCCCTCGAGCATAACGACTAAGGCGTAAGAATTCCGCCTCATACGCAGCCACCGACCTACTTCCTTGAACCAGATTCAAAAATGCTCCGCGCTGTGCATCCACATAACTCGTCCCGATGTACTTACTTTGAAACACCGTTTTGAAGAAATCCCAGGTGATACGGTCAGCCACCACACCATCCTTAACCGTAAGCCACCATTGATAAGCTTCGTCTCGTAGGAGAGATACAACCCCTTTCAGCTTTTCTTCCTCCGTGAAATCCAGATCATCCATTATACGCTCAACCGCCTCCAACCAATACTCAGCGGTACTCGGGGCTATACCAGAAATTCCCCTAAACACTTCTGCTCCATTACCTCTAAGTCGTCCCGACACAGATTTCCGGGCTCCTGTGCCTATGCCTGCCCCAGCAACCCTCTCTAAAACCCTTAACATCGCCTGAGATACCTCATCATCTCCGACCGTTTGATCCTGAAATTCGGCCTCCGTAGCTGGCATCTCGTTTCCTGACCCGTGGCCAGATCCTACTGGTTCCGACATGGCCATCCTACCCCTACCGCGACCATACGGCGGACGTCCACGACCCCTTGTACTCATTCTATCGATTCACGTTTATCTGATTAGAAATTTTATGAATTATTAATTTCTTTCACTAATTAACCACGAACAATCTTATGAACAGTAGTTTCAAGAGTAGTTCTTTCGAATTCGAAATTATACCTACGAGTTTCAGTCTCAAGTTTGCATCTCCTAGTTCTAGGAACCACATACATTCAACCATCATACATACAAGTAGCATCCATGAACTCACATTCATCACATAAGGGTATTTTCATCATTTCTCTACCCAGGGGTATTTCCGTAGTTTTGTCCTACAGGGTATTTTGTAATTTCCTCAAAATGGGTATCTTGGTGTTTTTTTTGTGTAAAGCAGGGGTATTTTGGAGAATTTAATTTTGCAAACCGGGTTACTTTTGTAAATCTAGGGTTTTCGGGTAAATTTGCAAAACATAGGTATTTTGGTGATTTTGCCAATTGGGGGTGTTTCAGTAATTTCACAAATTTTGGTAATTTTACAAATCTAGGGTATTCTGGGAAATTTTCACAAATCAAGAGTATTTCAGAAATTTTACAAAACTTGGGGGTAATTCTGCGAAATAGGGTGGCTGGTCCCTTTCGGGTTTTAATTATAGATTTTGGCTCGTCAACAAATCCTCGTGGCTAAGGTGAACAGTCACTACGCACCAGGTAAGATTCCCGCGAAGAGGAGGTGAGTCACTAGGACTGCTTAAGTACCAAGCTCTCCCTGAATCCAATCCTAGACATGCGTGTGCCTGTTGCCACACCCTAACCCAGTGATTTGTTCACGGGTTTGTTTGGATAGATTAAGTCTTATGAATTTAAAGAGTTATTTAAACTAAGCATAAAGTCCATCAATGCCTAACATACTAGTCTACGTCCCTTAAGCCATCAAGCCCAATCATGCATATCATATCAAAAGTTAGAATACTTACCTGCGTGGATCGGGTGCCGGTAGACTCGAAGGCCATATCTCAAACCAAAGCATTTTTCTCAAATTTACATCAATTTTTACAAAACACTACTAGACCCATTTCACAGCCCGAGTTTTGCAACTGGGCTCTGATATCAAAATGTAACACCCCAAACCCAGCCCAAACGCCACAGGTTAACAGCTGAAAACTTCTCTTTGAAGGGATTTGAAATCTCGGTTTGTTTAAGTGGGTATTTGATAAATATGTGCTATTTGTAGAAAACCTTTGTAGTTTTTTTTTTTAAACATATCTTTGCGTTAAACGTGTTTGAAATTCCCATTTCATTACTTATAAGAATTAAGTTTTTAAAACAAATTTAAAATATAAACATTAACACATATAAATCGATAACCTAAGCTATGGAGCCTTATTACATAAATGGTCCCAAAATTAAGCTTAAAGGAAAAAAACCCGAAAATAATTTATGAAAATAGAAACTTGATGGTCCCTCGAGTCCGCCTCGGCTCCTATGCCCACGATCTACTGCTTATCTAAAAGATTTAGGAAAATAAAGGGTGAGTCACCAAGACTCAGTGTGCAAATCCCGAAAACACATAAAAGGCTTGGGCTCACAAACACATTATGGTCCTTTGCCCATACACAATGGCAACAAAATATTTACATGCAACATGGCCCAACCCAACCTAAAAGTCCATCCTCTACACACCAGCCCGTACCAACCAACACACCTCGGGGATTTCTACAATCAACCCACCAACCGCTACACACCATATCGACAGCCATGCTGCCTATTCCTAGCAGTCAGGAATAAATTTAACGTGGCTTAGCCACCGATCACTAATGTGACCTAACTTTATAATTCGTGGTTTAACCACTGATCACCAAGTGACCTATTAACATGCTCTTCCCCTTCATCATATCAACCCCATCCCATGCATACATACATGCAGAATCAAAACAATATACTACCTAAAAGTTCACAGTCTATCACATACATCGATACACATAGAGAAGTTTCTATGATTACGTACCTGGCATCCCTTGCCTACCCTTTTTGGGTAATCCGACCGTCTATAAAGCCTTTTTCTGGCTTTTAGCCCATAACATATATTTAGTACAGATTACTATACAACCTTTTTTCGGCTTTTAGCCCATAACATATATTTAGTACAGATTAATTAATGTGTTAGAGATCTACAAACCTGATTACAGTCAAGATGAGACCTCCTACTATCAGAAGCCAATACGACTGCTAACTGCCTAAGATTTTGTTATGAAGCCAGTCCACAACCTGGTGGCCAGTCCCGAACTACTGACACCGCTCGTTTCTTAAACTTAGGGATTGGTTTAACAGATCCAATCCCCTCATTCGCCTGATCGATATTTGATTCCATTAAAAGACCTTATCATAACATATGGTTAAGATCACAACTACGATAGTGAATCTAAAGAGAATCTAAGGAGAACCCCTTACCTTGAAATCCCGAAAAGAGAGATATGAAGTTCAGAGACTAATGGTTTCGGCTTTTAGATCTAAGCGATCTACTTCAATTCCCGAATGTCGCCCAACAAGAAAACATCAAACCATTAATCCATTAGCCTTTCGGCTTTATCTTCTAAAAATCGAAAGAGAAAAAGAATAGATCAGAAGAAATCGTCACCTACCTTTACAGAGAATTCGGCAACTCCTAGAAGATTTCGGCTTTTGAGAAGATCAAAAAGAATCTATGCAGATTCGGCTTTTAGTGAAGAGATCGGCAAAAGAGAAAAAGAAAAGAACAATGAATATTTGGCTTATAGAAAAAGAATGGAGAAAAGAATTAAAATCAAGAGTTTCGGCTTTTGCATAAAAGTGAAGATGAGAGAGGGATTTCGGCTTTGGCAGAGAATGAGAGAAAAGAAGGAGAGAAAACCCAAATGCTGAAATTGAAGAAGAGAATGGAAGAATAAAACCCTAAATACCGAAAATAAAAGATATCCCCCTTACTTAACCTAAATTTCGGCACCTACTCCCTAAAAACCGAAAATGCCCCTTTTAAAAACTAAAACTAGGCTACTAGTCAAGGGAAATTTCGGCACCCATTGAACTTACCAAAACCAATTCCCCCTCCCTCTTGGAGTTTGAAATTCGGCCACCACTGTGACCAACAGATAAATCCTAAATTTTCTCCCTTATCTTCATCTGATCACTCATCCTTAAGTGACATGGATAACACCACCTCTTCCTTCCTTTATCTGCCACATTATCAGCCATATTATCCACATTATCCAAACAAATAAATCCTATTTTAAAGCATCCTAGCCGAATCCAACTCAGCTCATTTAAATGCCGAAAATTAACTAAATTTAATTAAAATAACTGAGCTTCATGCGACTCGAACTTGAAACTCCTCAGTTGACGCCACCTCCCTGCTCTCTAAGTGGCGCCACTTTGCCACTGGGCCACAAGCCCATTTGTGTCTTAAAACACAAATAACATCTCTTAAGCCCTATCCTAACAAGCTTTCCACTAGAGTGTCCAAACAGAAAATTTGATTAAAGCCTCAGCCCAATCCTGAGCCCAATCTGAACCCCTTAAATACTCTGATTAACACATTAAACGTATCACCCATCAAAATACAAAGGCCCATTAATTTAGGATGTTACAAGAACTTCTCTTCATTATTATCCCATCCCATGCAAATCATGTATATAATGCATAACAAATCACAATATAACAACAATAATTTATTCGGATGTTTATTACAAAAATTATGGCCCATATAGCAAATTATCAGATTGACCCATATAGCAAAATATCAGATTGGCCCATATAACAAAATATCAGATCAGCCCATATATCAAAATATCAGATCGACCCATATATCAAATTATCAGATCGGCCCATAAACACTTTTGCAAATCGGCCCATTAGGGGCATTTCCATAATTCGGCCCGTAAGGGCATTTTTGTAATTCGGTAATTTACCCACTAAGGGTAATTCGGTAATTTCGCAATCCAGACTTAACTACTAATTTGGGCATAAAAATTTAAATTATCCATCTGCATCATACTGACTAAATTGACTATAACTTGAGTTAGGAATCTAGAAATCTAAATCCATAAATTTTCCTTGAAACTAGACTCGTATATCTTTCTACTATAATTTTTCCAAAATTTTTGGCTTAACCATTTAGTACAGTTTATTCCTTAAAGTTTCCCTTGTTTCACTATCCAACAATTCTGACCTCTCTTATCTTAATTTCAAATATCTCACTGTACAGTTTTCATATATTGCTCTCATTTATTTCTAAAGAAAATAGGCTCACTAAGGAATCCATACATATAAATTATAACCCATAATTTGTTGGAACGCCGGTACCCCATGGCGCAGCAGAATAAAATTAGATCCGGCGATCCAAATCATGGATCCATGTGTGAGGAACGAATCAGGGTGAAATAAAGGTTTTGAAATTACCAAAACTTCAATCTGAGTAGACAGCGACGCCTTGGCAACAAGAGTTTTGATCTACTGTCGAATCAAGCCTCAACCTTTTCCGATGTCGGCCTCTACGTAATCCACCCGGTTTGACTATGAACGGAAGAAATCTCCAAAACTGTTTTGGAGGCTTATTTGCTTGACGGCTGCTAGACCTAACAAGCAATCACTTAGGGTTTTCATATTTAGTTTTGTCTCCTTTTAATACCTTTTATAATGGGTGCCTTTCTCATTGGGCCTTTTATAATAGGTATCCTCTTAATTGGGCCTTTTATAATTGGTATGTCTTGAATGTATTACAAGATTAAATAAATACAATAAAGTTTTTAACCGAAAATTATAGTTACATTAATTATATCTGAAAATTACAATTACATTAATTATAATAAGGATTCCGGTAAACTATATTTATTTAAATTTATATATGAATCAAATTCATATATTAATAAAATTATGTTATCATTATGTGTACAACATCCTTGTACATATAATATGTTCAATATTTGATTGCCCAATTAAATTAATTCTTTAATTAATTTAATTTATGTGACAACCAAGCACAATACCAACTATATTTTATTCCGTTCATTTCAACCATAGGGTGTGACCCTGTAGGTTCTTGCAACGTTAGCAGTAATACTAGAACGATTCTATTGTCACAGACAATGAGTGGCGTCTAGCAATGCATCATTACTACCTAAGTTACAAGAAGTCATGATTCGACATAACCTTTCGTGATTAACCTTTCATGCATTAATCCTTAAGTCCTTTATCTCTGGAACGGATACAAGTCATGGGATAGTCACACTTGCATAATCCATCCCATGTTTCTTGATATCTTGAGTAGACTATGATATACAAATTAGTATGACATCTCATATCAACTTATTTGAGCATGGCCATGCATTTCTAGTCTCACTCAATCAAGTGGCCTAAGATATTACTCCTATTATGTAGGAGGGATTTATCCTTTATTGATCAACCATATCCCTCTACATAGATTGTGGTATATCCAACATCAGCCTTTATAGAACAACCTGTTACGGTGTACGTTTGACTGTATCAAAATATACAACTCACGATGCTGGGATAATAATGATCTCAAGTCTGAGGATCATATACATATTAATGTAACACCCCTTACCCGAGACCTTTGCCGGAGTCGAGTATGTGGCATTACTAGGCTTGACTACTAGTTCGGGGCATAAGAATTTAAAGCTGTCCAACTGCATCATGCTGACTAAATTGACCATAACTCGAGTTACAAAACTCGAAATTTAGATCTGTAAATTTTCCTTGAAACTAGACTCATATATATATATACCATAATTTTTCCAGAATTTTTCATGTGGCCAATTAGTACAGTTTATTCATCAAAGTTTCCCCTATTTCACTGTTGACGATTCTGACCTATCATTACAAAAACTCAGTTATCTCATTGTACAAAACTTCAATAGTGTTCTTGTTTATTCCAATAAAAACTAGACTCATTAAGGATTCTAAGCATATAAACTATGCTCCCTGATTATTTTTGTACAATTTTTAACAATTTTTCCAAGACAGAACAGGGAATCACGAATTCATTCAGAACAAGTCTCACTAAAATTTAAATATCTCATAATATAAAATTCCTTTTCCTACTCTGTTTCTTTCATATCAAAATAGACACAATAAGCTTTAATTCTATATCTCATTCACTTTCTATTTCCATTTCTCCTATTTTTGGTGATTTTTCAAAATCACATCACTGCTGCTAACCAAAAACTGTTTCATTGCAAAAATATAGTTAACTAGTTTATAACATCTTTACCAAATTAATAACCAAATTCACTCATACTCTTATCTATCCATATGTCACAACCGAATCAACCAAATGCACACAATAGATATCATGAATACCCTTCAATCAAGACATATAGCATAATAACCAAATGAACGTAAGCCATAATCAATAAAACCGTAGTAAAGCATTGAAGTTAGGCCATTTTCGCATGGCTTAATTTATACAAAACCAAAATCTAACATTTCAAATTTCAATCTAGCCTATACATGCCATAGGTTTAAAAATTCAACTTATAAAATACCGAAAACCGTCGATAGTGTGATAGACTTTGACGATGCTCCCAAGCTCGTAACTTGATTCCAAAATCTAATAAACAATGCAAACAAGCTCATACAGTAAGCTATCATAGCTTAGTAAGTTATAAGCAATTACATAACAACAACGCATTATATCATTATATTAGTAAGGCCAATTTAAAACAATCACAATCGAGGTTTAAAACTATAACTATAGTTTATATCACCATTTCTAAACCTTCACATTTCATAGCCTTACGGCCAAACACACACACATTCAATAATAGATTTCACATCGATCTATAAATCACTTTTTCATATCAAGACCAATACATATACATTTGTTCAAGTATATACATATTAACTACTAAATTTTCTTTCTTACTTTTCAATCCATATAATTTACATACATTCTCCAATTGTATCACATATAACTAGTAATAAATATCAATTTACTAATTTACCTTATCTCCAATAACCAATAGACTTACACATACCTGAACATCGAACTCATTTACCGAATTTAAGTTCCACATCATCAAAAATCTATTTAAACATATACTTATAATAATTCACCGGCATAAAGCCTGCTAGGCATAAAGCCCGATATTATCCACCGGCACAAAGCCTGCTAGGCTTAAAGCCCGAATACTTTCACTGGCACAAAGTCTGCTAGGCTCAAAGCCTGAATATCATATTTATAAAGTTGTTTCGCAACCAATTCATATATCGAAACTTTTATACACTTCATAATCTTTGTACGATTTTTTTTTTTACATCATATCTCAATCGAACTAAACTTAATCATACTAAATTATACTTTTAAAATAACGATCCACCTAAGCCACCCTTTAACATATATACTAGATCCCGAATGATAAGATCTCATAGTATCAACTTACTGAATTCAACCTTTGAGATTACAATTGATCGCACACTTAGTGCTCTTTAGCCGATCATTTCCTCAGTCACATAAACATATATAATTTCACTATCAATATTATCTATACCCAATTAAAACATCTATTATTCATAGTTCATTCTTCCATCTCAACCCATCATATTCGGCAACCATTAATGCACGTATAAATATATACATATCAAGGATAACTCTTATCAATTATCAACCGCCAACACATTGGGGTAACATACAATATATGAACCTAACCACCGAATTCAATACAACCAAAATTCTTCGCTATTTATTTTCACATATACTATCACCCAATGTAAATATATATATACACATACTTTTATCCATCTCAAATAATCAAGCTTAAATATTCATATATATAAAACTTAAAGCACAATTGTATGTATACCAATTCACTTATTTTATTTCTATGATCAACATCACATTCAATTATATCATTGCCATATATATGCATCACATTCGGTTATATTCATTTCTCAATTCAATGTCACATTCGGTTCTACTTTATACATATATAAATACATTTGGCTACATTAAAAATCAGTATACATACTTCCATTAAATTTTAGTACATCAATATAGATAAATTCCATATAACCTGATTGCTTAAAAACTTACCTCGGACAATGTAAAATGGAACGGGGCGACTAGTCGACAACTTTCGTTTTTCCCCAATCCGAGTTCGATTTCTTTTGTTCTTGGTCTATATAATTTCAAATTAACCCCATTTAAACATTATTTCATTCAATTTAATCTAACAACACATAAATACACAAATTGCCATTTTTACCCCCAATATTTACATTATTAACAATTTAGTCCATATAGCCCAAAACACAAAATATTAAGAATTTAACCATATCCAACAAGGGCCGAATATTCATTACTCTTCTATCAGCTCATTTCTTCAATTATTTTTCTATTTAACCCTTTCAAAAATTTTCTTTTTACAAAATAATCCCTATACCAAGTTTCAAATAGAAATCCAAAGAAAAATCTTGTTAATCTAGCATGCTAATATTCTATTCTATTATTAACTATCCAAACATCAAATTTTATCCATGGCAACATTAAATTTTTATAACCAATTTCAAAATTTCGGTTATGGCTAGATAGATTTCATGGCAACAACCTCAAAAATGCTAAGATTAACAAAAACCAAGTTCATTTACTCACCTTATGAGAACATGCAAGGACCGAATATTTTGAGAGCTCAAACCCCTCTCTTCTTCTTTTTGTTTCGGTGGTAAAAAGGAGAAGATGATGATGATTCCCTCTTTTGTTTTTCTTATTTTCGGTCACTAGAAAGAAAGATGAACACACTTGCTTTTCTTTTATTATTAATTCATTTATCACTTTTTTTTTTTTTACCTAGTGACATGTAATATAATAATAAATAATTATGTTACTATTACATGCAAATGATGGCCGGCCACTAGGCTTAATCTTTTGGCAAATTTACACTTTTAATACCTCAATCTAAAAAGCCATCTCCAATTTAGTACTAACACATTCTACCACCAATTTTTCATTTTATGCAATTAAACCCTTTTTCACAATTAAGCACCAAAACGATCAAATTTTAATACGAAATTTTCACTAACATCAAATCACACATATTAAGCATAGAAAGTAATATTAAAATATTTTTTTTGACTCGGATTCATGGTCCCGAAACCACCGTTCCGATCAGGGTCAAAATCGGGCTGTTACAATTAATCACTATGAGTAATGTTGTGACAATTACATAATAATCCAAGAAACATACTCATAGCGGGTCAATCCAATATGTTGTTCTCTAACACACATATTCATGCATTGATTTTGACACTCCATATCAATGACAACTCTTTATCATCAATCAACTACATGTTAGTCTTAATGCATTATTATTGTCCTAGTCAACAATAATACTCGACTAAGGATCTTTTAAGAATAATCATATTATTCTCAGGACATTATTATAAAACAGTTTATCTATACACACAGAAAGAAAAACTGAAATAATAATGACAACGCTTTATATTAATAAACATGGTAAATTAAGTATGTTATTACAACCATCTCATGATTGATCTTTGGGCATACTCTTACATAATTCACTTTGTACAATTTTATACTATTTTTCCAAGACAGATCAGGGAACCACGAAGTCAATCAGAACCAGTCTCACTAAAATTAAGATATCTTAGAATATAAAATTCCTTTTCCTTCTCCGTTTCTTCCATATTAAAACAGACACAGTAAGCTTTAATTTGATATCTTATTCACTTTCTAATTCCCTTTCTCCTATTTTTTGTGATTTTTCAAAAACAAATCACTGCTTCTAATCGAAATTATTTTATTACAAAATACGATGACCACTACGATCATACGCATGTCCGAGTGATCACGGATGCCTTTTTTTTTGGTTTTCTTCGGTATTTCGACCAATTCACAGAATATTTCATACAAACTTTTAGAGAAGTATGAGATTACACACCATTTCAAACATGTATTCAGAAACTACAAGATTACACACCTGATTTTGATTTCCTAAAGAACCACTCGTCGTTGACCTAGAACAATACCAACCAAAAGTTAGCCTCGGATTTCAAAAAGATTTCGTATCACTTACACTTGAATCACTTACCACTATGTTCGAAGGTAGAATATATCGAGTGATTTCGTCCCTAAAACATAATCGATTAGTCGAAACTTCGATCCGATTAGCACAATAACCGAGTAGTGATATCGAATGGACTATGAAAAGACTCCTTACCGTAATAGATGATAATCCCAATTCTCACCAATTGGCTTATGACTTGAGATGATTAGGCAATGATGTGGTATTCGGCCAATCCACTAGAATACTACAAATAAAAGATTATCAAGATGTGAGAGAGTAAGGGAGAACACCATTTCGGTTTTTGAATCAAGATGAAACAACCAAATAATGAGGGACTCTCATTCGGTTAAAGAGAAAAAGAATGAAAAGATTTGAATAAAATACTTACCCGGTTTAATCAAGAAAGAAAAGCCCAACTTGGAAGATGGAGAAGATGATCAATTAGGCTAGGTGGTTTCGGCAAAACAAAGAAAGAAAAGTACTCACTAATGGCTTTAGAGTTTCGGCAATAGGAGAAGAAATTGGAGAAAGCAAAAGACAGCAAAATGCTAAGGAGAAAACAACCTCTCAAGCGCAAAAAATTTTCCAATTGCCTATAGAAAATTCGGTTATCCTCTCCCTTTTCCAAACCATTATCATCTTTACCAAAAGATGAACATAGACCAAATAAAACCTTTCCAAAACATCCCCCATGAAAAATGCCAACATGCTCCCTCAACTTGCCTTTTTCTTTTGATTCCTTACCTTACCTTCACCCTTTCCTTATTTCCTTAGCCACCTTGCCAAAATTAAAAAGTCCACCTTGCCTTATTTACATGCTTGGCCGACACTTAGGGAAAGTATACAAAAAAATAGTCAAAATTTTTGTACCAAGTGGGACTCGAACCTCTTCCCTCAAAGTCCTTCATGTGACACTTCATCCTCTTTACCATATGCTCATTTATGTTAGGAATTTACTCACTTATTTCCATAAGCTTTGATGGCTCTTACTATCTCTCTTTAATAGGCTTAAACACAAAATATCACTAAGGCCCAACTTGAACCCGAAACTTCATAGAACCCCGTAATTTTTCTAAAATCACCTTCTTAATAAGTCCAACTTGAATTAATGTCGTTCTCTTATTCTCAAATTTTTAAACACTCCTACGCCCAAGGCCCAATGGACCCAATCCTACTAGGCCCAATTTCAGGATGTTACAATTCTACCTCTTTAAAGAAATTTTGTCCTCGAAATTTCCAACTACTAAACGTACCGCTCAAAACACACCACTATGCTTTCGCTGCGCACTCTGATCTTTATAACACTAATGTACTTTTAACATAATCTTGAATCCTCTTTCACACAACCAAACATCTAACCACAGAAACAAGCAGTTATCTATCACTTATAAGTAAAAATTTCTACATTCAATCATCACATCTAACCAAAACATACCTGACTTGATGGTGATGAAACAATCCCGAGCCTTATGCTCCTTAGACCCGCATCTCATGCATGCTCCTGACCTCCTCCAGCATTCTCCCGGATGACACCTTCTGCAATAATCGCAAGCCAGAAAGTTTGGACGTGCCTTGACATGCTTTACGGAACGAGGCTGCGACCCAAAAGAACCGATCTATTTTCTTCTTACAGTCCACAGACCCAACTCGAAGTGCTTCACCTATTCCTTTAACCTCTCCAATACTTCCTTAACTATCTGAGTCAGCTCGACAACCCCAACTCGGTCATGAGACCCCGTCTCAGCTACTGGCGATGCCAACACCTCCCTTTCGGAAACATGCCCCGATGCTGAAGATCTAATACTAGCACCTCGGCCTCTAGCATGTCCACGTCTACCGCGTCCACGTCTTCTAGCGATCATATTCACTAAGACGATATAATCTGATTAATAGTTTTATGAATCATTATGCTATTTCGGTGCTTATTAAACAATGTTTTATGAAGTGTGAGTAGAAAAGTTATTTTCGAGAGTCGAATCCGCATCCTAGAGTCTCAGTCTCTATAGTTTCAAATCCTAAAGCTAACAGTTCTAGAGTATTCTATTTTGTGGAATTTTCTTACCACAGTAATAACACAATAATCATAAAATGAAAATATATACTTACTTGACTTGGTACCGGATACCCATGGTGCCATACTTCCTTTTAGAACATACATGTATAAATTAAAATTTTAAACAGCTTTGAAAACGTTTTTGAACCCAAACCACAGCCGAGTTTTGAAACTGGGCTCTGATACTATAAAATGTAACACCCCAAACTCGGCCTAGAAGTTAGGCCCGAATCTAGCGTGTCACATGGAAGTTTTTTTTTCTTCAAAACCATCTTTGCGATTGTTAAAAACTTGTTTGAGAATTACAGCCTCTTTGTTAAAGCCCAAAACACTTAAGCAATTGTTATCTACTTAAAAATGTAATTATCTTTAAAAAACCTTTTTTGTTTGCGAAAACATATTTGAAATAAACAATTTACAAAAATATGACGTTTAGAAATAGAGTTGCAGAAGCATTTTGAAAACATTACGGAAACATAGATAAAATACAAGTATCTTTGAGAGGTTGATTGATGAGTCGAAAATCGAGGTAGTGAGCTTTAAAATCGTGACTTTTGAAAATGTCGTAGATAATTTTGAAAGAAAATCCGAGTTAAATCATTTGTAAAAGTTTGCAATAAATTCCATTTATTAATTAATTTTGAAAACCATTATTTATATTTTTAGAAAATTCCCTTTTAAACAATTTAAGAAAAATAATAAAAACATCTCAAACATAAAGCAAAAAAAAAAAAATAGTCCAGAGGCCTTATTACAATTTTAAAACCCAAAATAGTAAAAGAAGTAAAGTAAACGGAAATAGAAATCTAAAGTTTAATAACACAATTACTGAAGTATGGCCTCCACCGAGTCATCCATGGCCCCGAGTCCTCGTCACTGAGCATTACCTGAAAGGGTTAAGAGAAGGGGGTGAGTTACAAGAACTCAGTGTATAATCCCCTTACCGTCGTTCACAGGGATTGAACTCGTTTAGCAAAAATTTGGGCCTGAGCCCATATAACAATAACTTGGGCCGAAGCCCATTTATAACAACTTGGGCCGAAGCCCATAAAGCATAATCTTGGGCCAAAGCCCATTTCCAAAACAAAGTATATCAAATGGATCAAATGAATGTAATGCAATCCCAAACCAAACCTAGTAATCCATCTGCTACACACCACCCATACCAACCAACACACCTGTGGGGATAAGTCAACCCACCCCGCCAACACACCAATCGCAGGCATTAAGCCATTTATAACAAATTTAATTGTGGACAAGCCACCAGAATAACAGAATATACGTGGCATTGCCACTATACAGATTTGTGGCAGGGCCACCAAAATTATGTGGCAGAGCCACCAGAACTTCTCTTCATTATTATCCCATCCCATGCAAATCATGTATATAATGCATAACAAATCACAATATAACAACAATAATTTATTCGGATGTTTATTACAAAAATTATGGCCCATATAGCAAATTACCAGATTGACCCATATAGCAAAATATCAGATTGGCCCATATAACAAAATATCAGATCAGCCCATATATCAAAATATCAGATCAGCCCATATATCAAAATATCAAATCGGCCCATATATCAAATTATCAGATCGACCCATAAACACTTTTGCAATTCGGCCCATTAGGGGCATTTCCATAATTCGGCCTGTAAGGGCATTTTCGTAATTCGACAATTTATCCACTAAGGGTAATTCGGTAATTTCGCAATACAGACTTAACTACTAATTTGGGCATAAAAATTTAAACTGTCCATCTGTGTCGTACTGACTAAATTGACTATAACTTGAGTTAGGAATCTCGAAATCTAAATCCGTAAATGTTTTTTTAAACTAGGCTCGTATATCTTTCTACTATAATTTTTCCAAATTTTTTGGCTTAACCATTTAGTACAGTTTATTCCTTAAAGTTTCCCTTGTTTCACTGTCCAACGATTCTGACCTCTTTTAACTTAATTTCAAATATCTCACTGTACGGTTTTCATATATTGCTCCCACTTATTTCTAATGAAAATAGGCTCACTAAGGAATCCATACATATAAATTATAACCCATAATTCACTTTGTATAATTTTATATGATTTTTCCAAGACAGATCAGGGAACCACAAAGTCAATCAGAACTAGTCTCACTAAAATTAAGATATCTCAGAATATAAAATTCTTTTTCCTTCTCTGTTTCTTTCATATTTAAATAGGCACAGTAAGCTTTAATTTGGTATTTTATTCACTTTCTAGTTCCCTTTCTCCTATTTTTCGTGATTTTTCAAAAACACGTCACTGCTTCTAACCAAAACTATTTTATTACAAAATACGATTACCATTACGATCATACGCATGTCCGAGTGATCATGGATGCCGGTTTTTTTTGGTTTTCTTTGGTATTTCAACCGATTCACAGAATATTTCATACAAACTTTCAGAGAAGTGTGAGATTACACACCATTTCAAACATGTATTCGGAAAGTACGGGATTACACACCTGATTTTGATTTCTTAAAGAACCACTCGTTGTTGACCTAGAACAATACCAACCAAAAGTTAGCCTCGAATTTCCAAAAGATTTCGTATCACTTACACTTGAATCACTTACCACTATGTCCGAAGGTAGAATATATCGAGTGATTTCGTCCCTAAAACATAATCGATTAGTCGAAACTTCGATCCGATTAGCATAATAACTGAGTAGTGATATCGAATGGACTATGAAAAGACTCCTTACCTTAATCGATGATAATCCCAATTCCCACCAATTGGCTTATGACTTGAGATGATTAGGCAATGATGTGGTATTCGGCCAATCCACTAAAATACTACAAATAAAAGATTATCAATATGTGAGGGAGTAAGGGAGAACACCATTTCGATTTTAGAATCAAGATGAAACAACCAAATACTGAGGGACTCTCATTCGGCTAAAGAGAAAAAGAATGAAAAGATTTGAATAAAATACTTACCCGGTTTAATCAAGAAAGAAAAGCCCAACTTGGAAGATAGAGAAGATGATCAATTAGGCTAGGTGGTTTCGGCAAAACAAAGAAAGAAAAGTACTCACTAATGGATTTAGAGTTTCGGCAATAGGAGAAGAAATTAGAGAAAGCAAAAGACAGCAAAATGCTAAGGAGAAAACAACCTCTCAAGCACCAAAAATTTGCCAATTGCCTATAGAAAATTCGACTATCCTCTCCCTTTTCCGAACCATTATCATCTTTACCAAAAGATGAACATAGACCAAATAAAACCTTTCCAAAACATCCCCCACGAAAAATGCCAACATGCTCCCTCAACTTGCCTTTTTCTTTTGATTCCTTACCTTACCTTCACCCTTTCCTTATTTCCTTAGCCACCTTGCCAAAATTAAAAAGTCCACCTTGCCTTATTTACATGCTTGGCCGACACTTAGGGAAAGTATACAAAAAAGTAGTCAAAATTTTTGTACCAAGTGGGATTCGAACCTCTTCCCTCAAAGTCCTTCATGTGACACCACATCCTCTTTACCATATGCTCATTTATGTTAGCAATTTACTCACTTATTTCCATAAGCTTTGATGCCTCTTACTATCTCTCCATAATAGGCTTAAACACAAAATTTCACTAAGGCCCAACTTGAACCCAAAACTTCATAGAACCCCGCAATTTTTCTAAAATCACCTTCTTAATAAGTCCAGCTTGAATTAATGTCGTTCTCTTGTTCTCAAATTTTTAAACACTCCTACGCCCAAGGCCCAATGGGCCCAATCCTACTAGGCCCAATTTCGAGATGTTACATATTTCGTTTCTATAGTAAGATAGATCTGAAAATGCTTTTCTATGGAATACCTTGGTTTTTCAATAGGCACCTAATTATTTTTCACTGATTAATGACTGGAGAGGAGTCGACACAAGTTCCTTTTTATCATACAAATTTTGGGTGCAAATCCATACCTTGTTGCCGGGATTCTTGTCAGAAGGGATGGCATAACAGCTTGGAAATTTTATCGGTGATTTTATAGATTATGGTACTGTGGTAGTAACTTGGAGGATAAGAAAATTCATGCACGTAAGGGTGAGGTTGGATGTTCGTCTCCTATTGAAAAGGAAGAAGCATATACTTTATGAAAATGATAAATCTACTTATGCGATTTTTCAATATGAAAAATTATCGTTATTTTGTTTCTTATGTGGAAGATTGGGCATGGAGAGAGTTTTTACCTAATATGATTAACCTTGGGATCGTAGAAGGTAGGATTTGGGTGGGGTATTTCATTGAGAGCTCCACCAAGGAGGGTGGCATAGACAATGAGTAGATGGCTTAGAGATGAACCAAGAGAATGAGGCAAGACATGAATAGATATGGATGAAAGGATCGAGAAAAAAGATTTTGAGCATAAAGAAAGAATGCCTATTTAGTTTAGAGAAAGAGGGATGACGTTTAATCCAAGTAGGGCAGTCAAAAAAGAAGGTCAAACAAGAGAATAACTAAGTCAAAGGCATGGAGGAGGACTAAATCATATTAAATCAAATGAGGTGAATTAGGAGCTGGAAGACAAACCGATGGGGCTAGTGGAAAGAAAGAAAAGAAAATGGGTGCAGCAAACGGATTACACAAATAACAATGTCTTAATGGATACAGAGTTGGATAATGAAATATCGGTGACCACTAATAAGCAGACCAACTGGTCACAATGAAAACCTTAAGCTGGAATGTTCATGGCCCAGGGAAACCACAGACAGTTAGACGTCTCAAACACAAATTGAAACAAATTCATCCTCATCTATTGTTTCTTGTAAAAATAAAAGCTAGTATGAAAAGTATGGAAAGAATAAGAAGGAAGTGTGGCTATATGAATGGGATTGATGTGGGTGCTGAAAGATCGAGAGGAGATTTGTCGTTAGACTGGAATGATAACTTAAACATTAGTTTAAAAGGTTTCTCTAAATCACATATAGATGTTGAAGTGATTGAAGAGAGTGGAGGTTTGTCTTAGAGGTTTAGAGGCTTCTATGGATCCCTTATGGAGCATATGAGACCAAACTCGTGGAATTTACTAGGACAATTATGGGAGAATAGTCGTTTACCATGGCTGGTAGTGGCCGACTTCAATAAAGTGATGTTTTCTTTTGAGAGAAAGGGGGGACGTATATGAGAAGATAGGTAGATGTCTACCTTTAGAGAAATGTTGAAAGATTGCAACCTAAATGACTTATTTTGTTCAAGTTAATGGTTTACATGGGAAATGGGGAGGTTATTAGAAAACAATATTAGAGAAAGGCTAGATAACGGGATCACAAATTCAACATGGTAGGATTTTTTTCCAAGATTTTCGGTGGTTAACCTAAATCACAATTTTTTGAATCACTGCCCAGTATTAGTGGATACAAGGGAAAGAAGGAGGGGTAATTAAATATGATGAGGCTCTCCATTGAGGTTTGACGCGGATTGGATATTGGAGGAGGATTTTGAGGATCAAGTTAATAAGTGGTAGGATTTATACAAGGAAGAACTATCGACAAAACTTGCTAGTTTGGATAAATCTTTAAAAGAGTGGGCTAAATTAAAAACAGGAATCCGAAATAGAAGAAGGGATGACTTGAATTCAAGGCTAAGCGAGCTGATTACAGAAGACTCAGATGAGGAGAATTTGTCAGAAATCACTAAGGTAAAGCTAGCATTAAATATGGAAGTGAATAAGGAAGAATTATTTTGCAAACAATGGTCAAGAGTGAATTAGCTTTGAATGAGGGATCACAATGCATCTGTTTTTCACAGTTTTTCCTCATATCGGAAAAGAAGGAACACAATGAAAGGCTTGGAGGATGGTAATGGAGTATGGATTAATGGGGATAAGGAGATGGTTGTGTTGGCAACGATTACTAGCTGAAATACATTAATGCATATAAAAAAGTTTGAATGAAGAATTAATTGATGAGTTCAAGGAAGACGAGGTGGTGGAAGCTTTAAAATTGATGGCCCCATTTAAGGCATCAGGGAAGGATGGTTACCCGGCCTTGTTCTATAATTTTTTTTTTTTTTTTGCATATTGTGGGGAATGAGGTTAGTAAATATTGTCTGGATATGTTGAATGGGCAAAGGGATACCAAACATATAAGCAGAACGAATATAGTGATAATCCCTAAAGTAACTACACCGAAGAATATGGGGCTATTCAGGCTTATTAGCCTCTGTAATGTACTATACAAAATTATCTAAAAATCATGGTAAATAGATTTCCAAAAGTACTTAATCTCTGTATTGAGGAAACACAATGCTTGTACCAAGTAGGCAGATAATAGACAGCTTCCTGTGGCATACGAAATTCTACATTCTTTTAAAAAGAAGAAAGGGAGTGGAAGTGGATCTTTTGCATTAAAACTAGATATTACCAAATCTTATGATAGGGTGAAATGGTGTTTTATCAAAAAGATGATGAGCAGATTAGGTTTTCGTAATGAATGGGTATCTCTAATTATGAGATGTGTAAGGGATGTCTCCTATTTGGTAACGCTTAATGGAATTCAAGGAGCAGAATTCAAGCCGACACGAGGGCTAAGGCAAGGAGACCTTTTAAGTCCATATTTATTTATAATTTGTGCAAAAGGTTTTTCTACCTTAATAAATGTAATCAAATGGAATGGATGAATTCATGGAGCGAGAGTAGGGAGAAGCAACTTATCCATAACTCACTTGTTCTTTGCAAATGATAGTATTTTATGTGAGGAAACAACATTGGAAGGTGCTAGTGCAATAAAATTAGTGGTGACTGAGTACGAGGAGGTTTCGGGTCAACTTGTTAATTTTGATAAGTCACTCATATATTTTAGTGGCAATGTGGATGATGATGTACGAAACCAGGTAGGAAGTGTACTGGGAGTGTGAATCTCTAATAACCCAGAAAGGTATATTGGATTACAACTATGGTGGGTAGAAGAAAAAAGAATGCTATCGTTGATATTAAAGAAAAATTCATTAAAAATATGAAAAATTGGAGTGTGCACAATCTGTTGATAACGGGGAAAGAGATCTTTATTAAATCTGTTTTGCAAGACATACTGATTTATGCAATACAATGTTTTAAGTTGCCTGTATATTTATGTTGAGATTTGGAAAGCTTAATATGCAGATTTTGGTGGCGTAATTTAAGTTCCAATAAAGGCATACAATGGTGTAATTGGAGTGCTATGTGTATCCCAAAAACATGATGGGGGATTGGGTTTAGGGAGCTATCACATTTTAACATAGCCTTGTTGGTGAAACAGGGATGGAAACTAATCGATAATCCTAATAGTCTACTTGCACAAGTTAGGAAGGCAAGATATTGTCCTTGAGGGGATTTTATAAGTGCAAATCTATGGTCTTACCCTTCATTTACCTGACGAAGCATTTGGGGTGCTCGTAGTCTGTTGGAGAAAGGCACAGGTTGGAAAAGCAGGAATGGGGCTTTGGTAAACATCTGGAACGATGAGTGGCTACTAGGGCCTAGTGATGGTATTGTAACGTATCAAAATATTAATGTTAAGTATACTACTGTTACTGACTTGATTAATAGTGAAACGGTTACTTGGAAAAATGAAGCAATCAAGAGGCTATTTAGTGAAAAGCAAGTGAAAAGGATTTTATCAATCCCACTAGTGAGCAACTTGCAGACGAATGAAGTGATTTGGAGAGGTAAAAATACCAGGGTCTATGCAGCTAAGAGTGGGTACAAATGGCTATTTACAGAAGACCTAAATATGCTGGAAAACAATAGTACAATTCAAGTCGGTGATACAAGTAATTATTTTACAAAAACATGGAGTTTAAAAATTTCCAACAAAATTTAGATAAATCTATTGAAAGTCACAAGTGAATACATGCCCACACAGGGTAATCTAAATGTAACGCCTCAAATTTGGGCCTAGTAGAATTGGGCCTATTGGGCCTTGGGCATGGGATCGTTTAAAATTTTTGAGAATAAGAGAACGGCACTAATGCAAGTTGGACCTATTAGGTGAGTGATTTTGGAAGGTTAGGGGCTTCTATGAAGTCCCTGGATCAAACTTGGGCTTTAGGAAAAATTTTGGTTTTAGGTGATTAAAACCCTGGGAGTTAGTAAGTAGGCTTTAAGAATAAAATGTGGAGAAAAATGACACAAAAGGAGTTTGTGGTCTAGTGGCAAATGGCGCCACATGGGAGACAAGAAGGTGACGTTACACAAGGAAGCAAGGGGTCCAAGGTTCATGTCTTGGCGCTTGCATTTCATTTTGATTTATTTTTAAGTGAACTTAGACTTTGGCCCATAGACTTATATTTAGTTGCGCATGATTTTAGACACAAGAGGAGCTTGTGGCCTAGTGGCTAGCGGCATGGATTAAGTTACAAGGGAGCCTGAGTTCGAATCCCATTGCAAGCAAAAAGGGATATTTATTTTGCTAAGTTGGGACGGCCAGAGTTTGTGTTAGAATTAAACTCTGCTGAAAGAGGGATCCCACATCGGGAAGCTAGCAAGAGGGAACGTGAGAGGCTGGCTTTAAATAGAGCAATCTATGAGGAGAGTAAGCATACTTGGGTTGGCGTTTGGGCATAGGAGTGTTCAGAGCGCGGATCAACTCCAGATTCCTATCAGGTGTGTATTTCGCACTACTCTAGTTGTAGAGCGACAAATGTCGAAATGCCGGTCACATGGCAATGGTAGCCACACGAGCGTACGAGCGCACGTGTGGGGGCTTCGATGCGATAGTTGAGGCCATCATGGGTGTTCTTGTGGGTTTAGTCTGTTTGGGCCAGGATGGGCTGAAAGGGGCCAAGTGGGCCCAATGGGCCCGTGGGTCCATATAAATAAATTGTATGATTGTGTAGTAGATATTGAACTGGTCTCTGTGAATCTCATATCTATGGCTAGATTTATGAGATTACTGAAATACCCTCAATTTGTAAAATTACTGAAATACCCTTAATTTGTAAAATTACCGAAATACCCTCAGTTTGGAAAATTACTGAAATACCCCCGATTTATGAAATTATCGAAATACCCTCAATTTAAAAATTTACAAAATACCCCTAATTTGTGAAATTACCGAAATACCCCCAATTTATGAAATTACCAAAATACCCTCGATTTACAAAATTACCAAAATACTCCTAGGTTGCAAAATTATCAAAATACCCCCAGTTTGCAAAATTATAGAAATACCCCTAGTTTATGAAATTACTAAAATACCCTCGATTTGTAAAATTATCGAAATACCCTCAGTTTGTGAAATTACCGAAATACCACTAGGTTGTAAAATTACCGAAATACCCCTGGTTTGCGAAATTACTAAAATACCCTCTATGGGTAAAGATACCGAAATACCCTCTAAGGGTAAAGTTACCGAAATACCCTCGACGGGTAAAATTACTAAGATGCCCTTACTGGGCGAAATGACCGTTTTACCCCTAACCGATTAAATGGCCGTTGTACCCTCGGGGTAGTACTAGTGTTGTATGTGTTAATTGTATGATTGATTATGTTTGAGATGCATTGCATACATGGATTAGTTATGAGTAGAATTATCAAATTACCCCTGTAGGGTAGGATTACCAAAACACCCTTATAGGGTAAAATGACTATTTTGCCCCTGAGGGTAAAAGACTAATTTTGTGGCATGATTTGCCTGTGATTGTATGACTGTGTTTTAACTGACTTGATTGTGGGCGTGTGTTTGATTTGCTATTAATATGTGTTGAAATGACTGTTACTAAGCATGGCCATTTTGCATACACGTGTAATGATTGAGCATGACATACACGACATACTGCATTGGGTTGGGTTATGCTTATGGAGGAAGTACTGTACTGGTGGCTATGCCACGTTATACTGATTCAGTGGCTCTGCCACGATATACTGATTTTAGTGGCTCAGCCACGATATACTGATTTTAGTGGCTCAGCCATGTATACTGTTACTGGCAGCTTTGCTGCGTTGATATTGGCAGCTCGATTGCACTCTTGGTGTGTAGGGCTGGGTGGGTTGACTTGGTCCCCACATAGTGTGTAGGGGTGGTACGAGTGGTGTGTTGGCTGGATCGGGATGGGATGCATCCTCATACTGTTGCATATCTGTTTATGAGATCTGTCACTGTACTGGGCTTAGGCCACTTGTTCTGTTATTGGTTTGGGCTAGGCCCAATTGATACTGTTATGGGCTATGACCCAAATAATTTTGTAGTGGGCTTTGACCCACGTATGCTCTGATCTGTACTGTACTGTGACTGTTGAAAGGGCTTTGGCCCAGACTGTTTAGGTTTCTGCTTTTGTATACTGACTGTTACTCTAGTAAGGGGATTACACACCGAGTTTTCATAAACTCACCCCATTTTTAACTGTGTAGGTAATCCCCAGCCTTAGACGGATTGGAGCTGCGAGGGACTCGGAGGTGACCACGCGTCCGATTGGCTTTAGAGTACACGTCCTATTTTTATTTTAGTTTAATTTTTTGGGTTATAAATTTTGTAATAAGGCCTTAAGATTTCTGAACTTTAAGTTTTGAGATTTTATTGATTGTTTTATAATTGCTAGAAGTAGAACACAATTTATCGAAAATAACTACTGTTTTTCAAAAAATCACGTTCTGCAACTGTTTTAAATTAAGCTTTCCGCAACAAACAAGGTTTTAAATATAATAATGTTTTCCAAGAATGATTTCTAATAAACCACGTTTTGAAAATAAACAAACGAAATCTGAGGTTTTGAATAGCAGAAAGTTTTAAGTTGTAAGAAGGGTTTCTAATGAAAGCATGGTTTTCAAAAAACTCTTCAATGTGACACGCCAGATTCGGGCCTAACTTCTAGGCTGGGTTTGGGGTGTTACACTAAAAGCAAGAAGGCTCATAGAGAATGCACTGTGCCCAATTTGCAAGAAGGAAGAGGAGACTGTGGCCTATCTATTTAAAGATTGTGCCTTCAAAAAAGTGGTGGGATAACCCCTCGACCACAAGTAGGGAGCAAAGTTGGAAGCAGTGGTTAGCAATAAAATTTGGAAGTAATAGTTAATAGGAATATTATTGGGAAATGTGCCTATTTTGTAGTAATCATGTAATTATTTTCTATTTATTTAAACAATTAATAAATAAATAAATTTAATTTTACATTTCATTGTTATGTCTTTTGTATTTATGTCTTTTGTAGTTTGCATGCATAGTAAAATTTTGACAAGCAAATATTAGCTCATTGATTGTCTAAAGTTTAAAGTGAAGATAAGTGGCATTGTAAAGAAAGTTTACATTGCGAGAAAGACAACTTACTTCAGTAGATAATCTAAATGAGCCTGTAATCCCGTAATAGAATCAAAGTGAGAATTTGATTCAAATACTGAGAAGGATTATTATGTCGTCTACAATTCGAATTGGGGAGATGGCTAGTCTTGGCTACTAGAGCAGTTGACTCCATGAGTAAAGACATAAATGTATTCATTAGTAGAATGATACATTGGACTAGACCCAAGATGAATTAATTCACTTGTACGTTCGTGGTGTGATTTACCTAAATCTTGAGTTAGTAACTAACCATGCGTATGCAACTCATGTGCTTTGATATAAGTGGAGCCTTATGCTCTAAAGATGATCGAACCCATAGATGGTATATTGGGTACATGAACGGTGTATGGCAATACTTCACTAGCAATAGTGGAATTCATAGCTCAATTAAAGAGATAATGATATCCTCTCATTGGCATTGTGCAGATTGATAAATATGGAATGTGGCCACGGGTTGAACGAGCAATTTATCACAATCATTTGTTGTCAGTTATCATATTAATCATTAAAAAAACAAAATGGTGACAATGAGATAAAATAGGATTGTATTGAGTGAATGAATTTAACTTAAAAGAATTAAGGATATCATATGAGGGTAACACACACATGACGAAGTCAGTGGACAAAGAAGTTGGATGAAATGTTTTCGTAAAGAGTATACAATAAGGAGTTTTCAATCATGGTACTTCTTGTGGATTGACTCCATGATTAAGTAATTTTGAATTATCAAAATGATGCTTCTGGACATAATTCCAATCACTGGAGCCTAATTGTATACGTCTGATTGGTCTCTCTATTAGCTCAACAAAAGCTCGATCGGGCTGCATTTGAATAAGAAGAATTCTACGATTTTGGGAATAATTTAATTGTGTTGGTTTATTCGACGTGGAATTAAATTAGGTGGTCATAAGAATTGTTCAACTAGAGGATTTGATTAAAGAATTTTCTTGAAAAATTAATTTGGAAAATGTAAGTGATTTTTGGAAAAATTAATTTTGATCAAGTAAAATTAAATTAATCAAATATATTAAAATTAATATGATATTTTTGGAAGTTAATTTTCAAGTCAGACAATTGGCCCAATGGGTAATTGAACTTGAAAATTAGACTTGAGATAGTAAATTAGGCCCGGGAGACCAAAATCGAGACTGTAACACCCTTAACCCGTATCCGTCGCCGGAACAGAGTTACGGAGTATTATCGGGACTTTCCAGAACATTTTCAGATAAATCATGTAAATAACTATTCACTAACCAAGATCATTCATAACGTCCCTTAGATGGACCCTCGAGGCCCAATACGAGCATTAGAATCTAGTCGGGACTTAATCGGTTACTCTAAAAAGTTTTTCGTGACATTTCAAAAATTTTCCAAGGTGTAGGGCTCACACGCCCGTGCTACAAGCCGTGTTTGATTTAGGGTGCTCTCTGACTTGAGCCACACGGCCATTCCACAACCCCGTGTACTAGGCCGTATGGTTAATTAATTCAATTTCAATTAGGTGCAGGTTTCACACGGCCAAGACAAACGTCCGTGTTAAAGGCCGTGTCTCCCACACGGATGAGACACATGCCCATGTCTCTGCCCGTATGCTCAATTCTAAGCATTATGTTTCTCAAAATTTAAGGTGCAGGGGACACACGGCCATGCCACACACCCATGGGGTTGGCCTTGTGTCAAACACGGTCTAGACACATGCCCGTGTGGACAAAATAAAGCCATTTCTAGCTTCCTTTCTCACCCAAAATCACAACAATGACTTGCACTTAAACTCACATTCAAATACCAACTATTTCAAGCATTCAAATCAAGCAAATTCTATCATTCAACATGGCATATCATTACATGCATGCATGTTTACTATCCTACCTTGGTTTAATTCATGTGTTAAACATGATTTAATCAACTACTTAACATATATATATATATAGCTACCATAGCATGACATTACATGTATATCAAAATAACTATTACTTGCCATTCCAATGCCTATACATTCCATTACAACCATAATTGATTTACCATACCTATCGACATAGGCCGATGGATAGTGTGAGTGATCTCCGTCGAGCTTCCAATTTACTCTAAATCAGGGGAAAATAAAATGGGGTAAGCATTGTATGCTTAGTAAGTTCGTATAACATGGTACTTAACTTACCATTTATTCTATTTTGAGGTAACTATGTAAGGCATATTCAATCAATTTGACCTCAAGCCCTACACACATCCTCATTGCCCTTGTTAGTCATATAATCCATAATAACATCAAGACATGTATGATCTCAACAACAATCAAGTTTCCAAGCACATAGGTATCCACAACATGTATTCATTTATCGTGTATAAATCATCTCTTATTATTACAAGTATAGTCTCATAATAGCTCATTTCGAGTTCAGATCATTTCATGTCAGGACCTTACTCATATTTTTCGAATATTAATGTCACACAAGTAGTAGTATACACAAGTTGTACGAGTCTATAATCAAGGATGAACTAATATTCATCAATCAAATTCCAAGTACAAATATCATCGTCTCATATTTTCATGTATCAATTATCACATATCATCATTTTCATGTATATAAGGTAGATACATGTAATAACTCATTTCTTATTCAAAATCTTCTCATGTCAAGAGTTTTACCCATTGAATTTATTTAGAATATCGATGGATACACCGGTATTACACCCAAGGTGTACAAATCAGGACTCATCAATTCATGTTCAGTGGTACCCATAAGGTACTACCTCATAGAGTACACTCTCGAGCCACACATGTAAACAACAGGATTACCAGTCCAGGCTAAATCCTTTTTATGACATATCTCTAAGGAGCTTGACCTAGATTACCCGTCCGGGCTAAATCTAATTCATAATATATACTCGAGAGGACCCACATCAGGATTAGCCGCCTGGGCTAAATCCTTTTAGAAATGAGGCCAATAGGATTACTTGTTCGAGCTAAATCCCTCTAGCAACAAACGCAGGGCCTAATTCATTTCGGGAAATCACATATCCATCGATTTTCCATTTTATTCAACCGAGATTTAAACATTTTTTTCTCAAGCATTATTGGGCATGAGATTATTTCATACATCCACAACATTCATATAATTCAAATAAACACATTTCACATTCATTTCAAGCATATAAGTAACATTTTTTTTCCGTTTATCCTTTATCGGGCATTGTCATTTAATCTAAACATTTTCATTTATCGGGCTTGATCGGATATGTAATCATTTCACATATTTATGAAATTTATACAATTTACGTAAACACAATCAATGCAAGCATGTAAATAAATACAATTTAGTTACACGAACTTACCTAGACAAATGTTCGTGTACATAAATCTACTAATCCGACATTTTCCTTGTTCTAACTCCGAATTTGGGTTGTTTGGATCTATATAAATAACTTTAATCGTCAATTTCATACATTTTATACTCATTGGGACTCAATTTACATTCTAGGCAAAATGTTTTCCCATAAATTCCATTTTCGTCCCTAGGCTTGAAAAATGAAACTTGTGCAAATTACTCCCTATTCCAAGCCTAACCAAAGCCCTTTGCAAAATTTACAACACATGTATTCATAAAATTTCAGAATTTTTTCTTCAATTTCACAAGTTTACATTTTAGTCCCTAAATCATATTTTCATCAAAAATCACTTTGTAAAAGTTATTTATCTATCAATAATCTTTCATTTTCTACCATAAATTTCTAATTTCAAGTATATAAATCCATGACCCATTTTTCATACCTTGATAACTTTTCAAATTAATCCCCCAAATAGATAGATTAGACTATCCTGATTCCAAAAATATAAAAATCATTAAAAACGGGACTTGATTTCATACCTTATTGAGCTTGAAAAGTTTTCATCCTCTCTCCTAGGATTTTCATGGAAATATTTTGGGAAGATGATATGATATTGTTTTCTTTTTCATTTAATTAAATTTTCATTTAATAACTTTTTATCTTTCCAATTTAGTCCTTAGCCTTTTTCTATAATTTCATGGATGAGTCACCAAGAAAAATCTACATACTTTTCTTAATGGTCTAATTACCATATAAGGACCTTATGTTTTGAATTCCATAGCTATTTGATCCTTATAGCTACGAGAATTCAACTTTTACATTTTATGCGATTTAGTCCTCGTAATTAAGCACTAAATCGAAAAAATTTCATACCAAATTTTTCACATGTCATATCTATCATAATACATGCCATATAATAAAATAAAAATAAACTTTATTTTCGGATAAGATTTGTGGTCCCGAAACCACTATTTCGATTTCACCGAATTTGGGTTGTTACAGAGACCAAGACCCAAAACTGGTCGAACTGGACCCAGTATGTGAAACCGGACCGACAGTTGAACTGGTGGCTAGACCGGACTGATCGGGTCGTCATTGACCCAAACCAAATTGATAGTAGCTGGACCGGCTCGGGGTGTCGTAAGGATGTTGCACCTGTATCAACGAACACAGCGGTGCCAGTGGCTGCGGTGACGGCGTCCTGGTGGCCAACGGCGTTGGTCGTCAGTGGTTGTGCAGTGGAAGAGTTACACTCCTACTAGGACTATACCAGAGAATTTGATTTCAAATTAATTATTCCAAAAAATAATATTATTTTAATAGTATTTAATTTAATACTTGTCTTAATAGTATTTTATTAATTTAATATTAAAGTGATTATCTTAATATTAAATTAAATTTAATGTTTATCTTATAGATAAACATTCTATTATTTTAATAAGATTTAATATTAAATTTAATCTAATATTTATATTGATAAATATTATATTAATGTAATATTAAAGTGATTAAGTTTAATCATAGTTGAACTCTCTAAACTCTCCCTATTTAAAGAGAGCCTTGGGTCATTATTTACAGACACTTGAATTCAAGAGAAAGTTGTAGAAAGAAAATTCTCTGAAGAGATTATTCCAGAAAATTTCTAGAGATATTTTTCTGATTTACAACTTGACCCAAAAGTTTAGAGAAACTTCAAAATTACCCTACTGATGATTTTTGTGAATTTTTTTTGATTCAAAGCGAGCCCACGCTCTGTAGACGTGAGCTTGAAGATAGCAGAGAAGACAACTCGGTCAAAGCGCTCCTAGACGAATAAAAAATGTACAATTTTGATTAACTGTTTATTACTTTAGATATCACAATAATTATCTTGTTTTTAATTTTATTTTAAAACTCTAGTTTTTCCTCAATTTATTTTTCACTACGTTTTCCAAACCCCCTTTTTCCAACAATTGGTATCATGAGCCAGGTTGTGTTCTATCTATAAGTATAAATAGATAATCAAACTAAATTTCTCTTCTTCTTGAATGATTTGATTATGTAACGCCCCGGTTTTCCATTAACTTCAGCTTTTGTAATTTCAAGACACAAATACCTATCTGCATTAGTGGTTGAGTGATTTGGGTGTGTTTGGGTGTGTTTGAGAGGTCCCAAGTTCAAGTCTCAACTTGGGTAAATTTTGGTATTTTTATGGATAAAACCCAAACTCTGGCTAATAGGCTTATAAATTAAAGTGTGTAAGTAATTAACAGAATGGGCCTACTGATCTGGTGGTTAAGTGGAGTGTTGGAAGTGTGGGTGGCCCTGTGTTCAAATCTCGGTGTGAGCATTATTTTTGGCTATCACGCCCAAAGAGTTTGTGTTTGATTGAAAATCTGACAGTAAGGAGAGATTTTGGGAGATGATAGGGGGAATATCAGAAAATCTGTTCAGTTTTCCCCTTCCCAACAAAAACAAAATTTCGGCATCCTCCTTTTTGCCAAATTCCTCTACCGTTTCCTTTTTTTTCCCTAGCTTGCTGCCATTTTTTTCCTTTTCCCATCGACACCAACATCCCCGTGGGTGGTTAGTATGTAATCGGTAAGTCAAGAGGTACGTTATGATTTGTTTTGGGTATAGTATTGGAGTATTAAATGTTTAACTTTTTGACTGGGGGACAATCAAGGAACTGTGGACTGCTTTTCGGGGGTTTTAGCAGTGGGAAACCATTGTCGTTCGTTAAAGGTAAGGTTGCTGGTAAGTTGCGGGAAAATTTCCTGTCATAACAACTTGGATTAAGTTACTGAAATTGGGTTTTCAATTGTCGAATATAGGTTTTAGAGTGCTCGAGAGTGGTTACGTGTCGAAATCCAGCCAATTGTGTACTCGAAAATGCAGAAAACAAGGTTTCAGCGAAAGCCAAAAACCCTTCTGTCAACGCCACACGAGCGTGTGGTCGCCTGTGTTGTAGGCCGTGTGCAAGACTGTAAGTCACCATACGGCTGTGCGCTGTGAGGACCGAGCGAGGCCGTGTGCGACACATGGGCTCGACCAATTGAGCCGTGCGGGCCACAATGGTGAACCGCACGGGCGTGCGGGATTCTGGGCCAGGCCGTGTGATCCACTCGGCCAAGGCCAATTTGGGCCGTGTGGGCTACACGGGCAGGCCACATAGGCGTGTAAGCCCATATTTCTGAAATGTTCTGTAAGGTTACACGGGTCGCTTAAGTCGACTGTGGACCTACCGTAGTGTCGGTAAGCAATACTTGGACCCTTAAAGGAATGATCTGTCTGTCTAATTTCTGTACTAAGCATGTATGCTGATCTGAATATTTATGTATGAGTTTTAATTTCATAATAGCATGTCATTCTTGTATGCTGCATTGCATCGGGGTGGGTTGATTATGATTGGAGGAAGTATCTGAAAGGCTCTTAAGCCTTTTATCTGGCAGCTCAGCTGCAAATCTCTGATTATGTGCTGCATTCGGTACAACATGGTGTGTAGGGCTAGGTAGGTTGATTTAATCCCCACATGGTGTGTAGGGTTGGACGAAGTTGGTGTATAGAGGCTGGTGGGTAGGACTCTATTTTCTGTATATTTTGTTTGAAATAGGCCAAGACCCTGTAATATGTCTGATTCTGTATTTGAGTGGGCTAAAGTCCACACTGTTTCTGTAATGGGCTTCGACCCGAACTATGAATTTCTGTTTGTTTTCTGATATGACTGTGTGTATGTTTTCTGTGGGGATTACACATAGAGTTTGCGAAAACTCACCCTTTCTATTTAATCTGTTTAGGTCATCCCCAGCAGTAGACAGATCGGTGCAGCGGAGGACTCGGCGGGGACCACGGTTCTGGACACTTATTTCCGGTTTATTTTTAACTATGATTTGATTATAATTAGGTAAATTTCATGTACTAAGGCCTTTACAGATTTTCACTTAAATTTGGGATAATTATTTTATGAACTGCTAGCAGTAGGACAAGACTCGAGTTTTCAAAGTAAACAAATGTTTTATAAAAAACACACGAATTCGCAAATTACTTTTAAAAAGCTTCCGCAACGTATAATGTTTTGAAAATGGTCAATAAATTATTAAATGACATGTTTTGACGAAAGCATAAGATATTTACAAATTGTTTTAACGTAGTTAAGTTTTCCAAAGCACTATCATGTGACGCCGCTAGATTCGGCCGTAACGTCTAGGCCGGGTTTGGGGTGTTACAGATTATATAAAAAGAGACATTCTTTAGATCTTATGCATCTTTTGAGTTATATATGGGAATTGATGCGATATTATATATTTGTTGTATAATTATTTTTTTCGAGATTGTGGTTCTTAGGAAATAGACTATGGACTATCATCTCCACGTAGGGATATCTTTTTTAAAAATTCATAGAATTCTTGTGAGCTAGAAACAAAAAGAGGACTTAAATGTAATTCTTTCAACAGGAGTCCATGATGAGGAAAAGATGCGATGGCGGTTGAAGACCTAAGGAATGCCTTGGGGTGAAAATTTATATAATTTTATTTTTCGATTTATTTTCTAGAAATAGAACCATGGCTGGCAATTTTATTTTAATTACCTATCTCATTATATATCTGTTTTATAATTGTTTATAATATTTATATTATGTAATGTTATAATTGTGATATATATATATATATATATGAGATGGTCCACAATGGATCGATTAAAAATAAGAAGTGTGGTAATGAGAAAATACATGTGTTGTATTGCTCTATTCACTTTTTTAGGTAATTTGATAACGGTGAGAAGTGTGGTAATGAGAAGGTGTGTGTCTAGGATTGGCTCTGGCTAGGAAAGACTTGGTTTTTAAGCGGTCAATTTTGACTCACCTCTCTTTCTTGGGACCCTACCTGGTGCACGTTTCACATTCACTTCTTTGGTTTTTCTCTTAAAAGAAAAACTGTGGAGAATCAAAATTGTTTGTTTTAAGATTGATTGATTATTATGAATGGATATTATTTCCATAGCATGCCATGCATATATTGGAAGCATGTAAATTAGATTAGGTAAGAATACCACTAGGACTATTGTATGATCATTCTTGAAATTTAGGATTAAAACCTTGCGTGTTTTTAAAATATTGAGTGGGAGAAAGTCCTTGAACAAGACCTACGGCCTCCATTGATGGTCCCTAAGTGATAGCATGATAAAGTTTTGAGCCGGTTCCTACCCTGGCTGCACCCCAAGGTAAACTTTGCCATGTGCATTCACTAGATGAGATTTCCTTTTAAAGAAAACTAGTTATGCATGACTTTCAGAGAGATTGTCCCAAGATTACTCACAAATGAAAGCATGTTGTTACACACTCAACATCATCTCTTATTAAATAGTTTCCCAAGAAACGATATTTAACCTAGAGATGATGGCCAAACGTTAAACAATTATTAGTTTGGGTGGAGTCTTAAGAATTAAGATTCATGAACTGATTGGATGTAATCCATATTCTTGCTAGTTAATCATGGGACCTAAGGCGACATGGTTGATAGTGTGAGAATGATCGTAGCAACGGAATTTTTTTGAGGTTTTAATACAAGACGCGTGCATCATACTGCATTCTTGATATGTTGCTGAAATGAAAAATTCTTAATACAAAGATAGTAATTAGTGAAATCTTTATTTTTTTCAGTTCAAATATGTCTCCTACTCCTATTATTAGCATTCTTACTGAGAATAAATTAAATAGGGATAACTTTCGAGAATGGAAACGAAACTTGCTGATAGTTCTCAGCTATGAGAAACACAAATTCATTCTTGACGAAACATGCCCTCTTGAAGCTCAACCCAAAGCGAGAAATCGCTAGAGAGATTTTAACTCGATTGTTCGATGCTATATGTTAGCAAGCATGAGTAACGTGTTGCAAAAGTAACACGAGAATTTCCATACTGCCAAAGAGATCATGAAAAATTTGGAGGATTTGCTCGGAGGCCAAGTCACATTGGCTCGACAATCCGCTATTACAAATTTGATGAATTCTCAACAGAAAACCAGCACTTCAGTCAAAGAACATATGCTTAAGCTTATGAGATTCTTTACAGAAGCGGAGGACAACAGGGTTGAACTAGACATGAACACTCAAATTGAAGTAGTGTTCAAATCCTTAACCAAAGAGTTTACTGATTTTAAGGCCACCTACAACTTGGGAAACAAGGCACTTACCTTGACTCAACTCATGAAGGAATTACAATCCTATGAGTTGATGCTGAATGGTGGTAAGCCGGTTCAAGAGAAACCTGAGGCAAACTTAGCTGTGGGCCCTTCATCCTCTAAGGGGAAATAGAAAGCTAAGGGAAAGAAGAAACTGACAAAGTCTTTGATTCCACCTAGTGTGGATAGGAAGAAGGCTAAGAAGTCAAAAGATCCTAAAAAGATCAAATGTTTCTTTTGCAATAGGAAAGGGCATTTCAAATCAAACTGTAAGGAGTATTTGGATTGCCTAACTAAAAAGGTCAAAGGTATGAAACTCTTTGTAGTTGAAGCTTGCTTAATGGAAGAATCAATTGACAATTGGGTTATTGATTCTGGAGCCACTAACCATGTCAGTTATAACACCCTTAACCCGTATCTATCGTCAAAATAGGGTTACAGAGTATTACCAGATTTTACAGTATAAACAAATAGAATTTCAAACATTTCATAACGTATCAATCAAAAGTCATACATACTGTCCCTTATACGAGCCCTTGATGCCCTAAATACATGTTAGAAACAAGTTAGGACTAAAACGGGAACTCGGAGAATTTTTCGAAAAACATTGAAAATTTTCAAAGCTACAAGGGTCACACAGTCGTGTGGCCGGGCCGTGTGATTCACACGGCCAAGAGTCACGCCCGTGTATTAGGCCATGTGGGCATTCGAAATAGGGACACACGATCGTGTCCCAGCCCATGTATCTCATTGACTTGGGCCACACGACACACCCGTGTGTCATGCCGTGTACCCTTCGAAGTAATCTCACACACCCGTGTGCCAGGCCATGTGCTAGGCCGTGTAACAGCTTGACTTGCAATCCTTTGAAACCTACAGGGGACACACGGCCGTGTCACCTAGCCATGTGTCATACACGGCTGAGACATACGCCCGTGTCTTTGTCCGTGTGGACAAAAATAGGCCATTTTACAAGCCACATTTCTCGCCAAATTTGGCATCCACCTACAATCAACATTGTGCATATAAACAAGCCATATAAAGGCATCCAAAACAACCAAAATCAAGCCTTAAACATGTAGTATATTCACATACAACCAATATGCAAACATGTATAATCAAGTACACCATTAAACCAAATAAGATAATAATTTACCAAGCCATTTTGCATCATTTCATACCACTTAGTCTACCTATCAAAACATACCAAACTTCTTAAATGTTACCAAATAAGCCATTCCAAGCTAGCATCAATATACATATATTCTTTCCATAACAAAGCACCAAATCACACCAAATTATAAAACATATATCATAAGCATATTCAACTACCAATTTACCTTTCATCATTCAACCATAAATCAAGCCACACATCAATCATATAAGGCAATTATGCACAAACCAAAATGTGCCAAAACACAAGCCAAATAAGTGGCCAATCTCAACAAAATACATATAGGCTAACATCAACAAAAATAACCTATGAAAGAGCATCCCATTATTAGCTCTCATGAGCTTCCTGTTATATGATTCTTGTGAGCTTCCCGTTAATAGCTCTTCGAAGCATCCCATTTGGTTGTGATCCCACATGTGTTGTGGGCACACCATAGCTCTTATGAGCATCCTAATATATGGCTCTTTGGAGCTTCCGGATTAAATGCTCTTTCATGAGCTCTCCGATTATTTAACTCTCTAGAGCTTCCCGATATTGGCTCGCTTGAACCTTCCCGATATTAGCTTGTATGAGCATCCCGTTAATGGCTCTCTAGAGCTTCTCGTTACATGGCTTACATGAGCTTCACGTTATATGGCTCGAAAGAGCTTCCTATTTATGTGCTCGTAAGAGCATTACTTGTAACACCCCTAACTCGTATTTGTCGTCGGAACAGGGTTATAGAGTATTACTAGAGTTTTCAGAATAATTACAGATAATTCATGTTAATTATTATTCATTTACAAAAGTGGTCATATTTTCCCTTGAATGGACCCTCGAGGCCTAATATAAACATTGGAATTGATTTGGGACTAAATCAGGAACTCAGAGAATTTTTCGTAAATTTTAAAAATTCTCCATGATGCAGGGCACACACGCCCGTGTGATCATATGACACGCCCGTGTCACAGGCCATGTCCGACCCCGTGTAACTCTCTAACTTGCACCACACAGCTAGCCACACGCTCATGTGCTAGGCCGTGTTGTTAATCAAAATTTTTAAAATTAGGTGTAGGTTTCACACGGCCAAGACACACGCTAGTGTTCTAGGCTGTAAAACACACACGGTTGAGACACACGCCTGTGTGCTCAATTTTGAGCATTCTGTTTCTCAAATTTAAGATGCATGTAACAGCCCGATTTTGGGGCTAGTCGGAATAGTGGTTTCGAAACCACTAATCTGAGGTCAGAGAAAATTATTCTAATAATATTTTATGGGTTATAGCATGATTATATGAGTGCATAAAAATTTTGGTGCATTAATTTTAGTGATTGTATGCTTAATTTTGTAAAAAAGGACTAAATCGCATAAAGTGTGAAAGTTTTATTCTACTAGCTAAAGGTGTCAAATAGCTATAGAATATTAAATTGGAGGTCCTTAATGTGCAATTAGGCCTTATTTAGGGTGATGGCCGGCCATAAGGACAAAGAAATGACATAGTCAAGGTTAGGTGAAGGATTTGGTGACTTAATTGATTTTTAATCATAAAATAAAGAAAAGTTATCATCTTTCCCATTTTTTTCTTCTTCTTCCACCGAAAATATCAACAAGAATAGGGGTTTGGAAGCTTAAAAATTTCCAGCAACTTCAACCTTTGCTAGTAAGTGATTTTTGTGATCATTCTTGTTAATTTTTATACTTTTGGGACCCTTGTAGCATTATCTAGCTAATGAGGGGACTATTTTGCAAAATGGTTGAGAGCCTAGGGTTTTGCCATGAAAAAATTCATGTTTTTTGCTGAATTTTTATGGAAGAAAATGAACATTGGTTGTTAAATAAACAACTTTTGTGAAAGGGGTTTCCATGAAAACACCTAAATGGACCTTTTTGTAAAAGTTGTAAAATAGGTAGTAAATGTATGAAGTAATTGGAATTGTGAGTTGCTATAAGCTTATTATATGTTTTTCTAGGCTTGGTGAGTAAGGAAAATTTGATGAAAATCGATTTACGAGCCTAAGGGCAAAATTATAATTTTGTGAAAGTCTAAGGGCAAAACAGTAATTTTGCCAAAGTAGAAATTTTAAAATGTCTTGATTTATGTGATGATTAAATAAGTGAAATTTTCATAATAGATCAAGAAACACAAAGTCCGGACCGAAATCGAGGAAAGAACAAGGTGGTGGACTAAATCGAACAAATATACATATTTTGGTACCGAGATAAGTTTGTGTGTAATAAAGCTACATAATGTTATTATGTTTTTAAAATGCTTGATAGCATGAGAAATGTATATTATCTCTATGAAATTGGTTAAAGATGTCTCGATGAAAGTATGATGAAATTTTGTTAAGACGAAGTCCCGGTTGAACCTTAGGAATAACAAGGATACCATTGTCACGACATGAGATTAAGGAGGTCCCGTATAAGACCATGTCTAGGACATGGCCTGGGCACCGAAAGGAGATCCCGTATAAGGCCATATCTGGGATATGACATCGGCATCGAGCAGTAATTTCGTGTAAGACCACGTCGAGGACTTGGCTTCGGTATGTAATCATGTAAGACCATGTCTGGGACATGGCATCGATATACGATCTCGTGTAAGACCATATCTGAGATATGGAATTAGCATCGAGATGTGATCCCATGTAAGACCATATTTGGGATATGGCATTGGCATCGTATTACGTGTATGATGATTCTTGCGTATCCTCAAGTATTCCAAGTGGTTCAATGGGATAAGGAGTTAAGTTTATGTTGAAGATGAAATTAGTGCTAAAGTTATGTGATGACGTGATACAGGTACTTGTGAGTAACTTACGAGAAATGTGTCTGATATGTGATATGTGATTGGTAAGAGTAAGGATGAGTAAGTTATGGCAATGTTCTTGAGAATTTGTGTTATTACTCAATGTAATGTATGGATGTTATCATAAGCCTTTTTGTTTCTATTTATTTCATGCAAACTTACTAAGCTTTATGCTTACCCCTCTCTTTTCCATTTCTTATAGTATTGCCAAGCTAGCTCGGGGATCGAAGGAAGTCAGAGGCTCAATCACACTATCAATTGGAACATTTGGTATAGTTAGACTTATCTTTTTGAGTATGGCATGTATAGGGACTTAGTCTTTGTAAAGTGTCATATTATTTTGGCCATATGTGTTGGCTTAATTTGGAGATGAATTCATTTTGTATAAGGCCATAATTGATGGCTAATTATTATTATTAATATATGAAAATGATGATGTTTATCATGTATGTGCAAATTGCATGGTTGAGTAATTGGTATAGATATGCATGAATAAATAGGTTGCTTCATGTGGCTTATGATGATGCAAGTAGGGATGGTAGAAAGGGGTTTGGTAAATAGCCTTGTTCTTATCCATACGGGTAGACACATGGGTGTGTGTCTAGGCCGTATGTGACACACGGTCTACCCCATGGGCTTGTGGTTTGGCTGTGTGTTCCCCTATATTTTAAGTTGGCAAAACAGAATGCCCAGTAGTAACCAAACGGGCTGAGACACGGCTGTATGTCTCAACCGTGTGGAAGACACGATCATGGGACATGGGCGTGTGCCCAGGTCGTGCGAAGTCTGCACCTGAATTTAGAAATTTAATTTGCCACACGGTCTAAGAACACGGGCGAATGCCCTGGTTGTGTGACCTTATTAGGTTGATGACGTTAGAAACAGAATGTCCAGGTTTTTGCACATGGGATAAGACACGGGCATGTCATGGCCGTGTGAGGGACACTGGCCATGGACACGGGCATGTGTCAAGCCGTGTGACAACCCCTGTAGGTTCGAATTGAGATGATAAATCCACACGGGCGTGGGACACAAGTGTGTCCCTATATGCTTAGGTCGTGTGAATCACACGATCTGTCAACATGGCCATGTTATCAAGTCACACGGGCGTGTCACACTTCCACACAGGCCTGTGCCCCTATTTTTAATAACATTTTCCAAGGTTTTCCAAAGAACTCGATTTGATCTCGAAACGTCTCTAAGATGTGTTTTGCGCCTCGTAGGCCTATATTAAGGATATTAAGAGGAAGTTTGAAAAGTTTTGAATTTGAACGGACTTTATGATTCGGAATTGTATGTATGCATGTGTTTAAGTTAGGTAACGCCTCGTACCCTGTCCCGATGTCGGATACGGGTAAGGGGTGTTACAATGCAGGGGACACACGGCCTAATCACACGCCCATGTACCAGGCAGTGTGTCACTCATGGTCAAGACACGCCCGTCTGTCAACCCATGTGGACAAAATAAAGCTATTTCTAGCTTCATTTCTCACCCAAAACTTTTCCATGAACCTATATCAAAACTTACATGCAAATACCAACCAATCCAAGTATTGAATTCAAGCAAATTCTAACATTTATTGTAACACCCCTAACCTGTATCCGTCGCCGAAATAGGGTTATAGAGCGTTACCAAAAATTTTCAAAACATTTACAGACATTTCATGTTAATCACTATTCATTCACCGAGATTATACACAACGTCCCTTAAATGGGCCCTCGAGGCCCAATATGAGCATTAGCAACGAATCGGGACTAAATCGGGATCTATGAGAATTTTTCGTGAAATTCCAAAATTTTTCTTACATACAGGGCCCACATGCTCGTGTGGTCTGGGGTACACACGCCTGTGTCCTTAACCCGTGTAACTCTCTAACTTCTAAGGTATGAAGAAATTGAAGTCATACGACCAAGTCACACGCCCGTGTACTAGGCCGTGTGGCGAATTTCTATTTTCAAAATTAGGTGCAGTTTTCACACGGCCGTGTAACACGCCCGTGTTCAAAGCTGTGTCTCCCACACGGTTGAGACACACGCCTATGTCTCTGCCCGTGTGCTCGATTTTGAGCATTCTGTTTCTAAAATTTTAAGGTCCAGGGGACACACGGCCTGGCTACACACCCATGTACTCAATCATGTGTGTGTGTCACACACGGCCTAGACACACACACGTGTGTCTACTCATGTGGACAAAATGAAGCCATTTATTGGCTTCATTTTCTCACCCAATTTTTCCAACAACCTACACCAATATTTGCATATACATACCAGCCAAATCAAGCATTAAAACCAAGCCTAAATTAACATCTAACATGACATAATATCACATGAAATTCATGTTTATAACCATACTCTGAGTGCATATTCAAGATAAACATACTCTATTCATCCACATTTAACACATAAGCATTAATCATGAGATAACTTATAAACATACCGAACAAATCATTACTAGCCATTCCAATGGCTATATTACAAAACATCACTTACTAGTCTTCATTTGGCCAACTAAGCCTAAATATGTCATTATACCAAAATGAGATTTCTAAATATACCAAAAAGGAGATAGTGGATAGTGTGATTATGCTCCGATCAATCCTCCAACCTTCGCGAGCTTACAAGCACTATAAAACGAGGGAAAATTAAATGGGGTCAGCATTTTCATGCTTAGTAAGTTTGTATAACGGGAAATAAACTTACCGGTTATATTTATTAATACAAGCATACATAAAACACAGTCCATAAATTTTGGGTAAGTTACTTAAGCACATACACTTATTCAAACAAGTTAGTCACATAATCTCATAAGAATATCAAGTAGACATAGATGAGCTCATTACATACAAACTTCCATTAATTCTACCTTTCCATATTTCAAGAGTATTTTTCGTTGAACTAATGAGATTTCGATGGATGTTCGAGTAGTATTTTCACTTGCAAAAGAACTCATTAGGGCACATTAATAAAGGCACACTCTTGAGCCACATTTTTATAACAGGATTACCAGTCCAGGCTAAATCCCATCCGTAGCATTTGCTCTAGAGAGCTTAATTTGGATTACCCATCCGGGCTAAATCCAATCTATAATATATGCTCAAGAGGGCTTACATTAGGATTACCCGTCTGGGCTAAATCCTTTATACAACATGTGTAATGTTATTCTCGTCCGTGAATATCACCTTACTCCGTCGAATCTCAACGTTCAACCGGAACATGACAATTTGTCCTCATTTCACAACTTATGATTATTTCATTATATATATCGTCTCATACATATCAACACAATCATACAATTCAATTCAAGCATTTAACATACATATTTAAGTTACATGAACTTACCTTGAAAATGGTTCGTTTTTGAACTTCAACTAATCCGAAACCTTTTGTTTCCCTCGATCTAGTTCAGTAGTTGGTCTTTCCGGACATATATGAATAAATTTAACTATTAATCTATCACATTTCATATACATTTGCATTCAATTACATATTAGGCAAAATTACCATTTTGCCCCTACTTTTTTCAAAAGTTCCAATTTCGTTCCTAGGCTCATAAAAATGAAATTCATGCAATCTAGTCCTCTTTCCAAGCCTAACCTAAATTTAATAACAATTTTTACAGCACACACTTTTCAAAAATTTCAAAATTTTTCATGGGTTTACCACTTTTTCATTTTAGTCCGTAAATCAAGTTTTCATCAAAAATTGCTTTGTAAAAGTTGTTTATCTATGAACAACCTTTCATTTTCTACCATAAATTTCTAATTTTCAACTTATTCATCCATGACCCAAATGTCTTACCTTGATAACTTTTCAAATTAATCTCATAAATAGAGAGATTAGACTATCCCGATTCTAAAAATATAAAAAAAAATTAAAAACAAGACTTGATTTCATACCTTTTTAAGCTTGAAAAGTCTTCTTCCTCTCTCCTAGGGTTTCCATAGAAAAATTGGGGAAGATGATATGAAAATAGATGATTATTTCTTTTTATTTAATTAACATCTTTTAATTTTTGTGATTTCCAATTTAGTCCCTTGCCTTTTCTAATTTTTCCATGGATGAGTCATTAAAATATCTACTAACTACTCTTCAATGGTCCAATTACCATATAAGGACCTTAACTTTTGAATTCCAGAGCTATTTAATACCTATAGCTACTAGAATCCAACTTTTGCAATTTATGCAATTTAGTCATTTACCTAATTAACCACACAATCGATAAACTTTTCGTATCAAAATTTTCATGTGACCTTCCTATCATAATACCAACCATAAAATAAAATAAATTTTTATTTTTGACACGGATTTGTGGTCCCGAAACCACTGTTCCAATCTCACCAAAAATGGGCTGTTACATTTAATATGTTATATCATTATATGCACACATATTTATAATCTTACCTTGGTTTAGTCTACATGTTAAACATAATTTAATCAACCATACTTAACATATATGTAGCTACCATAGTATGACTTTATAAGTATATCAAAACAAGCCATTACTAGCCATTCCAATGGCTAGATTACAAAAACATATTCAAGCCAACAATGGCCAAGTTAACCTATACATGCCATTGAACCAAAATAAGTTTACTAATTATACCAAAACAAACTAGTGGATAGTGTGATGATGCTCCAACCGATCACCAACCTTCTCGAGCTTTCGAGCACTATAAACAAAGAAAGTAAAACCTACTAAGCATTATATGCTTAGGCAGTTCGTATAACAGGAACTAAAACTTACCAATCACATTTAACAACATTAAGCATTCAATAACATGCTTTTCATCAATTCGGCAAATTTACCTAAACAAACATACACTCAATCAAGCAAGTTAGTTACATAAATTTCATATATACATCAATAAACATTAATGAGCTCATCATGCTATATTCTTGCAAGACATTATTCATTTCATCTCATAATTCTAATATCATGTCAAGTATTTTATCCGTTGAATCATTGAAAATCCGATGAATATTCAGATAGTACACCCGAGGTGTACAATTTAATGACCCGTCAATTCATATTCAGGAGTACCCATTAAGGCACTTAATCAGAAAGCACACTCTTGAGCCACATATCATATAACAAGATTACTTGTCCAAGCTAAATCCTGTTTCCAACATATGCTCATAAGAGCTTATTCAGGATTACCCGTCTGGGCTAAATCCTATCTGTAACATATGCTCAAGAGGAATTATATCAAGATTACCAGTCCAGTTTAAATCCTTTCTATAATGAGGTCAATAGGATTACTCGTCCGAGCTAAGTCTCATCAATAATAAATGCAGGACCTCATTCAATAAGGGTAATCACATTTATCCATCGAAATCCAATATTCAAATGGAACTTAACACATTTCAAACAGTTTCAAGCGTGTATTCATTTCTTATATTGTAACATCCAAATAATTCATATAAATATAAATCACATTCTATACAAATACAACTGGTCGTGTCTGTCAGAGTTTTAAATTTATATAAAGAGAATGATCGAACCTGGAAACTAACTATGACAACGACTGAGGCAAGTGCACCTATCGAACAGTAGTATAGCTTAGGCAAGACTGGATTGTCGAACCCAAAGGAACTAAAAGTACTAATACTAACTTTCTTTTTATTATCTAGCCTAAAATAAGTGAAGTTGTTGTTTAACCTAAATTTAACTAACTACTAAGCTAAAGGCGCAAAGACAAAAAGAATGAATTGGAGAAATACTGTTAGGAAAACTCAGTTGATTAAGACGATACCCTTAGGAAGAATCCACCTAGACTTCACTTGTTATCTAACACTGAACCAGACGATTTATTCACTTGACTTGATCCGTAAGATTCCCTAAGTTATATTAAACCCTCTCTCGAGGCGAATAACGTCTAACCCTAGGTTGATTAATTGAAATCTCTTTCTAATTAAAACCCTTAGAATCGCATTAACTCGATCTATGGACTCCCATATTAGGTTTCACCCTAATCCGGCAAAATCTCGTCACCTTATCTCTTGGTGCGCGATCAACTCCGCTTAGCTATGCTAGATCTACTCTTAAGCAGGGACTTTTGCTCCACCACCTAAGCACATCCAACTTGAATCAATATCCCGAAAATATTAACACAAGAATTAAGCACACATAATTAAGAACAAATCAAGTATTTATCATATAGTTCAGAAAACAATAACAAGATCTGTCTTAGGTTTCATCCCCTTCAGATATCTGAAGGGTTTAGTTCATAACAATAAAAGAAAACATCTCAGAAGAAAAGATAACACAAAACATAAGAAATCCCTAAACCCCCTGAAGGAATTGAATGAGAGATCTGCCGTCTTGAATAGAATTCTGGCTTCTTGAGATGGATCAACTGACCTTTTCGGCTTGGCTTATTAGCCTAGCTAACCGCCCCGACAGAGGGCTTCTGCCGAACTCCCCGCTTAAGTTGCCCCATTGGGTGTTTATATAGACTGTGAGATGCCTTACTTGGCCCCTAAGTATCCTAATTCAAGTAGAATTCCTACTAGGGTGTTTGAATGGGCTTTGGAATGTGTTTCTTTGCCTCCAAGTATCCTATTCTGAGTGAAACTCTTCTTTCTGACGGCAGGGACACGCCCATGGCACACGACCGTGTAAGTCATGGCCAGGCCGTGTTTGAGACTATTGAGTGAGGCACGACCGTGTGGATTGGGCCCAGGCCTTTTGGATTTCGTGATATGGCCCATTTTCTCTGTTTTGGGCTCATTTTTCATTCTTTTTGTCATTCGGTGCTCTCCTGAGTATAAAACATGAAAACAAAGGATTAAGAGCACCAAATTATACAATTCAGGGATTAAATCATCCAAAAGCATGCTAAATGTGGGCCTAAAATATGTTACTATTAGGGTTTATCAAGTACCCCCACACTTAAGCTTTTGCTTGTCCTCAAGCAAAATTCTCAACTCACAATTAAAACGGCCTTCCTAGATTCATAATAATCATTAATAAGGCTTTATCATAATTTAGAGATAATTTATACATGGATAATTCAACTCAAAGAGTCCTAAAGATTCAAACAATCAAAGTCATACATTTATAGCCTGAAAACGTTAGGTGTTTCCCCTTACTTGAATAATTACCTCTGATTCAAAATCGACAAGAGTTGACATCCTCACTAAAGATTCACTCAAATCACTCGAAGTGTTTAAGGTTCAAAATTAAGCACTCAATAGTCAAACATGAAAAGTTAATCCCATAGGCTTGCCTGAAAATCAAATCTCCACCACTGTAAAATGAGATGGTACATAGATCAAAAGGTCTTTAACAGGGTTGTAATGAGGGTTAGGTTAAGGGTTGGATATAGGCTGAATTAGAGGGTTAAAATCGAGATTGAATTGACAATTTACCTAACTAGAAAAATGAATTGATTCTAAGTAATTACAACAATTGAGGCAAGTGCACCCATCGAACAGTAGTATAACTTAGGCAAGACCGGATTGTCGAACCCAAAGGAACTAAAAGTACTAATACTAACTTTTTTTATATTATCTAGCCTAAAATAAGTGAAGTTGTTGTTTAACCTAAATTTAACTAACTACTAAGCTAAAGGCGCAAAGGCAAAAAGAATGAATTGGAGAAATACTATTGGAAAAACTCAGTTGATTAAGACGATACCCTTAGGAAGAATCCACCTAGACTTCACTTGTTATCTAACACTGAACCAGACGGTTTATTCACTTGACTTGATCCGTAAGATTCCCTAAGTTATATTAAACCCTCTCTCGAGGCGAATAACGTCTAACCGTAGGTTGATTAATTGAAATCTCTTTCTAATTAAAACCCCTAGAATCGCATTAACTCGATCTATGGACTCCCATATTAGGTTTCACCCTAATCCGAAAAAATCTCGTCACCCTATCTCTAGGCGCACGATCAACTCCGCTTAACTATGCTAGATCTACTCTTAAGCAGGGACTTTTGCTCCACCACCTAAGCACATCCAACTTGATCAATATCCCGGAAATTAACACAAGAATTAAGCACACATAATTAAGAACAAATCAAGTATTTATCATATAGTTCAGAAAACAATAACAAGATCCGTCTTAGGTTTCATCCCCTTCAGGTATCTGAAGGGTTTAGTTCATAACAATAAAAGAAAACATCTCAGAAGAATAGATAAAACAAAACATAAGAAATCCCTAAAACCCCCTGAAGGAATTGAAGGAGAGATTCACCGTCTTGAGTAGAATTCCAGCTTCTTGGGATGGATCAATTGGCTATCTTCGAGTGATTCCCACAAATCTGACCTTTTCGGCTTGGCTCCTTGGCCTAGCTAACTGCCCCGACAGAGGGCTTCTATCGAATTCCCCACTTAAGTTGCCCCATTGGGTGTTTATATAAACTGTGAGATGCCTTACTTGGCCCCTAAGTATCCTAACTCAAGTAGAATTCCTACTAGAGTGTTTGAATAGGCTTTGGAATGTGTTTCTTTAACTCCAAGTATCCTATTCCGAGTGAAACTCTTCTTTCTGACAGTAGGGACACGCCAATGTCACACGCCCGTGTCACACGCCCGTGTAAGTTGTGGCCCATTTTTACATGCTCAGGCCATTTGGATTTCGTGATATGGCCCATTTTCTCTGTTTTGGGCCCGTTTTTCGTTCTTTTTGTCATCCGGTGCTCTCCTGAGTATAAAACATGAAAACAAAGGATTAAGAGCACCAAATTACACAATTCAGGGCTTAAATCATCCAAAAGCATGCTAAATGTGGGCCTAAAATATGTTACTATTACGGTTTATCAACATCATATTTACATGCTCAATTAATTTACACGAACTTACCTCGATAATAGTTCGTACAAGAAAATGTACTAATCCAAAGCTTTTTCATTTCCTCGATCTAGCTTCAAATTTAAGTTATCCGGATCTATATGAATGAATTTAATCATCAACTTCTCACATTTCATATTCATTTGAACTTAATTTACATCCTAGGCAAAATTACCATTTTGCCCCTAAACTTTTCATAAATTCCAATTTTGTCTCTAAGTTGGGAAAATGAAATTCATGCAATTTACTCCTTATTCCAAGCCTAATCGAAATTTAAATATAAAATTTATAGCACATGTATTCTATAAAATTCATAATTTTTCTTCAGTTTCACAACTTTACAATTTAGTCCCTAAATCATGTTTTCATCAAAATTCATTTTGTAAAAGTTGTTTATCTATCGACAACCTTTCATTTTCTACCATAAATTTTAAATTTTAGCATATTCATCCATGACATAATTTCTATACTTCGATAGATTTTCAAATTAATTCACCAAATGGATAGATTAGACTATCCCGGTTTCAAAAATATAAAAATTACTAAAAACGGGGCTTGAATACTTACCCAATTAGGCCGAGAAAGCTTGTTTTCTCTTTCCTAGTGTTTCCATGGAATATTTGGGGAAGAAGATGATAATAATATGATGATATTTCTTATTTATTAATTTATCATCTTTTAATTTTATTACTTTCCAATTTAGTCCTTTGCCTTTTTTAATTTTTCCATGGTTGAATCATCAAAAATATCTACTAACTTTTCTTTAATGGTCTAATTACCATATAAGGACCTCATGTTTTGAATTCCATAGCTATTGATCCTTCTATCTACTAGAATCATTGGTCCTTTCTATAATTAAGCACTTAATCGAGAAAATTTTCTTATCAGAATTTTCATATGACATTCCTATCTAAATGCAAGTCATGCAAAAATATAAAAAAATTTCCTTCTGGCTTGGATTTGTGGTCTCGAAACCACTGTTCCGATTTCACTGAAATTAGGCTGTTACAACTCTCCCCCTTAATAATTTTCGCCTCAAAAATCTTACCAGTAAAGAGGTTCGGGTATTGCTTTCTCACGGTATTCTCCGCTTCCCAAGTAGCTTCATCAATACCATGTCATTGCCATAGAACTTTTACTAATGGCACCTTTTTATTTCTTAAATCTTTTGTTTCAAGTGCCAGAATTTTGATTGGTTCTTCACTGTAAGTCATATGAGGTTGAATCTCTACCTCTGATGGAGAAATAACATGTGAAGGATCCGATCGTTATCACTGTAACATAGGCACAAGAAAAAAAAATATGAATGCAATCAAGTTCTGGTGGTAAGGCTAACTGATATGCAACAGGTCCAATCTTTTTATAATTTCATATAGCCCAATGAACCGTGGACTCAATTTTCCCTTACAACCAAACCGAAGAAATTTCTTCTAAGGTGATACTTTCAAGAATAGCTTGTCACCAATCTGAAATTCTATTTCTTTTCATTTAAGATCATCATAGGACTTTTGACGATTAGAGGATGCTTTCAAACTGTCCCGAGTTACTTTCACTTTTTCTTCAGTTTCACAGACTAAGTCAACTCCATGTAACTTTTTCTCATGGAGTTTTGTCTAATACAATGGAGTTTTACATTTGCGACCATACAGTACATCATACGGTGCCATTTTGATACTAGACTGATAACTGTTATTGTAAGCAAATTCAACTAAAGGTAGATATTTTTCCCAATTACCTTCAAATTCAAGCATACAACATCGAAACATATCTTCAAAATTTGTATTACACGTTCAGATTGACCATCTGTCTGGGGATGAAATGCAGTGCTAAAATGTAACTGTCTACCCAGAGCTACTTGCAATTTGCACCAGAATCGAGATGTAAATCGAGGATCTCTATCTGAAATAATGGAGACAAGTACTCCATGCAATATAACAATCTCAGAGACATATAATTCAGCCAATCTATCCAAAGAAAAATCCGTACGTTCCAGAATAAAATGTGCAGACTTTTTCAATCGATCAACAATTACCCAAATGGCATCTTTCTTCTTTGGATACATGGGTAACCCCGATAAAACATCCATGGTAATTCTTTCTCATTTCCATTCTGGTATCGTAACTAACTATAATCATCTTGAAGGTAACTGATGTTCAGCTTTTACTTGTTGACATATCAAACATTTAGATACAAATTCAAAAATATCTCGTTTCATTCCCGACCACCAGTACATCTTTTTCAGGCCATTGTACATTTTATTACTACCAAGATGAATAGACATAATATCATTATGGGCTTCATTCAAAATCTTCTGTACTAGTTCTGAATTCTTCAGTACACATATTATGCCTCTGAATAACAAACAACCATCAGTCCTGATCTGAAATTCTATATCAGAAGTCGATTTACACAGTTTCTGTTTTCTTGTAACTTACTATCATTTTTCTGAGCTTCAGAAATCTATTGCAAAAATGTCGGTCTAGCTATTAACTAAGCTATGATCGAACCACCATCAAATAATGGCAATTGGGTATTCGCTGCTCGTAAAGCAAATAGATATTTTCTACTCAAAGCATCTGTAACCACATTGGCTTTTCCCGGATGGTAGTCAATAACCAGATCATAATCTTTAAATAACTCAAGCCACCTGTGCTTTCTCAAATACAAATCTTTCTGTGACATCAAATATTTCAAACTTTTATGATCAGTGAATATGTGACTGTTTTCACCAAAAAAATAATGTAGCCATATTTTCAGTACAAATACAATTGTTGCTAGTTCAAGATCATGTATCAAGTAATTTATTTCATGTGGTTTTAACTGGCTTGAAGCATAGGCTATTACTTTACCTTCTTGCATCAAAACACAACCTAAACCATTTAACGATGCATCACTATAAATTACAAATTCCTTACCTAATTCAGGCTGAACTAACACAGGTGCTTCTGTCAATAAGGCTTTCAAACTACTCTGCTGACATTTATCAGATCACTAGAATTTCACATCTTTTTGCAACGAACGAGTCATTGGAGAAGCTTTCATTGAAAATCTTTTTACAAACCTCCGATAATATCCAACAAGTCCTAGAAAACTTCAGACTTCAGACACATTCTTCGGTGGTTTCCAATTGACAATACCTAAAATTTTACTCGGATCTACTCGAATACCCTCTGCAGAGATAATATGTCCAAGAAAACCAACTTCCCGTAGCCAAAATTCACATTTACTGAATTTGGCATACAATTGATTTTCACACAATGTTTGCAACACTATTCTGAAATGATCAGCATGTTCATTTTCATCTTGAGAATAAACCAAAATATCATTAATAAATACCACCACAAACCTATCTAAATAAGGTCTGAAAATTATGTTCATCAGATTCTTAAATACTGTAGGTGTATTTGTCAAACCAAATGGCATCACAAGAAACTCATAGTGTCCATACCTGGTTCTAAAAGCTGTCTTTGGCACATCCAAATCTTTTACCCGTAACTGATAGTAGCCAGAATGAAGATCAAACTTTGAAAATACGGTGGCATCTTTCAACTAATCAAATAAATTATCAATTCGAGGTAATGGATACTTGTTCTTTATTGTAACCTTATTAAGCTGTCTGTAATCAATGCACAATCTTAACGATCCATCTTTCATCTTTACAAACAAAATTGGTGCACCCCAAGGTGAGAAACTGGGTCGAGCAAAGCCTCTATCCATCAACTCTTGCAACTGTGCTTTCAACTCTTTTAATTAGGTAGGAGCCATTCTGTAAGGTGCTATGGATATGAGTGTTGTCCCCGTGAAAAGATCTATGGAAAATTCCACTTCTCTAACCGGTGGTAAACCAGGAAATTCTTCCTGAATCGGCATTAACTGAATCTTTGACTCAGATACTTTAGTGTCCAACAAATATGCAAGATAAGCATCATAACCCTTTCTAACATATTTCTATGCTGATATTGCTGAAGCCACATTAGATAACTGTATCTAATTTATCAAATTCAACATGAAGTAACTCACCAATCTGACATTTCAACATAATATATTTCTGTTCACCACTGCATCATGTTGGGTTAACCAGTCCATTCCCAAAATCACATCAAATTCATCAAACGGCAATAAAATCAAATCGGCCTAAAAATAATAACCCTTTACCATCAACAGACAGTTTTTATAAACCTTAACCACCATAACACAATATCCCAGAGGGTTTGACTCTTTATCCACAAATTCAGTGAATTCAATAGGTAAATTTTTAACTGACACTAAATTTGTGCATATGTATGAATGTATGGAACCAGGATCAATCAAAGTAGTAATATCAGTATCAAGTAGAGAAAAGGTACCATTAATGACGTCTGGTGCAGAAGCATCTTTTCTAGCACGAATAGCATATATCATTGCTGGTGCTCATGCCTCAAATTTAACTATTGTATCCCTTGTAATGCCTCGGCTACCACTAACATTGTTGGGGTGACGGGGTGGTTTGCCTCTCGAAACAGGATTACTCGACTTTGGAGCCTATTCAATTTCTTTTTCAACCCTTTCTGGACAACCTTTAAGAAAATGATCAAGGGATCCATATCAGTAACAAGCTCCACTTCTAAACCAGCATTCCCCATGATGAAATTTGTTACAATATTTACATTTTGGTTTGGGATTACCGACACTTCCAACACTAGTTACAGATGGAGATAAAGACCTCGGGCTAGAGCGTTAAGAGCCTCTCTCTTTTCCAGAATATCCATAGAGGTGGTAACACGACCATAATACTTCTTCAATTTCTTAGAAACAGATGATTGTGACTTACTCATAATTCTTTTACTAGAAACCCAAGCTTCTCTGTCAGGTTGTTTCTTTTCTTTACTCAATTCTTCAACTTTATGTGCTCGACCGGCTAACACCACATATTGTTGTAATTCAAGGATTTCGATCAACAACTTGATGTCTTCATTTAAACCCTCTTCAAATCATTTGCACATATCAACCTCGGTTGGAACCCATTCCCTGGCATACTTGCTCAATCGAATAAATTCTCGCTCATATTTAGATACAGTCATATTTCCCGATTTGAGTTCTAAAAATTCTTTCTTTTTCTAATCCAGAAATCTCTAACTAACATACTTTTTTCTGAATTCAGTTTGGAAAAATTCTCATGTAATGTTCTCTCTAGGTACCACTAAAGTTATGTTATTCCACCAATGATAAGTTGTCTTTCAGTAAAGATACTGCACATTTCAAACATTCAGTTGGTGTGCAAGATAATTCATCTAAAACCCGGATGGTATTTTCCAACCAAAACTCAGCCCTTTCTGGATCATCATCTGCGGTAGCTCTAAATTCCTCTACCCCATACCTATAAATTTTATCTACTGAAGGCTTACCAGTTCTAGCGAGTTCAGCACCTTGTGGTATTTCAAGAACTGGTTGAAGAGCAGGTTGGGGAGGTTGTTGTACAACGGGATGTGGATGAGTTCTCAAATACTCAGTAAACCATTTATTCATCATTTGAAAGAATGCTTGTTTTGCCTCCTCACTCCGGCCCTCAGATTCAGGCATTCTAATACCAGATGCAGCTCTTTGAATTGAAGCTGAAGCATTGCTCCCAGCTTCCTCGGATTCAGCTCTACCTTGGTTGGATGACATTACTGTATAAAAAACACATTTAAAATGGTTAGGAGATATCACACTATCACAAACTATATAATGGCATGTATAGCTAAACACGTACTTGCTACATTCAACCTGAGAATAGACTAAACTGTAGCTCTGATACCAATAAATGTAACACCCCTAACCTGTATCCGTCACCGAAACAAGGTTAAAAAGTATTACTAGAGTTTTCAGAACAATTACAGATAATTCATGTTAATTATTATTCACTTACGAAAGTGGCCATATTGTCCCTTGATTGGACCCTCGAGGCCCAATATAAACATTGGAATCGAGTCGGGACTAAGTCGGGAACTTAGAGAATTTTTTGTAAAATTTTAAAAATATTTTGAGATGCAAGACACACACGCCCGTGTGATCATATGACACGCCTGTGTCATAGGCCGTGTCCGACCCCGTGTAACTCTCTGACATGCACCACACGGCCAACTGAAACATCCTGATTTTGGGCCTAATCAGAATAGTGGTTTCGAGACCATAAATTTGAGGTCAGAGAAATTATTTTAATATTATTGTAAGTGTCATGGCATGATTATATTAGTGTTTGAAATTTTTGGTGAATTAATTTTAGTGATTACTTGCTTAATTTCAAAAAAAGACTAAATCGCATAAAGTGCGAAAGCTTTGTTCTACAAGCTAAAGGTGTTAAATAGCTATGGAACATTAAAGTTGAGGTCCTTATTGTGTAAATAGACAAATAAAACTGTGGTGGCTAGACATGGAATTTTTAATTGTGAAATTGGTCAAGGTTAGGTGGTTTGGTGACTTAATAGATAAAATAAAATAAAACAAAAAGAAAGAGCTATCATCTTTTCCTTTCTCCACCGATTTTCTTCAAGAAAACAGCCATGGAAGCCTGAAAATTTTCAGCAACTTACAACCTTTGCAATAAGTCATTTTGATGGTCATTTTTGTTGATTTTTGTGTTTTTGGAATCCTTGTAGCTTAATCTAGCTAATGAGGGGACTATTTTGCACTATGGTTGAAAGTCTAGGGTTTTGCCATGAGAGCATTAATGTTTTTTTTGCTGAATTTTTATGGAAAAAAATGAATCTTGGTTGTTAAATAAACAACTTTTGTTAAGTGATTTTCATGAAAATACCTAAAAAGGACCTTGTTGTCAAGGTTGTAAAATAGGTGGTAAATGTGTGAAATAACTGAAATTGTGAGCTGTTATAAGCTTAATAAAGGTTCGACTAGGCTTGTTAAAGGAGGAAGTTTGAATAAAATTGTTTTACGAGACTAGGGGCAAAATGCTAATTTTGCCTAGGTATGAATTATAGATTTGTCTTGATTAATGTAGTGATTAAATAAGTGAAATTGTCATTATAGACTAAGAAAAACGGAGTCCGGACCCAAACTGGGGGAAATCCAATCTATTGGACTAAATCGAATTAGTCGCCCATATTTTGTATACCAGGGTAAGTTGTATGTAAATAATACAACTCTATTGTTATTAAGCATTAAACAATTGATATTGCATAAGTGTTTGATTATTGTTGTGAATATGCATTCTGAGAAATGATGTTGTAAAAACTTTCGATTGAACCTTAGGAATAGATTGGATATCCATGCTATGATATTTGGGTGATATGTGTGCTAGTGTAAGACCATGTCGGTGACATGGCATCGGCCACATTATGAGAGCCAGTGTAAGACCATGTCTGGGACATGCCATCGGTGTTGATATGTATGCTAGTGTAAGACCATGCCTAGGACATGGCATCAGCCACATTATGAGAGCCAGTGTAAGACCAAGTCTGGGACATGGCGTCGGCATTGAGATGAAAGCTAGTGTAAGACCATGTCTGGGACATAGCATCGGCTTCAATATGTGAGATAGTGTAAGACCATGTCTGGGACATGGCATCGGCATCGTACCCTCTTGTGTGAGGCTTGCCGGGTATCCTTTGGTATTCCAATTGGTTCAACGGGTAATTTAAAGCTTGTGTCAAGAGTGAGAAAAGCTATGAATATGTTGTAGGTGATACAGATACCTACACAAAATTCATGAGAAATGAGCTCGATTTATGTTGTATGATTAGTAAGGATGAAAATAAGTAAGTTATGCCTTTAATCATTTGAGAATTATGTGCAAGTTTATAATATGTTATGAGTATGATAATGCTTGGTAATTGTTGCTTATTATTTACATGCGACTTACTAAGCTTTATGCTTACTCCCTCTCTCTTCCATTTTCTTATAGTATCGCCAAGCTAGCTCGGGGATCAGAGGACGTTGGAGGCTCGATCACACTATCAATCTGAACATTTGGTATTGTTAGATTTATCATTTTGAGTATGGCATGTATAGGGACTTGGTCTTTTGTCAAGTGTCATATTGTTTTGGCCAAATGTGTTGGCTTGTCATGAAGGTTGATTCATTTTGTATAAGGCCATGGATGATGGCTGATACTTGTTATTGATATATGTAAATGATGATGCTTTTCATGAATGTGCAATTTGCATGGTGAAATATATGGTATATTAATGCATGAACGAGTAGGTTTCATGATTGGATCGATAAAGTATGTGATAAGTTTTACATGTGAATTAAGTGTAGTGGCCTTGATGTGTGTATGCCTTGATGTGGCGTATGTTGGTGCAAGTAAGGGTGGAAAAAAGTCTTGGTAGATAGCCTTATTTTGTCCACAATGGTAGACACACGAGTGTGTGTCTAGGCTGTGTATGTGACACACGGTCTGCCCCATGGTCGTGTAGTCCTGCCGTGTGTCCCCTGCACCTTAATTTGGTAAAACAGAATGCCCAGTAGTTACCGCACGGGCTGAGGCATGATCGTGTGTCTCAACCGTGTGGATTACACGACCATAATACATGGGCATGTGCCCAAGCCGTGTGAAGTCTACACTTGATTTTAGGAATTTAATTCGCCACACGGCCTAAGGACACGGACGCGTGCCTGGGCCATGTGACCTTATTGGGTTGATGACATCAGAAACAGAATGTCAAGGTTTTTGCACACTGGCGTGTCATGGCCGTGTGGGGGAACACTGGCCATGGACACAGGCATGTGCCAGGCCATGTAAAAACCCCTGTAGGTTCAAATTGATAAATAAATCTCATAGGAAAAGGGATACGGGCGTATCCCTACCTGCTGAGGCCGTGTGAGTTACACGGTCCTTCAACATGGCCATGTTATTAGGTCACACGGGCATGTCGCCCTTCCACACGGGCGTGTGCCCCTGTTTTAGTGACATTTGCCAAAGTTTTTCTAAAGAACTCGGTTTGGTCCCGGACCATTTCTAAAGCGTGTTTTGGGCCTCGTAGGCTCTTATTGGGGATTTTAAAACAAATTTTGAAAAGTTTTAATTTGAATGAAATTTCATAACCCGGAAGTGTTTGTATGCATGTTATTAATTTAGGTAACGCCTCGTACCTTGTTCCGACGTAAGATACGGGTAAGGAGTGTTACAGTTAGTGGTATCAGAACTATGGTTTAGTCGATTCTCGAATTAACCTAGCGTGTGTACGAGTCTAGCTATACATGCCATATATGTAATATGATAGTGTGACGACTCCTGACAAATTTAAATTGTGTTTTTATTTAGTAAATACATCCCGACGGAGCAGTGGCAGATGATGTCGAAAGTAATGTGCCGGCTTCTACAGAAGGGACCGCGCCAGTTGAAAGTAGGCCTGTGACACTAAGTCAGGGCGGAGGGGCTAAAGAAGCCTTCCTCCATATGATGAATGCTTGGTATTCGGAGTTTGTTCGTGCAAACCCGAACACTCCACCTCCTCCACTCCCTCCTCCAATCCCTCAGCCTGCCCCTACAGCTTCCCAAGTTGTGGAAATGATTAGAAGGGAAAAACCTCCAGTTGACAGAATTCGGAAGAAGGGGCTGAGGAATTTAGAGTGAATATAGATGATGACCCAGAGAGGGCAGAGTTCTGGCTAGAAAATACCATTAGGTTATCTAATGAATTATCATGCACACCTGAGGAGTGCATGAAGTGTGTTGTGTCACTCCTGCGAGACTCGGCCTACCAATGGTGGAACACTGATAAACCGTAATTGTAACATATTTTAGTCCCACATTTAATATGCTTTTGGATGATTTATCCTTCAATTTATGTAAAAAGGTGCTCTTAATCCTTTCTTTTCATGTCTCATACCCAGAAAAGCACTCGAAGATGAAAAGAACGTAAAACGGGCCCAAAACGGACTAAATGGGCCATATCACAAAATCAACATGGCCTGACCCAAAGTCCACACGGTTGTGTCTTGTCAAGCCTCTAGAACACGACCTCTCCCCCGATCTACACGGTCGTGCCTCAACTTAGAAATCCGAACACGGCCTGAAGACGAGTCACACGGGCGTGTGACACGGCCGTGTCCTTGTCGTGGCAATGAACAATTTCATTCGGATTTGGATACTTTGGGGCAAAGAACACATTCCAAGAGCCTATATATATCCCCCAAGTGCCACCTTTGAAAGGGGGTCAAAGCTAGGCCAAAGAGCCAAGCCGAGAGGTCAGAGTTGAGGGAATCACTCGAAGATAGCCAGTTGATTCATCCCAAGAAGCCAGAGTTATACTCAAGACGGTGGATTTCTCCTTCAATTCCTTCAGGGGGTTTTAGGGATTTCTTATGTTTTGTTTTATCTTTTCTCTTGAGATGTTTTCTTTATTTGTCATGAACTAAACCCTTCAGATACCTGAAGGGGATGAAACCTAGATGAATCTTGTTATTTGATTTCTGAATTATATGATAATTAATTAGTTTGTTCTTAATTATGTTGCTCAATCCAAATCTGATGTGCTTACGTGGAGGAGGAATAGACCCTGCCTAAGAGTAGATCTAGCATAATTAAGCGAAGTTGATCGAACGCCTAGAGATAGGGTTACGAGATTTTGCCGGATTAGGGTGAAACCTAATATGGGAGTCCATTGATCGATTTACTGCTATTCTAGGGGGTTATTATAAAAGAATGAGAGTTCCACTAATTAACCTAGGGTTAGATGTTATTCGCCTCGAGAGAGGGTTTAATATAGGTTAGGGAGTCCTACGGATCAAGCTAAGTAAAGAAATCATATGGTTCAGTGATAGGTAGCAAGAGAAGTCTAGGTGGATTCTTCCTGAGGGTATCGTTGTGATCAACTAAGTTTTTCTTCAAGTTATTTTCAGATTCGTTCTTTTTGTCTTGTGTCTTTAAGCTTAGTAGTCGTTAATTTAGATTAAAACAACTTCACTTTGTTTTTAAGGCTAAATAATAAAAAGAAAGTTAGTATTAGTACTTTTAGTTCCTTTGCGTTCGACAATCCGGTCTTGCCTAAACTATACTACTGTTTGATAGGTACACTTGCCTTTAATCATTGTCAGAGTTAGTTTCCAGGTTTGATCATTCGTTTTATAAATTTTAAAGCTTTGATTTCAGCGATCAAGTTTTTGGTGCCATTGTCGGGGAACTAAAATATTAAGAATGCTCTATTTTTATTACTTTAGCCATTATTTTTTTTTTCGCAATTTTACTTTTAGGTTAAATTTTATTTTTTGCTAAATTTTCTTTCTTTACCTAGTAGGTACCTCTAGTTTATGACTAGAAGGAACCCAAGAGGACCTTTAACATACAACAGTGAGATCGAAGCTACCGCTCGCAGGAATCGCCGAGAAATCAGGCGAGCCCTAAATTACACAGAGGAAGATCAAGACGACAGATCCAATCCTACTGAAGGGATGGACGAGAATAACCTACCACCACGTGATGTGGGGGAAAACAATGCTCCACGTACAATGTTTGATTATGCGAAACCACATTTAACAGGACCAGAATCGAGTATTGTTAGGCCCGGTATACCTGCTAATAATTTTGCATTAAAGCCTAACACAATACAAATGATTCAACAGTTTGTTCAATTTGATGGTTTGCAGGACGAAGATCCAAACACTCATATAGCTAACTTTTTAGAGTTCTGTGATACCTTTAAAATAAATGGTGTTTCTGATGATGCCATACGTCTTCGATTATTCCCTTTTTCATTAAGGAATAAAGCCAAACTATGGTTAAACTCGTTACCACGAGGGTCAATCACTACATGGGAACAAATGACCGAAAAGTTTTTATTGAAATATTTCCAATCGGCCAAAACGGCTAAATTACATAATGATATTTCTTCTTTTGTGCAGATGGATCAAGAAACATTATATGACGCATGGGAGAGATACAAGGATCTCTTGAGGAAGTGTCCACACCATGGTCTACCCTTGTGGCTACAAGTCCAAACTTTCTACAATGGTGTAAACCCTTCCACGAGGCAACTAATTGATTCAACCATCGGTGGAACTCTGAATAACGAGACTCCAGAAGCGGCCTACGAGTTCATTAAGGAAATGTCACTGAATAATTATCAGTGGCAAGTTAACAGGACGAAACCAACAAGATTAGCAGGAGTTTTCAACATCGATGCATTGACCATGCTATCAACACAGATGGAGACAATGAATAAAAAGATTGATATTTTGTGTTCTTCGTAGGAACATCCAGTCATGTAGTGCGACGCAAGTGGAACTGTGGTGAATCCTGAGTACCCAACCTACCAACTGGAAGCAGAGAACGAACAGATGAACTATATAGGTAACAATTCAGATCTAATAGTAATCCTTATAGTAACACTTACAATCCAGGTTGGAGGAACCACCCAAATTTTTCATGGGGAGGTCAAGGAAACCAAGGAAATCAAAGACAACAACCTCCGCAAAACTTCCAAAATTAGCCCTATCCACAAGAGAAAAAACCAACCCTCGAAGAGATGCTGACAAAATTTTCGACAGACACAGAAAAAAGTTTCCAAGAAACTGAGACAACACTTAAAGATCAACAAGCGTCAGTTGAAAACTCACTGAGTCATTCGGGGAGCTCTCTAAGTCAGTTGGACTACTTACTAAGATGATTTGTGAAATACGGGCAAAAATCTTTTCTAAGGAAACAGAACAGGTAAAAGCAGTTACATTAAGAAGTGGAAAGGAATTAGTCAAACCAAAGAAACAAATCCCACACGAAGGTCACAAACCAAGAAATGAGGGAGTTGAGGAAGCAAATCCTGTACGAAATGAAGGTAAACCACCAATCCCATATCTAGTAAAGATGATGAAGGAACGACTAGACGCCCAATACGGTAAGTTTCTTGAACTTTTTAAACAAATACATATTAACTTACCCTTTGTTGAAGCTATTTCACAGATGCCAAAGTACGCAAAATTCTTAAAGGAACTCCTAACAAACAAAAGGAAGCTTGAAGAAGTGTCGACAGTGGAACTTAATGAAGAATGCTCAGCCATCCTCCAAAACAAGTTACCAACCAAATTAAAAGATCCAGGAAGTTTTACTATGTAACACCCCAAACCCAGCCCATTCGTTACGACCGAATTTGAAATGCCACTGCGGAACACTTTCGAAAATATTCTTACTTAACAGTAAAACCCGTTAAAAATTTGTTGCCTTTAATAAAACATTTTCGTGATTTAAAATATTCTAAGTAAAAATTAAGTTGTTATAAAAATACCAGATTCAAAACTTTAAGATGACTTTTGAGAATTAAATATCTTTTAAAATTAAACTTACAAAATATTAACTTAATTACAAATCAAACTGAAACATAGCAAAAATGCAAATACTTTAAGTGGCCCTTATTACAACAAATAACTATTCAAAATATTTAAAATACTGAAATTAATAAATTCTATTATATAATGAAAACAACTTCTTCTGCATGGGCCACCTTGTATCCATTCCAAACCCGGTCCAAGCATCACCTGCGATGTTGATAAAATTTTGGGTGAGTCATACAGACTCAGTGTGCAATTAGACCACTGAATTCCACCCACATGTCAAACCATATAATAACCTATATAACAGATATTAATGCAACTTAATCACATGCTTTCACTTATTGGGCTTAGCCCATATCCACATCGCATAGAGTTCACATATTGGGCTTGGACCATAACCTTATCACATTCTTATAATAGTGTTTTAACCACATGTTTCCACATACTGGGCTTGGCCCATTTCCACATTGATCCACATATCATACTGGGCTTGGCCCATTTCCACATTTATTCATATCACATGTTGGGCTTGGCCCATTTTCACATATATTCACATACAAAGTTATGCAATTATGAAACCCAACCCAGCCTAGGGTCCATCCTCTACACACCCCCTTATCCAGCCTACCACACACCAGGGGATTATTAAATCACCCTCTCCTTTTTACTCCAATATGGCAACAAATGCCGTCCACGCGAACTTAATCGCAAATAATCCACAACGTGACCTCAGTCAACGTCAATCCACGATGTAGCCGAAGCTATCATCAAAACCACGATGAGCACAAAGCCATCAATAACCACGATATGGCACATAGCCTATATCAATCACGATGAGGCACAGAGCCATTCATCAAACCACGTACTCGAAGTACACCCTGTCCTTCTTTCATATTCATATCCCACCCATGCATATGCAACATAAAATAATGCCATGATAATGCATGTACATGTTATTTCGCGTATTATCACACATTCATATCAATAATCACAATTCATCAGAGTTGGTACTTACCGGATTATCGACATACCCCACGAGGGTATCCATATCACAAATTGCCACTGCACTAGTTAGCACATTCGTAGCACATACACAACATCACATACATAACATAAACCCGGAAAACAGTAGGCTAACTACACACCTGATAACTTGGAGAACTATGCTTTCGATACTGACGCTATCACTAATCGAGACTACGGCTATCTGCCTACTTTCTTGTTCTGACGCTGGTCCACACCCTGGTGGCCAATCCCGAACTGCAGAAACATATCTCTTCTTAAACTTGGGGATAGGAACTACCCCTTGGCCTCCTTGACTGGTATTCGCATCCATTAATGATATCTAATCAAAACCCGATTAAACGATAATGTACTAAATCTTAATCGAATAAACTACAACTTATCAACCTTACCAGAGATGGATCAGAATCCCGAAGACTTCTCTTAACTCCTGTCGATTTGCTCCTAAGAACCATAATACATAATCGGTCATCACTTGGAACTCTTAATGTGGCCTATGGCCGAATATCACAAGTCACTTACCAAGCTTACCTATTTCCCGAATCACCACTTATTCCTGTCGGAACCCCTGCTAAACAATTATTAGATTTGGCCAAACCAAAACCAAGGCCTTAAACACTTGCTTTCGGCACACAAATGGAAGAGAACCTATAACCGATTGCTAGGACAGAAAATACTTACCACAATCACCCATTTGAAGTGCAAGAGAGAGTGTATTCGACAAAAGAGAGAAAACGCTTGGTCTTCGGCTTTTGAGACTTGCGACAAAAGAATAGGAATAAGGGTACTTGATATTCGACTATGGCTTTTTAATAAAAATAACATACAAATGGGAGGATGAGCACTTACAAGGTTCGGCTACGCCCTCTAATGAGGTTGGAATATTCGGCAACCACTCTCAATGGCAAAGGGGCATTCGGCTTTCAAGAAATAGGAAGGAATTTGGTGTTGAAAGAAAATAAGGAAGAAGAGGAGAAGAGTAGGGGAATTTCGGCACAAAGAAAATTAAAGAAGAAAAAGATATGAAGGATGATTACTCCCCCTTATAAAGAATTCGGCTACTACATCCTTGCTCTTATCAAGCTCCAAATCCATCTCCTATTTTACCTCTTGATCACTTATTCAAGATAATTAAAATAAATCCATATTCATCTCTTCTTTATCTTGCACAAAATAATTAAATCCATAATTATCCTACCTATTTAAAATAAAATAAACCACCACATGATCTTTTATCTATCTATCTAAAATAAATAAAATATAATAAATTCTCATTTAATCTAAATAAAACCATAATTATCCTATATTAAAATAAATAAATAAAACTACAATTATCTATTATCTACCAACTTAAAATAAATAAAATAAAACTATCTTTATCATCTTAGTAAAATAAATACTAGAAATAATCCCTTAACTATTTCCTATCAAATCCCTTAATCCTCTTCTCATTTATCCCTTTAATAAAATAAATAATTATCCATCACATCTATCTCTCATCTTCCCATAAATAAAATAAATAAAATAAATAAAATAAAATCATATTAATCCAATTCTTCTAGCCGAAATTAAAAAGAAATAGCAGTGCTTATCCCTATCCATTTGAAAGACCAAAGCCATCCAACTTCTCCCTTCCCTGCCTTGACGTAAAAGCAAAAGAAAACCACACCTTGTGCTGCCCACGTGAATCGAACACCAGACCTGCTGGAAACACCACACGCTACCAGCCATTTTGCTGCTAACTCCTTTGCGTCATAAACCCCCAACAATTCTTTTTAAAGGCTTCTTCTCCCTTAGCGCCAACTATAACAATACTCAAAATTTTGCTTCCCTTGCGTCTTGAACTCATGACCTGCACCAAGCCCCTTAACGCAAGCTTTAACGCCCCAAGCCACTCTGCCAAGGCGTTTTTTTGTGACATAACCTCGCTCCAATTTCTTTTAAGACCTCATTCACCTTGCTCCCCCCTTAACGCCAAAAGCAAAAATAAGACACTACTTGCTGTCGCCGTGTTTCAAACCAAGGCCCTTGTTGGCGTTATTTCCAGGCCCTTAAGTGGCGCCCTTAAGCCACTTTACCAAGCCCCTTTTCATGTCCAAACACTCCCACAATTTTCCTTAAGCCTTCTTTAATCTAGTTTCCCCTTTTAACACTTAAAATCCAAAAATTTTCCAAAGCTTCCCTTTTTGTCCTAGAGTTTTAAGAACCCCTAAAACACATCCAAACCACTCTTAAAGCCTACTAACTCATGAATTATTCACCAATGCATAGCCCCTAATTTAGGATATTACATACAATCCCTTGTTTAATTGGTAGCCTGAATATTAAGAAAACATTAGCTGATCTAGGTGCCAATATTAATTTGATGCCTTACAAAATGTTTAAACAACTAAATCTTAGGGAACCAAAACCCACTAGGATGAGTATTCAGTTAGTTTATAAATCCATTAAATATCCTAGAGGATTTATTGAAGATGTCTTGGTAAAAATTGATAAATTTATTTTCCCTGTTGATTTTGTTGTGTTAGACATGGATGAAGACATTAATGTCCCTTTAATTCTAGGTCATCCCTTTTTAGCTACTGCTAGAGCTGTTATTGATGTAGGTGACGGGAAACTTGCACTAAGGATAGGCGATGAGGAAATTATTTTTCAAATTTATGATGCCATGCGATATTCTAAAGAACAAGATGATTCCTGTTATTTTGTTGATGCTGCTGATCATATCATTCAAAGTTTATTACAGGAAATAATCCATGACGACACGATGGAACTGTGCCAGACTCAAGAAGATGAAGTCGAAGAGATGAACTCGAATACATCTTCATTTCAATAGATGAAAGAAAAGCATTGGAAATAATGACGAAATAAAACAGAAATCTTCCATTGAAGAACCACCCAATCTGGAATTAAAACAATTGCCAAAACACTTGGAATATGTATTCCTTGGGGAAAATTCTACGCTACCCGTTATTATTTCTTCAGAACTAGAACCCAAGGAAAAAGCAGAATTGATACGGGTACTAAGAGAACATAAAAGGGCCATAGCTTGGGAAATTTCTGACATCAAGGGTATAAGTCCTTTGTTCTGCACCCACAAAATTTTAATGGAAGAAGAATACAAGCCTTGTGTGCAACCCCAGAGAAGGCTAAACCCCAACATGAAAGAAGTAGTCAAAGCCGAGGTAATTAAACTTCTAGATGCAGGAATAATTTATCCTATTTCTAACAGCACTTGGGTAAGTCCTGTGCAGATAGTTCCAAAGAAAGGAGGCATGACGGTGGTGCCTAATGAAAGGAATGAGTTAATCCCTACAAGAACAGTTACAGGATGGAGAGTATGCATAAACTACAGAAAGCTGAACGACGCCACCAGAAAATATCATTTTCCTCTACCTTTCATAGATCAAATGTTAGGAAGACTATCCGGACATATGTACTACTGCTTCTTGGATGGACTCTCCGGCTACTTCCAAATCCCCATAGCCCCTGAAGATCAAGAGAAGACAACATTTACATGCCCATATGGTACGTTTGCTTATCGTAGAATGCCTTTTGGATTATGTAATGCTCCTGCTACTTTTCAGCGTTGCATGTTGGCAATCTTTGACGAACTCGTGGAAGACATCATGGAGGTATTTATGGATGATTTCTTGGTGTTCGGTAATTCTTTCGATCTTTTCCTTAAAAATCTAAAACGAGTTTTAATGAGATGTGAGGAAACAAACCTTGTTTTGAATTGCGAAAAATGTCACTTTATGGTTAGAGAAGGAATTGTGTTAGGACATAAGATTTCTAGTGAAGGAATTGAGGTAGATAAGGCAAAGGTTGAAACCATAGAAAAACTACCTCCCCCTAGTTCTGTGAAGGCTATTAGAAGTTTTTTAAGACATGCAGGCTTCTATAGAAGATTTATTAAAGATTTTTCTAAAATAGCTAAGCCTTTGACAAAATTACTAGAAAAAGATATTCCTTTCGATTTCAATTAGGAATGTTTAGATGCATTTAATGTCCTTAAGGATAAATTAATAAATGCTCCGATTATAATTGCACCTGATTGGATCTTACCCTTTGAACTAATGTGTGATGCAAGTGATTTTGCAGTAGGTGCAGTTTTGGGACAACGAAGAGACAAGCACTTTCAACCAATTTACTACGCTAACAAAACATTAACACCCGCACAAGAAAATTACACCACCACAAAAAGAATTGTTAGCTGTAGTCTTTGCTTTTGATAAATTTAGACAGTATCTAATATTGTCTAAAGTTGTGTATCTAATATTGTCTAAAGTTGTGGTTTACACTGATCATTTAGCTCTTCGTTATCTTTTAAACAAACCTAATGCAAAACCCAGACTCATACAATGGATGTTACTCTTACAAGAATTTGACTTGGAAATACAAGATAAGAAGGGAGCTGCGAATCTTGCAGCGGATCACCTTTCTAGACTTGAAAGTCCACATACCAAAGAGCCCGATGAAAGTGAAATAAACGATTTGTTTCCCAAAGAATAACTCATTTCTATAATACATTCTGAGGTACCATGGTTTGCAAATATTGCAAATTATTTAGCAGCTAACATCTTGCCAAAAAATTAACACATCACTAAAAGAAGCGATTCTTTGCTGATGTAAAAAATTATTTTTGGAAAGATCCTTTTCTTTTCCGCATATGTGCAGACCAGGTAATTTGAAGATGCGTTGCAAAGGCAGAAGCAAGCAAAATCCTGGAATATTGCCATTCAGGGCCTTCAGAAGGACACTACAGTGGTATTAAGACAGCACACAAAATACTCGAATCAGGTTTTTATTGGCCCACTCTATTTAAAGATGCCAACAGGTATGTTACCTCGTGTGACAGATGCCAAAGAATAGGTGATATTTCTAAACGTGATGAAATGCCTCAAACATATATGTTGTCATGTGAAATATTTGATGTATGGGGTATTGATTTTATGGGACCATTCCCTAGTTCGTTTGGAAACAAGTACATTTTAGTGGCAGTTGATTACATGTCAAAATGGGTAGAAGTGGAAGCTTTACCTACCAATAATGCCAGGGTAGTAGTTAAGTTTCTCAAGAAACTATTTTCCCGATTCAGGACACCTAGAGCCATCATTAGTGATAGGGGTACTCATTTCTGTAATACTCAATTTGAAAAAGTTCTCAAGAAATATGGAGTATACCACAGGACAGCCACCCCATATCACCCTCAAACCAGTGGGCAAGTTGAGATAGCAAACCGAGAACTTAAACGCATCCTAGAAAAAATGGTTGAATCAAATAGAAAAGATTGGGCATTAAAAGTAGATGATGCTTTATGGGCCTATAGAACAGCATTTAAAACACCTTTAGGGACATCCCCATACAAACTTGTATACGGGAAAAGCTGTCATCTACCATTCGAATTAGAACACAAAGCTTTTCGGGCAATAAAGTTTTTGAATTCTGATCTTAAAATTGCAGGAAAGAAAAGAATGATGCAGATGAACGAGCTGGACGAATGGAGAACTGAAGCCTACGAGAATTCAAAACTATACAAAGAAGCAACAAAACGACGCCATGATGCTCGTATCAAGAGATCAAAACAATTTGAAGTAGAGGACTTGGTCCTGCTATACAACTCGAGGCTTAAACTATTTCCGGGAAAGCTGAAATCAAGATGGTCAGGTCCATTCATGATCAAAACAATTTTTCCATATGCCACAATCGAGGTAACTCATCCCACTAAAGGCACATTCAAGGTAAATGGTCACCGACTCAAAATTTATAATGGTGCAGATTTTGGAGATATGAGAGAGGAGCTTCTGCTCCATGAACCTTCTTTTAGAACCGAAAACAGGGAAAGTCTAGCTTAAGACTATAAATAAGCGCTTTCTCGGGAGGCAACCCGAGCACTAATCAACTAACTCACTAAACATTTATTTTCATTTCTAACTTCACATTAAAGATTAGTCCAATAGAAGTGCAAGTTCTTAAACACGGCCTGGCACAAGGGCGTGCCATTGGCCGTGTGCAAGACAGGGGACGAACCACGGGTGTGCCGGTAGCCGTGTATAAATAGGGAGAAATTTCTTTCTTCAACACGGGCTGCGAAACCAAACCACGCCAGTGCTAGCTAACCGTGCCAGGTCACTGACTTGTAGACCACGGGTTGAACAAGCCCGTGCTTCATAACCGTGTGAAGCTACTGACTTACACACCACGGGCCAAACACAGCCGTGCCCAACGACCGTGTGAAGTTACTGATTTGCCAAGCACGGGCTATCCACGCCCGTGGTACCCCATCGTACCCACATACTGACTTGCCAAACACAGGCGTGCCCATGTAACCACGGCCGTGCCACAAACCCTGAACGCGCCCAAAATCCTAAAATCGCGAAAAGCACGGGCGATTTAAAATTCACACGGGTGTGGCGATTGAACGTGCCCCTTTCCCTATATAAAAAAATTTAATCGTCTTCCTCCCTAAAACTTAACCCTAAAATCAAATTTTACCCTTTCCCGCCCAAATCCAGCCGCACCTACATTCTCATCCACCTAAAACCGCCTCCCCTTGCCATTTCTCTCCAAAAACCATCCAAAAACTGCTCGCACGCCCGTACCACAGCCGTGCTACCGAACGCCACGACCCTGCCACCGCCGTGTTCGTGCTGCAAAAACCCGCGCCACCGCCGTGCGTTGCCCGTGCCTGATCATCTCACACCATTACAACCCCTGGTTCCCTTTACTTCACTTGCTTAACTCAAAACTTGATAAATATTATGCCATTTTACTTTTCATCATTGTTTAGTATTAGGCATGATTGACATTTAGAGATTTCTATTAAAAACTCATGGATAATTCTTTGATAAATTGGGTGTTGATTTATTTCATTATAGTAATAGACTCTTGCATCTTTGATATACCTCATTGCTTGAAGAATCACTGATGTCAAATAATATTCACTGATTACCATATTGTTTAATTTAATTTGACCATATTGTTGTTAAGAGACTTGCATTATATCTGATTATTTTTCAAGTACCATGTCAACTTCACGACCCAAACGATCCACAGCAACACCAAGCAAGAAAAGAAAAGGCCCCGGATCATCCTCTGCAAGTGCCTCTACCGAGCTTCGACACCCATTCCTTCGATTCTCTCAAGCAACACAAGAAGAGCGCTACAAGACAATCCGAGATAGACCTCTACGCACTGGTAGATGCATCGATTGGAATGCACTAGAACAAGTCGGGCTCGCAACCGATATTCGAGCCTTAATATCAACTGACCCTTGGGAACAATTCTTCTCAATCGTCGAGCCCACTTACTTGGAGCTCACATTAGAGTTCTGCACCACCTTCACATTACAAACAGTAATGGCAGAATTTGACGACCCAGGAACAGTCCAATTCCATTTAGGAGGCACGGTACGTCGACTAAGTGTACTGCCATTCGGCTCAGCACTCGGACTTTATACACCGAAATTCATAGAGGAAAACCCACTCTCCGGATTAAACCGCCAGCTCCATTGCACTCCACTCAACTGCTGGCTCAATCTAGGCCCCACCACAAGCATCTACGACCCCAGTCTCTCTAAGGCGATAGCCCTTCAACCACACCTACGATATCTTCACGCCATTCTCACTCACACCATCACAGGACGACGAGAGAGCACCGGCGTGGTTAACAAGCACGATGTATATTACCTATCGTGCATGTCAGAAGGGCATGTTTTCGACCTGGCATATTTCATCGCGTGTGCAACTCAGCATCAAACAGAGGCACACAGGAAGGGGATTCAATCAATGGGGCCGTTTATCACAAGGCTGGCTCGATACTTTGGCCTCCTCCACACTGAGGCTCAGATTTCCTCACTTACACTGATCGGCCATATGGTACCTCAAGGCATCCAAAAGATGCTACACATGAGAATGATTAAACAACATCGAGGAACTGACCCTCCGCAATACCAATTGGTGACTTCCATAGCTGAAGGGGAGCCCGAGGACATTACTGATAATGTCCCACCACCACCATAGGAGGCACCGATTCTGAGTCAGCGGCCATCCCATACGGCAACCTCATTGGCAGATATATCTGCAAGACTGGACCAGCTCGAGCTACATTTCGCTGAAAACACTCAACATTTTGATGGGATAAAGGCCACCCTTCAACAGATATGCCAGCACCTCCATATCTCGTCACCAGCACCACCACAGGACCCGGCTGATGATGAAGATTTCTGAGACCCCTTATTTTGTTATCTTCAACTTTCTTTTATTTATTTTTAGTTTTTATTTTAATTTTTAATTCGAACTTTTATTTTAGTGCAAACTTCAATCATTGGTTATCTATCTATTCGAGTTTACCTAACACATATCTATTTCGCCACCAAGATCTTTAACTAAGTGACTTTGCAGAATAAAGTGCACACTCCACATACACAAACATATAACTAGGAGAAATTCAATAAAGTCACCTGACGCCACGTATTCTCTACCGTCTTCCAAGGATCTCATCCGTAATTCAAGAAGTGTCATTTTCTCCTCTCTCTTTTGATTTTTTTTCTTTAAATTTTAATTAACTGTCTTTGTACATTGAGGGCAATGTACATCTTAAGTGTGGAGGGTGAATATTTATCTAAAAAAAGGGCCTAACTTTCTGCATTAGTCTCAAATTCGGCCAAACTTTTTTCATTATTCTCAAATCCCTAAATTTAGTCTTGTTTTTAAGTAAATTTTTCATATTACTAATTAGGATGAAATTTCTGATAATTTATTTTTAATAACATGTTTTAGATTAAGTCATTAATAATTGTGCATTGATGATTAAATTTTAAGATACTAGAGAATTAAACATGATAAGTCTAATTTTCAATAATTAAAAATTTTTGCTAAGTTGTTAACCTAAATTTGAATATTGCTTTGAAATTTGATATTTATGAGATTGATGTCAAAACATCCATAATTTTTGTGAGATTTTGAGCCTTATAGAGCATATATTCTTTTTCGTGCTCACTTTTTGATTAAGAGTGTCTCAACTTTGAACTGTTATTCTAGAACTTGCCTCGTTTATACATGTCGAGACCACATTTATGATTTGATATACAGAAATGATAAAGGCACCTAGGACTTAACCCACTCACTCCACTAAAAAGCCTACGTTCATAAATTAACCCCTAGTGAGCCCCGTTGATCCTAACAACCCTTTTTATTGACTCACCCATTGATAACCCAAAAACCCCTTTGTATTTTTTATCACCATTCCTTTTGACTACCTTTTAATCGAGATATGATTTGATTAGTTACCAAATTAGGCTATGAGTTGAATTCATCCTTTATTATTAGTTTGTTCTTAAAAAAAATTCGAAGTATATCCAGTATTAGTGGTGAGCTTATACAGCTAAAGTTTATATTCCGAAAGAAAAGCTCATATTGTTAGGACTATTATTATCAGTTGATGTAAAGATTATTTTAATTTTCATTAAGTAGGTACTTTTCAATTCAATCTCGATTCTAACCTCCTAATTTCAGCTTTTATCCACACCTTTTGATCTGTTTATCATCTCATTTTATAGTGGTGGAGATTTGATTTTCAGGCAAGCCTATGGGATTAACTTTTTAGGTTCAACATATGAGTGCTTCTTGTTATAACCCTTAAACACTTTGAGTGATTTGAGTGAATCTATAGTAAGGATGTCAACTCTTGTCGATTTCGAATCAAATGTAATATTTCAAATAAGGGGAACTACCTACGTTTTCTAATACAAATGAATGACTTGTCATTGTTTGAATCTTTAGGACTCTTTGAATTGAATTATCCATGTATGAATTATCTATGAATTATGATGAGGCATTGTTGATAGGAATTGTAAATTATGGAAAGTTCATTTTAATTGTAAGTTGAGAATTTTTGCTTGAGGACAAGCAAAAGCTTAAGTGTGGGGGTATTTGATAAACCGTAATTGTAACATAATTTAGACCCACATTTAATATGCTTTTGGATGATTTATCCTTCAATTTATGTAAAAAGGTGGTCTTAATCCTTTCTTTTTATGTCTCGTACCCAAGAAAGCACCCGAAGATGAAAAGAACGTAAAACGGGCCCAAAACAGAGTAAATGGGCCATATCACGAAATCAACACGGCCTGGCCCAAAGTCCACACGGCCGTGCCTTGTCAAGCCTCTAGAACATGGCCTCTCCCCCAATCTACACGGCCGTGCCTCAACTTAGAAACCGAACACGACCTGAAGACGAGTCACAAGGGCATGTGACATGGCCGTGTCCCTGTCATGGTAATGAACAATTTCATTCAGATTTGGATACTTTGGGGCAAAGAAACACATTCCAAGAGCCTATATATATATATCCCCCAAGTGCCACCTTTGAAAGGGGGTCAAAGTTAGGCCAAAGAGCCAAGCTGAAAAGGTCAGAGTTGAGGGAATCACTCGAAGATAGCCAGTTGATCCATCCCAAGAAGCCAGAGTTATACTCAAGACGGCGGATTTCTCCTTCAATTCCTTTAGGGGGTTTTAGGGATTTCTTATGTTTTGTTTTATCTTTTCTCTTGAGATGTTTTCTTTATTTGTCATGAACTAAACCCTTCAGATACCTAAAAGGGATGAAACCTAGATGAATCTTGTTATTTGATTTCTGAATTATATGATAATTACTTAGCTTGTTCTTAATTATGTTGCTTAATCCAAATCTGATGTGCTTAGGTGGAGGAGGAATAGACCCTGCCTAAGAGTAGATCTAGCATAATTAAGCGGAGTTGATCGAACGCCTAGAGATAGGGTTACGAGATTTTGTCGGATTAGGGTGAAACCTAATATGGGATTCCATTGATCGATTTACTGCTATTCTAGGGGGTTATTATAAAAGAACGAGAGTTCCACTAATTAACCTAGGGTTAGACGTTATTCACCTCGAGAGAGGGTTTAATATAGGTTAGGGAGTCCTACGGATCAAGCTAAGTAAAGAAATCATATGGTTCAGTGATAGGTAACAAGAGAAGTCTAGGTGGATTCTTCTTGAGGGTATCATTATGATCAACTGAGTTTTTCTTCAAGTTATTTTCCGATTCGTTCTTTTTGTCTTGTGTCTTTAAGCTTAGTAGTCGTTAATTTAGATTAAAACAACTTCTCTTTGTTTTTAAGGCTAAATAATAAAAAGAAAGTTAGTATTAGTACTTTTAGTTCCTTTGGGTTCGACAATCCGGTCTTGCCTAAACTATACTACTGTTCGATAGGTACACTTGCCTTTAATCGTTGTCAGAGTTAGTTTCCAGATTTGATCATTCGTTTTATAAATTTTAAAGCTCTGATTTCAGCTATCAAACACCCTTGTGTCAGTTGTACCAAGGGAAAGGATTACATGGGAATTTTTCGTAGAAGAGTTCCGAAAGAAGTATATTAGTCAGAGATTTATAGACCAGAAGAGGAAGGAATTTCTAGAATTATGCAAGACCGAATGACAATAACAGAGTATGAGCGTGAATTCGTGACGCTCAGCAAATACGCTCAAGAGTGGGTATACACCGAAGCCAACATGTGTAAGAGGTTTGAGGACGTATTAAATGAAGACATCCGACTATTAGTTGGCATCCTTGTAACATCCTGAGTTAGTGGGCCTGTGCATTTTGTGGGTTGATTGTTTAAGTAGTAATTTAAGGGTTAGAGGTTTAGATTGGGCTCAAGAATAGGCTGAGGCCTCGGGTAAAATATTCTGTTTAGACACTCTAGTACTTTAAAGATAGTCTCTGTTTTTAAAGTGTCAAAATGGGCTTGTGGGCCAAAAGTAGGGTGGCGCCATAAAGGAGAAAAGGGTGGCGTCACTAATAGATGGATAGGGCCAAGTTTTGGTTGCGTGGAGCCCAAGTTTTTGGGCCAAATTCGGCACTTAAAAGGGAGTAGGAGGGGATGGCAACAAGGCTAATATTTAGGGATTTTTAATGTTTAAAATATGTGGATATTATGCTGATAAAGGAGGGAGGAGTTGGAGCTAATTAAGTCTCTTTTGGATGTGAGTTTTGATAAAGATAAGAGAAAAGATGAGAGGCTATCCAGGAGGCTAGAGGTGGCCGAAATTGGGACTGTATGTGTAAAGGGGGGACGGCTAGATAGAGTTAGGAGACGCCGAAATTTTATTAGTTTTTCTGAAAGCTTCCCTTCAGTTTTCTCTGCTGCCGAAATCCTCTCCATTCTTTTTCTTCCTAGCCGAAATCTCCAAGTCTCTTTCTTATTTTCTTTTCTTCTTCTCTTCTTCTATCAGAAATCGAAACTCTTCACTCAGTTTTTCTAAAAGCCAAAAACGCATCAGCCTTCTATTGTTCATACTTTTTCGGGATTTTTTTAAAAGCCGAAATTCCTAGATCTCTTCTCTTGTGTTTGCCGAATCTTCCTGCAAGGGGTAGCCGAATTCTTCTGAAGAGGTAAGGGTCGAATATGTTATTCTTTCAATCTTTTCCAGCTTTTAGAGATTTTAGCCGAATGGCTATATGGTTAACTAATCGGGTGTTTTCTCTCATTTGTGGCATTCCGGGATTTGAAGGGGATTCAAGCGCTTAGATTTCTAAGCCAGAGTTCAGTAGCACTCGGATCGTATTACTTTCGGGATTTCAAGGTAAGGAGATCTGTTAATTTAAACGTATAATTTGGGTAAAACACTAACCCTTGGCTGAATATAGGAGAGGCCTTATCTTCGCATTCTTCCGACTTTTGAGCAAAGTTGTAGACAAAGGGAAGTAGATCCGATTAACGAGGGTATCAACGTAGAGAGTAGTACTACGTGTTATCAGGTGTGTAACTTCTCACACCATTTAGATTGTCTGTTGGTATGTATACAAATCTGTTTATATTCTGTTAAATGCCGAAATCCTGGCATAACGGTTGAAAACCCGAGGAGGGTAAAGGCGAATCACCAGGTTAGTGACTTCTGTCATTCATAAGTGAATGTTTCTGTTGAGATGATATGTTCTATATGTATGCCGATTTCTATGTACGCACGGGGTTGGGTGATTAGTAAAAGTGGAAGTGTTCTGTTGTAGTGGCTCTGCCACAATCTGTTGTAGTGGCTCTGCCACAATCTGTTCTAGTGACTAAGTCAGAACTCTGATGATGAGCAGCTAACTGCAGCATGACTGCCATCGATGGTGTGTATTGGTGTGGGTTGATTGTAGAAATCCCCAACGGTGTGATTGGCAGGTAAGGGTGGTGTGTAGCGGATGGAAACCTAGGATTGGGTTGGGCTTTGCATAATTTCTGTTATATGATATTCTGCTATTCTGATCTGTGGGGCTAAGGCCCAATCTGATGGTGTACGAGGATTGCACACTGAGTCTCGTGACTCACCCCGTTGTTTAACATTTTTCAGGAGACACTTAGAGCATCGGACCGGGCTGGAGAGGGACGCAAGGTGGCCATGCATGAGATTATTTTGGATACTGCAAAAGACATTAATTTGTTTATTTATATTTAATATTTTGGTTTAAGTTTGGGTTATATTTTATTGTAATAAGGCCACGGGCCATTCACTTTATATTTTTGGTTTTTGGGCTTATTTTCAGACACTTGAATTATCCGATAAAATTTGAAACTAAGGCATGTACTAAATTTTGGTTTTGGATTCATAAAGGCATCATATAAAATTTATATCTTATATACATTATCAAATTATTAAGTTTTCCGATACAAATGTTTAAACTCAACAAATGTTTTCCAAAAATGCGACATGTTTTATAAAATCTTCTTAGTGACATGCCAGATCCAGTCGTGGTGTTTGGGCCGGGTTTAGGGTGTTACAATCCTGGAATTAAAGGAGTTTATGGTGCTTGTTGAGAAAGCGTGCAAGGCCGAAGAATTGGCCAAAGAGAAAAGGAAAGCTGATATTAAGTCTCGTGACTCAAAGAAAAGACAGTTGGGGAAATCGTTTCAGTCCTCATCCAAGAAATCGAGAGAATTCACTACCCGGTCAAATGCTTCTGCAGGATTCTCGAGTAGAAATAGGAGTAAGTAGTACTCGATTTCTAAGGCTCAGACCACTTCTATTGCGAGTGTTGGTAATGCTTGACCAAATAAACCGGGGTGTTCGCAGTGTGGTAGACGACATTTCAATGAGTGTCGAGGAAATGATAGAGGCTATTTCAAGTGCGGTTCACTAGACCACTTTATTCGAAACTGTCCTAAGATGGATGAAAAAGACAGAAACCAAGATGTGCGAGCGAGTAATGCTCCTCCTAGAGGTAGACCACAGAAGAACCCGAGAAGTGGGGCTTGCAGTAGAGGTACGCCTAGAGATTCCACTGTGAGATCAATGGGTAAAGCTCCTGCAATGACTTCATCCCCAGATGTGATTACGGGTACTTTTTCTCTTCATGATATCTCTATCGTTGCTTTGATTGATCTGGGGTCTACTCATTCGTATGTTTGTATGAAATTGGTGTTTAGTATGAATATGCATGTTGAGTCTACCAAATTTTTGGTAAAAGTGTCAAACCCTTTAGGCAAGCATGTACTAGTTAACCAAGTGTGTAGAAATTGTCCCTTGACAATTAGAGGTCATTGTTTTCCGGCTAGTCTTATGCTGCTACCGTTTGATGAATTTGACGTGATTCTTGATATGGACTGGTTAGCAGCTCATGATGTGATAGTAAATTATGGGGATATCCTTCGATTTGAATCAGGTGAATCGGATAGCTTGCCTGTAGTGATTTCTTCTTTGGCGACTGAGAAATGTATAAGAAAAGGGTATGAGTCTTATCTCGCATTTGTGTTGAACACTCAAGTGTCAGAAGTAAAGATTGAGTCAGTGCCAGTGGTATGTGAGTATCTGGATGTGTTTCTGGAGGAGTTACATGGATTGCCTCCAACTAGGGAAGTTGAGTTTGGTATTGAGTTAGTCCCTGGTACGACACCTATTTCGATTGCCCCGCATAGGATGGCACCGTTAGAGATAAAAGAGTTGAAGGTTCAACTACAAGAGTTAACAGATAAGGGTTTTGCGAGATCGAGCTATTCTCCGTGGGGTGCTCCGGTACTTTTTGTGAAAAAGAAAGACAAGTCAATGAATAGACAATAGACAGCTCAACAAGGTGACTGTGAAGAACAAGTATCCTTTGCCAAGGATCGATGATCTGTTTGACCAATTAAAAGGAGCCATAATGGTTTCTAAGATAGACTTAAGGTCCGGTTATTACCAGCTAAGAGTTAACGAACAAGATGTACTGAAAATTGCATTTCGGACGAGGTATGACCATTATGAGTTCCTCATCATGCTCTTTGGCTTAACAAATGCTCCTATAGTATTTATAGATTTAATGAATCGTATTTTCTGACCGTACTTGGATAAGTTTGTAGTTGTTTTTATTGATGACATATTAATTTATTCTCGTGATGAATCTGAGCATGCGGAGCATTTGAGAACTGTCTTACAAACTTTAAGAGATAAGCAGTTGTATGCTAAATTTAACAAAAGTGAATTTTGGCTTCGAGAAGTCAAATTCTTGGGCCACATCGTGTTGGGTGATGGAATTAGAGTTGACCCGAGTAAGATATCAGCGATCGTTGATTGGAAACCATCGAGGAATGTGTCAGAGATTAAAAGCTTTTTGAGCTTAGCCAGATACTACAGTCAGTTTGTTAAAGGATTCTCCATGATTGCTACACCGATAATGAGGTTGCTATAGAAAGATGTCAAGTTCGAATGGACGGAGAAGTGCCAACAGAGTTTTGAGAAACTAAAAGCATTGTTGATTGAAGCCCCAGTTTTAGTGCAACTAGAACCGAGAAAGGAATTTGTGGTGTATAGCGATGCATCCTTAAATGATTTGGGGTGTGTGCTTATGCAAGAAGGCAAGGTAATAGCTTATGCCTCGAGACAGCTGAAGCCACATGAGAAAAACTATCTGACTCACGACTTAGAGTTAGCCGCCATAGTGTTCGCACTAAAGATTTGGAGACACCATCTGTATGGCGAGAGATGTCGAGTATTCACCGACCATAAAAGTCTAAAGTATTTCATGACTCAAAAGGAGTTAAACCTACAGCAACGGAGATAGAGTTGATAAAGGATTATGAGTTGATAATTGACTATCACCCTGGAAAGGCGAATGTGGTCGCCGATGCTTTGAGTAGGAAGTCATTATTTGCCTTGAGGGTTATGAATACCCAATTGTTTGTGACTGATGATGGTTCGGTCATAGCAGAGTTAAGAGCTAGACTGATGTTTTTGCAAGAGATTTGTAAAGCTTAGAAAAGTGATAAATTGTTACAAGCCAAGATAACTCAGTGCGAGATGGGTATAGAATCAGACTTTCAGATTGGTTCAGATGGTTGTTTAATGTTTCGAGATAGAATTTGTGTACCCAAAGATGATGATCTTATTCGGAAAATTTTGCATGAGGCACATAGCAGTTGTATGCCTGTCCATCCGGGGAGTGTGAAAATGTACAATAACTTGAAGAAAATGTATTGGTGGTCGGGAATGAAAAGAGACATCTCAGAGTTTGTCTCTAAGTATTTTATTTGTCAGTAAGTGAAAGCCGAACACCAAGTATATTCAGGTTTACTTTAGCCCGTGATGGTTCCTGAGTGGAAATGGGATCGTATTACCATGGATTTTGTATCTGGATTGCCGTTGACGCCAAGGAAGAAATATGTATGGGTTGTGGTTGATAGGCTAACTAAGTCGGCTCATTTTATACCGGTACGTATTGATTATCCACCTGAGAAATTGGCTGATTTGTATGTTTTTGAAATTGTGAGACTTCACGGGGCACCTTTATCGATCATTTCGGATAGAGATCCTAGGTTCACATCACGGTTTTGGAAAAAGTTACAAAAAGCGTTGGGGATGAAACTGAATTTTAGTACTGCTTTTCACCCTCAAAACGACGGTCAGTCGAAAAGAGTAATTCAGGTTCTTGAAGATATGTTGCGGTGTTGTGTTTTTAAGTTTCAAGGCAGTTGGGAAAGGTACTTACTGTTGGTAGAGTTTGCCTACAATAATAGTTATCAATCGAGATTGAAAATGGCGCCTTATGAGGCTTTGTATGGGCGTAAGTGCCGAACACCCTTGTATTGGACCAAACTCAGAGAAAATTAGATTCACGGGGTTGACATAGTCAAAGAAACCGAAGAGAAAGTAAAGTTAATTCGTGACTATTTGAAGGCCGCTTCGAATAGACAGAAATCCTACGCGGATTTGAAACGGAAAGAGATTGAGTTTCAAGTCGGTGATAAGGTATTTTTGAAAGTATCCCCGTGGAAGAAAGTTCTCATATTTGGTAAGAAAGGCAAATTAAGTCCATGTTTTATTGGACCATATGATGTGATTGAGAAAATTGGGCCGGTAGCATATCGTTTAGCCTTACCGTCTGAGTTAGAAAAGATCCACGATGTATTCCATGCGTCTATGTTGCGCCGTTACTGTTCTGACCCATCACATATGATTTCACCAACAGAGGTTAGGATTTGTTCAGATATGACTTATGGCGAATAGCCGGTTAAGATCTTGGCTCGAGAGGTCAAGCAATTGAGAAATAAAAGTATAGCACCCGTGAAAGTACTATGGCATAGAAATGGGGTTGAAGAGGCCACGTGGGAGCCCGAGGAGACTATGAGAAATTAATACCCAAACCTTTTTAACGGTAAAATTTTCGGGGACAAAAATCCTTAAGGGGGAGAATTGTAACAGCCCGATTTTGGGCCTAGTTGGAATAGTGGTTTCGAGACCAAAAATCTGAGGTCGGACAAATTATTTTAATATTAGTTCAAGTGTCATGGCATGATTATATTAGTGTTTAAAAATTTTGGTGAATTAATTTTAGTGGTTACATGCTTAATTTCGAAAAAGGACTAAATTGCATAAAGTGTGAAAGTTTTGTTCTACAAGCTAAAGGTGTTAAATAGCTATGGAACATTACAGTTCAGATCCTTATTGTGTAAATAGACAAATAAAAATGTGGTGGCTGGACATGGAATTTTTATTTGTGAAATTGGTCAAGGTTAGGTGGTTTGGTGACCTAATAGATATAATAAAATAAAATAAAAAGAAAAGGCTATCATCTTTTCTTTTCTCCAGCGATTTTTCTCCAAGAAAACAGCCATTGAAGCTTGAAAATTTTCAGAAACTTACAACCCTTGCAAGTAAGTCATTTTGATGGTCATTTTTGTTGATTTTTGTGTTTTTGGAACCCAACTTTCAATGAGAGCATTAATGCTTTTTGCTGAATTTTTATGGAAAAAATGAATCTTGGTTGTTAAATAAACAACTTTTGTTAAGTGATTTTCATGAAAACACCTAAAAAGGACCTTTTTGTAAAGGTTGTAAAATAGGTGGTAAATGTGTGAAATAACTGAAATTGTGAGCTATTATAAGCTTAATAAAGGTTCGGCTAGGCTTGTTAAAGGAGGAAATTTGATTAAAATCATTTTACGAGCCTAGGGGCAAAATTGTAATTATGTGAAAGTCTAGGGGAAACATGCTAATTTTGCCCAGGTATGAATTATAGATTTGTCTTGATTAATGTATTGATTAAATAAGTGAAATTATCATTATAGATCAAGAAAAACGGAGTCCAGACCCAAATCGAGGGAAAACCAAGCTATTGGGCTAAATCGAATTAGTCGCACATATTTTGTATACCGAGGTAAGTTGTACGTAAATAATACAACTTTATTGTTATTAAGCATTAAACAATTGATACTGCATAAGTGTTTGATTATTGTTGTGAATATGCATGATGAGAAATGATGTAGTAAAACCTCCCGGTTGAACCTTAGGAATAGATTGGATATCCATGCTATGACATTTGGGTGATATGTGTGCTAGTGTAAGACCATGTCTGCGACATGGCATCGGCCACATTATGAGAGCCAGTGTAAGACCATGTCTAGGACATGCCATCGGCGTTGATATGTGTGCTAGTGTAAGACCATGTCTGGGACATGGCATCGACCTCGATATGTGAGCCAGTGTAAGACCATGTCTGGGACATGGGATTGGAATCGTACCCTCTTGTGTGAGGCTTGTCGGGTATCCTTTGGTATTCCAACTGGTTTAATGGGTAATTTAAAGCTTGTGTCAAAAGTGAGAAAAGTTACGACTATGTTGTAAGTGATACAGGTACCTACACAAAATTCATGAGAAATGAGCTCGATTTATGTTATATGATTAGTAAGAATGAAAATGAGTAAGTTATGCCTTTAATCATTTGAGAATTATGTGCAAGTTTATAATATGTTATGAGTAAGATAATGCATGGTAATTGTTGCTAATTATTTACATGCGACTTACTAAGCTTTATGCTTACTCCCTCTCTTTTCCATTTTCTTATAGATCGCCAAGCTAGCTCGGGGATCAAAGGACGTCAGAGGCTCGATCACGCTATCAATCCGAACATTTGGTATAGTTAGATTTATCATTTTGAGTATGGCATGTATAGGGACTTGGTCTTATGTTAAGTGTCATATTGTTTTGGCCAAATGTGTTGACTTGTCTTGAAGATTGATTCATTTTGTATAAGGCCATGGATGATGGCTGATACTTGTTATTGATATATGTAAATGATGATACTTTTCATGAATGTGCAATTTGCATGGTGAAATATATGGTATATTAATGCATGAACGAGTAGGTTGCATGATTGGATCGATAAAGTATGTGATAAGTTTTACATGTGAATGGAGTGTAACGGCCTTGGTGTTTGTATGTCTTGATGTGGCTTATGTTGGTGCAAGTAAGGGTGGCAAAAAGGCTTGGTAGATAGCCTTATTTTGTCCACATGGGTAGACACACGGGCTTGTGTCTAGGCCATGTGTATGACACACGGTCTGCCCCATGGGCGTGTAGCCCGGTCGTGTGTCACTTGCACCTTAATTTGGTAAAACAGAATGCCCAGTAGTTACCACACGGGCTGAGGCATGGCCGTGTGTCTCAACCGTGTGGATGACACGGCCATAATACATCGGCATGTGCCCAGGCCGTGTGAAGTTTGCACTTCATTTTAGGAATTTAATTCACCACACGGCCTAAGGACACGGGCAAGTGCCTTGGCCGTGTGACTTTATTGGGTTGATGACATCAGAAACAGAATGTCAAGGTTTTTGTACACGGACGGAGACACGGGCGTGTCATGGCCGTGTGGGGGAACACGGGCCATGGACACGGGCGTGTGCCAAGCCATGTGAAAACCCTTGTAGGTTCGAATTGATAAATAAATCCACACGGGAAAGGGATACGGGTGTGTCCCTATATGTTGAGGCCGTGTGAGTTACACGGTCCTTCAACATGGCCATGTTATTAGGTCACACGGGCGTGTCCCCCTTCTACACGAGTGTGTGCCCCTATTTTAGTGACATTTTCCAAAGTTTTTCTAAAGAACTCGGTTCAGTCCTGAACCGTTTCTAAAGCGTGTTTTGGGCCTCGTAGGCTCTTATTAAGGATTTTATGACAAATTTTGAAAATTTTTAAATTTGAACAAAATTTCATAACCTGGAAGTGTTTGTATGCATGTTATTAAGTTAGGTAACGCCTTGTACTTTGTTTCGGCGTAGGATACGGGTAAGGGGTGTTACACCAGTCACACGCCTGTGTGCTAGGCCGCATGGTTAATTAATATTTTCAAAATTAGGTGCAAGTTTCACACGGCCAAGACAAACGCCAGTGTTCTAAGCCGTGAAGCACACACGGTTGAGACACACGCCCGTGTCTCTGCCCGTGTGCTCAATTCTATGCATTATAATTCTCAAATTTAAGATGCAGGGGACACACGGCCTAATCACGCGCCCATGTACCAGGCCGAGTGTCACACACGGTCAAGACACACACCCGTGTGTCAACCAGTGTGGACAAAATAAAATCGTTTCTAGCTTCATTTCTCACCCAAAACATTGCCATGAACCTATATCAAAACTTACTTTCAAATACCAACCAATCCAAGTATTGAATTCAAGCAAATTCTAACATTTAATATGTTATATCATTATATGCACACATATTTATAACCTTACCTTGGTTTAGTCTATATGTTAAACATAATTTAATCAACCATACTTAACATATATGTAGCTACCATAGTATGACTTTATAAGTATATCAAAACAAACCATTACTAGCCATTCCAATGGCTAGATTACAAAAACATATTCAAGCCAACAATGGCCAAGTTAACCTATACATGTCATTATACCAAAATAAGTTTACTAATTATACCAAAACAAACTGGTGGATAGTGTGATGATGTTCCAACAGATCACCAACCTTCTCAAGCTTCCGATCACTATAAACAGAGAAAGTAAAACCTAGTAAGCATTATATGCTTTGTCAGTTCGTATAACAAGAACTAAAACTTACCAATCACATTTAATAACATTAAGCATTCAATAACATGTTTTTCATCAATTTGGCAAATTTACCTAAACAAACATACACTCAATCAAGCAAGTTAGTTACATAAATTTCACATATACATCAATAAACATTAATGAGCTCATCATGCTATATTCTTGCAAGACATTATTCATTTCATCTCATAATTCTCATATCATGTCAAGTATTTTATCCGTTGAATCATTGAAAATCCGATGGATATTCAGATAGTACACCCGAGGTGTACAATTTAATAACCCATCATTTCATATTCAGGAGTACCCATTAAGGCACTTAATTAGAAAGCACACTCTTAAGCCACATATCATATAACAGGATTACTTGTCCAAGCTAAATCCTGTTTCCAACATATGCTTATAAGAGCTTAATCAGGATTACCCGTTTAGGCTAAATCCTATTGTAAAATATGCTCAAGAGGACTTATATCAGGATTACCAGTTCAGGCTAAATCCTTTCTGTGATGAGGTCAATAGGATTACTCGTCCGAGCTTAATCCTGTCAACAATAAATGCAAGACCTCATTCAATAAGGGAAATCACATTTATCCATCGAAATCCAATATTCAAACGGAACTTAACCCATTTCAAACAGTTTCAAGCGTGTGTTCATTTCTTATATTGTAACATACAAATAATTCATATAAATATAAATCACATTCTATACAAATACAACATATTTACATGCTCAATTAAGTTACACGAACTTACCTCGATAATAGTTCGTACAAGAAAATGTACTAATTCGAAACTTTCTCTTTTCCTCGATCTAGCTTCAAATTTAAGTTATCTGGATCTATATAAAGGAATTTAATCATCAACTTCTCATATTTCATATTCATTTGAACTCAATTTACATCCTAGGCAAAATTACCATTTTGCCCCTAAACTTTCCATAAATTCCAAGCCTAACCAAAATGAAATTCATGCAATCTACTCCTTATTCCAAGCCTAACCAAAATTTAAATATAAAATTTACAGCACATGTATTCTATAAAATTCAAATCTTTTCTTTAATTTTCACAACTTTACAATTTAGTCCCTAAATCATGTTTTCATCAAAATTCACTTTGTAAAAGTTGTTTATCTATCGACAACCTTTCATTTTCTACCATAAATTTTAAATTTTCAGCATATTCATCCATGACATAATTTCTATAGTTTGATAATTTTTCAAATTAATTCCCCAAATAGATAGATTAGACTATCCCGGTTTCAAAAATATAAAAATTACTAAAAACAGGGCTTGAATACTTACCCAATTAGGCCAAGAAAGCTTTTTTTCTCTTTCCTAGAGTTTCCATGGAATATTTGGGGAAGAAGATGATAATAATATGATGATATTTCTTATTTATTAGTTTATCATCTGTTAAATTTTTTACTTTTCAATTTAGTCCTTAACCTTTTTTAATTCTTCCATGGATGAATCATCAAAAATATCTCCTAACTTTTCTTTAATGGTCTAATTATCAAATAAGGACACCAATTGAATTCCATAGCTATTTGATCCTTCTAACTACTAGAATGTAACGACCCAAAATCCGTGGGCACTGGAAAAGTGTGTTATTGGGCCTCTGTCTTAGTCAATCGAGTTAGTAAATAATTATTAGGAGTAATTATGAGTCTAATAGTGTGTTTAATTAGATTTTTATTTATTGAATTTAGCTTAATTTAAAGTAATTAGGAAAAAAGGATCAAATTGAATAAAGAGTGAAAGTTTAATTATGATTAAAAGAAAGTAAAAAGGGTTAAAATGGCAATTAAGCCATTTATATGAAATGAGGCGGCATACATGCATTAAAATCTAAGATTTTATTTAAGTTATATATAAATATTATATATAATTATAATTATGATAATTATAATTATTAACCATTATTATGGCTTTATATTATTTTTATTATTATTAAATAAAGTAAATAGTAGACACTTGTATGGTAATAAAATATACATGTGTAAAAATTATATTTGTACATTTGTAAACTAAGCACTTAAATTACTTATAATTTAAGTATGAAAATATTTTATAATTATTAATTGTATTAATTATAATATGAGTTTTTTAGTTGATAAATAAATTAGATTTATGCCAAATGTATGGTGATAATAAAATACATGTGTAATATTGTATTTTTACACTTGTAAAATATTTATATATTTTCTTAAATAATAAGTAAAAGATATTTGTATATTAATTATATTATAAGATTTTATATGATAAATAAATAAATAAAAATATAACAAATGTAGGATAATGATATAATACATGTGTAAGTATATATAATATTACATTTGTAAAATATTCATTTGTTATTAAATAAGATATTTATAATATAATTATTAAGTAATTAAAATAAAATAAAGCAAATAAAAGAAACTAAAGAAATAAAAGAAAGAAAAAAGAAACAAAAGAAAAAGAAAGGAGAAAGAACAGAGAACCAAACGAAAACAGGGGAAGAAAAAAAGGAAAGAAAAAAATGGGAAAATTGGGATTTTAAAGCTTTAAGTTTAATTGCTAATATCGAGCCTGAAGCATCAGCCCAAAAAGGAAAAGAAAAGATCGTCGAGGATTAAATCCGAAGAGAATTCTGGTTTGTATTACTATAATTCAAGTTATTTATTATTAAATACTAATTTTAAATTTATTTATTTTATGGTAAGTAAATATTGAGGTAAGTAACTTTATTGAATTGAATTTAGAAATTTGAATTGAGTGAGAAATGTGTGTTAGTATTGAATTGTATTTTGATTAGTGAATGGAAAAGTGAATTTGATATTGAAAGTGAATTTTGAAATGAAAGTGAACTTGAATTGAGAATTGGAAACCCTATTAACTAGTCGGGCTGAGTCGGATATAATTGGCACGCCATAGGATATGAAAGAGTACGGGTTTTTGTCGGCTTACTGATCAGGCACTTATGTGCTGACTACTGTTACTGTTACTGTTACCAATTCGACACTTTGTGTGTCGTATACTGTTACCGTTACTGTTACAGATTCAACACTTTGTGTGTTGAATATTGATACTGTTACTGTTACCGATTCGACACTTTGTGTGTCGTATACTGTGTACCGTTAAGTCACAATGTGTCGTACTGGTGTGTGGGTTGGAATCTGTGTATCCGCCAAATCTGAGTTAAGATAATAGGGACAATGAAATGAATTTATTAATAAAACTAAATTTGAATGATATGGCATACGAAAAAGGTGAGAATTGAAATATAGAAATAAGAATGGTATATATATATATAATCAAATGATAACATAAAAAGATTGAATTGTTCATTAAGTGATGATAATTATAATGTAAAAGTATATGTGCGATTTAATGTATTTAGTTATAAATTGAATTATAGTGATACCACTAAGTATATGCATACTCAGTGTACGGTTGTTTCCGTGCACAGGTTGTAGATGTAACATCCTGAATTTATGGGCTTGTGCATTTTATGTAGTGTATGCTTAAAATATCAATTTAAGGATTTGAGGTGCAAACAAGGCTCAGGTTTGGGCTGAGGCTTTGATTAAATATTTTGTTTAGACACTCTAGGGGCTTAAATTAAAGTTTTAGTAGTTTAATTGACATATTGGGCTTGTGGCCCAGCAACTAGGGGCACAGTAAAGGGGAGCTATAAGTGGCGTCACCAGTGCTTGAGAAGGGCCCAATTTTTGGTTGCTTGAAGCCCAAGTTAAAGGGCCAAATTTCGGCATTCAAAAGGGGACTAGGAGGGGACGGCACAAGGCTAATTTTTAGGAATTTTATTATGTTTAAATTATGAGGATAATAAGCAGATAATGGATAGAGGAGTTGGTGATAATTAAGGCTATTTTTGAGGAGATAACAGATTAAGATAAGGGAAAAGGATAGGAGCTATCATATGTTGGAGTGTTGGCCGAAAATCAATCTCTGCTAAGGGGAGGAATCGGTTTTCTATATAAAGGGGGTGCCAAAATTTACTACTAAAGCTCTCATCTTTTCTCTTTTCTCTGCCGAAATTTCTACTCTATTCTCCCTCTCTTTTCTTTTTCTTCAGTTGGCCGAACCTTCTGACAGATTCTTTTCTCATCTCCTTTAGGCACTTTAGCCGAATCTTTAAGCCTTTCTTTGCTTTCCTTTCACTTTTCTTTTTAGCCAAAACCACAACAGTTCATCTTCTTCGGGATTTGCATAAAAGCTGAAAGCGTGAGATCTTGTCTCCTGTGATTGCCGAAATCACTCTGAAGTATCTGTTTGTGCCGAAATTTGAAGGGAATTTTAGGTAAGTATTGATTCGTAGGATCCAAATCTTTTCCGGCTTTTCAAAGTCCCTAACCGAATGGCTATTTAGAAACTAATCCCTTATTTTTCTCTTATTTTCGGCATTTCGGGATCTGAAGTGGGGCCAATCGCATAGATCTCAAAGATATAATTCGGTAACACTCGAATCGTGTTACCTTCAGGATTTCAAGGTAAGGAGATTTGTTTATTTTTAAACATATGAAATAGGGTAGAACACTAACCATGGCCGAATACAGGAGAGGCCCTATTTTCACATCTTTTCGGCTTTTTGGAGCAAAGTTGTAGATCGATTTAGCAAGGGTATCGACATTAATCAGGTGTGTAACCTTTCACACTATTAGATTGATTGCTAATTTATATGTATAAATCTTCTATACTCTGTTAAATGCCGAAATCCCGGCATTATGATTGAAAACTCTAGGAGGGTAAAGGCTAATCATCAGGTTAGTGATTTCTGTCCTTTTTCAGTAATATGCTTTGTATGCCGATTTCTCTGTATGCTTTGGGTTGGGTTAATGATGAAAGGGGAAATGATCTGTTTTGGTGGCTTATGCCATTTCAGCTTGGTGACTCTGTCGCAACTCTGTTTCTGGTGGCTTATGCCATTTCAGCCTGATGACTCTGTCACAACTCTGACGATGAGCAGCTAACTACAGCATGACTGCCATCGATGGTGTGTAGCGGTGTGGGTTGATTGTAGAAATCCCTTATGGTGTGAATGGCTGGTACGGGTGGCGTGTAGCGGATGGAAACCTAGGATTTGGGTTGGGCTTTGTATATTTTCTTGAATATTATCTTCTGTTATTCTGTTCTATGGAGCTAAGGCCCAAATCTAATGGTGCATGAGGGTTGCACACTGAGTCTCGCGACTCAACCAATTACTTAACATTTTCAGGTAGCACCTAGTGTATCGGACCGGGTTGGAGAGGAGTGCAAGGTGGCCATCCAAAAGAACATTCGGATTCAGCAAGAAGACTTTAGTTTATTATTTTATATTTTTATTAAATGGGTTTTACATCTCGTTGTAATAAGGCCATGGGCCACTAGACTATCATACTTTGTTTTGGGTTTTATTTTGGGCTTTTAATATTGTTAAACACTTAAATGTTAATTAAACTAAGGCATATATTGAGATTATGTTTTTTTTTAATTCATAAAACAACAAATGAAATCTATATCTATTTAAACTTATCAAGTTATTAAGTTTTTCCGAACAAAAGATTGAATACAAGAAAAATATTTCTCGAAATTGCAACAACTCTTACAGAAACTTTTCAGTGACATGCCAGATCCGGCTATAGTGTTTGGGCCAGGTTTGGGGTGTTACAGTAGAAGTCAAGTACTGAACCAGCATCCAAAGCCAAACCCGACTTCAGCAAACTTTTGGTGATGTATATTTTCTTTTGGTAATGTGGCATGTGCATAGGACGTGTATAAAGGTTGTTCTGTTTTGAATATAAATGGTTAAAAATGTTAGTATTGCAAATCTAAGAATTATAATAAAACAAGTTTATCTATTTTAATTTATTTAGTACATTGATAAATTTAAATTGATATTATATTGATTGAGTTTGATTAGAAGGTATTTAGAATAGAAAATGAATATGTGAAATGAATTGGTTGAATTGGTTATGTTTAAAAGGAATATGGTTTTAATTGCAAGGGGTTTTATGTGAAAATAAGCAAAAATGATGTCGAAATTTAGATTAAAAAGAAAAATTGGAATACTTAAACGAGTCCCATTTCACTTTTAATACATAATTTAGACTTCGAGAGTTCATTATAGGGACTTAGTTATTAAATTATACTATGAATGTTATTTTATTTGTGAATTATTCGTAAGTTGTCTGATATGTTCGGTAATGCCTTGTAACCCTATTCCGGCGACGGTTCGGGGTTAGGGGGTGTTGCATAGAATCCAACTTATTGTATTTTATGCAATTTGGTCCTTTTCTTAATTAAGCACTTAATCAATAAAATTTTCTTATCAGAATTTTCATATGACATTCCTATCTAAATGCAAATCATGCAAAAATATAAAAATAAATTTTCCTTCTAGCTCGAATTTGTGGTCCCGATACCACTATTTCGATTTCACTAAAATTGGGCTATTGTATTACTGAATATGAATTGACGGATTACAGATTTGTACACTTCATGTGTACCACCCGTGTATCCATCGATATTATAAATGATTCAACGGGCTGACATGAGAAATTATGAAATTGAAGTGTATTGTTACGAGTATATACTTGAAATACAAAGATATGATATGTATATGTTTCCTGGACTTGATGTGATAAATATATGTATGTGAAAATTGAATATTGATGAGCTCATACATGTTTCTTGTTATTCATGTAAATTACATTACTAACATGCTTGATGAGGATATGTGTTTAGGCAATTGGCCAAATTGGTTTGAGCATATTTATTTGTTTACCTTAAATGTGAATTAAATGGTAAGTTAATTTCCTTTATACGAACTTACTAAGCATTAAATGCTTACTCTGTTTTAATTCCTCTGTCTTATAGTACTCGGAGGCTCCTAAAGGTTGGAAGCTGGTTAGAGCTACATCACCCTATCCCCCAGACTCTTCGGTATATATAGCAAACTAATTTTGGTTATAATGGCATGTATAGGCTAAATATGACCAATCATAGCAATGTAAATGTTTGGTTGTAATTAGCCATTGGAATGACTTGTGAATGACACATTTTAATGTGTTTATATATGGCCTTAATGCGTTTGATGAGTCTTTGAATTGGTTAAATGAGGGAGATTATATAGGCTCATAATTAATTGAAAAGAGTTAGCATAATTGGTAAGATATGCATTTATGTGAATTGGGTCAATTAAGGGAAATTAAATACATATGGGATGTTAAAACATGTACTAAACATGGTTTTAGCTTGATTTGAATGATTGGTATTGCCTTGTGAATGTTTTAAAGTGTTGATGTAGGTAGAAGATAATTTGGGTGAGAAAAGTGGCCTTGTAAATGGCCTATTTTTGTCAACACGAGCAGAGACATGGGAATGTGTCTCCTGCACCTAGGAAAGTTTTTGACATTTTGCAAAAAATTCTCTAAGTACTCGGTTTAGTCCCAAATTATTTCTGATGCATATTTTGGGCATCGAGGGCTCTTATAAGGGACATTCTGGTTGATTATGATTAGTTTCTAATATGAATTAGAACTGGTATTGTAGTGGCCCATTTGTGCCCGAGCCCACGTAAAGCAGAATAAAACTAAAAATAAAAATAATAAAAAAACCAGTGTTTTTAAACTGTCCATTTTATAGTAAAAGGGCTTAAAGCCCAAACCCAAATGCTAAAACCTGGTACACCCCACCAGTAACCCAGATTACACCCGAGCCCAAACAAACCCAGACCTAAGGACTGACCCAATAGACCCAAACTCAGACGGCCCAAAATGGCCCAACACCTAAACCGAAATCAGAAGACCTAGGGTTTCTAAAACCCTAGGCGCCACAGCACCCCAGCCACCAGTCGCACCACAATTGACTCCTCGCACCCAGGCCACCAGTCGCGCAGCAATCCACGCGATCCGCGCCTGAATCACTCCACCACCAAGATCGGCGCCACTCTCCTGCACAAAAAAGGAAACAACAGCAAGAATGGCAGCAAAAAATATTTTCCTTTTTTATTTTTCAAGCCTGTAAAAGCCTGATTTATTTTGTAACTAAGGGGATACAGAGAAAAATACAAGCAAAAAATACACTGAAATTGAAAACCCAATCAAACAGAGGTGATTTTTCCAAGATTTTTAGCGTTATTCTTTTTTTTTTTTCTTTCTCTTTTGATTCATGCAAATACAGAATACAGGTGCAATAAAATAAATGAAAAGGGGGTTTTTACCTTTCGATCGGTGTTTAAAAAATGAAGTCGATGGCCTCCGACCGCCGTACACGGTGGCGTGTATGGAGGCGCGTGTGACAGACCTTTGTGGGGTCCTGGCTGAAGGCCAAGAGGGCAGAGAGTTTCTTTTTTTTTAAAACAGTTTGTTTTTTTTTTTTTTGAAGTGTTGTAAAAATGATTTTTTTTAAACAGAACTTTTGCTTTTATAAATCATCCATACGATGTCGTTTTGGGGGTTCCCTTTTAAGGCCAAAACGACGTCGTTCAAAGGCCAGGATCCGCGCGTTGACCCGAAAACCCGAGGAGGATCCGCGCGTTTTTGTTAAAAGGGCTAATTGCCATTTTGGTCCTTCCGCTATTTTAGTCTTTTAAATTAAGTTCAATTTGAATTTTTTATTTTTTAATTTAGCCCTGAAAGACTATTTTTATTTAGCCCTGAATTTATTTATATTGTATAACATATATTGTTTATATTGTTTATATAAAACATATATGTAATAGATTATTATATTATAAATGTAATTTTGTTTAAAGTTATATGTTATCTATTCCATTAAATTTTACTTATTTTTTATTAGTTATGAATATATATATATATATTTTCGATTGCTCCACATCATTTTATTATTAATTCATTTTTTTGTATATGATTCATTTTTATATTCCACATCATTTTTATTTACAGCTATGTCTTGATTTGCAATAGCTATAATAATTCACTCTGTGTTGTTTATCTTTTGTTTATTTTATTCATCTATCAATTTTATATTTTTGCTTTAGTATAATTATTCTATTGTTTGCATCATTTATTATTTCTTATTATTCTTTTATTATTCATTAGTAGTAATTGTTAATCTAATTTGTAATTATGATAAACTGATATTTGTCATGTATATTGTAATGTATTCATACAACGTCTTACTCAAACCATTTTTATAAAAATACCTTTTAAATTAAAGCATTTTATTCAAATATTTTAAATACGCTGATATGTGATATTTTGAGGACTTCGAGAAGAATTGTGCCCTAACTTACTGGGTTTCGATTTTTCTCGTAGAACTTAGGGTATTAGATATCCCTTCTCTTTTAAAACTGAAACTTACCAATTTCAAATCAAAAACTTATTCTTGGGAATTCAAGACGTTGTGTCCTAGCTTATTGGATATGATGTTTTGTGTCTCAAGGTAGGAATTTTCTAAAATAAAGACGTGCCTAATTTCGAAGTTATGAGATGCTATATCCTAACTTACTGGGTATAGTATTTTATTTCTTTGAGATAGGCATGCCTTAGTTTTTCTTCTAATAAAAGGATCTTATTTTAAAAATTTTTAAATTTGCAACATTAGGACATGATTTTATCGATTAGGTACCAATTTTTGGGCGTTATAAGGGTGCTAACCCTTCCTTATACGTAACCGACTCCCGAACCCATTTTTCTTGTTTTTCGTGGACCAAAATCAGTATTTTGAAATAAAACGATTTTCAAGGTGATCTAATCACACCTAAATAAAAAGGGATTGGTGGCGACTCCCATTTTCGTTTTTTTGGTTCCCATTTTTAAATCAAACTTAAAAATGGTTTCGACATGTATGAAATGTCTGTACTTGATCTGTAAATTTTGGTAATGCTCTGTAATCCTATTCTGGCAACGGATATGGGTCAGGGGTGTTACAACCTATACATGCCATTATAACCAAAATGCAACCAACTAAAAGTACCAAAAGAGCCGATAGATAGTGTGATATAGCTCTGACAAGCTTCCAACCCAAACGAGCTTCCGGATCACTATAAAACACGGAAAATAACACAAAGTAAGCATTTAAGCCCAGTAAGTTCGTATAACATAGAATTTAACTTACCATTTAATCACAATTTAGGTAAGCAAACATAGCATATCCCAACTCAATTTGGCCAAATGCCTAAGCACATATTCACCAACATGTTAGCCATATAAAGCACGTATAATATCCAATACACATGGTTGAACTCTACCATGTATTTCATATAAATACCTGTAGTAGTTCGTATCGGACTTATATAATCTCTTAACAGAACTATGCTCGTTGAACCATTTAGAATAACGTTGGATACGCGGGTAGCACACATGATGTGTACTGAACTATAATCCGTCAATTCCTATACATGTATGCTCATACGAGCTCTGAATTGGTATGCTATTACGAGCTGTAAACAGTAAGCTCCTCTGAGCTGAATAACGATAAGCTCATTCGAGTTGAGTATTGGTAAGCTCATACGAGCTGAAATCAGTAACCTTAACAACATGTCATTTGTATCCTACAAATTCCTAAGGTTCAAACAAGACTCAGTAGTTGTCGTAAATCGTCGGATATGCTTTCGGTATCCATATATGGCAATTACAAAATTCACATACATATAAATCAATTGAAACAAATAAATGTACAATTTAATTACACGAACTTACCTCGACGACTATACGTAGTTACGGAGGTGACTAATCTGAGATTTTCTCTTTGCCTCAATCTAACTCCGTACGAGGTCTAACAGGATCTATACGAATGAATTTAACTCAATTCAATATAATTCATATTCAATTCAGTCCAACACATATTTTCACAAAAATACCATTTTACCCCTATACTTTTAATTCTTTGCAATTTAGTCCCTAGGCTCGAAAATGAAATTCATTCAATTTTATCCCTACCCAAGCCTAGCTAAATTATAAACATACTAATAGCAGGCCATATATTTCACAAATTCATAATTTCACCACATAATAATTTCTATTTTTTGATTTAGTCCCTATTTGACAATTTCATCAAAAATTCCTTTACAAAAATTGTTTATCTAACAACAAACATTCATTTTCTATCATCAAAATTCAAAAATCAAGCATATTCATCAATGGTAGAACCCTAATACTTTAACAGTTTCACAAATTAGTCCCCAGGCTAGATAGATTAAGCTATAACGATCCCGGAAACATAGAAATCACTAAAACGGGACAAAAGCCACTTACTAATTGGATTTTCAAGCTTGGCCGAACCCTACCTCTATTTTATTGAAGTTAGAATTGGTTATGGTGTTTTTGGAGAAGATGAACATAACAAAAGATTTGTTTTGTTTTATTAATATATCATTTAATTACCTAATTTACTTACTTAACCTTTATAATCTTTAAAAATTACAAAATTGTCAAGCCACTATCATCCACTAACATATTAATGGTCTAATTACCATATAAGGACCTCTACTTTAAAGTTCTATAGCTATTTAATACCTTAGTTATTATAACTAAACTTTTGCACTTTACGCGGTTTAATCCTTTTTATCAAATTAAACATATAAACGGTAAAATTTCTTAACAAAATTTTTATACGGTATTTCTATCATGCTATAGAAAATAAAATAATAATAAAATAAGTTTTTTGACTTCAGATTTGTGGTCCCTAAACCATTGTTCTAATTTCACTAAAAATGGGCTGTTACATGCGTATTTCTTTACAGGGGTTCAACGAAATGAGAAGTCTGCATGATAGGAGCCCCTCGTCATAGACCGGAGATGGGAGCTATGATTCAGGCGAAGCAGTGGGAGAAGTTATTTTACTCTTTGATAATTTTAGGAAGATTGTTTTAAAGAACATGTTTTATGTACCTTATTTTAAGAGGAATTTAATTTTATGATGGTTATACTGTGACGTACAATAAAGGGATTGATATTCACATAAATCATTCTTTAATCTATAATGGATGGATGGAAAATAATCTCTAATTTATCAAACCAAATAACTACTCGATGCTTCAAACTGAAATAGTGAGTAAAAAGCTTAAAACGTCTCACTTTAATGAGGGGTACCTATGGCATTTAAGACTTGGTCATATTAACCAAGAAAAAAACACTAGACTCGTGAAAGATGGTCCCTTAAGTATGCTTAAGGTACAAGGGTCAACCAAACTTTAGAACTTGTGCACACTGAGGTATGTGGTCCCAAGAGCATAAGTGCTTGAGGAAATTATGACTATTATGTGACCTTTATCGATGACTATTCTAGATGTGGATATGTGTATCTAATGTACCACAAAAGTGAAACCTTTGATAAATTTTGAGAGTTTCATGTGGAAATGGAAAAGTAATTAGATTTATCCATAAAGAATCTTCTGTCTAACCGAGGTGGGGAATATTTGTCTGCTGAGTTCTTAGGATACCTCATAGAGAATGATATTTTATCCCAATTGATTGCGTCGAGAACTCCACATTAGAATGACGTAGCTGAAAAAATGAATAGAACCTTGCTTGACATGGTTCATTCAATGTTAAGCTATTCACAACTTTCTACTTCCTTCTAAGGATATGCGATACAAATGGTTTTCTATATTCTGAATGATGTGCCAACCAAGTCTTCTTATAAGACACTTTATGAACTGTGGCATGGAAAAACCCACTCTAAATCACTTTAGAATATGGGGTTGACCAGCACACGTTATGGATAAGGATGCAAAGAAGTTGGATGCACAGACAAAATTGTGCATGTTTGTAGGGTATCCAAAAGGAACAAATAGAGGATTATTCTACAATTCGAAAGATAATACGATTGAAGTTTCAAATCATACTACTTTCCTCGGGGAAAGCTAAATGGATAAGTTTAAGTCTCAAAGTAAAGTGGTACTCGAGGAACTTTTGGGAGTGTTAGACTAATCACGTAGTTCAATTCTCGAGAAAGTAGTAGAAAGACCTACAAACGATCAACAGCATAGGGAAATCTGTCTTAGTGGGAAAGTTTCTAAGAAACTGGACTTCTTCATATATGATGGTAGTATTTACAATACAAAATTCGATAATGAGGATGATGATCCACTCACTTACGAGGAGGCTATGTAGGGCGTTGATTCCATGCTCTAGAAACAGGCCATGGATGTCGAGATGGATTCTATGAAATCCAATACGATGTGGGAACTTGTATGCTTATCGATTGGGATTAAACCCATAAGGTGTAAGTGGATTTACAAGAAGAAGAGAAATGTGGAAGGGAAAGTGGAAACATACAAAGCTAGACTTGTAGGAAAAGGCTATACATAGAAAGAAGACATTGATTACGATGCGACCTTTTCTCTGGTAGCCATGCTCAAGTCTATCCTTATACTCTTATCCATTGCCATTGCTCTCGATTACGAGATCTGGCAAATGGATGTTAAGACAGCATTCTTGATTGGCTATCTTAATGAGACCATTTACATGGTTCAACCCATTGGATATGTTGTCAAATGAAAGCAGTAGAAAGTTTGCAAACTGCTAAGATCTATTTAAGGACTTAAATAGGGGATTCATGGAATAAAAGATTTGATCAAATGATCAAGACTTTTGGATTTGAGCAAAACGCTGATGAACCTTATGTTTATGAGCGTATAAAGGACAAAAAGGTGGTCTTCCTCATTTTGTATGTCAATGATATTCTACTTACCGGAAATGATGTAGGAGAATTGTCATCGATTAAACTATGGTTAGCTCAACAATTTAGCATGAAGAACTTTAGTGAAGCTAGTTATATTCTTGGAATTTGAATTCTTATGGATCAAAAGAATAAAATGATAGCACTATCTCAAGCTTCATATATCGATAAGGTACTGGAACATTTTGCAATGACGATGCAAAACCAGGCGTTCAGCTGACTGCATCAGGTTTTCATCTTTCTTTAGATGATTGTCCTAAGAATCAAAGTGAGCATTTGGTTCAAATATGAAGGATTACTATGTCGTCTACAATTCCAATTGAGGAGATGGCTAGTATTGGCTATCGGAGCAGTTGACTCCAGGAGTAGAGACATAGATGTATTCATTGGTAGAATGATACATTGGACTAGACCTAAGATGAATTAATTTTGAATCCATTTATGAATTAATTCACTTGTGACATTCATGGTGTGATTTACCTAAATCCTGAGTTAGTCATTAACCATGTGTATGCAACTCATGTGCTTTAATATAAGTAGAGGCTTATGCTCTAAAGATGATCGAGCCCATAGCCGGTATGTTGGGTACATGACTTGTGTATGGCATGGCTTTACTAGCAACAGTGGAGTTCATAGCTGAAATAAAGAGTTAATGATATCATCTCATTGGCATTGTGCGGATTGATAAATATGGAACATGGCCACGAGTTGCTTGTTCTCCAACGAGCAATTTATCACATTCAATTATTGATAGTGATCATATTAATCATTAAGAAGACATAATGGTGATTGTATTGAGTGAACAGATTTAACTCTAAGGAATCAAGGATATCATATGAGAGTAACACACACATGACGAGGTCATTGGACAAAGCAATTGGATGAATTGTTTTCGTAAAGAGTATGTAACGACCCGATAGTTAAGGGTGACAAAAAGTGTAGTTTCAGGATCCGTTGTCATAAACCAAACCCGTAAATATTTTTATTAAATATTTACGAAGTTATATTAGAAGTGAATTAATTTTTGGATAAGTAATTTTCATGAATTAGGAGTTATTAAGATACAGGTACTGAATCGCGTAAGTGCTAAAAGTTGAATTATAGATTGAAATTAATTAAAGGGACTAAAGTAGCAATTACACCACTAATTAAATGATGTTGGATGGTGGTGGTGTAGTTGATGATGATAGTTGTCATAAAAAAATTTATTTGTTTAATTAAACTATTAAACTTGTGTTATAATAATAATACATTAAATGAAAACATAATGAAAGAAATATAAATTGGAGTGGAATGAAAGAGAATGAAATCTCTTTCATGCAATGGTGTTTCAAAAATAAAGAACAAGAAAAGAAAGAAACACACAGCTTAGGGGCTTTAAGTTCAAGCTCAAAATTGGCTATTGTAATTTAGTCATTTTCTTGTAATTTTTACATTTTTGGAATCCCGGTACTTAGAGCTAGTCGACCCATGTTATAATTTTTAGTATCGTTTAAGATTGATGATATTACCATTGTTGATTAGTTAGGGTTTGGGGGAGTAAATTGATAGATTTTTAAGTTAGGAGTGGAAAAAGGACTAAATTGTAGAGTTAATTATTGATTTTGAGCAATAGAGACCAAATTGTGAAAAAAAATAAAAATTAAGGGGTAGAATTGAAAATAGGGAGCTAAACTTAGCTTAAAGTGAAATTAGTATAAAAATTTGAGGTTAAATGTGGAGATTAAATTAGTCTCAGTTTAGGGACTAAATTGAACTTTAAGCAAATATGGTATAAAATTGAAATTTGATGAGAATGGAGTTGTGTATTATTAATATATTTTAATTATTTTATTTCGTAGTGAACATTGTTCTGGAATCCTCGAGTAAGAAAAGGATGGACAAGGTTGACATCGAGTAGCTCGGAATATACAGTTTATGTTTCTATAATCCAAACTAAATTATGAATTATTGCATATTGAATTGATTGTGTATGGGAAGTATTTGAGGTGAGAACTCTTGTACATTTGGACTGAATTGAATTAAATGATGATTGAAATGGCTCAATTATGAATATAAAGAAATGTGATATTTTTATGACTGTTGAATTGATTATGTATATATCGAGAAAATGTGGTTGCTATTAAAATTGAATATATGTTTATATGTGATAATGTATATATATGAAATTGAGACATTGGTTGTATTGAAAAGTAAAATGAAACCCTATTAACTATTTCGGGCTAAGTCTGATATAGATGGCATGCCATAGGATAGGAAGAGTACATGGATAACTTCAACTTCAAGTCGATGAGGTACTGGGTGCCAATTTGCTGACACTAGTGTCAACTTATTATAGCGCTGAGGGCAATTATTTGCTTTAGATTTATTCGATGAGGCACTGGGTGCCAAACTGGTGTGTTGGTTGGATCCGTGTATCCGTTCGAGTTCGAATCGTGTTAATAGGGGAAATAAAGATGTGTTTGATATTGAAATGGAAAAGGATGAGAAATGGAAATGAAATGTGAAATGGAATATGAAATGAGAGATTTTGTTGTAAATATTGATGAAGTATGAGCAATGAATTCATGAATTGGAAATAGGGATGAATTATGTCATTGTATGAATTGATTTATCAAATCCCTTATGAAATGCTATTGTCATGTATTAGAACTTGCAAGATTTGTTGGATGTGAACAAAGAATGAGTAAATTAGTATTATTGACATGATACATTATATAACATTACTTATTTGCATTTTTACGTCTTAATTATTTATATCAGGTTTAATTGTTCGGATTATACAAATACAATTGAGTTATACTCAGCGTGCAATCTGGTCTTCCGTGCGCAAGGTAGATACTTTTCAACATATCGACGACTCAGCATCCAACAACGATCTCGTTCTCAAGTTGTGGTGATGTTCTATTTTGTTATGGCATGTGCCTAGGTGGTCTTTTAGTTGACGGTTGTTTTGTTAATGTGATGATATTTTGAGTCTCAAGTGTAATGGTATTTATACATTTATATGGTTAAGGTTCAAGCTATGTCTTGATATGTTAGTCAAACTTGATGTTTCGTATATTTTTAGCTTTAAACTTGGTAGCCTAATTAGATAGAATATTAGCTGAATTATGATACTTCGGTATGAATGAGTGTTTGAATGGTTGATATCTTATTTTTAATGTGTCTAAAAATATAAAATGTGGTACCAATGAGGGTACAATGGTTAGGCACTTAAGATGGATGTTTTGACATGTTTTGAGCGTATTTAACCGTGATTTGAATAGGTTAAATGGCTGGTAAATGGGTTGCTTAGTGTCTAAGTAAACACGATTTGGTAAACTTGCATTTGAAGGTACATTTAGGTACACATCACCTGAGACACAGTCTGTCACACGTCATCTGACACGCACAGCCTGAACACATGATCGTGTGTCTTGTTAATTTAGGTACAGGTTTTATACGGTCTGGCACACGGCCTACGACATGGCGATGTGACCCAAATTAATGAGTTACATGGGCAGAGACACGGGTTGGGACACGACTATGTGTCCCAACTTCGAAAGCCACATGGCCTGGGGCATGTCACACGGCCTGCCCACGTGGCCGTGTGACCCCTATTTCTAAGTTTATTTGAAAATTTCCCTAAACTTTCCAAATTATTTCAATTTAGCCCCTGTTTGTTTTCAAACTATTTTTAAGGTCCCCTAAATTCATTTTAAGAGCTGTAAGTGTATTTTTACTCTGATTTTAAATGAAGTAGCGAACCTAAATTAGGTAAAGTAGGTCATTCTACTAATATCATTGATGATAGTAGGTAGAGTATAATCTAATGCACTAATGCAAATAATTGGAATAGTATTGCTATGAACCCAACATTTAACTTTCAAGAGGGGATAAATAGTGATAAGAGTGTAGTCTGTGTAAAACCAAGTTTAGCATTGCATAGCATTTCTCATTCTCAGTTGTTCAAACTAATAAAATGGGAACAATAAATAAGCATGTCCTAATTTCTATATAATAATGAATGATAATAGTTAGCTTGAATAATTGCTTATGTTGAAATTAAATGTTCTGAATGGTTTGTTATGCTCCATGACCCTAATTCGACGTCAAAGGCAGGTTAAGGGTGTTACAGAGTATACAATAAGGATTTTTCAATCATTGAACTTATTGTGGAATGACTCCATGATTAAGTAATTGCAAATTATTGAAACAATACTTCTGGACAAAATTGCAATCACTAGAGCCTGATTGTATATGTCAGATTGGTCCCTCTGCTAGCTCAACAAAAGCTCGATCGGACTGCATTTGAATCAGATGAAAATTCTACGACTTTGGGAATAATTTAATTGAGTCGATTTATTCGATGTGGAATTAAATTAGGTGGTCATAAGAATTTAAACAGTCTGGTTTAGACCCTAGTCGGAATAGTGGTTTCGGGACCACAAATCTGAGTCAGAAAAATATTTTAGTATTATTTTATGTGTTTATATTATGTGAATTAATATGTGTGAAATTTATGTGTTTTAATTTGATCGATTGTGTGTTTAAATTGCAAAAAGGACTAAATCGCATAAGATACAAAAGTGGCATTCTAATTGATTAAATGTTTATTTGCTATGATTAAAAAAATATAAGTCATTATTAAGTGATTGGACAATAGTTAGTGGGATTGGTCATAAATGACCTTATAATGAATGATTTAAATGTTTATTAAATAAGGTTAATTTAGTAAATTAACAAATACATGATAATTAATGAAACAAAATCAAATCACATGCTCATTTCTTCATCTTTGGACTGAAAATAAGAAAAAGAATTAGGGATTGGAAACTTTGTATATTCGACCTTTGTTCATCTTGATTGAGGTATGTTTTTGACTCGGTTTTTGATAATTTCTACGTTTTTGTGATCGTTGCTTCGAGTACTACAAAGCCCATGTCTTAATTTTTGAATTTGATGATGATTTTGTGTTTTGCCATTGAAGATAGCTTGTGATTTTTGTTGTTTGATGATAGAAAGTAAAAGATATGTGATAGATTATAATGTTTTATCTTTGGATTTTTGATGAATTTGAGTAATTTGGGCTAAATTGTGAAAATAATATTTTGAGGGACTAAAATGTGAAATAAATGAAGTGTATGGACTTGTATGAGTATGAGGAAGATTCGGCCTAAGCATGAAGTAGTGAAATTATATGTATTTTGTGTTGTGTGAAATAAGGACTAAATTGTGAAAAATGTAAATTTAAGGGCTTACGTGTAAAAAGGCCTAAATATGTGTTTGTGGATTAAGTTGAATGAATGTGTGATTAAATTGGTTAAATTTAAATTTATTTAGATCAAGAACGAAAGAAATCGGAATTAGATCGGGGGAAATCGAAAATAGTCAAGTAGTCGATTTCATCCGTCAATATCCGAAGTAAGTTCATAAGTAAATAAATGTTGTTATATCCTATTGTGTCTATTTCTTTAGTACCGAATTGAATTACTCCTGAAATGAATTGATCATGGGAAAAATATTTACGAGCCTAAAATATTCGAGATACGACGTCCGAAAGCCCCGTAAGAACCTTAGAAATAGTTAGGATACATATGTCATGACGGAGGATTCCGATATGAGTTTTCGTGTAAGACCACGTCTAAGACGTTGGCATCAACTTGTGTTTACGTGTAAGACCATGTCTAGGACATTGGCATAGTATTTGATTCGTGTAAGACCCTGTCTGGGACAGTGGCATCAATATGTGATTACATGTAAGACCACGTCTGGGACGTTGGCATTGTACAAGCTTTCCGACTATCCGAGTATCCTTATTAATTCTGAATGGTTCAACTGGCATTATCGAGATGAGATCAGGTGTGAAAACGAACTAAAAGATTTAGGTATGTGGTTTATAATTTGTATATGAGAACAAGGTAAGTATATGATTATGATGAATACATGAATTTGAAATGGTAAAAGATAAATTTATATGTGCTTAAGAATATATGTGAGTTTGGAAGTTGATGTTAAATAGATATTTTAAATGTGATAATATTTGAGTTGTAAACATATTAATTGTGTAATTGGTAAATGCATATGTGATTTTGGTTAGTCAATTTAAATGCAAATGTTTAATTGTTCTTTATTTGCTTATGACTTACTAAGTTATAAAAGCTTACTTTTTGTGTGTTTGATTGATTGTTTTATAGATCATTAAAGCAACGAGAAGCTCTGGGATTGTCGAGGATAATCACCACACAATCGAGCTATCTTTTGGTACCTTTTGAAGTTGTATATATTGAAGTGTGGCATGTATAGGCTAGAGTATTTGGATGATGTTTTGAATTGTGCAAATATAGCCATGTGATATGGCATGGTAATGAATATGTTTATGAATGAGTAGTTCAAGCTATAAGATGCATGATTTGGTATGGTTTTATGTGCATAATGTTAGACTAATAAAATGATACATACATAGGTGAGTTCATGGTTGATTTAGATATTTAATTGATGAGGAATTGCTATGAGTTGAAATGGTTTAGATAAAGTATTAGTAATATGTTTTGAAGGAAAGTTGATGTTTTGAATTGGTATATTTGAGTAGGAATTGTATATGCAAATGTATGATGTGATTAAGGGTCAAAATTTTGCATGTTTTGATATGTTTTGAATGCTTTTGAAGTATAAATTTAAGATGGTTTGATGTTGTAGATGTGACCCAAAGTGTGGGTGGCAAATTGGCCTTACAAATGGCCTATAATTGCCCACAAGGGTGAGCACACGGGCATGTGGCTCAACCGTGTCTTTTAAATTTCCAAATTGAAACAAGTCAGACTCGCACACGGGCTGGACACACGGGCGTGTGACTAGCCGTGTGAAATAAGTCAGTGTCTACCATGGGTGAAACACACAGGCGTGTCCTCGGCCTTGTGGACAAGTCAGTATGTATGCCCTGTTTTGACACGACTTGGACACACGGGTGTGTTTGAGGCTGTGTGAGGCACACGACCTGCCCACACGGGCATGTGACCTTTGTAACTTTGAAAAATGTTTGATTTTCAAAAAATTTTGTATGTGCTCGGTTTAGTCCCGACCATTTTCTAATGCATGTTTAAGGTCTCGTAGACCTAATTAAGGGACTTTATGAATGTGAATTGTTTTGTTAAGATGTGAAATGATTTTAAATGTCCTGAAATATTCGGTAATGCCTTTTAACCCTATTCCGGCGACGGTTACGGGTTAGGGGTGTTACAAGAATTGTTCAACTAAAGAATTTAATTAAAGAATTTTCTTGAAAAATTAATTTAGAAAATGAAAGTGATTTTTGGAAAAATTAATTTTGATCAAGTAAAATTAAATTAATCAAATCAATTAAAATTATAATGATATTTTGGAAGTTAATTTTCAAGTCAAACAATTGGCCCAATGGATAATTGAACTTGAAAATTGGACCTGAGATCGTAAATTGGGCTTGGGAACCCAAACTCGATACCAAGACCCAAAAACTGCTCGAATCGGGCCCAATATGTGAAATCGGGCCAACGGTCCAACCGGTGGCTAGACCGGACCAGTCGAGTCATCATTAAACCAGACCGAACCGATAGCAGCCGAATCGGCTCGGGGTGCTGGAAACACGAAAATTTACACATTTTTACATACCCTTTTTAACTTAAAATCACACAGTTTCGATAAAATTCTTATCGAAAAATAATTAATTTTTATAAAATAATTAAAGTGCACTTAAAATATGAACATGTTGAATTTTAGTTAATTTCATAATTAATTTTGATGAATTTTGGTTATTTTCGACAGATTTGCACAAAGGGCGAAAATTGGCTCGGCAGACACTACTAGAAGCACAAAACCAAGAAGCAACTTGCAGTATCGAGGCGACCAAACCGAGTGAACCAAATCGACCAATTTAATTTATATCCAATTTAATTTGGGTTTATAAATTATTATTAATTAATTATGAAAAAGTGGTCCAGTTGAACTGAACCGAGTGAACCAAACCGACCAAGAAATGGACAGCCCAAAAACCATCCCAAGAGCTGACCCAAATCAGCTTATTAGCTGATTATTTAAGCTTGCAAAGAGGTCCTTGAAGACTTGTTCAAGTTGCATTCAAACCCCTCCACAATTGGTGGCTTTGTAGATATGACCCAAGCCAAATTTAGCAAAGTTGAAACCATCAACCTTGCCACATGCGTGGCCAGCCAAGGGATGGCTCTTTGGGTGCTATTTTTAGCTAATTTTAGCAGCCATCTTCAGCTATAAACCCCCCCTTGGCTGATCATTCAACACATCTCAAACATTCATATATTTTCTCTCTTCTCTCCACTTTCTCTCTTCTTTTCCATTCCAAATTCCCTTGCTCTCTTGCCGATTTCTCCTCTTGGAAAAGGGGCATTAATCAGCCATTTGGAGTAGCAATTAAGTGTACACAGCAGCCTTGGTCAACGAGGACAACGGAGAAGGAAGAACGGAGCAAACTAGTCAACCCACAGAAAAACACCGGATTTGATTCTTGTTCCCTATCTCTTTAATTTTTGTTGTTGTTATGATGAACATATCTATAAATATTTATGTTGTTAGTATGGTTAATTTAATCAATTTAGCTTGAATTTAATTTGTGTTAGGTTGATTGCATTTTGTTTGCTAAAATTGTTAAAATTGTGTTTATGTTGTTATAGGCATCGATAAGATGCTTGATTAAGTAAAATCATGACTAAGTTATTCTTGCATTACAATTGTGAGGTAGCTAATGAATTAATTATTTAAACGGATTGAAATTGTAATTAATGGACACAGTACTTAATCAGTGCATGTTTAATCATCTAAGGTAGCTGAGGGTTAAATTAGCAACGATATCTGACGATATATTTGCCTTGTATAACTTGTAAGATTATTGTGATTAAACTGTTTCAAGGTAACGATACTTTGTTACCTTACATAGTCTTTTATGTGCTTATTAAATCGAGTTAATTGTTTGAATTGACATAGGGATATGTTTAAGAGATTATTTCGATTTAACAAGTATATATGTGCAATAACATATTTGCCTATTAAGATTTGTTTAATCAGTTGAATTGACATAGGGATATAGTCAAGAAATGAATGCATTTTGGTAGGTGAGTATGTTCATAAGTTAGAAAATTATCGAGTTGCCATGAATTTATTCTTAACAACATAAACATGAGTTTAAAAATTCTAAGTTAAAAAATGTAATTAACCTAGCACAATTATGTCATCTTGATTAAAATCATCTTTTGAAATCATGCATTAGAACTTTATTTTATTTTATTTGTTTTACTTTGTTAAAATTCTAGTTTTTAATCACCTCTTCAAATCAAAATATTGTTCTTCACCAAAGTGTTTTAAATTGCATTCATAAATAATTCTTTTCACAGTCCTTGTGGGTACGATAACTCGACATTTACTTGTCACTTTATTACTTGTTACGATTGTGTACACTTGCACATTTCCATCGTTCCAGGTGCCGTAAGGGTGTCGCACCTATACCACCAGACACAGCGATGCCAGTGGTTGCGACGGCAGTGTCCCGATGGCTTGCTGCAGTTGGTCGTCGGTGGTTGAGCAGTGGAAGAGTTACACTCCTACTGGGACTCTACCAGAGAATTTGATTTCAGATTAATTATTCCAAAAAATAATATTATTTTAATAGTTTAATATTAAATTAAATTTAATATTTATCTTGTAGATAAACATTCTATTATTTTAATAAGATTTAATATTAAATTTAATCTAATATTTATCTTGATAAATATTATATTAATTTAATAATAACATAATTAAGTTTAATTATAGTTAAACTCTCTAAACTCTTCCTATATAAAGAGAGTCTTGGGTCATTATTTACAGACACTTGAATTCAAGAGAAATTTGTAGAGAGAAAATTCTCTGAGGAGATTATTCCAAAAAATTTCTAGAGATATTTTTCTGATTTACAACTTTACCCAAAACCTTAGAGAAATTGTAAAAGTACCCCACTGGTAATTTTTTGTGAAAAATTTTCTGATTCGAAGTGAGCCCACACTCGATAGACGTGAGCTTAAGGATAGCGGAGAAGACTACTCGATCAAAGTGCTCATCCTAGGCGAATCGAAAATGTACAATTTTGATTAAGTGTTTATTACTTTAGATATCACAATCAAGATCTTGTTTTTGAATTTTTTTTAAAACTCTAGTTTTTCCCTAAATTTATTTTCCAATACGTTTTCCAAACCCATTTTTCCAACATGTAGAATGCTAGCCCGTATTTTTTGGTCGTTATGGTAAAATAGAAATAAAGCTCATCATGAAGGGATAAAAGAAAGGGTACAAGATGTTGTATGATTTATAAATGCATATAAAACGAAAATCGAGCAAATAGAAGGCTTACCTAGATTTGTACAGGAAGCAGGAAAGGTGATCTGGGAGCCACCAGATGGGGTATCGGTTAAAGCAAACTTTGACGCATCCTACCAGCAATGTCTAAACAGATTTATATTAGGAGTTATAATTAGAAATAGCAAAGGTTTAGTTATGGCATCATGTATTTACCTGTTGGAGAATGTATGAGATCCTACCATGGTAGAAGCATGGGCATGTCTACAAGCGGTGACATTTGCAGAGGACTTGGGTTTCAGAGAGGTGTGTATGGAAGGGGACACCTTAACCATGATAAGAAAGCTAAAGGCTGCAGACAATGATAAATCAACCATAAGAAAATTGATAAATGAGATAAAAATAGAATATCAAGTTTCAAAATACTTACTTTCCGATATGTTCCACGAAGGGCTAAAGAAGCAACAGATGTGTTGGCTGCAAAAGGTCGCCAGTACGATGCCTCGATTTACTGGATAGAAGAAGTCCCAGTGGAAGTGGAAATTTTCATCGTCGAAGATAGGAGGGGTTTTGGATGGGAGTAAATTGAAGTTGAAGGGTCCGAGTCCGAAAATGGTTCTGATGTGGGTTGTCTTCCAATGAACTCAGGGAATATAGAGATGCTGGGTAACAAAAAGTGGGAAATAGCCGAAGATTGGGTTGAATTACAACTAAACTCGGATCTGGCTCTGATGCATGAAAAGGAATAAGTTCTCTGAAGAAAGTTGAAGGGTTGTTTTTTTAGGAGACTGTTTAGGGTTTCGATTTTTTAGCATTGATAATTGTGAATATTTTTTTAATTTACTTAGGTATTAAGCTTTCATTAAACGTTTATATGTTTTTAAGTTATGCCCGAGGCACCACAAAGATGTGCAATAGTGGATGGACACGTGTAGCCCACGACAGACTAGGAGTTTTAGAAATCTGTTCAATTTTCACCTTAATAAATACATCAGTAACTGATGTTTGCAAAAAATTATTTAATAGATTGAAATGTATAGAAAATGATCTCTTGTTAATTAAATTTTCAAATTATTTAAACAAAATCAATAAACTAACATATAACTATATTTTAAAAATAAAATATTTATTCTAAAATTAAAATACTATTATTGTATACAAATAATATTTAAAACTTAAATTATGTGCAAGCATATTTGAAAAGAAAGAGTAATTAAATTTAAGTGTGATTACTCGCATAATAACTTAAATTCTCACTCATAAAAATTCAATTAAATCTACTAATTACAATGATGAATTGTTGCATAAAAAGGTGGAATTACAGTTTTAGTCATCCTAAAATTTTACTAATAATTTAAGTTATTTCAGTACAGAAATATATTTATGTTAACAATTAACATTTTTATCTCGACTCAAGAGGAGTACAAGATTAAAGAAATGCTGGTTGATCTGCCAACATGACAGCAAGTTCATCAAATAATCGTACTTAAGTTTTCTTAAAAGTTGAATTTTTTTCACACAAACATTAATACATAATCATAATGTCGTTTTCTCCATTATACTTACGATCTAAGTCCGAAATTCCCTTTGATTTGAAATATTTTTAGATTTAAACTTGATGATCAGTTATTTTACATTTTAATTTTAAATTCTTTATTTAACTAATATTCAGAGTGATAAAAAATTCGATATCTTTTATGTAGAATATCGAATTTAAATATTATAGATAAAAAAATTAATATTAAAAGAATTTTACTTTCTATTTAAAAATCTCCACTTAAGTTTAAATTTAATCGATAGGGACATTGGGAGATGATTCTCACCAATCAGTTTGATTTCCCTAAGTTCAATCATGCAGCATGCTGCTACGATTGTTAACAAAACACTTTTAAACTTATCATACTGCTTTAACCTTAAACGCAGTCTAAAACAAAAGTTCAGATTCAGATTCAAACCTATATGCCTCGCATACGGTCATTAAAAAACCTTAAACTTGTACTATGATGATATATTGCCCCTTTTGTCCCTTCTATTTGCCTCTTCCTATGAATAATTAGGGTAAATTTGTAGTAAATTCGTTAATAATTTAATTATATAAATTTTTACACATGTTCATATCTTATTCATATTACAGTGATGTCATCTAACGCTCTTAAAAAACAAAAGGAAAGATAAGAAAAATGTAATACTATTAGCTAGGATGAGAATGAGTTCAATTTTTACATCCATTTTTAACTATTTTTCCTCTCTCATACTCAATTAAACTATGTCAAATTTTCAATTGAAATTGATCTCGAACTTACTCACTAGATAACTCTACCCCTTCCTCTTCCTCTTATCTCTCCCCCAAAACCTTTTTCATATTTATGAAAAGCATTTTTATGAGAAAAAAACATAACTGAGGGTTTATTTGCCTATTTCTCACAATGGAAGCCAAAAAGATGACTTTTTTATTAAAATAATATAAATCCAAATTTATTTACACAAATAATATGAAATGAACAGCAGAAAAGTTTGCAAAATCCCATGGACACAAATAATCGAGTTTGTTGGTGGCAATATGGCATGGACACAAATTTTTGAGCCCCAAGTCGTCACAACTCTTTTTCCGCATAAGGTCTTGTTCAACTGCCCAAGTTGGTGATGACTTGCATAAGAATCTCTACCCAAATCGCCATCAACTGTGCCAATTTATGCAAAAATTTTCTACTCGACAAAACCCTACATGACCCCTTTCTCGCCCAACATTGGTCCATCACTATAAAAACCCAACATAACACCAAAAAATTCACAAAAGTCACTCCAAAAAGGCTGAAAAAACATCAAATTGAAATAAATACATCTCAAAAACAAATCTTAAACCACTATAAAAAAATATTAAACCCTAAACCACTTTTAAATTTTAAAATAAGCCAATTTTGTCAATTGACATTCTGCAAAACCGGGTTAGTAAGTTAAAAATACATTGCATTATATATTTATTTTTTTAAAATGTTCAGAATGTGATATGAATTAAATTTTATATTAGTGTAATTAATATTATTATGACATTTAATAATTTAATAATTTTTATATTAGTGTAATTATTATTAAGACATCAATAATCTTATTTAGAACTAATATGTTATAATGTTAGTTATTACGTAATTAGATAGTGTAATTAATTATTCAAGTTATCTTAATGATTAGGGTTAGAATATTAAAGGAGAAATCTCAACAAATCATTGTAAGCATTATATTTTTGTTGCTTGTAGCCTTTGGAATATTTCTTTAACTGTTGCAAATATTAGAATTATTAGTTCAGAAGTAAAAAAAAAAAAAAAATTCCATAATGAAATAATCTACTTATTGACTAGTGGGAAGAGAACAAAGAATGATATTCTGTAAAATGCCCACGATTGAAGCAAATACAAGCAGCCGCCCATTTCTTGGTGATTGGTTCTCGATGCTAGGCACATCTTCCAATAAAAGGGTTGCAAGTATGAAAGCCCCAACTATATTTTTCGGCAATGCTTAAATCTCTGAGGCATGGTAGGTAGTACCAATTGTCTCGGCTGCCAGACTTACTAGGCATCAGTACCTTCCCGGTAAGATGCAAAAGAATGGACTGAGTGACATTTTGAGCCTCATTTGTCAGTAACATAGTAAGAAATAAGTGTATTCCAATGGTTAATCTAACGGTTAGTTCAATTGAACTAGTATTAATCAAATTAATTAAATTGTATAATCTTTTAACCGTTAATCGAATCGAAATATTTTGGTTAATTCAGTCGATTAACCAAATTAATCAAAATATTTCAGTTAATTTGGTCAGTTAACCGAATTAACCAGAATTTATATGTTTTTATTTTTTTGGTTAAAACAAGTATAAAATATATCAAAAAAATATATTGATAATATTCATTTATCTTGAAAGTTAATCGAATTATCCAAAATTTTAAGTCTTGGAACACTACATAATTAAAAGCACTACGTAATTAAGTTTGGTTAATTATCCGATTTCGGACCGAATTAACCGATAACCGAACTTCCAAAAAATCATTAACTGACTTCCGATCGAATTAGATAGGTTAACCGACAGATTAACCGAATTAGATCAGTTCGGTCTGTAACCTCCCCAACTCGGCCTAGACGTTAGACCCGAATTCGGGAGATTACATCGGCCACTAAGATGGCCTAGTAGTGATTGGTGTTTATAAACTAGTCAATTTAAAATATTTTTTTATTTTAGAAGAAAACTTAGCCTATTTTTAAAAAAATCCATGAGTTCAAAAAACAATTAGTTCAACATCTTTCTTGTAAAGAATGATTATCATTGAAAAACTTAGTTAATTTCTAATTTTTTTATTAGACAAAATTTATTTATAATCTTGCAAGGTAAAAGTGATTCTTAACTTAGTTTTAATAAAATTTATATTTCATGCATATTTTATTATAATTCATAATTCAACATTAAAAAACAATTTAAAAAACATGCATGCTAATTAAAATCAATCGAAGCCACATGCCGCAGTTCAAAATAAAACGATATTGTCTCTAAATAATAAAAATATAAAATAGTAATTTTAAAATATTCTTATGGTAGAACGGTCAATCCAAGCCGAACCCTCCGTATGTCAAGTCAACGTTCTAACCTAGTGGGTTATCTGCAAAGATGGAAATAAAAGGAGGAGTGAGCTATGAAGCTCAGTGTGAGTTCCATCACAAGAAAATCGGTGCAAACAGTAGACAAAACATACAAAATATCAACTTCAAAGGATAAACACAATTTGAATAGAAACTCAAAATTTCAGTATTTCAAATTAACTCATTATCATAATATCTCGCTATTCACAGTAATGCAAATGCTTATAAATGCAATGCAATTTCAATTTATCAGAAAATGTTCCTACCCCACCATTACACACAATAGTAGGAATTCCCTAGAACTCTTCTATCTTTACATCACGTTGTGGATAAAACCACTCATCGTTGTGGACAAATCACTTATTGTGGATAAACCACTAGTAAAAAAAGGGGTGGATGAACCACCAGGTTTTTTTTGTTAAAAATTTTTTGCAGACAATCTTTTAGAAGGTTGTAGAAGCACAACATGTTTGTAGATTGAAGCTGCTAATACGGTATGGTTAAACCACTCAAACAGTGCAGATAAAAGCTGCTCAAACGATATGGGCAAACCACTCAACGATGCAGATAAACTGCTCAATGTCCTTCGTTCACATTGTCCCACCCCATACAATGTAAAATGACAAGCTCAAACAGATCAATACGATATCATTTAATTATGCTTTTAATAGAATAATACGATAGCAATCAATATGCTTATAACAGTGCAATACAATAGCAAATAATATGCTTATGACAGGTCAACTCAGTAGCCAAAAGTCATGCTTCTTTAGTGTTTGGTTTATCGATAACATAAGGCATGTTGTACGCATAATCACAAATACTAATACAATAGACATGTGTGTTACTCACAATTCATGCAAATATTCACATAACATTAGTTTAGTCAATTAGATTATGGATTCTAGTATTGTTCATATTATCATGGGTTTAATTAAATAAAATAAAACACTAAAAATAGTTTGGAAACCATTCAAGGACTAAACTGAACAAATCATAAAATTTTGGGTAAAATTGTAAAATCTAAAAATAAGGGCATATGGTTGTGTGGTTGGGTCATATGCAATGCCTTAAGCCATGTAGAGGGGTTACATGGCCGTGTGGCCAGGTCGTGTAGCAGACTGTGGCCGTATGGAAATTGCAAAATTAAGCTACAAGAGAGACATGACCGTACGACTAGTCCGTGTGGATAGGTCCAAGCCGTGTGGTTCACAAACTACACCAGGGTTTCCAGGGCACTTGGCCATGTGGCCCGCCCATACAGTCCACATGCTCGTGTGACAAACCGTATGGAAAGGTCTTGGCCATGTGAGAAATGAACTATCTTAGGGTTTCAGGGGGACATGGCCGTGTGGTCCACCTGTGTGGCCCTAGCCTAGGCACAATTTTGTCCTAATTAGCTTGTAAAAGAACACACACCTACCTCCGAGAGACTGATCAATGTTTCTCACTATTCAAATCTAATTCAATGCACCTAAAACGAGTCCAATTCTTGGCAAGAATATAGATGCTATTGACGTCAATCACAAATCCGATAGAAAGAACAATTGAATGAAGGATGTTTTAATTTGAGAAAGAAAAATAATCAATAGCAAGAAAGATGAAAATATGGTGTAAAGAAAAGAGAAAGAAAATATAAAGATAATAAATAGAAGGATGGAGGAAAAATTCTATTAAGATTTGAAAATAGGGCAAATTGAAATTCTAATTAGGAAAAGAAGATCAAAAAAATATTGTAGAATTCTAATTCAATTGGTGTAACACCCCTAACCTGTCTCCGTCGTCAGATTAAGGTTAACGAGCATTACCATACAATCGGAAACACTTAACATCATAATATTTAAATAAATCAAACTCATTATAAACCAATCAATTATATGTGTTTTGTCCCCAAATCGAGCCTTCGAGGCCTTAAAAATAACTTATAAGCACTTCGGGACTAATTCAAAACAAAACATAAGTTTTAACAAAAAATGTAAAAATGTGAAAACAGGGGTCACACGGCCGTGTGGCCAGGTCGTGTAACATAACCCAGGCTGTGTAACATTCAAACAAAGGGACATACGGTCGTGTCCCAACCCATGTCCTCACCCGTGTAACTCACTGAGTTGCCCCACACACCCTTGTGCTAGGCCGTGTGCTAGGCCGTGTAACTCACTAACTTGAAACACTAAGAAATTTCAAATGACACACGGTCGTGTCACCAGGCCGTGTGTGTCACACGGTTGTGTCACCAAGCCATGTGTGTCACACAGTCGTGTGACAGCCCGTGTCTCATGCCGTGTGAACCCAAAAATTTACCTAAAATCAAGCCATTTCAGGTTCAAATCATACCTAACCGTTCAAACCATTTGGGCACACATTAAAGGGATTCAAACATCATTCAAACACATATAAACATGCCATTTCAAACACCCTAATTCAACTAACCAATATGCCATTCAAAGACACCACATTTATATCAAAACATCACTTATCCAAACAATTCAACATTTCCATATTGCAAGCATAAAAGCCTAGTTCCATAACTACCACATAACATAACATTTGACCATTTGCATAACACTAAAAGCACAACAACAAGGACCTTATATACAAGCTTTAAAAGTGACTTAAATGACATAACTTGGTGAGGTGTTAAGGTTCACCAAACCAAACATAACTTCAAAGCATATACAAACCAAATCACCATTAACACATTATTCACAAAATATCATTACAAAACATCCTATTCATGCCATTATTAACCTTGGCCAAAACACTCAAAAACTACCGGAAAGGTTGTTGGATAGTGTGATAGGTCTCCGAAGAGCTTCCAACTGATCGATCTTTCGATAATCTATAAAACAAAAGAAAGTAACTACAAAAGCAACGAGGGCTTAGTAAGCTCGTACGAACTTAAACATAACTTACCACCTCATTATCACAATTCATAAATTAAGCATAAACCATTACCAATGCTATGAGCTTAATATAAGTCTATTCAAGCACCATCAAGCTCACATGTTATTAGGTTCATCAACATCACATATAAGTTCATTTATATCATAAGTATATTTCATAAGATACATTGCATATGCATCAACCTTTTCATTAAGTCATGAACATTTCCATTTACTTACTTGCCGCTACATTCTTTTTCTTAACCGTTGAACCATCTATAGTTACATCTGATACTCGGAAAAGCTCACACATAGTGTGCATTTACATATAACCATAACCTTTCCTTTACATCGATGCTCACACAAGCTGTGGGTTAGAATGTAAGTTACACGATGCTGCTCACACGAGCTGTGGAGAATCCGCAACAAATGCAGGACCTCAGCCATTGGTAGGACATTCAAGACCAACACCCAAAACATGAAACCCTTAATGACATGTCATTTGTATCCTATGAATTCTTAAGGTTCAATCGGGACTCGGATATCCGTCAATTTATCATAGCATGGATACATTTATATATATAGGTTCATTTATACTAATACAACATGATAAACATTCAATTTTGCTAACATTAAAATGATCTCAGTTCATATGAACTTACCTCAATAACTAGGGCGTAAAAGTAGAATCGAACACTAATCCAAAGCTTTAGTTTTTCCTAGGTTTAAGTCCAGTTGTGGTTTATCTTGATCTAAATAAATAATTTCATTCAATTACATACTTCTAGAATTCAATTTAATCCATAATTCATATTTATGCAAAATTACGAATTTGCCCCTAACATTTTAACTTTTCACAATTTAATCCTTAAGCTCATAACTTGAATATAGTTCATTTTAGCCTAAATCCATATTAACCAATGTTACAAGGGACCTTAAAATATCCCATTATTACCAACATTTCTCAACAAAACCCATGGATTTACACTTTTAACAATTTAATCACTATTTCCTAAACTCGTCAAAAATCACTTAATAAAACATGTTTATTTTACAACAAAGATTAATAATCTATCAACTAAGATCAAAACACACTAAAAAACATCCAGGGAAAGTCCCTCAGCCCTTAACAATTTTGCAATTTAACCCCTTGGCTAGCTAGATTAAGCTAAAACAAACTCAAAAAATAAAAATAATTAAAAACGGGGCTTAAAACCATACCATGCAATGAGTTAACCCTAGCCGGAACTTCAAGCTTCTTCTAGCATGGAATTTCGGTTGAAAAAAAGATAATATGAGGAAGATGATAGTATCTTGACATCTGTTTTGTTTTTAATTAACTAATTACCATTTTACCCTTACTAATTTAACTTTAAAATCAACTAAATCATGTCTATATTTGTCCACTAACATTAAGGATGGTATAATTACTATCTTGATCCTTTAGATTTTTTTTCCAAATCCATTTAGCCTTTTAAACTAATAGATACTCACTTTTACACTATGACATCCTGAATTAATGGGCCTTTGCATTTGATGTGTGGTTATGTTTAATGTGAGTGTTAGGGGTCCAGAATGGGCTCAGGGTTGGGCAGAGGCCTTAATCGAATTTTCTGTTTGGACACTCTAGTGGAAAGCCTGGTAAGATAGGGCTTAAAAGATGTTATCTGTGTTTTAAAATACAAATGGGCTTGTGGCCCAGTGGCAAAGTGGCGCCACTTAAAAGCAGGGAAGTGGCGTCAACTGGGGAGGCCCAAACCCAAGTTGCATGAAGCCCAATTCTATTAATTAAAATTTAGCTAATTTTCGGCATTTAAATGGATAGAGTGGGACGGCAACAAGGCTTAAAAATAGGAAGATTTAATGAGTGGGATAATATGGATAATATGGCAGATAAAGGAAGGAAGAGGTGGTGTTATCCATGTCACTTGAGGATGAGTGATCAGATGTTGATAAGGGAGAAAGTCTAGGAATTATCTATAGGTCAAGGTGGTGGCCGAATTTCCAACTCCAAGAGGGGGAAGGAATCGGTTTTAATGAGGTTAAGGGGTGCCAAAATTTCCCTTATTAGTTGATCAAGTTTAAGTTATCAAAAGGGGCACTTTCGGTTTTTTAAAGGTAGTTGTCGAAATTTAGGTTAAGTAAGGGGGATATCTTTTATTTTCGGCATATAGGGTTTTATTCTTCCATTCTCTTCTTCAATTTCGGCATTTGGGTTTTTCTCTCCTTCCATTCTCCCATTCTCTGGGAAAGCCGAAAACCCTAAACCTATTCTCTTATCTTCACTTCTATGCAAAAGCCAAAAGTCCATTATTCTTTTTCTGTTTCTTCTACAAAGCCGAAACGACCCAATTTTTCTCAACATATTTTCCCTTCAAAAGCCGAGACTCTGAACTTTCTTCTCATCTCCATAGCCGAATACCTCCTATTCTCTTTTGCCGATCTCTTAACTAAAAGCCGAATCTACATAGATTTCTTCCTATCATATTCTCTTTTTGATCTTCTCAAAAGCTAAAATCTTCTAGGAGCTGTCGAATTCTCTGTAAAGGTAGGTGATGATTTCTTCTGATCTATTCTTTTTCTCTTTCGGTTTTTAGAAGACAAAGCCGAAAGGCTAATGGATTAATGGTTTGATGTTTTCTTGTTGGGCGACATTCGGGAATTGAAGTAGATCGCTTAGATCTAAAAGCCGAAACTGTTAGTCTCTGAACTTCATATCTCTCTTTTCGGGATTTCAAGGTAAGGGGTTCTCCTTAGATTCTCTTTAGATTTGCTATCGTAGTTGTGATCTTAACCATATGTTATGATAAGGTCTTTTAATGGAATCGAATATCGATTAGGCGAAGGAGGGGATTGGATCTGTAAAACCAATCCCTAAGTTTAAGAAACGAGCGATGTCAGCAGTTCGGGATTGGCCACCGGGTTGCGGACCGGCTTCAGAACAAAACCTTAGGCAGTTAGCAATCGTATCGGCTTCTGATAGTGTCGACATATAAGGTCTCGTCTTGACTGTAATCAGGTGTGTAGATCTCTATCACACTAATTAATTTGTACTATGTATGTTATGGGCTAAAAGCCGAAAAAAGGCTGTATGAACAGTCGTGTTACCCGAAAAGGGTAGGCAAGGGATGCCAGGTACGTAATCATAGAAACTTCTCTATGTGTATCGATGTATGTGATAGTCTGTGATCTTTTAGGTAGTTAATGGTTTTGATTCTGCATGGATGTATGCATGGGATGGAATTAAAATGATGAAGGGGAAGAGCGTGTTAATAGGTCACTTGGTGATCGGTGGTTAAACCACGAATTGTAAAGTTAGGTCACAATAGTGATCTGTGGCTAAGCCACGTTAAATTAATTCCTGATTGTAAGGAACAGGCAGCATGACTGTCGATTTGGTGTGTAGCGATTGGTGGGTTGATTGTATAAATCCCCGAGGTGTGATGGCTGGTACGGGTTGGTGTGTAGAGGATGGACTTTTAGGTTGGGTTGGGCCATGTTGCATGTAAATACTTTGTTGCCATTGTGTATGGGCTAGGGCCCATAATGTGTTTGTGGGCCTCAAGCTTTTATGTATTTTCGGGATTTGCACACTGAGTCTTGGTGACTCACCCCTTTATTTTCCTAAACCTTTCAGGTGAGCAGTAGATCGTAGACATGGGAGCCGAGGCGGACTCGAGGGGCCATCAAGTCTTTTTATTTTCATAAACTATTTCCAGTTTTTCTTTCTTAAAGTTTTAATTTTGGGACTTTTTATGTAATAAGGCTCCATAGCTTAGGTTATCGATTTATAATTGTTAATGTTTACATTTTTATAGATTTATGATCAAGGACTTACTTAAAAGAAAGAATAAAATGGAATTTTTCAAGCTAGTTCTAAATATGGAAAATAAAAAAAAACTACAAAGGTTTATCTCAAATAACTCTTATTTGACGAATATCTATTTAAACAAGTCGAGATTTCAAATCCCTTCAAAGCAAAGTTTTTAACATTTAACCCGTAACATACCAGATCTGGTCGTAGCGTTTGGGCCGGGTTTGGGGTGTTACAATTTTGGTATCAGAGCCCAGTTGCAAAACTCGGGCTGTGAAATGGGTCCAGTAGTAGTTTATAAATTTGGTGAAAAGTTTTGGTTGAGATATGGCCTTCGAGTCTACCGACACCCGATCCACGCAGGTAAGTATTCCAACTCTTGATGTGATATGCATGTTGGGTTTGATGGGCTTGATGGACTTAGACTAGTATGTTAGGCATTAATGGACTTTAGGCTTAGTTTAAACAACTCTTTAAATTCTTAAGACTTAACCTAATTTAACATGTTCGTAAACAAGTCGCTGGGTTAGGGTGTGGCAACAGGCATACGCATGTCTAGGATTGGATTCAGGGAGAGCTTGGTATTTAAGCGGTCCTAGTGACCCACCTCCTCTTCGCTGGAATCCTACCTGGTGCGTAGTGACTGTTCACCTTAGCCACGAGGATTTGTTGACGGGCCAAAATTTATAATTAAAACCCAAAAGGGACCAGTCACCCTATTTCGCAAAATTTCTAAAGTACCCCCAAGTTTTGTAAAATTTCTGAAAAACCCTTGATTTGTGAAAAATTCCCAGAATACCCTGGATTTGTAAAATTACCGAAATTTGTGAACTTACCGAAACACCCCCAGTTGGAAAAAATTACCAAAATACCCATATTTTACAAACTTACTCGAAAACTTTTAGATTTACAGAAGTACCCGGTTTACAAAATTATCGGAATTTGTGAAATTACTAAAAGACCTCGATTTGAAAAAAAATTATTAAATTTTCTAAAATACCCCTGTTTAAAAAAACCTAAAATATCTGTATTTCGAAAAATCATCAAGATACTCTATTTTGGAAATTACGAAAATACCCTGTAGGACAAAATTACGGAAATACCCCTGGGTAGTGAAATGACGAAAATACCCTTAGGTGATAAATGTAAGTCATGGATGTTGCTTGTATGTTGCTGTATGATGGTTGAATGTATGTGGTTCCTAGAACTAGGAGATACGAACTTGAGACTGAAACCCGTAGGTATAATTTCGAATTCGAAAGAACTACTCTTAAAATTGTTGTTCATAAGACTGTTCGTGGTTAATTAGTGGAAGAAATTAATAATTCATAAAATTTCTAATCAGATAAATGCGAATCGGTAGAATGAGTACAAGGGGTCGTGGACGTCCGCCACGTGGCTGTGGTAGGGGTAGGATGGCCGTGTCAGAACCAGTAGGATCTGGCCATGGGTCAGGAAACAAGATGCCAGTTCCACCAGCTGCGGAGGCCGAATTTTAAGATCAGACGGCCGGAGATGATGCGGTATCTCAGGCGATGTTGAGGGTTTTAGAGAGGGTTGCTGGGGCAGGCATGGGCACAGGAGCCCAGGAATCGGTGTCGGAGCGACTTAGAGCTAATAGGGCAGAAGTGTTTAGGGGAATTTTCGGTATAGCCCCGAGTACAGCTGAGTACTGGTTGGAGGCGGTTGAGCGTATAATGAATGATCTGGATTTCACGGAAGAGGAAAAACTGAAAGGGGTTGTATCTCTCCTGTGGGACGAAGCTTATCAATGGTGGCTTACGGTTAAGGATGGTACGATGGATGACCATATCACCTAGAATTTCTTCAAAACGGCGTTCCAGAGTAAATATATTGGGACAAGTTATGTGGATGCGCAGCGTAGAGCGTTTCTGAATCTAATTCAGGGAAGTAGGTCGGTGGCTGCGTTTGAAGCGGAATTCTTACGTCTTAGCCATTATGCTCGAGGGATGGTGGCCACAGACCATGAACGTTGTGTTCGATTTGAAGATGGTCTGAGGGACGATCTGCGTGTACTGATAGCACCACAGCGGGAAAGGGAATCTGCTGTGCTTGTGGAAAAAGCTAAGATAGCTGAGGAGGTTAAGCGGACAGAGAAACTGAATCGGGATAGAGATAGAGGTGGAAGTAAGAGAAATTTTAGATCATCGGGGACAACTGGGGGTACTCAAAAAAGGCCTAGGTCAAATGGACCGAGTCGGAATGAGAGACCTGTTGCTGCTAGTCAGATACAGAAGTGTGCTCGATGTGGTAAATTCCATGTAGGTGAGTGTTGGGCAGGCAGTGGGAAGTGCTTTAGGTGTGGATCTACGGACCACCAAGTTAGAAACTATCCGCAGCAACGGGGCAGTGAAGGGCCCACAGGTCAAGGGAATACACAGTCGGGAAGAGGAGGTCAGCAGCCACAGAGAGGTCGTGGTCCAGCAAGAGGTGGTAATGGTTCTGGTCGGGGTCATGGAGCACCAGGCCAAGGGGTAGGAAACGTTGAGGCGAGACAGCCGGGGTTAGTCTATGCTGTCAAACGTCGAGAGGAGGCTGACACACTGGATGTCGTAATCGGTAAATTTTTAATTTTTGGCTTGCCTTACACTGCATCGATTGACATTGGGTCGACGCATTCATATGTTGCTAGTAGGGTGTTCGGAACTTTAAGCGTAGATTCTGAGATTTCCTCTAGGGAGATGACTGTAGTTAGCCCATTAGGACACTCGGTGGTGGTAAATAAGCTTTATCGGGAGGTACCTTTGAAGTTCAGGGAATAGTTTTCCTGACTGATCTGATGGAATTACCGTTCGGGGAGTTTGATTTAATCTTAGGTATGGATTGGCTGGTGAGGTATCAAGCTAGTGTAGATTGTGCAGCCAAGTGTTTAGTTTTAAAAACCCCCGAGGGTGGCGAAGTGTTGGTGATAGGTGAAAGGGGGAACTGCTTGTCAAATGTGGTGTCTGCCTTAAGAGCAGAAAGAATGGTGAGAAAAGGATGCGAGGCAATTCTAATGTTCGTTCGGGCTCTAGAAGCCAAGGAACTAACTGTCGGGGATGTCAGACGGTGAGGGAATTTCCTGATGTTTTCCCAGAAGAGCTTCCGGGATTACCTCCAGATTGTGAAGTGGAGTTTGGTATCGATCTTCTTCCAGGAACAGTACCAGTATCTATCGCTCCGCACAGAATGGCGCCGAAGGAGTTGGTGGAATTAAAGGCACAGATCCAAGAGTTGCTGGATAAAGGGTTTATTCGACCGAGTGTGTCACATTGGGGAGCGCCGGTGTTATTCGTTAAGAAGAAGAATGGATCAATGCGTATGTGCATTGATTATCGTCAGCTGAATAAGTTGGCCATCAAGAATAAATACTCGTTGCCGAGGATTGACGACTTGTTTGATCAGTTGAAGGGGGCTTCAGTCTTTTCCAAGATAGATCTGAGGTCAGGGTACCATCAACTTAAGGTCAAGGAGGCGAATATTCATAAGACGGCATTTAGGACTCGCTATGGTCACTACGAATTCATGGTGATGCCATTTGGATTGACCAATGCGCCAGCAGCGTTTATGGACATGATGAACCGAGTGTTCCAACCTTATTTGGATCGGTTTGTCGTAGTATTTATAGATGATATCCTGGTTACTCGAAATCAGAGAATGAGCATGACTCACATCTTCGGGTGGTTCTGCAGATTCTGAGGGAGAAGCAGCTATATGCTAAATTCAGTAAGTGCGAATTTTGGTTAAGGGAAGTTACCTTTCTAGATCACGTTGTGTCGGCTGAGGGGATTAGGGTTGACCCTCGAAAAATTGAGGCGGTGTTGGATTGGAAGCCGCCTAAATCGGTGGCAGAAATTTGGAGTTTTCTTGGTTTAGTCGGATATTATAGAAGGTTTGTGGAAGGATTTTCATTGATCGCGGCACCGTTGACTAAGTTGTTACGGAAAGGGGTTCCGTTTGTTTGGTCTGAGAAGTAGCAAGAGAGTTTCGAGAGGTTAAAAAGGATCTTGACGGAGGCTCCGGTGTTGATTCAACCGGAGGCTGGAAAGGAGTTCGTGATTTACTGTGATGCTTCACACACGGGATTAGGATGCGTGTTGATGCAAGATGGAAAGGTTGTTGCGTACGCATCTCGATAGTTAAGACCGCACGAAGCAAATTATCCCACGCATGATTTGGAGTTAGCAGCAGTGGTATTTGCCTTGAAGATCTGGCGACATTATCTGTACGGGGAGAAATCTGTCATTTATACCGATCATAAGAGCCTAAAATACCTTTTAACCCAGAAGGAGTTGAATCTAAGGCAGAGGAGGTGGATCGAGTTGTTAAAGGATTATGACTGCTCGATCGAGTACCATACAGGTAAAGCTAACGTGGTGGCGGATGCTCTGAGTCGTAAAGTAATCTCTGACTTGAGAGCGATGTTTGCTCACCTCAATTTATACGATGATGGGAGGTTATTAGCTGAACTGCAAGTGAGACCCTCTTGGGTCAGTTAGGTTAAGGAGAAGCAGCAGACTGATGAGTTACTAAGGGGGAAGTTGCAGGTAGGATCAAGTGATGGATCAGCAGGTTTTGGTATGAATGAGGAAGGGCTAATATGTTTTCAAGGGAGAGTGTGCATGCCGGAAGATCCTGAGTTGAGACGTAAGATTTTTTTAGAAGCGCATAGTAGCCCATACGCTATGTACCCTGGAGGGAGTAAGATGTATCGGGATTTGCAGGAGTAGTTCTGGTGGCCGGGCCTAAAACGAGAGGTGACCAAATTTGTGGGGAAGTGTTTGACCTGTCAACAGGTAAAGGCGGAACATCAGTTACCATCAGGGTTGTTGCAGCCGGTGAAGATTCCACAATGGAAGTGGGAAAGAATCACAATGGACTTTGTTAGTGGGCTACCTCTCACGCCTATTAAGAAAGATTCGGTTTGGGTGATTGTTGATCATTTAACGAAGTTTGCTCATTTCATACCAGTACGTGTCGATTACTCTCTGCAGAAATTGGCAAAGCTATATATAGCGGAGGTAGTGAGGTTGCATGGAGTACCAGTATCGATCATATCGAACAGGGACCCTAGGTTCACATCACAATTTTGGAAGGCGTTGCATCAAGCTTTGGGTACGAAGTTAGATTTTAGTACAGCGTTCCATCCTCAGACCGATGGTCAGTCTGAGCGGGTAATTCAGATCTTAGAGGACATGTTAAGGGGTTGTGTCATTGATTTCAGGGGTAGTTGGGAACAGTTCTTACCGTTGGCGGAGCTTGCGTACAACAACAGTTACCAGCCTAGTATTCAGATGGCGCCCTACGAAGCATTGTACGGGTGGAGGTGTCGTACTCCTACGTGTTGGACGGAATTAGGGGAACGTCGGATTTTGGGACTGGAGTTGGTTACCGAGACAGAGGAGAAGGTTGAGTTAATTCGGGCTCCACTAAAGGAAGCGTCAGACAGACAGAAGTCCTATGCTGACGTGAAGCGTAAGGACATGGAATTTGCAGTAGGTGACAAGGTTTTCTTGAAGGTGTCGCCGTGGAAGAAAGTATTAAGGTTTGGACGGAAGGGTAAGTTAAGTCCCAGATTCATCAGACCATACTAGGTGCTGAAACGAGTAGGTCCGGTAGCCTATCAGCTTGAGCTACCTTCGGAGTTAAGCCAGATTCACAATGTGTTCCATGTCTCTATGCTGAGACGATTTCGTTCGGATCCATCTCATGTGGTGCCTGTGGAGGAAATCGAGGTAAGACCTGACCTATCCTTTGAAGACGAACCAGTGGAAATCTTGGATCGTGATGTCAAAGTATTGCGAAGGAAGACGGTTCCGTTGGTTAAGGTCCTATGGCAGAATCACAGTTCTGAGGAAGCTACTTGGGAACCAGAGGAGGCGATGCGGCAGCAGTACCCGCATCTATTCTGATCAGGTAATTTCGAGGACGAAATTTCTTTAAGGGGGTAGAACTGTGACATCCTGAATTAATGGGCCTTTGCATTTGATATGTGGTTATGTTTAATGTGAGTGTTAGGGGTCCAGAATGAGCTCAGAGTTAGGTAGAGGCCTTAAACGAATTTTCTGTTTGGATACTCTAGTGGAAAGCCTGGTAAGATAGGGCTTAAAAGATGTTATCTGTGTTTTAAAATACAAATGGGCTTGTGGCCCAGTGGCAAAGTGGCGCCACTTAAAAGCGGGGAAGTGGCGTCAACTGGGGAGGCCCAAACCCAAGTTGCATGAAGCCCAATTCTTTTAATTAAAATTTAGCTAATTTTTGACATTTAAATGGATAGAGTGGGACGGCAACAAGGCTTAAAAATAGGAAGATTTAATGAGCGGGATAATGTGGATAATGTGGCAGATAAAGGAAGGAAGAGGTGGTGTTATCCATGTCACTTGAGGATGAGTGATCAGATGTTGATAAGGGAGAAAGTCTAGGAATTATCTATAGGTCAAGGTGGTGGCCGAATTTCCAACTCTAAGAGGGGGAAGGAATCGGTTTTAATGAGGTTAAGGGGTGCCGAAATTTCCCTTATTAGTTGATCAATTTTAAGTTATCAAAAGGGGCACTTTTGGTTTTTTAGAGGTAGTTGCTGAAATTTACGTTAAGTAAGGGGGATATCTTTTATTTTCGGCATATAGGGTTTTATTCTTCCATTCTCTTCTTCAATTTCGACATTTGGGTTTTTCTTTCCTTCCATTCTCCCATTCTCTGCAAAAGCCGAAAACCCTAAACCTATTCTCTCATCTTCACTTCTATGCAAAAGCCGAAAGTCCATTATTCTTTTTCTATTTCTTCTACAAAGCCGAAACCACCCAATTTTTCTCAACATCTTTTCCCTTAAAAAGCCAAAACTCTGAACTTTCTTCTCATCTCCATAGCCGAATACCTCCTATTCTCTTTTGCTGATCTCTTAACTAAAAGCCGAATCTACATAGATTTCTTCCTATCATATTCTCTTTTTGATCTTCTCAAAAGCCGAAATCTTCTAGGAGTTGCCGAATTCTCTGTAAAGGTAGGTGACGATTTCTTCTGATCTATTCTTTTTCTCTTTCGGTTTTTAGAAGACAAAGCCGAAAGGCTAATGGATTAATGGTTTGATGTTTTCTTGTTGGGCGACATTCGGGAATTGAAGTAGATCGCTTAGATCTAAAAGCCAAAACCGTTAGTCTCTGAACTTCATATCTCTCTTTTCGGGATTTCAAGGTAAGGGGTTCTCCTTAGATTCTCTTTAGATTTGCTATCGTAGTTGTGATCTTAACCATATGTTATGATAAGGTCTTTTAATGGAATCGAATATCGATCAGGAAAAGGAGGGGATTGGATCTGTAAAACTAATCCTTAAGTTTAAGAAACGAGCGATGTCAGCAGTTCGGGATTGGCCACCGGGTTGTGGACCGGCTTCAGAACAAAACCTTAGGCAGTTAGCAATCGTATCGGCTTCTGATAGTGTCGACATAGAAGGTCTCGTCTTGACTGTAATCAGGTGTGTAGATCTCTATCACACTAATTAATCTGTACTATGTATGTTATGGGCTAAAAGCCGGAAAAAGGCTGTATGAACAGTCGTGTTACCCGAAAAGGGTAGGCAAGGGATGCCAGGTACGTAATCATAGAAACTTCTCTATGTGTATCGATGTATGTGATAGTCTGTGATCTTTTAGGTAGTTAATGGTTTTGATTCTGCATGGATGTATGCATGGGATGGGATTAGAATGATGAAGGGGAAGAGCGTGTTAATAGGTCACTTGGTAATCGGTGGTTAAACCACGAATTGTAAAGTTAGGTCACAATAGTGATCGTTGGCTAAGCCACGTTAAATTAATTCCTGATTGTAAGGAACAGGCAGCATGACTGTCGATTTGGTGTGTAGCGATTGGTGGGTTGATTGTAGAAATCCCCGAGGTGTGATGGCTGGGACGAGTTGGTGTGTAGAGGATGGACTTTTAGGTTGGGTTGGGCCATGTTGCATGTAAATACTTTGTTGCCATTGTGTATGGGCTAGGGCCCATAATGTGTTTGTGGGCCTCAAGCTTTTATGTGTTTTCGGGATTTGCACACTGAGTCTTGGTGACTCACCCCTTTATTTTCCTAAACCTTTCAGGTGAGCAGTAGATCGTAGACATGGGAGCCGAGGCGGACTCGAGGGGCCATCAAGTCTTTTTATTTTCATAAACTATTTCCGGTTTTTCTTTCTTAAAGTTTTAATTTTGGGACTTTTTATGTAATAAGGCTCCATAGCTTAGGTTATCGATTTATGATTGTTAATGTTTACATTTTTATAGATTTATGATCAAGGACTTACTTAAAAGAAGGAATAAAATGGAACTTTTCAAGCTAGTTCTAAATATGGAAAATAAAAAAGAAACTACAAAGGTTTATCTCAAATAACTCTTATTTGACGAATATCTATTTAAACAAGTCGAGATTTCAAATCCCTTCAAAGCAAAGTTTTTAACATTTAACCCGTAACATACCAGATCTGGTCGTAGCGTTTGGGCCGGGCTTGGGGTGTTACATACACTTTTTATGATTTAGTCCTTTTACCTAATAAACCATTTAAACATTAAAATTTCTTAACAAAATTTTAATACGACCCTAATAAAATCCTGTAGACATTAAATAAATATTAAAATAGTAATTTACTTGTCGAAATTGTAGTCCCAAAACCACTGTTTTCGACACCACTGAAAATGGGTTGTTACAATTGGAATTTTGAGAAGGGTAAGATATGAATTCTAACTAGGAAAGAATTAAGTCAATTTCTAGGGTTTGTAAACCCTATGGGCGTCACATGCAATTTTCCCAAGATTTTACCAAAATTTGAAATTAAAATTAAAGGGGAGGAGTGTGGATAGAACCTAGGACCTCTAGGGAGTGCACAACAACTTAACCATTAAGCCTATTCAATTATTTGGTTATTTATTTTATCTAACCCCCTATATTTTTGGGTGTTACATGGTCAGTTAATTTAGTGTTAACCGAAATTTGAACACCCCTAGTAGGAAATGTGTCAAGCCAAATAGGTAAGATAAAATTCTCTTTGACTTCATTTTCAAGGAGAGTGACTCTAACCAACTCTTGGCATACTTGTGATACATTCATTCTGGTCCCCCTAGTCATAGCCCATCCATCAATTGGAACACCAAGTAGTAGTACTACATCTTCTAGAGTCATGGTACACTTCCCACATGGTAAGTAAAATGTATGTGTCTCGGGTATCCACCTTTCCACCAATGCTATTATCAAATTAAGATATAGTTGGAAGCTCGAATTAGCACTGCAAACTCAAAACCGATGGCATCTAAGTATGATGAAATTATTGGATTAATAGTATTAAAAGGACTCTAATGCGACCTACTATGCAGTGTTCGATCCATTTCCTACACAAATTTTACATAGCCCACACGTTAAAGAACTTGTCATATATTTTTTTAAAAAGCAAGTTCATAATATTTACCATTTCCAATATCTCATATGATACATGAGAAAGTTGTAACAATGTCATATTTTTAAGCCCTGTAAAATGACAAACAAATAATAACTTTGTCACAAACTCAAACATTTATAAATACATTCATTAATATAATTTAATTGAAATAACCTAGAAAATTTGTTATTTTTCCACTATTATAAAAGAAAAAAAATTTAAAGTTACCTTAAACCTAAATTATTCATTCATTATACTATAATTGTTATAAAATAAAAGACAGAGAATAAAGAACAAAGAGAGTGGGGAGCGTATTTTATTGATCAATGGGAATATATACAAAACTTCTCCAAAGTCTCTATTTATAAGCATAAGAAGTATAAATGAAGTAGAGATCTACTTCCAATAACTATTAGAATTTAAAGTACATCAAAACTTATTTTGATCTTGATGGACATCCACTTAATAATATATTCATAACACTCCCCCTTGGATGTCCATTGGTAGATAATGTATCTCGTTAAAACCTTATTAAAATAAAAACCTTGTGGGAAAAAAAATTTCTAGTGAAGGGAAAAGAGTATATTTATCTATAAAACGCATAATATGCTACCTCATTAAAAACCTTACCAGGAAAACCCAATGGGACAAAACCTTGGTTAAGGGAAAAAGAGTACAATGCGTATTTACTTCCGCTCATGAAAAAATCACATAATATCTCATATTCTATGTATTCAATCTTGAATACTAGCTTTTCAAATGACCATTTAAATGTATTTGCTAAGCATTTATGTCCACATTCTTTTGAAAGTCATAAGTGAAGGAAAATTTTAGGGGAAATATATTTTGATCTCTTCAGGAGTTTCAACAATAATCATAACAAACTTTAATTATGATCCCTCCATAAAAATACAAATAGGTATTTTGGATCATTTTATTATCTTCTTTCAACTACTATTGACTAAGTCAAATTTACCACATATGTTCAATTATTTCAATTCATATAAATGAACAATTTCCCAATAATTTCAATATGTTTCTGGCATTCTAAATCCTTCAAGGATTTTAATATAAACTTTACTATATAGTGATTAATAAAAGGTTGTAACAACAACCATTAGACGCAAGTTAAATCTTTTATGAATTGTTAATTTAATAATATATCTAAAGGTTATTGCATCCACCACAAAAGAATATTATATCTTTTCATAATCAACGCTAGGACTTAGCAAAAACTTCACATTTTATTCCGTTTTGCAAAACTACTTCATTTGCACCATCACTATTTTTATACCTTTAGATATTTGGACTACTAGTCTGAAAACTCCACAAATTTAATTGTACTTGAGTTGCGTCTTTCTATTTTGATCAAGTTATTCCATATCTATATTTCTCAATAGATTTATTTAAGATCCTTATTTATTTTATTATTTCAACAATAATATTGCATGCAAAACCATTATCGACCACTTTTATTATTGGTTCGACATTTTCTCAAATTGACATAACTTATCGAGATCTCTTATTTTTACTATTTCAGTATTCAGTTTCAGGTACCTGGATCTCTTCTAGAGTTTTAGTTACTAGTTATGTCTTGGGTCTCTTCTGGAGCACCCGCCTTCACTATATAACCATCTAGATTTATTATTTTATTTTATGAGAATTTTCATATTTGGAACTTGTAATGAGATATCCTTGTTGAACTTCTGGTTCAAATTACTCTCCCCCTAACTCATTACAAGTTATTATTTCTCTCCCCCTAATGTCAAGAAAACTATCAAATCAAAATAGTAATCACAAATCATGTCATAATTGAATCTCCAAAACATTTAAAACATATAATAATACAATGAGACTCGTAATTAGTATATATTCCCAACTTTCTTTGAGGAGTTACTTATCTTTTTTGCGTTGTGGTGGAATAATTGAAATATATATGCACATACAAAAGTTCAAAGATGGAAATATTTATCTCTTTACCAAAAATCAATTATAATGGAGAGTATTTATAACTTATTAGCTTGATGCGTATAACACATAAATCAACATAATCTCATGGTGAAATAGGAAGTTTAGTTCTCATAAATAATGGTTTAGACATCAATCAAAGGCGTTCAATCAATAATTTCTCTAAACCATTATGTGCATAAATAATAAACTTTTACAAACTCAATCAATAAAAGATAGAGATATGAACTCATCAGCATTAACAAGATGAATTGTATTAATTGCATGATCTGAAATTAGTTATTTAAATAAGCAATCTTGCAAACGACAGGTTGCAAGTTGATAACAAATACGTGATTATGTTGTAGATGCATTTACTAAAATCATATAATATCAAAACCATCTATATGGTGGATGAATAGGCCCATATTCATTTCAGAAATGCAAGACATTAAATCTCAACTTTAACTAGTGAGTTTCTAATAATCAATTTTCATTGAGAACAAAAAACAAATGATATTTCTTTATATTAAAGAATTTTTTGTCTTTAATGAATGTCCATATGAATTCTCAATTAATTTTCGTATCATATATGATCCAGGATGGTCTAACTGGTCATGCCAAGCAGTAAATGTAATTGTATCAGTAAACTTGTGGTTTACTTTAACATGTATTTCAATTGTACTAATAATGTCAATATAAATTGTGACAAATTGATAATGTTACTGTCATTCCTTTTACTTTGTATCCATATATAAGTACTATTGTAACATTTACTACTGGAAATGTCTAAATCAATGTGAAGTCTAAATCACTATTTTCCAGGTGTACAACAAGTACATAATGTAAAGCCCCAAAATCCTTTATAATAATTTTCGTATGTTGTTGTTACATAATTGTGTATCTGCCTCAGTGGTTAAGTGTTCTAGGAGTGTCTGAGAGGTCTTGGGTTCAAGCCTTAGCTTGGGCAAAATTTTGTTTTTATTTGAATAAACCCCTATCTTTAGACAATAGGATAAATGTTGTTAATTTATGTCAGGATGGGCCTGCTAGTCTGGTGGTTAAATGGAGTGTAAATGAGCTAGAGATCTGGAGTTTGAGTCCTTGCGCGAGCAAATGAGTTGTTTTTGCTGCTTCGTTTTGGAAGAGTTGTGGGTGACCGAAATTCTGAGTGTTTGAGGAGTGTGGGGGATATGTGGCCGATTTTTAAGAGGAAATATTAGGATTGGGGAGTGATTTTAGGAGAAAACGGTGGGATAGAGAGAATATCCATTTTTTATTTAATTTTTTTCAATTTCAGTTTCATTTGGTTTCCAAAAAAACCTCTACCGAATTTTCTCTCTTCCCCTCTTCTCGTTTTCTTTTTCTTCTTCTTTCTGTCGTTCTCAACTTCCCTTGGTTGCTGTCGAATTTCCAATTAATTTGCTTGCTTCCCCTTACTGAAGGTCTCCTCGTTGGTTTTCCCTAGCCGGAACATAATCGGTTTATACCCCAATTTCAGCATTGGCATTGGTTTCCCTATTTTCCTGTTGACTGCTCTTTTTCCTGGTTGCCGATTAATGCTGTGATTTCGACCATTTTCTTGTTCCTCTCCCTTCTTCTCTTTATTTATTCTTTCTTTGGGGTTCTGTCAATTCCCTCTTTTTCTTTTGCTGCCGATTATTGTTGTTTCCTAATCTGCTTCTTGTTGTAGCAACTTGTTGTCTCCATTTACTGTTGTGCGTTTGGTAAGTAATGTTTCGCCTCTTGTCTTTTGATCCTTAATTGGTGACTAAGGGGATTGTTATATTTATGGTAGGAGTAAGGCAATGATCGATTTGTGCTACTACCGAGGTTGGAGCATGTAGGGCGGTGTTTATCATTGGTAAGTGCTAATGGTATGTAGTTATCTGGTTGCTTGGAATCAATGCTTATCTGACTTCGGTTGATGCCTAGGAACTATTCGGGGAGTGAAAGATATTTCAGTGGCATTGAAGTGGACGAAACCTCCCTCTTTACTCGATCAAAGGTAACATTGTTATTAGTTTAACACGTGTTCAACTCGTCTGTTTTGATTAAGTAAAGGTTTAGGAGATTAATTGGTAATAGTTCAGGCAAATGTAGGTTTCAAGGCTCGGGGTAGTTTTCTTAGCAAATAAAAACCAAGTGTGTAACAGTACTCTATAAGCAATATCGGTGAAAAGTCGAAAAGTGAATCTGTCGACATCACACGGGTGTGTGGCAACCTGTGTGACCAAACATGGGCGTGTGGTCGACAAGGCAGGCCATGTGTGATTTCATGGGCCGGGCCGAACTAGGCCGTATGGGCCCCACACGAGCAAACCACATGTGCATGTGGGAATTATTGGGCCAGGCCGTGTAATCCATACAGTCAAGGCCATTTTGGGCCGTGTGGACCACATGGGCATGTGGGCCCACATGGGCCAGCAAATGGGCTCGAGGGCCCATCTTCACTGTTAGTCTACTAAGGTTGCACGGGTCACCTGAGACGACTATGGACCTACTGTTGGGTCAGTAAGCTTACCTGGACCCCTAATTGACTGAATGGCTGTTATACCCCTGTGTGATGTATATATATATATATATATATTTGAACATGTATGATTGTATTTTAGCATGCTAGTTAAATTGTATTGAATACATGTATGATACCATGGTATGTCATAACATGATTGCATGATGCATTGCATGGGGATGGGTTTTACATTGATCGGAGGAAGTGTACTGAAAGGCCTCGAGCCTAATTTACTAGTAGTTCAGCTACAAACTACTGTCTATTGCCACATTCGGTACTTTCTGGAGTGTAGGGATGGGTGGGTTGATTATATCCCCACTTGGAGTGTAGGGTTGGACGGGGATGGAGTGTAGAGGCTGGCTAGGTAGGACTTGTATGTTGTATGATTTGTTACTGATACTGTAATGGGCCAAGGCCCAAATACATGACTGCCTCTGTACTAAGATGGGCTAAAGCCCAAACTGTGACTGTCACTGTTACTGAAAAAGGGCTTAGGCCCAGACTGTATTTGCCTTCTGTCTGTTTGATTTATAAGGGATTACACGCTGAGTTTTCGTAAACTCACCATTCTGACTTGACTGTACAGGTAATCCCCAAACATAAGCGGGTCGGTGCGGCGGTGGCCATCCAACTTACTTCGTCTATTTTAGTACTTAAATGAATTTTAATTTTATTTTGGGTATTTTTCTGTAATAATCGCCTTTTTAGATTTTTATTTTAATTTGGGATTTTTACTGATTTGTTTTATAACTGCTAGAAGTAGGGGTAATCGAGTTTTCAAAAGAATCAGGCATTGTAACAAATTCCACACAAATACGCAAACTATTTTAGAAGCTCCCGCGACAAGTGACGTTTTGGAAATTAATAATGTTTTGGAAATTTAATATCGTTCTGGAAGTAATAACTTCTTGATAATGATTCATGTTTTGGAAATGAACGACATGTCTTTGAAAAATAATAAAAAGAGGTTGAATAGAAAAGAGAGTTTTTAACGACAGCTTGTTTTATGAAAAAAACTTCAATGTGACATCACCAGAATCGGCCATAACGTCCAGGCCGAGTTTGGGGTGTTGCACATAACCAATGACTTTTCATATATAAGTTTTCTCTCTTGCAAGTTCTGTAACACCAATAACCCACATCTATCGCCGGAACAGGGTTACTGGATGTTACCGGAGTTTAAAGAAAAATTACAGATAATTCCACTATTTACTGATGTTCATATCAAAGCTATCCATTTGAGTCGTAGTCACTAAATTATTTATATCTAGAGCTACAAAATTCTAAATTAAGATCTGCTTAATGTTTTTGAAACTAGACTCAAATATCTTTCTACCATAAAAATTTCAGAATTAATAATTTAGCCAATAAGTACAGTAAAATCTTCAAATTTATCTTTGTTGTGCTATTTAACAGCTTCGACCTTTCTTTACTAAAAATTAATTATCTCTTAGTACGAGATTTGAATGATGCTTTTGTTTGTTTCTATTGAAAATAGACTCATTAAGAATTTAAAAATATAAATTTAAACCTTTAATTAATTTTTAAAATTTTTTGATGATTTTTCAAAGTCAGAACAGGGGAACCCGAAATCATTCTGACCTTGTCTTACAAAATTTATTATATCTCATAATTTACAATTCTATTGCTTACAATGTTTCTTCTATAAAAAACTAGACTCAATAAAATTTAATTTCATATTTTATTAAACCTCTAATTTGATTTCCACAATTTTTAGTGATTTTTCAAAGTTAAACCATTGCTGCTGTCCAAAAACTATTTTAATGCTAATTTTACTCTTTCATGATTCTTTGTATTAACTTTTATTTAGACATACTTAATCATCATACTTTTAGGAACCTCTTATGCATATTCGACTACTATTTTACCTCTCATCATTCAATCACATCAACGTTATAAGGAAAATCATGCAAATACCACAATACCAAAATGCAAACCAAATAAATGACTAATATCTACATAACACCTATAGACTAACATTTAATCAAAATAACCTATACATGTCATTATAACCAGAATCAAGTCATCCATGATTACCGATAGAACCAATGGATAGTGTGATATGGCTCCGATAAGCTTCCAACCCGTTTGAGCTTCCGATAATCTGTAAGATAGATAAATAAAACAAACATGTAAGCAATGAATGCCTAGTAAGCTCGTATAATCATTAATCATACTAATTTATTTCAATTATAAAACTTTACATATAAAAAATAACCCATTATTGTTACTGTAATACTTATAAACTGTTCCCATTAATTCACAGGGTGAACTAATCCATAGTATCACTCATAGACATATACCCTCAAGCTTAGTAAAATTTTATATAACTTTAATTCTTCTACACTTATTTCATATGCATGTCATTCAACCATAGTTACAAGTTAGTGCATTTAACCAAGCCTTTTTCATATTGGACACATAATAAGTCATTTCAAAAGAAATTTCATAATTTAAGCCTTACCATTCTTTCATGAGCACTAACTTACTTTCATTTAAATGCTTACATTTTCAATGCTTCAAATAAATAAATATACTACTATTCAATCAATAGCTTGGCACTTGCCTAATAATCAAGCAACAACAATAGTTAGCATACTTACACATCTTACATATAAATTCAATATTGATAAACTTATTTTCTCGACATATCACACTTGAGTTTAATACTCATCATCATATACATAATCTTCTTATATCAACATATTAAAGTTAAACACATATTTATATGTCACTTTTCAATATATATTAAATAAATATCATTCTCATGTCACATTTCAATATATATATCAAGTAAATATCATTTTCCAAGACACTTTTCAATATATATCAATTATATATCAATATCGAGTTTTTTAGATATAATTTCATAAATGTACCATTCATAACACTTTTAATTCTCATATCATACTATTTCAATCTCATAATTGCTATTCAATAGCTTTTCTCATTAGGATACACAATTTAATTTCAATATCAATATCCATTTCATGAATGCACGATTCATGCAATTTCATGCATTTCAATTGCATATTTCATTTCGTTGTCCATTCCAATCCATATTCAATATCACTCAATATAAATCAATTGGCCAAATCATTTGTTTACCCCTATTAACCCGACTCGGACTCGGACGAATACACGGATCCAACCAAAACACATCAGTATGGCACTCAGTGCCTCATCAGATAGTTCGAAGCAATAAGTTGACACCCAGTGTCTCATCGGCCATGCCGAAGTAAGTTGGTACCCAGTACCTCATCGAATCTATCCGAAGTAATATAATGACACCCAGTGTCTCATCGACTCGAAGTCAAAGTAACCTTGAACACTTCCAATCCTATGGCATGCCAACTATATCCGACTTAGCCCGACTAGTTAATAGGGCTTCCAAATCACTTTTCAGTTTCCAATCAATACACATTTCAATTAATCAAATATATTCATAATTCAATACAATTCAATTCACTTTTCAATAACAATCAATATTTATTTCAATTCAGTCAGTCAATATAATGAATATATATATATATACAAACTCAATCAATATAATTTCAATAAATTCATCACTTATTAAATCAATCCGTTTCAATATATCCAATATTCAAATATCACTATTCCACATACATTCAATTCAATAACAATCAATATTCTCTGTACCGTTATTCTCATGAATTTCATATGTATTTGTTTCATTAACCATTCATATTTATAAATTTTCCATGTTTTTAACATATAATATAAATAAATACATAATATCATACATCAATTCAATGTAAATATCAAATTTCGACCATACGAACTTACCTGGGCTTATTTGTAGAATTTGTAAAAATTCGGGGACTAGTCTATTAATTTCTCTTTTCCTCGTTTATCTTCGGTTTCTTGATCTATAATATAAAATTACTTATTCATTAGCATCTATTCCATTTCTAATTCACTTTACAATTTAGACCCTTCAATTTTTGAAATTACAATTTAGTCCTTATGCAATTAACCCATCAATTGAGCTAATTTTCTCAATTGACAATTTACCTAATTATTTTAGGATACCATACAACCATTAATATTCATAATTTTAATACCAAACCCTAATTCTTAATTTTTTCACAATTAGATCCTAAAATCAATTTCTATTGAAACTACTTGATAAAAGCATCATATAGTGAAATTAAAGTTTCAATTCCATGGTAATTCATCATAAACTTCCAGAACTCATTCATGATAACTTTCAAAATCACTCATGGATTCAAAAACAAATGAATTCAATAATTGGACCTAATTGTAAAAGTCCAAAAACATAAAAAATTCAAGGAAAAAGAAAGAATTGAACTTATTTGAGGCTAAAATATGAAAGACCAACTCAAACACTCTTCAATGGTTGTTTTTGATAGAAAATTGATGAAGAAAATGTCTAAAAACTATTAAAATAACATTTGGCCATATCAACTTTATTTTAATTCCAATTTTGTCCCTAATCACATAAATATCTTTGATTTTTTTTCACGTTATGCCACCTCAGCCATTTAAGATGGTCCATTTTCCCTTTTAGTCCTCCTTTATTTACCATTAGGCTATTTAATCACTTTAGCAAGTTTTGTACCTTTTTCAATTTAGTCCTCTTTAATTAATTGACCACCAAAACGTTACAATTTTCTGACGAAACTTTAATACTAACTCAATGACACTCCATAAATATTTCTAAAAATGTTTATAGCTTGGTTTATAAATTTGAGGTCTCGATACCTCGTTTTCGACCCAATTTACCTAATAAATTCTTTTAAATCACAAAATTCACTAATTCAAAAATACATCTAAAATCACACTTGACTAATATATTAATTTATTAAATTTTTGAACTCACTTGTCGAATTTAGTGATCCCGAATCACTGTTTTCGACACCATTGAAAATCAGGCTGTTACAAGTTCTCATCAGTAATATTTTCTACATAATTTTAATTGAGAACTTATTCTGAATACTGTAGAGTTATACTCACAGTTCTTAAAAAAAAAAACTTGCAACTTTAGGTGCATCTAACCATAACGAGCTTTAGATAGAATTACCATGTTCTACAACTCATACATAGATATTTCACAGTCAAACATTTTGCTTTGAATCCCTTAATGGGGATGATTACAAAAAAAGATCACAAAGATAGTCACAGTCAATTCAATTTAATAAAAAGAGTAATCAATAACTCAGTCCTCCCTTTTTTTTCATCCTTTAAAAATAGATATTTATAGTAATAGTGATTCATATGAAATATAATATTTTTTTCATTCACAATCTCAATATTAGATCCATTGTAAATATCTTTTAAAACTACTGGGTTAACCATCACAAGATATTAATATATTAGCTCTTTTGGAGCTTTTGACTAATTTTGTACTACCAGATATTGGAATAATATTGGTTTACATTTTCTTTTGCGTTCACTTTGGGGTATGCAATAGATTTACTAGGACGAACTTATAAACATCCCAAAAAATTCTTTAGTTCATAATCATCATCGCAGACATGCGTGGATTTCAAATAAAAATCTATCTATTCATGTTGTCATGATTAGTCTCCAATTATAATTAATATGATATAATAAATAAATTATAGTAAAATATACCAGAGATTCTTTAATATCATCATTATCACCCTGACTAAGTGGTTAAAGGATCTAATGATTACCCATAGTGCGCAAGTCTCAATTGAAATAGCAACAACTCTAGGAGGCAATCGACAATAGCAAATTTTGGGATATTTTTGTGACTTTTGGAGAAAAAACAGTTAAAAGAGAATCATGCTGATAATGTGTTTTAAAATAAAAGATAGAGAATAAAGAACAAATAGAATGAGAGATCAAAGAGAGAGCGTATTTTATTGATCAATGGAAATATATACAAAACTTCTCCAAAGTCTCTATTTATAGGCATAAGAAGTATAAATGAACTAGAGATCTACTTCTAATGACTATTAGAATTTAAAGTACATCAAAACTTATCTTGATCTTAATGGACATTCATTTAATAAGATATTCATAACAATAATTAAATTATACTTATTTTTCTTAGACCTACTCTTAGGCTTGCTCAGGCCACCCATCCAAGCTCGAAGGCCTGTTTGAAAAATAGGAGGGTTTAGACAAAATATGAGGCCCAAAAAATAGGCTTGGGTAAAACTTAAGTCCCGTTTTCTATGAGTTGAGCCTTGGACAATATTTTTTGGTTTGAGCCTAACCCTATATTATGTTATAAAAATATTTATATTAATTATATTTTTTATATTAAATCACTAGCCTAATAACAATTAAATTCGTTACCCAAAACTTAAAAAAATACTTAACCGACTAAATAACCCAATCTAAAATATAAAATTTTAAAAAATATATTTAATACAAAAAAAAAATTTATTATATTTATTGTGTTTTTTAATAGAATAAAACATTTATTATATTTATGATACTATTTTTTAATATAAATACTTTTTAATATATTTTTAATGTGTTAGAAAACTTTTATTTTAGCATTTTTAGTGCATTTAGTGTATTATTTTTAAAAACAATTATTCCTAAATAAAAAAATAACCTAAAAAATCAAATATGGGTGCGCCGGGTTGGACCTGGGGTTTACCTTTCTTAAGTTGGGCCGAACCTGGGCAAAAAGTAAACCTATTTTTCGTGTCATGCCAGGCTAGACTAGATCTGGACTTAAAAAATTGATCCAGATATCTTGCACGAGCTCATCCCATAAGCACCTCTAACTTAACTCCTAATACTTAGATATTACAATTATTTTTTTGATAAATTTAACCTAATAATATTTTCTACTATTTCACTTACTATAAATAACATTCATTATAATTATTACAAATATATAATAAACTAATTTCAAACCTTGCATGCATATTTTAGAAATTAACAATATATTCAATATATTTCACAAGTATATTAATAAATCAACAGTTAATATATTTTCCAATATATTCAACATGTTTACAAAAAATAAATTTAAAAAAATTCCTAAACCATAATCATATTAAATTATTTTATTAACATACATACATGCATTTTCATTTTTTTTATAAAACTTTCATCAAATAGATAATCAATATAACAAAAAAATTTTGTTAACTATTGTTAATTATGACTCCTATTTCAGTCAAATTTGAGAAGTAATCTTTTAGTTAAACTCTGTTTATTTGTTTCAATCAAACACTAATTAGTTTAGATGATTTTATTATTATTTGACCTATGAATTTAACCTATAAATAGGCTCTTTTACAACCTTAGAAAAGACACCCATTAGATATTAGAACTCATAACACATTTAGAGAATTTTTGTGTTTACGTTTTGAGGGTTCTTTGTTTTCGGGTTTTCGGGGTTTAGTTTTTATCTCCATCTTTTGTACTCTTCGTTCTATTGCCATTATAGTAAAATTATCTTTGCTCGTGGTTTTTATCCTCTTTGGAGGGGTTTTTCCACGTTAAATTTGTGTGTCCAATTTCTCAATTTATTCCGCTATTTTCATTGCTTAATTGGGTCGATCCTAAAAAGTGGTATCAAGAGCTAGTTCAATTTTCATAGATCAGTCCATTCAGATATGGCAGCAACAAGGTTTGAAATTGAGAAGTTCGATGGTGAGACAAATTTTAATCTGTGGCAAGTTCGGATGATGGCAATTCTAGTTCAATCCGGTTTGAAAAAGGTTGTTATTGGGAAAAAGCCTGAGAATCTAAATAAAACAGAATGGGAAGAGCTTGATGAAAAGGCTTTGTCTGCAATCCAGTTGTGCCTCGCGAATACGATATTGCAGGAGGTATTGATGGAGAAGACCTCATCTGCCTTGTGGAAAAGGTTAGAAACTCTTTATGCGACCAAGTCTCTGGCTAACCGTTTAATGTTGAAACAACGTCTATTTACGTTTCGCATGAACGAATGTGAGCTTCTTAGAGATCACATTAGTCAATTCATTACTCTTTTAAATGATTTAAAGAATGTCGAGGTTCATATTGACGATGAAGATCAGGCTATGCTATTATTATGCTCTTTGCCCCCTTCATACAAGTCTTTCAGGGAGACCCTGATTTATGGCAGAGATAAACTCTCGTTCGAAGATGTGAAGGGTCATTTGTTGAGTAGAGACAAACTTGACAATGAGCTTCATTTGGATAGCAAGGCAGATAGGCAAGCTTTCGTTTTGATAGCATCAAAGAAACGAGACAAAAGGTATCGCTATTGTAAAAAGTTAGGTCACGTCAAAGCAGATTGTTATAAACTGCAAAAGAAAAGAGCTGCTGAGAGTAACGAGGAAGATGTAGCTGGTGCTAATTTGGCCGATGAAAGCGGTGATGATTTCTTGTTAGTGTCAACAAGCGATAACTCCAAGCTCACGTCTGAGTGGATCCTAGATTCGGGATGTTCTTTCCACATGTGTCCCAATAGAGAATGGTTCTCTACATACAGTTCGGTTGAAGGTGGAGTTGTGTGCATGGGAAACGATTCATCTAGTAAGGTAATTGGTATTGGTACTGTTAAAATTAGGATACACGATGGGACGATTAGGACACTCTCAGATGTCAGGTATGTACCTGATTTACGAAAGAATCTCATCTCCTTGAGTATTTTAGACTTGAAAGGATGCAGAATCAACATCGAGTCGAGCGGCATTAAAGTATCTCGTGGAGCTCTCGTTTTGTTAAAAGGTAAAAGAACTGGCAGTCTTTATATTCTGGAAGGTTCTACAGTGACCGATGAAATCGGACGTCCCTCGTCCGTTACAGAGTCGAAGTCAACTCATTCAGAGCCAAGGCAACTTGGTCATAGAAGGGAAAAAGGTATGACCGTTTCGTTGAAGAGAGGTTCTCTTTTGGATGCAGGTTTTGAAAAGTTAGGGCACTGTGTTCGTGAAAATCAAACCCGGGTTAGTTTTGATTTGGCAGTGTACAAGTCGAAGGCTAGAAGTCTTCCAGTTTTCAAGCACAGATTCGACTCAGTTAATTCCCTGCATGGTTCAAGATAGGCTCGTGGCGGGCTTTGGCAAAGATGGCATTGTGGAAACATGAGTCAAGGTGGAGATTTGTTAATTATGACTCCTATTTCAGTCAAATTTGAGAAGTAATCTTTTAGTTAAACTCTGTTTATTTGTTTCAATCAAACACTAATTAGTTTAGATTATTTTATTATTATTTGACCTATGAATTTAACCTATAAATAGGCTCTTTTACAATATTAGAAAAGACACCCATTAGATATTAGAACTCATAACACATTTAGAGAATTTTTGTGTTTACGTTTTGAGGGTTCTTTGTTTTCGGGGTTTAGTTTTTATCTCCATCTTTTGTACTCTTCGTTCTGTTGCCATTATAGTAAAATTATTTTTGCCCGTGGTTTTTTATCCTCTTTGGAGGGGTTTTTCCAAGTTAAATTTGTGTGTCCAATTTCTCAATTTATTCCGCTATTTATACTTGTTCATTGCTTAATTGGGTCGATCCTAACAACTATAATTAACATATTATATAGCAAAATTATGATTCATGGATAACTTACAAATTCTATTTGAGTATTACAAAATCTTGAAAAACAAAAAAAAAACCAATTAATTAATTAGTGCTAATAAAAATAAAATTACTATCTAATTAATCCTAATTTAAATTAGAGAGCTTACCTTAAATTGCTAGATTTTTGAAAAATTTTCTCAATTTAATTTGGAAAATTTTTTGGGTTTTTCCTTAATTTTATTTTCTATGGAGGAATTGTGAGTCTGGGATGATTTAGGGATTATATAGTGGTTTAGGGTGGGATTTAATGTTGGATTAGTGGGGTTTTAGGGGGGTTTGACGGTGGGGAATGGAGGTTAAGAGGCTAAGATCTTGCCAGGTGTAGAGAAATCTCTGCACCTTTGGGGAGGCCCAAACCGCCATCTGCCTCTTAAACCTGTGATTTCCATACCTAAATCGTTATCAACAAACTCAATTTAGGGCATAGAGTTTTGCAATTATTCTTTATTGTTTATTTCATTTTATTTGGGTAAATTTAAATTGGATTTATATAATTTTAATAACAAAAATATTATTTTAGTATAAAATCAAAAAAGATAGAAGCAAAAGAGAAAAGATTTCAGAGCATTGGAATGTTTCAACGGGGTTGAATACTTAGGGCTAGTTTGGATGGGCGGTGTGTTTACCTCCGGTGAGGTTAAAAACAGCGGTGGCAGTGAGATTAATTACTATAGCGATGAGATTGGACACTGTAGCAGTGATATTAGAAACAGCGGTGGAATGTGTGTTTGGATTCAAACGCAGCTGTAGCGGTGAGGTGAAAATAAAAAATGACTATTAATGACATCAGATTAGAATTGATATATAATAGAAGTTTTTAAATTATTTTACTTATATAAAATTATTAAAGTATGCGAATTTATAAATTCATTTAATAAAATATTAAAATGTATCTTCCAATATTTTATTAAAAATATTTTAATGAATTATATAATCAATTTAAATTATTTATTAGATAAAATAAAAATTATTTTTAATTTTTTATAGTTAAATATTTTTTTATAACAATGATAAATATTATTGGCACCTTCCAAATATGAACATAAATTTTTACCTTTAAGAATCAATCATGATAAATCTCAACTCAAGATTAAAAAAAAAAGATTGTCACATGAAATTTAAAAGAATGTTCAGGGACATATTGCAAGTGCAAGCGTGTGAAGACATGGGAAAATATCTTGGAATTGATATTAGTCTCGTGAATAAAAAAAGTAAGTTCTTGCAACCTGTGATTGACAAAATGGAATTTAAGTTATCCTTGTGGAAATCGAAATTACTTGGATAGGGAGGTAAGTTAACCCTGATTGTAGCAGTGCTTTCAACTGTACCCATTTATCAACAATCATGTTTCAAAGCCCTAAAGAGTACCAGTGATAAAATGAATCAAATTGTGAGTTTTTTTGTGGGGTGATGAACCTGACAAAAGGGCAATGCATCTCATCAATTGGAATAGAATTTGCTCAAACAAATCGATAGGTGGCCTTGAATCAGAAACATGCATGCAATAAACAAAGTACTATTGGCTAAACTTGCTTGGAGGATCACTAATAGTGATAGCTGGCTCATTCAATAAAATTTAGTCAAGAAATATTGCATAAGGAATAACTTTCTCCAAACAAAAGGAAAATTCAGGGATTCATGGGTATGAAAAAGCATCCTAAATAATGCATATCTAGGCCGGGCGAATGAGGGTTAATTATTGATAATACAATAGAAGTATTTTGCAGGATAAAGCAGTATTGCTCGACACTGCTTCTAAACAAGAGTAGACAAAAAGCAACAATTCTACATGAATTATGTAATGAAACAAATAATTGGAGGAACACTATCCATTTAGGTATATCAGCTTAATTTCAAGGATGGAAAGACAAATCATTAAAAGAGAATTGTCCTGTGTAATTACTTTTGTCAAAGCCTAAACATATATAGCTCTTTTACAATAATAACCTTAAGGTTTGAATGGAACCTTATTATAAGCTATGGCAGTATTAAAAGCAGAAAGGCATATTATTTATGAACTTGTATAATATTTGGAAATGTATAAGCAATGTCTGCAACCATACCAGCAAGCATCTCCACTTTGAACCAGACCATCTAACAGGATCCGTCTCACTAATTCCGGTTACAACTCCTGTGTAACTGAAGAAAAAGCACTGACTGGTACAGAAAATCTAGGCTCTGAGGAAGTAAGGTGATCAAACCTTTAGAACAAAAGTTTCCATCAAACATCTTTGTTACCTCCAATTAACAAAACCAAACACCCTTGAAAGGAACCATCATGCTGCTCTTTATTTACTAAAGCTCTAGAAAATCTATTGGTCTATCGAATCTTTAATACTTGAAGAATAATCTCATATTCATTTCAATCACAATTTCCAGGAGTTTTCCTCATTAAGGGGTCCCTATAGTGGCACCACCTCTAATCCTTCATTCAGTTTAACTAGTATCTCAGATAAAATTCTGAGATGGTTCAAACCAATCCAACTACCTAGGAACAAAGTACAGCTTCACCCAGGAAACAAGGTCAAGATAAGTAGATAAGTAGAAGGCTGCAACGTTTGTTCTCCAGTCAGGCAAAGGATAAAAAGGGAAGCATAATGCTTAAAGTTTCGTAATAGCTTCCTCTAAGACCATCGCTAACATAATGTGGTGAACAAAACCCAGGATTCTTAGTTCCCATTACACCTAGTAGCATCAAGCTTTAACCACGAGAAAAATCCACTAAAACTAAATGCAATGTCCAAATAATATTTGAAACTTCTATATTACTTCCCTAGACTTTCCAGCAACCTGATAAACATAAGCATTGAAGAAAACCCAAAAATAACACCAAAATTCATAGACTAACTTGCATTTAAATTCGAAGCTGAAAACCTACAGTTACTTAAGCTTAATTAATGTAGTTATATATTTTTCATCCCCTTCATATTCAACTACATTTTCATTGTTATAACCACACAAAACTGGAGATAGGCTTCTGAATCCATCAAAACTGGAGATGTTCGTTGATGAGCTTCCAGATATGCCTAAAATCCAAGGTTTTCGTTGAAAAGAATTATTAAAACCACACAACCATTTAATAAATCTAGATATGCTCCAACTAGTATCAGATTTTAATGCCACTAACCAGTAATTCTTTTATTAACACTCATATATAGCATGTAAACACCCTACAACATTCAATAAATCTGATACTAGAATGTGATTTGACTATTAATAAAATTTGCGGTTCACATGATTATAATTGCAATAATAAATAGGAAGTATGAAAGAAGAGGTTCAAACAAGAGACCATTACAATTTAACACTCTCATTCAGGTGTAATTTGAGGGAATTTACAGGTGAAGTAAAACCATTACCTCAAAAACCTGGCTGACACTGAAATCCCCTATATTCACCGTACCCGTGCTAGTAATCAACAAATTATCAGGTTTTATATCTCCATGCACAATGTTCTGTATTTAGAAGAAACAACACAAGCAAGCACATTAAACTAGCAAGTTAACAACAGATGATTTTATTGTCCGTCACCGTGAATAAGATGTTCCGCATACAATTAAAATTCATTAGAGCATGTACAAACTTTCCAAATTAACCAAAAGAAACAGAATAATAACAGAACAAATAAAAATGCTCAAGGGTAGAAGAAAATCATGTTACACTATAGCAACATGAACAGAAGAAAATCAAAGATAACATTATTGAAGCAATTGAGCAGGCTAAAGAAAATCAAACTGCAGTACGAATATGTGTTCTAACCTATAACAGTTCTAATGCAAAGAGATAAAAGAAAACATGCACTATACCAGTATATTGATCGCTGCTTCCACTGCAAAAAAAGAGGGGAGAAACGACTGATTTTTTCCCAAATCTGAAAACAAATAAGGTTGGGAAAGAAATTAGTTTAACTTTCAAGGATAAAATAGTAAAATAATATATAAAAGTATGGGTATTTTTGTCTGATGAAAACACCAACTGCTCACTGGCTTTAAATTGCTGCTTTCACTCCCAGTTGATTTTCAGCAGACCAGTGTGGTGGAGATGGATTTCCACTGAACTTTGCTGCTGAACCAAACAGCACAACAGTGCGGTGGGTAGCAATTATTTAGGCCAATCTCACCACATTGGAGAAAAACGGGCATCCAAAGGAGCCCTTGATCAAAAGTGTCTAATGATAATAATAAAAAAAAAAATTGACATGATTATATAATTATTTGAAATTGAGGGAATGTTGAATATAAACATAAACTATTTTTTATATGTTTAATGCACAAATTAATTATGTGAATTAATTAAATTAATTTTTAATTAAAAAGTTTAAAAATTAATATGATTAAAAAGTCTATAACATTTCATATATAATATAATTAAAAATATGTTAATTTAAAATCTATATACTTGGTATTTGAATGATTTTCATTCCATGGGGATGGGGATTTAAATTTTTATAGATGTAATAAAGAACAGATGAAAAAATAAAATAAAATGGCACTTTACATATTAAAAACCTACAAAATAGAAAGAAAAAAAATTACACCTAATAGAATTTATTCTAAAACTAAATAGAATTAGTTTTAAAAAAATAAAATATAATTGATTTAAAAATTAAATTAATTCTAAAAATAAATGAATAGTGAATTTTAATATTTTAAAATGTTGATTAATGTGACTCATCACCTATTGCATGAAAATTTTAGTTTATGGAAAGCAAAAAAACAGTAGGGAGTAGGGGGAAACTGTGGAAGATGTGGTCCAAAAGTACACATATAGTTACTAATCATATTGTCACTTCACCATATTCCAACATTTGGGTTTTTAATCCTTGAAATTTTCTTCCCCCCATGGATTGCCCCTCCACTCCCTGATATGGCGAAAGGGAAGCTAAGCAGGTTGAAATTAATGCTTTATCACTAAAATGTTTGAGTTTAATCAAATTTTAATTTTAAAATTGACAATAGTTTAAAAAAAATAAATTATTATGAATTTAATTTAAATTAACCAACTAATCAGAATAAATCTGAAAAAACAAATCCACATGAAAGACTCAAACTTTAAAACTCATATATTGAAAAATAAAACTTTACAACTCAATATAAGCTAATTAAAAAAACTAATTAAGATCATAAATAATCATTTAATCTTAATTGAAATAAAACCCTTTTTTATGGGAAAAATAAAAAAGCTAAATAAGAAGAGACAAAAAGAAAAGCAATTAGTTGTGTTGCTATCTATGAAGTAGATAAGAGATTGTTATCAACCTTTTTTACATCAACTTTTTAGAATTTATGTTTTAAATTTAAAACAGAATTATTTTTCTTTCGCTATCTAAAATATAAAATTTTATCTAAATTTATTTATTTTTATAAAATGTAACTCAAACCCTCATGTTTATTTTTTATTATTTTAATTAACTATTTAATAATTTTATATGTTATTTATTAAAGTCTTAAATATAGACAATTTATTCTAATATTATATATTATAGGTAGATTTAAGTTGCATAGTGTATAAAAATAAATAATATATTATAATATTAAAAATGAATTTATTTGGACCATTGAATATTAAAATATAAATGGGTCCTCCTTATTCAAACTTTTTTAAATATCAAATTCAACCAAATAACCCACATTTGAACAATTTTAATATAAAAATATATATACACAAATTACTGCATCTGGATACCAACACTTGTCCAAAGTAATGCTAAAATCATGAGAAAAGAAAGAACTTGACTAATCACTAATTCAAAGTCCAATCACAATCTATCAGCTACAATTACATTTTATTAACAGTTTTTAACTTTATTTGACTTCAGAAAAAGATATGCAAAGGAAAAAAATAATCTGTAATAAAAGTTTTTTTATTTTTATTTTTATTTTTGAGAATGTCATAAAAGTTAGAGTAGGCTAATGTGTTAATTGATAGGAGGTAGTCAAATGGATCATTTAACGGTATAATATTATGAGTAGCATAAACATCTTCTGCAATGCTCTTTGACACAGAGCTGTACAAATGCCAAATAGGCTTTTACCCTTTCTTTGCTCTGCTTCTTTTCACTTTCTTTTATAATCCAAACCCCTGGTTGGCCCCTTTTCTGTCTTTGAATTTCATCACCACCACCACCATCATCAAAAACTAAAAAAACCCATTGTCTCTCTCTCTCTCTCTCTCTGTGTGAAATAACTGCAGTTTCGAAGTGGCCTTTTTTTTTTCTTCTTTCATAAACCAAGAAATGGAGGAATCAGAGGAGCACCATGGCAGCAAGGAATGCAGTGCTAAAACCAGGGCTTTCAAGGGCATAAACAACAGCCCTCATAAGCATCATTACTACCACCACCACCACCACCCATGGTTGCAATACTCAGGTCACTATGGCTTCTTTAACCAAAACCAGTTCCAAAGCTACTCTTACTATCCTTCTTTGCTTCCTTTACCTCCTCCAATACCTTTGCAACTGGCTTTACCTCCACCTCTCCCTCAGAATCATACCTTTCAACCAAAAACCCATTTGCAGCAACTTTCAATCTCTAATACCAAATTCCCAGTTCCTTCTATGACACCAGGTGACTCTAATATTTAATTTCTTCCTCTGTTCATATTTCTTCTGCATGTCTATCATTGTTATATGCAAAAATGAAAATTTTATAGCTGGAAATGATATAGTATCTTGCTGATTTTTATAGTAAAAACCCTTGAATTTCATTCATTATAACAGTTTCAAGTAGTCTTCAAGCTTATATTGTATTTGTATTCAAGTTCCTTAACTTGTCTCTTTCAACAAATCTAAGCAGCTCAAGAGGGGCTTCAATGGAGAAAAAGTTTGCCATCTAAAGCAAGTGATGGAATAAAGATGAGGAATGCTACAAAGGAAGCACTGGTGGTTGCAAGGAGACCAGATTCTGGTGGTGTAGAAGGGCCTGTAATCTCTCTCCTTGCCAACCATTTCCTAGTAAAATTTGATCCTTCTCTAAAAGTTTACCATTATAATGTTGAGATATCCCCTAATCCCTCCAAGGAGGTTGCTAGGATGATCAAGCAGAAACTGGTTGAAAGCAACTCAGGTTTGCTTTATGGTGCTCATCCAGCCTATGATGGTAGGAAGAATTTTTATAGCCCCGTTGAATTCCAAAACGGTAAGCTTGAGTTCTTTGTTAGTCTCCCGATCCCCACTGCGAATACAGGTTCGCTTTTCGGGGAATGGAATGGCTTTCAACAAAAACAGAATCAGCTGAAAGTGTTTAGAATCAATATCAGGGCTGTTTCCAAGTTTGATGGAAAGGATTTGAGTAGTTACTTGAGCAATGAAAGTGATGATTGGATCCCGCTTCCTCAAGATTATCTCCATGCTTTGGATGTTGTTCTTAGGGAGAGTCCAATGGAGAAGTGTATATGTGTAGGGAGGTCATTTTATTCAAGTTCCACGGGAGGTACTAAGGAAATAGGAGGAGGAGCTATTGGATGGAGAGGTTTCTTTCAGAGTCTTCGACCGACGCAACAAGGACTCGCTCTCAATGTCGATTCCTCGATCACCGCCTTCCATGAGAGTATCGGAGTAATCCCTTACTTGCAGAAGCGGATCGACTTTCTTCAAGACCTTACTCAAAGGAAGACAAGGAGTTTAAGTGACGATGAAAGGAAGGAAGTGGAGAAAGCATTGAGAAATATCAGGGTCTTTGTTTGCCATAGAGAAACAGTCCAAAGATATAGAGTTTATGGCTTAACTGAAGAAGCCACTGAAAACCTTTACTTTGCAGATAGGGATGGAAAGAATTTGAAGCTTATTGATTACTTTAAAGATCACTACAATTATAATATACAATTCAGGAATTTGCCATGCTTGCAGATCAGTAGGAGCAAACCATGCTATCTTCCAATGGAGCTTTGTATGATTTGTGAAGGCCAGAAATTTCTGGGGAAGCTTTCTGATGATCAGACTGCAAGGATTCTTAAAATGGGTTGCCAAAGACCAAAAGAGCGAAAAGCCATGATTGATGGAATCGTGAGGGGACCTGCAGGGCCTACAAGGTAAATGCTATTGTGTGTGTGTGTGTGTGTTTTTATAACTGTTTTCTGGATTTTTCGCATTGTATGCTTCTAAGCATTTGCACATTTTCTTGACAGTGGCAATCAGGCTGAAGAATTCAAGCTCCATGTTTCCAAAGAAATGAGTCGGTTGAATGGGAGGATTCTTCAACCTCCAAAGCTTAAGCTCGGTGATGGTGGACACGTAAGAGATATTACTCCTTCCCGCCGTGACCGGCAGTGGAACCTTCTAAACAGCCATGTCTTTCAGGGAACACGGATTGAACGTTGGGCACTTATAAGTTTTGGGGGCACTCAAGAACAAAAGTCTAACCTTCCTAAATTCATAAACCAGCTATCTCAAAGGTGTGAGCAGCTTGGTATCTTCCTTAGCAAAAGCACAGTTGTTAGCCCCCAATTTGAACCAACACAGGTGCTTAATAATGTGACACTTTTGGAATCTAAGCTCAAGAAAATTCATAGAGCTGCCTCAAACAATCTCCAACTGCTCATATGTATAATGGAGAAAAAGCACAAAGGGTACGCTGATTTTAAACGAATAGCCGAGACAAGTGTAGGAGTTGTGAGCCAGTGCTGCTTATACCCGAACCTCGGGAAATTGAGTTCACAGTTTCTGGCAAATTTAGCCCTTAAGATTAATGCCAAAGTTGGAGGTTCCACTGTTGCTTTGTACAATTCATTACCTTCTCAGATTCCACGACTTTTCAGGCTAGATGAGCCTGTGATCTTTATCGGTGCTGACGTGACTCATCCTCACCCGTTTGATGATTCCAGCCCATCGGTTGCTGCTGTGGTTGGTAGCATGAACTGGCCTGCAGCAAACAAGTATGTATCGAGGATGAGATCACAAACACATCGGCAAGAAATCATTCAGGATCTTGCTGCAATGGTAGAAGAACTACTGGATGACTTCTACCAAGAAGTAAACAAACTCCCGAAGAGAATAATCTTCTTCCGAGACGGTGTAAGTGAAACTCAATTCTATAAGGTGCTTAAAGAGGAACTACAAGCTGTCAAAGAAGCTTGTGCAAGACTTCCAGGCTACAAACCTCCCATTACTTTTGCTGTAGTTCAAAAGAGGCACCATACCAGGTTGTTCCCATTTGAAATCAATCCTTCTTCCAATCAAAACCAACATTTCGATGAAAATATTCCTCCGGGGACGGTAGTGGATACGGTGATAACTCATCCGAGGGAATTCGATTTCTATCTTTGCAGTCATTGGGGGGTAAAGGGTACTAGCCGCCCCACCCATTACCATGTATTGTGGGACGAAAACCGATTCACTTCTGATGAACTGCAGAAGCTGGTTTACAATCTATGCTACACTTTTGCAAGGTGCACCAAGCCAGTTTCATTGGTCCCTCCTGCTTACTATGCTCACTTGGCTGCATACAGAGGCAGACTTTACCTTGAGCGGTCAGAATCTGTAGCTTTTACGAGTTCAAACATAATCTCTCGCGTAACTCCTCCAAAGACAACGCCTCTACCAAAACTTAGCGAGAATGTTAAGAAGCTCATGTTTTACTGCTAACTTTTCACAGGCCCCTTGCATGTCATAGAGTCTAAATATGTAGTTCAGTGTATGAAAGTCTTAATATATTTCACTTTAGGCAGTCTGTTAATGTGATTACAACTTGTGGGTAGGCTTCAAATATATATATAATGGCTGAATTGGATCCTGCAAATTGTTGTACATCCTCATAGCAGCAATGTGACTGCTATTGCATCTCATTATAAACATTCTTTCCTGTAATCTACTCTTAACTTGGCTTGAAAATAATTGCAGAAATCTCATGGCCTAAAAGTAATTTGGTACCGAATAATATGAATGAAGAAATCAATTATTGATCATATAGATATGAAAGAATCTATCATTTTCAAAGATTGGTTTTTTGTGAATATCTGCATCTTTTCCCTTTCAACAGTGAAACAACGTGAATGAAATTAAATGGAAGTATTGGTACCAAAGGAAAAGCATATAATAACGGTTGTGTAGTGAAATTGGCAAAAATGCCAATTGGGGCTGGGGCAGGGGGCTAAGGTAGGGTGGTGAAAAGGCCGACTCCCTTTTCTGTTGAATCCTAAATTGATATGATTATGATAATTTAATTTAATTAATTTTAATTTTATATTTTTCGAATTTCAAATTTTGAATTTTGAATTTTGAATTTTAAATTTTGAATTTTTAAAGTTTAATTTTAATTTTTATTATTAAATCATTTAGTTCATTAAATAACTTTTTATGAATAATATATAAAAATATAACATAACACATGTGGTAAAATGTTAATCATATCATATTTTAAAAATAAAAATAAATAATTTAATAACTACTATTTAATAAAAATATATATTATAGTTATAATTCAAAAGGAATTCTTTTTGAAGTGCTTGTATTTATATTTCTTTGGTTTCAAAAAAGAGAAGTCGCTTTAGGAAACAAACATGAAAAGTTGAACTTATTTTCTCATTTAGTTTCTAGTAAAACAAACAGATGTTGTATATTTTAAAATCATGTGTAGAAAATGGTTTCATAAGAGACATCATGAACAAAAAAAAAAAAAAGTAGAAGAAAAACCCAGAACAAAAGTACAACAATATACAACGCACCTTTTTTTATACGAAAAAAATTGGGATTCTCAAATCAAGCTTTACTTTCGACTTCTCCTTTTGTCTCTTCAGCTCTTTCTACTGTTTTTTTTTAATTCCATTTTTATCGTCTTTTTATAAGAATCTTATTAAATAATTATTATTTATTAATTTAACTCTGCCGGTTGAAAGGACAGAGAGTAAAGTACAACATTATTGACACGTGGACATCCTATCCTCCATTCTACACTTAAACTGCCCATGCATGCATGTTTTGTATTTGTGGGATCAAACATTCCTTCCCCTAACCCTGCATTTTCATTTCCATTCACAAAACTAGGAAATTATAACTACTTGTCATAATTGTATCCGAATTAATTAGAGGACAAAGGAAAGGGGGAGGGGGGGTGAATGGGAAGTACAAATACAGGGAATGAGGTGATAGTTTTATAGGGAAAAAAGAGAGGGGATGGAGTGGGACAGTGGATTTGATTCCTTGTGTCTGTACTAATAAGATTCCAATTTCGAACCCAACCTTATTATTCTAATGGGTGATTATACAAAAGATTATTGGTCACGTCAATCACCATTCCTCTTCACTAAATCTATCTAACCCTCCTCATTTCTCACTAATTCTTTAAAGCCATTACTACACTCTTCCTTCACTCTTTTGTCTTAAATGTCAAGTTTTATGCACTGTCCCATCCAAATCCCATGTCAATCCTGGATACTTGGCTCTACTCAAGCTTTAAATAATTCAGGATTATCTTGTCTGTTGAAACAAAGGGTAAAAAGTTTTTCCGTACACCAATCAAACAATTTTTATCAAGAAATTTGATAATTTCTTCAATTTGATTCTGAAAGATTTTTTTTGGTTTGTTTTAATTTCGAAATTTGATCCCTCACTAGAAAATTTTAAAATTTTTATATAAAATTTGAACTTTTTAAAAGAAATTTTTAAAAAAATTCTGTCACATGATTCAAATTTATAAATTAAATTAAAAAAACTGTGAAATTTCAAAATTAAAATAAATTTAAAAAAATTCAAGGACTAACGTTAAAAAATTGTGAAATTCTAAGATAAAATATTCATTTATCCCAGAGATTGAGTATGAAAATTAATTTTGTGGAATAGTGAAGTAAAGCCTAGACCCAACTCTGGTAATGATGGATAGTAGGAAGGCCTAACCTACAAATGAAAGCTATTATTAATTAGTGAAACTGAGAATTTCCTAATCCGCACCACGTGCCAAACATCAAAAGCCACAAACTATGCTTCGCTGCAGGTCTACACTCTTCAATAAGATAGGAAGCATTGGACACCAAAGTCCTTTGATGGAAAAGCTCTAAGTTCCATCACCAGCTCAGCTTTTGAGTGACTACGAAGTGATAGTGCTGAGGGTATTGGTGCAGAAACAAAAAACCCTGCACACGTCCTTTTTTGTTTTCTTATGTTTTTCTTATTCCAATTTGTTCATGTCTCAACAAATTTAAAAGCACAGTTCTATTGGGAGACATGCATATAGTTAACCTAAATCAAAATCCATTTGCAATCACAACAGTTCAACAAAATGAAAATGTAAAGCTAAGTATACATTACATGACGTTCACCCTATAAACCAACAGCATGGCACAAGAATAATAGAGTGATTTGATTATAAAAATTAAAATAAAATTTAAATTTTGAGTTAATCGAATCTAGTTATTTTAGTTTTAAGTTAAATTTACGATTAAAATAACCCGAATAATTCGAATAATAGATAGGTGTAAATACTTCTTTAGTCCCTGTCAATTTTGTAAATGAGTAAATTGATCTATCTCAACAAAAATTATAATAAAATAAAATAAAATAATTTTTAAAAGTTTAAAATATTTATAAAAATTCTAAAATTTATATTTTTTAAAAATTATAAAAAAATTAAAGAATATATAAAGAAAGTTAAATTTTTAAAATAATTTTAAAATAATAATTTTGGGACCTAAATAAATTAATTAATAATTTCAATTTATTATACTAAAATATCTTTTTTTTATTTTTCTTTGAATTTTTTTCAAATATATATGGTTTTAAATTTATGTGCTCTAACATGAAATTAGTTATACTGAAACAAGATTTTAATTTGACATATTTAATTTTTTAATTTTACTCAATTCGATTCGACTCGACTCAAATTTCATTTCACTCAACTCGATTTGAAATTTCAAATCGAATTAGAATGACAAATAGGATATTTAGTCAACTCAAAACATTTTCATTTAATTTGACTGAACATTCACCCTTAGTCATAAATAGTCCAATTAGTAAAAAAAGAACGAAAATTATGACAATGAAAAGCTTTTACCCTATGTTCAAATAAGAAATGACCTCTCCACATGTATGAAAAAAAGAACTTAAAAGAAGAGCTGTATGATAATATATCAAAAACAACATACAATGATAACTTATACACGTAAAATTCAGACCCAAGACTAACCAATTTCCGAAGACTACTTCCACTGTTTTTTTTTTTTTCTCTAAATTTCTAGATATTATTAGTAAATTAGCCTCTAAACTATAAAAATAGTATCTAAACAACTATGTCATCTCATGTGACCTCAAAAAGTGTAAGGTGTCTAATAAGAAATGGAGACAAATTTGGAAGTGCAAATATCACTTTTGAAAAAAAAAAAAAAAAAAACATCTTAGCTATCCTATACTTATTTAAGTTAAAAAGTTAGCTTATCTGAATTTGTGCTCCTACAAAAATTAAACTGTACATATCATCGGCTGCTTTGAATCAGCAACAAGAAGGAAGCCTCGCCGGAATAACCAGCCATCGCCTTTTGAGTTTGTGTTTTAGGGGCGAAGCCAGAATAAATCTTTAGGGGGCCGAATAAAATTTTCATTTTTTATAGTCTATATCTTTATAATTTTTGAAGGATTAAATTGAATTTTTATAATTTTAGGGGGGTCAAAGTGTAATTTTACCTTTAGTAATTTAAAATTTTAAAAAAATTTCAAATGCTTAAATTAAAATTTTCCACTTTAGATTGGCCAAGCTCATGCTAGCCCCCCTGTATCTGCCTCTGTTTGCGTTCCAGGTGAAACACATCACAGCCATGATGTCAAAACGCAATGAGCATAGAGATGGCAAAACCGGAGTAATTTAATATGTTACAAATTAATCCCTTCCAAATGAATATTTTCTTTTAAACACTAGGATAGTGTTTGGTACGATAGGAATTAATCATTTTTCTGATAATTTAATCAGTTGGAACATTTAATATGTCAATTTTTATTTACTTTTCTTGGAATTTAACTCTCTCTTAGTAGTTACTTTCTTATAAACATGGTAATATAATTCCTATAATAAAAGGTGGGAAAGTTATATACACTAGAAAGTTAAAAAAAAATTTAGACAAGAAATCTAATTTATGTTGGTTTAAGGTATTAATCTACTTGATTTTCTCTCTTATTTTAACAATTCTTCACAAGTTTTTTTCCTTAATTTTATTTTTTATATGCATATTCAATCATCTATATAGTATACCGTTTACATATTATATCTATTTTCTATTGTTTTTCTCTCTTTTCTTTTCGGTAGATTAAATAAAAATTCAATTTTATTATAGCATTTATGAATGTTTACGAGCAATAGAAAAAAAAGAAGGTTAAGGTTTAGGTTTAGCTCTAAGACTGATTTGATCATAACCTTTTTGCATGAGTTACTTATTATTTTTCGTGGAATATAGGCAAAAAAGTTTTCATTTAAGCTTTGTAGAAATTGTAGCTTAGACTACCTATAGTTTTACATTCATATGATTTAATTATTTGTAGTTTTTCTCAAACAATACATGGAATTAACTTTTTAGATATTGCTATGGGTTAGCCTTTAGTTAAAACAAAACATGATTTCAAATATTTTTTTAATTTATTTCAAAACAAGTTATATATATAATTTTATATATGCATTATTATATTTAAAAGATATATGCAAGACAAAATTGAAGCAATTTTACTTTCAATTAAAATTATAAATTTAGAAACTAATTTAAAAATTATCAATTAAATTTTAGTATTAAATATTTAATCCAAATATTTGTTAAGAATAAAGTTTATTATAAAAATTAAATAATATAATCTTTTATTTATAGGGTAAATTTGTAAATTATCTTTACATTTCTAAAAAAATATTTAGTAAACCAAACGTGATAATATAACTTCCTTGGGATTTAAACTAATACCTTCCAATATATACCAAAAATTGTAAGGTAACTTTCTTGGCAATCACATTTCAAGGAATCACATTTCATTGAAATCATAACATGGGAAAGCACCAAACCCTACCTAGAAGTGAGATGGAGACAAAAATATCATCATCTAAGGCTTAAATGATAATAAGCCCTCAAACTATAAATAACATTTGTTTAAGTTAGGTACCTAAACTCTTTTTTGGTCGAAATGGGTATCTAATCTATAGTTTCATAGGTAATGTTGGCCCTCAACATTTATAATACACACAATTTAAAAAAATATTTTAAAAAATATATATTATAATTAAATAAAAAGAAATGAATATGCACAATTCTAATAAAACATTTTAAATATATATTATAATTAAATAAAAATGAATTTTAAAGTTTAAATTTTTATCTTGTAGTGGGATCATATGTATTTAATCAAATAAATTTATGGGGAGTTTTGAAAAACCACCTATTTAGGTGGATTTTGGAGAAAGAAATTAAGCTATTAAAATCCCCTTTTGAAATTATTCGCAAATTTTGAATTTCTTCATTATGTTTACAAAACATGTCACACCCCCAAAATAAATGGGGTTAGTTGAAATAATTAAACAAGAAATAGGCTTAGACTTACTGGCTAATAGTTAATCCCTTATCTTAAGAGGTTTTAGGTTTGAGTCCCTCCTTCCCCATTGCATTTCTTTTAAATTCCACCAAAATTTGGGATAATTGCTGTTGCCGCCCCTAGGACTCTAGGTACTTAACCCATCTTTTCCTCATTAGACTTGGCACCTAGTTTTTTCTTTTCAATTTCTAATAGAATTCTACCTTCCTCTCTCTATTTCTTCTATCTTTCTTTACATCATATTTTCATCCTATTGTTAATTATTTTTTTACCCGAATCAAAATTGTTCCCCCGTTCAATCGTTTTTCTACCAGTTTGATAATTGTCGTCAATAGCATCCCTATTCTTTCCAAGAAACGACAAGTACACCTTGTTCCTATGATTAGATTTAGTAATCCAGCTATACGAATCTCCAGCGTTAATATTTAAGATAGATTAATCGATCTATATGAAAACTTGTCAAACCTTTTGCAAATCTTGCTAATCTTGACACCAATCGTTAATTGTGTATATTTACTGTTGAAGGACTGAATTTAGGTGAAACGGACCAAAGTTGATCGTGGGAAGTGCCAATCAGACCCGTGGTGAAAAATGTCTTTTCCAAGTGAATCGGTGGTGATCGTGTGTAAGATTAGGGCCACATAATCTCCCACACGAACGTGTGGACCACATGGCTATGTACACAGGTAGATTGTAGGGATTTCATGAACCACATGACCTTAGCCTATTACACGGGCTACCACACAGCCGTGTCTCTCTTGTAAAGTAGTTTATCGATTTTCACATGGCTCCAGTTTGTTACACGGCCTAGACACACGGCCATGTACCCCTTTCACACAGTTGTGTACCCCTTTCACATGGCCTTAGCCTTCTCACACGGTTGTGTGACCTTGTTTTATAGTTTTTCCCAAAATTTTATGAATTATTCAGTTTAGTCCTTGTATTATCCCCAATTTATTTTTTTTAAAGATTTCATACACTCAATTGAGTTCCTAATATTGTAATCATGCTAGAATCTATGATTTAATTACTGAATCGATATTGTATATGCATGATATGAGAATGACACATGCTTACTATCACTGAATCCCTATTGTAATAAATGTGTCCATATTGTAGTAAACATGTAATTGTTTTCTATTTATTTGAACGAGGAATAAATAAAGTTAATTTCACTTCTCATTATTATGTCTTTTGTATTTCTGTCTTTCATATTTTGTATGCATAGCGAAATTGTGACAAGAAAATATTAGCTCATTGATTGTTTAAGTTCAAATTGATGATAAACGACATTGTACGAATGTTTACATTGTGAGAAAGACAACTTACTTCAGTAGATATTCTAAACGAGTCCGTAATCTCGTAAAAGAATCAAAGTGAGCATTTGATTCAAATATTGAGAAGGATTATTATGTCGTCTACATTTCCAATTGAGGAGATGACTAGTCTTGCTATCGGAGCTGTTGACTCCACGGGTAGAGACATAGATGTATTAATTGGAAGAATGATACATTGGACTGGACCTAAGATGAATTAATTCTGAACCCATTTATGAGTTAATTCACTTGTGACGTTCATGGTGTGATGTACCTAAATCCTGAGTTAGTCACTAAGCATATGTATGTAACTCATGTGCTTTGATATAAGTGGAGGCTTATGCTCTAATGATAATTGAGCCGATAGCTGGTATATTGGGTACATGACTTGTGTATGACATGGCTTTACTAGCAACAGTGAAATTCATAACTCAATTAAAGAGTTAATGACATCCTCTCATTTTCATTGTGTGGATTGATAAATATGGAACGTGGCCATGGGTTGCTTATTCTCGAACAAACAATTTATCACAATCATTGATTGACAGTGATCATATTAATCATTAAAAAGACACTATGTTGACAATGAGATAAAATAGGATTGTATTGATTGAACGAATTTACCTCAAAAGAATTAAGGATATCATATGAGTGTAACACACACATGATGAGGTCATTGGACAAAGCAGTTGGATTAATTACTTTCATAAAGAGTATACAATAAGGAGTTTTCAATCATGGTACTTCTTGTGGACTAACTCAACAATTAAGTAATTGCAAATTATCGAAACGATGCTTCTAGACACAATTGCAATTACTAGAGCCAAATTGTATATGTTCGATTGGTCCCTCTGCTAGTTCAACAAAAGCTCAATTGGAATGCATTTAAATAAAAAGAAAATTCTATGAATTTGGAAATAATTTAATTGAGTCGATTTGTTCGATGTGGAATTAAATTGGGCGATTGTAAGAAATGTTTAACTAGAGAATTTGATTAAAGAATTTTCTTGAAAAATTAATTTGGAAAATCTAAGTGATTTTTGGGAAACTTAATTTTGATCAATTAAAATTAAATTAATCAAATTAAAATTCATATGATATTTTTGGGAATTAATTTTCAAGTCAGACAATTCGCCTAATGAGTAATTGAACTTGAAAATTGGACCTGAGAGCTTAAAACCGAGACCAAGACCCAAAAAGTGGTCGAACCGGGCCTGGTATGTGAAATCAGGCCGAAGGTCCAACCGATGGCTAGATCGGATCAGTCGGGTCGTCAATGGTCTGGACCGAACCGACAGAAATCGAACCAGCATGGGGTGCCGGCGACTATGATTGTGGCATTCTGGTGGCCGGTAAATGGTCAACGGTGGTGGGTCTTTGGTTGAGTAGTGCTATAATTACACTCCTATTAGGACTTTATTAGAGAATTTGATTTCAGATTAACTATTCTAAAAATAATATTATTTTAATAAATTTAATATTAAATTAAATTCTTATCTTAATCGTATTTTATTAATTTAATATTAAAGTGATTGTAACACCCATAACTCATCCCTGTCGCCAGATTAGGGTTACAGAGTATTACCATATAATTCAGAACAATCCATATCAGATTGCATCAAGCTTACCAAATTAATCAACAAAAATTTCATAAATAATACAGATTTGAGTGACCAGGCATTTATGGGCTTTAAATTAAGCCTACGAGGCCTTAAAAATAATTTAGGCACATTCAGGGGTCAATTCGAAACAAAACAGGAGATTTGGGTCCAAAGTGAAAATTTTAAAATAGGGGTCACACGGTTTTGTGTTTAGGTCGTGTGATAGAGCCCAGACCGTGTACCTGTCGAAATAATTTCATACGGCCGTGTAGCATTCGAAATACCCTTACACGGTCGTGTCGCAGACCATGTGCCAAACCGTGTTCAATTCGATGTTGGGTTACACGACCATGTTGTAGGTCGTGTGCCAACTTGTGTGAAACCTACACCAAACACGTTCAGGGAACACGTCCATGTGGGTTTCCTGTGTGTGACACACAACTATGTGACAGCCCGTGTGTGTTCAAAGTGACCAAAATCATGTTCATTTTCCATCCAATTGCATAGGTACCTAACCCAATTCATAACACATCATCACAAGACCTCAAAACACATCAAGAGCAACTCAAGCAAGCCAAATATATCCACCCAAAACCTAACCAAAACATCATATACAAGTCACATTATAAGCATTTAACCTTTCACTACACTAATTACTGTTTACAAGACATATCATATACACCATTTAACCTATCTCAACCTCATCAAGCCATACCCTAACATGAAATATACCATTCATGCTCAAACACTCATGCTTAACTTAGAGTTTAACAAGCATACATATAAGGTTACCATTCCACAACATCAAACATACCAAACAGCCACACAAAGCTAAGAAACATTACAAGCATATTCATTTACCTATTACATGCCATATAAGCCAAGTTGTTTACAAATCTACCAAAGAGTTTCTCGGGATAGTGTGATTCTTCGAGTTGATCCGGTCTCCCTATTTCTACAAAACATATGTACAAGAAATAAGACAAATAACACGAGTGTAACATCCTAAAAATCAAAAGTTAGTAGAATGGAGTTTGTGAATCAAGAGAGAGTGGCCATGCCTTAATTTCTGAGTTTATCTATGCATTTTTAGGAAATAAATGAGGTATTGGTTAAGTGTTAGTGAAACGTTTCTTGAAACCCAAATTCAAATCCCTTCTCTCGCATCATTTTTATTATTATGCAAATTTTGCCTTAAACCCTAGTGTGTAGCATACCTTGTTTGTAAAATAAATATTGCAAAATTATTTCAAGAATGAGGAAAAAGCCTAATGGTTAAAAGAAATATGAGAAAGCATGGAAATTAAATGAGGTCCCAAGTTTGGATTCTTTCCCTTGCGAAATAATTAAATTTTGCAAAACCCATTATTTTTTTTAATGTGTGTGCCATCCATACCCTTGAACCCTAAGAATAAATACAAATTTTTATTGTATTTTCAGCCTTTAATTCAATTTTTCCCTACCCTAGCTGTTCACCCTCTTCCTCTCCTCTTTTCTCTTCAATTTTCTTTCTTTCTACCATTGTTGTCATTGCCTACACCTCCCATTTTACCGTATCTTTTTTCTTCTTGTTGCATTAAGATTGTGCACCATCTCCTTTACTCTATTAGTTCCATTTATCCTCATCTAAATCAGCCCCAAATCTGAAATCTTGAACCCAAGATCGATCCCGAACATTGTCAGGAAAGTGTCATTGCCGTTTCTCTCAACTAACTTGGGTAAGATCTCTTTTCTCTTTAATTTCTTGATTAGTCTTGTCAATTAAAAGCCAAAATTTCTAGATTTTGAATTTGGTGGATTTTAAATTATTTCAAAGGTATTTTTCTAGATTTTAATGAGATCTCAAACCATTTTAAAGTTTAGCCCCAATTTTTGCCACCATGGGTGGTGGTGCGTGCGCCTATGTGCAAGAAAGGGAGCTATTTTGTTTCTTAGGTTTTACCCATATTTTTTTCAGGATTAAATTGTGTTCTTGAACCCTCCTAATCAGCCTTTAATCACATGTTAATTATGTAGAGATGTTCTTGATCAATTAGCCAATCGGATCCCACAAATCGTGAAGCATAAGTGCAATTAAGGATAACTAATTTGTTATTTCGACATAGTTGTTGGGTAAAGGTTATGAATTGATTAAATGAAGGACTTTAATAATTAATTAACTACTTATTTTCCAATATATTATTGAATTAGGTTCTAACCCAAATGTCCCAAATCATCTGTAAAGGCGAAGAACAATTATACGTACGGTTCACACCGATACAATGTAAGGAATCTAACTAGTTTGGATTCATAAAATAGTTATAATTTCAACGATTGGTCTGAACTCATAAGTGGTTTTTTGGGGTTGGTTTAATGGTAAATTTATTGAATTTATACTGAATTTTGTTTTAGGTTCGTTTAAGTAATTATTAAGGAAAATTGGAAGATTCGCTAGTGTGCTGCGAGGAAGTGAAAAATAAGGTATGGGTCCTAAACTCATAAAATTGTTTGAAAATGTTAAATATCATGTTATATTTGATAAATTAGCTTGCTGATTGGATTGGCTTAATAGCCAAATTATAGATTTTGTGTAACATCCTGATTTGGGCGGCTTTACATTTGATGTGTTTCTGTGTGTATGCCATGCTTAATATGCTAGTTTAGGGTGTTTTGGGGGTCCAGGAAAGGCTCGGGGTTAAGCCGAGGCCTTGGTGGAATTTTAGTTTTAGGCACATTAGGAGGATAGCCGAATAGGATTAGGACTTAAGGGGTTTTAGTTTGCGTTTGGTGACACAAGGAAGTGCAGTGGAGGAGTGGCAAGGGGGACGCCACTTAGCATGCTGGGGAGGTGGCGTCACAAGGTAAGGGTGAGAGAGAGAGGGTTCGAAACTTTCAGGCAGCAAGGGAGTATTATTTTTTTGGTTCAGGCAAGGGAGGTGATTGGATGACAATCAAACTCTGGAGGAGAGAGGTAAGACTTGGTCAAATATTTCAAATGGATGGTGGAGAGGGATTTAAGGAGTTTGAATTATTCAAATTGGTTTGAATGAGTGGAGGAGAGGGAACCAGGGAGTGATTGAAGGGACGACATGGTGTTTGAGGGGAGAGGGGGAGTGCTAGCCGAAATTTTGAGGAGTGTGAGTGGTGTGGAGCATTCGGTTTTGGCAAGAAGTGTGGGTGCCGAATTTTGGTAGCCTTAAGTAGCTTGTGGGTGTAGATGTTCTCTTTTTTTTTTGGCATTTGTAAGTGTGCTCTTCATTCTAGCTATTTGTATTCTCTATTGCCGAAAATTTCCTAGCCAACTCCCATCATTTTCTTCTTCTATGATCTATAGCTGAAACTAAGCAGACCAAGTGGGCATAATCTTTTCATCGTTTTTTTTTACTCATTCTCAAAAGCTCTAACCGAAATCACTGCTTCTCTCTCTCCTTTCTATTTCTTTTTTCCTCTCATGAACTCCTCTCTTGCCGAATCCTCTTGACTCCTATTGTTGTGGTTCTTGTTTCCTCTTCTATTCACCAAAAGTCAAAACTACACCCCCATTTTCTCTCTTAGCCGAAACCTCTCAATCTCAGCATCACTCCGTTTGTTTTCTTTCCCTAAGTTATTCATCATAGCCGAGTTCTCATCCCATATTTTGGTAAGATCTTTATTACTCTCTTTTCTCATTCTTCTTCTCTTAAAACTGAACCCCTGATCATTGTGTTTGTCTATTCACTTAGAGTACCATCTCCAAGCTGAATCTTCTTTGCTTTGACTGCTTGTGCCGAATCTTGGGGAATAATCGAAGGTGTTCGATCAACTTCTTAATCCAAGTCTTCTAACTTCTGGACTTAATCGAATTAGGTAAGAAGATTTCTTTGGTTATTCTATTAATCGGTTGATCTATTGTCCGTCACCTTAACCCCGTGGGGTGGCTATTCAAACATTTTGTTCGTAGCGATTTATTGACCGAGGCTGTTTGATGGATGCAAGAAACATACAAGTTGGGGAGGGAAGCAAACCTTCGGGTTTGATCCCTAAGTTCAAGAAGCGCGCGGTGTCTGCTGTTCGAGATTGGCCACCGGGTTGTAGGCCAGCTTTCGAGCAGAATAGTAGACAGATAGCAGTAGTTCCGGTTAGCGATAGTGTCGACATAGAGAGCATTGTATTACGTGTTATCAGGTGTGTAACTCTCACACACTTCGTATGTTAATTATGTTATTAACTGTTATGTCTAAAAGCCGAAGTGACAATATTAGTCACTAAAATACCCTTGTGGGTTGGATTGAAGACTCCGGGTAAGTTCCATAATGCTCTGTTGTTAGCAAAGGTATGTATGAATGAAATGGTTGATTGTTATGCATTTGAAAGCATGATCATATCATATTGACTGTTAAACATGGCATGGACTTGGGGTATGATGTGAAGAGGGAGGAAACATGATCTCTTTTAGACTGTCACCAGTGGTTTGGTACCACAAGTGGGTTGGCCCCACATATTACCTTTTGTGACTAAGTCTCAGTGGTTTGGAACCACTAGTGGTTTGGAACCACCAGTGGTTTGGTACCACATATGCTATTTCTGTGACTCGTCCCAGTGGTTTGGTACCACAATGGGTTGGCCCTACATATATTTATAAAGGGATTGTCACTAGTGGTTAGGTACCACAAGTGGGTTGGCCCCACGTATTCTCTTCTGTGACGTTTGTCACCAGTGGTTTGGAACCACCAGTGGTTAGGTACCACCAGTGGCTAGGTGCCACAGATATTGGGTAGACTAGGAGATATGGAGATGGGGCTTAATAGGTTGGTTGAGCTGCATTACATACACGCATAATATATATGAATTTGTGTGAGAGCCCGAAGCTCATTGAGATGGGGATTTACACACTGAGTCTCGGTGACTCACCCCTTCTGTTGAATTTTACAAGTAATCCTTAGACTGCGGAAATGGAGCCGGGTGGACTCGAGGTGGCCATGCATAATGCTTTGAGAAAGCTTATTTGTAATAATTATTTTGGATTATTACCATTTAAGTTTGAATTTTGGGTGTTGTAATAAGGCCACTTAAACTTTAACTTGGGTTTTCTTATGAATTTGTTATGGCATGATTTACAAATTACCAAAGTGGGTGTTTTCTAGAATTAATTCAAAGAAAAACTTTGAATTTATAATTGGTTAAGTAACGACGGGTTTCTAGTAACAAATTGACTTAAAACTTTCAACTAAAACCGCAGTATTGTTTTCAAATGATCACTTAATGGAATTTTTCTTAAAATATGATTTTGATTAAGAAATCTGAACTATGTTACGACTAAAGCTAAACACTTGTTTTAAATCTCGCCGAAGACATAGTGATATGCAAAATTTCCCTCAACTCATGGTTTTAAATTTGGATTTCTAAAATTTTCTTCCCTGTAACATGCCAGATTCGATCTTAGCGTTTGACTGGGTTTGGGGTGTTACATTTTGTGAGTGGCCGAACCAAGTATGTTTCGAGCCTTAAAAGATTGACATGTTGGCAAAATTACTAGTTTAATAGTATGAATGTTTGATTGAGTTTGTATTGCATATTTGAGTTATGAGATATGAGAATGTTTGACTGAATGATATAATGTGTTGAGATATTAAGCTTATATATGATTTAAATGCATGAGATATTAAGCTTATGTATGATTTAAATGCATAAGATATTTGTTATATTGTGTACTGAAAAGGGAGCTATTTATGCACAATGAAAATCTGTAAAGTATGTGAAATTGAACAATATTGATTGATACCAACACAATGGTACTTTAAAAGATTGGAACACTGTTTCCATTTACTGAAAGTATGTGATTATTGAGGACATGTTGAGCATGTCAAATGAATGTGAAAAGTATTGAGATTTGATTATGTATGAGATTGTGTGACATATTGCATATGCATTGGGATTTTGTGTGTGACATATTGCATATGCATTGGGATTTTGTGGCTGCTCACACAAGCTGCAGAGAATCTACAACACATGCAAAATCTCAAGCCATCACTATAGTCTGTATCACTGGTACATAGTACCTGCTAAATAATCACTGGCTCACGATGTTGCTCACACAAGCTACAGAGAATCTGCAACACATGCAGGATCTCAAGTCATCGTTACGGTCTGTATCACAGGCTCAAGGCTTTATAAATAATCACCATATTCATTTATCGTGTATTCTCTACTTATTCAATAGTTAAGTATAACATTGAATATAATTATAATAACATGGAATGTGTAAGAAAATCATTATAATATAGAAATAACAGTACAAACTTACTGGACTGATTTGCAATAACGACCCAAGTACAGGGACTACTCCACAACCATTTCTTTTCCACGATTATCAACATATTCTTGATCATAAAATAATAATTTCATTTATTTAACTAATTCCAACAGTAAAATTAACTCATTTTATGCAATTAAGTTCTTTTAGACATTTTTACAAAATTACCCCTAACATTTTACTTTTATACAATTAATCATTAAGTCCAAATCATGCCATTTAAACATTTTCAATTGAATTCAAGCTTAGCCAAAATTTTTGGGACCCTATTACAGCCCATTTTTACTATTATTTCACACTAAGTCCTCGCAATTTTATCACTTTAACATTTTAGTTTTAACATTAAAATCATCAAAAACTATACAAAATAGTCTTATCTAGCAGCCAAACTCAATAATCTTTCAAAAGAAAATTCAAGAATATACTAAACTCGTCAATGGAATAATCCAAAATATTTGATAGTTTTACAAATTAGTCCCCCGGTTAGCTAGATTAAGCTAATACGGGCTCAAAAATATAAAAATTATTAAAAACGAGCAAGGTTTACCTACCCAATCAAGGAACCTTAAGTGACCGAAGCTTGCTTTCCCCTTGGAAATGGAGTTTTGATTTTTAGATGAAAGAAATAAAGATGATGATGCCTTTTTAATTTTGTAATTCTTTAATTTTAACTTACCTTTTTACCTATTTATAAAATTGTCCTTTAAAAACAATTGAAATTTCATGAATTCCATCACTTATATTGTCCACTAATAACTCAATGGTAAATTTACCATTCAAGGAAGGTTTAATTTCACAATTGGTCCTTTAATTATATTAAATTCCAACTAAACAAGCTTAATTTCAATTTAACCCTAAATTAATTAGGACTAAATGAGCAAACAGCCCAAAAGTTAGTGGATTTAATCATGTCACCACTGTTTGAACTTTTTTATCATGGTTTAATCTCCATTTTGGTCCCTTCAATATTTTAAATCTATGGCAATTAACTTTTGCCTCTTTTACAATTTAATCCTTTTACCTTAATTAAGCAATTAATCGTAAAAATTACTAGACCAAACTTCAATTCACCTATAATATGACTCCGTAAATATTTAATAAAAATATTTGCAGCCTTAAATTACCAAAACGAGGTCCCAATACCTCATTTTCGACAACCACTTGACTTTTCGACTAAACCACTTATCCTAATCATTAATTCAATTAATTAAAATTCATCAAATCAAAATTCAATATAAAATTATTATTGACTCGTATACATTAAATGTTAATTATATGAACTTACTCGTTGGATTTGTAGTCTCGAAACCACTATTTCTGACACCATTGAAAAATGGGTTGTTACAGTGATTATCTTAATATTAAATTTAATTTAATATTTATCTTATAGATAAATATTCTATTAATTTAATATTATTTAATATTAAATTTAATCCAATATTTATCTTGATAAAAAATTATATTAATTCAATAATAAAATGATTAAGTTTAATTATAGTTGAACTCTCCTAATATAAAGAGAGCCTTGAATTATTATTTCACACACTTGGAAAACAAAAAGTTGTATAGAGAAAATTCTCTGAAGAGATTATTTCAGAAAATTTCTAGAGATATTTTTATTATTTACAACTTGACCCAAAATTTTATAAAAATTACAAAATTACCCCACTGATAATTTTTGTGAATTTTTTTATTTGAAGCGAGTCCACACTCAAGCAAACATGAGCTTGAAGGTAGCATAAAAGGCTACTCGGTCGAAGCATTCATCCTAGACGAATAAAAAATGTACAATTTTGATTAAGTGTTTATTACTTTAGATATCACAACCAAATTCTTGTTTTGGAAAAAAAATTTAAAACTATGTTTTTTCCCTAAATTTATTTTTCACTGTGTTTTCCAAACTTGATTTTGCAACAATGGGTATCATAAGCCAGGTTGTGCGCTATCTATAAGTATAAGCAAATAATCAAAATAAATTTCTCTTCTTCTTAAATGATTTGATTACATAGAAAGTGACATTCTTTAGATCTTATGCATGTTTTGAGTTATATATGAGAATGGATGCGGTATTATATATTTGTTATATAATTTTTTTCAAGGTTGTGGTTCTTAGGAAATAAACTGTGGACTATCATCTCCAAATAGAACTATTTTTTTTTAGTTCATAAAATTCTTATTACCTGGAAACGAAAATAGGACTTAACTGTAATTTTTCCAAAAGAAGTCCATGACGAAGAGAAGATTGAGCGATGGTGATTGAAGACCAAAGGAATGCCTTGTGGCGAAAAACTATGTAATTTTATTTTATTTTTCATTTATTTTCTAGAAATAGAACCATGGAAACCTTAGCTGACGATTTTATTTTAATTACCTATCTCCTTATATATTTGTTTTATAATTGTTTATAATATTTATATTTTTTAATGTTATGATTGTGATATGTATATGAGATGATCCATAGTTGATCAATTAAAAATAAGAAGTGTGGTAATGAGAAAATACAGGTGTTGTATTGTTCTATTCATTTCTTTAGGTTATTCGATTATTGTGAGAAGTGTGATAATGGGAAGATGCATGTTTAGGATTGGCTATGGCTAGGAAAGGCTTGGTTTTAAGCAGTCAAATTCGACTCACCTCCCTTTCCTGGGACCCTACCTGGTGCACAGTTCACATTCACTTCTTTAGTTTTTTTCCTTCAAAAGAAAATTTACGGAGAATCAAAATTGTTTGTTTTTTTGATTGATTAATTCTTGTGTATGAATGAATGTGAGTATTATAAAATTTTCATAGCATGCCATGCATATATTGGAAGCATGTCATATAGATTAGGTAAGAATGCAACTAGGACTATTGTATGATCATTCTTGAAATCTGGGATAAAAACCTTACATGTTTTTTTTTTAAATATTGAGTGGGAGAAGGTCTTTGAACAAGACTTACGACCTTCATTAATTTCGAGCCGATTCCTACCTTGGCCGCACCCCAAGGTAAACTTATCATGTGGGTTCACTAGATGGGATTTCCTTTTAAGGACAACTAGTCATGCATGACTCTTAAAAAGATTGTCCCAAGATGACTCACAAATGAAAGTATGTCCATGATGGTGTTAAGTCAATAGTTACACACTCAAGATATTCTCTTATTAAATAGTTTTTCAAGAAACGATATTTAAGCTAAAGATGATGGACAAATGTTAAAACAGTCGTTGGTTTGTTTGGAGTCTTGAGAATTAAGATTCATGAATTGATTAGATGTAATCCACTTTCTTGCTAGTTAATCATAGGACCTCAAGGCGACATGATTGATGGGTGTGAGAATGATCGTAGCAACAAAAAAATGTTTTTTCAAGGTTTTAATAAAAGATGCATGCATCATACTACATTCTTGATATGTTGCTGAAATGAAAATATTTGCTTAATACAAAGATAATAATTAGTGAATATTTATTTTTTCAGTTCAAATATGTCTCCTACTCCTTTTATTAGCATTCTTATTGGGAATAAATTAAATGGGAATAACTTTCGAGAATGGAAACAGAACTTGCTAATAGTTCTCAGCTGTGAGAAATATAAATTCATTCTTGACAAAACGTGCCATCCTAAAGCTCAACTCAAAGCGAGAAATCGCTGGAGAGATTCTGACTCGATTGCTCAATGTTATATGTTAGCAAACATGAGTAGTGTGTTGCTTTTGCAACATGAGAATTTTCGTATTGCCAAAGAGATCATGACAAATTTGGAGGATTTGCTTGGAGGCCAAGTCGCGTTGTCTCAACAATCCACTATTACAAATTTGATGAATTCTTAACAGAAAACAAATACTTCGGTCAAAGAACATATGCTTAAGCTTATGAGATTCTTTACAGAAGCGAAGGATAATGGGGCTGGACTAGACATGAACACTCAAATTGAAACAATGTTCAAATCCTTAACCAAGGAGTTTGCTGGTTTTAGGGCTATTTACAACTTAGGGAATAAGGTGCTTACCTTGACTCAGCTCATGAAGGAATTACAATCCTATGAGTTGATGCTGAATGGTGGTAAGTCGCTTTAGGAGAGTAACCTGAAGCAAACTCAGGTGTCGGCCCCTCGTCCTCTAAGGGGAAACAAAAAGCTAAGGGAAAGAAGAAAATGCCTAAGTCTTCGATTCCACCTCGTGTGGATAGGAAGAAGGCTAAAAAGTCAAAATATCCTAAAAAGATCAATTATTTCTTTTGCAATAGGAAATGTCATTTTAGATCAAACTGAAAGGAGTATTTGGATTACCTAGCCGAAAAAGGCAAATGTATGAAACTCTTTGTGGTTGAAGCTTGCTTAGTGGAAAAAGCAATTGACAATTAGGTTATTAATTCTGGAGCCACTAATCATATGTATGTTTCTTTATAGATGTTCATCAAAACGAGAAGTCTGCATGACAGGAGCCTTTCGCTGCAGACCGAAGATGGGAGTTATGTTTCAGCCTAAGCAGTAGGAGAAGTTATTTTGCATTTTGATAATTTTAGGAAGATTGTTTTAAAGAACATATTTTATGTACCTCATTTTAAGAAGAATTTAATTTTTGTAGCATGTTTATTTTATGATGATTATACCGTGACATTCAATAAAAGGATTGCTATTCACAAATATCGTTCTTTAATCTGTAATGGGTGGATGGAAAACAATTTCTTTATCAAACCAAATAACTACTCGATGTTTCAAACTAAAATAGTGAATAAAAAGCTTAAAACTTCTCACTCCAATGAAGGGTGCCTATGGCAGTTATAACTTGGTCATATTAACCAAGAGAGAATCACTAGACTCGTGAAAGATTGTAACAGCCCATTTTTAATGAAATCGAAAAAGTGGTTTCGGGACCACAAATTCGATCTGAAAATGAAATTTATTTTCATTTTATTACATGGTCCGTAATATGTTACAAATGTCATGTGAAAATTCTGATAAGAAAATTTTACTGATAATGTGCTTAATTACGAGAAGGACTAAATCGTATAAAACACAAAAGTTGAATTAGTAGCTATAAGGATTAAATAGCTATGGAATTCAAAACTTGAGGTCCTTATATGATAATTAGACTATTAAAGAAAAGTATGTAGATATTTTGGCGACTCATCCATGGAAATATAGAAAAAGGGCAAGGACTAAATTGGAAATTGAAAAATAATTAATTAATTATAAAGATGATAAAAGATATCATCTTATTTTTATGTCATCTTCAACCTAAAATACATGGAAACCTTAGGAGGGAGAGAAGAAACTTTCATGGCTTAATTGGGTAAGTTTTATTGCCCGTATTTAGTAATTTTGATATTTTTGAAACTGGGATAGCTTAATCTATCTATTTGGGGGATCAATTTGAAAAGTTATCAAAGTATGGAAAATGGTTCATGGATGAATATGCTGAAAATTTGAAATTTATGGTAAAAAATGAAAGTTTGTTAATAGATAAACAACTTTTACAAAGTGATTTTTGATGAAAACATGATTTAGGGACTAAAATGTAAAGTTGTGAAAATTGATGAAAACTTCTCAATTTTTATGAATACATGTGCTGTAAATTTTGTGATGGAATTTTGGTTAGGCTTGGAATAGGAAGTAAATTGCAAAAATTTCATTTTCCGAGCCTAGGGACGAAATTGGAATTTATGGAAAAGTTAGAGGCAAAATGGTATAAATTGAGTGCAAATGAATATGAAATGTGTGAAATTGATGATTAAAGTTATTTATATAGATCCGGACAACACAAATTCGAGGTTAGACCAAGGAAAAGAAAATGTTTCAGATTAGTAGATTATATACGCGAACAAGTGTCGAGGTAAGTTCGTGTAACTTAATCGAACATGTAAACTTGTTTAATTGAAATCGAACATGTAAATTTGTTTGATTGAACGTTGTGTTTGTTTGTAATGTGACTTATATTGATTTGAATTATTTGATTTCTATAATGAAAAATTGAGTACATGCTTGAAATGGTTGAGAAAGGGTTAAGTTCCGTTTGAATATTGAATTCCGATGAATATATGTGCTTTTCTGAAATGAATGAGGTCCTGCATTTGTTGCTGACAAATTTAGCTTGGATGATTAATCCTATTGACCTCATTATAGAAAGGATTTAGCCCAGATGGGTAATCCTGATATAATACCTCTCGAGTATACGTTACAATTAGGATTTAGCCTACACTGGTAATCGTAATTGAGCTCTTCTGAGCATACGTTAAATAAAGGATTTAGCCTGGGCTGGTAATCCTGTTATAAAATATGTGGCTTGAAAGTGTGTTCCTTGATTAAGTGCCCTAATGGGTACTCTTAAAAAAGAATTGATGGGTTATTGAATCGTACACCTCAAGTTTACCACTTGAGCATCCATCGAAATTTCAATAATTCAACGGATAAAACTCTTGGCATAATAAGAGAATTATGGAATGAAATGAATGATTTCTTGAAGGAATGATGAGCTCATCTGTGTTAATTGATGTATATGAGGAATTGGTGACTAACATGTTTGATTGAATGTGTATTTAGGCAATTTTGCCAAGTTGATGGAAAACATGTTATTGTACGCTTACATTTAATAAACAGGATCGATAAGTTTAGTTTTCCATTATACGAACTTACTAAGCATGTAATGCTTACTCTATTTTATTTTCCCCTATTTTATAGTGTTCGGAAGCTCGCGAAGGTTGGAGATCATTGGAGCATCATCACACTATCCACTAGCTTATTTTGGGTATATGTATAGCAAATCATTTTGGTATAATGACATGTCTAGGTTAACTTGGCCTTAATTGGCTTGATAATGATGTTTTGTATCCTAGCCATTGGAATGGCTAGTAATGGTCTATTTTGGTATTATGAAGTAGATTATTACGTTAATCATACATGTGATTTAAGTGAATGTGATAAAGATGCTAATGCCTAGATTAAATCAAGGTAAGAATATAAACATGTATGCCATGTTGAATGATGGAAATTGCTTATTTTAAATGCTTGAATTGGTTGGTACTTGGATGTAAGTTTTAAGTGTAGGTCAATGGTGTGATTTTGGGTGAGAAATGAAGCTAGAAATGGCTTTATTTTGTCCATACGGGCAGACACATGGGCGGCCGTCTAGATCGTGTGTAACACATGGCCTAGTATATGGGCGTGTGGTTAGGCCGTGTGTTCCCTGCACCTAAATTTTGAGAAACAGAATGCTCAAAATTGAGTACACAGGTAGAGAAACGGGCATGTGTCTTGGCCGTGTGAAACCTACACTTAATTTCGAAAGAATTTAATTAACTACACGACCTAGCACACGAGCGTGTGGCATGGTCGTGTGCACAAGTCAGAGAGTTACATGGGGTCGAACACGGCCTATAGCACAGGCGTGTCCCTCGGACCACACGGGCGTGTCCCTCGGACCACACGGGCGTGTGAGCCCTGCAACTTGGAAAACTTTTGTAATTTTGCGTAAAATTCTTAGAGTTTCTAATTAAGTCCCGACTCGATTCTAATGCTTGTATTGGGCATCGAAGGTCCATTTAAGGGACTATATCAATAATCTCGATTAATGAAAAGTAATTTTCATGAATTATTTGTAAAGGTTCTAAAAGTTTCGGTAATGCTCCGTAACCCTATTTCGGCGACAGATATGGGTTAGGGGTGTTACAAAGATGGTTAAGAATGCTTAAGGAAGTTAGTCTTCCACAATGTGAATCTTGCTTGGAAGGTAAAATGACTAAGAGGTTTTTTAGTACGAAAGCTAAAAGGGCCAACCAACCTTAGAACTTGTGCACACTGATGTATGTGGTCCCATGAGCATTAGTACCTGAGGAGGTTACGATTATTACGTGACTTTCATCGATGACTATTCTCGATATAAATATGTTTATCTAATGCATCGCAAAATTGAAACCTTTGATAAATTTCAAGAGTTTCATGCGGAAGTGAAAAAGCAATTAGGTTTATCCATAAAGAATCTTCGATCTAACCAAGGTGGGGAATACTTTCTTGATGAGTTCTTAGGATACCTTATGGAGAATGAAAATCCCAGTTAACTATGCCAGACATTCCATATCAGAATGACATAGTTGAGAGAAGGAATAGAACCTTGCTTGACATGGTTCGTTCAATGTTAAGCTATTCACAAGTACCTACTTCCTTTTGGGGCTATGCGATACAAACAACTTGCTATATTCTGAATAATGTGTCAACCAAGTCTGATTGTAAGACATCTTATAAACTATGGCATGGAAAGAAACCCGCTGTAAATTACTTTAGAAGATGGGGTTGTCCAGCACACGTTCTGGATAAGGATGCAAAGAAGTTGGATGCACGGATAAAGTTGTGCATGCTTGTAGGATATCCGAAAAGAACAAAGGGTGGATTATTCTACAATCCGAAAGATAATACAATCAAAGTTTCTACCCATGCTACTTTCCTCGAGCAAAGCTACATGGATAACTTTAATCCTCGAAGTAAAGTGGTAGTCGAGGAACTTTCGAGAGTTGTAAAACAATCACCATGTAACAGCCTGATTTAGGGCCTAGTCAAAATAGTGGTTGCAAGACCACAAATCCGAAGTAGAAATATATCTTTTATGGTTTTTATGAGGTCTATGACATGTTTGCATGGTTGTGTGAAAATTTCATGAAGAAATTTTATGATTTTGTGATCAATTTATCTTTTAGGACTAAATTGCAAAAATTAAAAAAATATGAGATTCTAGAAGTTTTAAATATGAGATAGCATTAGAAAATTTATTAGAGGTCCTTATTTAGTAATTAGACCATTATATCTCATGATGGACAAAAATGGACATGGAAGGGAAAAATCTCAAGGAAGGGCCTTAAGGGCATTTTGGTCATTTGGTTAATAAATTAATAAAAAGGGGAAAAGAAGTCAAAATTGGTGTCCATCTTCATCCTCCATAGCCAAAATATGCAAGGAGCCATAGCTAGGGTTTTGTTTCACTTTCAAGCTTGATTGTAAGTACCTCCTAGCCCCGTTTTTGAGGTTCTTCGTATTTTTGAAATCCTCGTAGCTCAATTTAGCTATTTCTACCACTATTTTGAGCTAGAGTTTGTGTTTAAAATTTTAACCGTGGATGACATGCTTGTATTTTGATTTCTAGTGGTAGAATATGAAAGTTTGAGGTGTGATAAACAACTTTTGTTAGATGATTTTTGGTGAAACTGATAAAAAGGACTTATTTGCAAAAGATGAAATAATATGTGTATAAAATGTAAAATAGTTAAAATTTTTGGCTGCTATAAGAGAGATTATGAATCGGCTAGGCTTGGGTGTGAGAAAAATGAAACATTTCATCATACGAGCCTAAGGACCATTTTGCAAATATGTGAAAGTTTAGGGGAAAAATTATAATTTTTGCCAAAGTATGATTCATGGGCTGTTTTAGTCAATATGTCATTATAGATCAAGAAAACACGAAGTCCGGAGCTAAACTGAGGAAAGAACAAAGTGGTGGACTAAATTAAACAACTATCTATATTTTGGTACCGAGGTAAGTTTGTGTGTAATAAATCAACATTATGTTATTATGTATTTAAATGCTTGATATTATATGAAATGTAAATTCTTTTTATGAAATTGGTTAATGAGGTCTCGATGAAAAAAAAGGATGAAGTTTTACTATATTGAAGTCCCGGTTGAACCTTAGGAATAGAAAGGATACCCTTATCACGACATTAGATTAATAAGGTCCCGTATAAGGCCATGTCTGGGATATGGCCTCGGCACCGAATTGAGATCCCGTGTAAGACCATATCTGGGATATGGCATTGGCATCGAATAGTGAAATCGTGTAAGACCATGTCTGGGACATGGCATCGACATATGATCTTGTGTAAGACCATATCTGGGATATGGCTTCAACATCGATATGAGATCCCGTATAAGACCATATCTAGGATATGGCATTGGCATCTTACTACATGTGTGACAATTTCTGAGTATCCCTCGATATTCCTAGTGGTTCAATGGGTAAAGTATTAAAGTTTATGTTAAAGATGGAAAAAGGGCTAAATTTATGTGATGGAGTGATACAGGTACATAAGCGAAACTCACGAGAAATGAGCCCGGTATGTGATATGTGTTTGGTAAGAGTGAGCATGAGTAAGCCATGTCAATGTTACTTGAGAATTTTATGTTAATTCATAATGTAATATGTGGATGTTATTACAAGATGTTATGTTGTTATCTATTACATGCAGACTTACTAAGCTTTATGCTTACTCCCTCTCTTTTCCCTTTTCTTATACTATCGCCAAGCTAGCTCGGGGATCGAAGGACGTCAGAGCTCGATTCACATATCAAGCTATTCCTTTGGGTATAGTAAAGTTTGATTATTTTGGGTATGGCATGTATAGGAACTTGGTCATTTTTTTATATGTCATATTGGTTAGCCAATGTGTTGGCTATTAATATTACTTATTTCATTTTGTAAATGGCCATTGGAATTGGCCAATACTAGTTAAGTTATATATATATTCAATGATGATGAAATTCATGAAGTGTAAGCTTGCACAACTGAATGAGTAATGTGTGAAGTATATGCATGATAAACGCAGTGTGAAATTAAGGTGTGGATGTCTTGATTGTGGATATTAGAAGTGCATTATTTTTATGCTATGTGTTGCTGGAATTGGTATAAGTGTGGTTGCTTTTCAGGGTGGCAAATGGCTGTAAATAGCCTTATATTTGTCCACATAGGTAGACACACGAGCGTGTGTCTAGGCCGTGTGTGACACACAGTCAGTCCCGTGGGCGTGTTGATAGGCCGCGTGTCCTCTGCAACCAAATTTAGCAAAACAGAATGCCCAGTAGTAACATACAGGCAGAGACATAGTCGTGTGTCTCAGCTGTGTGAAGTCTGCACATTAATTGCAAAAATTAAGTTCGTCACACGGGCTAGCACATGGGCGTGTGACTCGGCCGTGTGACCCTAAATATCTGCTGACATCATAAACAAAATGTCAAGGTTTTCACACACGGGCTAAGACACGGGTGTGTCATGGCCGTGAGAGGGACACGGGCCATAGACACGAGCGTGTGCCAGGCCGTGTGAAAGCCCCTGTAGGTTCGAAATTAAAAATAAAATCCGCACGGACTAGGGACATGGGCGTGTGAGACCACACGGCCTGCCCATACGAGCGTGTTCCTTTCCACACAGGCGTGTGTCCCTATTTTTCCAAAAAAATTTCTAAGTGTTCGTAAGCTTCCCGTTCAGTCTTGAACCCCTCTATATGTATGTTTCGAGTCTCGTAGGCCCGTAATAGGGACAACATGATGATGAATGAAAATTTTTAAATTTGAATGAAAATTTATGGTCGATTTTGGATGATTAAGTATGTTAAGTCCGATAATGCCTTTTACCCAGTTCCGGCGTCGAATATGGGTAAATGGTGTTACACACCAAGTTTAATTCTCATGAAAATTGTAGAAAGACATGCAAACAATCAGTGGTGTAGGGGAATCCATCGTAGTGGGATAGTTTATAAGAAACTGGACTTTTCATCTATAATGATAATATTTATAGTATGGAAACCAATTATGAGTATGATGATTCACTCACTTACAATGAGGCTATGCAGGAGTTTAATTCTTAGCTTTTGAAACAGACCATGGAAATTGAGTTGGATTCGATGAAATCCAATACGGTGTGGGAACTTTTAGACTTACTGATTAAAATTAAACCCATAAGGTGTAAGTGGATCTACAAGAAGAAGAGAAATGCGGAAGGGAAAGTGGAAACACATAAAGCTAGACTTGTAGGGAAGGCTACACGTAGAAAGAAGACATCAATTACAATGAAACCTTCTCTCCGGTAGCCATGCTCAAGTTTATTTGCATACTCTTATCCATTTCGTTGCTCTTGATTATGAGATTTGGAAAATGGATGTCAAGACAGCTTTCTTGAATGACTGTGTTGATGAGGCCATTTACATGGCTCAACCCATTGGTTATGTTGTCAAAAGAAAGAAGTAGAATGTTTGCAAACTATTAAGATCCATTTATAGACTTAAGAAGACTTCCCGCTCATGGAATAAAATATTTGATCAAACGATCAAGACTTTTCGGATTGAATAAAATGCTGATAAACCTTGTGATTATAAGTATATAAAGGAAAAAAAAATATGGTATTTGTCATTTTGTATGTCGATGATATTCTACTTATAGAAAATGATGTAGGAAAATTGCCATCGGTTAAATTGTGGTTAGCTCAATAGTTTAGAATAAATGACTTGGGTAAAGCTAGTTATATTCTTGAAATTTGAATCCTTAAGGATCGAAAGAATAAAATGATAGCTCTATCACAAGCTTCATACATCGATAAGGTACTAGAACATATTACAATGACTGATGCGAAGCCAGACACTCAGCTGATTGCATTAGGTTTTTATCTTTCTTTAGATGACTGTCCTGAGACAGCGGAAGAAAGAGAGCATATGAGTAAGGCTCCATATGCTTCGGTAGTTGGAAGCCTTATGCATGCAATACTTTGCACATGTCCAAATATTTTTTCTGCAGTAGAAATGGTTAGTCAATATTAGATGAATCCTGGTTTTAAGCATTGGAAAGATGTAAAGCATATATTAAGGTATCTTAAAAGAACAAGGGATTATATGCTTGTGTAGTTTGGGGAGAACCTTACTCCTATTGGATATACAGACTCAAACTTCCAAACTTGTAAGGATTCGTGGAAATCAACATTGGGAAATGTATTTGTCCTAGGCTATAGAGCCATAGTATGGAGAAGTGTAAAAAAAAGTTGCACTGTTGACTCTACTATGGAGGTCGAGTATGTGGCTACTTCTGAGGAAATGAAAGAAGCAATATGGCTTCGAAAATTCTTAATCAATTTTAAAGTCATTCCTGGTATGTAAAAAGCTATAACACTGTATTGTGATAATAATGCCGCAATAGTTAATACCAAGGAAATGATAAGTCACAAGAGGACGAAACACATTAACCGGAAGTATCACTTGATATGAGAGGTAGTAGCCGAAGGAATTGTAGATGTGGTTAAAGTAGCTTCTAAAGATAACCTTGCAGATCTATTTACTAAGACTCTTGTAACTAATAGCTTTAACGAACACGTCGAGGATATGAGAACGTAAAACATGACACAGTTACTTCACTAGGGCAAGTGGGAGATTTTTGGGAAATGTGCCCATATTGTAGTAGACATGTAATTGTTCTTTATTTATTTGAACGATGAAAAAATAAATAAAGTTAATTTCACTTTTCACTATTATGTCTTTTGTATTTCTGTCTTTCATATTTTGTATGCATGGTGAAATTGTGACAAACAAATATTAGCTCTGTAATACCCCAAAAATTTTTACAATAAGATATTATCCTTGATATAATAAAATAAGGAAATAAAGTGACAAAAAGGGAATTTTTGAGTTATGACAACATTGGGAAGTATATTATGATATATTAATTCAAGAAATGACTAAATTGCAAATGTAACACTCGAAACCCGGCCTAGAAGTCTAGACCGAATTCGGAACGCTACATTGATCACCGAAGTGATCGTGAGAAAATTTTACAAATCAAGTCGTTTAAAAATTTAATTCCAAAAATGTTTATCTTGAATCAATTCAAAAACGTTTAATTATTTCAATTCCCCAGTAAGTTCAACAGTATAACACTTACGAATTAAAACTTAAAACAAGCGTTGTACCACAGTATTATGAAACTTTAAGTTCAACTTAAACGAATAACAATTAAACCTAAAAATAAAAGCTTATAACTCATTTCCACCAAGACTGTCCAAGTCCTCTGCGTACTGAGTCTATTATCTAGAATCCAAAACTGTGCCTGAAAAGGGAAAACAGAAGAGGGGGTGAGCTACTCGAGCTCAATGTAAGATCAAAATCAGTTAACTATAGAAATAGAAATAGGGAACTAGAAGCAGTTCAGAAGAAGAACACACTTATAGACAGATAACAGTTAAGCGAGTTCGTCCAGCATCAAACACACACCATATGTACCTTACAGTCATATGGAACAAATAGTCACACCTAACCTCACGTGCTACTCAAATACAATAGCAACAATTCACAAGTCAGTCACACTATCACAATAATAGTTCAGTCAGACATTTATAGAGAAAGTCTACAGAAATTGCATAGGCACACGTGCCTTTCAGTCGATTAGTAACACATTCAGTCATAGTATCACATTCAACCAAACTGATCAATCAGACATTTTAGTGGAGTAATACAGTCACATTCAGTCACATAGATTCATTCAGATATGTATGAGTGCAAATGAGTTATAAAATAACCCACACATCCAACCAACACACCATCTCCATCCAACCCTACACTTACTGTGGGGATTTAATCAACCCACCCATCCCTGCACTCCGAGTAGGACTTCAGAAAGACAATCCAACCTTATACTCTATAGGATGTCATCCTGGGTTGCCTAGCAACGATGATCATCAACATTGTCTTCGACCCTCAGGGAATTAGGACCACCCTCGAACATTTGGGAATTAGAGCTAACAGTGTGCAAATAAACTGCCAGTCTCATGTATTACGCAGCAAAGCTAGCGTATAAGCTGTACTATGAAATACGGTAAACCGTAGTATAGACATACAGTATGAACTACCAAATCAGATAGCGGTATGTAGCATAGCTAACGTACATGCGGTAAAGTGCAATGCGGTAGTCCGCTATACCGATGAGTTACAGTAAAACTGCCAGATCAATCAATGATACGTAGCGATGCTGATGTATATGTTGTACAGTGTAGTGTGGAAATCCGCAATACAGTCAAATCGTCCACGACCCTCAGGGTATTGGGACTGCCCTCGACCCTCTAGGTATTAGGGGCTTCAGTATGCAGTTAAACGGCCAAATCGTAAATCTTCCTTCTCTTTAAAATCCCAACCCAAAATACTTTATATTCAGATGTATGTATGTAAATATATGTATGCAGATGTATGAATGCAGATGCACCAATTCAGAATACAATTTCAGGTAGTCAGTCAGAAGCAGTCATTTAATCAGTTATAGAAACATGCACACTTATGCACTCAGATTCAGTACCTAGCATAACACACATTCACTTACAAGCAGTACATAATTTGAAGTCAGAACAGAATCGTATTCACCCTCAGTAAGCTTAGTCGAGGGGTTGGAACACATAGACTCACAATGGCATTCGATTTGCCTTAAAATCAGAATTTGGCAAGTTAGGGTCACACGCCCGTGTGCTCCGGACGTATGGAGCAATCCAGACTGTGTGGGGATCCAAACGCCCATGTGGGGGTGGCACACGATCGTGTGATAGAGGCACACACCCGTGTGGTGCAGGGACATGGCCGTGTGAACAGGCTGTGTAACTCACTGTCCAATTTCCCTAATATTAGGTGCAGGGCAGGCACAGCCGTGTGAAGGTGTCACACGCTCGTATGGCCATCAGACACGGCCGTGTGTCCCCTAACATATGCCCGTGTGGAATCCCTAGGCTCCAAATCAGTCACATGGTCATGTGTCCCGAAGCACACACGCATGTGGGAACCCAAATTTCCTGAATCAGTCACACGGCCGTGTGACTCCAAATCCCAAATTCCCCAAACTCAGACGCCTGTGTGCTCAGAGGACACTGCCGTGTGGATTTCGATAAAAATCCCCAAATCAGCCACAGGCCCGTGTGGCCAGGCCGTGTGGCACCCAAACTAGGCCAGAAACACTAATTCACAAATCCACACGACCGTGTGCCTTGGCACACACCCGTGTGGCCGTCGGGGAGGCTATAAAACCACCCCAATTCAGGCCCCAAAACACTGTTTTGGCCACCATAATAGTTCTTAGCCTTTACCCTTTCAACATATATTAGAAAACAACGATTTCCCTTCCCTTCTATCGTCTAAAAACTCAAAAACGAAGGGGTAATGCATAACTACGAAAGGCCGAAGGAAAGGGATTCTTAAAACAAGATAGCAATCGATTTGTAACACCCCAAAATATAGGGTCTTTAAATTTTTATGTTCTGAAAAATACTTTTCTGCTTCAACGGCTAAGTGATTTGGCTGTGTATAGGAGTATTTGAGAGCCTGGGTTCAAGTCTTGGCTCTTACAAAATTTTAAATTTTTCCCTTAAATGAACCCAAACACTGGCATTTAGGCTTTATTAATAATAATGCGTGTTTAATGACACAAGAAGAGCTTGTGGCCTAAAGGCAAGTGGCGTGTTGTATATCAATGAGGTCTGAGGTTCAAATCCTGGGATAAGAAATAGAGTGTTTATTTTGCTGCTTGAGCTGGGAAGGTAGAAGAGTTGGACTGAAACACTGTAGATGAGGTGTTTGAATTGGTCATGGAGAGATTGTAGGAGCAAATCGTGGAGAGGAATAAGGGAGAGTATTGTGGAGAGAATCAAGGAAGTGGATGTGTGTGGGAGTGTTGTGCCGGATGGGTATAGGAAGCCTAGGAATTTCGGCTGAGGGGTTTTCCTCTCATTTTTGATCAGTTTTGTCACTAATTTTGGACTTCTAATTCCTGCTTTCTTTCTTTTCTCTCTAAGTTTTGAAATAACAACTTACCACTCGTTTGAATAGGTCGAATATCTTTATATATTTCTGTAAGACCAATATTTATAGATTTAAGCCACAGTTTTGATCGGTCCCAGCTGTTAAAATCCTTTGTTATCATAGTTTATCAGCAAGAAAAGTTTGATCGATTTTAACCCACGAGCTAAAAGGAACTGGCCGTAGTTCGTTCAATCAAGGTAAGGTAGTAAGTGCCTTTTTGGGAACAGATGTGATAAGAGGGTGCTTTACCCTAACATATTAAGTACTAACATTGGATCTCGAGGATTTTAGGCTGGGTGCTCGTAGATCTTGGAATGACTCCATTAAAAGGTGTGTAATCACATTACTCCGCTATGAATCGACAAAAGTCGAAAAGTCGAGACTTCGGCATTTGAGGCCTCACGAGCGTGCGATCGTTTGTGTGGAAAAACTGATCCCACAATCGAGGGCGGTAGACTGAAGAGGCCAATTCAAGTGTTCTCGTGCACTTGGGCCGTTATGGGCCTCGTTGGGCCAAAATGGGCTGTGTGGGCCCAATGGGCTTGTGGGCTCCGCACGGATGAAATTTACGAAAAGTTGCAGAAACTGGATTGGGCTATGTAGATAACATAGTCGTGGTTGAATTTGGGCCAAATGGGCCACACGAGCGTGTGGGCCCATTTGCGCTGAATATTGGGCTTTAAGCCCATTTACATTATTTCGACCAAATGGATTATCTGTGTCGCTCGAGGCGACTGTAGGCCTTCGTTATGGATTCTGTTATGGAGGAAGTACTGTTACTGGTGGCTCTGCCACACATACTGATACTGGTGGCTTTGCCACAATTACTGTTACTGGTGGTTTTGCCACATATACTGTACTGGCAGCTCTGCTTCGTTATTACTACTGGCAACTATGCTGCAATATTGGTGTGAGGGCTGGGTGGGTCGACTTTGTCCCTACATGGTGTGTTGGGCTGGTACGGTGGTGTGCTGGCTGGATTATGGTGGGGTGGGCTTGCATACTTGCACCATATTGATATTGTATCGGGCTTAGGCCCACACTATTACTGTATTGGGCTAAGGCCCACACTGCACTGCTACTGAACAGGGTTCAGGCCCAAACTGTTACTGCATGTATTACTAATTGAGCGATAGGGGATTACACACTAAGTTCTCGTAACTCACCCTTTTCTTTTAATTGTACAGGTAATCCCCAGACCTAGTGGATTTGGAGCTGTGAGGGACTCGGAGGGGGCCACACGATAGAGGATGTTTAATTAAACGTAATCTTTTAAATATTTTTTATCGGGTTGGTATTTTTGTAATAAGGCCTCTGGTAATTTTTAATTTCTTTTAATTGGGTCTTTAATTTCTTATTTTGAACTACCAAACGGATACAAACAAGTTTTCACAACTAATAACTATTTTACAAGGCAACATTTTCAACTTCAAGATAACTGAAAATAGAGTAGCTTCCACGAATTTAAACCAACAGTAACAAACATAGTAATCGTTTTACTAAGTGTTGGTTTTTATAACTTACCAATTGTTTTCCCAAGAAATAAGAACTAAATGGATTTTTACCCGAACGATTTCTTCCATCAACCGTGATTTCAAAAAACACTTCGATGTGACACGCCAGATTCGGCCGTATCGTCTAAGCCTGGTTTTGGGTGTTACAATTAGTGGTATCAGAGCCAGGTTATAAAATTCGGCTGTGGAGTGGGTTTGAAAAGTTTTTCTGAAAGTAGATTTTAAAGATTTGAAATGTTTTCAAAGGATGTACAAGTGTGGCACACCGAGTCTCCGGCGCCAAATCTATAAGTTCTCTAATTCTGATTACTGCTATACTGTGAAACTCTAGATAGAGGAAACTGAGACCATAGAAGACTGTAAACCGTAGTGAGACCTCGATCTGCGAAAACAAACCTCTAATGACTATTTTTCATAAAATATTTGTTAATAATTACTGAAACTATAAGCTAATACATAAGACTTTTTAATCAGATAAAGCGCATATCGAAATGAGCACAAGAGGTACTCGCGAAAAGGGTACACGGGGCCGAGGTAGAGGCCAAGGAGGTGATCGGGCTGGATTGTCGACATCGGGCCATATGCCTGCTAGGGAGGCACCAGCCTCACTGTAACATCCCTAACCCGTATCCACCGCCGGAATAGAGTTAAGAGGTATTACCGGACAAACGGAAACATTCGCAAACATTTTATAATTTAATTCAAAGAATCCAATCCAAGTGTCCCTAGAATAGGTCAACAAGACCTTAAACATGCTTTAGAATAGGGCCGAGGACTAAACTGAACAAATACAGAAATTCTCAAAAATTTAAAATTTTTTCAAAGTTATAGAGGTCGCAAGGTCGTGTGGGCAGGCCGTGTGCCTCATACGGACTCAGACACACCTGTGTGTCTAAGCCGTGTCAAAACAGGGCATACATACTGACTTGTCCACACGGCCGTGAACACGCCCGTGTGCCTCACCCGTGGTCGCTACTGACTTGCACCACATGGCCAGTCACACGCCCATGTGTCTAGCCCGTGGTCGAGTCTGGCTTGTTTTGAAATACAACCACAAGGGACACGGTCGAGCCACACGCCCGTGTGCTCAACCGTGTGGGCAATTATAGGACATTTTCAAGGCCAAAATGCCACCCACACTATGGGCTATCCCTACAAGCATCATACCAATACAATTCATGCCAAAAGTAACCAACTTTCCCAAGCATTCAAAAACATCTCACAACATCTTATACAACAATCAGCTCAATCTATTCACAATCATTTCCAAGTAAAATGCATCACAAACATACCATTTCCTTATAGCAACCATTCATCCAATATATGCTTACCATACATAAATGAGCTTACCAATATTTTGACCCTTTTTTAACCATAGAACAATACCAAAACCAAACATCATATAGCATAACTCTTTATTCATAACACAACCATTTGTCTAGCTATATCACAAATTCAACTTGGTGTATCGGAGGTAATCCCGATAGTTCTTCAGGAAACACATTAGGGAAGTCACAAACCACAGGCACAGATTCAACTTTCTTTTCAATTACTTTTGAATCAATCACATAAGCAAATAAGCTTTATAACCCTTTTTCACATAACTCTGAGCTTTTAACACTAATATCACAGCTGGTAATCCATTCAAATCATTAGACTCAATACGAACTATATCAAGTAGTGTCAACTAGTCCATATCCAAAATTATATCAAACTCATCAAATGGTAATAGCATCAGATCAGCCATAAAACAAACATCTCGAAACATCAACGGACAATTCTTGCATACTTTATCAACTAGGACACTTTTACCTAAGGGGTTCGATACTCTAACAACAAATTCAGTAGACTCCACAGGCAAAGTCTTACTGGATACTAAGTTCTTGCATACATAGGAATGTGTAGAACTTGGGTCTATCAATGCAATCATAGAAGTATAATAAAGAGTAAACGTACCCGTTATAACATCTGGAGATGAAGCTTCTTTACGAGCTCGGATGGCATATGCTCTGGCAGGCGCTCTAGCCTCAGATCTCGCAACAATGTCTTTCGTAGTTCTCTGACTACCACTAACATTTCTTGTATTTCGAGAAGGTCTACCTCTCGCTGAAACATTATCAGATTTCAGATTTTGATTAATATCTTGCTCAACAGACTCTGGGCAATCTTGGATGAACTGATCTAACGATCCACAACTAAAACAAGCTCGATCATTCAATCTACAACTACCTGGATGTCTTTTACCATAATGCTTACATTCAGGTCGTTTGGATCGGACATTTCCCACACTAGCTATTGATGTAGCTGGAGCTTTAGAATTCAACTGTGATCTAGCTCGATCTCTCGGATTCGAATGTCCCACATTAGTTCTGGAATGGCTATGCTCATCTATGAATTTCTTTGAAGTAAACTGAAATGACTTGCTCAAAAATCTCTTTCTCGCATCTCTGATTTCAGACTCAGCTTTTCTTTTATCTTTCTCGAGTGCCTCAACTTTACACGCTCGAACAACAAGCACAACAAACTCTTTTATTTCCAAAATCCCAACAAGCAAACGAATATCTTCATTTAAGCCATCTTCAAATTTTTAAAAATTATTGTCTCGGTCGATACACATTCTCGGGCATACTGACTTAATCTCACGAACTCTCTTTCACACTCGGTGACAGACATGCGACCTTGTTTCAACTCCAGAAATTCCTTTCGTTTCTGATCAATAAATCTCTGATTGATATATTTCTTTCAGAACTCAGACTGAAAGAAATCCCATGTGACTTATTCTTTCGGAACAACTAAAATCAAGGTCTTCCACCATTGATAAGCTGCATCTCTAATAAAGATATAACACACTTTATACATTATTCAGGAGTCAATGACATCTCATCAAATACTCGGATAGTGTTCTCAAGCCAAAATTCTGCTTTCTCAGCATCATCATCACTGGTGGCCCTGAAGTCTCCAGCCCCATACTTGCGGATCTTACCAACAGGATGTTTATTCAATAGATTCAGATTCATAACTGGAGGCACAACTGAAGTTTGAGGGGGATTAGGCAGGGGTAGAGGTTGTGAAATAGCCGAATTATTTATTACATACTGAGTGAACCACTCATTCATCATTTGGAAGAAGGCTTGCTTAGCCTCTCCCTCTTGATTGCTAGTAGCCAGTCTTGAATCAGATGGTGCTGTCCCTTGAGCGGGAGCAGGTGCATTACTTTCAACATCGTCAGCTACGTCTCTTTCGGGATCTATTACTATACGGTAAACACATTTTACATGTCAGGATTCATCACACCATCACATTTCATATATATGGCATGTATAGCTAGGCTCTCACACGCTACGTTAGTCCAAGAATCGACTAAACCGTAGCTCTGATACCAATCAAATGTAACACCCCTAACCTGTATCCGTCACCGGAATAGGGTTAAGAGGTATTACCGAACAAACAGAAACATTCACAGACATTTCATAATTTAATTCAAAGAACCCAATCCAAGTGTCCCTAGAATAGGTCAACAAGACCTTAAACATGCTTTAGAATAGGGCTGGGACTAAATCGAACACATACAAAAATTCTCAAAAATTTAAATTTTTTTTAAAATTACAAAGGTCGCACGCCCGTGTGGGCACACGGCCTTAGACACGCCCGTGTGTCTAAGCCGTGTCAAAACAGGGCATACATATTGACTTGTCCACACGGCCATGAACACGCACGTGTCCTCACCCGTGGTCGCTACTAACTTGCACCACACGGCCAGTCACACGCTTGTGTGTCTAGCCCGTGGTTGAGTCTGACTTGTTTTGAAATACAACTACGAGGGACACGATCGAGCCACACACCTGTGTGCTCAACTGTGTGGGCAATTATAGGCCATTTTCAAGGCCAAAATGCCACCCACACTATGGGCTATCCCTATAAGCATCATACTAATACAATTAATGCCAAAAATAACCAACTTTCCCAAGCATTCAAAAACATCTCAAGCACAACATCTTATACAACAATTAGCTCAATCTATTCACAATTATTTCCAAGTAAAATGCATAACAAACATACCATTTCCTTATAGCAACCATTCATCCAATATATGCTTACCATGCATAAATGAGCTTACCAATATTTTGACCCTTTCTTAACCATAGAACCATACCAAAACCAAACATCATATAGCATGACTCTTCATCCATAACACAACCAGTTGTCTAGCCGTATCACATGGCTATTACATATCATAAACATATTCTAAAATGACTAGCCTATACATGCCGTACTTTAATATCTATACATTTCCAAAAGGTACCAAAATGTGTTGTGAGTAGTGTGATGACGATCCTCGACGATCCCCAAGCCCTCAGTAGCGTTGTCGATCTATAAAACAGAGCAAACACATACAAAGTAAGCTTTCCAAAAGCTTAGTAAGCCATATACAAATAAAATTATCATATAATTCACATTATCATATTAATACATGAATCATTAACATATTTCAATAGCAAATTCATAATTCTTCATTGGCTCATTATTTGGCCATTGCTTATCAACCATCATATTTCCATCTATCTCATTTGCTCTTATCACATTCATTCATATAACACATTTTAGCTCATTGCATCTATGTACATATTTACTCACCTTTCATGCCTATTCAAAGCATACATATATCAAACATACCTGAAACGGATATATAACTCACATAGTCATTTATTTCTCGGACTTACCTATTGAACAATTCGGAATCAAATAGGATACTCAGAATACTCAGAATAGTCGTACAATGCCAACGTCCCAGACGTGGTCTTACATGTAACCAAATATCAATGCCACTGTCCCAGATAGGGTCTTACACGAATCCATACGATGCCAATGTCCCAGACATGGTCTTACACGTAAATCTCATATCGATGCCAACGTCCTAGACGTGGTCTTACACGAAATCTCTAATCAATGCCAACGTCCCAGACGTGATCTTACATGATATCACATATCAGAAACCTATGTCATGACATATGTAATCCTATCTATTCCTAGGTTCGTACGGGGCTTCTCGGACATTGTTACACTATCGATACTTCCTCGGATTTCATATATTTATCATTCTCGTACGCATTCATCACAATGAGATTTCACATGAACATACATAAATCAATACAAATACATTTATTTGTATATAGACTTACCTCGGATTCGAATAACGTACGGACTCGACTATTCGATCACTTTTGACTTTTCACGATCTAAATCCGTCTTATTCGGTTCTTGATCTATACATATTCAAATTTAACTTATTCATTCACCAATTCATTCAATTTAATCCAAGAACACATATTGAGGCAATTTACAAATTATCCCTCAAATTTTCACATTTTGACATTTTAGTTCCTATTTCACAAAATCACAAAATACACAAAATTTGTACACATCATGCTTCGGACGAATATTCCCATGCTCAATGCAAGTCCATACATTTCATTTATTTCACAATTTAGTCGTTCAAAAATATTATTTTCTCAATTAAGTCCAAATCACTCAAATTCATCAAAAATTCAAAGACAAACTATGTTAATCTATCATATATCTTTTATAATTCATCTTCAAACATCACAAAACTCATGTGTTCATAAATGGTATATTTCAAAATCTTCATCAATTCACAAAATTGAAACATGGGTTTTGAAGAACACTAAGCAACGATTACAAACACGTAGAAATTATCAAAAACCGGAGCAAAACATACCTTGAATCAAAGAACATCCGTGGCCGAATGTTTGAAAGCTTTAAACCCTTATTTTCTTTTTTATTTTCGACAAGAATGATGAAAAGATGAAGAAAAAAAATCATGTCTTTTATTTAATTAACATTAATTATTCATTTCCATTTTTGCCCTTAATGAAACATTAATGGTTTAACATTTAAACTATGGACATAATTGTCCATCAACTTAATAATGGCATAATAACACCATAACGACTTCATATAATAAAAGCCACAACAAATAGATATCTTTTCATATGGCATGCTAATTTTGCATTTAATGCAATTTAGTCATTTTCTCAAATTAAGCACACAAATAATCAAATTAAATCTCAAAAATTTCACACATACTAATTCACATGATATAGACTCAGAAAATAATATAAAAATATTTTTCTGACTCAGATTTGTGGTCCCGAAACCACTATTCTGACTAGGGCCTAAACCGGACTGTTACACTCACCAGTAACTGAGACGGGGTCTTATGATCGAGTAGCTAGGGATGATGCTCTATCCCAAGCAATGCTCCGTGTTCTATAGAGGGTTGCTGGAGCTAGTATTGGAACAGTAGGCCGAGGGTCAATTTCAGAGTGACTTCGGTCTAATGGGGCGGGAACTTTTAGGGGCATTTCTAGAGTAGCCCCAAATGTGGCGGAGTATTGGTTAGAGGTGACTGAATGAATAATGGATGACCTTGACTGTACTATAGAGCAAAAATCAAAAGGGGCAGTGTCTTTACTGCGAGACGAGGTTGACCAATGGTGGTTCACCGTGAGAGAGGGTACGCAGGCCGATCGTGTGACGTGGGATTTCTTTAAGGCGGCCTTTCAAGGGAAATATGTGGGCGCAAGTTATGTGGATGCTCGACGAAAGGAATTTCTGAGCCTGACCTAGGGGAGTAAGACAGTGGTAGAATTTGAGGCAGAATTCTTGCGGTTGAGTCGGTATGCTCGAGGGATAGTAGCAACTGAGTATGAACGCTGTGTGCATTTTAAGGATGGCCTTCGAGATGAGTTAAGGGTATTGATAGCTCCGCAGAGGGAGCGAGATTTTGCTGCTCTTGTTGAAAAGGAAAAGATTGCTGAAGAGGTGAAGCGCTCGGAGCACTAGAACCGTGAAAAAGATAAGGGCAGAAATAAGAGGGATTTTGGGCCCTCAAGTTCTTCTAGGAGGCCTATTAAGAAGGCCAGGTTTGATGGGCTGGTTCGGACTGGAGTCCCTATTGCTATTAATAGACCGCAACCTTGCACTGATTGTGGGAGATCTCACCAGGGTGAGTTCTGGAAGAGGATTGAGGCGTGCTTTAGATATGGGTCCATGGATCATCGGGTTAAGGATTGTCCTCAGAGGCCTGTTCAGATGCAAGCTACTAGACAGGGTCATGTTTAGCTAGTGAGAGGTGGTCAACAACCACCGAGAGGCCGTGGGTAGGCCAGAGGTGGAAACGGTATGGGACGAGGTCGTGGAGCCCTAGGGAGAGGTGCTGGTAACACTGAGGTGAGGCAGCCGGCTTTAGTCTATGTTTCTCGTCGCCGAGAAAATGTTCACGCCCCTGACATCATAACTGGTACGTTCCTAATTTACAATGTACCTTACACTGCTTTAATTGTTATTGGTCTACACATTCGTACGTTGCATGCATTGTGTCGGGAACTTTGGTTATTTCATTCAAAAATATTGTTAATGAAATGAATTTGATAAGTCCACTGGGACAGTCGATTAGGGTAAATAAGTTATTCAGAGATGTACCCCTTGAGGTCCAAGGAGTAATTTTTCCAGCGGAGTTGATGGAATTGCTGTTTGGTGAATTTGACCTTATTTTGAGTATGGATTGGCTGGTGAAACACCGAGCTAGTTTGGACTGTGCAGCTAAGAGTATGGAGTTGAAGACTACTGAAGATGAGGAGGTGGTTGTGATTGGGGAGCGAAGGAATTATTTGTCCAACATGATCTCAGCATTAAGGGCCGAGAAACTGATTCGCAAGGGTAGTGAGGCATTTTTAGCCTATGTTAGTATTTCTAATTCTGAAGGTCCTTCTGTCGGAGATATTAGAACTGTGAAGGATTTTCTGGCTGTATTTTTTGATGAGCTCCCGGGGTTGCCTCCGAACCGCGAAGTCAAATTTGGTATTGAGCTCTTACCTAGAACAGCTCTGGTGTCCATCACCCCATAGAGGATGGCACCGAAGGAGCTGGTGGAGTTAAAGGCTCAAATCTAAGAGCTTCTAGACCGAGGATTCATTCGACCGAGTGTGTCTCCGTGGGGAGCACCAGTGTTATTTGTGAAGAAAAAGGATAGATCCATGCGTATGTGCATCGACTATTGGCAATTAAATAAACTGACTATCAAGAACAAATATCCCTTACCAAGAATTGATGATCTTTTTGATCAGCTACAAGGAGCTTCAGTTTTCTCCAAAATAGATCTTCGCTCTGGGTACCATCAGCTTAGAGTTAAGGAGGCTGATGTGTATAAGACTGCGTTTAGGACTTGGTATGGTCATTACGAGCTTCTAGTGATTCCGTTTGGACTGACGAATGCGCCAGCTGCTTTTATAGACCTGATGAACCGAGTATTCCAGCCCTACCTAGATCAGTTCGTGGTGGTATTTATAGACGATATCTTGGTGTATTCGAGAATCGAGGATGACCATGTTGCACATCTCTGAATTGTTCTGCAGATTTTAAGAGAGAAGCAACTGTACACTAAGTTCAACGAGTGTGAGTTCTGGCTGCAAGAAGTGACATTTCTTGGTCACATGGTGTCTGCCAAGGGGATCAGGGTGGATCCTTTAAAAATTGAAGCTGTACTGGACTGGAAACCACCTAAGACCATATAAAAAATTCAAAGCAATCTAGGTTTGGCAGGGTATTACAGACGTTTTGTTGAGGGGTTCTCCTTAATTGCTGCACATTCGACTAAGTTGCTGCATAAAGGGGTACTGTTCAATTGGACTAACAAGCAGCAAGAAAGTTTTGAAAAACTGAAGAAGGTTCTGACTGAAGCCCCTGTCTTGATACAACTAGAGTCGGGGAAGGAATTTACAATCTACAGAGTGCATCACACATTGGATTGGGCTGTGTACTGGTGCAGGAGGGTAAGGTGGTGGCTTATGCGTCCCGTCAGCTTAAGCCTCACAAGGCGAATTACCAAACTTATGACTTGGAGTTAGCCGCGGTGATATTCACGCTGAAAATTTGGAGGCATTATTTATACAGCGAGAAGTGTATTATCTACACAGTTCACAAGAGCCTCAAGTACCTCCTTACTCAGAAAGAGCTGAATCTTAGGCAGCGAAGATGGGTAGAGCTGCTTAAGGATTATGACTGCTCGATTGAGTATCACCCTGGTAAGGCTAATGTGGTTGCTGACGCACTGAGCTGTAGAGCTGTATCTGATTTGAGAGCAATGTTTGCTCGTCTCAGCTTGTATGATGATGGTAGCTTGTTAGCTGAGCTTCAAGTGAGACCGACGTGGATTGAGCAAATTAAGGGGAAACAGTCGTTGGATGAGGCACTGGTTCCTCGTTTCCGACAGGTTGAGAGGGGTGAAACTTCAGATTTAGGGCTGAATAGTGAGGGAGTACTGTGTTTCCATGGGAGAGTGTGTGTACCGAAGGATTCTGATCTAAGACAGTCTATACTGCGAGATGCGCATAGTAGCCCATATGCTATGCATCCTGGCGGAAACAAGTTATACTGAGATCATTGTGAGTTGTACTGGTGGCCAGGGCTAAAATGCGAAGTTACTGATCTGGTGAGTAAATGCTTAACATGCCAGCAAGTCAAAGCTGAGCATCAACTGCCTTCAGGGTTACTGCAGCCAGTTAAAATTCCACTTTGGAAGTGGGAGAGAGTAACCATGGATTTTGTGAGTGGGCTGCCCTTACCGCCTACTAAAAAGGATTCAGTATGGGTTATTGTAGACCAACTAACTAAATCTGCCCCTTTTATACTAGTTCATACGGATTACTCGTTGCAAAAGTTGGCAAAGTTGTATGTGGCTGAGATTGTGAGACTGCATAGGGCACCGGTATCCATCATATCTGACAGAGACCCTCGATTCACGTCTTGGTTTTGGAAGAAATTACACGAGGCTTTGGGTACTAGGTTGGACTTTAGTACTGAGTTCTATCCTCAGATAGATGGTCAGTCAGAGACGGTGATTCAGATACTAGAAGACATGTTAAGAAGCTGTGTTATTAATTTCCTAGGCAGCTGGGAAGACTATTTGCCGCTGGCAGAGTTTCCGTATAATAACAGCTACCAGTCCAGTATTCAAATGGCACCGTATGAGGCGTTGTTTGGTCGTAGGTGCCGTACCCTTACCTGCTGGACTGAGCTGGGCGAGCGGCGAATTTTGGGGCCAGAGTTAGTTTTTGATACCAAAGAAAAGGTAATACTAATTCTAGACTGGTTGAAGGAAGCGTCAGACAAGCAGAAGTCTTACGCAGATCTTAAATGCTGAGAGATTGAATATTCCATGGAAGACTCTGTATTTCTTAAGGTCTCACCATGGAAAAAGATTCTGAGGTATGGGCAGAAGGGTAAGCTTAGCCCTAGGTTCATTGGGCCTTACCGTATACTGAAATGTGTGGGACCAGTCGCCTATCAACTTGAGTTGCCTCCAGAATTAGATCGGATTCATGATGTGTTCCATGTCTCCATGCTTAGGTGTTACCTCTCTAATCCCACACATATAGTACCAGTCGAGGAGATCGAGGTTAGGCCAGATCTGACTTTCGAGGAGGAACCAGTGCAGATATTAGACCTTGAGGTTAAGGTACTAAGGATGAAATTGATCCCACTGGTTAAAGTGCTTTGACAGTCACGGTGCCGAGGAAGCCACGTGGGAGCCTGAGGAGCTGATGCAACAACAATACCCTCACCTATTCTGACCAGGTAAATTTCGAGGTCGAAATTTCTTTTAGAGGGTAGAATTGTAACGCACCAAAAATATAGGGTCTTTAAATTTTTTATGTTCTGACAAATACTTTTCTGCTTAAATAACTAAGTTATTTGGGTGTGTATGAGAGTATTTGAGAAGCATGGGTTCAAGTCTTGGCTCTTACAAAATTTTAAATTTTTCCCTTAAATGAACTTAGACACTGGCACTTAGGCTTTATTAATAATAATGCATGTTTAATGACACAAGAAGAGCTTGTGGCCTAGTGGCAAGTGGCGTGTTGTGTATCTATGAGGTCTGAGGTTCAAATCTTGGGATAAGCAATGGAGTGTTTATTTTGCTGCTTGAGCTGGGAAGGTAAAAGAGTTGGACTGAAACACTGCTGATGAGGTGTTTGAACTGGTCATGGAGAGATTGTAGGAACAAATCATGGAGAGGAATAAGGGAGAGTATTTTGGAAAGAATCAAGGAAGTGGATGTGTGTGGGATGTTGTGCCGAATACGTATAGGAAGCTTAGGAATTTCGGCTGAGGGGTTTTTCCCTCATTTTTGATTAGTTTTGTCATCGATTTTGGACTTCTAATTCTTACTTTCTTTCTTTTCTCTCTAAGTGCCGAAATAGCAACTTACCACTCGTGCATTTTTGTTGTTTCGATTTGCACTTTTTCTTCAAGCTCCTTGTTGGCCGAATCTCTGGTTCCCTCTCCCTTTCCCAAGTTAAGCCGAATACATTTCCTCTCTCTCCCTCTTCATTCATTTTTTTCGGCTTTCTATTAGCTTGTGAACCGAATCTTTTCTCTTGATTAGTTCTGTGGTGACCAAATTCTCTGCTTCCTTTCCCTTTCTGTTTCAATTCTGCAAGTATTCCTGAAATCGGTAGGTGTTCGTATTCTTTACTTCTTGTTTAAAACTGTTCTCTCCTATCCCCTTTTTCTCTAAAAGCCGAATGTTTTTGCTACTCATGGTCTTTGATTGGGATCCCTTCCTCTTGGTGTGGTGATAATTGGGTTTTAGGTATTCCCGAGGAGTGGAGAAGTGCAGAAGTTACTCAAGTTGTCAAACCCTATCTTCCATTTAAGATAAATACATTACCTTACCTTTTGAATAGGTCGAATATCATTATATATTTCTGTAAGACCAATATTCATAGATTTAAGCCATAGTTTTGATCGGTCCCAGCTGTTAAAATCCTTTGTTATCACAGTTTATCAGCAAGAAAAGTGTGATCGATTTTAATCCACGAGCTAAAAGGAACTGGCCGTAGTTCGTTCAATCAAGGTAAGGTAGTAAGTGCCTTTTTGGGAACAGATGTGATAAGAGGATGCTTTACCCTAACATATTAAGGACTAACATTGGATCTAGATGATTTTAGGCTGGGTGCTCGTAGATCTTGGAACGACTCCGTTAAAAGGTGTGTAATCACACTATCTCCGCTATGAATCGGCAAAAGCCGAAAAGTTGAAACTTCGGCATTTGAGGCCTCACGAGCGTGCGATCGCTCGTGTGGAAAAACCGAGCCCACAATCGAGGGCGGTAGATTGAAGAGGCCAGTACGAGTGTTCTCGTGCACTTGGGCCGTTATGGGCCTCGTTGGGCCAAAATGGGCTGTGTGGGCCCAATGGGCTTGTGGGCCCCACACGAATGAAATTTACAAAAAGTTGCAGAAACTGGATTGGGCTATGTAGATCACATAGTCGTGGTTGAATTTGGGCCAAATGGGCCACACGAGCGTGTGCGCCCATTTTGGCTGAATAGTGGGCTTTGAGCCCATTTACACTATTTCGACCAAATGGATTATTTGTGTCGCTCGAGGCGACTGTAGGCCTTCGGAAAGGTTGTTAACTGTACTGAAATACCCCTAATGAGTAAAATGACTGAAATACCCCTAATGAGTAAAATGATTGAAATGCCCCTAATGAGTAAAATGATTGAAATGCCCTTAATGATTAAAATGACTGAAATACCCCTAATGAGTGAAATGACTGAAATACCCCTAATGAGTAAAATGACTGAAATACCCCTAGTGAGTAAAATGACCAAAATACCCCTAAAGGAAAAATTATCGTTTTACCCCTAATGCATGTAAGTGACTATTTTACCCCTAGAGATAGATTAACAGATGAAAATATGTACTGTATGACTGTACTGAGTAGGACATGTTGCATACACGAAATATTGATGACATGGCATACTGCATGGGGTTGGGATTCTGTTATGGAGGAAGTACTATTACTGGTGGCTCTGCCACACATACTGATACTGGTGGCTCTGCCACAATTACTGTTACTAGTGGCTTTACCACATATACTGTACTGGTAGCTCTGCTTCATTATTACTACTGGTAACTATGCTGCAATATTAGTGTGAGGGTTGGGTGGGTCGACTTTGTTCCCACATGGTGTGTTGGGTTGGTACGGGTGGTGTGCTGGCTGGATTGGGGTGGGGTGGGCTTGCATACTTGCACCATACTGATATTGTATCGGGCTTAGGCCCACACTGTTACTGTATTGGGCTAAGGCCCACACTGCACTGTTACTGAACAGGGCTCAAGCCCAGACTGTTACTGCATGTATTACTGATTGAGTGATAGGGGATTACACACTGAGTTCTCGTAACTCACCCTTTTCTTTTAATTGTACAGGTAATCCCCAAACCTAGTGGATTTGGAGCTGCGAGGGACTCGGAGGGGGCCACATGATCGAGGATGTTTAATTAAACGTAATCTTTTAAATATTTTATATCGGGTTGGTACTTTTGTAATAATGCCTCTGGTAATTTTAAATTTCAGTTAATTGGGTTTTTAATTTCTTATTTTGAACTGCCAAATGGATACAAACAAGTTTTCACAACTAATAACTGTTTTATAAGGCAAATACATATTTTCAACTTCAAGATAATTGAAAATAGAGTAGCTTCCGTGAATTTAAACCAACAGTAACAAACATAGTAATCGTTTTACTAAGTGTTGGTTTTTATAACTTACCAATTGTTTTCCCAAGAAATAAGAACTAAATGGATTTTTACCGAATGATTTCTTCCATCAACCATGATTTCGAAAAACACTTCGATGTGACACGCCATATTCGGCCGTAATGTCTAGGCCTGGTTTGGGGTGTTACACGATTTAAAAACAAAAGGTAGTAACCAGATTCGAATCCTACACCTAATTTGACGACGAAGAGAATGGTGGAGGAGCGACAATCCCGAAACCACAGTTAAAAACGTTTGAGCAATAAGAAGAAAAACAAAAGAAAGAAAAACAAAGAGGAGAAGGGAGAAGAAACGTCAAAATAGAAAATAAAATAATAATAATAATAATAATAATAATAATAATAATAATAATAATAATTTTTATCATAAAAAAATATCAAATAATTATTATAATAAAATAATATCTAAATGAAAAAAATGTGCACAAAATTTCTCCCTAGCTCACGTAGGGATTCAAACACAAGACCTCAAGCATAATAACACTCCACTTATCCACCGGACCAGCAGGCCCATTCTTGTCACTAAATTGCACAACTCACTACATATTTGCGGCTCCTCGCTGCCCCTATTCCCAAGACACCATACCTCTAGGCCGAAAATTCAGGGCGTTACAGCAAAAGTGAGAAAAGTTTTGTTGCCTAAGAGTAAATACTCAAAACTTGAGGGGTTAAAGTGTAAATATAAAAAATTTTAAGGATAATAGTGCAAATATTTTAAGGGTGGAATGATCTATAAACTAAGAAAAATGGATGAATTAAAACCAAATTTAATAGGTGAAGAATTATAAGGGACTAAATTACAATTTTACCAAATTAAGTGATGACTCAAGGATGGAACTTTAAAAGATTATAAAGGGCAAAATGGTCAATTAGAAAGAGAGAAAAATCTAGAAGGTAATGATGATGGTGGTGATATTTTAGATTAATTAAATAAATAAATATTAGTTTATAAATATTTTGATTTGATTTTTAAATGATATTTTATTATTTTATTATTATTTTATTTAGTATATATATAATGAAAGAAAGATGAAGAATGATCATCTTCTTCCCATGCATCCAACGTATGAAGAGAAAGGAAAGAAAGAAAGTTTTGCTTTCTTTACAATTTGGTCCTTTTACCAAAAATTCACCATTTTCATTTAGAAATCAAAAGAATTTCCATAGCTACCAAGAGAGAAAAATATTAAGGAGACTTTGGGGAGTTAGAATATCAAGTTAGATTCAAGAAATAGAAGCTCGAGGAGAGAGAAAATCAAGTTAAAGGTTGAAATCAATAGGACAAGGTAAGAACATTAAGATTTCAATATATTTTTAAGTTTGATATTATTGAAAAAGCATGAAAATGATGTTAATGTAGAGTTTTCTTATATAAGGTTCTATGTTCTTGATATTCTAGTGAAGGGAAATAAGAGAAAGTGATGGGAAATATTATAGAGAATAAGAATAAACGTGTTATAAACTTGGTAATCAACATTTTGCACTAAAACAGTTTTGGACAGCAACAGTAGTCTAATTTTGAAAAATCACCAAAAATTGTAGAAATTAAATTATAGGTTGAATAAAATATGAAATTAAATTTTATTGAGTCTAGTTTTTCATAGAAGAACGGTGTAAGTAATGAAATTGTAAATTATGAGATATAATAAATTTTGTGAGACAAGGTTAGAATGATTTCGGGTTCCCCTGTTCTGACTTTGGAAAATCATCAAAAAATTGTAAAAAAATAATTAGGGATTTAAATTTATATGTTTAAATTATTAATTAGTCTATTTTCAATAGAAACAAACAGGAACATCATCCAAATTACATACTAAGAGATAATTAATTTTTAGTAAATAAATGTTGAAGCTGTCAAACAACAGAACAAACATAAATTTGAAGGCTTTACTGTATTTATTGGCTAAATTATAAATTCTGAATTTTTTATGGTAGAAATATATTTGAGTCCAGTTTCAAAAACATATGTATCTTAATTTGGAATTCTGTAGCTCAAGATATAAATAGTTTAGTGACTATGACTCAAGTGGACAGCTTTGAATGAACATTTTAGTAAATAGTGGAATTATAGATAATGTTACTTATAAGCATGTTATATGCATTAAGGATGTGGAATGGAGAGGAGGAGGAAAATATATTAATATGCAGCTAGCATGGGTTTATATTAAAAATGACTAATTTGTATGTTTTAGGCTCAGGTACTAAATTGAATAAAAGTAAAACTTTAGGGGGTAAATTTATAAAAATGTCAAAAATGACCAAATTGAGGGAAATGAATTGTTTATTGTCTAACTTAATAAATTGAATGAAATTATTAAATTTATATCAAGATCGGGTGAAAAATAGCAGAAAATGGAAAATTACCAAAATGCCTCTGAATCTTGGTATTTCTGCAATTTAGCCAGGTAAGTTCATGTAACTTAATTGAGCATGTAAATATAATAAATTGAATGTTGTATTGGATTGAATGTTGAATTTTAGTACGTGAATCTAGTATGAATGATATGAATGTAAGAAATGAACACACGCTTGGAAACATTTGAAAAGGTTAAATTCCGTGTGAATACTGCATTTCGATGGATAAAGGTGATTTCCCAAATGGAATGAGGTCCTGCATTTGTCGCAAAATGGATTTAGCTCGGATGAGTAATCCTATTGACCTCATTATTGAAAGGATTTAGCCCGGAAGGGTAATCCTGATACAAGCCTCTCGAGCATATGCTGCAATTAGGATTTAACTTGGACTGGTAATCCTAATTGAGCCCTTTGAGCATATGTTAAAGTCTTGATTTAGCCTGGACTGGTAATCTAGATTAAGCTCTTCAGAGTATTTGTCACAAAAAGGATTTAGCCTTGACTAGTAATCCTGACAAAGCTCTTAGAGCATATCTTACAGACAGGATTTAGCTTGGACTGGTAATCCTGCTGTATAATATGTGGCTCGAGAGTATGCATTATAGACAAGATTTAGCCTGGACTGGTAATCTTGTTGTGTAATATATGGCTCGGGAGTGTTTTCTCAAAATAAGTGCCCTAATGGGTACTCTTGAATATGAATTGACGAGTTATTGATTTGTACACTTTGTGTGTACTACTGGAGTATCCATCGAAATTTCAATAATTCAACGGATATAAACTCTCGAAATGAGAAATATGAGTTTAATTGAATTTATATCTTGAATATTCTTGAAATACATGAAAATGATGATAATGATATATAGAAGTATGAAATAATGCTATATGAACATGGAATTTGTTTGATGAATATGTTCGTCTATGATTATAGATTTGTACACCTTGAATGTACCACCCGTGTAATGATCGATACTTTAATTGATTTAATGGGTAAAATTCTGATATGAAACAATAAGAATATGAAATGAATTATTATTGTATATGTCTGAAATTTATATAATGATTTGTACATGTTATATGGACACATGGTGTGGAAAGTATATGTACATGGAATTTGATTAATGTTATGTTTGATACTAACTATTATCGGAATAAACATACGTGAAATACATGGAAATTATGGTACATGAAATATTGATATAATGAAATGAATGATATATGTTATTAAAGGATTAGTAAGAGAATGATATGTATCATGACATGTACATATATGATTATCTTTGATATGTTGATACAAGGAAATTATGTAAGTTGAGACGAGTATTAAACTTAAGTGTGACATGTGAAGAAAATAAGTATATCAATGTTGAATTTATATGAAATATGTGCAAAGTTGTTTGATGGTTAGAAAAGTGTCAAGCTATTGGTTGAATGGTAAAATGTTTATTTATATGATGCATTGATTTGGTAAGTATTTATGTGAAAATATGCTAATGCTCATGAAAGAGTGATAAGGTTAAATTATGTAATTTCTTATGAAATGACTTATCATGTGATCAATTTGAAAAAGGCTTTGGCTAAATGCACTAGCTTGTGGCCATGGTTGAATGATATGTTTATGACTTGAGTGTCATGCATATGAAATAAGTGTAGAAAGTAAAGAAATGCAAATAAAAATAAAGAAACTTGGAAGAGTTAAAGTTGTATAAAAACCTACTAAGTTTGAGATAATGCACCTTGTGGGTTGATATAGCTTTGTAACACCCCAAACCCGGCCCAAACACTACAACCGGATTTGGTATGTCACTAAGAAAAATTTTGGAAAACATGTCGTATTTTCAGAAAAGCCCAAATATATTTTATATAGAATATGCCTTTGTAAAATAAAACCCAAACTTAATTACATGCCTTGGTTTAATTAAAATAAAAATTTAAATACTAAAAGTAATAAAAGCCCATAATAAAACAAAATATAAACTAGTGGCCCATGGCCTTATTACAACGAGATTTTAAAATCCATTAATTAAAAATATAAAATAATAACTTGAGTCTTTTTGCTAAATCCACATATTCTGCTGCATGGCCACCTTGCGTTCCTCTCCAACCCGGTCCGAAGCACTAGGTATCACCTGAAATGTGAATTAAAAGGGTGAGTCGCGAGACTCAGTGTGCAACCCTCATGCACCACTAGTTTTTTGGGCCTTAAGCCCATTAAACAAAATAAACAGTTTAATACTCATAACAAACATTAACAACAAATAATATGCAAGGCCCAACCCGTTTGCCTAGGTTTCCATCCGTTACACGCCCCCGTACCAACCGTTCACACCATTGGGGATTTCTACAATCGCCCCACACCGCTACACACCATGATGGCAGTCTTGCTGCTCATCCACGTATGATGGCCGAAGCCCTTATAACATATAATGGCCGAAGCCCGTATAACAGTTCACGGCATTAGCCGCTACATAAGATCACGGTAAAAACCGCTACACATATAACATATAACTTCCTCCTTTCATCAACCCAACCCATGCAATCACATACAAGCATTTTACTTATAACATTTAAACAAATTATTTACTAACCTGGGATCCGCTTTTACCCTACTCGGGCTTTCATCAGTGAACCGAGATGTTGGCAATTATCAAAACATATACAAATCTTATGATCATGCATTTTATGATTAGATCTAGATGGTGGGGAAGTATTACACACCTGTTATCGCGAAAATCTATTATCCTTAACGTAGAGCCTTATTTGTCGAATCCCGAAAATCCCTAAGAAACGTCACCTCCCTACCTTCGGGTTTTCCACTAAATCGGCTTTAATGGAACAGATTCGGCTTCTAGGGATAAAGAGTATAATCGACAGGGCCTTGGAAATAATGATTTGGATTAGGAGCTTGATAAAAATAAAGGAATCACAGAAAAAGGAGAAATCCCGAAACTCACCGGATTAAAGAGGAGTATACGGCTTACGGTGCACCTTCGGGAAACAGAGATCTCACTTGTAGTTTCGACTTTGAGAAGAGAAGAGGGGAAAGTAAACTGTGTTTGGAGAATTGCGGCAAAGAAAAGGTTTTGAGAGAAAAGAAGAAGAGAAATTCAGCTAGGTGAGGAAGAAGAGAGAAAAATTGAAAGAAAGGATGATCACTTGGCTTATATAGATTTCGGCAATACACTCCCCCTCCCAGAGTTGGATTTTCGGCCAACTCTGCTGTCATCTGATAGCTTTTATCTTTCTCGTTATCTTAATCCCTTATCTCCTCAAAAATAGCCCTTATCTTTCTCTTCCTTTATCTTCCTATTTATCAAGAAAATAAAAGAATTAAAATCCCTATTTTGTAGCTAGTGTGCCGTCCACTCCTAGGGCTCCTAAGTGCCGAATTTTTGACCCAAAACTTGGGCTCTCAGTAGCCCTCACTTGGCCCAAACTCCTCCCCCCTTATGACGCCACCTTATGCCCACTTAAAGCTCCTCAAATCTTTGGGCCACAAGCCCAGCTTGTCACTTAATTAACTATCTTCTTAAATTATGAGCTAACACCATTTATTAGCCACCTAACCCAAATTTTTAAAGCCAAAAATATCACTTAAATTACCCAGAACATTAATTTAAACCCTAATCCAAATATTTAATCAGGGCCTCAATTCAACCTCAAATTCTTAAATTACAAATTAATCAAGTACCACATATAAATGCACAGGCCTATATTTAGGATATTACAGTTCTAACCCCTTAAACTAAATTTCATCCTCGAAATTTACCTGATCAAAAGAGATGGGGATACTGCTGTCGTATAACATCCTCTGGCTCCCACGTTGCTTCTTCAGCGCTGTGATTTCGCCATAAAACTTTAATCAATGGAACGGACTTCCTTCTTAACACTTTCACGTCTCGATCCAAGATTTGCACTGGTTCTTCCTCAAAAGACAAATCCGGCCTTACTTCAATTTCTTCCACTAGCACTATGTGCGATGGATCAGATTGATAACGTCTCAGCATCGAAACATGGAACACGTCATGTATCTGCTCCAACTCTGAAGGCAACTCCAAACGATAAGCCACTGGCCCCACACGTTCTAACACCCTATAAGGCCCAATAAACCGAGGACTTAGCTTACCGTTTCGTCCAAACCTCATTACTTTCTTCCACGGCGATACCTTCAAGAAGACTTGGTCTCCTACTGTGAATTCCACCTCCTTCTGCTTTAGATCCGCATAAGATTTCTGCCGATCAGACACTTCCTTCAATCGAGCCTGTATTAACTTAACTTTTTCCTCCGCTTTCGAAACTAGTTCCGGACCCAATATCTGACGTTCACCCAACACCGTTCAACAAGTTGGAGTACGACATCTCCTTCCATATAATGCTTCATACGGCGCCATTTGAATACTAGCATGGTAGCTATTATTGTACGCGAATTCTGCCAAGGGTAAATACTCCTCCCAACTACCCCTAAAATCGATGATGCAACCCCTTAGCATATCTTCCAAGATCTGGATTACCCTCTCAGACTGACCATCGGACTGTGGGTGAAAAGCGGTACTGAAGTCTAGCCTTGTTCCCATTGCTTGATGAAGAGCCTTCCAAAATCGTGAAGTGAACCTAGGGTCCCTATCCGATATGATCGACACCGGTACACCATGTAATCTTATGACTTCAGCCACGTACAACTTAGCCAACTTTTGCAAAGAGTAGTCGACCCGAATCGGTATGAAGTGAGCAGACTTCGTCAGCCGATCCACAATTACCCAAATTGAATCTTTCTTGGTGGGTGTAAGGGGTAACCCACTAACAAAATCCATTGTGATTCTCTCCCATTTCCATTGGGGAATCTTTATCGGCTGCAACAATCCCGAAGGCAACTGGTGTTCAGCTTTGACTTGCTGACACGTTAAACACTTCCCCACATACTCCATAACTTCTTGCTTCAAACCCGACCACCAGAACTGGTCTCGCAAATCCTGATACATCTTAACTCCTCCAGGATGCATAGCATAGGGGCTACTATGCGATTCTCGAAGAATCATCTGCCTTAGCTCCTCATCTTTTGGCATACAAACCTTCCCACGGAAACAAAAAACTCCATCATTGTTCAGACTATAGTCTTCTACTTCACCCTCCTGCACTTGTCGAATTCGAGTACTTAAGACATCATCCAAAAGTTGTTTCTCCTTGATTAGACTTGTCCACATAGGTCTTACTTGTAGCTCAGCCGCCAATCTACCATCCTCATACAAACTAAGATAAGCGAACATTGCCCTTAGGTCTGCTATCACCTTCCTACTCAATGCATCTGCCACCACATTGGCCTTATCGAGATGGTATTCAATCGAGCAATCATAGTCCTTCAAGAGCTCGATCCACCTACATTGCCGTAAATTTAACTCCTTCTGAGTAAGGAGATACTTCAAACTTTTATGGTCGGTATAAATTACCGACTTTTTCCCGTACAGGTAGTGCCTCCAAATCTTAAGAGCAAACACTACCGCCGCCAATTCCAAATCATGCGTAGGGTAGTTCAACTCATGCAATCTCAACTGTCGAGATGCGTATGCCACAACTTTCCCATCTTGCATCAGCACACATCCTAACCCTGTGTGTGACGCATCACAATAGACGGTAAATTCTTTTCCCGCCTCTGGCTGAATTAACACCTGTGGTTCTGTCAGAATTCTCTTCAGCCTCTCAAAGCTCTCTTATTGTTTGTCAGTCCACACAAAAGATACTCCTTTCCACAACAACTTAGTTAATGGTGCCGCTATTGAAGAGAACCCCTCAACGAACCTTCGATAATATCCTGCTAATCCTAAGAAACTTCAAATTTCTGCCACAGACTTCGACGATTTCCAATTTAACACAGCTTCGATTTTTCGAGGGTCTACCCTAATCCCCTCTGCGGAAATCACATGCCCTAGAAAAGTCACCTCCTTCAGCCAGAACTCACACTTACTGAACTTTGCGTACAACTGCTTTTCCCTCAGAATTTGCAACACCACTCGAAGTTGTGCATCATGCTCCTCCTCAGTCTTGGAATAAACCAATATATCGTCGATAAATACTACGGCGAACCAATCAAGGTATGGCTGAAACACCCGGTTCATCATATCCATATATGCTGCTGGCGCGTTCGTCAAACCGAATGGCATTACCAAAAACTCATAATGACCGTACCGAGTTCGAAACGTCGTCTTATGAATATCTCCTTCTTTAACCCTTAATTGATGATATCCCGACCTTAAATCAATCTTAGAAAAGACCGAAGCTCCTTTGAGCTGGTCGAACAAATTGTCGATTCTCGGTAATGGGCACTTATTCTTAATCGTCAACTTATTCAGTTGACGATAGTCCACGCACATACGTATGGATCCGTCCTTCTTCTTCACGAATAGGATCGGCGCTCCCCATGAAGACACACTCGGTCGGATGAATCCTCGATCCAATAGCTCCTGAATCTGAGCTTTGAGCTCCACCAACTTCTTCGGCGCCATTCGATAAGGGGCAATAGATACCGGAGCCGTACCCGGGAGTAGTTTTATTCCAAACTCCACCTCGCGATCCGGGGGTAATCCTGGCAACTCCTCCGGAAAGACATCTGCGAAATCCTTGACTGTTCGAACCTCATCAATAGTCACCTCTTTAGCATCCAAAGCATTAATAACAGCTAAAAAGGCGTTACATCCCTTCCGAATCATCTTAACAGCTTTCAAGGCCGACACTACGTTGGACAAATAGTTCCTTCTTTCTCCTAACACAACCACCTCCCCGCCTTCCGGGGTACTTAACACCATGCGCTTAGACCCGCAATCCAACTTAGCACGATGCTTTGACAACCAATCCATTCCTAGGATAAGATCGAACTCTCCGAATGGCAATTCCATTAAGTCTGCCGGAAACACTACCCCTTAAGTCTCTAAAGGTACATCCTTAAACAGCTTGTCTACTACCCTAGATTGTCCTAGGGGACTAACTACAGTCATCTTCCTAGTAGTTGTTTCAGGATCTATACTTAAGGTCTCAGATATCGAACATGCAACATAGGAGTGGGTTGACCCAATGTCAATCAAAGCAAGAAAAGGGCTGTCAGCTATAAGAAACGTACCGGTTATGACATCCGGTGCGTCACCATCCTCCTGTCGACGAACTGCATAAACTAGACCCGGCTGCCTTGCATCTACATTATCGGCACCTCTACCAAGTGCTCCACGACCACGACCAGCCCCATTTCCTCCTCTACCTGCACCGCGACCCCTTGGTCCAGGCTGATCATCACTTGATCAGCACCTCGACCCGCTGGCTACCCCCGATCCATCTGAGGACAGTCCTTAATCAGATGTTCTGTGGACCCACATTTAAAGTATCCACCTGTTTTTATTCTACACTCTCCATAATGCGTCCTCCCACATGTAGAACATGCTTGATTTTAACTTGTCGGAGCACGAACTGGCCCATCAGCCCTAGGCCTCTTCTGAAAATTCCCTGATGCTCTTGATGGCCTAAAACTCCTCTTATTCTTACCCCGATCCTTATCCCTTTCTTGTCTCTCAACCCGTTTCACTTCCTCAGCTATTTTAACCTTATCTACCAGAATAGCAAAAACCCTTTCTCGTTGCGGTGCTATCAGAACCTTTAACTCATTTTTCAGCCCATCCTCGATCTGAACACAACGTTCATACTCCGTTGCTACCATCCCTCGAGCGTAACGGCTCAAGCGCAGAAACTCGGCCTCATATTCGGCCACATACTTACTTCCCTATACCAAGTTCAGGAATACCTTCCTTTGGGCATCTATATAGCTAGCCCCAACATACTTTTCCTGAAATGACTCCCTAAAGAAGTCCCAGTCAATCCGATCTGCAGCAGCACCTTCTTTCACCGTGAGCCACCACTGGTAGGCCTCATCTCGAAGGAGAGACACGACCCCTTTCAACTTTTCCTCTACCGTGAAGTCTAAGTCATCCACTATGCGCTCAGTCACTTCCATCCAGTACTCAGCTGTGTTAGGGGCTACCCCAGAAACTCCCCTAAACACTTCTGCCCTATTGGCCTTAAGCCGCTCTGACACAGATTTCCGGGCTCCTGTGGCCATGCCTACTCCAGCAACTCTCTTCAGGACTCGCAACATCGCCTGGGATACAGCATCATCTCCGGTCGCCTGATCCCGTAACTCTCCCTCCACAGCTGGAGGATCCGACAGTTCGTTACCTGACCCATGGCCAGACCCTACTGGCTCAAACAAGGTCATCCTACCCCTACCGCGTCCACGTGGCGGACGTCCTCGACCCCTTGTACTCATTCTTCCGATTTGCGTTTTTCTGATTAAGAATTTTATGAATCATTATTTCTTTCCACTGATTTATCGCGAACAGTCTTATGATGAATAGTTTTAAGAAGTAGTTCTTTCGAATCCATACACAATACAGTTTCAAATTCATTCATTCAATCATCAATATTTATGAACTCGCGTTCATTACAGAGAAGTAGTGATGTTGTTGCTGTCGTTGTTGTTTTCACTACCCAGGGGTATTTTCGTAATTTTATCCTACATGGGTATTTTCAAAATTTTATCCTACAGGGGTATTTTTGTAATTTTTCAAAGTAAGGTCCTTGGTGATTTTGTGAAGTAAGGGTATTTTGGTAATTTTTTAATTTCAGGGGTATTTCGGTAATTTTGCACTCCAGGGGTATTTTCAGAAATTTTGAAATTCGAGGGTATTTCGATAATTTTGAAATCCAGGGGTATTTTGGTAATTTTACAAACTAGGGGTATTTTGGTCATTTTGCAAAACAAGGATAAATTTTTTTTCAAGCTTTGATGTTGTTTGTTTTTTTTTTCAAACAGGGGTACTTTTGGAAAAAATCTAGTTTCATGGTCCGGGTTATTCTTGTAAACGTGGGATTTTCGGTAAATTTTCAAAACATCAGTATTTTATAAAATCATGGTTAGTTGGAAGTTTTCACAAATCAAATGCATTTCGAAATTTTTCTACAAAACCTTGGGATTTTTTTTTTCAAAAATAGGGTGGTTGGTCCCTTTCGGGTTTTAATCATAGGGTTTAGCCCATCAACCAGTCCTCGTAACTAGGGTGAATAGTCACTACGCACTAGGTAGGATTCTAGTGAAGAGGAGGTGAGTCGCTAGGACTGCTTAAGTACCAAGCTCTCCCTGAATCCACTCCTAGACATGCGTATGCCCATTGCCACACCCTAACTTGGCTAAGGTGAACAGTCACTACGCACCAGGTAGGATTCCAGCGAAGAGGAGGTGAGTCACTAGGACTGCTTAAATACCAGGCTCTTCCGGATCCTTCCTAGACATGCGTATGACGGTTACCACACCCTAGCCTTGCGGCTCGTTAACGGGTTTGTTCAGTGAAATTAAGTTTTATGAAATTTCAAGAAGTAGTTCTTATTCTAACTTGATGTTAATTAAAAGGGTGACTAGCAAGACTCAGTGTTAACGGCTTGCGTTCCACATATTCTTTTTGCTAAATCCACATATTCTGCTGTATGGCCACCTTGCGTTCCTCTCCAGCCCGGTCCGAAGCACTAGGTATCACCTGAAATGTTAATTAAAAGGGTGACTCGCGAGACTCAGTGTGCAACACTCATGCACCACTAGATTTTTGGGCCTTAAGCCTATTAAACAAAATAAACAGTTTAATACTCATAACAAACATTAATAACAAATAATATGCAAGGCCCAACCCGTTTGCCTAGGTTTCCATCCGCTACACGCCCCCGTACCAACCGTTCACACCATTGGGGATTTCTACAATCGCCCCACACCGCTACACACCATGATGGCAGTCTTGCTGCTCATCCACGTATGATGGCTGAAGCCCTTATAACATATAATGGCCGAAGCCCGTATAATATTTAATGGCCGAAGCCCGTATAACAGTTCACGACATTAGCCGCTACATCAGATCATGGTAAAAACTGCTACACATATAACATATAACTTCCTCCTTTCATCAACCCAACCCATGCAATCACATACAAGCATTTTACTTATAACATTTAAACAGATTATTTACTAACCTGGGATCCGCTTTTACCCTCCTCGGGCTTTCATCAATAAACCGAGATGTTGGCAATTATCAAAACATATACAAATCTTATGATCATGCATTTTATGATTAGATCTAGATGGTGGGGAAGTATTACACACCTGTTATCGCGAAAATCTATTATCCTTAACGTAGAGCCTTATTTGTCGAATCCCGAAAATCCCTAAGAAACGTCACCTCCCTACCTTTGGCTTTTCTACCAAATCGGCTTTAATGGAACAGATTCGGCTTCTAGGGATAAAGAGTATAATCGACAGGGCCTTGGAAATAATGATTTGGATTAGGAGCTTGATAAAAATAAAGGAATCACAGAAAAAGGTGAAATCCCAAAACTCACCAGATTAAAGAGGAGTATACGGCTTACGGTGCACCTTCGGGAAACAGAGATCTCACTTGTAGATTCGACTTTGAGAAGAGAAGAGGGGAAAGTAAACTGTGTTTGGAGAATTGCGGCAAAGAAAAGGTTTTGAGAGAAAAGAAGAAGAGAAATTCGGCTAGGTGAGGAAGAAGAGAGAAAAATTGAAAGAAAGGATGATCACTTGGCTTATATAGATTTCAACAATACACTCCCCCTCCCAGAGTTGGATTTTCGGCCAAATCTGCTGTCATCTGATAGCTTTTATCTTTCTTGTTATCTTAATCCCTTATCTCCTCAAAAATAGCCCTTATCTTTCTCTTCCTTTATCTTCCTATTTATCAAGAAAATAAAAGAATTAAAACCCCTATTTTGTAGCTAGTGTGCCGTCCACTCCTAGGGCTCCTAAGTGCCGAATTTTTGACCCAAAACTTGGGCTCTCAGTAGCCCTCACTTGGCCCAAACTCCTCCCCCTTATGACGCCACCTTATGCCCACTTAAAGCTCCTCAAATCTTTGGGCCACAAGCCCAGCTTGTCACTTAATTAACTATCTTCTTAAATTATGAGCTAACACCATTTATTAGCCACCTAACCCAAAATTTTAAAGCCCAAAATATCACTTAAATTACCCAGAACATTAATTTAAACCCTAACCCAAATACTTAATCAGGGCCTCAATTCAACCTCAAATTCTTAAATTACAAATTAATCAAGTACCACATATAAATGCACAGGCCTATATTTAGGATATTACAATAATGGAATCAATAATGGATTATTCTTAAAATGTATAAATTCATATATGAAAAGAAGTATTATGATCAAAGATTATACGAGCTTACTAAGCATTCATTGCTTACGTAATTGTTTTCATTTACCTTACAGATTAGCGGAAGCTCGAATGGGTTGGAAGTTTGTCAGAGTTATATCACACAATCCATCGGTTCTATTGGTAATTTTGGATAATCTGATTCTGGTTATAATGGCATGTATAGGTTATTTTGATAAAATATTCGCCTATATGTGTTTTGGTATTTTGGTATATGCACATTTTGCTTTATAATGTTGATGTTCTAAAATGTTTGGTTAGTTTCATGACAAGTTGGGCAAGAAATGTAATGCCCTGACTTTTGGGCCTAAAAGAAATGGGCTTTGCGTAGACGAGTTTGGGATTTAATTCTGAATTTGGGATTTTGTTATGTTTTATATCTGCTAGACGTAGATGAGTTTTCAACCCAATTACTGCTTTTAAAAACATACGTTTTAAACTTCTTTACCTTAAATTAGCTTCCGCAACTGAAAGAGATTTTCAACGAAGTTAATAACATTTTTAAAAAGTGATTAACTTTTCAATGAACCACATTTTGAAATTGAACGAACACAAACTGAGACTTTAGTTTTTAAACATTAAGGAGGGTTTTCAATGAAAACATGGTTTTCGAAAAACGCTTCAATGTGACATGCCAGATTCGGGCCTAACTTTTGGGCCGAATTTGGGGTGTTACATTTAGTGGTATCAAAGCCTAGTTGCAAAACTCGGCTATGGAATGGGTTTTCAAAATTTTTTACTACAACAGGTTGGTTTCAAATAGATGAAGTGTTTTGAGCTATTTTTCTAGAAAGTGTGGCACACTGAGCCCCCGGCGCTGAATCCGTAAGTTTCTGAAACTGTTGTTTGTTTTCATTGAAAAGCAGTAGATAAAGATACTATGATATTAGACTGTATTGCTACACTTAAATTTAGAGTTTGTATTTATTTTGTGTGTGTTCTGGAAATGGTGTGCGTGTGATATCTATCCGCTCTGATGGATAGATGGTTTGGTGCGTGCTTGTATTATTAGGATTAGAGTGCGCAGCGGTAGCATAATGGGGTAGTTGTTACACGACTACACTATTAGCTGGAAATTTCGAGGACGAAATTTCTGTAAGGGGGTAGAGTTGTAACGCCCCGACTTTTGGGCCTAGAAGAAATGGGCTTCACGTATCAGAGGAATTGGAATTTAGTTGTGCAAGTGAATAACACAAAAGTATGTTTGCTTTGGTGATTAAGGGTCCTGAGAAGTATTGGAGAAGCCTTGGGTTCAAACCTGGGCTTTAGAAAAATTGTGTTTTAAGTGATCAAAACCCCTATCTTTGGTTAGTAGGGTTATAAATAAAATGTTGTGGAAGGTGACAAAAGAGGAGTTGGTGGTGTGGTGGAAGGTGGCGTCACAAGTGTGGCAAGGAGGTCAGAGGTTCGAGACTTGGAGTAAGCTATGGATTATTTATTTTGCAGCTGTGCCGCCCAGTGGTTGTGTTGGAATTGAATTCTACTCAAGTGGTTGTAGAATTGGTCTTGGGGGAGAGATTTATGGGATACGGACTTGGAAGAGTTTGAAAGGAGTTTGATTAGGTGGTTGAGTAGAATAAGGTGGAGAGATTTTAGGAGAGGGTTAAGGGGGAGGAAAAATGGGAGTTTGTTATAGAGTGAAGTTTTGCCGAATTTGGGTGTTATGCTTAGGGAAATTTGGCCAAGAGGGCTTTTCTCCCATTTGGTTTAGTTTTTGGTCACTTTTTGAGTTGAGAAAAATCTCCTTTCTGTGTTGAGTTGTTTTGAGCTCTAAAGTGTCGTACTAGTTCACTTTCTGTTTGCGTTTATGTTACTGGGGTTGTCAAATTGACTATTTGGGAAAAATTGGTGGGCATTGCCAAATGTTCTTCTTCTTTTACCTTTTCTGCCTTTACACCTCGATTGGCCGAATACTTATGTTTTCTTCTTCCCTGCAGTGTCATTCTTTTTTTTCAGTTTCTAGCCTAGCTGATTGCTCATTCTCTATTTCTTATTCCCTCTATTATTTCTTCTACTTGGTAGACCGAAGGTACTCAACCTTCTTCTCTCCCTATCCTTGGCTGAATATTTCTATGCTCCACTGTTGCTATTGTTAATCGGTTCTGCAAGTGTTCCTGACTGAAGGGTAGGTGTTTATACTTTCTCCTTTACACTCAAATTTGATCTCTTTTAGTACTTCTCTGGAAGCCGAATGCTTCTATTCTTTTGGACTCTAATTGCGCTCTTGGTTCTCTTGCGCGATATGATGCTCGTTGGGGGCTAGTCAAATCAAAGGAGCGAAGAAGTTTTAGAGTGCTAAGCCCGTCGAGGTTTTTCTCTCATCATTCGATTAAGGTAATTTTTTATCTTACTCTTTAGTTATAGACCTATTAGGCCCTATGGTTTTGCAAAGTAAAATTTAGGTTATAGGCTGCATCTATGATCAGTACTACGTAACAGAGATCTATCGTAGTGCAGTTTGTCGGCAAGGCATGTGATCTATCATAGTTAGCGATCTTAGAGGGCTAGAGGCACTCACTCAATCAAGGTAAGGGTGGTGAATGTTTTGGGGCTAAGTATTAAGAATGTGGTATGTTTATGTGATTATTAAGGTTGGTTGTATCCCTATCAACATGTGATTAATCGTGTGTTGGGAATCGAAGTGGGTCTGGGTGCTCAAGGATTATTCACTTTCTTCCCAACAAAGGTGTGTAACATTACCCTGTATTCGATAGTCGGGGGGAAACCCGATAGAGTGTGCGTATTTGTATGCGATATTCGATGACCGAAGTATGTGTTGTTTACATTGCTATGACTGTAGATCGGCAAAATGCCGAAAAGCTAGAAATATGGTGTATGATGCCACACACGATCATGCGTACACGAACATGAGCGTTAGTCTGTAGAGGCCACCATGAGCGCTCTCGTGGTCTTGGGCTGTTTTGGGCCTCATTAGGTCGAAATGGGCTATGTGGGCCCAGTGGGCTTATGGGCCCACACGAATAAAATGTATGTGCTGTGGTAAATGTTGTTTGGACTATGACGTTTGCATAACTGTGGTTGTTTCTGGGCTAAATGGGCCACACGATTATGTGGGTCCACTTGGGCCGAGTAATGGGCCTTAGGCCTATTTACACCGTTGGGATTGTTTAGGTTACTTAAGTCGCTGGATGCGACGGTGGACCTTCTGTTGGGTCCCTGAGACCTCGATTTGTAAAATTATCAAAATACCCCTAGTTTGCAAAATTACTGAAATACCCCTGGTTTGCAAAACTACTAAAATACCCCTGGTTTGCAAAATTACTAAATACCTTTGGTTTGTAAAATTATTGAAATACCCCCGGTTGCAAAATTATTGAAATACCCTCGATTTACAAAATTACTAAAATACCCCCAGTTTGTAAAATTACTGAAATACCCCCAGTTTGTAAAATGACTGTAATGCCATTGTAGAGTAAAATGACTATTTTGCCCTTGTGGGTGAATGACTGACTTAGACTTTGAATTTGACTGATTTGACTGTGATCGTATGACTGTGTTTTAACTAACTTGATGCTTTTAATATATGTTTAAATGACTGTTACTAAGCATGGCCATTTTGCATACACGTGTAGTGATTGAGCATGACATACATGACATACTGAATGGGGTTGGGACATTGATACGGAGGAAGTTCTGATAGGGTCGCACGGGTCGCTTGAGACTGTAACACCCCAAACCTGGCCTAGACGTTATGACCGGATCTGGCATGTCACATGGGAGGAATGTCTAAAAACTGTGCGTTCATTAAAAAGTTCGTATTCTTTATATTTTTTGTGAAAAATCGAGTTTAAGTAATTTTGAATAAGAAACGGTTTATTAACATTTTAGGAAAATTCCAAATTAAATATTTAACAATAATAAGCAATAACCAAGTTAAAAGCTAAAATCAAATAAAACCATAGGCCTTATTACATAACAGAATCCCAAATTTAAAATAAAATGAAATAAGTCCAAGTAACCATTTAAAATGAAAGAAACGCAACCTTGAACATGGCCACCTCGAGTCCATCCTGGCTTCATATTCGCGGTCTAACGATTACCTGATAGGAGTCTGGTGTTAAACCGCGCTGCGACCACTCCTGTGCCCAAACGCCCACCAAGGTATCTTAACTCTCCTCCTGGAATGCTCTTTATATAGCTAGCTCTTCACCCTCCTTCTTTGTATCTTTCCGATGTGGGATCCCTCCGTCAGTAGAGTTTAAATTCAACTGAAACTCTTGCCGTCCAATCCGCAAAATAAATACTCCTTTGCTTCTCACGAGATTTGAACCCAGGCTCCTTGTAGCATAATCCACGTCGCTAACCACTTGGCCACAAGCTCCTCTTGTGCCTTAAACCACGCGCAACTAAATATAAAATATGGCCAAATTCTAAGGTCCAAGTAAAAAGAAAACCAAAATGCAAAAGCCAAGACTTGAACCTTGGACCTCCTTCCTTCCTTGTGGTGTCACCCCCATGTCTCTTATGTGGCGTCACTTTGCCACTACACCACACACTACACTTGTGTCATTTTCTCCACTTTTTATTCTTAAGGCCTACCTGCCAACTTCCAGGGTTTTTTTTCCCCTAAAACCAAAATTTTCCCAAAGCTAATGTTCGATCCCAGGACTTCATAGAAGCCCTCTAACCTTCCAAAATCACTTATCTAATAAGTCCAACTTGTACTAAAGCTGATCTCCTGTTCTCCCAAAAATTTTAAACGCTACTACTCCTAAGGCCCATTGGGCCCAATCCTACTAGGCCCAACTTCAGGATGTTACAAATCTACCCTCCTTAAAGAAATTTTGTCCTCGAAATTTCCAACTAACTAACAATCACACCTCCTAACCCACCACACTACGCTCTTGCTGCGCACTCTGATCTTAATAAAGATAATATACTTTCTAACTAAATCTTGGAACCCCTTCACATAACACCGAAGAAAACAAATATTTTTCACACATACATACAATTCCTATATTCAAGCATCACATCCACACATCACAGAATAAATACAATCATTCAACATACACTAGAATATAGTAAAAAGGAAACTTACGGATTTGGTGCCAGAGATTCGGGTGCCATATTCCAGAAAAGAGATATATATTTTTCTAAACCATCCTTTGAAAACATTTTTGAACCCAAACCCACAACCGAGTTTTTGAACCTAGGCTCTGATACCACAATTGTAACACCCCAAACCCGGCCTAGACGTTATGACCGAACTGGCATGTCACATGGGAGGAATGTCTAAAAACTGTGCGTTCATTAAAAAGTTCGTATTCTTTATATTTTTTTGTGAAAAATCGAGTTTAATTAATTTTAAATAAGAAACGGTTTATTAACATTTTAGGAAAATCCTGAATTAAACATTTAACAATAATAAGCAATAACCAAGTTAAAAGCTAAAATCAAATAAAACCATAGGCCTTATTACATAACAGAATCCCAAATTTAAAATAAAATGAAATAAGTCCAAGTAACCATTTAAAATGAAAGAAACACAATCTTGAGCATGGCCACCTCGAGTCCACCCCGGCTTCATATCCGCGGTCTAACGATTACCTGATAGGAGTTTGGTGTTAAATCGCGCTGCGACCACTCCTGTGCCCAAACGCCCACCAAGGTATCTTAACTCTCCTTCTGGAATGCTCTTTATATAGCTAGCCCTTCACCCTCCTTCTTTGTATCTTTCCGATGTGGGATCCCTCCGTCAGTAGAGTTTAAATTCAACTGAAACTCTTGCCGTCCAATCTGCAAAATAAATACTCCTTTGCTTCTCACGAGATTCGAACCCAGGCTCCTTGTAGCATAATCCACATCGCTAACCACTTGGCCACAAGCTCCTCTTGTGTCTTAAACCATGCGCAACTAAATATAAACTATGGCCAAATTCTAAGGTCCAAGTAAAAAGAAAACCAAAATGCAAAAGCTAAGACTTGAACCTTGGACCTCCTTCCTTCCTTGTGGCGTCACCCCCATGTCTCTTATGTGGCGTCACTTTGCCACTACACCACACACTACACTTGTGTCATTTTCTCCATTTTTTATTCTTAAGGCCTACCTGCCAACTTCCAGGGTTTTTTTCCCCTAAAACCAAAATTTCCCCAAAGCTAATGTTCGATCCCGGGACTTCATAGAAGCCCTCTAACCTTCCAAAATCACTTATCTAATAAGTCCAACTTGTACTAAAGCCGATCTCCTGTTCTCCCAAAAATTTTAAACGCTACTACTCCTAAGGCCCATTGCGCCCAATCCTACTAGGCCCAACTTCGGGATGTTACAGAGACGACTGTGGATCCAGTATTGATCTGTTAAGGTCGCACGTGTACCGTGAGATGACTTTGGACCGACGGACGGCTTAAAGCCACGTAACCTGATGATGGCTCTGTGCCGACCTAAATATGGCTCTGTGCCAATCGTATTTACCCATGGCTATGTGCCTAACATATATATTGATGACTCTGTGTTGATCATAATTACCCGTGGCTGTGTGCCGATTATATTACCGTCGCTGATGGCTATGTGCCAAACTTATTACAGTTATCGATAGCTTTGTGCCATCCTGATTATGGCTCTGTGCCATCCTAATTATGGTTTATAACCATTCTGTTTATGGCTTCTAGACATAATTGTAATTACTATAGCCTAATTGTATATGTCCGATTAGTCCCTCTGATAGCTCAATAAAAACTTGACCGGACTGCATTTGAATTTGAAGAAAATTCTACGACTTTGGAAATAATATAATTGTGTCGATTTGTTTGATGTGGAATTAAATTGTGCAATTGTAAGAATTTTTCAACTAAAGAAATTGATTAAAGAATTTTCTTGAAAAATTAATTTGGAAAATCTAAGTGATTTTTGGGAAAATTATTTTTGATCAAGTAAAATTAAATTAATCAAATTAATTAAAATTAATATGATATTTCTGAAAATTAGTTTTCAAGTCAGACAATTGGCCCAATGGGTAATTGAACTTGAAAATTGGACCTGAGATTGTAAATTGGGTTCGGGAGCCCAAAATCGAGACCGTGACCCAAAAATTAGTCAAATCGGGCTTGGTATGTGAAACCGGGCCGATGGTGCAACCGGTGGCTAGACCAGATCTGTGAACCATTATTTTTCCGGATCAATACGGTAAAATTGAACCAACTCAAGTGCCGACGGTCGCATTTCAATGGCCAGAAATTGGTCGACTGTGGTGGGTCTTTGGTGGTTGAGCAATGGAAAAATTACACTCCTATTGAGACTCTGCTAGAGAATTTGATTTCAGATTAACTATTCCAAAAATTAAATTTAAATTTAATAGATTTAATATTAAATTTAAATTTAATTTAATGTTTATCTTGTAGATAAATATTCTATTCACTTAATAAGATTTAATATTAAATTTAATCTAATATTTATCTTGATAAATATTATATTAATTTAATATTAAAGTGATTAATTTTAATTATAATTGAACTTTCTAAACTCTCCCTATACAAAGAGAGGCTTGGGTCACTATTTCACACACTTGAAAAACAGAAAGTTGTAGAGGTAAAATTCTCTAAAGAGATTATTTCAAAAAAAAAATCTAAAGATATTTTTCCTATTTACAACTTGGCCCAAAAGTTTAGAGAAATTACGAAATTATCCCACTGGTAATTTTTTGAATTTTTTTAATCGAAATGAGCCCACACTCAGGCAAACGTGAGCTTGAGGATAGCAGAGAAAACTATTCGTTCGAAGCATTTATCTTAGTCGAAACGAAAAGGTACAGTTTTGATTAAGTGTTTATTACTTTAGATATTAGAACAAAGTTCTTGTTTTGGATTTTTTTTAAAACTCTGGTTTTTCTCTAAATTTATTTTCTACTGCTTTTTCTAAACCTGATTTTCCAACATGCTTACTGTTATTATTGAACTGAATACATGTTAAGCATGTCTTTTGCTACTGTTGAACTGAATACATGTTAAACAATCCTACTGTTTCTATACTGTATTGTTATTATCATGTCATATTGCATTGCATGGGGTGGGACGATTGAAAGGAGGAAGTATCGATAGTTTAATAATCTGCAACACTGGTGGTTCATCTACAACCTACCGGCAGCTTGTCTACAAACTTTTGAACTGAAAATATTGGTGGTTCATCCACAAACTGGAGTGTTATCGGATGGATGAGTTCTTGGTAACGCTTACTGTGGAGTGTAGCAGAGTATGGGTAGGACTTTTTTCATTTTTTTGTGCTTTGCATTGCATTGACATTCGTAAGCATACTCAAATGAATTGTTGAATTCTGCTTTGCTATATGATTGTAATTGTTCTAAGATCTGTTATTTTGGATGCTCACCCTCTTAATTTCCATCTTTATAGACAACCCATCACGTTAGGGTGAGGACTCGGCATCCAGAATGTCTCAACTCAGATTAATCTTTTTATGTAAAAACTCATTTTTTAGTGGTTTTGAAACCACAAATCCAACGAATAAGTTCATATTATTATTTAATATTTTGAGTCAATTATAATATTATATTGAACTTTGGCTTAATATTTTATTTTTATAAACTGAACAAGTAAATATAAGTGGTACAGTTCAAAGGTCAAATGGTCTTTGAAAATGAGGTATTGGGACCTCATTTTTGTAATTTAAGGACGTAAATATTTTTATTAAATATTTACAGATTCGTATTATAGGTGAATTGAAGTTTCGTCTGATAATTTTGACAATTGGTTGCTTAATTAAGGTAAAAGGATTAAATTGTAAAAAAGGAAAAAGTGAATTGTTATAGATTTAAAACACTAACTTCTGGGTTATTTATTCATTAACTCCTAATTAGTTTAAGGTTAAATTGAAATAAAGTTTGTTTAGTTAGAATTTAAAATAATTGAAGGACCAATTGGGTAATTGGACCCTCCTTAAATGGCCAAATGGTAGGAATGATGTGGAATTCTCTAGATTGGGGTAAATTGTAATTAAATTCTAATTAATTAAGGATTTACTAATTAGTACATTTTTTGGTATTGTCAGAAATGGTAGTTTTGGGGCCACAACTCTGATGTGTCAGTCTGTAAATATTAAATAATTTATATTTATGAGGCCGTTAGTGTCGTGTTAAAATTTTATTATGAAATTATATCGTTTAGATAGTTAATTAACTAAAAAAAGACTAGATCGTAAAAGTTACAAAAGTTGATCAAAATTGGTTAAAAGGTCTAAATTATCAAATGGAGGGGACTTTAATGGTAAATATACCATATGAGTATTAAATGGATGGTATAATTCTTAAAAATTCATAAACTTTCATTTGTTTTTAATGGGTAAATTAGTAAATCATAAATATTAAGTAAATAAAAGCATAAAGTAAGAGAATAAGTCACCGCTTTCAAATTTTTTTCTTGGGGAAGCACCGAACAGCCATGGCTAGGGGTTGTGAGCTTCGACCAAGCTTTTCTTTCAATTTGGTAAGTCGGTTTTAATCGGTTTCTTGTAATTTTTATGTTTTTGAGACCATTGCAATTAGGGCCAACTAAATAGTATATCCTTTTTTTTAAAATGGTTAAAGATTATGGATTATGTCATTGATGAGTTTTGGATATTCTTGATGTTTTATGATAAATTATTAAGTTTGATTGTTAAATAAGACTAGTTTGTAAAGAATTTTTTTAGTAATTTTAATGTTAAAGGACTAAAATGTTAAAGTGATAAAATTACAAGGACTTGATGTGAAATAATAGAAATTATGGGCTATAATGAGACATTATACAAATCAGCTAAACTTGGAATTTCTTGAAAATGGTTAATTTGCAAGTTTTGGGCTTAATGACTAAATTGCATAAAAGTAAAATGTTTGGGGTAATTTTGCAAAAATATCGAAAGCCTCAATTGTATAAAATGAGTTAATTTTACTATTTGAATTAATTAATTGAATGAAATTATTATTCTAGATTAAGAACGTGTTGAAAATCAAGGAAAAGAAAAAGTTGTTGAGTAGTCTCTGTACCTTGATTGTTGTTGCGGATTAGTTCGGTAAGTTTGTTCAGTTTAATTTTAGTACATTTTTTTAAATGTATTATATGAACCTAATTGCATAATGTTAGATTATATTGATGTGTGTAATTGAAAATGAAAATAATGAATTGATACGATGTCGATCAATAATTGAGATACTTTGAACCGTTACTGCAATTCAGTCCTATAAGTTCGTAACTTGGTTAATTCAATTAATTGCTGTTTTGATGAATTATTATCTATTTGTGTATATATGTGAATCAAATTTGTTGGCTTGAAGACATGGATAAAACCATAGTTGAAAGACACTATGGCACTATACCAAAACTGAATAAGACCATAGTTGAAAGAAACTATGGCATCATATCGGAAATATGTGAGACCATAGCTAAAAGACGTTATGGCATCACAATTTTAACGAGTAAGACCATAGCTTAAAGACATTATGGCATCTCAATTTTAACGAATAAGACCGTAGCTGAAAGACATTATGGCGTCATGATTTTAACGAGTAAAACTATAGCTGAAAAACGTTATGGCATCACGATTCTAATGAGTAAGACCCTAGCTGAAAGTCACTATGGCATCATGAATCAGGGGAATAAGACCATGATTGAAAGACAGTATGACATCCTTCAACCATTTGCTGTTCAGGTAATATGTTTCGAGTGAAATATGTATCATAAGATTGAATATGAGATGAATGTGTTGACTAGTATAATTTGTAATGAATATTTATGGCTTGGTGTGATTATATGCTATTTATGTATATAAATATGTTTAACTAATTATGTTTGTAGTGTTTAAGGAATTAAATGGATATACGAGTATTTGTCAAGTAGTCAATGTTATTCTATTTGGTTCATAGGGCTATGTTTTATTGATATCTAAAAATTTATTGAAAAATGAAAAATGATTAGTATTATTGTATTGAGCATTGCTCACTTGTTGTGAGTTGTGATTGACAGGAATTCTAATAATAACCTCGTTGATAGGAACTCTGTTCATTAATATTGTATTTGAATTATTATTATGTTTGATTCGGTAAGCTTCACCGTTCAATCGACGAACTTACTAAGCTTTACGAAAGCTTACTCGTGTTATTTGTCTTATTTCTTGTAGATACGTTTTGTGGATCAGGAGATCGGATCAGCTCAAAGAATCACACTATCTGGGGATCATTTGGTAGCTTTTGAATACATATTGGCTTATATGGCATGCAGTAGGAGAATTTGATTATGTTTTTAAATATTCATAAGTACTTACTGGTGTTTTTTTTAATGTGCATATGATGATGTGGTATAAGTAGCTAGTGAGATGTGCATACCTGATTCTATGGTATAACATTTTGAGATAAAAAATAATTTAATTGAATGTGCTTGTAGCTTGTATACTTAGTTAAGGAAATGAATTATGTAAGTACTTGAAATACGGTGTCATTGATGGCACATTGGTTAGACCTTAGGATAATTGTTTTGGCATGTTTTGGGTGTCATTGAAATGCATTTTGTAGTCTTATAATATTGTGTTGAGTATTGGTTTAGGTACCTAAGCATTTGGATGTGAATTAAGTATGTTTTGGGTCTTTTTTGGGTATACACGGTGTAACAGCCCATTTTCAGTGAAATCGAAATAGTGGTTTCGGAACCATAAAAATGAGTCATAAAGAAAATTTATTATAATATTATTGCATGGTCTGTATTATGATAGGAAAGATGTATGAAAATTTTGATAAGAAAATTTTACCAATTTCATGTTTAATTATGGAAAGGATCAAATTGCATAAAATGAAAAAGTTGAATTCTAGTAGCTATAAGGATTAATTGGCTATGGAATTCAAAACTTGAGGTCCTTATATGACAATTAGACCATTAAATGGAGTTAGTAGATATTTTTTATGAATCATCCATGGAAAATTGGAAAAAGAAAAGGACTAAATTGGAATTTAGAATAAATAAAGATGATAGTAGTTTCATATCATCTTATTTCATCTTCATCCCTAAATTAAAATACATAGAAACCATAGGAAAGAGAAAACATTCAAGCAAGCTTTCTTGGCTTAATTGGGTAAGCATTTTTGTCCCGTTTTTAGTAATTTTTATATTTTCGAGTTCGTAATAGCTTAATATATCTATTTTGGAGATTAATTTGTAAAGATATCAAAGTATAAAATTTTTTTCCATGGATGTAAATGCTGAAATTTTGAAATTTATGGTAGTAAATGAAAGGTTGTTGATAGATAAACAACATTTACAAAGAGAATTTTGATGAAATTATGATTTAAGGACTAAATTGAAAAATGGTAAAACCCATGAAAAAAATTCTAGTTTTTGTGAAATTCATGGGCTGTTATTGTGACATTTAAAATTTAGTTAAGCTTAAAATAAGGATTAAATTGCATGAATTTCAATTTCCGAGCTTAGGGAGGAAATTGGAATTAATTAAAAGTATAGGGGCAAAATGGTACTTTTGCCTAAAATATGAATTTAATTGATTTGAATTGGAATTTCATTAAATTGAGTTAAATTTACTCGTATAGATCCAGATCGACCTAGTACTGAAGTGGATCGAGAAAAACAAAAAGTTTCAAATTAGTAAATTTCCGTATAAAAACAAGTGTTAAGGTAAGTTCGTGTAACTTAATTATGTATATTAATATGTTTGAATCGAATGTTGTATTTGTGTGAATTGCATAAATATTTAATGTATGAAATTAATCACATACCCGAAATTATTCGATAAATGATAAGTCCCGTTTCAATAATGAAATACGATGGATACAGTATTTTCCTGTATTGATTATAATCTTGCATATGTTGCAGACATTATAGCTCAGATGAGCATCCTGTTAAAAGCATTCTCGAGCATTCCTGTTATATGGTTCCTATGAGCATCCTGATCGGTAGTGATCCTGCATGTGTTGCGGACTACCGCAGCTCTTTGTGAGCGTCCTGTTTTATGATCGGTTGTGATCCTGCATATATTGCGGACACAAAACCAGCTCTTTATGAGCGTCTTGTTATAGCTCGCTTGAACTTCCTGTTAAATGGCTATCCGGAGCTTCCTGATAATAACTCTTCAGAGTTACCTGTTAAGCTCAATAAGCTTCCTGATAAATCAAAATCTAGAAATTTAAATTGTTTTTCAAACAGATTTCATTGTTGAACCCAAACCACAGCCGAGTTTTGAAACTGGGCTCTGATACCATTAAATGTAACACCCCAAACCCGGTCTATGCGTTTAGACGAGATTTGGTTTGTCACACCAAACATACATTCGTTTATTCTCGAGTGATTAAAGTAAAATTTGCTACAAAACTTTTTTTCTTGATAATAGAGTTTAATAAAATTTAATTCGAGGATTTGAAATTTGTGACTTAAGAAAATACTTATTTGAAAACTTATCATTTTAAATACAAAAAAGTCAAAATCTTAAGATAGTTTCAAAGAGACTTTGAAAGAATTTAAAATAATTAAAGTGTCCAAAAATTGTTGCAAAACCATTATTTTAAAGAAAACTTAATATATTTAAGATAAAACCATATTAAGTATTTGAAATAAAATTAAATCCATCCACACAAATAAAATCCATAAAAACATAATAAGAGGCCTTATTACATCAAACCCAAAATAGTAATTTAAAATAAAGTTCATAGTTTAAAAAAAAAACCCATGCTTGTAGTATGGCCTCCACCAAGTCATCTCCGGCCCAAGTCCACGTCAATTTCCATTACGTAAAAAGGTTGATAAAATTGGGTGAGTTACAAAGAACTCAGTGTGCAACTCACTTACCACCATTGTTGGGCCATATCGTCAAGATATTATACTGGGCTTGAGCCCAATTACAGAATTCAACAATATATCATAAAATGAAATAAAATAATTTAAAAATGCATGTAAAATGAATTTCCCAAACCAAACCTAATATCCATCCGCTAACACCCCCGTACCAACCAACACACCTGTGGGGATCAAGTCAACCCACCCCGCCAAACACACCGATCATAGGCTTTAAGCCTTTAATAATTTTGTAGTGCACTACCGAACTAGATTGTGACATTGTCACCGAACTAGAGGCATTTAGCCGAATTTGTGGCAGAGCCACCGAACTAGAGGCATTGAGCCATATTTTGTGGCAGGGCCACCGAACTAGATTTTTGGCAACTGGCCATTCTTCTCTTCATATACCCCACCCCATGCAATCATGCGTGTATAAAAAATATAGTCATATAACAATTTTTCAATTAATCCATAACAACGGTGGGTTTATCATTAAACATTTCATTTGGCCCATAAAAAAATAATTTAGCACTTTGCCCATTTAGCAATTTAGTGGGCTTTGGCCCATTTGTCGAACTAGAGTATTTCGGCCCAATTTATCGAACTAGAGTATTTTGGCCCAATTTATCGAACTAGAGTATTTTGGCCCAATTTATCGAACTAGAGTATTTATCGCAATTTTTCCAACTTTAACCGTTTTCATGCATTTACTCAAAAGTATTAATATCACAAAATTTCCGATTTTACCATTTTTACGATTTTTATCACGTTACTTACGATTTGATATCTAACCCGAAAATGAGTGTGAAGTTACACACCTGGTTATGGAGAGAACTAAACTTTCCCGCTCTTCAACACCTATTCGTATCATGATAATTAGAACATTATAATCTAATAATAAAATCGATCTACACATAGCGATCTAGAATTATACCCTCGGATTTCCGTAATACTTCTACTTGCGATTTCTCCCTGATTGATTGTTCGCTAACCGAATCGAACCCACGAACGAATAATGGTTCGGGAGTACGAACGACTTCGAACAGTTGATTTTCCTCGGTTGAACGTCCGCAACCCGGTGGAAAATCCCGGATTCCCGAAATAGTCCTTTGCTTATACTTAGGGGGAATAACGGAACCTCCCCTCTTCCGAAGACTAAACACCGCCCTTTTCTTCCCTATTTTGAATGTCTTCAATGACAAGGAACATTAATCCAATCTAAAATAATATCAAAATAATACTAAAGGTTTTAAGGATGTGATTTCCTTACCACAATAAATCGATTCCAACGTTTCTACGATTCTCTCGAACACTTGAGTTCCGATCTTCCGTTATTGCACTATATTATAACGAATAAAAACGTTACTAGAATGAACTATAAACTAATCGTATCTAGGAAAAATCCTTACCGATTGTCCACGGTTGAAAAGAGTCGATTGAGGAAGATATTTGTGATCAAAGGAAGATTCGACTATGTAACCAAAGAAAAGAGAGAATTAATTCGGCTAAGGACACACTATCATTCGGCCATTGAAGAAAAAGGAAGAAAAATATAAGTAAAAAGAAATAAAAGATGAGAGAAGAATGATGATGATGTTGTTTCGGTTTTCAAAGAGAATGGAAGAGAAAAGAAAAGAAAGAGATGAGTTTAAGATCAATGCACATTCGGCAATGGAGAAAAGGAGAGAAAAGAAAAGAATGGTCTCATTGGTATTGGTAATTTCGACACTATGAGAAAAAAAAACACACAAAGAATACTAAGGTGATAGACAAAAGTGACCAAATGGTCAAAAGATTAAGGCTTACCAATGCTCAAATTCGGCCAAAGGAAAACAGGTTGAGTGAAAAGTTGCAAAACTTTGCACAAAAACTAAAAATGACCAAAAGCAAACTCCTAAACCTTACCAAGCTGCTAGCAAAATTCGGCCAACCTCCCCCCTAGCCATATTGCCGTCCCTATGCATGGTCAAATGGCCATGATATTGTTTCCATAAAAATTCCCTTGATACTTGCCCCATATCTTCATATCTTTCCTTAATTTCTTGATTCCCTTCCTTAAGTTAACAATTTCCTTATTCCTTTGATATACTAACCAAAAATAACAAGTCAACACTTACCATATATGCTCTTGGCCGACACTTGCTATACATGTGCAGAAAAATTAAAAATAAAATTCACCTAGTTGCTAAACAAGGGATTCGAACCTTCTCCCTCATGCACTATCTCATGCGCCAACACCACTTTGCCATTAACTCAACTTATGCTTCACTTTGACACTTAAATTAACTTATGTGTCAATGCCACTTGCTCCACTTCAATAAATTTTCAAAACTAAAAATTATTCTATACCCAATTAATTCTATACTCTTTTTCAGTACTATAATAAGCACAAAAATAAATAAGAAAATTTTTCCTTCATAATTTAAACACCAAAATACGCAATAAAACAAGACTCGAATTTTTAGGGTGTTACAACTCTACCCCCTTAAAGAAAATTTCATCCTCGAAATTTACCTGGTTGAAAAAGATGAGGGTATTGTTGTCGAATTGCATCCTCAGGCTCCCACGTAGCTTCCTCCACTCCGTGGTTACGCCATAACACTTTGACCAACGGCACAGTTTTCTTCCTTAGCACCTTAACATCTTGGTCTAAGATTTCCACTGGTTCCTCCTCAAAAGACAAGTCTGACTTCAACTCCACTTCCTCTACCGGTACTATGTGCGAAGGATCCGATCTATAGCGCCTCAACATGGACACATGGAAAACATTATGAATTTGGCTCAGTTCCAGAGGTAATTCGATCTGATAGGCCACTGGACCAACTCGCTTCACCACTCGGTATGGTCCAATATATCTCGGACTCAATTTGCCCTTCTTCCCAAATCTGAAAATCTTCTTCCAAGGTGAGACCTTCAAGAAAACTTGATCCCCCACGGCATACTCGATATCCTTACGCTTCAGATCCGCATACGACTTCTGTCTATCCGAAGCTTCCTTTAACCGTGCTCGAATAGCTTTCACTTTTTCTTCCGTTTCAGAAATCATCTCAGGTCCTAACATCTGTCGATCGCCCAACTCAGTCCAACAGATAGGGGAACGACACCTACGACCATACAATGCCTCGTAGGGTGCCATCTGAATGCTTGACTGATAGCTGTTGTTATACGCAAATTCTGCCAACGGTAGAAAATCCTCCCAACTACCTTTGAAGTCGATTACACATCCTCTTAACATGTCTTCCAGAATTTGAATCACTCTCTCCGACTGACCATCTAACTGAGGATGAAAAGCCGTACTGAAATTAAGCTTTGTTCCCAGAGCTTCATGCAAAGTTTTCCAAAATCGGGATGTAAACCTAGGATCCCTATCCGATATAATCGACACGGGTACCCCATGCATCCTCACGATTTCAGATATATACAGCTTCGCCAACTTCTGCAACGAGTAATCCGTGCGAACTGGTAGAAAATGAGCAGTCTTCGTCAAACGATCAACAATTACCCAAACAGAATTTTTCTTAGTAGGTGTTAAAGGTAACCCACTAACAAAATCCATTGTTATTCGCTCCCATTTCCAAAGAGGAATCTTTACCGGTTGCAAAAGACCTGACGGCAATTGATGCTCCGCCTTCACTTGCTGACAAGTTAAACATTTTCTCACAAATTCTGAAATCTCACGTTTCAACCCTGGCCACCAATACTGTTCACAAAAATCCCGATACATCTTATTTCCTCCGGGGTGCATAGCATAAGGGCTACTATGCGCCTCCCGTAGAATCATTTGCCTCAGATCTGAGTCTCTAGGCATACAGACTCTTCCACGAAAGCACAACACACCTTCTGAATTTATACCAAAATCCTCTATTCCTCCATTTTCAACTTGTTGAATCAAGAGTCCCAACCTTTCATCTAATATTTGCTTTTCCTTAATATGCTCCAACCACAGAGGCTTCACTTGAAGTTCCGCTATCAAACTACCATCCTCATACAAACTCAAATGGGCAAACATAGCTCTCAAATCAGATACCACCTTATGACTTAATGCGTTCGCCACCGCATTAGCCTTTCCAGGATGATACTCAATTGAGAAATCATAGTCCTTTAACAGCTCTACCCATCTTCGTTGTCTAAGTTTAATTCCTTCTGAGAGAGAAGATACTTAAGACTCTTGTGATCCGTATAGATGATAGACTTTTCACCATATAGGTAATGCCTCCAAATCTTTAAGGCAAACACCACTGCTGCTAACTCCAAGTCGTGAGTAGGGTAGTTTACTTCGTGCGGTCTCAACTGACGAGAAGCATAAGCTACCACTTTCCCACTTTGCATCAATACGCAACCTAATCCCGTATGCGACGCATCACAATAAACTGTAAACTCCTTTCCAGCCTCAGGTTGAATCAATACCGGCGCTTCCGTTAAAATCTTCTTCAATTTATCGAAACTTTCTTGCTGCTTATCAGTCCATATAAACGGTACTCCCTTTCGCAAAAGCTTAGTTAGAGGTGCAGCAATCAACGAAAACCCCTCAACAAAGCATCTATAGTAACCAGCCAAACCCAAGAAACTCCGAATCTCAGCTACTGACTTTGGTGGTTTCCAATCCAAAATAGCTTCAATCTTCCGAGGATCCACCCTTATTCCTTCGGCTGATACCACATGACCTAAGAAAGTCACTTCTCTTAACCAAAATTCACATTTACTGAATTTGGCATACAATTGATTATCTCGAAGCAACTGTAATACAATTCGCAAATGCGAGTCATGCTCTTCTTCATTCCTTGAATAAACCAGAATGTCATCTATGAATACCACCACAAACCGGTCTAAAAATGGTTGAAAGACCCGGTTCATCATATCCATAAATGCAGCTGGTGCATTGGTCAACCCAAACGGCATCACCAAAAACTCATAGTGTCCATAACGGGTTCGGAACGCCGTCTTGTGAATATCCGCTTCTTTCACCTTAAGCTGGTGATAACCCGAACTTAAATCAATTTTGGAGAAAACTGAAGCTCCCTTCAATTGATCAAATAGGTCATCAATTCTCGGCAGAGGGTACCGATTCCTGATCGTCAGCTTATTCAGCTGCCTGTAGTCAATACACATACGCATCGACCCATCCTTCTTCTTAATAAACAAAACCGGTGCTCCCCACGGAGACACACTCGGTCAAATAAAACCCCGATCTAGCAGTTCTTGAATTTGAGCTTTAAGCTCCGACAACTCCTTCGGTGCCATTCTATAAGGAGCAATGGACACTGGAGCAGTTCCGGGCAAAAGCTCAATACCAAATTCCACTTCCCGATCTGGAGGTACACCAGGAAGTTCTTCGAGAAAAACATCAGGGAACTCCTTCACAGTTCTCACATCTTCTACTGACGGCTCTTTGGCATCTAAAGCACTAATAAATGCTAAAAATGCTCCGCACCCTTTTCGTACCAACTTCTCCGCCTTTAACGCAGAAATCACGTTTGCCAAGTAATTTCTCCGCTCGCCTATCATAACTATCTCCTTATCCTCCGCAGTTCTTATCGACATCCGCTTTTCAGCACAATCCAATTGCGCTCGGTGCTTAGCCAACCAATCCATGCCCAAAATGATATCGAATTCGCCAAAAGGCAATTCCATCAAATTTGCTAGGAATGTTTCTCCTTGAATTTCTAAGGGCACGTCTCTAAACAGTTTATTTACCAACACCGACTGTCCTAAGGGACTAATTACCCTCATCTCACTATCGGAAATTTCAGATTCTAAATTCAAGTTCCCAGTTATGGTGCTAGCAACGTACGAATGGGTAGAACCAATATCAATCAAGGCAATAACGGGTACATCAGAAATGAAGAACGTACCAGTTATCACATCAGGTGCATTTCCATCCTCACGACGTCTGACTGCATACACCAATCCTGGCTGTCTTGCATCCGTGTTGCCTCTAGGACCATTGCCTCGACCCGCTGCACCTTGACCACGTCCAGCCCCATTACCACCACGACCTGGTCCACGACCTCTCGGTGGTTGCTGAGCTCCTCTTGCCGGTGGTGCATCAGTAGTACGAACTTCTTGAGTTGTATTCATACGTCGAGGGCAACTCCTATATTGATGATCCGTCGATCCACATTTATAGCAAGCACCCGTTTCCTCCAGCACTCTCCAGAATGCCTTTTTCCACATTCAGCATAATCTCGACTCTGATTAACAGCTACAAGTGTTCTTCCTTGAGCTGGTTCCTCATTCCGAGACCTCTTCGGAAACCTTTTTGAAGAACCCGAATACTTCATATCTCTCTTGCTTCGAACTTGCTCCCGATTCTGTCGTTCCAAATTCTTAGCCTCTTCGGCTATCTTGGCCTTCTCCACCAGCGTGGCAAAAGTTCTAACTTGTTGTGGGGCTATCAGAACCCGCAACTCATCTTTTAAACCATCCTCAAAGCGTACACAACGCTCATGATCCGTTGCCACTATCGTTCGAGCGTAGCGACTCAAACGTAAGAACTCAGCCTCATATGCTGCCACCGTCTTATTTCCTTGCATCAGGTTCAAGAATTCCTTCCTTCGGGCATCCACATAGCTTGTTCCTACATATTTCCCTTGAAAGGAAGCCTTGAAGAATTCCCAATTAACTAATGCCGCTTCAGTGCCTTCTCGGACAGTAAGCCACCATTGGTATGCTTCGTCCCTTAACAAAGATACTGCTCCTCTTAGTTTTTGTTCCACAGTACACTCAAGATCGTCCATAATTCGCTCCACTACCTCAAGCCAATATTCAGCGACATTGGGAGCTACACCAGAGGCACCTCTGAAATCCTCAGCTCCACTTGATTTCAGTCGCTCCGATATCGACCCACGAGCTGTTGGCCCAGTTCTGGATCCAGCGACCCTTTCAAGGACTAACAGCATTGCTCGTGTCACAGCATTATCTTCATCCATATGGTCATGTGATCCCGTCTCACTCTCGAGTGATGCAGGTGCATCCATTTCTGGCATATGACCCGGTGCTTCAGTTGCGCCCCTAACACCTTGTCCTCTACCACGGCCACGTTTACCGCGTCCACGACCACGTCCTCTAGTGCTCATAGCGACTAATTCGATTTGATCTGATTAAGAGTTTTATGAATCAGAATAATATTTCAGTTGTTTATTAACGATGTTTTATGATATGAAAGAGATAGAGTTGTTTTCGCAACCATATCCTATTGTCTCAATCTCTACGGTTTTCAACACCTATAACTAAAAGTTCTAGAATGTTTATTACAATCATATCACAATGATAATAAACAATCAGTATACAGATACTTACTTGACTTGGCGCGGGATGCTCATGGTGCCATACTACCTTTAAATCAAAATCTAGAAATTTAAATTATTTTTCAAACAGATTTCATTGTTGAACCCAAACCACAGCCGAGTTTTGAAACTGGGCTCTGATACCATTAAATGTAACACCCCAAACCCGGTCTATACGTTTAGACGAGATTTGGTTTGTCACACCAAACATACATTCGTTTATTCTCGAGTGATTAAAGTAAAATTTGCTACAAAACTTTTTTTCTTGATAATAGAGTTTAATAAAATTTAATTCGAGGATTTGAAATTTGTGACTTAAGAAAATACTTATTTGAAAACTTATCATTTTAAATACAAAAAAGTCAAAATCTTAAGATAGTTTCAAAGAGACTTTGAAAGAATTTAAAATAATTAAAGTGTCCAAAAATTGTTGTAAAACCATTATTTTAAAGAAAACTTAATATATTTAAGATAAAACCATATTAAGTATTTGAAATAAAATTAAATCCATCCACGCAAATAAAATCCATAAAAACATAATAAGAGGCCTTATTACATCAAACCCAAAATAGTAATTTAAAATAAAGTTCATAGTTTAAAAAAAAAACCCATGCTTGTAGTATGGCCTCCACCAAGTCATCTCCGGCCCAAGTCCACGTCAATTTCCATTACCTGAAAAGGTTGATAAAATTGGGTGAGTTACAAAGAACTCAGTGTGCAACTCACTTACCACCATTGTTGGGCCAGATCGTCAAGATATTATACTGGGCTTGAGCCCAATTACAGAATTCAACAATATATCATAAAATGAAATAAAATAATTTAAAAATGCATGTAAAATGAATTTCCCAAACCAAACCTAATATCCATCAGCTAACACCCCCGTACCAACCAACACACCTGTGGGGATCAAGTCAACCCACCCCGCCAAACACACCGATCATAGGCTTTAAGCCTTTAATAATTTTGTAGTGCACTACCGAACTAGATTGTGACATTGTCACCGAACTAGAGGCATTTAGCCGAATTTGTGGCAGAGCCATCGAACTAGAGGCATTGAGCCATATTTTGTGGCAGGGCCACCGAACTAGATTTTTGGCAACTGGCCATTCTTCTCTTCATATACCCCACCCCATTCAATCATGCGTGTATAAAAAATATAGTCATGTAACAATTTTTCAATTAATCCATAACAACGGTGGGTTTATCATTAAACATTTCATTTGGCCCATAAAAAAATAATTTAGCACTTTGCCCATTTAGCAATTTAGTGGGCTTTGGCCCATTTGTCGAACTAGAGTATTTCGGCCCAATTTATCGAACTAGAGTATTTTGGCCCAATTTATCGAACTAGAGTATTTTGGCCCAATTTATCGAACTAGATATTTATCGCAATTTTTCCAACTTTAACCGTTTTCATGCATTTACTCAAAAGTATTAATATCACAAAATTTCTGATTTTACCATTTTTACGATTTTTATCACGTTACTTACGATTTGATATCTAACCCGAAAATGAGTGTGAAGTTACACACCTGGTTATGGAGAGAACTAAACTTTCCCGCTCTTCAACACCTATTCGTATCATGATAATTAGAACATTATAATCTAATAATAAAATCGATCTACACATAGCGATCTAGAATTATACCCTCGGATTTCCGTAATACTTCTACTTGCGATTTCTCCCCGATTGATGGTTCGCTAACTGAATCGAACCCACGAACGAATAATGGTTCAGGAGTACGAACGACTTCGAACAGTTGATTTTCCTCGGTTGAACGTCCGCAACCCGGTGGAAAATCCCGGATTCCCGAAATAGTCCTTTGCTTATACTTAGGGGGAATAACGGAACCTCCCCTCTTCCGAAGACTAAACACCGCCCTTTTCTTCCCTATTTTGAATGTCTTCAATGACAAGGAACATTAATCCAATCTAAAATAATATCAAAATAATACTAAAGGTTTTAAGGATGTGATTTCCTTACCACAATAAATCGATTCCAACGTTTCCACGATTCTCTCGAACACTTGAGTTCCGATCTTCCGTTATTGCAGTATATTATAACGAATAAAAACGTTACTAGAATGAACTATAAACTAATCGTATCTAGGAAAAATCCTTACCGATTGTCCACGGTTGAAAAGAGTCGATTGGGGAAGATATTTGTGATCAAAGGAAGATTCGACTATGTAACCAAAGAAAAGAGAGAATTAATTCGGCTAAGGACACACTATCATTCGGCCATTGAAGAAAAAGGAAGAAAAATATAAGTGAAAAGAAATAAAAGATGAGAGAAGAATGATGATGATGTTGTTTCGGTTTTCAAAGAGAATGGAAGAGAAAAGAAAAGAAAGAGATGAGTTTAAGATCAATGCACATTCGGCAATGGAGAAAAGGAGAGAAAAGAAAAGAATGGTCTCATTGGTATTGGTAATTTCGGCACTATGAGAAAAAAACACACAAAAAATACTAAGGTGATAGACAAAAGTGACCAAATGGTCAAAAGATTAACGCTTACCAATGCTCAAATTCGGCCAAAGGAAAAGAGGTTGAGAGAAAAGTTGCAAAACTTTGCACAAAAACTAAAAATGACCAAAAGCAAACTCCTAAACCTTACCAAACTACTAGCAAAATTCGGCCAACCTCCCCCTAGCCATATTGCCGTCCCTATGCATGGTCAAATGGCCATGATATTGTTTCCATAAAAATTCCCTTGATACTTGCCCCATATCTTCATATCTTTCCTTAATTTCTTGATTCCCTTCCTTAAGTTAACAATTTCCTTATTCCTTTGATATACTAACCAAAAATAACAAGTCAACACTTACCATATATGCTCTTGGCCGACACTTGCTATACATGTGCAGAAAAATTAAAAATAAAATTCACCTAGTTGCTAAACAAGGGATTCGAACCTTCTCCCTCATGCACTATCTCATGCGCCAACACCACTTTGCCATTAACTCAACTTATGCTTCACTTTGACACTTAAATTAACTTATGTGTCAATGCCACTTGCTCCACTTCAATAAATTTTCAAAACTAAAAATTATTCTATACCCAATTAATTCTATACTCTTCTTCAGGACTATAATAAGCACAAAAATAAATAAGAAAATTTTTCCTTCATAATTTAAACACCAAAATACGCAATAAAACAAGACTCGGATTTTTAGGGTGTTACATTAAAACTCTTATGAGTTTCCTGTTTAGCTCGGATAAGCTTCCTAATACATGGCTCACATGAGCATCCTGTTACATGGCTCAACAGAGTGCTTGTAACACCTTTAACCTGTATAAGCTTCCTGTTTAGCTCGGATAAGCTTCCTGATTAAAACTCTTATGAGTTTCCTGTTTAGCTCGGATAAGCTTCCTAATACATGGCTCACATGAGCATCCTGTTACATGGCTCAACAGAGTGCTTGTAACACCCTTAACCCGTATCTGTCACCAGAATAGGGTTACGAGGTATTACCGATCAATTCACAACATATAGCATACATTCTCATAAATCATTCAACACAATAACATTGTCCCTTAAAAGGGCCTCCGAGGCCTTAAACATGCTTTAGAAATGGTTCGGGACTAAACCGACAACATATGAAAATTTCGGAAAACTTAGAAATATTTCAACCATACAGGGGCCACACGCCCGTGTGAACAGGCCGTGTGCCTCACACGGCTCCAGACACGCCCGTGTCTCAGGCCGTGCGGAAACATGCCATACATACTGACTTGGGTCACACGGCCAACCACACGTCCGTGTGTCTAGCCCGTGTGCCCTTTGAAGTGGCCACACACACCTGTGTGCCAGGCCATGTGCCCGTGCCAAACCTGTAGGGTATACTGACTTATGCAACACGGCCAAGTCACACGCCCGTGTGCTAGTCCGTTTGCCAATTAGGGGTATACTGACTTGTACCACTCGGCCGTATGTGAGACCGTGTGGAGCATACTGACTTCAATTCAATTTCAACACCGGGGGACACACGGCCGTGTAACATGACCATGTGTCGCACACGGCCGAAACACACGCCCGTCTCTCTGCCGGTGTGGACAAAAATAGACCATTTTCAAGGCCAATTTGCCACCCCAACTCATGCTCACTTAAACAACCAAAATGGTACCATTTCATCATACAATATAACAACCAAAATCATCAACCAAATGCACCATTCATACTATAGCCATTTCAACCAAAGTCAATATTCAATTTAATGCCATTTACCTAATCAAATACTTATCAACTTAACTTGTAACATCCCAAACCCGGCCTAGACGTTATGATCGGATCTAGCGTGTCACATAGAAGGTTTGTTAAAAAGCTAAACGTAAGTAGAAAATATTGCGTCTCTTTAAAACTGCGAGTTTCGATATTTGTTAGTAAAAACCCGGTTTGTTTAATGTCCTTTTTATGTAATTATTAATGTTTTAACCATAAAACTATTTCCACTGTGAAAAATCGAACTTGAGTATTTGCGGGAGTGTGATGTTTTAAAAAAATGATTAAGTAAATTTCAAGAAAATCCCGTGTTTATGAAATCAACAGTTATTAATGAAAACTTAAAAGAAAATTTAACTAGTTTGTTAACACTTTTGGGAAAACTCCCGTATTAATCTTTTAACAATAAATAATAATAGAAAGCAGGTTTAAAAGGAAATTTAAGTCTAGAGGCCTTATTACAAAACATTACACCCAAATTAAATAATCTTAAAATAAGGTAAAAACTAATTTACTAAAGTTCGCGAGAAATATCTCCGATGTATGGCCACCACCGAGTCCTCCGCGGCTCCAAATCCTTTATCGCTAGGGATTACCTGCGAGGTTAAGGGAAAAGGGGTGAGTTACGAGAACTCAGTGTGCAATCCCCTAAACCGGCATTACTGGGCCCGAGCGCATAAGACATCAATTTGAGCCTGAGCTCTATAATTATGGTAATGCAAATGAAATAGTGCAACCCAACCCAATCCAACCAACACACCCCCGACTAGCCAATCACACCTGTGGGGGATCAAGTCAACCCACTCCGCCAATCACACCAATATCGCAGTTAAGCTGCTATTCACAGAATATTTGTGGCTGAGCCACCAGAGTCATAATTTTGTATAGATGTATATATAAATATATATATTGTGGCTATGCCACCAGGCTACACTACTCTTCATTCATTATCTCGCCCCATGCAACATGATAAAATGCAATATACATATCACATATACAAGTGTAATGTAAACACACAATCATTACCTGACAACACTGAGGGTAAAACAGTCATTCAACCCATCAAGGGTATTTTAGTAATTTCGCAACCCAGGGGGTATTTCGGTAATTCAGCCCACTAAGGCATTTTGGTAAATCGGCCCACTAAGGCATTTTGGTAAATCTGCCCGCTAAGGGCATTTTGGGAAATCAGCCCGCTAAGGGCATTTTGGTAAATCGGCCCACTAAGGCATTTTGGTAAATCAGCCCAGTAAGGGCATTTCGATAATTTTACCCACCAAGGGTAATTCAGCTTTTGACTGATTCACAGAATAATGCATAACATAACAAGTAGGGGTGTGAGATTACACACCTGATTACGTAGAGTACTAAATAATCATTAGTGCCTTCACCTATACAAAACATACACACAATTAACACATTCCACACTAGTACTACCACGAGGGTACAACGATTATTTGTTGTTTAGGGGTAAAACGATAATTACACACTAAGGGTATTTCGGTAATTTTGCAATCCGAAGGTATTTCGATAATTTTACAATCTAGGGTATTTCGGTAATTTTGTAAATTAAGGGTATTTCGATAATTTTGCAAATTCGAGGGTATTTCGATAATTTTACAAATCGAGGGTATTTTGGTAATTTCGCAAACCATGGGTATTTTAGTAATTTCGTAAACCAGGGGTATTTCAGTAATTTCGTAAATCAGGGGTATTTTGGTAATTTTGTAAACCAGGGGTATTTCGGTAATTTTATAAACTAAGGGTATTCTAAACAGAGATAACGATGCGAATGAGCCTAAGGCCCATTCTCGGCCCAAATGGGTCCACATGCTCGTGTGGCCCGTTTAGCCCAAATCTAGCCACATATATGAGATTCACATAGACCAGTTCAATATCTACTACACAATCATACAACTTGGCCCCGTTCGGCCCATCGTGGCCCAAACAGCATCAACCCACAAGAATACTCATGGTGGCCTCGACTATCGCGTCGAAGCTCCTACACGTGCGCTCGCACGCTTGTGTGGTTACCACCACCGTGTGACCGGCATTTCAGCATTTGTTGCTCTATAGTTAGAGTAGGGCGAAATACACACCTGATAGGAGTCTGAAGCTAATCCGCGCTCCGAATGCTCCTATGCCCAAACGCCAACCAGGTATGCTTCCTCTCCCCATAGATAGCTCCATTTATAGCCAGCTTCTCACCTTCCCTCTTGCTAGCTTTCCGATGTGGGATCCCTTCTTTAGTAGAGTTTAAATCCAACACAACTCTGGCCGTCAAATCTGCAAAATAAATACTCCCTTGCTTGTCATGAGATTCGAACCCAAGCTCTCACATCAGCCAGTTCACGCCACTTGCCACTAAGCCACAAGCTCCTCTTATGTCTAAAATCATGCGCAACTAAATATAAATCTATGGGCCAAAGTCCAAGTTCACTTAAAAATAAATCCAAATGAAATGCCAACGCCAAGGCTTGAACCTTGGACCCCCTTGCTTCCTTGTGGCATCACTCCCTTGCTCCCTAAGTGGCGTCACTTTGCCACCACACCACACTCTATTTTCTGTCATTTTTCTCTATATTTTATTCTTAAAGCCTACCTACTAACTCCCAGGATTTTATTCACCTAAAACCAAAATTTTCCTAAAGCCTAAATTTGATCCCGGGACTTCATAGAAGCCCCTTAACCTTCCAAAATCACTCACCTTATAGGTCCAACTTGCCTTAGTGCCATTCTCTTGTTTTCAACAATTTTAAACACTCCCATGGCCAAGGCCCAATGGGCCCAATTCTACTAGGCCCAAATTCGGGTCGTTACATAACTTCTAAAATCATCCTTCATCAAAGCAATTCCCAAGCATTTATACTTCACAAATCAATTAACCATTTAAGCAACTATAAAACCATAACAGTATTCATACCAAACATGCCAAAATAAGCCATCACTCATGGCTATATATACAAAATAAAACATATATATTTACAAGCCATTTCTAATAACCAAACACACATCAAAATTAACATAATTTACAATGCAACTGTAACACCTGAAACCCGGCCTAGAAGTTAGGCCCGAATCTGGCGTGCCACATTGAAGTGTTTTTCGAAAACCATGTTTTCATTGAAAACCCTTCTTAATTAAAAGCTTGAGAAAAATCCCAATTATGTTTATTATCTTCAAAACCGTGTTTGTTGCGGAAGCTTAATTTAAAACAGATGATTTACGAAAACGTGATATTTAAAAATTGAGTTGTGAAAGCGTGATGTTTTGAAAACAGTTTGGTTTAGGAAAATCGCGATCTACTTTTAATAGTTATTAAACATCATAGATAAATATCCTGAATAAAAACCAAAAATTAAAAGCGGCCTTATTACAACCCAATAAAAAAATCAATTTAATTAAGGTAAAATAGAACACTAAGTCTAAAGCTATTCGTAGTGTGGTTGCCTTCGAGTCCTCCAGTACGTCAAACCGCCTACTGAGGAATACCTGAAAAATTAAAAAGAGGGGGTGAGTTTGTGAAAACTCAGTGTGTACAACCCTCATCGGTAAAAACATGCATCAACAATCCGGGCCTAAGCCCATTACAGTCATCAATGTGGGCCCAAGCCCAACACAGTAGCAGTGGCATTTGGGCCTTAGTCCATAGTAGCCTCAGTTGGGCCTTAACCCGTGTCAAATGTCACATATCATATTTATCTGGGCATAAGCCCATCTCAATATTAAAATTCATATATGCAATGCATTAATGCTCATACCAACCCTGTACTCCATCTTGTGTCCAACCCTGCACTCCTATGGGGATTTAATTGACCCACCCATCCCTACACTCCTTATGTAGCACCGGTTGCGGCAATAACCAATGTTGCAGCAGAGCTGCCAATCACATAATCGGCTTAAAGCCATCGGTGGATCCACAGTCGTCAAGCGACCATGCAATCCTATCAGAACTTCTTCCGTATCAATAATCCCATCCCCCATGCAACATAATATCACATGAATGCAGACATACCATAAATATCATACAATAAAAATCATATAACATGTAGGGGCATGTTGGTCATTTTGCCCTTCAGGGGCATTTCGGTCATTTTACCCTATGAGGGTATTTCGGTCATTTTACCCTCCAGGGGTATTTCAGTAATTTTACCTTTTGAGGGTATTTCGGTAATTTTAGCAACCTTCACGAATGTCTATAGTTGCCTTGAGCGACGCAGATATCATATAAGGTCCTAACAGTGTAAATGGGCCCAAAGCCCATTATTCGGCCTAAGGCCCATTATTCGACCCAAATGGGCCCACACGCTTGGGTGGTCCACTTAGCCCAAAACTGCCTTTGGCCATGTGATCGTCATGGCTGATTCACTATTTCCTATCCATCCACAGAATTTACTCGCGTAGGGCCCATGGGCCCATTAGGCCCACTCGACCCATTCCAGTTTGTTTGGCCCAAAAAACGACCTAAGCCCATGAGGACGCTCATGGTGGCCTCAACCATCTTACACCCATATTCATGGGCTTGGCCCACCACACGTGTGATCGCACGCTCATGTGGCATCATTCGTCGATATTTCAGCTTTTCAGCATTTGCCGATCAACTTTTTGAGTGGTGTGTACATTTGAGTGGTGTGTGTACACACCTAGTTGCGAAGTCGAGTGAACAGTTCACCACTCCAAGGCCTTGAACGAATGAGAATAGCTTAATGCCCTTGGATTGCCGATTAGGAATCGATCTTACGACCTCGCCGATTATCTACTCAAACCACAAAACCTTATAAGACTGGGTTGTTAACAAGAATAAGACTTAAGACCCCAATATTAAAAACGTAGCACAATCGGCCAACAAGCCAACTTACCCCACCCTTAGATATTCAATTGGAAGTCAAGAATAATCTTGAATGTCTCTGCACTCCTGAGGAACCCCTTGAATCGCCATGAGTGCAGTACCAAGAATAAAATAGCAATAGGTCAGTAAGGTTATTCAGTTTTAAAAAAGAATAAAAGAACACCGATGCATTCAGTTTTAAAAGAAAGAACAGAGAGTAGCCTTTGATTACTTACCGCTTGTCAGAGCCATTACAGAATCCAAGAAGAGAGGGAAGGAAGTAGAAATTTGGTTACCACTGAACTAATCAAGAGAAAAGAGAGAGATTCGGTTCACAAACCAATAGGAAGCCGAAAGACAAAGGAGGGAGATGATATTCGGCTTAGGAGGAGAGAGGAAAAAGAAGAAAACAAATGAAAGAAAAGGAAGGGAGATGGAAGTAGAGATTCGGCCACAAAGAGCTTGAAAGAGAAAAAAGAGAATGCACGAGTGGTAGATTGAGGTTTTAGCACTAGAGAGAAAAAGGAAGAAAGTCCCAAAAGCCGGAGACAAAAACTGACCAAAAATGGGAAACTCCTCAGCAAGGAAATTCGACATTCACCAAAAAATACCCAAAATCGCACAAGAGCAGGGAAAAGGACTCAAAAACCCCCTACTACTGAAATTTGAATGCTCCAGACTCCTTGTTCGGCTGCAACACTTCCACATTTGAACCTCTTTGATTCTCTCCTCGATTTGCTCCTACCATCTCTCTATGACCAATTCAAACTCTCTAACACAAATTTCAAATCCAACACAAACTCTTGCCCACACCAGGGTGAAATAAATAATCCCTTTTGCATGCAGTGATACTTGAACCTTTGCCCTCCTTGCCATACTTGTGACGCCACAACCACTCTACCACATGCTCTCTTGTGTCTCATTTTAAATCACAAATACTTATAAGGGTTAATACCAGGAGTCAGGGTCCCCTAATGCTAAAAATAAAAATTTTCCAAATGACATGGCTTGAACCCATGACTTCATAGAAGCCCCTATAACCTTCCAAAATCACTCACTTAATAGACCTAACTTGCATTAGGGCCGCTCTCTTGTTCTCAAAAGTTTTAAACGCTCCCATGCCTAAGGCCCAATAGGCCTAATTCTACTAGGCCCAAATTCAGGGTGTTACAGCAACTCTCATGGCTATAACCACAACTAAAATACCACATCTATCCTATACATGCCATATACCATCAATGTATAACTCAAAAGTACCAACTTAGATGTTTGATAGTGCGATGATGTTCCCGACGACTCTCGGATCCGAGCTAGCCTTGATTCACTATGAAACATAGGAAAATAACACAAAGTAAGCTTCATAGCTTAGTAAGCTCGTATGTGAATAACTTAATTCTTCGAGTAAATGCAAATTAACCAATTATACATGAAAAAACCATATACAAATTAACTACAAACCTTTCTCATGTCTCAAAACATGATCAATTCCAATCTCATCAAACTTTCACTATTTAATACTCGAATAGGTCCTGTACATACCTGTATAGCCTCGTACTAACCTCTTTCTTAGTTACATCATTCGTTTACTCGTTGAACCATTCGAAATAGAAATCAGATATTCAATGATCTCAATCGATAAGTAACTATACCATGGCCCGTAGCCAAATCAAGGTAACTCATCTCTGAAATACCTATACCACGGCCTGAAGCCAAATCAAGGTATAACTCGCACCTAAAGTGCCGATATCGTGGCCCGAAGCCAACACAATAACCTAATAACATGTCACTCGCATCCTAACTATTCCTAAAGTTCAACCGGGATTTCACGCTTGTCGAATCATCGTCGAACATATCCATAGAGTCGTTCACAATTCAAACATTATTCGTAATCTTGTAATCATAGTTTATGCAATATCATAGCAATAAACATACATTTATAATGAAATTACACCATACGAACTTACCTCGTATTCGTAATTGACGGATCCAGTCGACTACTCGATAGCCTTGCTTTTCCCCCAATCTAAATCTGAATTCTTTCTTTCTTGATCTATATGAATTCAAAATTAACTTATTTATTCAACCATTCATTCAATTTAATCCAAAACATACATTTAAGCCTATTTGCACATTAGCCCCTAAACTTTTGCATTTTATCAATTTAGTCAATATTTCACAAATACACAAAATTTAGACAATTCAACAAAACCCATACTTGGTCAAATTACACATAGGTCCCTAGCAGTCCAAAACTTTCATTTATTTCACATTTCAACCACTCAATTTGTACATTTCACAATTTAATCCCTATTATGCATTTTCATCAAAAATCACTAAACAAAACATGTAAAACTATCATCAAGCTTTCATATTTCAACAATAAACATCAAAGAACTCATAGATTCAACAATGGAAACTCTCAAAATCTTTAACAGTTTCAAAATTAAAGGTATGAGTTAACTAGATTGAGCTGCAACGATTACAAAAACATAGAAATCATTAAAAACTGAGCTAAAACCGTAAATTATTAATCAAGGTAAGAGTTTTCCGAATTCAAAACCTAAAGAGTAGTTTTATTTTCCTTCAAATTTTTGACAAAAAAGATGAAGAAAGATGAATAAAATGGCTTTGTTTTATTTTATCAACAACAATAACCATTTTACTATTTTAACCTTTGTAATATAACTTAAAAATCACTTAATGCTTTTCCATCTTTGTCCACTCAAAATTAAAATGGTCTAATTACCATTTAAGGACCTTAAATTTAATAAACCATAGCTATTTAACACCTTTTACTAATAGAACAGCACTTTTGCATTTTACGCGATTTAGTCCTTTTTATCAAATTAACCATTCAAAAAGTAAAATTACTTCACGAAATTTTCACACATACAAGCTATCATGCTATAAACACATAAAATAATATTAAAATAATTTTTTGACATCGGTTTGGTTGTTCTAAAACCACTGTTTCGATTTAGCTAAAACCAGGCTATTACAGTGCTTCCTGATTATGTGCCCTAATTAGGTACCCCTAAATACGAATTGACGGATTTACAATTGTGTACACTTTGAGTGTACTACTGATGTATCCATCGATATTTCAAATAAATTCAACGGGTAAAGTTTTAACATGTCTACACTGAACTTGGGATGACTTGTTATAGAAATGTATGAGTTATGTGAAAATACTATATGAAAGGACTATGTATATGAAAGTTATTACATGATGAGCTCATCATCATTATTATTTGAAAAGTATTTAGAAAATTTATGACTAACTTGTTTGATTGAGTGTATGTGATTAGGAAAATGGCTAATTTTGTTGGGATGCATGTTATTGATATGCTTATTTTAAATGAACATGATTGGTAAGTGAAATTCCTGTTATACGAACTTACTAAGCAGCAAACACTTACTATGTTTTCTTTCCTCTGTTTTATAGTACTTAGAAGCTCGTAAAGGTTGGAGATCAGTCGGAGCATCATCACACTATCCTCCAGCTCGTTTTGGTATAAATAGGAATCTTACCTTGGTGTAATGGCATGTATAGGCTAATGAAAATAAATGAGGGTATGTAAATGTTTTGATTGTAACTAGCCATTGGAATGGCTTGTGATAGTAAATTTAATGCATACTTATGCATGAGATTTATTATATTTAGTATATGAATGTGTTTGGTTTAATATATTAGAAGCAATTAAGTTTGGGTAAGTATATAATTTTAATGTAAAGATGGTACTTGAAAGCATGAGTAAATGTGTCATACATAAAACTTGATCATTAGATTGATTTATATGCCTTAAATTGGTTGGTGAATATACTGAACTGTTGATGTAGGTGCAAGGTAAAAAGGGTGGGAAATAAGGCTTGGAAAATGGCCTTTTTCTATCCACATGGGAAGAGACACAGGCGTGCGTCTCAACCGTGTGAGACACACGGCCCAGCACATGGGCGTGTGTCTTGGCCGTGTAACCTCTGCACCTAATTTTCAAAAATTAAATTGTCCAGATGGTCTAGCACACGGGCGTTTGGCTGGCCGTGTGACCCAAGTCAGGGAGTTACACGGGTAAAAACATGGGCTGGGACACGACCGTGTGCCTCACATCGAATGCCCACACGGCCTGGGACACCGGCATGTCATTGGCCATGTGAGCCACACAGCCTGGTCACACGGGAGTGTGTCTCCTACACCTAAGAAAAATTTTGAGATTTTGCGAAAAATTTTCTATGATCTCGGTTTAGTCTTGACTCGATTCTAATATGTATTTTGGAACTCGAGGACCCATATGAGGGACATTATGATTAATTGTGATTGATTTTCAAAAATGAATAGTAAATGACATAAATTAACTGTAATTGAACTATAAACTCCAGTAATGCTCCATAACCCTATTTCGACGATGGACACAAGTTAGGGGTGTTACACACGGCCTGGGACACGGGCTGTCACACACCGTGTGTCACACAAAGCCAATCCACACAGGCGTGTGCCCTAAACTTGTTAGGTGCATGTAATATCCCTAAATCGGGTCTAGTAGTTTCGAGTATATTTTTTGAGTTTTGAGTGTGAAACTAGGAACTTATAGGGTTTTTAGCAATTTTTAATTTAATTTAGGATGTTAATTTCATCTAAAATTGATTAAAAAATAATCTAAAAATAAAAAATATTTTCAAAAATCTAATTTTAAAGATTTTAAATAATTATTAGTGAAAATAATAAATTTGGGTTAAAAAGGAATTTTAAAATAATTTTTATTGGGGGTCATTTGAGTAAATTTTAAATATTAATTAAATAGGATTTAATTGTAAAATAAGAGAAAATTTAGAGTATTTATATGAAAAATAAACTTTGAAATTTGAAATTTGGAGGGAAAAGATTAAATGGTAAAGTAAGAGAAATGTGGGAGTGGTCATTCGACAAATTTCCTAATTTTTAACTAGTGAGTGGTTTCAGTTTTAAAACTAATGTATCTAGCCCACTTTTCACACGTTTTACATCAGATTAGATAGATTTAAATTTTTTTTTGCATGATTTTAAAGATCTATCATCAAATAATTGATCCGACAAATTTCATTCTCAAAATACTTTATCAATTCACCTTAAATTATTCTCAAAAGTAGCCAAAAATATTTTGAAATTTCTCAAGTTTCTTGAATTAAGATTTTCAATCAACGAATTTAGAGCGAATCAAAGGTAATCTTCAATCCTAAACTTGTTTTTATGATGATTAGAAACATTTGTAGATGATTTGAGGGTCAATTAAAGGATTTTTAGCAATGTCATCTTTTTCCAAGAACACATGGTTCTTTAATGGTGGATCTTGAATTTTGAGAGGAAATCCCTAAATCAATAGATGTTCCAACTCAAAATGGATCTATTAAAATGTTTTTGATCTTATTTATCAAGATTAAACATGATTTGTGAGGTAATTTAAAGAAATCTGAATTTTATCATATTCATGAACCGATTTTCCGAAATTTTGTGAAATTGATTTTAAGATGAAATTGATGCTTAGTATAAGTGTATTTGTTCTAGTATTGATGATTGAAAGTGTTTAGGAGGGCTGGAGAGATCAAGTTTTTGAGGAATCGAGTTTTCGACTTAATGTTATAAATCCGGTAATGTGTCTTTGTGAGAGGATTTTGATTAGTATAGTTAATTAAAATCCTTGTTTATTATAGCATTGGAAAGGTGGTAATGTCTACTTTATATCTGTTGAAGCTCCAAGTCTTGAAGAGGACCGAGATAATTGGAATTGAAGCTTGGATTTACTTAGTTGATCACTTGTTTGTGGTATAATAAATTGTGTGGTGAGTGTTCCTAAGGGCTATTTGGTAAATTGACCTTCAATTATGTTTAATTGGTATCTAAATTGATTATTTCAATTGATTAATTATGGTTGAATGGCTGATTTTTGCAAGATTGATATTAAATGTGCAAGAATTGAATTTTTATTGAATAATGGTAAGTAAGCTTTTGGGTGGTGTTGTGTTACTTAATTATGTTAATTATAAGGATGATTAAAGCATGTTTACTAGAGTTTTTTTATTATGATATGTTGGTGTTACAATTGGTAATTGAACATTGGAAAATGGCAAATGAAAAGCTTGATTTAATTGGATGTTAAATGACTATGTTACATGTTACACATAAACATTTTGTCACATTAAATTGAGCACAATAATGACTGATTTATATGAAATGTTTGACTGAATATATTGGCAACATGCATGGTGGATCCATTAGATATAGTTGGCATGCCATAGGATTTGTGACATTGTGACATTGTGAGCATATGACTCTAGGTGGACTGATTTGTTTGAAGTAGATAAGGGAGTGTTGAGCATGAGTCTCCACTCATTGGGTTATAAAGGAGCTTGTACTTTGGCCCGCTCAACTCGGTGGACTATATTTGTTATTTGTGGGAGTTCAGAGATCCGTTTATCCGATGTATGATCACCCAATTAAGCCATGAGAAGTGTATGCCAATATAATTATGTGTCATCGTTGCTATACCGTTCGATGTTTGTAAGCCATGAATAATTGATTCTTGATATTGATAAAACATATGGAAGTTTAATTGACATGTTTCATTATTATGGCTGATAATTGGTGATTGATTGGATGTGATTTAAGCACGAATTGGATGTTGATTTACTAGACGTTTTTATTAACATTCACTGAGTTTTTTAAAGCTCCCACCCTCACAATTTGTGTAGATAATTGTCAGGCTTGAGGAGCTGAGGAGCCAAGCAAGAGAGTTCCAAGAGATTTAGGCTTGGTAGAGACTTTATTACACGTTTTAGAGACTGTAATCAGGTATTGTGGAACTCCCGGGAATTCGTTTAATTTTGGTTGAAATTGGACTTTGGACATTTAACATATTATTTTGGATGGTTTTATAATAATTCTGAAGAATGTTTGTGTTTAATTATTGATTGATTTACAGTGTATTGTTATTTGATAACACGGTGTGTGAAGCATGAAATTTATACTAATAATTGTTTAAATGAAGCTTCCACGGAGTGGTTTTGTAATGCCCTGAATAATTTATTTCTGTTTCTGTAAAATATCTGACACAAGTGTGTATCTGCTTCAGTGGTTAAGTGTTTCTGTGTGTGTGCATGAGGTCTTGTGTTCAAGTCTCCCTTTTTGCCAAATTTTGTTAATTTTCTAATCCTAGCCTTACCTTTGTTGAGTGGGCTTTTATAAAATTGTTTGTCAATCCATGTCAGAATGAGCCTGCTGGTTCGAGTGGTAAGGGAGTTCGTGTGTTGGAAGTTTTGTGTTCATATCCCTGCGTGAGCAAGGGTGATAATTTTTGATCGATTGTCTGAAAGAGTTTCGGTAGAGCTAGAATTCTAAGGATCAAGTGGTTTGTTAGTGGGTTAGTGGGGAGTTGGGATTTACTAGGATTTTAGGTTCCAAATTAAATTTAACTATTTTATTTTTATTCTTTTCCCAAAAATCCCTTGTTTCTGATGTTGGTTTTTCCAAATAGAAATCCCCTTTGATTCTCTTTTCTTTTTTTCTTCTGCTCTCTGAAGAAATAGTAGTAAACTCTCTTTTTTCCACTCTCTGTTTCTGTCACTAATCTTTTCTCTTGGGCGTTTCAAATCTTTGGTTTTCGTGTAATCGGTAAGTGGGGTTTTTTTGTATTCGTTTAGCTTTTGATTTCTGAAGGTTGAAATTTTGTAAATCTGTTGTGTAGGAGAAGACGGTGAGGCAGTAGTTCCACTTCAACGGTCTAATCTGTGCGAGTGAACAGGTGTGTTGATGGTAAGTGAGTATGTATCAGTTGATTTAGTTTTGAGGAATTCGTGAATTGATTGCTAATTTCGATGTTGGGACTCTATTTTTAGGTTTCGAAAGCCTTGGGATTTTTTTCGCATCAAAATCGTAGTAGGTGTGTACCCGAAACACGAAAAACTGAGCTACGGTAAAAGCTAAAAAACCTTATTGTCAATGCCACACGGGCGTGTGCTTGGCCGTGTGCGAGACAAGGCCATGTGTTTTACGTGGGCATCGTCGTGTGCAATACACAACCGTGTGATGGTGTGGGTATGGCCGTGTGGGCCACACGGGCTAGGCCGAGTAGGGCGTGTGGGCCCACAGGGCATGCCACATGGGCGTGTGGGTTTTGGGCCAGGCCGTGTCGGCCACTCGAATGAGGCCAATCTGGGGTGTGGGCCCATACGGGCATGTGGGCTTATAATTCTGAAATTTTCCCTAGAGTCACACGGGTTGTTTCAATCGACTGTGGGCCTACAGTAGGGTCGGTAAGGGCTAACCAAACCCTAAAAATAATGTGATTTGATAATCTGATATTCTGCTCTGAGTAGAACACTGTTAGGCATGTATGATTATTTTGTTAAAGTATATATGGCATCTGTATATAAGCATGTTATGCATGATATTACTATATCTGTTACTGCTGTATCTATGATTGGGGTGGGTTCTGTATATATGGAGGAAGTGATCTGTATGGCGACACTTCATCTATATTCTGGCAGCTTGGCTGCATATTATCTGGAATGTGTCGCATCGACACTACATGGTGTGTAGGGTTGGGTGGGTGTTTTTAACCCAACATGGTGTGATGGGATGGTTGAAGATGGTGTGTAGAGGATGGGGGAAGGATTTTGCATATCTGTACTGCTTATTTGATTCTGTTATCTGTATCTAAAATGGACATAAGTCTGAATCTGTATCTAACTGTATATGATATTTCTGCATGTAATGCATGCCTATTTCTATTGGGTTACACACTGAGTTTATGAAAACTCACATCTGTTTATCTATTCTGTTCAGGTAATCCACACACTTAGGTGGATCGGTGTAATGGTGTAACATCCAGGAATTAGGGGCTGTGCATTTATTATGTTTCTGTGTGTTTGATATGCTTTGACTGTTAATTTGGTATGTTTGGGGGCCACGGAAAGGCTCGGGGTTAAGCTGGAGCCCTGGTGAAAATTTTATTTTTGGGCACCTTAAAGGAGAGCTAGCTGGGATAGGCCTTAAGGACCATTACTTGTGTTTGTTGACACAAGAAGTGAAGTGGTAAAGTGGCATGGAGATGCCACTTAAGGTGCAGGGAAGTGGCGTCATTGGGTAGCAGCAGGGGGAAGAGGTTCCAATCCTATAACACTCATTTGGAAGCTTAATTTTTGCACTTAGGAAGCTAAGGTGTTGGTTTCGGCAAGGGCTCTCCAAGGTGGTTGGTGGACTGAGTCAAAATTTTTAAATGTGTGGCCATAAGGGAAAGGTGGAGTTTGAATTATTCAAATTGGTTCAAAAGAGTGAAGGGGAGGGAATGTAGGAGAAAAGTATGGGATTTGAGGTTGGTGGGGATATTGGCCGGTTGTGGGGAGCTTGTTAGGGGGGAGATGAATTTGGGTTAGTGTTAGCTAGGGGTGTGTGCCGTTTTTGGGGTTCAATTCGGGTAGCCTAATCCTTGTAAGTGCCACACGTCCATAACCTTTCTCATTTTCGGTAAGCATTCTTTTCTTAGCAAGCATCACTTTTTCTTCCATTCTCTCTCGAATCAAATCATCTTTTTGGTTGCTAGCCGAATCTCCTCACCCTATTTCGGTTTCCTGCTTTTACAACCTTCATTTTCTCTTGTTTCATACTCATTCTACACTTCATTTCTCCTTAGCCGAACCCTCCTATTATCTCCTCCTTTGTTAAGCCGAAATTCTTCTTCCCCTCTACCATTTTCTTTTTAGCTGAACCATCTCTCAAGCATATCTTCTTCTTTAGCTGAACTTTACACCATCCCCATTGACATCTTCTTTTTCTCTCTTAGGTCGAATAACTCCTTTGGTCAAGCGAATCAGGGTTTACTCAGGTATTCGACTCTTGAAGGTAATGAATCCCTTTTTCCTTGCTTTTGTTGAAAGCCAAATCTTTTCTGTCAGTTTCCTTCTCTTTTCTTCTCTATTCTCTACACCCTCCTTCTCTAACCGAACTTTTCATTTCTTGTCAATGCAAATCGGTGCTACTTTGTTTTACTTTTCACCATAGCCGAATCTTCTGGGGTGTAATCGATATCACTGCTAAGGCCGAATACCAAGAAGCAGGGTGTTGGTTGATCAAGGTAAGGGGTGCTTATCAACTTGTTTGGCTGAAAGGCCATTCCTTTTTAATCTATTTGGGGAACCGATTCTAATATGGTGATTTTGTAGGGACTCAATCGATTTCTTAATCCAAGTTTGCTAGCTTTCGGTTTCTGCCGATTTAGGTAAGAAACTTATTCGTTTTGAGCATCTATTTTCTCTTTCATCTTCTTCAATGCCTTAACCCGGTTTCCTGATCAAGACTTTTTCATGGATTCGAATACCAGCCAAGTAAGGGAGGGGGTTGGACTCGTAGTCCCTGCCCCTAAGTTCAAACGGCACGCAGTGTCAGCCGTTCGGGATTTTCCACCAGGTTGTGGGCCGACTTCAGATCGGGATAGGCAGATCGCTATTATCCCTGCGAGTGAGGGTGTCAACGAGATTGAAAGTTTAGTTCTTTGCGTTTACAGGTGTGTAATCCCCACACCTTCTTTTGTCTGTTATAATAAGTATATGTGTTGTTTGAAAGCTGGAAAATGCAGTAATAGCTATTGCGTTACCCATAGAGGTAAAAATCATAATACCAGGTGAGTTATTCTCTGATTATGCCTTATAAATATTGTCGTTGGCATGAATATATGTATGCTTTGAATATTTTACGTATGCTGTTATATGTTGCATTCATACCACTATGATTATATGTTGCATGGACATGGGGATATGATAATGATGAAAGGGGTAGTGTTTTCGGTGGCTATGCCACATACTCCGGTGACGCTGTCACATTATTTCGGTGGCTCTGCCACATACTCGGTAACGTTGTCACATAATATCGGTGGCTAAGCCACATATTTTGGCGATGAGCAGCTGACTGCAGCACGACTGCCATCGATGATGTGTAGCGGTGAGGGTCGATTGTAGAAATCCCCACTGCTATGTTTGGCAGGAACGGGTGGTGTGTAGCGGATGGATATTTAGGCTGGGTTGGGTTTTGCATCATTTTGCATATGCTATCTGCTATATTGTGCTTTAGGGCTAAGGCCCAAACCGATTCCGAATGGGCTTCGCCCAATGTGGTTATGTAAGGGGGCTAAGGCCCAGATGGTATATGAATGGGCTTGGGCCTAGTGATGGTGCTTGGCAATTGCACACTGAGTCTTTTTGACTCACTCTTTTTGCTTAACATCTTTGCAGGTAATACATAGTGCAGTGGATTTGGGCAGGAGAGAACTACGAGGTGGCCATGCGCGGTTTTATTAAAAGAACTTTACTTTTCTTTAATTTCTTTTTTTTTTTTTGGATCCTGTTATGTAATAAGGGCACTATTAATTTGGTTTAATTACGGTTTAAACTTTAGATGTTTTGAATACAAAATAATCGATAAGACCTTTTCTTTACAAAATGCAAATGGAAGTTTTTCACTACTTAATTAACAAATTTTGTAAACGGATTATGACGACAAACTTCTAGATTAATTCAATGTAACAACATGTGTTTTCAAACGACACCTAAACACAAGGAATGGGCTAATTAAAATTTTTCTTAAATAGTTTACTGAGTTTCAAACAAACTACTAAACTTGGAGTTTCCAAAAGGGACTATAGATTCTTTGAAGGTCGCAAGGTTTTATAAAAATCTTCCCAAGTAACATACTGGATCCGGTCGTGGTGTATGGGCCTGGTTTGGGGTGTTACAAATGGAGTCTCACGGTAACCACGAGCTCGTAAACTGATGTAAGTATTGGTTATTATTTAATTTAAGGATTATTTTTGGGAGTTTGGTAATAATTGGACTCTCTGGACTATTTAATTTTATTATGGTATTTGGATTTTCGTTTTTACATTTTATTTGTGACGGATATCATAAAAACACGGTTTTTACTAAACAAGGGTTTTCCCAAAATTTACGAATGGGTTTTCCAAAAATAATGTTTTCTATGACTTCCACTGTAATTTTCATTTTGGCGAATAAATTAATTAAATAACATTTTCGACAATAGATATAAACAAATATAGGTTATAAAACTGGAATGATTTATCGTAACGACTCTGTTTTTCAAACCCTTCTTTGTGATGTCTCTGGATTCGGCCATAAAGTCTAGGCCGGGTTCAGGGTGTTACAGGTTTATTAGCGATTATGGTATGTCACTTTTTTGATTTGTTCGGTGTTTTTTATGCACGAAATTGATTGCCTAATTCGATATAATTGAGGATTAATTGATGTCAATAAATTCTATTGAAGGTGTATGTATATGTATGTTAATTAATCATAGTTAAATCGGGTTTAATTGGCCATTAAAATATGCAAAATAGGGGTTTAAAATGAGTTTTTCAAAAAAAATAGGTGCAATGATTTTCACATGGGCGTGTGCCTGTCCACACGGGCATGTGAGGGGTTGCACACGGGCGTGTGGAGATTGGAGCTATCACACACAAGCGTTTATGATCGGCCTAAAAGTTTTTATTGACACAAACACAGTCAATTAATAACACATGGTCTGGAGGGCATGGCCATGCAGGGTTTGGGGGTTCAAATTTTTATCTTTTTAAATTGGTATTCTAATTTGTTTAAGTTATAATTTAGTCCTGAAAATTGATTAATCTAATTAGAGCCTTAGATGATAAGGAAACTTGGTAAAATTATAGGATTAGTCTCATAATGGGTAAAATTTGATACAAACACAGTTAATTTATAATTCAGAATAGGTCTTGATAGTTTATATTTGTTACAATTTAGTCCCTAACAATAAAACTTGAATTAGACATAGCAAATGAACTCAAATTAAGCTTAAATTTTTAGGCTTGCATAATTTGATTAAAAGAAGGCCGCTAAACTCTTAGATCTAAAATTGGTTTAGCTTTACTATAGGTGGTAAAATGACGAAAATGCCCTTAGCTTAAATTACCTAGGAAAAGTTTAAAATTGGCTCATAATTTGCTTTCGCATTATTAAATAACTAATAATTAGATAAGATTGAGGTGTTATAAGGTTGGGGTGTGTCTTGGGTGGTCGTCAGCCCAAGAGTCACTTAGGTGGCTAATGTAATGCTTCGAATTCGGGTTGGTCCGTCCCGGTCGGGTTTGGGGTGTCACAGTGCAGCTTTCACATGGGCTGGCACATGGCCTGGGACACAGTCATGTGTTCCAACATTGAATTGAACACGGTCTAGCACACGACCTATGACACAGCTGTGTGAATATATTTCGAATGCTACACGGGCTAGCACACAGCCTTTTGAAATTTTTTCGAAGGGTACACGGTCTGTCACATGGTTGGTCACATAACCGTGTAACCCTTATTTTGAAAATTTTTAGTTTTTCACTAAACATTCTGATTTACTACGAATTGGTCCTTGATTGTTCCTAAACTAATTTTAAGGCCTCGAAGGTTCGTTTTAAGGCCCATAAATGTACGTATTACTCCAATCTCAATTATTATGATCTTCTGTTAATTAAATTGGCAAATTGATACTATCTGTTATTGATTGTTCTGGATTGTATGTTAATACGTTGAAACCCTAATCCAGCAACGGGTACAGGTTATGGGTGTTACAATTTAGTTTTTATAAATTCTGTTATTTGGAACTGTATTGATTTATTTGAACTATGGCATGAAACTTAAGCTTTGGGTTATTTTGGCATGCATGACATATTATTCGATATTAGGATGTTTTGAATTAATTATGCATGAAATTTGGTTTTCATTAAAACTATGATAAATATTACTTTTCCAGAGTATGACTATGTAATACCTCTAACCCGTATTCAACATCGAAATAGGGTTACGAGGTATTACCGATTCATTCGCAACACATAAAGCATACGTTTATACAAAAATAAGTATTCATTCTCATAAATCATTCCACACAATCACATTATCCCTTATAAGGGCCTACGATGCCTTAAACATGCTTTAGAAGTGGTTCGGGACTAAACCGATATCATACAAAAATTCTGGACACTTAGAAATTTTTCATGTAAACAAGGGTCACACGCCCATGTGAACAGGCTGTGTGCCTCACACGGCTAGTAGACACGCCCGTGTCTCAGGCCGTGTGAAAACAGGGCATACATACTGACTTGGGTCACACGACCGACCACACTCCCGTGTGTCTAGCCCGTGTACACTTCGAAGTGGCTACACACATCGTGTGCTAGGCCGTGTGTTAGGCCGTGCCAAAACTATAGGGTATACTGACTTATGCAACAGTGCCAAGTCACATGTTCCTGTGCTAGGCCGTGTGCCATTTAGAGAGGTATACTGACTTGTACCACACGGCCAGTCACACGCCTGTGTGTGAGACCGTCTGGAGCATACTGACTTCAATTTAATTTCAGCACTAGGGGATACACGGCCGTGTCTCCACCCGTGTGGACAAAAATAGGCTATTTACCAAGCCATTTTTCCACCCCATTTGGTACAAACCTTCACCTATACATATGGCACAAAAACATAGCAAAATAGGCAATCCATAACAACCAAATCAACCATAATTCTTACCATTTCATCTAACATTTCTTAGCCTAAACTTCAACCACAATCATCATCAATTTATCAACCATTTCCAAGTAACATTAAACACCTTACAAAATGACATTAGTTCATATCTAAAAGCATTTACCAAGCATACATCATTTTCTTCCAATTCACAAGCATAATACCAATTCCACAAACCTCATATTATAAGCCATAAGCACACTTATATATACATAATCAAACTAGCCAAATTAAGCCAAATCTCATGGCTATAAATACAAACAAAACATAACCATTCATAAGTCATCTCAAATGGCAATATTCACTTTCAAAACATAACCAAAATGACTCAAGCCTATACATGCCATATACCATATATACACAATTTAAAAGTACCAAGTAGATGGTTGGATAGTGTGACACAGACTCTGACGATCCCCGAATCCGAGCTAGCTTTGAATCCACTATAAAACACGAGAAAAACAAACAAAGTAAGCTACAAAGCTTAGTAAGTTCGTACTAAATATACTCAACAATTCATAAAATACAAATCATCAATTTGAACAAGTTAATGCATACTTCATGATAATGTCAAACCTTCCATAAGCTTATTCATATACTTACATGCAAAGTCATAACCTTTTCTGTTTTATCTTCATACTTACATGTACATACCTGTACAAATTCATAACGAACTCATACCTTCTCGTAACACTATCGAATACTTGATGTTTTGCACACTAAGTGCCATAACATAGCCGAAGCTAGTATAATTCTACACACCAAGTGCCTTACTCGATGTTTCTCACACTAAGTGCCAATCTCTATGTCTCGCACACTGAGTGCCACAATTAGCTGATTTATAGTCGAACAAAAATGTAGTCCCGTATATACAATTTATGCGATATCAAAGCATTAAAAAGCATAATTATAACAATTCTTATTGCATACGAACTTACCTCGGATGCTAAAACGGTGAATCGAGTCGATTAGTCGATAACTTTTGTTTTTCCCTGATCTTGATCCGAATTTCATTTTTCTTGATCTAAATATATTCAAAATTAACTTATTAAATCATCTATTCATTCAATTTATTCCAAAACATGTAAGACACATTTACACTTTTGCCCCACATATTTCACATTTTTCACAATTTAGTCCTTATTGCATAAAATCACAAATTAGTGTAATTCTAATTATACCCATGCTAGCTGAATTACTATTATACCCCTAGCAGTCCATATTTTCATTTTATTTCACATTTCAACACACAATTTGCACATTTTACAATTTAATCCCTATTATGCATTTTCATCAAAAATCACTTAACAAAACATGTAAAACTATCATCAATGTAACATCCCTAACCTGTAACCATTGCTGGAATAGGGTTAAGAGGCATTACCGGACATATCAGAACTTTTATGATTATTTTATAACACAAGACATATTATTATCATACCATAGCAATTCATATACATAGAGTCCCTTTAAAAGGTCTACGAGACCTTAAACATGCATTGGGAAGGGGTCGGGACTAAACCAAGCTCATACAAAATTTTTCAGAAAATCAAACACTTTTCAAAGTTACAGAGGTCACATGCCCGTGTGGGCAGGCCGTGTGCCTCACGGTCGATGACACGCCTGTGTGCTTAACCCGTGGTCGACACTGACTTATTTCACACGGCCAGTCACATGCCCGTGCGTCCAGCCCGTGTACAAGTCTAACTTGTTTCGACTTGCAAACTTAAGTGACACGGCTGAGTCACACGCCCGTGTGCTCAACCATGTGGGCAAATATAGGCCATTTGCAAAGCCAATTTGCCACCCATTTTAGGGTAAACCTATAAGTAACAACAAGTATCATTTCATACACCAAAAACAACCAAAACATACCATATATGACCACCTTTTCTAACCATTCATAAGCATATCAAATATATCAACTTTGCATCACAAAACATAGATTAAAAGTTACCATATTCACATCCATAAACAAGCCATATCACATGGCTTATATTTACATCTCAAAACATAATCTATTACTACTAGCTTATACATGCCATACTAAGCTATGTTCATATTCAAAAGGTACCAGAATATAGTTTGATAGTGTGGTGATAATCCTCAGCGATCCCCGAACTTTCTATAGCTTTGATAATCTATAAAACAATTCAAGCACACACAAAGTCAGCGTTCAAAAGCTTAGTAAGCCATATACAAATAAATTTAGCAAATAAAATATTTATAACCATTTCATTAAGAAGATCTTTAGCATAAAACAATAGCAAATTCATAATTCTTTTATAGCTTATTTGCTCCTAACCACTTGCTTACCAACAAATTATATCTCCATGTAATTCATTAGATCATAACACATTTGTATATAATACATCTTATCTCATAATCCATACATATATCTCAATTCCACAATCTCACATATACTTACTTTTCGTGTTCAAACTTTACTTACACTTCATACGTACCTGTATTGGATACATATTTCACATAGTCATTCAATTCTCGAAATGCCCGTAGAACCATTCAGAAACAAATAGGATACTCAGATAACTCAGAATACTCGTACAATGCCAACGTCCCAAACGTGGTCTTGCATGTAAACAAATATCGATGCCACTGTCCTAGACAGGGTCTTACACGAAATCATTTATGATGCCAATGTCCCAGACATGGTCTTACACGTAAATCTTAAATCGTTTCCAACGTCCCAGACGTGCTCTTACACGATATCACATATCGAAACCCTATGTCATGACATATGTATCCTAACTATTCCTAAGGTTCGTACGGGACTTCTTGAACACTGATACACTATCGAACTTTCTCGAATTCACAAGTACATCTTCCATTGTCATTCATCACAATTCAATTTCATATAAACATAAATAAATCAACTCAAACACATTTATTTGTATATAGACTTACCTCATGCGAATATGAACGGACAAGAACGACTAATCGACCATTTTCGACTTCCCCTGATCTAAATCCGTTTTCTTTGGTTCTTGATCTAAGCATATTCAAATTTGACTCTTTTATTCACCAAATCATTCAATTCAATCCAAAAACACACATTTAAGGCATTTTACAAATTAGCCCTCACATTTTCACATTTTGACATTTAAGTCCCTATTTCATAAATTCACAAATTACACAAAATTTCAATATTCCCATGCTTGGCTGAATATTCCTCATGTTCATACAAGTCCACACATTTCATTTATTTTGCATTTTAGTCATTCGATTTACTATTTTATCAATTTAGCCCAAATTACTCAAATTCATCAAAAATCCAAAGACAAAATATGTTAATCTTTCACATATCTTTCATATTTCATCATCAACTATCACAAAGCTTAAGCATTCATCAATGGAACATTTCAAAATCATAATCAAATTCCAAAATTAAGGCATGGGCTTAAGAGAATGCTAAGCAACGATCATAAAAACATAAAAATTATCAAAAATCGAGTTCAAAACATACCTCAATCAAGAATAACAATGGCTGAACCCTAGGTTGGTTTCTTTTCTTTCTTTTTCTTCTTATTTTTGGTAATGGATGGACAAAATAACTTATTTCATGCTTTTGTTTTATTTTAATTAAGCTTATTATTAACTAATTTACTTTTTTTATCCTTAATAATATCATTAAAATCCCACTACCATATGTCCATATTTTTCCATGCATTAATCTAAGGGTACATTTACCATATGTTGACCTCACATTAATAAGACACATCAATTCGGCACATAATTTGTAACAGCTCGATTTTGGGGCTAGTCGAAACACTGGTTTCGAGACCACCAAACCGAGGTTAAGGAAATTTATTTTGATGTTATTTTATGTGTTATGGTATTAATATATGGCTATGTGATAATTTTGGTGCTTTAATTTGAGCGATAGCATGCTTAATTGTGAAAAAGGACTAAATCGCATAAAGTGCGAAAGTTCTATTCTTCAAGGTAGAGGTGTCTAATAGCCATAGAATGTTAAATTGGAGGTCCTTAAAGTGCAATTAGGCCATTAGGAGGGTATGGCTGGCCATAGGAATGAAGGGAGACAATAGCATTAAATGTTGGTCAAATTTGGTGGAAATTAGGTGATAAAAAATGAATAAAATAAGATAAAAAGATGAGATATCATCTTTTACTATTCCTTCTTCTTATACCATCGAAAATTGAAGAGAGGATAGGGACTTTTGAAGTTCAAAAATTCAGCTACATTTCATCCCTGGTAGTAAGTCAATTTGATGATTATTTTTGATGATTTTTGTACTTCTAAAGTCCCCAAAGCTTAAGCTAGCTAATGAGGGGACTAACTTGTGATATGGTTGAAAGTCTAGGGACTTGCCATGAGAGTGTTTATGTTATTAGCTGAGTTTTTATGGAAGAAAATGAATGTTAGGGAGATAAGAAACAACTTTTGTGAAAGGTGTTAGCATGAAAACACCTAATTAGGACTTGAATGCAAAGATTGAATTTGTGTCATAAATGCATGAAATAGTTGGAATTGTGAGTAGTTGTAAGAGAAATAAATGTTCAGTTAGGCTTGTCTAATGAGAAAATGTGTTAAAAAATGATTTACGAGCCTAAGGGCAAAATCGTAATTTTATTATTATAGATCAAGAAGAGCGCGGAATTAACCTTGACCGGGGAAAAGGCAAGGTTACAGATTAAACTGCAAATTGAAACGTTTTGCACCGAGGTAAGTTTATGTGTAAACGATGCATTTTATATACACATTGTTGTTACTAATTGGTGCATGGTATGATTGAAAACTTGTATGATTCAAATGGATTGAATTTGGTAGTTATTGAATAATTTTCGTATGATTGACAAAATAGATATGTAAATGTGAGATAACAACTCTTGATGGTGGGCTAAGTGCGATACCACCTTATTAATTAATTACGATGGGCTGTGTGCGATACCATCGTTTATATTATCATATGGTGGGCTATGTGCGATACCACCGTAACTATCCTTTTTGGTGGGCTATGTGCGATACCACCCTATTATAGATTGATGGTGGGCTAAGTGCGAAACCACTGAGTGAATTGTATGAATGGTTTAGTGAGAAATTATGATGTGTTGTATCATGTGACTTTGTGGTGTTAAGTGTAGGGATGTATGTTAATGAATGTAAGCATTAAGCTGGTGATATGGTTGGAATGTGGTAAGGAAGGAATTGAGTAAGCATGATTATTGTAACACCCTGGTTTTAGGGGTTAGATTTTTGGTGCTTAGCTCAGGTGTTGGCACACTTCAGTGTGTGGTTGGGTGAGTTTTAGGGGTCCTGAGAACCCTAGGTGGTGGTGGAATGCTTTGGAAAATTTTTAGTTTTAGGGGTTAAAAGGGGAGCTTGGATAGAGGGGGCCTTAAGAGAATTTTTGGTGGAAATAAGGCACAAAGGTTGGTGTGGCAGAGTGGAAAGAAGGCGCCACTCTAGAGCTTGGAAGGTGACGCCATTTGCTGGAGGGGGGTCTTAGGTTCGATTCGCAAGGGCAGCAAGGAGGCCTTTGTTTTTGCGTCAAGTTGGTAAGGTGTTTGGACGGTTTTGAATGCTTAAAGGATGGAGGAAGACTTGGTCTTCCATTTTAAAATTCGGCTAGGATATAGTTTGACTCATTCAAACTTTTTGAATGGGTGTTAGGGAGGAAAAATAGGAGAAAATCGTGGGATGTTGAGAGGGGTTGAGTTGGTGGCCGATTTTGGGAAGCTAGGGAGGGTATTTTTTGGTTTTATTAAGGGTGTTAGGTAGCTAGTAGTATAAATAGGGGGGAGGTGTTCACTTTTTTGGGTTTTTCACCATTTGTGCTCCCTTGCCGAAACTTGTTTCCCATTTCTTTTTGTGCCGAATCCCTTTGGTCCCTTTTGCCGAATCCTAGTTCCTTCTTAAAGCCTTCATCCATTTGTCTTCCATACTCTACCACACTAAAAACGTTCCTCCTCCTTACCTGTGCACTTTGGCCGAATCTTTAAGGTCACTTAGCCGAATTTCCTACTTGTTTCTCTCTACTTCTCCTGAGCCGAAACTCCTAACTCTTGTAACTCCTATTCGATTTCTCTTTTCACTCAGAGCCGAACCTTGGTTATCAACCATAGCCAAACCTACACCTTACCTTTTTGTCATCTCTTATTATTAAACTCACCTAGGCCGAATATCAGGAGTGGGATAGACCTCTTCGGGTTTTCTTTTGTAATCGTTGGGTGAAGGTACTTTGGGATTTGAAGTAACCAGTCAAGCCTCCTTTTGTTAGCAATCGAATTTGGTAAGGATATTGTTTTAATAAGCTATGTATTTAGTATTCGTTTAAGCCTAAGGATTTGATGCTAAGGCCGATTGTAGGGGGAGAAGAGCCTAACTCAGGAGATCTTTCGAGAGGCGATTAGTCAACGGTTGCAGAGGCATAAAGTAGCGTTTCGGGAGTTGAGTCATTTGTATCAATTAGGTGCGTAATCAACGCACTATTTCTCGGTTATTGCTTGCTAATGCTTATTCATATGCATGATGTGTGGTAGCCGATTATGATGGCTTGTGTGGTGAATGGTTATTTTGGGTAATCGTATATCAGGTGAGTAAAGTCTTTGGTATGAAATTATTCATGATATATATATATGGTGTGATAATTAATATGTGATGTCCACTCTTATGTTATAATATGATCTGACATGTTGCATTTTTACATACATGGGAGGGGGATTGGATCGATGAAGGAAGGAGTGTACACTTGATGTACGTGGTCTAATGTTAGCCTCGGCTACATTAGCGCTTGATGGTTAGCTTTGTGCTACCTCAAGGGAGATGTTGGCTAGGTGCCCATCTCGGCGGTTGATGGCTATGTGCATCACCGTAGGCGGATTTTGATATCGGGATCACTTGGGTTGATCGGTGGCTCAGCCACGGCCTCGAGCAGCGAGTTTGCCGAGGTAAGGATTATAGATCACGATGTGATCAGTGGTGGATTATCCACGGCCTTAGGCAGGGAGTCTGCTAAGGTAGGTGTTACGGTTGGATAGTAGGTTGGGCTGAAATGCATTCTTGTATGATTGTTTCGAGGACTGTGTGGGTATGGGTCAAGTCCATACGTGTGGAAATAAGTGTTGTGATTATGCACTGAGTCAGTGGACTCACTCTATTTTTCCTAACCATTTCAGGTGATGCGTAGAAATGGACCGGGATCGGAGAGGACACATGGTGGCCCATGCAGAAAGAAGAGTTTAAATACTTTAAGTTTATTTATATTAAGTACTTGGGTTTAAATATTGATGTAATAAGGGCCACTTTTGATTAAAGTACTCCATTTATAGTTGATAAAGGTTATGTCGTACTTAGTAATATTTTTACAAATGATTTATATTATAATAAATTGTAATAAAGTTTTAATTCAAACCAAGCTTATATTTGTTAATAATTTTTAATGGACTTACTTCCCGAAAGTTACTAAATTTTCGAGTTTTACTCTAAAGACAAAGAATTTTTCCACAGTCTTTTCCGCAGTGACATAACCAGATTCGGTCGTAGTGAATGGGCGGGTTTGGGGATGTTACAATTATGAATGTGGATTGTTCTTGTTTAGTATGTAATGCTATTTATTGTTTAGCACATACTATGATGTTATTTGTTTACATGTAAACTTACTAAGCTCAAAGCTTACTCCCCTTTTCTTTTCCCTTGTTTTATAGAGTTAAAGAGTTGGGTCGGGATACGCAGATAATCGGAAGATCGCCCACACTATTAGCTCACCTCGGTATATCTAGACTTAGTGTATTTGAGTATGGCATGTATAGGGGCTAGACTAGATAAATTGTTTTATTATTTTGGCCAAAAGTGTGTTGGCCCCTTTGAAAGATAAACTCTTTTGTATATTGCCATGGTTGATGGCTCACCTTATTATTTTATGAAAATATGAGGTTATTCAAGAAAGTGTATGTTGCAATTAAGTTGTTTAGTGGATGGTTGAATGTGTTTGTGAATATATGAGTTAGAGCATTGAGAAAAGCTTGGCATTTAGCCTTGTTCTTATCCACACGGGTAGGCACATGGGCGTGTATCTAGGCCGTGTGTGACACACGGTCAATCCCATGGGTGTGTAGCCAGGTTGTGTCTCCCCTGCATGTTAGTTTTTCTTAGTCAGTAAGCTTTGTAGTAAACACACGGGCAGAGACACGACCGTGTGTCTCAGCCGTGTGGTAGGCACGGCCATGGACACGGGCATGTGCCTTAGCCGTGTGTCCTTAGTGAAATGATGACGTCATAAATAAAATGCCAAGGTTTGGCACACGGGCTAAGACACGGGTGTGTCGAGGCCGTGTGAGGGACACGGGCCAAGGAAATGGGTGTGTGTCCGGCCGTGTGAAAACCCCTGCAGGTTCGAAATGGAAATAAATCTTACACGAGGTAGAGACATGGGCGTGTGTGACCGCACGACCTGCCCATACGGACGTGTCTCATTTCACACGGCGTGTGGCCCCTGTTTAGGTGAAAATATTTAAGATCGTAAAAGTTTCCGGTTGGGTTCCAAAACCCCTTGTATGTATGTTTAAGGCCTCGTAGGTCCTTAATGAATCTGGTGTGATGACGATAGAGATATGTCAAGATGGGACTGAAAGTTTATAGACTAAAGTTGTGTGATTAAGTGGATTAAGTCTGGTAATGCCTCGTGCCCTGTTCCGGCATAGAAAATAGGTAAGGGGTGTTACATAATTAATTAGAAGGACAATTTTGCATCTTCTGCGATTAAGTCCTTTTTGAAAATTAAACACACAATTGATCAAATAAAATCACGGAACCTTCACACAAGCTTAATCACATACTGTAAGCACAGAAAATAATATTAAAATATTTTTCTGACTCGGATTTGTGGTCCTAAAACCACTATTCCAATTAGGGTCTAAATCGAACTGTTACAATCAAGCTTTCATATTTCAACATTAAACATCAAAGAACACATGGATTCAACAATGGAAACTCTCAAAATCTTTAACAGTTTCAAAATCTAAGGTACAGTCTAGCTAGAATACGAAGCAACGATATCAAAAACGTAAAAATCATCAAAAAAAATGAGCTCAAAACACTTACCAATTGACCTTGCAAGTGTTGAACCCTAAAACTCAATCAAAGGCTTTCTTCTTCATTAATATTCGGCCAAAAGAGAGAAAAGATGGACAAAAATTCACTTTGTTTTTATTAATATAACATTTATTAACTATTTTACCATTTTAACCTTAAAATTAATACAAAATTTCATTTATGCCAAACCATTAACATCCACTAACCAACTAATGGTATATTTACCACTTAAGGACCTAAACTTCAAAGTTCTATAGCTATTTGACATCACTAGCTAATAGAACAACACTTTTGCAATCTACTCGATTTAGTCCTTTTTACCGAATTAACCATTCAAGCAGTAAAATTAGCGCACGAGATTTTCACACATATCAAATAACATACTGTAAATACCGAAAATAATATTAAAATAATTTTATGACATCAGACTTGTGGTTCTAAAACCACTATTTTGATTTGACCGAAAACGGGTTGTTACAACTCTCCCCCCTTAAGGATTTTCGTCTCCGAAAATCTTACCAGTGAATAGGTTTGGGTACTTTTTTCGTATAGCTTCCTCAGTTTCCCACGTAGCTTCTTCAACCCCGTGTCAATGCCATAATATTTTTACTAATGCAATTCTCTTATTTCTCAGCTCTTTGATCTCACGAGCTTAAATTTGATTCGGATCTTCAACATATGACATATCAGACTGAATTTCAACCTCTTTCGGGGAAATAACATGGGAAGGGTCGGACCGGTATCGTCGAAGAATTGACACATGAAATACATTATGTATTTTCTCTAACTCAGACGGTAAAGATAGTCAATATGCCACTGGTCCAACTCGCTCAGAAATCTCATATGGTCCGATGAATCGAGGATTCAATTTCCCTTTCAAACCAAATCGTAATGTCTTTTTCCACGGTAACACTTTCGAAAAAACTTTATCCCCTACTTGGAACTCAATATCTTTCCGTTTCAAGTCTGCGTATGATTTCTGTTGATCTGAAGCTGCTTTCAAACTATTGCGAATTACTTTCACTTTTTCTTCAGTCTCTTTGATTAGATCAACCCAGTGGATCTTGTTCTCGCTAAGCTCATTCCAATACAATGGTGTTCGACATTTACGACCGTATAGAGCTTCGTACGGTGCCATCTTAATGCTAGTTTGAAAACTATTATTGTAAGAAAATTCAATCAGCGGTAGGTATTTCTCCTAACTACCTTCAAACTCAACAATGCAACAACGTAACATATCCTCAAGTATCTGAATAACTCGCTCGGATTGACCATCCATTTGCGGATGCAACGCAGTGCTAAAATGCAACTTTGAACCCAAAGCTTCTTGCAATTTCTTCCAAAATCGCGAAGTAAATATAGGATCTCTATCCGAAACAATAGATAGGGGAACACCATGTAATCTCACAATTTCAGAAATATACAGCTCGGCTAATTTATCAAGCGAGAAATCTGTATGTATCGGAATAAAATGAGTTGATTTCGTCAATCTATCAACAACAACCCAAATCGCATATTTGTTTTTCGGAGATAAGGGCAAACCCAATGCAAAATTCATTGTGTTGGATAATTCTTTTCGCGGCAAATTTTTAATGCAAACACTATCGCGGCTAACTCTAGATCGTGTGTTGGATAATTCTTTTCGTTTGGCTTTAATTGTCTCGTGGCATAAGCTGCAACTTTGCCTTCCTACATCAAAACACAACCCAGACCATTTAACGATGCATCACTGAAAATTATGAATTCTTTACGACTTAGGCTGAACTAACACTGGTGCCTCTGTCAATAATGCTTTCAATTGATTGAAACTTTGTTGACATTTCTTGGACCATTCAAACTTCACATCTTTCTGTAGTAATCTGGTCATCGGCGTAGCAATCATCGAGAACCCTTTAACAAAGCGTCGATAGTAACCAGCCAATCCCAGAAAACTTCTAACCTTGGATACGTTTCTATGTGGTTTCCAACCAATAACTGCAGAAATCTTATTCAGATCAACTCGAATACCATCCGCTGAGGCTATGTGTCCTAAAAATCCAACTTCCCGGAGCCAGAACTCATATTTGCTGAATTTAGCATACAGTTGCTGACCTCCCAAGGTTTGCAATACAATCTTCAAATGCTCAGCATGCTTAGACTCATTTCGTGAGTAGATCAGAATGTCATCAATGAACACAACAACAAATCTGTCTAAATACGTTCTAAAATCTGATTCATCAAATCCATAAAAATGGCAAGAGCATTAGTCAAACCAAAAGGCATAACAAGGAATTCATAATGTTCGTACCTCGTTCTGAATTCAGTTTTCAGCACATCTGAGTCTTTTACTCCAAACTGATAATAACCCGATCTCAAATCAATCTTTGAAAACACTGTTGCACCTTTCAACTGATCAAACAAATCATCTATTCTTGGCAACGGATACTTATTCTTTATCGTAACTTTGTTGAGCTGACAATAGTCTATACACATTCTCATTGACCCGTCTTTCTTCTTTACGAACAATACTAATGCACCCCATGGTGAAAAACTAGGTCGTGCAAAACCTCTATCCGTTAACTCTTGTAACTGAGCTTTCAACTCTTTCAACTTTGTCGGAGCCATTCTATACAGAGCTATTGATATCGGTGTTGTTCCCGATACTAATTCAATACCAAACTCAACCTCTCTAATAGGTGGCAATCCCGCTAATTCTTCAGGAACTACATCCGGGTATTCACAAATGACTGGCACCGATTCCACCTTCTTTTTAGACACTTTAGTATCTAAAACATAAGCGAGATAAGCTTCACAACCTTTTCTCACATACCTCTGAGCTGTCATCGATGAAATCACTATTGGTAAACCACCCGACTCATTAGATTCAATCTGGAGAATTTCATTATTCTGACATTTCAGTTCTATAGTCTTTCGTCTACAGTGCACAATAGCATCATGCAAAGTCAACCAATCCATTCCCAGAATCAAATCAAACTCATCAAATGGAAAAAACATCAAGTCAACCGAAAAACAGTAATCCCGAGTCATTAAAGGGCAGTTCTTGCAAACTTTATCAACTAGAACATACTTGCCTAAGGGGTTCGATACATTAATCACAAATTTAGTAGACTCGACAAGCAAACTCTTATTAGACACCAAATTCATACATATATATATATGAATGAGTAGATCCAGGATCAATCAATGCAATAGCATTAGTGTCTTAAAGAGAAAATGTACCGTTAATTACATCAGGTGATGACGCATCTTCGCGGGCGCAAATAGCATAAACTCTAGCAGGTACTCTGGCCTCAGATCTCATTGTAGAATCTCTCGTTGTACCACGATTACCACTCACATTTCCCGTATTTCTTGGCCGCCTCCCTCGAGTAGCTGTATTACTCGATCTTGCATTTTGAGATTTATCTTTTTCATTTAGCTCGGGACAATCTCTGATATAATGATCTCGTAAACCACAACTATAACAAGCTCTATTATTATTTTCCATCCAGCACTCTCCAAAATGTCGTCTTCCACACTGTTGACACTCGGGATTAACATCTTTCACATTGCCAACACTTAATACCGATGTAGTTTGAGCTTTAGGGCTGGTATACTGCTTTCCACGATCTTGATTAGAGTATCCCACTGAAGCTGTCGATCGGTTAAAATAGTCTTTGGATTTCTTAGATGAAGATTGATACGGCTTACTCATCGATCATTTTCTCGAGTCTCTAGCTTTTGAATCTTCCTGTCTCTTTTCTTTACTAAGATCCTCTACTTTACAAGCCCTTTCAACAAGAACGACAAATTCTTTCAACTCTAGAATTCCGATCAGTAGTTTTATATCTTCGTTTAATCCATCTACGAATCGCTTGCACATAATTTCTTCTCCTGAGCATACTTGCTCAACCGAACAAATTCTCTTTCATAATCTGTTACAGTCTCTCAGCCCTATTTCAACTCTAGAAATTCTTTATGCTTCTGATCGAGAAATCTTTGATTGATTTATTTCTTTCGAAATTTGGATTGAAAGAACTCCCAAGTAACTCGTTCTTTCAGAACTACAGATATCAATGTGTTCCACCATTGGTACGCGGTGTCTCTCAGTAAAGATACAACACATTTAATACATTCATCAAGATTACATGACAATTCATCGAATAGTTGAATTGTATTTTCGAGCCAGAACTCAGCTCTCTCTGCATCATCATTAACAGTAGCCCGGAACTCTTCAGCCCCATGTTTACGTATGTTATCTACTGGAGGCTTGTTCAATCTTAAAAGCTCAATTCCTTGAAGAGCTACAGGTACAGGTTGGGGAATAGGAGGGGGTGGAGGTTGTTGAGCAGCCGGGTTCATACAAATATATTGAGTGAACCACTCCTTCATCATTTGGAAGAAGGCTTCTTTAGCCTCTCCTCCCTGGCTACCGGTTACAGGTCTAGAATCAGATGGTGTTGTCCCTTGCGTGGGAGCAGGCGCATTACTCTTAACCTAATCAGTTATAGCTCAATTAGAATATATTACTATATGAAAACAAATTTTAAAACGTCAGAAGTCATCAGAATATCACAGTTTATATATGGCATGTATAGCTAGACACTTACACACGCTACGTTAGTCCTAGAATCGACTAAATCGTAGCTCTGATACCAATAAATATAATACCCCTCACCCATATTCAACGTCGAAATAGGGTTACGAGGTATTACTAATTCATTTACAACACATAAAGCATACATTTATACAAAAATAAGGGCCAACATTGTCCCTTATAAGGGCCAACATGTAACATCCCAATTTTGGGCCTATTCGGAATAGTGGTGTGAGACCATGAATCCGAGGTCTATGATTGAGTTTTTGAGGTTTATGCTATGTATGCATGCTAATGTGAAAGTTTCAAGAAGTAATTTTGAGAAATTGCTATTGAATTGTCCAAAAAGGACTAAATTGCAAAAGTTACAAAATGTGAGATTCTAGAAGCTATTTGTGTGAAATAGCTTTAGAATGTTAATTAGAGGTCCTTAATGAGCAATTTTCCCAAATTTTAGTTTTTGGACAAAATTGGGCTTGGATAAGTTAAAATAGGAAGTTTATCAAAAAGGGCATTTTGGTCATTTGGTTATTAAATGATTAAAATAGGAGAAAAGATGACAAAATTCACTCACCTTCTTCTCCAAGGCTGCCGAAAATTTCAAGAGCCATTGTTAGGGTTCTTCAAATTTTTCAAGCTTGCTAGTAAGTGCATTTAAGTTCTGTTTTAGATATTCTTCATATTTTTGAAGTCTTAGTTGCATGAGAAAGCTATTTTTAGCTATTTGGTGAGCAATGATGAATGTTCAAAAATGTACATATGTATAACATGAATGTATTTTGATGTTTTATGGAAAAATATGAAAGCTTGATGTAGTAGAAACATCTTCTGCTAAGTGATTTTCCATGAAAATACATGTAGGGACTAGTTTGTGAAAAACCTTAGTTTGGTCATACATGTGTAATTTAGTGAGAATTGATGAATGATTTAGTTGAGTAAGTGGTTTGTCTAAGCATGATAGGCTAGAAAGTTGAATAAAAATCACTTTACGAGCCTTGGGACTAAAGTGTAAATATGAGAAAGTTGAGGGGTAAAATAGTAATTTTGCTAAAGTATGAGATATGGGTCAATTTAGTCAATGTGTGTATTGAATAAGTTGATTTATTCATTATATATCAAGAAAGACAAAGCCCGGATCGGAACCGAGGCAAAAGCAAGGTGGTGGACTAAATTGCACGATTCTATACTTTTGAGTAGCGAGGTAAGTTTATGCGTAAAAAATGCATTTATACTTGCACATTCTTAATGCTAATTAGTGTGCATCATGAATGAGAATGATTGAGTAAGTAGATGTGAATGTGTAGTGATAATGCTAGGTGGTGTGCTAAGTGCGAGACCACTATGATTACCTTTGTGGTAGGCTAAGTGCGATAATACATTATTAATTGATGGTGGTGTTCTAAGTGCGAGACCACTATGATTACCTTTTTGGTAGGCTAAGTACGATAATACGTTATTAATTGATGGTGATGTGTTAAGTGCGAGACCACTATGATTACCTTGCGGTAGGCTAAGTGCGATAAAATATTATTAATTGATGGTGGTGTGCTAAGTGCGAAACCACTGAGATATCAACTGTGTGGATTAGTAATGTGAACTAGCTGTGTGGTCGTTATATCGAGTAAGACAACTGTGTGGATTAGTTATGTGAACTAGCTGTGTGGTCGTTATATCGAGTAAGATAACTGTGTGGATTAGTAATGTGAACTAGCTGTGTTGTTGTTATATTGAGTAATGTAACTGTGTGGATGTATGATTGTTAAACAATGATGTGTTGTGTATTGTGTAAATGTGAGATTGAATGCAGGGATGCATTTCAAGGGTTATGAGTAAGGGACTCATGACGTGTTGGAAATATGGTAAGGAATAGAAAGAGTAAACATAATTGTACATTATATGTTAGTATAATGCTAATTGTTGTTTAACTTATACTATGATGCTTAATTGTTTATGTGTAAACTTACTAAGCTCAAAGCTTACTCCCTTTCTTTCCCTTTGTTTTATAGAGTAAAGTGGTGAACTAAGATCGAGGATCATTAGAAGATAGCCCACATATCAGCACATTGTGGTACATGACTCAATGTTTTGTATATGGCATGTATAGGGGCTAGACAAATTAGTGAATTTTTGGTGTAAATGGCTAAGATGTATTGGCCTTTAGATGGATAGTGTATTTTGTATAATGCCATAGTTGTTGGCTATTACATTATATGAAAAGATGTAGTTTCTATGTGAGATTGCACTTCAATTTGAGTTGATTATGGATGTGTTGTGTGAGTGCATGTTATGGATGCTATAGGGGTGAGAAGAACTTAGCAAATAGCTTTGTTCTTGTCTATGTGGATAGACACACGAGCGCGTGTCTAGGCCGTGTGAGACACACGGTCAGTCCACGGGCGTGTTACTTGGCCGTGTGTCCCCTACAGGTTAATCTTTTAAGTCAGGATAGGCCACGGGCTAGTCACACGGGTGTGTGACTAAACTTTGAGGCCGTGTGAGTGAAGTCAGTGTTTACCACGGGTTGAAGGCATGGGCGTGTGTGACTTCACACGAGCGTGTTGTAACTTGCACGGGCGTGTGAGCTCTGTTCAAATGAGGAAATTTTCTTTAAGTTTGAAAAAGTTTCGATAGAGTCTCGAGAGCCCTCGTGTGTATGGGTGAGGCCTCGTAAGTTGAGAATGAGGTTTTCGAGGTAACTAGAGAGAGTAGTCAATGTTAGCCTAAGTGGAGATCATGTGATTTCATTTCGGTAATGCCTCGGGCCCGGCTTCGGCGTAGACTGGGTAAGGGGTGTTATATTTAGTGGTATCAGAGCTATGGTTTAGTCGGTTCTAGGACTACTGTAGCGGGTGTAAGAGTCTAGCTATACATGCCATAAGTGTACAATGATAGTGTGGTGGCTCCTAATGATTTTAAATCTTTTTTTATATAGTATATGGATCCCGATCAATCTACTGCTGATGAAGCAGCTAGTAATGCGTCGGCCCCTGCGCAAGGAACCGTGCTAGTGCAAAATGGACCCGAAGCTGGGGGTCAAGGGGAAGAGGCACGGGAAGCCTTTCTTCAGATGATGAGCAATTGGTACTCGGACTATGTTCGAGCGAACCCTAATGCTCAACCTCCTCCACCTCCTCCTATACCTCAGCCAAACCCAGTGGCTCTGCAAGGTATCGATGTAGTGAGGATATCGAAACCCCCGGTGGATAAGATTAGGAAGCACGGGGCTGAGGAGTTTAGAGCTAAAGTAGATGATGATCCTGAGAGGGTGGAGTTCTGGCTGGAGAACTCGATGAGAGTATTTGATGAACTCTCATGTACACCTGAAGAGAGCTTGAAGTGTGCCGTGTCCTTGCTGAGAGATTCGGCATACCATTGGTGGAAAACATTGACGCTAGTGGTCCCGGAAGAGTGGGTGACTTGGGACTTCCTTCTGGACGAGTTCCGGAAGAAGTATATAAGCCAACAATTTACTGATCGGAAAAGGAAAGAATTCCTTGAGTTGAAGCAAGGAAGAATGTCAGTGGCAAAGTATGAGTGTGAGTTTGTTAGACTTAGCAAATACGCTCAAGAATGTGTGTCGACAGAGACCATCTTGTGTAAGAGGTTCGAGGATGGACTGAATGAGGATATCAAACTCCTAGTAGGTATTTTGGAGTTGAAAGAGTTTGTGGTGCTAGTAGAGAGAGCAAGTAAGGCCGAAGAATTGAGTACAGAAAAGAAAAAGGCTTTGAGTGAGGCCCGAGATGCAAGAAAGAGGCCGATGGGCAAGACGTATCAAGCCCAGTCAAAAAGGTCCAAGGAAGTGAATCCTCGGACTACAGCCTCAGTGGGATATTCGCATCGAGACTGGGACAATATTCGTTCGGGTTCGAGAGTCCAAGCTACCTCGATAGAAAGTGTGGGCAATACAAAGAGCAAACCAGAGTGCCCAAGTTGTGGTAGATATCACACCGGAGAGTGTTGGGGAAATAGTCTAAAATGTTATAAGTGTGGTTCCCCCGAGCATTTTATCTGAAACTGCCCTGAGAGGGATGATAAGGAAGAGAAGCAAGAGATGAAATCTAGTGATGTGTCTACAAGGGGTAGACCACCAAGAAACCCAAGAGGTGGGGCTAGTGGTATAGGTGCATCTAGAGACCCTACTGTGAGACCAGAGGGTCGAGCACCTGCGAGGACGTATGCCATTTGGGCTCGCGAGGAGGCATCCTCTCCAGATGTGATAACGGGTACTTTTTCTCACTTTGACACCTTTGTTATTGCTTTAATAGATCCAGGGTCTACTCACCCTTATATTTGCATGAGATTAGCATCTAGTTTGAGTATGACCGTTGAGTCTACGGACATAGTGGTTAAGGTGTCAAACCTATTAGGAAAGCATGTATTAGTGGACAAGGTGTGTAAATATTGTCCTTTGTTATTGAGAATTATTGTTTTCCGGCAAACCTAATGTTGTTGCCATTTGATGAGTTCGATTTAATCCTAGGCATGGATTGGTTGACTAACCATAATGTCTTAGTGGACTGTGGTAGTAAGTACATTGAATTGAAATGTGAGAATGGAGATGTAGTTCGAGTTAAATCAGGTGGATCAGATAGTCTACCAGTGATGATTTCTTCCTAGTGGTTGAAAAATGTTTGAGAAAAGGGTGTGAGTCCTATCTCGCCTTTGTACTGAATACTCGAGAGGTTGGAGTAGAGTTTGAAACAGTGCCAGTGGTACGCGAGTATCCAGATGTATTTTCAGAAGAGTTACCCGGATTACCTCCAGTGAGAGAGGTCGAGTTTGGGATTGAATTGATTCCAGGAACGACACCGATTTCTATTGCTCCGTAGAATGACACCTATAGAGTTGAAAGAACTGAAGATACAGTTGCAAGAGTTCACAGATAAGGGTTTTGTAAGACCGAATTACTCACCGTGGGGTGCTCCGGTATTGTTTGTGAAGAAGAAAGATGGGTCTATGAGGTTGTGTATAGACTATAGACAGCTCAACAAGGTAACGGTGAAGAATAAGTATCCTTTACCAAGGATTGATGAACTTTTTGATCAATTGAAAGGAGCTACAGTGTTCTCCAAGATAGACCTGAGGTCGGGTTATTACCAGCTTAGAGTGAAAGAGCAAGATGTGTTGAAGACTACATTTCAAACGAGGTATGGCCATTTTGAGTTTTTGGTTATGCCGTTCGGTTTGACGAATGCGCCTGTAATTGTTATGGATCTGATGAACCGTGTTTTCAGACCGTATGTGGATAAGTTTGTGGTTGTCTTCATTGACGACATATTGATCTATTATCGGGATGAGAACGATCATGAGGAACATTTGAAAATTGTCTTGCAAACTCTAAGAGATAAGCAGTTGTATGCTATGTTTAGCAAGAGCGAGTTCTAGATCAGAGAGGTCGGAGTTTTGGGACACGTTGTGTCGGGTGATGGTGTCAGAGTTGACCCAAGTAAGATTTCGGCTATTGTGGATTGGAAACAGCCGAGGAATGTACTGAAACTAGCTTATTCACCAGATAAGCTAGCTGAGTTGTATATGACAGAGATAGTGAGATTGCATGGTGTGCCTATGTCCATCATATCGGATAGAGATCCGAGGTTTACTTTGAGGTTTTGGAAGAAGTTGTAAGAAGCCATGGGTACGAGGTTGAATTTCAGTACTGCGTTCCATCTGCAAACTGATGGTCAGTCTGAGAGAGTGATACAAGTTCTTGAGGATATGCTCCGATAGAATTCGAGGGTAGTTGGGAGAGATATCTACCGTTGGTCGAATTCGCCTACAACAACAGTTATCAGTCGAGTATACGGACGGCTCCGTATGAGGCCTTGTATGTTCGTAAGTGTCGAACTCCCTTGTATTGGACCGAGCTTAGTGAGAAACGGATTCATGGAGTCGTTCTAGTGAAAGAAACTGAAGAGAAAGTGAGAGTAATCTGTAATAGTCTGAAGTCGTATGCAAATTCAAAAAGAAGGGAGATTAAGTTTGAGGTAGGTGACAAGGTGTTTTTGAAAGTATCCCCATGGAAGAAGATTATGAGATTTGGACAAAAAGGGAAGTTGAGTCCAAGATTCATAGGGTCGTATGAGATTACAGACAGAGTTGGGCCAGTAGCTTATCAGTTGGCTTTACCGGTCGAGTTAGAAAAGATTCATAATGTGTTCCATGTATCGATGTTGCGACGGTATCGCTTCGATCCTTCACATGTGATTCCTTCAACGGAAATAGAAATAAGACCGGATATGTCTTATGAAGAGCAGCCGATTAGGGTCTTGGCTCGAGAAGTGAAACAGTTAAGAAATAAGAGCATAGCACTAGTGAAAGTGTTATGGCAAAAACACGGTGTGGAAGAAGCTATGTGGGAAACTGAAGAAGCTATGAGAGAACAACATCCATACCTCTTTACTGGTAAGATTTTCAGGGACAAAAATCTCTTAAAGGGGAGAGTTGTAACATCCCGATTTTGGGCCTAGTCAGAATAGTGGTGCGAGACCACGAATCCGAGGTCTATGATTGAGTTTTTGAGGTTTATGCTATGTATGCATGCTAATGTGAAAGTTTCATGAAGCAATTTTGAGAAATTGCTATTGAATTGTCCAAAAAGGACTAAATTGCAAAAGTTTCAAAATGTGAGATTCTAGAAGCTATTTGTGTGAAATAGCTTTAGAATGTTAATTAGAGGTCCTTAATGAGCAATTTTCCCAAATTTTAGTTTTTGGACAAAATTGGGCTTGGATAAGTTAAAATAGGAAGTTTATCAAAAAGGGCATTTTGGTCATTTGGTTATTAAATGATTAAAATAGGAGAAAGGATGACAAAATTCACTCATCTTCTTCTCCAAGGCTGCCAAAAATTTTAAGAGCCATTGTTAGGGTTCTTCAAAATTTTCAAGCTTGCTAGTAAGTGCATTTAAGTCCCGTTTTTGATATTCTTCGTATTTTTGAAGTCCTAGTTGCATGAGAAAGCTATTTTTAGCTATTTGGTGAGCTATGATGAATTTTCAAAAATGTACATATGTATGAAATGCATGTATTTTGATGTTTTATGGAAGAATATGAAAGCTTGATGTAGTAGAAACATCTTTTGCTAAGTGATTTTCCATGAAAATACATGTAGGGACTAGTTTGTGAAAAACCTTAGTTTGGTCATACATGTGTAATTTAGTGAGAATTGATGAATGATTTAGTTGAGTAAGTGGTTTGGCTAAGCATGAAAGGCTAGAAAGTTGAATAAAAACCACTTTACGAGCCTTGGGACTAAAGTGTAAATATGAGAAAGTTGAGGGGCAAAATAGTAATTTTACTAAAGTATGAGATGTGGGTCAATTTAGTCAATGTGTGTATTGAATAAGTTGATTTGTTCATTATAGATCAAGAAAGACAAGGGCCGAATCAAAACCGAGGCAAAAGTAAGGTGGTGGACTAAATTGCACGATTTTATACTTTTGAGTATCGAGGTAAGTTTATGCGTAAATAATGCATTTATACTTGCACATTCTTAATGTTAATTAGTGTGCATCATGAATGAGAATGATTGAGTAAGTAGATGTGAATGTGTAGTGATAATGCTAGGTGGTGTGCTAAGTGCGAGACCACTATGATTACCTTTGTGGTAGGCTAAGTGCGATAATACATTATTAATTGATGGTGGTGTGCTAAGTGCGAGACCACTATGATTACCTTTGTGGTAGGCTAAGTGCGATAATACGTTATTAATTAATGGTGGTGTGCTAAGTGCGAGATCACTATGATTACCTTGTGGTAGGCTAAGTGCGATAAAATGTTATTAATTGATGGTGGTGTGCTAAGTGCGAAACCACTGAGATATCAACTGTGTAGATTAGTTATGTGAACTAGCTGTGTGGTCGTTATATCGAGTAAGACAACTGTGTGGATTAGTTATGTGAACTAGTTGTGTGGTCGTTATATCGAGTAAGATAACTGTGTGGATTAGTTATGTGAACTAGCTGTGTGGTTGTTATACTGAGTAAGGTAACTGTTTGGATGTATGATTGTTAAACAATGATGTGTTGTGTATTGTGTAAATGTGAGATTGAATGCAGGGGTGCATTTCAAGGGTTATCAGTAAGGGACTCATGATGTGTTGGAAATGTGGTAAGGAATAGAAAGAGTAAACATAGTTGTACATTATATGTTAGTATAATGCTAATTGTTGTTTAGCTTATACTATGATGCTTAATTGTTTATGTGTAAACTTACTAAGCTCAAAGCTTACTCCCTTTCTTTTCCTTTGTATTATAGAGTAAAGTGGTGAACTGAGATCGAGGATCATTGGATGATAGCCCAGATATCAGCACATTGTGGTACATGACTCAATGTTTTGTATATGGCATGTATAGGGGCTAGACAAATTAGTGAATTTTTGGTGTAAATGGCTAAGATGTATTGGCCTTTAGATGGATAGTGTATTTTGTATAATGCCATAGTTGTTGGCTATTATATTATATGAAAAGATGTAGTTTCTATGTGAGATTGCACTTCAATTTGAGTTGATTATGGATGTGTTGTGTGAGTGCATGTTATGAATGCTATAGGGGTGAGAAGAATTTAGAAAATAGTTTTGTTCTTGTCTATGTTGATAGACACACGGGCGTGTGTCTAGGCCATGTGAGACACACGGGCGTGTTACTTGGTCGTGTGTCCCCTGCAGGTTAATCTTTTAAGTCAGAATAGACCACGGGCTAGTCACACGGGCGTGTGACTAAACTTTGAGGCCGTGTGGGTGAAGTCAGTGTTTACCACGGGTTGAAGGCATGGGCGTGTGTGACTTCACATAGGCGTGTTGTAACTTGCACGAGCGTGTGAGCTCTGTTCAAATGAGGAAATTTTCTTTAAGTTCGAAAAAGTTCTAATATAGTCTCGAGAGCCCTTGTGTGTATGGGTGAGGCCTCGTAAGTCAAGAATGAGGTTTTCGAGGTAACTAGAGAGAATAGTCAAGGTTAGCCTAAGTGGGTATCATGTGATTTCATTTCGGTAATGCCTCAGGCCCAGCTCCGGCGTAGAACCCGGGTAAGGGGTGTTAGACTACGAGGTCTTAAACATGCTTTAGAAGTGGTTTGGGACTAAACTGATATCATTCAAAAATTCTGGACACTTAGAAATTTTTCATGTAAACAAGGGTCACACGCCCGTGTGAGCGGGATGTGTACCTCTCACGGCTAGTAGACACGCCCGTGTCTTAGGCCGTGCGAAAACAGGCCATACATACTGACTTGGGTCACACGGCCGATCACACGCCCATGCGTCTAGCCCGTCTACCCTTCGAAATGGCTACACACGCCCGTGTGGCAGGACGTGTGTTAGGCCGTGCCAAAACTGTAGAGTATACTAACTTATGCCACACGGCCAAGTCACACGCCCGTGTGCTACGCCGTGTGCCATTTAGGGGGATACACTAAATTGTACCACACGGCCAGTCACATGCCCGTGTGTGAGATCGTGTAGAGCATACTGACATCAATTTAATTTCAACACCGGGGGACACACGGCCATGTAATTTGATCGTGTGTCACACGCGGCTGAGACACACGCCCTTCTCTCTGCCCGTGTGGACAAAAATAGGCTATTTACCAAGCCATTTTGCCACCCCATTTGGTACAAACCTTCACCTACACATATGTCACCAAAACATAGCAAAATAGGCAATCCATAACAACCAAATCAACCATAATTCTTACCATTTCATCTAACATTTCTTAGCCTAAACTTCAATCACAATCATCATCAATTTATCAACCATTTCCAAGTAACATTAAATACCTTACAAAATGACATTAGTTCATATCTAAAAACATTTACGAAACATATATCATTTTGTTCCAATTCACAAGCATAATACTAATTCCACAAACCTCATATTATAAGCCATAAGCACACATATATATACATAATCAAACTAGCCAAATTAAGCCAAATCTCATGGCTATAAATACAAACAAAACATAACCATTCATAAGTCATCTCAAATGGCAATATTCACTTTCAAAACATAACCAAAATGACTCAAGCCTATACATGCCATATACCATATATACACAATTCAAAAGTACCAAGTAGATGGTTGGATAGTGTGACGTAGACTCTGACGATCCTTGAATTCGAGCTAGCTTTGAATCCACTATAAAACACGGGAAAAACAAACAAAGTAAGCTACAAAGCTTCGTAAGTTCGTACTAAATATACTCAACAATTCATAAAATACAAACCATCAATTTGAACAAGTTAATGCATACGTCATGATAATATCAAACCTTCCATAAGCTTATTCATATACTTATATGCAAAGTCATAACCTTTTTTGTTTGATATTCATACTTACATATACATACCCAGACAAATTCATAACGAACTCATACCTTCCCTTAACACTGCCGAATACTCGATGTTTCGCAAACTAAGTGCCATCGCATAGCCAAAGCTATTATAATTCTGCACACCAAGTGCCTTACTCGATGTTTCGCACACTAAGTGCCATCTCAATGTCTCGCACACTAAGTGCCAATCTTAATGTCCCGCACACTAAGTGCCAATCTCAATGTCTCGCACAATAAGTGCCACAATTAGCCGATTTATCGTCGAACAAAAATGTAGTCTGTTATATACAGTTTATGCAATATCAAAGCATTAAAAAGCATAATTATCACAATGCTTATTGCATACGAACTTACCTCGGATGCTAAAACGGCGAATCGAGTCGATTAGCCGATAACTTTTATTTTTCCCCGATCCTGATCTAAATTTCGTTTTTCTTGATCTAAATATATTCAAAATTAACTTATTCAATCATCTATTCATTCAATTTAGTCCAAAACATACTTTAAGACACATTTACACTTTTGCCCCACATATTTTACATTTTTCACAATTTAGTCCTTATTGTATAAAATCACAAATTAGTGTAATTCCAATTATACCCATGCTAGCAGAATTACTATTATACCCCTAGCAGTCCATATTTTTCTTTTATTTCACATTTCAACCATACAATTTGCACATTTTACAATTTAATTCATATTATGCATTTTCATCAAAAATCACTTAACAAAACATGTAAAACTATCATCAAGATTTCATATTTCAACATTAAACATCAAAGAACACATGGATTCAACAATGGCAACTCTCAAAATCTTTAACAGTTTTGAAATCTAAGGTACGGGCTAGCTAGAATATGAAGCAACGATCTCAAAAACGTAAAAATCATAAAAAATCGAGCTCAAAACACTTACCAACTGACCTTGCAACTGCCAAAACCTAAAACTCAATCAAAGGCTTTCTTCTTCATTAATATTCGGCCAAAACAGAGAAAAGATGGACAAAAATTCACTTTGTTTTTATTAGTATAACATTTATTAACTATTTTACCATTTCAACCTTAAAATTAATACAAAATTTCATTTATGTCAAACCATTAAAATCCACTAACCAACTAATGGTATATTTACCAGTTAAGGACCTAAACTTCAAAGTTCTATAGCTATTTGACATCACTAGCTAATAAAACAGCACTTTTGCAATTTACGTGATTTAGTTCTTTTTACTGAATTAACCATTCAAACAGTAAAATTAGCTCACGAAATTTTCACACATATCAAATAACATACTGTAAATATCGAAAATAATGTTAAAATAATTTTACGTCATCAGATTTGTAGTTCTGAAACAATTGTTCCGATTTGACCAAAAACTGGCTGTTACAGACTATGTAAATAAGGTTTGAAAAATACATATGTATATATAAAACTAAAATTCAACTTTTGCAAAATGACCATTAAAATCAACCATTTTTTTGAAATTAAATTGTACCTTTTCAAAACACGCTAAGTTTTGTTTTTCAGAAATTAAAGCAAGTGTTTTAGACAACTGTTTATAAATTTCGATAATTCTGCTAGGTTATCTTGGTGGTTAATGTAATTTTCCAAACTCAATCTTAACGTCTAGGCCGAATTTAGAAGGTTACATTTCGTGGTATCAGAGCCTAGGTTTTCTAAACTCAAACTATGAATTTTTGAGCAAGTTTGCATGCATGTCATAAGAAGGGGTATTTTGCGAAAAATCATGCTACAAACTTTTGAAAAATGATTTTCTTCAAAGAAATTAAATCTGAGACTTCGATGTCGGTCCTAATCTAGTTACTATTACTTTTGAAACTTTAGATAAGTTCTAGTCTTTAGACTGCCAACACTCAGGAAAAATAGTTAATGCTTGAACTTTTATGTGAAAACTATAGTATACTTTTGTTGAAAAAATCAAGTTTGAAAAATGCAGCAAAAAATAAATTTAAGGGAAAACCAGAGTTTTAATTTTTTTTCTAAAAATAAGAACTTGGTTGTGATATCTAAAGTAATAAACACTTAATCAAAATTGTACATTCCCAATTTGTCTAGGATGAACACTTTAACCTAGTAGTCTTCTTTGCTATCCTCAAGCTCCCGTCTGTCGAGTGTAAGCTTGGTTCAAATAAAAACAAATTCCACAAAATTATCAGTGGAGCAATTTTGCAATTTCTTTAAACTTCTATATCAAGTTTTAAATAAGAAAAATATCTTTAGAAATTTTCTGAAATAATTTTTTAAGAGAATTTTCTCTCTACAACTTTCTTTTGAATTTAAGTATGTGAAAAATAATAACCCATGACTCCTTTTATATAAAGAGAGTTTAGAGAGTTCAACTATGATTAAACTTAATTACTTTAATATTAAATTAATATAATACTTATCAAGATAAATATTAGATTAGATTTAATATTAAATCTATTAAATTAATAGAATACTTATCTGTAAGATAAATATTAAATTGAATTTAATATTAAGATAATCACTTTAATATTAAAATGATAAAATGCTATTAAGATAAGTATTAAATTTAATTTAATATTAAAACTATTAAAATAATATTATTTTTGGAATAGTTAATCTGAAATTAAATTATTCGGTAGAGTCCCAGTAGGAGTGTGATTTTTCCGCTGCTCAACTGACGAAAGACCACTCGCCGGCCACCGGAATGTCATCGCCGACACCGTCGTGTCCAGTGGTGCCATTGCAAGTGCCAGTGATGGCTCGATCGGTTTGGTCCAGCCACCAGTTGGATCGTCGGTTCGATTTCACATATCATGTAACATCCCGAAATTGGGCCTAGTAGAATTGGGCCTTGAGCGTAGGAGCATTTTGAAAATTTTAAGAATATGAGAATGGCATTATTTCAAGTTGGACCTATTAGGTGAGTGATTTTGGAAGGTCAGAGGGCTTCTATGAAGTCCCGGGATCAAACTTGGGCTTAGGAAAAATTTTGGTTTTAGGTGAAAAAAACCCTGGGAGTTAGTAGGTAGGCTTTAAGAATAAAATGTGGAGAAAAATGACACAAGTGGAGTGTGTGGTGTAGTGGGAAAGTGACGCCACTTAAGGAGCAAGGGAGTGACGCCACAGGGAAGGAAGGAGGTCCAAGGTTCAAGTTGTAGCACTTGCATTTCTTTTAGATTATTTTTTTAAAATGGATTTAGACTTTGGCCATAGACTTATCTTTAGTTGGGCGTGCTTTAAGACACAAGAGGAGCTTGTGACTTAGTGGCTAGCGGCGTGGATTATGTTGCAAGGGAGTATTTATTTTGCGGATTGGACGGCCAGAGTTTGAGTTGGATTTAAACTCTGCTAATGGAGGGATCCCACATCAGAAAGATACAAAGAAGGAAGGTGAGAAGCTAGCTATATAGAGAGCATTCTATGAGGAGAGTGAATATACCTTGGTGGGCATTTGGGCATAGGAGCGGACGGAGCGCAGATTAGCTTCAGACTCCTATCAGGTGTGTACTTTTCTACTCTAGCTGTAGAGCGGCAAATGCCGAAATGTCGGTCACACGGCAATGGTAACCACATGAGCGTGCGAGCGCATGTGTGGGGGCTTCGACGCGATAGTTGAGGCCATCAGTAGTGTTCTTGAGGGTTGTGGCTACTTGGGCCACGATGGGCCGAAGTGGGCCCGTGGGCCCATATGAGTAATTGTGTGATTATGTAGTATATATTGGATTAGACTAGGTGAATCTCATATACGTGAATCTCATAATTGTGTGAAATCGGGTTTTAGGCCCAATAGTCCGATAACGACCAGAAATGGTAGCCGAGTCACTCGGGGCGACATTAGAACTTCGGAAAGGTCATTAGATGCAGAATTACCGAAATACCCTTAGTGGGTAAAATTACTATTATGCCCTTAGGAGTTGATTAGCATGATTGTGTGTATTGCTCACACGCTTCTTTACTGTTTGTGTTATTAACAGCATTGGCTGAAAGCCGAAATGACTGTATCGACAATCGGGATACCCTTGTGGGTAAGGTAGGAACCGGGTAAGTTCTGTTATGATGATATTTCTGATTATATGCATGTGTGAAATAATTACTGTTACACACTAAGAGTATGTTGCATTCATATTTAGCATGATAACATGAGCATGGGCTCGGGATTGAATGGAAGGGGAAGTGTGAATTAGTGACTATGGTCACGGTGGTCTATAAACCACAGTGGTTGAAACCACGTATACGTATATCAGTGACTCATCTCAGTGGTCTAAGACCACAGTGGGTTGGCCCCGTGTATACATAAACTTATCAGAGATCGTCACGGTGGTCTGAGACCACAGTGGGTTGGCCCCACGATTATATATTTTAGTGACTTTGTCACGAGTGGTCTGAGACCACGGTGGGTTTGCCCCACAATTATATATTTTAGTGACTTTGTCACGAGTGGTTTAGGACCACGGTGGTCAAGAACCACAGTGGCATAATGCCACGGGTGTTTGGATGATTCTGGTGTGTAGAGGATGGAAAACTAGGTTGGGCTGGGCTGCATTGTATACATGTGATATATGCTATATTGAGTGGGCTAAGGCCCAATGTGCATCTGTGGGCTTAAAGTCCATATGCGTTACCGGGGGATTTGCACACTGAGTCTCGGTGACTCACCCCTCTGCTGAGGTGGCCATGCATTACTGTTTCTTTCATTAACTTCGTACTTTATTTTGAACTTATTTAAATTCGGGATTTTAATTTGTAATAAGGCCGCTTTAACTTTATTTTTGGGGTTTTGATTTAATGTTGATTTTGTTATGTGTTATAAACTGTCAGAAATGAGGTTTTCTTAAAAATGTAACTAACGGTTTTCCAAAATATTAACGTATGGACCACAAACAATAAATAACTAAACTTGGGATTTTCTTAGTACTACAAATATTATTTTCAAAGGTCACGTCCTCAACATTGGTTTCAATTGTCACCTTATAGAAATTTTCTAGGTTCGGTTTTACAAAATAAACCCGTTTTCAACTCCTAGTTGTTTTAATAAGAAGTGGTAAGATATTCTCAAACAATATTTTTAACTATCCCTTAAAATGGAAGTACAAAACAAAAAGTTTTCAAAACTGCGATCTCTTTAAAGTCCAAAAGTTCTTTTAAACAACCTTTCCCTGTGACATACCAGATACGGTCGTGACATATAGGCCGCGTTTGGGGTGTTACATATTAAGTCTGATTCGACCAGTTTTTGGGTCTCGATCTTAGTTTTGGTTACTCAAGCCCAATTTTCAATTTCAATTACCCATTGGACCAATTGTCTAATTTGAAAATCAATTTCCAAAAATATCATATTAACTTTAATTAATTTGATTAATTTAATTTTACTTGATCCAAATTAATTTTCCAAGAAAATTCTTTAATCAAATTCTCTAGTTGAACAATTCTCATGACCACCTAATTTAATTTCACATCAAATAAATCAACTCAATTACATTATTTCCAAAGTTATAGAATTTCTTCTAATTGAAAGCAGTCTGATTGAGCTTTTGTTGAGTAAGCGGAGGGACCAACCAAACATATACAATTAGGCTCTAGTACTTGCAATTATGTACAGAAGCATCGTTTCGATAATTCACAAATACTTAATCACGGAGTTAGTCCACAAGACGTACTTACGAAAATAATTCATCCAACTTCTTTATCCAATGACCTCATCATGTGTGTGTTACCCTCAAATGATATCCTTGATTTCTTTAAGTTAAATATGTTTACTCAGTACAATTCTATTTTATCTCATTGCCACCATTGTATCTTCTTAATGATTAATATGATAACTGTCAACAAATGACTATGATAAATTGATTGTTTGAGAACAAGCAACCCATGACCATGTTCCATATTTATCAATCCACACAATTCCAATGAGAGGATATCGTTAACTCTTTAATCGAGCTATGAATTCCATTGTTGCTAGTGAAGCCATGCCATACACAAGTCATGTACCCAAATGGCTATGGGCTCGATCAGCTTTAAAGAATAAGCCTCCACTTATATCAAAATGTTAAGAAAATTTTCCATATTGTCGTAATCATTTAATTATTTTCTATGTATTTGAATGATGAATAAATAAATAAAGTTAATTTCATATTTCACTTTCATATCTTTTGTGTAATATCCAGGATTTAGGGGTTATGAAATTTTCGCTTGAATGTGTGCATTGTTTTGTTGTGTGCTCTTTGTATGAATTTTAGGGACTTTGAGAATTTTAGAATGTAAAGGATTGCCTTAGAAAATATTAGATTTTAATCTTAGAAGGGGAGCTAAACAAATTTGGCCTTAAGAGAATTAATTGGAGGTTTTGATCATAAGGTGAGCTATTGGTAAAGTGGTGAAGGCACATGAGTAATTGCATAAGGTGTGAGGTTCGGATCCTTTAGCTAGCAATTGGGAGGATTTTTAATTTTGGTTTCTTTCCTATAATGTCGGTTAACCTTATCATGAATGGATAAGACTTTTTCTTTTATTTTTGGTTAGTAGACAAAAGGAAAAAAAAGCAAGTTAGTAGTTATGGTAAAGAATCAAGTAGATAAGGAAAGTTTAGGGGACAAAAGGCTTGATAAATGGGTGTTATTTTGGAAGCTTTTCCATGGTCATTTGACCATGAACCTAGACGGCATAAGGGGCTTTAGGGGGGTGGTTTAATTGTGTTGGAAATTATGGGGTTGATAGGGAAGAATTAAGGAGGAAAAAGGGGGATTGTGTAGGCTATTGTGTTGGCCGAATTTTGGTATGGGATTAGGGAGGTTTTAGTTGACCAAAAAGTTGTCAATTTGTGCATTTTTCCTTTGTCTAATATTTTTTTTTCTCTTAGCCGAATTTGTCTATTGGCATTTGGCCAAAACTTTGCTTTGTTTGGCCTTTGCATTTGACCATATAGGTACTTTATTTCTTCTTTTCCTCTCAAAGTTTTATTTTCTTTTGGAACCAAAATATTGTCACTTTTGAGGACATTTACCAATTCCTTTTCTTCCTCTCTAGTGCCGAACCCATCTTTCACCAAAAGCATTCTCTCTCATTTTCTTTTTCTTTTTCATTCTATTTCTCTCTTCTCTTTCCCTCTCATAGCCGAAACTATCCTATATCTTTTCATCATTTTTCTTTCTGTTCTTTCTTTTGTTAAAGCCGAAATCATCATTCTTTTTCTTTTAAGTTGTTAAGGCCGAATTTCTTTATAGTTCAAATAAGAGTGAATCAATCATCGTGTTCGGGTAAGGTTTTTCTATCAATCGTTTCTTCTTTATTTTTTGGATTAATCGATTTTAGGAATCTAATTCTCTTATTTCTCCGTGGCTAACCTTTGAAGGAAGATTTTCGGGGTTTTCTTGTAGTCAACGTTAGGGAGAGATCGTTCGAGTTTGAATAATCCAAGGTAAGGGATAATGATATTCGGCCAAAGGCCATATCTTTTTAGTGATAACCGATTTCTCACATAGTGATATGTAGGTTCTGTCGACGTGTAGGCAAGAGTCGGAAATCCTAAAGTTCTATCGCTCTTTGTGTTTGCAAGGTGTGTAACTTATACTAAATTTCTAATTGATTAATAGCTTTATTAATATAGATGTGTTTATAAAGAAATATAAATGATTATGGCTTCGGGTACTATTCAATGGTACAATGAATTGAGGTACGTTAATCCTTCATACTATGTATGATTTTAATATGAAACATATTCGATATTTGATTATGATTTTGGGATAATGTACAAGACATGATATTTGCATCAATAATAATGCTATATGCATAATATGAAATGTGTCCGATTCCGATATGATTATGAGACATATGGCATGATTATGAAATGATATGTTATTGCATGGGCATATGGGTAATATTGAAAGGGGAAGTGTTTCGGTGGTTTTACCACATTATCCGGTGACTTCGGTCACGATATTATGAATCCGGTGACTTCGGTCACGATATTATGAATCCGGTGACTCTGTCACGATTATTTGGTGGCTATGCCACGATTATAAGGGTGATGTGCATGTTGACTGCAGCAACTGCCTTCGATGGTGTGTAGCGGATGGAGGGTCGATTTAGTAATCCCCACGGTGTGATTGGTAGGTACGGGTGGTGTGTAGCGAATGGATATCTAAGTTGGTTCGGGATTGCATTTCATTTTATATATATGTGTGTGATTTAATCAATTATTATGTACTATGATCGATTGGACTTTTTAGTGTATTGTTACACATTGAGTCTATGGACTCACCCTTTTATGGGATATCGTTTCAGGTGATACACAATGATTTGGACCGGGTTCAGCGTGGACTACGTGGTGGCCATTGCTCAATTTAATTGGGTTTTCCGTATTATTAAATTTATTACGTTTCCTATATATTTTGAGATTTAAATTTGGGATATGTTTTTTTTTAATAAGGCTGCCATTAGCTATGTTTCTTTTACATTTTAATTTATATTCCGCTACGATCAACTTTATTTAAATTACTTAGATATTTTCGATAATCGTATATTAAAATATAAGTTACAAATTGATTTTTAACAAGTACATATTTCAAATATATTCTCTTACTCTAATAAAATTACATGTTTTACCAAAATGACAAATGAGTTTTATCGAGGAACATACCAGATCCGGTCGGGGCTTATGGGCCGGGTTTGGGGTGTTTCATTTTGTATTTTTGTCTTTCATGTTTTGCATGCATAGCGAAATTGTGACAAAAAAATATTAGCTCATTGATTGTCTAAGTTCGAACTTATGATAAGTGGCACTATAAGAACGTTTACATTGCGAGAAAGAAAACTTATTTCAATAGATAATCTAAATGAGTCTGTAATCCCATAAAAAAATCAAAGTTAACATTTGATTCAAATACTTAGAATGATTATTATGTCATCTATAATTCCAATTGGGGAGATGGATAGTCTTGGCTATCGGAGCAGTTGACTCCACGTGTAGAGATATAGATGTACTTATTGGAAGAATGATACATTGGTCTAGACCTAAGATGAACTAATTCTGAATCCGTTTGTGAATTAATTCACTTGTGACATTTACGGTGTGATTTATCGAAATCTTGAGTTAATCACTGACCATGCGTATGTAACTCATGTGTTTTGATATAAGTGGAGGCTTATGCTTTAAAGATGATCGAGCCCATAACCGATATGTTGGGTACATGACTTGTATATGGCATGACTTTACTAGCATGTAACATCCCTATAAGCAACCCGACTACCAGATCAAGTATAGAAATGTTACATTGGTTATCAGGATAAGCTAAAACCCTAAACCCTAAACACTAAACCCTAAACCATTCTTGCATTATAATTTACACATTAGTTTCGTTATTTCAGTATATTAATTATTGGTATTCAAGATAAGTTGGAATAAAAATTTTCAACCATTCTTGCATTTAGAACAGTTTACTAAAGTGAAATAACGACTCTTATGAAAAATAGGGGACATAGTCGTGTGCGTGTAGGCCTCTATGCTCATGTGGTTCCAAAAATACATTTTTTTCCAGTATTCGCAAGGACGTGTGGATTTCGGGAACCATGTTTAAGTTAAAATTTAAGGGAAATTTTGCCAAATTAATCCCTTATGTTTACCTAGTTCAACCCCTATTCAAATCTCAAAATTTTGAACTAATTTAATTCAAATATAAATCATAATTAAGCATAATAAAACTCAATTTTCTTATACCACTTCATTAACATATAAATTATTTCATAGAATTTAGGTAAACATCTAGTTTCACATTTAAATCACATCACATTCAACCTTAATATACACACCTAGATACATGCCATTTACTAACACGGTAGAAATTAATAATTTACCATTTTCTCGGATCCACTGATGTGATGAGATGAAATGCCTTCAAACTTCAAAGATCTTTTTCTTTTACTCTTAACCTACGCGTATAAAACACGCGTTAAGCTATTGCTAGCTTAGTAAGTACAACTAGAGCTCAAATTACATTTTATGTTTTAAATTTTAACTTACTTATTATTTAATACATTGAATTATTTAAATGATCTGTTTGTATTTATAGTATATAATTTATCAATTACTTCACATACCATTACAGTTAGGTTCATTTTATTGTATTCGTTCTTCATACACCAACTAATCATATTTATTTAATTAACATCTATATGATACTTGAATCACTTAGTTTATTTTAAATTTCTCATTTTATTAACCAAACTTCAAATAAATCACTTTTCTTATCTCAACCATACCTTTTCTTATGTTTCTTAGTTTAATTACTTTTCAGCGCATATAATCTTTATAATTTAATTATCACTAAAACAATATTGTACCTTTTCAGAGGCTCAATAGACTTAACAGAACACAAAGGATACACGAAAATGAATAGAACACCGTTTAAGCAGTTAACAGAACACCACCGAAGCGGATTAACAGAGATCACAAATGTGCTAATCAGAGAGCACTAGCGTGCTAATAATGTAATATCCTGAATTAGGGGTTATTTGTGATTGTATTGTTTTGCATGAGTTCGGATTGTTGTGTTGTTAAGTGAGATGTTCTAGGGCTTAGGAATAAGCCAAGGGTAGGCTCGAGCTATAGGAAAAATTTTATTTTTAAGCTTTAGTTAAAGGGAGTTGAAGGAGCTAGGGGTTAAGAGTAATTCGTGGGGAATTTTAACACAAGTAACCAGTTGGCAAAGTGGCAAGGAGGCACCACTTAGGGCTTTGGAAGGTGACGTCACAAGCATTGAAAGGGGGCTTATGTTCGAATCCCATGGATGGACTTAAGGTGACTTTTATTTTTGCATTTATATGGCATGTGTTGGTTAAACTCTAATTAAGGTAAGGTTGGACTATTGTCTTTTATGGTTAGTAGACTAAGGAATAAGGCAAGTGCTTATTTATGGTATGGTATCAAGGAATTTTGGTAGGATAAGGGGACATAAGGCTTGAAGTATGGAGTGTTGTTTTGGAAACTTTTCTATGGCCATTTGACCATGAATGTAGACGGTATAGTGGACTAGGGGGGATTGGCTTAATTTTGAATGTGATTAGGAGGAAATAAGGAGAAATCTAGGAGTGAGTTTAATTCAAAATTAGTTTGAATTGATGGCAAGAAGAATTTTGAGTGTGGTGGCCGAATGTGGGTCTCTTTTGGGTGATAATTTTCGGTCATGAGTGGGGGGGAATAGCCAAATTTCCTATAAGAGGTCTAGAAGTTCTTTTTCGGTTCTCTTTTCTGTCTTTAGTATTCTCTAAAGAAACTTTCTTTTCACCCTTGCCATTGCCGAAATTTGCACCCTATTTCTTGACCAAAAGCCGAAAGTTGGAAGTCATTTTGTGCATCTTTTTCTTTCTCCTTTTGCAACTTATTTTTCCTTCCATTCACTTCCTAAAAACCGAAACCCATCCTCTCATTTGCAACAAAGCCGAAACCTCTCCACCTTTGTTCTTCATTGCCGAATTCTCCTAACTTTCATCTACACTTCTTTTCTTCTTCTCAACCTCGGGGCTATACCTATTTTGTGTTATCCGAATATCCCTTCTCCATTTGGGAGTTTTTGCCGAATCTATTGGAGCCTTTAGATGAGGGGGTATCGACATTCCTTTTCATCAATCTTCCAATCGGTTTCGAGTATACCAACGGTAAGGAGCCTTAAGGAGGATTGTAAGGATTCGATTCATCAAGGAGCAAATCGACAGGAATAAGAGAGTTTCGGGATTTAGTAGACTGTACCAAAAAGGTGTGTAGTTATTGCACTGTTCTCTTGATTGTTTATGTGTGTATGTTGTTATATATGTGTGATATGATGTGAATGGTAGCCGAAATAAGGGCTAAGATGGTGGATACCCATGGTGGGTGATCGAATAATCAGGTCAGTACTTTATGATATTAAATGATCACTGATGAATATGTGAAATGGTGATGAGCGTGTGTTATATACTCTATTAAATGATATTTTTGTCATGTTATATATATGCATGGGAATTTGGGACATGAATATTGAAGGACTAGGTGTACATTATGTACGTGGTCTGATGTTAGCCTTGTGCTACATTGGCGCTTGATGTTAGCTATGTGCTTCATCAAGGTGGGGTGTTGGCTATGTGCCACCTCCTGGCGGATGATAGCTGTGTGCATCACCGTGGATTGAGGATGACCTCGAGTCACCTCGTGGATATTGACATGTGGGGTCACTTAGGTGATCAGTGGCTTAGCCACGGCCTTGGGCGGCAGGTCTGCCAAGGTAGGTGTAATGGATGGACACTAGGTTGGGTTGGGCTTCATGATGCATATTTATGTATGAGGACTGTGTGGATATGGGCCAAGCCCATATGTGGAGACATGTGAAATAACTATACACTGAGTCTGTTTGACTCACCCAAATTTTTACCAACATCGCAGGTGATTCGTGATGCTTGGACCGGGTTGGAGTGGATACGAGGTGGCCCATGCAGAAGGAGTTTCTACTTATTTTAATAAAATTTATATTTTCAGTATTTCAAGTATTTATTTATTGTAATAAGGCCACTTTAAGTATTTGAGGTTTATTATTATGTTTTAAGGTGGATTGACGATTAAGTTAATATTCGGGAATGTCTCTTTTAAAGAGTAAATTTATACTTTGATAAATTATTTTAAAGTTTTAAATTTAACAACTTAATTTTAATTTGGATTTTAAATTATACAAAGTTTTGGTGAAGAAAACAAATTTTATGATTTTATCTATAAGTGAAATCGGTTTTCAAATGTTTTCCGCAGTGACATTCTAAATTCGGCCGTGGCTCGTGGGCCGGGTTTGGGGTGTTACAAATAATCAAAGAGCGCGCTAAGGTTCCTTAATGGCATACCACTAATATTCCAATAGTTCTTATCTCGTCTACTTGGGCAAATGATATCGCATGCCACTTTTGCACTCTTTACAAATTAGCCCTTATAACAATAATTCATATAACTATATCTTCCACTTTTCTTAACACATGTATCATGTCTTAATATTTGATAAATTTCTATATTTCATTAGTAATTTTTATCTTACATTTTACATGTCACTTTTACATATTTGTAATTTAGTCATCATCACAACATTTCTTGTAACAATATCTTTTTCTTTCAATTTCGTATATAACATATTTCATTTATCTATTTAGTTTCCATATTCCACCACAATTTCTTATCACATTCGCATGTCATTTTCATTTCATTTTTTTTTTACTTATTTCTAAATTTTGTCCTTGAGCCATCAAATCCCCAAATAAAATTTACAATTATTTTTAATACATGTGACATATTTAACCAATTAACTTAATTTCCATAATTCATCACTAATCCTTATTAATTCTTTTTACATATTATTTTACACTTTTAACATACTAATTCTTGTCTTTCATTTTTCATCAAACATATGTACACTATTTCACATATCATTATTTCACCTATTTCTCTTCACATTTACTTACATAAATATATAGTTTCATGAACTTTTACATCCTTTACAATTTAGTCTTTTTTTTTATGCATTCTAAATCTTTTCTCACATTTCTTTCAATTTCTTTATCATATATTACTTAATAAACACAATCAATTTATTATTTATCATATTCAATCATTATCAAGCCTTATTCTTCACTTATTCAACATATAAATATATAATTAAATATCATATTTGTGAAAAATATAACTTCGATAATGACAATATGTAGCAAAAAAAAAAGAAATAAAAATAAAAATAAAGAACACACAGATTTTACGTGGAAACCCTTTCGAGAAAAACCACGGGCAGAGGAGAAGAAAATTGACTATGTCGAATTTGAATCAATTACAAGAGGAATAGACCATGTCTATTTATAGGCTTATAAAGCCATATTCAATAGGAGTGTAGTAAGATTGAAACTCCTTATTCTAATCAATATCAAATAGATAGAGTTTAATAAGGTTTAAAAAACCTTATTTAAAATAAAATAAAATAAGTGTAATTCTATAGGGATTCTTCTTTTATTTTATTTAAATAAGAATTTGGGTCACTTAATTCTAACAATCTCCACCTTGACACGAACTCTCAATGAACAAGTTCTTCATCGCGTACTCTCAACGAACAAGTTCTCTACCTCTTCCATAAAACCCCTTAAGGGTTTAACTTCAACAATGAACACCAACCAAGTCTAAGCAATGCTCAAACTTGGTTATAGGAAGTGACTTAGTCATCATATCTGCAGGATTTTCATGAGTACTAATTTTGCTCACAACAATATCACCACGAGCAATAATATCACGAACAAAATGATACCGAACATTAATGTGTTTTGTTCTCTCATGAAACATTTGATCTTTTGTAAGGAAGATGGCACTCTGACTGTCACAAAATACTGTGCTGATTTGAAGGTCTTCATTGAGCTCACTAAAGAGTCCCTTCAACCAAATAGCTTCTTTACAAGCCTCAGTAATCGCCATGTACTCAGCTTTAGTGGTAGACAAAGCAACTGTAGTTTGCAAAGTAGCTTTCCAACGGATTGCACAACCTCCTATTGTAAAGACATAACCAGTAAAAGATCTTCTTTTATCAAGGTCTCCAGCAAAATCAGCATCAACATACCCAATGACTCCATCTCTAGTTCTTCCAAACTGTAAGCAAACATCTGTAGTACCTCGTAAGTATCTTAAAATCCACTGAACTGCTTTCCAATGTTCTTTACCGGGATTCGCCATGTATCTGCTAACTACACTGACTGCATATGATAAATCTGGACGTGAACAAACCATAGCATACATGAGAGATCCCACTGCACTAGAGTATGGAATATGTGACATGTACTCAATCTCATCATCTGATTGTGGAGACAAAGCCGATGAAAGTCTGAAATGGGCTGCTAAAGGAGTACTAACAGGCTTAGCATTCTGCATATTGAACCTGTAAAGAACTTTCTCAACGTACCCCTTCTGACTTAGGTACAATTTACTTTCTTTTCTATCTCTGAGAATCTCCATACCAAGTATCTTCTTTGCTGGTCCCAAATCTTTCATCTCAAATTCTTCACTTAGTTGGGCTTTGACCTTTCTTATCTCTCCTTTATCTTTTGCTGCTATCAACATGTCATCAACATAAAGAAGTAGATACACAAAAGAACCATCACTGTTTTTCTTAAAGTAAACACAGCTGTCAAAACTACTTCTTTTAAAATCATGAGAAGTCATAAAGGAATCAAACCTCTTGTACCACTGTCTTGGTGACTGTTTCAAATCGTAAAGAGACTTTTTCAGCAAGAAAACATAGTCCTCTTTTTCTGAGACTGTAAAACCCTCTGGTTGTTGCATGTAAATATCTTCCTCAAGTTCTCCATGCAAAAATGCAGTTTTTACATCCAACTGCTCAAGCTCCAAATCATGCATGGCCACAATACCAAGCAAAGCTCGAATCGAACTATGCTTCACAACTGGGGAGAACACATCTATGAAGTCCACTCCTAGAATTTGACTGTAACCCTTTGCAACAAGCCTTGCTTTATATCTGGATTCTTTAACTCCTGGAGCCCTTCTTTCTTTTTAAACACCCATTTACAGCGAACAACCTTTTTACCTTTAGGAAGTTTCACAAGATCCCATGTTCTATTTTTGTGGAGTGATTCCATCTCCTCTTGCATAGCAAACATCCACTTTTCTGAGTCTTCACAGCTAACCGCCTCAGAATAATTAGACGGCTCTTGGTTTGCATCTATATCTTCAGCCATATTTAAAACATAAGCAACTAGATTAGCCTCGGCATACTTCTTTGGAGGTTTAATTTCTCTTCTAGTTCTGTTTTTGGCAATAGAGTATTGTGGTGAAGAAGCAACTCTATTCTCAATTTTTGTACTGGCTTGAGGAGTTGTCTCTGTATTAATCTGATGTTCCACCTGCTTTTGATTTTCTTTATTGGAAGACTCTTTAAGAGATAAGTTAGGTAGCATAGCAGTTTCATCAAAAATAACATCTCTGCTAATCACAACTTTTCTATTTTCAGGACACCATAACCTATACCCTTTTACGCCAGCTTTATAACCAAGAAAAACACATTTAATGGATCTCGGTTCCAATTTTCCATTATCAACATAAGCATACGCAGGACACCCAAAGATCTTTAAATCAGAATAATTAGCAGGATTACCATACCATACCTCTTGTGGAGTCTTTTTCTCAATGGCAATGGATGGAGATCAGTTGATCAAAAAACATGCAGTAGAGGCTACTTCAGCCCAAAACGACTTTGGTAAGTTGGCATTTGACAACATGCATCGAACCTTCTCCATGATCGTTATGTTCATTCGTTCTACAACGCCGTTTTGTTGTGGAGTATGACGAACTGTCAAGTGTCTCATGATCCTTTCTGACTTGCACAGTTTATTAAACTTATCAGAACAAAACTCTAAGCCATTGTCTGTGCGAAGGTATTTTATTTGTTTTCCTGTCTGTTTTTCAATCATAGCTTTCCAAGACTTAAATGCGAAAAACATATCGCTTTTCTGCTTCAAGAAGAATGCCCAAACTTTTCTAGAAAAATCATCAATAAAAGTTAGCATATAATTAGCTCCACCTCTCAAAGGCACTCTTGATGGCCCCCACAGATCAGAATGAATATACTCCAACGTTCCCTTCGTGTTATGGATTCCTCTGGTGAATCGAACTCTCTTTTGCTTCCCAAAAATGCAGTGCTCACAGAACTTCAGTTTGCAAATTCCTTGCCCATCAAGAAGTCCTCTTTTGTTCAATTCTGCCATGCCATTCTCACTCATATGCCCTAGGCGCATATGCCAAATTTTAGTAATATCATCATCTGACAAAGAAGAGGAAGCGACAGCTGCATCACCAATAACAGTAAAACCTTGCAAAACATATAACTTGGCAGTCTTTCTCTGCCCTTTCATCACAATGAGGGAACCTTTGGAAATCTTCAAAATCCCACTTTCAGCTGTGTATTTGTACCCTTTTGAATCAAGAGTACTCAACGAAATTAAATTTCTCTTCAATTCTGGAACATGTCATACGTCACTAAGTGTTCTGACAACTCCATCAAACATCTTAACTTTAATTGTTCCAACACCTGCGATTTTACACGAAGCATTATTTCCCATCAAAACAACACCTTCAGACACCGTTTCGTAATTTGTAAACCAATCCCGATTGGGACTCATGTGGAAAGTGCAGCCTGAATCAAGTATCCACTCCTCACTCTCTTTAGAATTGATGACAGAAGAGACTAGAAGTTCACCATCACTGTAGTCTTCTACAATATCAGCTTCACCGGAATTTTCTAGTTGTTTTCCCTTTTGATTCGCAGCGTCCCTTTTAATCTTGTTCTGTAGCTTATAACACTCAGATTTAATGTGCCCTTTTTTCTTGCAGAAGTTACAAGTTTTACCTCTGTTTGAAGACTTTGATCTACCCTTAAATTTACCGCGAGGATTCCGATCCTGTGTCCTTCCACGATCATCATCAGTATTCCTATCTTGTCTCCCACGAACAATGAGACCCTCTCCCTGGGAGTCGGGTTTAACGACAAGATGTTTCATCTTATCATACGAGGTCAAAGAATCATAAACCTCATCAACCGTGAGAGACCCGCAGCTATATAAAATCGTGTCTCTAAAGGTTGAATAAGATGGGGGCAACAAACAAAGTAGAATCAACCCTAGATCTTCCTTATCATACTGAACCTCCATGGCCTCCAAGTTTGAGAGAATTTCTTTAAACACTGTTAAGTGTTCGTGCACAGACGCACCTTCCTCTAAACGATGAGCATAAAGACGTTGCTTCATATGCAACTTGCTAGTTAGAGTTTTCGACATACATATTTGTTCTAGCCTCTTCCATAATGCTGCGGCAGTCTTCTCCTTCATCATATCCTGCAAAATTTCGTTAGATAAATGCAGATGTAACTGTGTTAACGCCTTTCGATCCTTGCGCTTCTTATCTTCCTCCGTCAATGTCGAAGGCATCTTATCTACCCCTAGCAGGGCCTCCTCTAAATCCATCTGTGCAAGAACTGCCTGCATCTTTATCTGCCACAACGCAAATCTGGTGTTGCGATCCAACAGCGGAATTTCATACTTTAAAGACGCCATTACCGTGATCGAGATGAAAAAAAACCCGGAAGCTCGGATACCAATTTGTGAAAAATATAACGTTGGTAATGACAATATATCGAAAAAAAGAAATAGAAATAAAAATAAAGAACACACAGATTTTACGTGGAAACCCTTTCGGGAAAAACCACGGGCAGAGGAGAAGAAAATTGACTATGTCGAATTCGAATCAATTACAAGAGGAATAGACCATGTCTACTTATAGGCTTATAAAGCCATATTCAATAGGAGTGTAGTAAGATTGAAACTCCTTATTCTAATCAATATCAAATAGATAGAGTTTAATAAGGTTTAAAAAACCTTATTTAAAATAAAATAAAATAAGTGTAATTCTATAGGGATTCTTCTTTTATTTTATTTAAATAAGAATTTGGGTCACTTAATTCTAACAATATTCAAATTATATCCATTTTAACAATTAATTTCATAATCAAAACAAGTAAGTTTCTAGTTGTACTTACAATTCAAAGCTTGAAATTAAACTCTCTTCTTCTCCTTCTCCCTTTGTCCAATTTCTTGCTTTATTTCTCTATTTGTTCTCAACTCAGTTTTTCCATATCAAAATACACAATATTTTCACATTAAAATCATTTTAACATGTCATAATCTATGTTTTTAAACCAAAACTAACATGTATTTCAAGATAATTTTAACTTTCTTACCTTAGTCTCTTGTATTCAACATTAGTTCCTATTTTCTCTCTCCTTTGAGACAAGTATGGATGCATTTCTTTTAAACAGTTAGGTAGTTGCTACATTTCTCTACTAATTTTACTCTCTAATCTTGAAGAAATTTGGAAGAAACTAGCTTAATTGGTTTGTATTTGGTGAAAGGGATTAAATTGAAAGAAAAAAAAAGTTAGAAATGATGGGGAATGCTGGCTAACATGAAACTCAATATGGTTGATGGCTATTTATAGCCGTTGCCATTCTTTCTCTCAAATTTTCTAGTTCCTTCCATTTGAAATATATATTCTATTTTATTTACCATTTTGGCCTCACTATTCACACTTTTTACTATTTATCCTTAATCATTACCTTCGATAATTATATTTTCCAATAATTACCATTTTACCCATTCATTTTTCTACAATTCCATGAATGATTCATTTCTCCTTATAGTAAATTTTCACCTCTAGTCCTTCCTCCTTTTTCATCAATTTTACTTAATCATTTTCTACACTCATTTTTCTCACTTTGTCCCAATAGTGTCCATTATTTTACAATTTAATTAGTACCCCCAATTAATTTATCTTAATATTTATACTTTTCCAAATACCTTTTGCACCTATCTAATTTCCAATTTCTGACTTTCTCAAAATTCTGACTAATTTATTATATATTTATCATTATTCTAGGTTTTGAAAATTTTGGGGATGTTACATAGCAACAATGGAATTCATAGATCGATTAAAGAGTTAACGATATGCTCTCATTGGCATTGTTTGGATTGATTAATATGAAATGTGGCCACGGGTTACTTGTTCTCAAACATGCAATTTATCATATTCATTTATTGACAATTATCATATTAATCATTAAGAGGACAAAATGGTGACAATGAGATAAAATAAGATTGTATTGAATGAACGAATTTAACTACAAAGAATCAAGGATATCATATGAGGGTAACACACACATGACGAAGTCATTGGACAAAGTAGTTGTATGAACTGCTTTCGTAAAGAGTATACAATAAGGAGTTTTCAATCATGGTACTTCTTGTGGACTAGATCCACGATTAAGTAAATTGCAAATTATCAAAATGATACTTCTGAACAAATTGCAATTATTAGAGCCTAATTGTATGTGTGATTTGGTGCCTTAAGTGTAGGATATTTGTTTGTAAACTTGTAATTTTTTTAATAGATTGATTAATAAAAACAATTCATTTATTACATTAATATACTTTGTATAATTTTCCTCAAATGGTTTTTGCACGCAAAGTAAAATGGAAGCAAATGTTGCTCATTGGTTGTCTAAATGTTTAACTAATACTAAGAGGTATTATGTGGTCCGATCGTAGTACCGAAGACAACTTGTATTAGTATACGAACCTAAACATGTCTTTAGTCTAATTAAAAATGATCAAACCAATTAAAAGACTAATATGTCGTCTATCTAATCCAATTGGGAAGATGCCTTATGTTGGGCATCGGAGTGGATGACTCTCAGAAGATAGAGGCATGGATGTGACTGACTAGATTGATAGTACATCAGACAAAACCCAAGCGTAATAGATCCTGAATCCGTTTATTGATTTATTCACTTGTGACTTTCATAGTGTGGCATACCTAAATCTTGAGTCGATGGAAGACTATTTATGCATGACTCGTACACTTTGATATAAGTAAAAGCCTAAGTTCAAATAGATAAGGAACCGAAAGCTTGTGCATTGGGTGTACGGCTTTTGTGGTATGTAGCATCATTCACAAGAGTGGAATTAACAACCCAAAACATGGGTAAATGGTATTCTCTCATTGGCATTACATGGTTGATGGAAAAAAAACATGACCACAGGTCATGCATCTTTGTGATGGATGACTTGATCACTATTTGATAGTTATTGACTTTTCATGAAGGAAGATGTAATGATTACCATAAGATAATATAGATTCATATTAGGAGAACGGATATTATCCCAAAGAGATCAAGGATATCCTATGAAAGTAACACACTTATGACAAGGTCATTAGACGAACATTGAGTAGTAGCTTTCGAAATGGTATGTTGTTGGGGAGAGCTCAGTCATGATAGTATAGTGGAATGACTTCATGACTAAATGAGTTTATAATTAATAGGTAAAAAGTAAGAACTTAATTATAAATCATTTGAGCCTCAACTACATATCTCCAATCAGTCCCTCCGCTAGCTCGTTGAAACCAGAAGTGAATTGTGTGTTTGAATAGAAATGAACGGAATGAATATGAAAAGAGAAATGAGAAACATTCAAGAAAGATTATGGTTTTCTCCAAAGTGGAGAAATAAAATCATTTGGAAATGAATGCACGTTTCTGAAAATAGAAACGGAAATGATCCATTTGCAATCCTATATGGATCACTTAAAAATGTTTGGAATTGGACTATTTTGAAGCCCGAAAATGAAAATAAACCAATCAGTCAAGTGAACATGTTGAGTTGTGAAATATTGAACATATTTTCTCAAAATTTTACTAGGGGCAGAATTGTCAAAATTTTACCAAGGGTAAAACTGTCAAAATTTTGTTGGGAGTAAAATAGAGATGGGAAATTTCTTTTATATATAAATATTAAAGTTTATTTTGGGAAATAGAAAAGCTGAATCAGATTGGATCATATTACAAAGTATTGAGCCAAAAAGAACCAAGAAATACTCGTAACTGGACTCGATGTGAGAGAGGCCCAAAAACCCCTCATAGACATGAAGGGGGCGGCAACTCTAGTAGGAATACTTGGGTGTGCCGTCCACCCTAGTCATATTCTAAGTAGGATGTTGTTTTTCTATTTGAAATAAACCGCTACAACTTAACAAGGTTTCTACCTACTCTTCCTATAAATAAATAGCACCGGTAGAGCTATTCACACAACTTTTAGAGATTGTTATTTTGCCAAAAAATAGAGAGAAATTATTCTCAACTATTACATATATTTTTTTAGAATAACAATATTACCGGTTCCTATTAAGAAGAGAGAATTATTCGTTTTCACCCCTAAATGAAAGAAATCTTTTTCTAGTTCTATGTTTCGATTCAATTGGTTCGAGCCCATACTCGAAGTAGCTCATGGTACGAGAATAGCGGAGAAGATTGTTTGGTTGAAAGCTGGGAACAGGGAAAGTCCGCTAAGCTGAAAAGACAGGTACGAACTCAGTTAAGTTTTATTACTATAAATATCACAAATCGGATCGGTTTTCAAAATTTTAGTTTTTCATTGTGCAAGAAAATCGTTTTAAAATAGGGTTTTTTTCAACAATTTGTATCAGAGCACTAGGTTGTGCTATGTTTATGGTGTAAACCGAGATCGAATCTCTCTCTTCATCATGTTTTATTAATATTTGATAAGATGTGACATTCTTGTAATTATTTGTATGTTTAGGGGAATGTATGTAAATGAATGCAATATTATATATTTGTTATATAATTATTGATTTTTTCCAAGGTTGTGGTTCTTAGGAAATAGACCGTGGACTATCATGTTCACGTAGGATTAAATTTAATTTATAGAATTCTTGTGAGCCAGAAACAAACATAGGACATAAATGTATTTTTTCCAAAAATGAGTCCATGACGAGGAGAAGATGGAGCGATGGCGATCAGAGACATAAAGAATGCCTTGTTGTAACACCCCAAATCCGGCCTAGACATTATGACCGGTTCTGGCATGTCACTTAGAAGGGTTGTTTAAAAACTGCGTGTTCATTGAAAACTCTGTATTCTTTTTAAAAACTTCGAGCTGTGTTGTTATTAGTGTTATTCAGATTTGCTTTTATGGTTTTATTGTAAAAACGTTGTTATTATTACTATCATTATTCCCAAAAACTTGTTTAAACAGAATTCAGATTTAGTGAATTTCAGAAATGTGATATTTGAAAATAATTATCGATGTTTAAGAGAACCCAGAGTTTTATCAAGTATAGTTTGCAAACTGTTCGTTAACATGTTGGAAAACAGTTATTAATGTTTTAGGAAAACCCCCTTTTGAACATTTAATAATAGATGATAACTAAATTAAAAATCAAAACCAATATAAAATCCCAGAGGCTTTATTACAAAACATAAACCCCGATTTAAAATAAAATCTATAGTAAAGTAAAACGGAATTTACTAATGTTACGATGTATGGCCACCACAGAGTCTGCCTTAGCTCCAAATCCTCAAAGCTGGAGATCACCTGCAAAATTAAGCAGAGGGGGTGAGTTACGAGAACTCAGTGTGTAATCCCCTAATTAGACATTAACTGGGCCCCAGCCCATTCAGACACAAACTGGGCCTTAGCCCGTATGGAAACAAATTGGGCCTTAGCCCTATTAGCATGGTTTTATAAATAATGCATGCAATGCAACCCAACCCAGCCTAGTAATCCATCTACTACACACCACCTGTACTAACCCAACACACCTGTGGGGATTTCTACAATTAACCCTCCATCTGCTACACACCTCGATGGCAGTCACGTTGCTCATCGCCGAAATTTGTGGCAAAGCCACCAGAATGACAAAATATACGTGGCATAGCCACCAGACAAAATGTGACAAAGTCACCAGAATATGTGGCAGAGCCACCGGATTACACTTCCCCGATCATCGATATCCCATCCCATGCAACATTTAATGACATAATATTTTAGTGCATGCATGAACGTACCAATATAACAGATACACAGAATACACCGTCATGCCAAATCTACCCGAAAGGGTATAATCGTAAATTTACTCACCTGGGCTATTTCCAAACTCATCCGCTAGGTGTATCTCATTAGCTTACCCATTAAGGGTATTTTGGCTTTTAACCGACACACAGAATAATACATAGCAAAACGAATAAAGGTGTGAGATTACACACCTGATTACGTGGAGAACTAAACACTCCCGCTCGGCGTCACCAAGCCAACACATCACATAATTAGCTTACAGCAAAAACAATTGGAGATCCGTAATCCACAAATAACCGTACGATTACTAACACTTACTCTCACTAGCGCAAACAACCACAATTTGCTTATCCAAATCAGATGTCGACTCCCTTCCACACCCTACGCCATTTGAACTTGGAAGCAGAGGCTACGAGTCCACTCCCCTTAGGCTCCCTTATTGATACCCCCTTAGAATGGCTATCACTCGCCTCCATGAAGAAAGTTTCGATCAGTAAAGTACCATAATGAGAAATGGTGGTTGTCTACCAAGGGGGTTTCGGCTCTTACCACGTCTTCCTGAAGTCTGAATGTTTAATAATCAATGAAGAGAGTTGCTTGATCCCTAGTACAATCGGCCTTGATCAATAGAGAACCGAACAAAAACAGATTCGGCTATGGCATGTTGAGAGAAGAAGAGAGGGGATTAGTCGAGAACTAGAATTAAGAGAAATAGCCACTTCGGCTATGCATAACATAAGACCGAAAGAAAAGAGGAAGAGAAAGGATTACCATTACCTTGTGATTACAGATGAGTCGAAAGAGAAGGAGAGATTCGGCCAACCCTGCTTAAGCAACTACAAGAGGAGAACGCAAGAAGAAGAGTAAGAGAAAATGGAGTTTCAGTTATAGTGATAAAAAGAAACAACAAAAACAAAAGGAGAAGGCTATACATTTGGCTATAGAAAGGAGAAAATGGAAGGAAGGGAAAGAACCTACACTTACCAGATTCGACCAAGATAGGTGGTTATAAATCGCGCAGAGAAAGAGGAGATGAAATATTGAAGAGGTTCGGCTATGGTGACACAAGAGAGAACAAATGGTATGGGGAAAGTAGAAAAGAGTAGATGAACAGAGAGGTGCAGAGAAGTTTCGGCTCACTGATGTTTAGGTAACAAACAAGAAAAAGAGCATGAATACCAAATGGAGAAAAGAAGGAGAGAAAACTATCAATTCGGCAAGAAGACTTTTTAAAGAAAAGACCCGAAATGCACACACACTCTCAAAGGGTTCGATTGCTACCTAGCTTCAAAATGCCGAATCTCCCTTGCCAAAACAACCCATAGACGAAATTCACCTCCCACAACTCCCATATTCGGCCAGCTCTCAACCCCCTTCTCAAAATCCCTTGATTCTTTCCTTGATTCTCTCCTACACTTACTCCCCTCTACTCATTCAAATTAATTTGACTGAGTCTCCAACCTCCTTGTAGAGTCCAAGCCGAATTCCATCTCTTCTCCATCTTGGGCACAAAATAAAAGCCATATTTGCAGTATGTGGGATTCGAATCCCACTCCACCCTATTTCCCCCTTGACGCCACAACCAACCCACCGCACACCTCACTTGTGTTATCAAAACACAAAGAATTATACTTAAGTCCTACCTTCAATAGCTCTCCTCCCTTAAGTACCCAAAACCAAAATTTTGCCAGAACCTGGGCTCGAACCTGAGCCTCTCCATGACCCCCGAACACACCCAAATAACAAGCTTAGCTAGTCAAGCACACAGAATAAAGCAAAAAGCCGAACCCCTAATTTAAGGATGTTACACTTGTGGGGAAAAATATGTATTTTTTTGGATTTTCATTTATTTTCTAGATATAGAGCCATGGAAACCTTAGCTAAAAAAATTATTTTATTACCCATCTCTTTATATATTTGTTTAATAATTATTTATGATATAATTGTGATATATATGTATGAGATGATCTACAGTTAATCTATTAAAGATAAGAAGTATGGTAAATAGAAAATACATGTGTTGTATTGTTCCATTCACTTATTTAGGTTATTTGATTATTGTGAGAAGTGTGGAAATGAGAAAGTGCATGTATAGGATTGGATCTGGCAAGGAAAGGCTTGTTTTTAAGTGGTCAAATACGACTTACCTCCCTTTTTTAGGAACCTACCTGTGCACAGTTCACATTCATTTATTCAATGTTTCCTTTAAAAGAAAAATCATAGAGAAACAAAATTATTTGATTGACTCTTTTTAATAATTGAATGTGAATATTATAAAATTGTCATAGCATGTCATGCATATATGAGATAAGCATGTCATATAGTTTAGGAAAGAATGCCACATATATTTGTCATGCATATATTTATCATACATGATTGAAACCGAAAATTAAAAAAACATTGCATGTTTTTAAAATATTTAGTAGGAGGTCCCTAAACAAGACCTCCGACCTCCAACAATGGTCTCTTGTGATGGCATGGAAAGCGCACTAGCCCACGGTAGGATTTCTATGTAGATTTCACTGAGGAGATTTCCTAAAGTAAGAAGGATTCTCTTATGGTCAAATGATAATTGGATTGGCCCTTGTGGTGGGCATTATCTTGCGATAGGTTAAGAAATTCTTTCTTCAAAAGAGGACAACTACTCAAAGCATGCTTGTAACGACCCGAATTTGGGCCTAGTTGAATTGGGCTTTTGGGCCTTGACCAGAGGAGCGTTTAAAATTTTTGAGAACAAGAGAACGGCACTAATGCAAGTTGGACCTAGTAGGTGAGTGATTTTGGAAGGTTAGGGGGCTTCTATGAAGTCCCGGGATCAAACTTGGTCTTTAGGAAAATTTTGGTTTTAGGTGAATAAAACCTTGGAAGTTAGTAAGTAGGCTTTAAGAATAAAATGTGGAGAAAAGTGACACAAAAAGAGTTGTGGTCTAGTGGCGAATGGCGCCACATGGGAGACAAGGGAATGACGCCACACAAGGAGTCAAGGGGTCCAAGGTTCAAGTCTTGGCGCTTGCATTTCATTTTGATTTATTTTTAAGTGAACTTGGACTTTGGCCCATAGACTTATATTTAGTTGCGCATGATTTTAGACACAAGAGGAGCTTGTGGCCTAGTGGCTAGCGGCGTGGATTAAGTTACATGGGAGCCTGAGTTTGAATCCCATCGTAAGCAAAAAGGGATATTTATTTTGCTAAGTTGGGACGGCCAGAGTTTGTGTTGGAATTAAACTCTGCTGAAGGAGGGATCCCACATCGGGAAGCTAGCAAGAGGGAAGGTGAGAAGCTGGCTTTAAATAGAGCAATCTATGAGGAGAGTAAGCATACCTGGGTTGGCGTTTAGGCATAGGAGTGTTTGGAGCACGGATCAACTCCAGATTTCTATCAGGTGTGTATTCCGCCCTACTCTAGCTGTAGAGCAGCAAACGTCAAAATGCTGGTCATACAGCGGTGGTAGCCACACGAGCGTGCGAGCGCACGTGTGGGAGCTTCAACGCAATAGTTGAGGCCCTCATGAGTGTTCTCATGAGTTTAGGCTGCCTTGGGCCAAGTGGGCCCATATGAATAAATTGCATGATTGTGTAGTAGATATTGTACTGGTCTATGTGAATCTCATATATGTGGCTAGATTTGGGCTAAATGGACCACACGAGCGTGTGGGCCCATTTGGGCCAAGAATGGGCCCTAGGCCCATTCGCATTGTTATCTCTGTTTAAAATACCCCTGATTTGTGAAATTACTGAAAGACCCCTGATTTGTGAAATTATCGAAATACCCTTGGTTTGCAAAATTATCGAAATACCCCCAAGGGGTAAAAATTACCGTTATACCCTTAGGTGATAAAATGACCGTTATACCCTCGATTGTGGTTATGCCACATATATATTATTTTGGTGGCTCAGCCAGAAATACCGTGATTAGCAGCTTGACTGCAATATTGGTGCGTTTGGCAAGGTAGGTTGACTTGATCCCCACACGGTGCGATTGGTTGGTACAGGTGGTGTGATGGTTGGATTGGGTGGGCTGCATTCTTTTGACTACATTATCATGATTATAAGGCTTCGGCCCAGACTGATACCGTAAGGGCTCAGGCCCAGCTAGTGACCATTTAGGGGATTACACACTGAGTTCTCGTAGCTCACCCCCTTCTTTCAACCTTGCAGGTAATCCCTAGCGTTAGAGGATTTGGAGCTGCGGTGGACTCGGAGGTGGTCATACTTCGGATTTGATCCCTACGGAGCTTAGTAAATTCGGTTTTTACTTATCTTATTTTATTTCCTTTATTTGGGTTAATATTTGTTGTAATAAGGCCTTTGGGAATTTCTTTTAAAACTTTCATTTGGTAATCCTGTTAACCATGAAATGTTAATAAGTTAAACACGGGTTTTTAAAATATTTATAACTGTTTTCAGAATAGAACGTTGTCTTCAAAATAGAACGCTTCTGCAACTATTCGATTTTCACAACAAACACAAGTTTCAAAAATTAATAACACTTTTAGAAAAATAGACATCATGCGAATCTTGCTCTTATAAACAAACAACAAACTCGGAGTTTCAAAAAGAGATGCAACATTTTTTTAACGTATGCTTAGCCTTTCAACTACCTTTTGGACGTGACATGCTAGATCCGGCCATAACGTCTAGGCCGGGTTTGGGGTGTTACAATGCTACTCGATGAGATTATCCCACGATGACTCATTTGTGGTGCATGATGTGATAGGTGTTGAGTTGATGGTTATACACTCAAGATCTTCTAGTTAAGTAACTCCTCACAGAGCTCTACTTAAGTTAGAATGATGGCCAAATGTTACACGATTATTAGAACGTGTGATGTCTTACGAATTAGGTCCATGTACTAATTAGATGGAAATCCATATTCTTATTAGTTTATCATGATCACCCAATGATGGCTTAATTCAATGGGTGTGGGAATTATCGTTGCAACAACTTACAAAATGTTTTCAAAGTTTAATGTAAGACGCATGCATCATCTTAATGCATACCGAATGTTGCAAAAGGTTTTCAAACATTTGCTTAATATAAAGATATTAATATATAATTATTTTTATTTTCAGTTCGAAAATGACACCAACTCCCTTATTGAACATACTCACTGGAAACAAAGTAAAAGGAAATAACTATAATTAATGGAAAAGGAACCTAATAATTGTCCTGAGCTATGAGAAAATTAAAACAATTCTTGATACTAATCTCCCTCCAACCACCCAAGTTGAGACTAGAAAATGCTGGGAAAAGTTTGATGAGATAGCTCATTGCTATATGCTGGTAAGCATGACCAACACTCTATATAAACAATTGAAGAGCTGTAAGACTGATAAAGCAATTTTATATAAGCTAGAAGACATGTTTGGAGGCCAAGTGTAACACCCCAAACCCGGCCCATGAGCCTTGACCGAATCTGGTATGTCACAGAGTAAAAACGTTTCAAAAGATTTTGATTAACTGGTAGAAATCTGAAAATTTGCTAAGGTTATAAAACGGTGTCTATTAAAAACTCAGGTGGAATTGATTTTATAAACATGGTTGAGTTGAAACCTTTGAAAACATTTGATCATTTAAATTTTTAGAACCATCCGAGTTATTGTTATCTTGGTGAATTTTGCTACCCGATGGTAACGTCCTTAAAAACTCGTAAAAATTTCCCGTTTTGAAAACGTCACTTTTAACCAATTCATTTAAACAACTTATAAATTCATTAGTAATATAGTAGGAGTGAAATAAAAATAATTACTTGAACATCCAAAATCATAACTAGTGGCCTTATTACAACCCAAACCAAAATTTAGTAAATAATAAACTTTAACTATGCTAAATAAAATTTCAAATCCAAGGAACAAGCATGGCCGCCTCGAGTCAATCCGGCTCCTCATCCGCGATATACGAGTCACCTGAAAAAGTTAAGGGAGAAGGTGAGTCACCAAGACTCAATGTATAATCCCACTCCCGATTAATGCAACAGCTTACACAAATCATAGCTAAGTATAGCATGCACCCAACCTAGCCATCCATAACTCCTTTTTCTACCCCGTGTGGTACCAAACCACTGGTGCTGCCAAACCACTGGTGACCCAAAGTCACTTAATCAATCTGTGTAATTAAATGTGGTACCAAACCACTGGTGACCCAAGGTCACAATTATCCATATGTGGGGCCAACCCACTTTGTGATACCAAATCACTGGCGACGATCCCGTAATATCAACCGTGGGGCCAACCCACTGTGGTGCTAAGCCACTGGGACAAGTCGCTATGAGGTGCCAAACCTCTGGTGACCCAAAGTCATGAAATGTGGTACCAAACCACTGGTGTCCAAAGACACGGATATCACTTCCCCCTTCACTCATATCACCCACACTAATACGATGTACATATAAAAGAAATCATGCCAATCATGCTCAAATAATAACACACTGAATTTATTAAAGGCCATGTTTTCATATACCACATATACCACATATGTCATGCATCAACATGCATCATATAACAAGCTCATATCGAAACGGACTTACCCGAATCCTTGCTTATACCCTTACGGTATCCATCCAGATCTACACATATCCGATTTAACACATACAATTTATTAACAATTTATTAGTTATGAAGTGTGTAAGTACACACCTGTTACTATCGCGAATCCTAGATCCCGAAGATCCGATCTACTGTGCTATATCCCTTGACCCTATATTCGGCCAACATCCAAGTTAGTGACATAGGCCTATTCGGCTATACTAATAATCTCGGAGGATTAATCGCACTTGAAATATGGCCTTGGATCGAAACTTACTATCACTTACCCAGGCGAGTTTAAATCCCGGAAGCCTTTGTCGATTAGCCCCTAAAATCATAACACACATGGGGTTACTACTTAAATACCATACATGGCCCATAGCCGAATATAAACAACCACTTACCTTGAAGAATCGAAACTCGAAAGACTCCTTCCAAGCACCCTAACGTCGACTACACACAAAAGATACACCATTAAGACACTATACACATTCGGCCAACCTTACCAAAGCCTATTCTCAAGCTTTCGGCACACCACAAAGGAAGGGAAGAGAACCCGATTGTTATAAGGAATACTTACCTCTATTGTTTCCTTGAAGAGACTAAAAGTGAAAAGATTCCGGCTATGGCTCCCAAGTGTTGATGAAGGTATTCGGCTAACACAAAATGAAAGATGAAATTCTGAGTAGGAAAGGGTGATAGGTTCGGCCAAATAGAAGCAAAAGAAGAAAGGGGTTTGAAGAATTTTGGGCAATGAGGACTAGGGAGAATTCGGCCAGGAAACAAATTGGGAAGAAAAGAAAAACAAGCTAGATGAATTTCGGCACCCCCCTTACTATACTCAAAACCGATTTTGAAAGTCCCTAAGGAGTCCTATAATCGGCCATTACTCCCTAAAGTGATAACTTTTATCTTTTAATTATCACCCATTTAAAATAAAAACAATATTTATCATCTATCCTATCTCTTACCCACCTCTTCAAATAAAATAAATAAAATAAAATAAAAATAATACTACTCTTCCAGCCAAATTTAAAAGCAACACATCAACCTTCTTCATTTGAGAGTCCATGTGCAGACCACTAGCTCTCTCCCTTCATGCCAGCATGCAAAAATAAACCACCCATTTGCTGCCCACGCTACTCGAACATGGAACCTGCTGAAACAAGCTTACAGGTAACGCCCCAGGCTACTCTGCCAAGGCGTTTTTTTGTGATATAAACTCCCTACAATTCCTTTTAAGAGCTCCCTCCTAAGCTCCCCCTTGCCTTAACGCCAGAAACAAAAACAAAAATACAACATACCTTGCTTCCATCGTGACTCGAACTTGAGTCCCCCCTTTTCTGCTTGGGGCGGCATTCACTAAGGCCCTAAGTGGCGGCCCCAAGCCACTTTACCACTCCGACTTTCATGTCCGTAAACCTTGCCATTTATTTTTAAGGCCTTCCTAGCCCAATTTCACTTGTTGACGCAAAAAGGAAAAAAATAAAACACTCCCATGCCATCACCCAGACTCGAACCTCCCTGCTCAAGGCGTCATTTCCAGGCCCTTAAGTGGCGCCCTTAAGCCACTTTACCAAGCCCCTTTTTTATGTCCAAAAACTCCCAAATTTTTCCTTAAGGGCTTCTTCACCCAGCTCCCCCTTTTATACTTAAAATCCAATATTTTCCCAAAGCTTTCCCCTTCATCCTTGGGTTCTAAAAACTCCTAAAACATCACCAAACACACTTAAAGCCTACTAATACTTGAGTTATGCTCCCAACGCATAACCCCTAATCTAGGATGTTACAGTTCTACCCTCCTTAAAAATAATTTCGTCCTCGAAATTGCTGGGCTAAATGCACTCCTACTCACCACACTACGTTTATGCTGTGCACTCTAATCTTAATAAAACCATCATACTTCCTAGGCACAATCTCTAAGTTCACATCCAAGGTTTCAGGCACTTCACTAGCAATACAAGAAAACTCTACAATAAACAAAGCAATTAAGGGTATTCCAGAAATAAGGAACGTACCCGCTGTCACATCTGGCACATCTTCCTCCTCGCGACAGCCAACTGCATAAACCAACCATGGTTGCCTCGCCTCTGCACCTTCAGCACCTCGGCCACGCCCGTTACCATTACCATTACCCCTAGCTGCACCTCGACCCCTCTGTGGTTGTTGGCCATCCCTCCTGAATTGACCACGTCCTTGACCCTCAACTTGAGTCCTAGCCAACTTCCGCGGACAATCCCTTACCCAGTGCTCCATTGATCCACACTCAAAGCACCCTCTACTTCCAGCCAAACATTCTCCCGAGTGGGATTTCCCATATCTACCACAATGAGGAGGCCACTGAGCAGGCTTTGCGGCTCTTTCTGATTCCCCAAATCTAGCCCTCTTCTGTGAACCTCCAGCGGACCCTGAAGGCCCAAAATTCCTTTTATCCTTACTTCTGTCCTGATCCCGCCTCTCAATTTGCTTCACTGCTTCAGCTACCTTAGCCTTTTCCACAAGAACGGTAAATTCCCTTTCACACTGAGGTGCGATTAACACCCGTAGCTCATCTCTCAACCCGTCCTCGAACCTAACGTAGCGTTCATGTTCTGTGGCCACCATACCCCGGGCATTCCTACTTAACCTCAAGAATTCAGCCTCATACTCAGGTACCGACTTATTCCCTTGCACCAAATTTAAGAACGCCCTACGCTGCTCATCGATATAACCAGCCCCCTCATACTTTCTCTGATATGCTGCCTTAAAATAATCTCAGGTGATATCACCGATCGTCGCACCCTCTCGGACCGTGAGCCACCATTGGTACGACTCATCCCGGAGGAGAGACACTATCCCCTTTAACTTCTCCTCAGCCGAGAAATCCAAGCCATCCATTATTCGTTCAGTTGCCTCCAACCAATACTCAGCCGTGTTGGGAGCCACTCCAGAAACTCCTCTAAACACTTCTGCTCCGTTAGCCCGAAGTCGCTCAACCACGGATTTTCAGGCTCCTACACCCGCCCCTGCCTCGGCAACTCGTTCTAACACTCGTAGTACAGCTTGGGATACTACATCGTTACCACCTGTCTAATCCTGAAACTCATTTTCCACTGCCGGCAGATCCGGCATCACATTTCCCGACCCATGACCCGACCCCGCTGGCTCCGACAAGGTCACTCTACCCCTACCACGGCCACGCGGCGGACGTCCACGACCTCTTGTACTCATTCTTCTCGTTCGCGCTTATCTAATTAAGAATTTTATTCATTATTAATACTGTTCACTGTTTACCCACGAGCAATCTTATGAGAAATAGTTTTTGAAGCGATTCTTTCGAAGTCGAATCTACCTATAGTTCCAGTTTCAGGCTTATCTCCTAGTTCTAAGTACATCCATCACACAAACAACATTCGCAGACCAAATCTAACGTGTAGGGGTATTTTCGTCATTTCACTATCCGGGGGTATTTTCGTAATTTTAACCTACAGGGGTATTTTTGTAATAAACCAGGGAAAATTTTGAAAACTTTAATAAATCAGGACATTTTGAAATTTCCAGAACTTGAGGGTATTTTCGAAAATTTTCTCAAATTAAAGGCATGGCAGAAATTTTGGAAACCAGGGTTACCTTGGTAATTTCGTCAATCAGGGGTAATTTTGTAAATTTTCCCAAATCAGGGTATTATTTTGAAATATAGGATTTGTGGATACTTTCGTAAAGTAAGAAAATTTTTATTGAAATCGGGGTAGTACGGTAATTTTTAGAAACCAGGGGCATTTTTTGTAATTTTGCCACTAGGGGCATTTTGGTAATTTTGTAAATCGGAAATATTTTAAAAATTTTCTAAAATATAAGTTTTGTTACTATTCAAAAGGGTACTTTGGTGATTTTTTAAACTAGGGTTTTCATAAAAACATGGCTAATCCCTTTCGGGTTTTAATTATTGAGTTTAGCCTGCGACCGAGTCCTCTTGGTTAGGGTGAACCGTAGCTACGCACCATGTAGGATTCCTGCCAAGAGGAGGTGAGTCACTAGGACTGCTTAAGTACCAGGCTCTTCCGGATCCAATCCTAGACATGCGCACCATGGTTGCCACACCCTAATTCGGCAACTTAGCCACAGGTTTGTTTAATTAGGCATTAAGTCTTATGTAATTCTCATATTGGGGTATACTATTCCTAGGGTTCAATAGTTCCTATTCCTTTAGTCTACGTTCCCAAGTTACCCATTTACCCCTATCAAGTATTCACAGAGCAGTCAGAGATACTTACCTGTGCGGATTGGCGCCGGAGACTCGATGCCATGCTGTTCAAAACAAAAACCATTTTCACAATATTTCACAGAGGCCTACCAAAACATTTTGGGCCCTGGGCCCCACAGTCGAGTTTTGAACTGGGCTCTGATACCAGTTTTGTAACACCCCAAACCCGACCCATGCGATACGACCGAATTTGAAATGCCACTGCGGAAAACGAAAAAAAATTCTTACTTAAAAGAAAAAAACCGAAAAAAAAATTTGTTGCCTTTGATAAAACATTTTCGTGACTTAAAATATTCTAAGTAAAAACTGGGTTGTTGTAAAGATACCGGATTCAAAACTTTGTTATATATAAATTTAAGAAAAATAAAAAAACCATTTGCAAATAATATCTCAGTTGTCAATCCACAATAAAACATAATAATAATGATACTTAATAAAAATACTTAAATACTTTAATGGCCTTATTACAACTCAAACAATAAAATAAAAATAAAATGAAAATAAACCACAGTCTATTTAAATCAAATTTTCCACTTCATGGACACCTCGAGTCAATCCGGCTCCTCATCCGCGATCTACGAGTCACCTGAAAAAGTTAAGGGAGAAGGTGAGTCACCAAGACTCAATGTATAATCCCACTCCCGATTAATGCAACAGCTTACACAAATCATAGCTAAGTATAGCATGCACCCAACCTAGCCATCCATAACTCCTTTTTCTACCCCGTGTGGTACCAAACCACTGGTGGTGCCAAACCACAGGTGACCCAAAGTCACTTAATCAATCTGTGTAATTAAATGTGGTACCAAACCACTGGTGACCCAAGGTCACAATTATCCAAATGTGAGGCCAACCCACTTTGTGATACCAAATCACTGGCGACGATCCCGTAATATCAACCGTGGGGCCAACCCACTGTGGTGCTAAGCCACTGGGACAAGTCGCTATGAGGTGCCAAACCTCTGGTGACCCAAAGTCACGAAATGTGGTACCAAGCCACTGGTGTCCAAAGACACGGATATCACTTCCCCTCCACTCATATCACCCACACTAATACGATGTACATATAAAAGAAATCATGCCAATCATGCTCAAATAATAACACACTGAATTTATTAAAGGCCATGTTTTCATATACCACATATACCACATATGTCATGCATCAACATGCATCATCTAACAAGCTCATATCGAAACGGACTTACCCAAATCCTTGCTTATACCCTTACAGTATCCATCCATATCTACACATATCCGATTTAACACATACAACTTATTAACAATTTATTAGTTATGAAGTGTGTAAGTACACACATGTTACTATCGCGAATCCTAGATCCCGAAGATCTGATTTACTGTGCTATATCCCTTGACCCTATATTCGGCCAACATCCAAGTTAGTGACATAGGCCTATTCGGCTATACTAATAATCCCGAAGGATTAATCGCACCTGAAATATGGCCTTGGACCGAAACTTACTATCACTTACCTAGGCGAGTTTAAATCCCGGAAGCCTTTGTCGATTAGCCCCTAAAATCATAACACACATAGGGTTACTACTTAAATACCATACATGGCCCATAGCCGAATATAAACAACCACTTACCTTGAAGAATCGAAACCCGAAAGACTCCTTCCAAGCACCCTAGCGTCGGCTACACACAAAAGATACACCATTAAGACACTATACACATTTGACCAACCTTACCAAAGCCTATTCTCAAGCTTTCGGCACACCACAAAGGAAGGGAAGAGAACCCGATTGTTATAAGGAATACTTACCTCTACTGTTTCCTTGAAAAGACTAAAAGTGAAAAGATTCCGGCTATGGCTCCCAAGTGTTGATGAAGGTATTCGGCTAACACAAAATGAAAGATAAAATTCTGAGTAGGAAAGGGTGATAGGTTCGGCCAAATAGAAACAAAAGTAGAAAGGGGTTTGAAGAATTTTGGGCAATGAGGACTAGGGAGAATTCGGCCAGGAAACAAATTGGGAAGAAAAGAAAAACAAGCTAGATGAATTTCGGCACCCCCCTTACTATACTCAAAATCGATTTTGAAAGTCCCTAAGGAGTCCTATAATCGGCCATTTCTCCCTAAAGTGATAACTTTTATCTTTTAATTATCACCCATTTAAAATAAAAACAATATTTATCATCTATCCTATCTCTTACCCACCTCTTCAAATAAAATAAATAAAATAAAATAATAATAATACTACTCTTCCAGCCGAATTTAAAAGCAACACATCAACCTTATCCATTTGAGAGTCCATGTGCAGACCACTAGCTCTCTCCCTTCACGCTAGCATGCAAAAATAAACCACCCATTTGCTGCCCACGCTACTCGAACATGGAACCTGCTGAAACAAGCTTACAGGTAACGCCCTAGGCCACTCTGCCAAGGCATTTTTTTGTGATATAAACTCCCTACAATTCCTTTTAAGAGCTCCCTCCTAAGCTCCCCCTTGCCTTAACGCCAAAAACAAAAACAAAAATAAAACATACCTTGCTTCCATCGTGACTCGAACTTGAGTCCCCCTTTTCTACTTGGGGCGGCATTCACTAAGGCCCTAAGTGGGGGCCCCAAGCCACTTTACCACTCCGACTTTCATGTCCGTAAACCTTGCCCTTTTTTTTAAGGCCTTCCTAGCCCAATTTCACTTGTTGACGCAAAAAGGAAAAAAATAAAACACTCTCATGCCATCACCCAGACTCGAACCTCCCTGCTCAAGGCGTCATTTCCAGGCCCTTAAGTGGCGCCCTTAAGCCACTTTACCAAGCCCCTTTTTTATGTCCAAAAACTCCCAAATTTTTCCTTAAGGGCTCCTTCACCCAGCTCCCCCTTTTCTACTTAAAATCCAATATTTTCCCAAAGCTTTCCCCTTCATCCTTGGGTTCTAAAAACTCCTAAAACATCACCAAACACACTTAAAGCCTACTAATACTTGAGTTATGCTCCCAACGCATAACCCCTAATCTAGGATGTTACACCAAGGTTCCTTGGCTCGATAGTCAGCTATAACTAGCTTAATAAATGCCCAGCAAAAACCCAACACTCCAGTCAAAGACCATATGATCACTCTTATGGGCTACTTTGCCGAGGTCGCAAACAATGAGACCAAGTTGGACTAAAACACCCAAATTGAGATGGTGTTCAAAAGATTTTCCAATGACTTAGCTAGTATTCAGGCCGCATAAAACCTTGGCAACAAAAACCTGATGCTTACACAACTCATGAAGGAAATAAATCATATGAGTTGATGTTGAAAAATGGTTAGGCGATTCGAAGAGTAGAAGCGACTATAGTCGTCGCTTCTTCCTCAAAAGGGAAGAGAAAGCGCACTAATAAAGATAAGGCTAAGGTCTGTGGGCCACTACAAGTGGAAAGAAAGAGAACCAGAAAGCCAAAAGATTTGTCTAAGTTTAAATGCTTCTTCTGCAGTAAGAAATGACACTTTAAGGCAAATTGTAAAGTGTGGAAAGAATACCTAGCTACCAAAGGCAAAGGTACGAAACTTTAGTGGGTCAAGAATGATTATTTTAAGGTATGATAAAACTTTAGTGGAGGACTCAATAGACCATTGGGTCATTGATTTAGGAGCCACTAATCATATTTTTGTTTCTTTTAATGGGTTCAAGGAGACAAAAGATCTTAGAGATAAGAGCTTATCATTGCGGACCGGGAACGATACAAGTGTGGTAGCTGAAGCAATGGGATATGTATATCTTTATTTTGATAATTTTAGAAAGATTATTTTAAAAAATGTTTTCTGTGTACCAAGTTTCAAAAGAAACTTAATTTCTGTTTCATGTTTATATAAAGACGGCTTGACCGTGACTTTTAATAATGGAATTGCAATATTTAGAAATCACAATCTTATTTGTAATGGATGGATGTCAAATAATCTATATTTTATCAAACTAAAGATGTACACACTGCTTGAGACTAAAATATTGAATAAAAGACTTAAAACTTCTCACTCTAATGAGGCATACCTTTGACATTTGAGACTTGGTCATATTAATCGAGAAAGAATCATTAAAATTGTGAAAGGCAACATCTTAAGTTCCCTTAAAAAAGTTCATCTTCCACAATGTGAATCTTGCTTGGAAGGTAAGATGACTAAGCAATCTTTTGATGCAAAAAGAATGAGGGTCAGAAAACCCTTAGAAGTTGTGCACACTGACATATGTGGCCCCATGAGCATTAGTGCAAGAGGTAGTTATGAGTTTTATGTAACCTTTATTCATGGCTATTTCAAATATGGGTATGTATACCTGATGCACTACAATTGTGAAACCTTTGATAAATTCAAAAAGTTTCGTGCGGAAGTGGAGAAACAACTAGGATTACCCATAAAGGCACTTCGGTATGATCGAGGTGGGGAATATTTTTTTGATGAGTTATTAGGGTATCTTATAGAGAATGAGATTCTATCCTATTTAACTGCGTCGAACACTCTATAATAGAATGGCATGGTAGAGAGAAGAAATCAAACATTGTCAGACATGGTATGTTCGATGTTAAGTTATTCAAAGCTACCAATCTCTTTTTTGGGGATACGCTGTACAAAAGGCTTGACATAATTTGAATAATGTGCCAACTAAGGAAGCCTAGAAAACCCCCCATATGAATTTTCGCATGGCTAAAAGCCAAATCTTAATCATTTTAGGATTTGGGGATGCCCAACCCACGTATTGAATAAAGATGCTAAGAAGTTGGACTTACAAACAAAAGTATGCATGTTTGTAGGATATCCAAAGGGAATAAAAGGTAGCTTGTTTTATAACCCAAAAGAGCAAACTATTATAGTCTCAACTCATGTTACTTTACTTGAAGAAAGTTACATGAATGACTTCAAATCTCAAATTAAAAAGGTACTCAATGAACTTTTGGGAAATATACAAAACCCTACAAAAATAGTTCTAGAACCAACTCCTAATAGTAGACCTACAAATGATCAACAACATAGGGAGCCTCATCGTAGTGGGAAGGTCTCTCTTAGGCCTGAGTTCCTCCAATCTGGCAGAAGTTTTTTTAACTTTAAGTTTGCCAAATAGAAAGATAATGACCCACTCACATATGACGAAGCGATACAGAGTGCTGATTCAAAGCTTTCAAAAATAACTATGAAAGCTGATATGGACTCTATGTATTCCAACTCAGTGTGAGAACTTGTAGACTTACTAGAAGGGATAAAACCCATAAGGTGTAAGTGGATCTACAAGAGGAAAAGAAATGTGAATTGAAAAGTGGAAACTTATAAAACTAAACTTGTAGCAAAAGGTTATACAGGTTATAATAAAAAAGAAGGCATCGATTATGAAGAAACCTTCTCTCCGATTGGCATGCTCAAGTCAATCCGCATATTACTATCTATTGTGGTGACTCTCAATTATGAAATCTGACAAATGGATGTCAAAACGGCGTTTTTGAACGACTATCTTGAAGAGAGCATCTGCATGATGCAACCTACTGTATATATAGCTAAAAGAAACGAGCATAAAGTTTGCAAACTGTTTAGATCCATATATGGGCTTAAGCAAGCATCCCGCTCATGGAATCAAAGATTTGATCAAGTGATCAATACTTTTGGATTTGAGAAAAACATAGATGAACGTTGTGTTTATAAATGTTTAGGGGATAGAAAGGTGGTCTTTCTCGTTCTATATATCGATGATATTCTACTCATTAGGAATGATGTACGAACATTGTCATTTGTTAAATTGTGGTTAACCCAATAGCTTAGCATGAAGGACTTGCGAGAAGCTAATTTTGTTCTAGGTATTCGAATCAAAAGAGATCGAAAAAAAAATGATAGAACTATCTTAGGTTTCATACATAGACAAGATATTGGAGCGTTTTGCAATGATCAATTCAAATATAGGAAATCAACCCTCCGTATCGAGATTTCATCTCTCTTTAGAGGACTATCTTAAAACAACAGAAGAAAGAGAGAGCATGGGAAAGGTTCCTTATGATTTGGCAGTAGGAAGTCTCATGTATGTTATGCTATACACAAACCAGATATCTGTTTTGCAGTGGGGTTAGTAAGTTGATTTCAGGCGAATATAGGACTAGAGCATTGGCAAACAATTAAGCATATACTCAAATATTTACAGTTAACGAGGTATTATATGATTTTGTATTCTGGAGGAAACCTTACTCCTATCGGATATACAGATTCTAACTTCCAAACTTGTCGAGATTTGAGGAAATCAACATCAAGCTGTGTTTTTATCCTAGGTGGTGGGTCCATTGTATGGAGAAGTGTAAAGCAGACTTGTATTTCTGACTCCATTATTAAGGCTAAATATGTGGTTGCTTCTAAGGCTACGAAAGAAGCAATATGGCTTTGAAAGTTCCTCACAAATCTTGAAGTCATTCCTATTATGGAAAAAGCTATCACACTACGTTGTGACAACAGTGCAGCAATGGCTAACACCAATGAGACGAGAAACCACAAGAGGACGAAACATATTAATCAAAAGTATCATATCATAAGGGAGGTAGTTGCAGAAAAAATCGTGGATGTAGCAAAGGTCACATCTAAGGACAACCTTGCTGACTCGTTTACCAACACTCTTCTAGCTAGGAGTTTTGAGTAACATGTGGAGCGCATGAGAATGCGAAATGTGCCTCATCTACTTCACTAGGGAGAGTGGGAGACTGTTGGATTTGGTGCCCTGAGTGTAGTATATTCGTTTGTAAACTTGTAATTTTTTCTAACAGATTGGCTAATAAAACAAATTCATTGATTACATTAATATACTTTGTATAATTGTCCTCACATGGTTTTTGCATGCAAATCAAAATGGAAGCAAATGTTTCTCAATGGTTGTCTAAATGTTTAATTAATACTAAGCGGTATTACGTGGACGGATCATAGTACAGAAAAATAACTTTTATTAGTAGAGAAACCTAAACATGTCTTTAGTCTAATCATAAATGAGAAAACCAATTAATATACTAATATGTCATCTATCAAGTCCAATTAGGGAGAAGGTCAAGCGAATGGTACACATCGGTACTCCAGTGTGTTTCCCTCCTAAGTCAGAATAAATATGTTTTCGAACCCTCTCTTTCAAATTTAAAGTGTATGTTCCCGCGCAAATCTTAGCAGCCACTTGTTCTGATTTTACATATTGGTCGTTTTGAACTAAAAGAAAACTTTTTGGTGGAATAGTCACCTTATGTATAATATCTTCGCTCTCAATAATTACATACAAGTCCAGATAAAATAAAAAAGCAGGATGCCCGTGACGTGTGTGTGTAGGATGAACCAAATCCTATTGAATTTGTTTTTTCCATTAACAGAGGCTCGTATATGTTTTGCAGTGCCCCTGTAAATACTCCGACGGTATGAAAAGTTCTTAATGTTAGTTGCGTTCCCAATTCTCCAATGGATTGCCCTACAATAACACTTACAGGTTCTCCCAATTCAACCAGGTCACCATGAGTGGGGCTCTGACCATACTATAATCGACAAATTCAAGATGTACTCCTACAAGTAAAAGGAATCCAAATAGATATTGGTTGTGTTCGAAAGGCTCTGAATCGATCGGCAAGCCCAAGCACAATATCTTGATTTCGAATGGAAATGCATCGCGGACCCATATATATATCGTTCGCTAATTCACAACCAATTAATATTTGGATAAAATTCTTTCCAGAAGTGTCCTCTTTTGAGGACTCACAGAAATCCCTCGGGTGGTGCCAAAATCTGTTCTATCTACAACAATTTTATGAACTATTTCAACACTCTGTGCGTGAGCTATCTAGCATCTGATGTCCGTACGACGGTATCCACAACCCCTTTTCGGGCTTTGTAGCAAGAAATGATACTCTGAAAAGATAGAGGCATAAATGTGACTGACTGGACTGCTAGTATATCAGACAAAACCCAAGCGTAATAGATCCTGAATCCATTTATTGATTTATTCACTTGTGACTTTCATAGTGCGGCATACCTAAATCTTGAGTGGATAGCAGACTATTTATGCGTGACTTGTACACTTTTATGTAAGTAAAAGCCTAGGTTCAAATAGATAAGGAACTGAAAGTTGGTGCATTGAGTGTACGACTTTTGTAGTATGTAGCATCATTCACAATAATGGAATTCATAGCCTAAAACATGGGTAAATGATATCCTATCATTGGCATTAGATGGTTGATGAAAAGTAAACATGGCTACAGGTCGTCTATCTTTGTGATGGATGACTTGATCACTATTTGATAGCGATTGTCTTTTCATGAAAGAAGATGTAATGCTTGTCATGAGATAAAATAGGATCATATTAGGAGAATGGATATTATTCCAAAAAGATCAAGGGTATCCTATGAGGGTAACACACTTATGATAAGGTCATTGGACGAGCACTAAGCAGTTGCATTCGTAATGGCATGTCGTTGGGGAAAGCTCAGTCACGATACTATAGTGGAATGACTTCATGAGTAAATGAGCTTATAGTTAATAGGAAAAATTTTAAAACTTAATTATAAATCATTTGAGCCTCAACTACATATGTCTAATCGTTCCCTTTGCTAGCTCGTTGAAACCATAAATGAAATGAATATGAAATGAGAAACATCCAGGAATGATTGTGGTTTTCTCCAAAATGGAGAAATAAATTCATTTGAAAATGAATGTAGGTTTCTAAAAATAGAAACGATAAGAAAATGGAAATGATCCATTTGCAATCCTATATGGAATATTTAGAAAATGATTGAAAGAATGAGTTTATGTTTTTTTCTGACTGTTTTGAAGCCCAAAAATGAAAATAAACTATTTGGTCATAGTAAACATGTTGAGTTGTGAAATATTGAACATATTTTCTTGAAATTTTACTAGGGACAAAATCGTCAAAATTTTACTAGGGGTAAAATGATCAAAGTTTTACTGGGTAAAATAGAAATGAGATAATTTTTTATATATATAAATATTAAAATTTATTTTGGGAAATAAAAAAACTGAACTGGTTGGATCACATTACAGAGTATTGGGTCAAAAAGACCTAGGAAGTACTCGTAATTGGACCCAATATGAGAGAGGCCCAGAAACCCCTCATGGACATGAAGGGGCGGCAACCTAGTAGGAATACTAGGGTGTGCCGTCTACCCTAGTTTTATTCTAAGTATAATTTTTTTCTATTTGAAATAAATCACTACAACTCAACAAGGGTTCTACCTTCTCTTCCTGTAAATAGATAGCACCGGTAGACCTATTAAGACAACTTTGAGATATTGTTATTCTACATAAAAATAGAAAGAATTTATTCACAATTATTACAAATATTTTTCCCGAATCACAATTCTACCAGTTACTATTAAGAAGATAGAATTTTTGTTTTCACCCCAAAAAGAGAGAAATCGTTTTCTAGTTTTGTGTTTCGATCAATTGGTTTGAGCCCAAACTCGAAGTAGATTGTGGTACGAGAATAGCGGAGAAGATCGTTCGGTTGAAAGTTGGGGACAAAAAATGTTCGCTAATCTGAAAACATAGGTATGAATTCAGATAAGGTTTATTACTATAGATATCACAAATCAGTTTGGTTTTCAAAATTTTAATTTTCAACTGTGCAAGGAAATCGTTTTCAAACTGAGATTTTTCCAACATTGTATATGTCCCTCCGCTAGTTCAATAAAAGCTCGATCGGACTGCATTTGAATTAGAAGGAAATTCTACGACTTTGGAAATGATTTAATTGGGTCGATTTATTTAATGTGGAATTAAATTAGGCAGTCGTGAGAATTTTTCAATTAGAAATTTTGATTAAAGAATTTTCTTGAAAAATTAATTTGGAAAATCTTAGTGATTTTTGGAAAAATTAATTTTGATCAAGTAAAACTAAATTAATCAAATTAATTAAAATTAATTTGATATTTTTGGAAATTAATTTTTAAATCGGAGAATTGGCACAATGGGTAATTGAACTTGAAAACTAGACTTGAGATCTAAAATTGAACCCGAGAACTAAAAACTGAGACCGAGACCCAAAACTGGTCGAACAGAGCTCGATAGTCTAATTAGTGGTTGGACCGAATAGGTCAGGCCAGCACTAGTTCAGACCAAACCGAGAACTCCCGAATCGGCTCGAGGTGCCGTGAGGGTGTCGCACTTGCAATTGCACCACCGGACACGATGATGCTAGTGGCGACGACACCGACATTCCGGTGGCTGACGGGTTGTCATTCGACGATTGAGCAGTGGAAGAATCACACTCTTACTGAGACTCTAGCGGATAATTTGATTTCATATTAACTATTTCAAAAATAATATTATTATAATAAATTTAATTTAATACTTATTTGGATAGTATTTTATTAATTTAATATTAAAGTGATTATCTTAATATTAAATTTAATCTAATATTTATCTTAATAAGTATTATATTAATTTAATATTAAAGTGATTAAGTTTAATTATATTTGAATTCTCTAAACTCTCCCTATATAAAGAGAGACATGAGTCATTATTTTTGACACACTTAAATTTAAGAGAAAGTTGTAGAGAGAAAATTCTCTAAAAAGATTATTTCAGAACATTTCTAGAGATTTTTTTTATTTACAACTTGGGCCAAAAGTTTAGAGAAATTGCAAAATTACCTCACTGGTAATTGTGTGGAAAATTTTCTGATTCGAAGTGATCCCACACTAAGCAGACGTGAGCTTGAGGGTAGCGGAGAAGACTATTTGGTCGACACGTTTATCCCAAACAAATCGAAAAGATACAATTTTGGTTAAGTGTTTATTACTTTAGATATCACAACCAAGTTCTAGTTTTGGAAAAAAAAAATTGAAAACTCTACTTTTCCATAAAATATATTTTCCGTTGCGTTTTTCAAACTCGTTTTCCCAACACAAAGCACATGAGTTACATACTCATGGTTAGTGACTAACTCAAGATTTAGATAAATTACACCATAAACATCACAAGTGAATTAATTCACAAATGGATTCAGAATTAATTTATCTTTGGTCCAATCCCATCTATCATTCTTCCAATGAATACATATATGTCTCTACTAGTTGGGTCAATTGCTCCGATAGCCAAGACTAGCCATCTCCCAAATTGGAATTGTAGATGACATAATAATCCTTCTAAGTATTTGAATCAAATGTTCACTTTGATTCTTTTACGAGATTACAAACTTATTTAGATTATCTACTGAAGTAAGTTGTCTTTCTCGGAATGTAAACGTTCTTACAGTGCCACTTATCATCAATTTGAACTTAACAATCAATGAGCTAATATTTACTTGTCACAATTTTTCTATACATGCAAAACGTTGTGACTGAGTACTAGATGGCGTCAACAAATAAGATTTTGGAGGATTTAGATTGTACCTCAGAACAAAAATTGAAGGATATTGTGTCTTAACTATGGGATGAGGCCTACCATTGGTGGTAGTCTATTGTAAGGGGTATGCAGGCTAAAAGTTTGATCTGTGGATATTTCCATGAGGCTTTTTAAAAGAAGTATGTGAGCACTAGGTATGTGAAAGCCTATAGACTCGAGTTTATTCAGTTGAAACAAGCAGATAGGACTGTGGAGGAATATGAGGCTGAATTTCTGAGGTTTAGTCGCTATGCTTAAGCATGGTCGCCATGAAACAAGATAAATGCATGAGGTTCGAAAATGGTCTGCGTTTTGACCTCAAAATAGATGTTGCTCCACAACATGAATGAGTATTTGAGACCCTAGTGAAGAACACCAAGATTGTGGAGGAGCTCAAATAGGTGGAATGCAAAAAACAAGAGAAAAATAAGGTCTCGATTAAGAGAGATTTTAGTTCCACTAATTCAAATTCTCTGTCCCCCAAAAATTAGCTAAAGAGGGCAGATTGAAATAAGAGGTTGTTGTGGCTAACTCTAGGGGTAAGACTCTCAGCTATTCATACTGTGATAAGCGCCATTTAGGCGAATGCTGGAAAAAGTTGGGTGCTTGTTTTAGGTGTAGGTCGACTGAGCATAAGATTAAATATTGTCCTCATTGGTTCGACCAAATGTAAGCTGTGGCTCAAAATCAAGCCCAAAATCAGAGATCGGGTTAGTTACCTCCGAGGGGCCAAGATTAAAATAGGGCCACTAATAATGTCGCGACGGATAGATAAGGTACGAACCAAACTGAGGCTAGACAGTCTGCCCTTGTTTACATTGTTAGAGTTCACGAGAATAGAGGTGCGTCTGATGTCATCACAAGTACCTTTACTATCCATATTTTCCCATATTTTTCCTTGATCGTTATAAGATCTACCCATTCTTATTTTTCTTATAAAATGACTGATAAATTGGGTAATGGGGTAGAGAAAACCACTACTGATGTTACTGTAGTTAGCACTCCGGGACAATCGGTTGTTGTAAATAAAATATATAGGAGATGCCCATTGGGGGTTCAAGGGATAGTGTTTTCGACCGATCTTATGGAATTTCCTTTCAGAAAGTTTGATTTAGTTCTAGGAATGGATTGGCTTGTAGAACACCAAGTTAGTCTGGACTATGCCTCAAAATGGGTGACCTTGAAAATAGTAGAGGGTAGTGAGATCATTATGGCTGGAAAGAGACGAAACTATTTCTCTAATGTGACCTCCGTTATGGTCATCAAAAAATTAGTTCGAAAAGGGTGTGAGGCTTATTTAGCCTATGTGTTGGATGTGAATGGAAATAGTTCTGCTGTTGATAGTATCTGAACAGTTAGGGAATTCCCAGATGTATTTCCTAGGGAACTACTAGGGTTACCTCCAAATTGTGAGGTAGAATTCGGAATTGTGTTGTTTCCAGGAACTGCTCCGGTGTCTATTACTCCCTACCACATGGAACCTAATGAGCTTCAAGAACAGAAAGTCCAACTACAAGAGCTTTTGGATTGTGGGTTTATTAAACCTAGTGTTTCTCCGTGGGGAGCTCCAGTCCTGTTTGTTATAAAGAAAGATGGCTCTCTAAGGTTCTGCATTGACTATCGATAGTTGAATAAACTGACCGTTAAGAATAAATATCCTCTTCCTAGGATTGGTGACTTATTTAATCAATTTCGTGGTGTAACAGTGTTTTCCAAAATAGACTTAAGGTCTGGGTACTACCAAATAAAGGTAAAGGAGACGGATGTGTCTAAAATCAAATTTTGAACTCAGTATGGTCATTACGTTTCTTTGTGATGCCATGCGGATTAACCAGTGCTCCTGCCGCCTTCATGGACTTAATGAACCGAGTGTTCCAACCCTTCCTTGATTAGTTAATCATTGTGTTTATAGATGACATTTTAGTTTATTCTAAAATTGAAATCGAACACGATTGATATCTTAGGATAGTTTTGCAAATCCTCCACGAAAAGAAACTTTATGCGAAATTGAGTAAGTGTTAGTTCTGGCTTAAGAAAGTCATTTTTTAGGTCGTGTGATATCTGCAGAGGGTATTTGAGTAGATCTGTAACGCCCGAAATTTGGGCCTAGAAGAATTAGGCCTATTGGGCTTAACGTCTCATAAAATTTTTAAGTGAGCAAGAAAATGACAAATGGCATGATGACTTTAAAGGTTTAATGAATTTAGAGTGTCTAGGTGTGTTGGAGAAGCTCTGGGTTCGAGTTTTGTGGTAGAGGATTCTTAATTTATTTAATTAAGGAATTAGGGTTGTGAGTAGTGGGCTTTTAAATAAAAATAAGTGAAAAATGGCACAAAGAAGCCTATGGTGAAGTGGCTAAGTGATGCCACTAAGCTGTAGAGAGGTGGCGACATATGCATGCAGGAAGGTCTGAGGTTCGAGTGCTAGCTTAGCTTTATTTTGGAGTTTAATTTTAGGCCTCTAGAAGGCTAGAAGTGGCATGTAGAGGGACTCTAAGGAGGAGGGATCAGTAGAGAAAATTTAGGAGAAGGATAAGGGAGATATCATGGAGAAAAATTAGGAGGTGAGTAGTGGATGAAGTAGTGCCGAATTGGACTTTAGGGGTGGCTAAGTTTTGGCTATAGGCTATATAAATGTGTGTGTGCCGAATCTGGGCTCCTAGTAATGCCGAATTTTCCATTCTTTTTCTTTTCCTTGCCAAAACCTTATTTTTCCACAACCGAAAATACCTTGCCTTGTTGCCGAAATCTCCTCTAGCCAAATCCTTTTTTGCTGAATTCTCTCATAGCCAAACTCTTTTATTCCGAAGTATCATCATCTTCTCTTGCCGAAATCCCTATTAGTGCCGAACCTTTGTTGTTTTCCTTCATCACAAATCGATTGTTATCTACTATCAGTCAAGGTTAAAAGCCAAATCTCGTTCAATAGCTATCTAGGCCACAGGATCAAAAGTGGATTCGGTAAGTATTCAGTTAACCCCTTAGTGTGTTTTGTTAAAATCCAAAGGGCTATCTAACTTCTCATTATCGTTAATCTTGTATTAACAAGGGTAAGGTTCAGAGATCGCAAGCGTGGTAAGGATCGTTAGCAAAGTGTAAGTGTACTCAACTCGATTATGGTTTAAGTAAATGGCTGAATGTGAGTATGATCTATAGGGGTGACTTGTCTAGATTATGAGTCACTCAAAGTTTGATGGTGTATGTGTGAGTGCAGATCTAGGGGATGCTCGTGATTAGTAGCTAAGAGAGGGCTATTAGAACTCGGTGGCACACGGTAAGGTTAATGTAAGGCTTCGGCTTTTGGTAAATATTTTGATTAAGTATGGGTGATTGATTGAAAGTTGGTTGGTTGTAGGTTCAAGACCAAGGATAGTATAGCACGTCGCAGTAACCAGGTGTGTACAAACACTACACACACATGATATCGGCAATGCCGGAAAGTCGAAAGTGGCTAAATGGGCCAGGTGGGCCCTAAGGCTAAGTTTGATGAAATTGATTGATTTGGTCATATGAATTGAGTTAGTCATGCATGTTACATTATCTGGAATTGTTTTGGGCCTAATAAGCCATATGAATGAGATCTAGGCCTAAGCTTAATGGGCTATATGAACGTGAAATGGGCTTGATGGGCTTTATGGGGACGTAGACAAGTATGCTAGGGTTTAATGGACTTTAGGCCTAGTTCTGAACAACTCTTAAACTACATAAGATTTAATCTAATAATTAAACATGTCCGTGGACAAGTCGCTGGGTTAGAGTGTGGCAACGGACATATGCATGTCTAGGATTGGATCTAGGGATAGCTTGGTACTTAAGTGGTCCTAGTGGCCCACCTCCTCTTCTCTGGAATCTTACCTGGTGCGTAGTGTCTGTTCACTTTAGCCACAAGGATTTGTTAATGGGCCAAAGTTCATAACTAAAACCCGAGAGGGACCAAAATACCCCTAATTTGAAAATTACCAAAATACCCTTAGTTTGAAAATTACCAAAATACCCTTAGTTTGAAAATTTCCAAAATATCCTTAGATTTGTAAAATTACTAAAATACCCTCGATTTGTAAAATTACCAGAATACCCTCGATTTGCAGAATTACCAAAACATCCCTGATTTACAAAATTTCCAAAATACCCCTATTTTGCAAAATTACCTAAATACTCTATAGAGTAGATTTACAAAAATACCCTTGGGTAGTGAAATGACTAAAATACCACTAGGTGCTGAATGTGTGGAAACGTGTATGTTGCATTCATGAATATATGTTGCACTTGGGTGCTGAATATATGTTGCTTGACGACCATGGATCCACCGGTGGCTTTAAGCCCATTATAGCAGTTTTGCTGCAACGTTTGAGTAGTGCTGCTGATGCTACCTTTGGAGTGTAGGGATGGATGGGTTGATATTTATATCCCCACAGGAGTGTAGGGTTGGAAGGGAAATGGAGTGCAAGGTTAGATTTGGGATGGGTGCATTGCATTCATGTAATACTGATGTGATATAAGGTCATTATGGGCTAAGGTCCAAGACCACCGTTTTTTATAGGGCTTAGGCCCAATGTGATAATTGTATGTTGATTGGATTTCCAAGGGTCGTACACACTAAGTTTCAAAACTCACCCCCTTTTTATTAAATGTTTCAGGTGATCCTCAGTAAACGGCTCGACGTGGGAGAGGACTTGGAGATGGCCACACTACAAGATACTTAGAAGTTTTATTTATTTGTCTCAAAAGACATGATTTTAATTACTTTATTTTCGTTGGATGTAATAAGGCCTTGTACTCTGATTTGACTTTGGATTTTGAGTTTGGTTGTTTTAACTGTTTACTTAATTATTAAACCTGAGTAAATTTCTTATGTTTAAACATGGTTTTCAGAATACTTAAAATAATTAAATGAGCTTTTATCATTACTTAACAAGACTCAAGGATTTGGGGCTTTTGGGTATTAAATTTTAACTTAGCAAAATCGTTTTGAATTATCCCTTCAATGTGACATCCCCAGATTCGGCCATAACGTCTGGGCCGAGTCTGGGGGTGTTACAAGATCAGATAAAGATAAAGACTATCTTGGAATAGAAATAGCCCAAAAACGTTTCCAATATCCGAAGTTTCCTTGGTTTAGCTGGGTATTATAGGAGATTTGTAGAAAGTTTCTCTTTGATTGCTGCTCATCTAACTATGTTTTCGAAGAAGAATGATCCATTCAAATGGACATATGATCAACAAGCTAGCTTTGAAAAGCTAAAGGTTATGTTGGCTCAGCTCCCATGTTGATTTAGCCTGAGTCGAGAAAAGTGTATGTGGTGTATAGAAATGCATCTTACACTGGCCTGAGATGTATTTTGATGCAAGATGGAAAAGTAGTTGCCTATGCAGCAAGTCAGTTGAAAAAACATGAGTGTAGCTATCCGACTCATGATTTGGAGTTGGCAGTCATGGTGTTCGCATTAAAAATATAGAGGCACTACTTGTATGGTGAGAAGTGCTATCTATACTGATCAGAAGAGTCTCAAGTATTTTCTCACCCAAAAAAAAGTTAAAATTGAGGCAACGAAGGTGGATAGAATTATTAAAGGACTATGAATGTGTGATTGATTATCACCTCGAAAAAGCCAATGTAGTGGCGGATGATCTAACTAGAAAATAGATGACTGATTTAAGAGTAATGTTTGCTAGGTCAAGTCTAATGAATGATGGAGCCTTACTAGCATAACTACAAGTGAAACCCACCTCGGTTAGTGAGATTAAATATAAACAATTGTTAGATGCGTCCTTGTTGCCATGGATTAAGCAAGTGGAGGACGACAAAACTAAGGATTTTGGGTTAAATGTCGATGATATTTTGTGCTTCCGATGGAGGTATTGTGTGTTGAACGATAATGATCTAAAACAATCCATACTTTGGGAAGCGCATAGTAGCTCTTATGTCATGCATCTCGGAGGAAATAAGATGTATTGGGATTTAAGGGAACTATACTTGTTGTAGCTAAGTGCCTAACGTGTTAGCAAGTGAAAGTAGAACACCAATTTCCTTTTGGCTTGCTGCAACCGATTAAAATACCTCAGTGGAAGTGGGAGAAAATAACAATGGACTTTGTTAGTAGGTTACCCTTAACACCCACTAAGAAATATTCAATTTGGGTGATAGTAGATTGATTAACTAAGTCAACTCATTTCTTACCTATCTGTATGGATTATTCTTTACAAAAGCTGGCTAAGTTATATATCTAGGAGATTGTAAGACTGCATGGAGTACCAGTATCAATTATTTCTAATTGAGATCCTTGTTTTACATCTCGATTCTGGAAGAAGCTACATGAGACACTAGATACTTGTTTGGATTTTAGTACAGCCTTCCATCCGCAGACTAGTGGACAATATGAACAGGTTATCTAGATATTAGATAATATGTTATGGGCCTGTATTATCAATTTCTGAGGTAGTTGGGAAGAATATTTGCCTCGAGCTGAATTTGCCTATAATAATTGCTTCCAGTCGAGTATACAAATGGCATTATATAAAGCCTTGTATGGTCACAAGTTCCAAACACCACTATGTTAGACTAAACTAGGTGAAAGGAAAATTTTAGGTCCCGAAGTGGTACAGGAGTCTGAAGGGAAAATTAGATTAATCCAAAATAAACTGAAAGCGGTTTTGGATAGGCAGAATTTGTATGTGAATCTAAAGAGAAAGGACATTGAGTACAGTGTAAGAGATCAAGTCTTCTTGAAAGTGTCTCAATAGAGGAAAGTGTTGAGGTTCAGATGAAAGGTCAAATTGAGCCCTAGATTCATCAGACCTTATCAAATCCTAAAAAGAGTTGGTCCAGTAGCATACCAATTAGAATTATCCCGAGTTGGACCATATTCAAAACGTATTCCACGTCTTTATGTTTAGACGATACCGATCTTATCCTTCCCATATTGTTCCTATTGAAGAGATCATGAGGAGGAATTGGATCCTACTTGTTAAAGGTAAAGGGCCCTTTGAGGAAGAACTCGTACAAATTGTAGATCATGAGGTAAAGTTCTAAGAAGGAACCAGATCCCACTTGCTAAAGTTCTGTGGCAAAACCATGGCACTAAGGAGGCCACGTGGAAATTGGAAGATACGTTTCGTCAGCAATATCCTCATCTATTCAAAACAGGTAAATTTTGAAGATAAATTTTTTTTAAGGAGGGGAGAATTGTCACCCTCTAAAATAAATGGGTTTAGTTGAAATAATTAAACAAGAAATGGGCTTAGGCTTAATGGTTAAGAGTTAGTCCCCTATCTTAAGAGGTTTTTGGTTCGAGTCTCTCTTTCCTCATTGCATTTCTTTTAAATTTAACCAAATTTTGGGATAATTGTTGTTGTCGCCCCTAGGGTTTTCAAACCCTAGGTATTTAACCGATCTTTTCCTAATTAGACTTGGCACCTAGTTTTTTATTTTCCATTTCTAATAGAATTCTCCCTTCCTCTCTATATTTCTTCTCTCTTCCTTTTATTTCCTTTCTTTACGTCAAATTTTCATCTTATTGTTTTTAATTATTTTGCTTACCCGAATCAAAATCGTTCCCTCATTTAATCATTTTTCTACCGATTTGGTAATTGTCGTCAATAGCATCGTTATTCTTGCCAAGAAATGGTAAGTACACCTCGTTCCTATTACTAGATTTAGTAATCCCGTTGTATGAATCTCTAATGTTAATCTTTAAGTTCAATTAATCGATCTATTTGAAATCTTGTCAAATCTTTTGCAAATCTTGCCAATCTTGACACAAATTGTTAATTGTGTATATTTGTCATCGAAGGACCAGATTTAGGTGAAATGGATCAAAGTTGATTCTAGGAAGCGCTAATTGGATCTATGGTGAAAGATGTGTCTTTTTCAAGTGAATCGATAGTGATCGTGTGTAGGATTAGGGCCACACGGTCTCCCACACAGGTGTGTGGACCACACGACCATGTACACTTATAGATTGTAAGGATTTCGTGAACCACACGACCTCAGCCTGTTACACAGTCTGCCACACAGTCGTGCCTCTCTTGTAGGGTAATTTATCAATTTTCACACTACCTCGACACAAGGCAGTGTACCCCTTTCACACGAGCTTAGCCTTCTCACACGGTCTTGGCCACATGGCCCGGTGACCCTGTTTTACAATATTTCCCAAAATTTTATGAATTGTTCAGTTTAGTCCCTGTATTATCCCCAAACTTTTTTTTTTTTTTAGATTTCATACACTTAATTGAGTCCTTGCTATTGTGATCATGCAGGAATTTTTGGTTTAATTATTGAATCGATATTGAATATGCATGATATGAGAATGATACATGCTTACTGTCGCTGAATCCTTGATAAATTGTTATTGTTATTCTACGAATATATTATTGATTACATGTTCAACATGCCTACTGTTATTGTTGAACTAAATACATGTTAAGCATGTCTATTGCTACTGTTGAACTGAATACATGTTAAACATGTCTACTGTTTCTATATTGTACTGTTGCTATCATGCCATATTACATTGCATAGGGTGGGACAATTGAAATGAGGAAGTATTGGCAGTTTAATAATCTGCAACACTGGTAGTTTATCCACAACCTACTAGCAGCTTGTCTGTAAACTTTTTAACTGAAAATACTGGTGGTTCATCGACAAATTAGAGTGTTATCGGATGGATGAGTTCTAGGTAACTTTTATTATAGAGTGTAGTGAAGTATGGGTATGACCTTTCCCGTTAGTGTTTTTTTTTTTTTGACATTCATAAGCATGCTCAAATGAACTATCGAATTCTGCTTTGCTATACAATTGCGATTATTCTGAGAACTATTATTTTGTATGCTTTGTTTACTGTTCCGCATTGGTTTACTTATGATCGGACTCACACTGAGCTTCTTAAACTTACCCCCTTAATTTCCATCTTTACAGACAACCCACCAGGTTAGGGCCCGGACTCGACATCCGGAAGGTCTCTACTCGGATTAATCTTTTTTTATTAAAAAGTATTTAGGTTTTATAGATTTTGTTATTTGGAACTATATTGACTTATTAGAACTATGGTATAAGACTTAAGCTTTGGGTTATTTTGGCATGCATGACATATAATTTGATATTAGGATGTTTTGAATTAATTATGCAAGAAATTTAGTTTTCATTAAAACTATGATAAAAATCACTTTTATGCTACATGACTATGTAAATGAGGTTTGAAATATATGTGTGTGTGTGTGTGTGTGTGTGTATTTTTAAACTCTGATAGTTCTGTTAGGTTATCTCAGTAGCCAATGTAATCTTCTAAATTCAACCTTAACGTCTAGGTTGGATTTGAAAGGTTACAAAACAAATAAATTCATTTTTAGAATTTTGAAAACTTTGATACACATAAATTTCTTCTACAAATTCCTCACCCAAACAGAATTATGGATAAATTTTAAAAATTTGAAGATTTTAAAATGGGAGTATTGTGCTAGCAATTATAATTACTTCGCTTGGATAAATAATTGTTTTAAGAAAATTAGTTCCTTAGATTTTTATGAATTAAAAAATAATTATAAAAAAACAATTATATTAAAAATAAATCATATAAAAATATTTTATATGCATATCATTATATTTATAAAATTTTATATTTTTAATAAAATAAAATTTTTAAAAATATATATTAGAATTAAATAAAAACAATTTTTTAAGTTTTAGTATTTATCTTGGACAATGTTTATTAAATGAAATGAAAAAAAAAATAAAACCACTAGAAATGAAATGAAAAATAAAGGAATTTTGAAAAACCACTAGGTGGAATTTGAAAACACAAATTAAGCTACTAAAATCCTATCTAGAAATTACTAGAAATTTCCTTCAAAATTTTATTAAAACAAATAAATTCGCTTTTATAATTTTAAAAACTTTGATATAAATGAAATGATTCATTCAAATCTCTCGTGCAAATACACCCATAAAGAATTTAAAAACATTCGTATTTTTTAGACGGTTGGATACCAAAACTACTTCTATTTTGATCACCCAATTTTTAGAGGCTTTCATTTTGGTTACCGAATGACTTCAAAAAATATTTAATGATTAAAATAAAAATGACAGATGTTGATTGACCAAAACGAAAGTGTAAACATGATGTAGACATGATTTGACATGTACAATCAACCGTCGTTAAAGATTTAATGCTTAAGTAATTAAAATGAAAACACTCTAAAAATTAAGTGACAAAATTGCAATAATTTCTTTTAGAGGATCAAAATGAAAACGCAAAGTTAGACCACCAACTGGGTAATTTATTCATTTTAGAATGTGAATAAAGTAAAATTTGCACGTCCACCCCATGTTCGTATAAATTACTAGTAGAAAGCAGAAATAATGAAAATCCTTTTTTTTCCAGAAAATGAAAATCTTCTTAATAGCAGGCATAATCATCTGCTAATTTACAACTCTTTCCTTGCATTCTTCTCTCTCCATATGGCCATTTAGTTTAAAATTCAATTTTTAGAGATTCCAAAGTGATGTAGAAAGTGCAAGCAATCAGAACCTCAAGTTATGAGAAATTGCAGTCAAAGCAACCCTTGGAAAATGGCATTTAAAGAAGATGAAGCATTCAATCCATCTTTGTATCTTCAAAGTCAGTTCATTTGAGACAAAACTTAAGTTAAATAAATAAACCATTTCCCCGAACATTCTCAATATCTATCTTCTGATTAATCAGTACTCCAAGCTCTACATTTTACTATTTATTAAGCATGTCGAACAAGAATATAAATGCGAGTACAAGGATAGTAAAAAAAAAAAAAGGAACATGAAAAGGTCCAACAATTTGATATGGAACCTTTTGGATAATTGATGAATAGTTCTATGCAGCTTATATTGAATCAAATTATTGTATTACCTTTGTTTTTATTCCATGGCTCGTAGTAGATCACAAGAAATTTTATGCACCTGAACCATGTATGTCTATGGAAGAGTTGGAGAATCATCTTCAGCATAGTATAAGCTGCTAAAACCCTTCTTGCTCGAGTTTTTGATGAAACAACAACAAATTCATCTTCATCAGTATTCCCAAGTAATGCTATTTTCTTGTTAGAACTCGATAAATATTAGCTGATAGCATAACAATGGACATAACAATGGTCATCGAACACCAAACGATTTGGCAAAGGTGGTTATGGTGTATCCAATATTGATTGACATTCACCATCCGAGGCTTCCATAGTGTACGATCTGCAACTGAAATAGAAAACCGTACTCATCATGGAATCCATGAGCACCACAAACGAATACATTACTACCAACAGAGGCCCTTCCCAGATCCTAGAAGACCCATCTCCATAACTTAATACTTTTACTCTATGTTCAAACAACCCTTCCACAAATGCTAAACCAATTGTAGATCCAAGAAATATCAAGAGACCAACTTGAGTCTGCCCCTTGATAAGAACACCGGCCCGAAGCATTGCCTGCGGTCCCGAAACTTCCTCCAACACGCAGATTACAATCCCGATATTGCAAACAACAATGGCATACGCGAAGACAACCGAGAACACTAGCCCCATCATTATCACCGCGTACACAATCAAGTCAGGTGTAAATCCAACAACAGAAAGTAAGCTACATGCCACAACAAGGAAAACAAAGAAAGTGGTCACACAAGCAACAATAACCATACACATCCACATATATGTGCAAACGAGCCGCCTCCAAAACTTTAGGATTATCGTGAAAAACTTTGAAGCATCGGCCGGTTTCCTCGAGTAAGTAAAATCTACACAATAAACCACCGCAGCCTTGGATAACAAAGACAATGTGATGAACAAAGGGAAGCACATTGCGGAGGAAACAGCCGACTCGGCGAACCTTTGTGACGACTGTTTGATGAAAGGCTTCAATGGGAGTCCACAGGTTTTGGCAACTAACAAAAGCCTAACAGTTAATCTCTTCACAATGGAATGATCAACTAACAAATTAGACATAAAGACCGCAGATACAGGGCAAATTAACAAAACTGCAATGACAAAAAAACTGGACGAATTGTACCGTAAAATCCTAACAGTTTCTCTTAAGATCTCTAATGCATTCATCGAATGGAATTGGTGGTTATCATCACTAACATCATAGGATGATTCTAGCTCAAAACTTTCTTCATGGGTTTCCTTAGATCCTTCTTTCTCTAAATGATCTGATCTCATTCGTACGCTACCAGTTTCCATTTTCGTTAATCAAAACCCAGAAAAGATATCGACCCCAGCAGCTAAATAAACACAGGAAATTATATAAAACAGAAGTGTAAATCAGATCTGAAAGAGCTTGACCCACCTTTGTAATCCCCGAGAAGTTCACGAAGAAAACACGGTGAAAGTGAAAAGAATGAAGATTGTGGGATTGGAGGGAAATTCTCGAGTGTTACAAAAAAAAAAAAAAGGAAGTCTTTTATGGAAGAAGAAGAAAAGAAAGATTGGTTATTAAAAAAAACGTACGAATTTGGATGTTATAGCATTGGCATCGCAAAACAAAGGGTATGTCTGAAGAAGTTAGCTGCCATTTTTTGAGGTGCTATGCCATCGTGCCGGCGTTCGTTAGTCTGTAACGGATTGAAAATGGGCTTTGCTTTTTTATGTTTTGGGGTTTTCAAGATTGGGAAATAGTTGTCAACACTGGACATGGAGGAAATCAGATTCAACAGGTGACTGCCATTTTTGGAATTTGCGGCCTAAATCTTTTACAAAATTGGGATTTTTTTTTTTTTTTTATAAAAACCAATTGGGCTTTTGATGGATTAAACTAGGATAAACTACACTATACTCATTTTAAAATAGAGTTTATTTTATTTCAATTATTTTTTAATTTAATTACTTTAATTAAGATAGGCTCACGTGGTTAACTCATTGAGAGTAATTGAATCTTAGGATCTCTACATATTAAACTTTGATCAAATTAAGAAGATTTTAGTTCCCAGTGCTGCTGACAAAAGGCGTCTAAAAGCTGGAAGCTTGACTTGAAGAAGTGTACACCTGCGCAGCTCAAAACCATCCAAGGTGAAGAAGCTTCTTCAGCATTTGCGCGCGCGCACACACACACACACGCACACGCACACGCACACATGCATATCTCATTGCCTGATCTGCTTAATGAAAGCATGGATGAAGTCAAGTAATTGTTATGAGAATGATGATTAATACAGATTTCAGGACATAATTCTTAAGTTCCCTAAACAGAGCTGCGGTGGAGATGGGTACTCTGGGGGAGTTTGGGTGGCTTTCACTCTAACTTAGGTGAGGATAAGTGATAGGAGGCTTGAAGATGCTGTATGGTGATGGTGGTTGTTGAGCAGGAGAAAAAAAAGAGTGAGAGGTCCCAAAATATATATATATATATATATCACCTTTCTATTATCCAATGGGTTAATGTCTCAGGTTAGTAATTCATTTATAGATTATTAAAATTTGTAACCACAATGATTAATTCGAATAAGAGTGATTAAAATAGGAGGGTTTTTTATATAAATAATATAAAAAATTAATTAATTACGAAAATAAATTGGAGGACAAATTATTTATGAAAATATGTTATTTGTTACAGTACCTGCAGATGTAGCCTGACACATTGGCGGCACCACCCTTCCTTTTTAGCCAATCATTATGTAATCATGTGTTTTAAAGAAAAACATAATCTTTTATTGGTGCCGCCACTGACTCAGGTAACATTGATATGTATTTTTTTAAAATATCCATGAAAATAGAAGTATACATGGTGAAAAAAAACAAAAAAATAATTTTTTAATGGAGTCGTCATTATGTCAGGCGGCACCGATGAATTTAAAAAAAAAAAACAATGTTAGACAACAAGCTGAGACAAGAAAAAAATATTTTTTAATGGGTGTCATCGATGTGTCAAGCAATAACAATGTATTTAAAAAAGAAAACGGTGTCAAAAAAAAGTTGAGATAGGAAAAATAGTATTTTTTAATGGGTGTCGTCGGTATATCAGGTGGCACCACTAAAAATTTCAAAATAAAAATTATTTTTTAATGAGTGCTACCGATATATCAGGCAACACTTGTAACATCCCGAATTAGGGCCTAGTCAGAATAGTGGTTTGAGACCACGAATCTGAAGTAGAAATAATTATTTTATGACTGTTATGGGGTTTATGATATGTTCGTATGCATGTGTAAAAATTTCATGAAGAAATTTTAGGCATAAAGTGTCCAATTTGACTTTTGGACTAAATTAAATAAGTTGCAAAATATGAGGTCCTAGAAGATTTAAGTATGAAATAGCTTGGATTATCAATTTGAGGTCTACAATGTGATTAAATTGTTGTGTGAAAATTTCGTTGAGAAATTTTATCGAAAAAGTATTTAATTTGATTAGTAGGATTAAATTGTTATAAGTGCGAAGTGTGTGTTTCAGATGATAAATGGTGTAATTGTGATGGGTTTTTAAAGTGAAGGTCCTTATGAAGAAATTAGTCCACTTATAAGTTGATGGAAGATATTTGTTTGGTATTTTTGAAGTTAGTTGAAAAGAAAAAGGGCAAATTTGGAAGTTAAGTTAAATGGTATAATAAGACAAAAATAGTAAAAGAATAATAAAAAAATAAAACACCCTTCTTCTCTTCTTCTCCAGCCGAATGTGAGAAGAAAAAATGGCAGCCATGGAGAAAGCCATGTTCGGCCAAGCTAAGGAGCTTGATAGGTGAGTGGTTTTTGTCCCGTTTTTAATGATTTATACCTTTTCGGAGTCGTGGTAACTCCATTTAGCTATCCCGAACCTTCATTTTCAAAACTGTTGAAGTTTGTGAATTTGCCATGGTTGATTAAGTGTGTATTTTGATGATTAATGGTGGATTATGCATGTCCATGATTAGATGAACGATTTTTACTAAGTGATTTTCGATGAAAACGAGTAAAACGAGTTAATCGGTAAAAGTTGTTATTGTTCTTAAGTATGTGTTATAGTAAGAATTTGAAGTTTCTGTAGAAGGGAAAAATGTTCAGCATGTCATAAAACATAAGAAAAAGGAATAAAGTTTAATTTTCGAGCCTAGGGGCAAAATCGTAATTATGCAAAAGTTTAGGGGTAAAATTGTAATTTTTCCAAAGTTTGAGTTAGAGACTGTTTTGAGTAGTACATTAATTAAATAAGTAAAATGTGATGTTTTAGACCCCGAAAGATGAGATTTGGACCTAGAACTAGAGGAAAATCGAAAATTGGGAAAGTTGGTAAAATGGTTGTTTCGACATTCGAGGTAAGTTCATATGTTTAATAAGCATTTAATTATGCATATTTGAATGATAAATTGATATTTTGGTCATAAATACTTTAGTATTGAGTTTCAGATATAATGATTAGTGTCGATAATAATTCAATATTGGAAAGAGAACTTGTATAATTTATATGTTAGACCATATTTTGTATTATGGCTTTGTAAGATAATAAGAAAGTATTGACTAGCATAGTTTGAGGAGAATAAGTTAAGTTGATGACATGATGAGATTTAGAATGTAAGTATATAAGTTGAGTAGTATTTTATTTTTATGCAATTATTGTTTTTAGTAATGTTATTGTTGAGTTATGTGACTAACTTTGAGAATTTGAGCAAGTATGTTTCAGCTATGACTTAACAAGGAATTGATATCTCAAAGTCCATGGCTATACCATGGCAATTAAGGAAGAATTGACGGAAAAGTCCATGTTCATAACATGGCATTTAAGGAGGAATTGACGGTTAAGGATACCATGTAAGACCATGTCAAGACATGGCATTGGTAAGGCAAAGATCCCGTGTAAGACCATGTCAAGACATGGCATCGACATTGATTAAGGACTCCATGTAAGACCACATCAAGATGAGGCATTGGCACTAAGACAAGGATACCATGTAAGACCATGTTTGGAACATGGCATTTGGTAAGATAAGGATATCATGTAAGACCATGCCAAGGCATGGCATTGATAAGTTCTATAAGGCAAGGAAATCATGTAAGACCATGCCAAGGCATGGCATTGATAAGTTCTATAAGGCAAGGAAATCATGTAAGACCATGCTAAGACATGGCATTGATGAGTTACTATAAGGCAAAGGTCCCATGTAAGACCATGCCAAGGCATGACATTGGTGAGTTCATAAGGCAAGGATACCACGTAAGACCATGTCAAGACATGGCAATGGTAAGTTCAAAACGAAAAAGGTTCACGAGTAGTCCAAAGAGCAAGTCAAAGAAATGACAAGGTGAGAACATGAAGAAAGAGTACAGGTATGCATTTAAGGCTTATTTAATATTGAGATTGTAAGTAATTGAGATTATCAAGTATTAAGTAAGTGATGAGTTTTCAGTTATGCTTGTAACACTTTATGACATGATTGGCAATATGCCTATATTATGAAAGAGTACTCCTGTGTTAAGTGAGAATGTTGCAGGTATGTAAGCAAGCTATTAAGTAAGGTGCCCTTCGTATTCTGAGCCTTTGGTAAGGTTACCGATGAGTTCATCGGGAGAATCGATTAAGTGAAATTACGTGTGGCTTGTACTGATAAGTGTAGGTATATGCATGTGTAACGTATGAGCAATATGCTAAGTGAAATTATGTGTGGCTTGTAGTGATAAGTGTAGGTATATGCATGTATAACGTATGAGCAATATGCTCGATATGTAATCGGAAATTGGAAAGATTGGTATAAGCAAGTGATGAACACAACTAAAGTGAAAGATAGCAAAAATTTACAATAGAACTGCTCTGGACAGTAGCAGTGATGTGAATTTGAAAAATCATAAAAAATAGTAAAAATTTAATTATAAGTTGAATAAGATATTGATTTAAATCTTATTGAGTCTATTTTAATATAAAAGAAACAAAACAAACAAAGGATTTTTATATTTTGAGATATTTAAATTCTTGTGAGATTGGTTCAGAATGATTACGTGATCCCCTGTTCTGCCTTGGAAAAATCATTAAAATTTGAAAAAGAATAATTATGGGATATAAGTTATATTCTTGAAATCCTTAATGAGTCTAGTTTCAAATGAAACAAATTATAACATTATTTGAATTCTGTACAAGGAGAAAATTTATTCGTAGTGAAAAGTGGTCAGAATAGTTGAACAGTGAAATAGGGGAAACTTTAATGAATAAACTATACTAATTTGGCTAAGCCAAAAATTCTGAAAATTTTATGGTATAAAGATATGTGAGTCTAGTTTCAGTAAAATTTAGCGGTTTGAAATTCGGAGCTCTGTAGCTCAAGAAATAAATAATTTAGTGATAGCAACTCAAGTAGACAGATTAACGTGAACATGAGTAATAAGGTATAAGCATGTGATTTAATGATTGTATCAATTTGAGAACTTGTTGTGAGGATTTGTCATGTTGAGGCTTTGATAAGGCTACAAATAAGTTGGGAAAATAAGAACTTAGCATTATTTGTGCAAGTTATGACAGCTTAGTAGTAAGCTAAATTCATTGCTAATGCTTATTATTATTATTTTTCATGTGAACTTACTAAGCTTTATAAGCTTACCCCCTTTTCTTTCCCATGTTATAGAGTCCTACTAAACAAGCTCGGGTTGGAGGTCATCGGAGACCGCTTCACACTATCAAGCTATCTATGGGTATCTTTATTTATAAATGATTTAAGTTATGACATGTATAGGGGCTTGACTAAGTCATTTTGTATTTGTGTTAATTAATTTGATCAAATGTATTGTTAAGTCTGGTAATGCCTCGGACTCGGTTCCGGCATAGGATACAGGTAAGTGGTGTTACAACACTAATAATTTTAAACAATATACATTTTTTTGATAGGTGTCGTTGGTGGCAACACCATTGATAATTTTAAAAAAATTATTTTTTATGAGTGTCGTCGGTGTGTCAGTCGAAACTTGTACTGCTTTTTAAAAAAAAAGGCTGTTACGGAAAAAAGGAAAATTGAAAAAAATAATTTATTAGTGGTGTTTCCAACATGTTAGGTGACACCAGTAGTTCCGCAATGCTATCAAACGGTACCAACTAGTATTTATACCCAACCCCCCAACCAATTCTGTTGAAGTTTTTGGTTTCTGTTTAAGTTTTTTGTTTGAGTTGAAGTTTTTTCTTTCTGTTGAAGAGGAGAAAAAAAAAGGGAAAGATTTATGTTTAATAGAAAGGGAGAAAACAAAAAAAGTAAAGAAGAAAGATTTGTGTTTTAGATTTCAAAAATCAAGTTCGAGTTTATAAGGTTAGTTTGTAATTATTTGTATGTAATTATATTTTTCAGTATGATCTAATTTTTTTAAATAAAAGCTATTTTTATTTTTAATTTATTTTATCTTGCATGCCTCAGTCATCTGTCGGTAGACCACGAGGGTTTCAGACTTCTCGATACCCGGACAAGTAAACCATTTGAAAATAAAGAAAACTTGTTAGAACACATTTTCATAAAAAAAATTCTTGATGAAAATTTTAAATTTTTTACCTATTTACAAGTGGGAACACATGTGGTTGGTGACTCATTGATACTAGAAATGACATCCTGTACAGTGCCTAGGACTGTAGCATTATTAGGCACTCGTCTATATCTTGTGTATAGTGCTTTGTCGCCCGAAAAAGCTTACAATATAATGTTGCAAATACTGCTGATCCCCAACTATATGAACATGCAGCTTGCAAATCAGCCAATAGAGACAAGTGCATCATGTGGACTTTACTATTTGCGTCTGGCATATACCCCTTATCAACTGCTCAGTTGTAGTATATATGCTCGAGCAGCACACATATTCTCCAACTCAGTGGCACTACTCGATAAGGTTTCAAAATTTTCCTTTAACTAGGAAAATTTCAAATTGGTAAACCTAGCTTCACCATCAACGGGCGAGCGTCCAAGCAATTAATAGCAAAGTGCCATAGGTTCGAACACTTTACTTGAACCTGTGACAGCATCATTGTCAATTGAGAGCCTGAGTTTGTCACGCCCTGAATAATTTATTTCTGTTTCTGTAAATCTTGACACAAATATGTATTTACTCTAGTGGTTAATTGTTTTGGGTGTATGTGTGAGGTTTTGGGTTCAAGTCTCATTTTTGGCAAATTCTATTATTTTTTTATCCTAGCCTTATTCTTGTTGGGTAGGCTTATGTAATATTGTTTCTAAACTCATATTAGAATGAGTTTGCTGGTTCGAGCGGTAAGGAGTTAGCTTGCTAGAGGTCTTGTGTTCAAATCCCAGCGCGAGTGTGTGTGTTAATTTTTGTTTTGGATCTCTGTTAGAGGTTCAGTGGAGTTGGGAGTTTGAAGTAGTTGGATGTGGTTAGTGAGGAGGATATTATGGGATGTGGTTGTTAGTGGGGAGTGGAGATATTAATCAAAATCAAATTGATTATCTTTTTATTTTATTTTATTTTTTTCAAAATTTTCTCTATCTTCCCAAAAGTTTGATGTTAGTTTTCTATTTTCTCTGCTTGTAACAACCCGATTTTGGGGCTAGTCAGAATAGTGGTTTCGGAACCACTAACTTGAGGTTGGAGGAATTATTTTTAATATTATTTTATGAGTTATGGCTTGATTATATGAATATATGAAAATTTTGGTGCATTAATTTTAGTGATTGTATGCTAAATTGTTAAAAAGGACTAAATCGCATAAAGTGCGAAAGTTCTATTTTACAAGTTAAAGGTGTTAAATAACTATTAAATTGGAGGTCCTTAATGTGCAATTAGGCCTTCCTAAGGGTGATGGCCGGCCCAGGGGACAAGAGTTTTAAATTTGGTCAATGTTTGGTGACAATATGTGACTAAATGAATAAAATAAGATAAAATAAAGAAAAGGCTATCATTTTTTTCATTTCTCTTCTTCTTCCACCGAAAATATCATCAAGAGAGGGGTTTAGAAGCTTGAAAATTTTCAGCCACTTCAATCTCTACAAGTAAGTGATCTTGGTGGTCTTTCTTGATAATATTTGTACTTTTGGAACCCCTAAAGCTTAAGCTAGCTAATGAGGGGACTATTTTGCAAAATGGTTGAAAGTTTAGGGATTTTCAATGAGAGTGCTTATGTCGTTTTCTGAGTTTTTATGGAAGAAAATGAACCTTAGTGTGTTAAAGAACAACTTTTGTGAAAGGACTTTGCGTGAAAACTCCTAATAGGACTATTTTGTAAAAGTTATAAAATAGATGACAAAGGTGTGAAATAATTGAAATTGTGAGTTGCTATAAGAGAGAAAATGAATCAGCTAAGCTTGGATATGTGAAAAATGAACACATTTCATTTTACGAGCCTAGGGGCAAAAGGGTAATTTTGTGAAAGTATAAGGGCAAAATGGTAATTTTGCCAAAATAGAAACTTTGAAATGTTTTGATTAATATGGTGAATTAATAAGTTAAATATGTCATTATAATTAAAAGGCAAGGTTACGGACTAGATTGCAAACTGACATATTTTGTATAAAGGTAAGTTTATTTGTAAACGATACATCCTTACTACGTATGTTTTACATATTAATGCATTATGTGAAATGGGAATGAATATTGTTGTTATTTAATTAATGATGGAAAATGAGGAAATTCTCGGATGAACCTTTAGAATAGGAAAATTATATGGTTAAAATCCATGAATAAATAATTTTGGTGGGCTGTGTGCGATACCAACGTAATTATCATTTTGGTGGGTTGTGTGCGATACCACTGTAATTATCATTTTGGTGGGCTGTGTGCGATACCACCGGGTAAGGCTTCATTGAGAAACTTGTAACAACCCAAATTTGGGTCTAGTCGGAACAGTGGTTTCGAGACCAAAAATTCGACGAGGAAAATTTTATCTTTATTATATTTTTATGGTCTACAATTTTACGGAAATATTTCATAAAAATCTCGTTCGAAAATTTCGACATTCGGGTACTAAATTTAGTCAAAAGGACTAAATTGTAAAAAGTGCAAAAGTTGAGTTCTATATGTTAGAGGTGTCTAATTGTTATGTGTTTTAAAATTTGAGGTCCTTAAAAGGTAATTAGACCATTGGATAACTTGATGGACATAAATGGGCATGAATAAGACAAAAATGAAAGAAAAGCCTTAAGGGTATTTTAGTCATTTAGTGTTTTAAATGAATAAAAAGAAAAAATACAAGAAAACAAAACCTGCTTATCTTCTTCAAGTTGCTGGCAAAAATTTCTAGACTCCATGGCTAAGGGTTTCAAGCTTTTCAAGCTTCATAGTAAGTGTTTTTGAGCCCTGTTTTTAATGTTCATCGTATTATTGAAATCCCGGTAACTTAGTTTAGCTATTTCTACCATTATTTTGAGTTAGAGTTTAATTTTAAAAATTGACCCATATTGAATAATTGTGTATTTTGATGAATGATGGTAGATTATGTATGTCTATGATTAGAGAAATGAGTTTTATTAGATGATTTTCGATGAAATTGTATAAAAGGGGTTAAATTGTAAAAGTTATAAATTGGTCATAAGTGTGTGAATTAGTGAGAATTTAAAGTTGCTATAGAAGGGAAAAATGTTCAGCATGTCATAAAGCATAAGAAAATTGAATATAAATTATTTTACGAGCCTAGGGGTAAATGTGTAATTTTTGAAAAGTTAGGGGCAAAATTGTAAAATTTCCAAAATTTGATGTGTGAATTGAATTGACTAATGTGTTGATAAAATGTGTTAAATGAGTGTTATTTGACATGTTAGATCAAGAAAACATGAAATTTGGACAAAGATCGGGGAAGAATGAAGTTGTGAGCTAAGTCGGGAAATTAGCCGTTTCGGCATTTGAAGTAAGTTGGTCTGATATTAATAATGCAATAATGTTATAATTTATATTTGAAAAATGAATTTTTGTATTTATTGAATTATGTTGAATTAAATGACTAATGTGCCAAGCTTTTAAATTGATTTAAAAATATGACTATGGTACATGGAAGTGTATTGAAATATTGTACTTAAATGTGAATTCTATGATTATGAATATTATGAGAAAATTGTGAATTAGTGTTATCATGAGACAAAAGAATAAGTGAATGTCGCCTAAATGTTAACAAGTGTGAAAAATCCCGATTGAACCCTAGGAAACTTAAGTGATAAGTGATTAGTGGTAGCTTCGGCTACAATTCAGTGGTAGCTTCGACTACAATATGGTATATTACAGTGATAGCTTCAGCTACGTTACGGTGATAGCTTCAGCTACGTTACGGTGATAGCTTCGGCTATATTACAGTGTGGCACTTGGTGCCTTATTCAGTGTATCCTTTAGTATTCCATAGGGTTCAACGGGTATTGAATTGATATAATGAAAAGTGATTGAATGTGAAAAGGATTTAATCATGTGATAATAATATGCAAGTGAACATTGTGATTGATGCATTTATATGTGTAAATTATGAATTGTGATTGATTATGGATGAATTGGTAAAATGTTGAAAAGTGAGAATTCTCGATTGAACCTTCAGAATAGAAAAGATACGAATGAGGTAGCTAGGTCACATGTGTGGTACTAAGTGCAGGCCACTATGTGTACAAGAGAGCTACGAGATGGTTTTAGGTCACGTGTGTAGTACTAAGTGTAGGCTACTAGGTGTACCAGACGGATAGGTCGCATGTGTAGTACTAAGTGCAGGCTACTATGCGTACCCGATAGCTTCGATCACATGTGTGGTACTAAGTGCAGCCCACTATGTGTAAGTGATGGTTTTGGTCACATGTGTAGTGCTAAGTGCAGGCTACTATGTGCACCAGATAGCTTCGGCTACAAGGGTGGTACTATGTGCATGCCACCGTGTATCTGTTATTATTCCGATGAGTTCAACGGGAAATTGACTAAGTGAAAATACATGTGATCATGTAACTACTAAGTGTAATTGAATATGACTATGTGATGAATAAGTGCATGTATAAGTGTAAAAAATTATGAAAAATATGCTCGATATTTGATCGAACATTCAGAAAGATGAAATGGAGTAAGTGAATTTATGAAAGAGTAAATTTAGCAATAAAATAGTTTTGGACAGCAACAGTTGTGTGACTTTGAAAAATCACCAAAAATGGTGGAAATCGAATTAGAGGTTGAATAAGATATAATTTCATGTTCTGCGATATTTAAATTCTTGTAAGACTGGTTCAGAATAATTACGTGATCCCCTTTTCTGACTTGGAAAAATCATTATAAATTGTACAAAAATAATTATTGGGCATGGTTTATATTCTTAGAATCCTTGGTGAGTCTATTTTTTATTTGAGCAAATGAAAACATTATTTTAATTCTGTACAATTAGATATCTGTGATTTTGTGAAGAGAGGGCAGAACTGTCAAACAGTGAAATAGGGGAAACTTTAATGAATAAACTGTACTAATTGTCTAAGCCAAAAATTCTGGAAATTTTATGGTAAAAATATATATGAGTCTAATTTCAGAAAAAATTTACGGAACTTAATTTTGAGTTCTATAGCTTATGAAATAATTAAATTAGTGACTGTGACTTAGGAAAACAGCCTTAGCTGAACTTGAGTAAAAGGTGAAATCATGTGAATAATGATTCTATTTTCTTAAGCATATCTATTGAGGAATGGGATAGTATTATTAAATAGATTGTTTATTATTATATGCCAACTTACTAAGCTATAAATCTTACACTACTTTCCCGTTTCTCTCAGTGTTTTCAAGATTGGCTCGGGGTTGGAGATCGTCAGAGACAACATCACACTATGAATTTGTTAAATTAAGGTATCGACAATTCTTAAATATTTATAAGTGAGTGGCATGTATAAAGGTCTAGTTATTGTTAATTTGATTTAGTGTGAATTAGCTAAGTGTTTGGGCTCATACATTTCTTTATTATTTATAGCCATGAGATGTGGTTTATATTAATTATGGTTATGTAAACCCATTTATTACATACATGAGGGAATGACTTGATGTGGTTATGTTAGGAATAGCTAAGGGTATGTTATGGGTCGATATATCAAGTATTGGTATAAAGAGTTAAGAACACGAAAAGGGCTTGGAAAATAGCCTAAGTGTTGGCCACATGGTTAGAGATACGACCGTGTGTCTCAGCCGTGTGGATGACACGGCCACCACACGAGCATTTGGCTTGGCCGTGGGACATAAACAAAATGCTTGGGAATTTGACTCGGGGTCGAGACATGGGCGTGTGAGGACCACACGGTCTACCCACACGGCCGTGTCATATGCCACTCAGGCGTGTGACCCTTGTTTTGATGAAAAATTTTCTAAGTGTTTGAAAGTTTTCGATTTAGTCCCGAACCAATATTAATGATAGTCTTGGGCTTCGTAAGCCCATAATAGGGACAATGTATGAATATTTGAATGATTTCTACATATGATTGAAATATATGCATCGGAATTAGTGTATAAGAGTGTAGTAACGTCTTGTACCCTAATCTGGCAACGGAGAGGGGTAAGGGGTGTTACATTTAGTGGTATCAGAGCTATGGTTTAGTCGGTTCTTGAATTAACATAGCAAGTGTGAGAGTCTAGTTATACATGCCACCAATATGTGATAGTGTGATGCCTTCCGACGCAATTGAGGACAATCTTGTTAAAAGAGAAGTACTCTTCAACTGAGCTATATCTGACTATTTGATAGTGATACTGAAGTAATTCAATAAAGTGTAGTCATGATGAGTTAAACTAAACGATAACTGTCTTCAAAACACTACGTTTCCACAACATTTTCAAAATACTTCTGCAACTTAATTTTTAAACATCAAGTTTTCGTAAATTGTTTATTTTAAATATGCTTCCGCAACAGATAAGTTTTTAAAAGTAATTACATTTCCAAGTGGATAATAATTACTTAAGTGTTTTGAGTTTTAATAAAGAGGCTTTAACTCTCAAATAAGTTTTAACAACAAGAAATATGATTTTGAAAAACATTTTCATGTGACATGCCAGATTCGGGCCTAACTTCTAGGCTGGGTTTGGGGTGTTACATTTAGTGGTATCAGAGCCTGGGTTGCAAAACTCGGCTGTGGATTGGGTTTTCAAAATTGAATTTCTAAAAGTGTTGTTTCAAGAAGGCTTGAAAAGATTTGAAGTTCTGAAATATGGTATTGACTGTTTTTTGAAAGTGTGGTACACCGAGTCTCCGGCACCAAATCCGTAAATTTTCTGAATACTTTTGTCTGTTTAGAAATTTAAATATAGTGAGTTAGAAATACGGTGGTTTCTTTAGATATTAGGCTGTATTTTTGGTATTTATTCTGTGTGTGTTTTGTTTGGATGTGATGTTTGGATATAGAAATTGGTTGCGTATGAGATATCTGGCTGCTTCAATGGTTAGGTGTTTTGAGTAGGTGTAGGAGTTCCAAATTCTAGTTGAAATATGATAGGGTTATTAGAATCTGAGTGCGCAGCGGCAGTGTAGTGGTGTAACCTATGTTGTGTGGCAATTATATAGTTGGAAATTTCAAGGATGAAATTTCTTTAAAGGGGTAGATTTGTAACATCCTGAATTTGGGCCTAGAAGAATTGGGCCTTGGCCATGGGAGCGTTTAAAATTTTTGAGAATAAGAGAACGGCACTAATGCAAGTTGTACCTATTGGGTGAGTGATTTTGGAAGGTTAGGGGGCTTCCATGAAGTCTCGGGTTCAAACCTGGGCTTTAGGAAAAATTTTTGTTTTAGGTGAATAAAACCCTGGGAGTAATTAAGTGGGGTTGGGGGTTTGGGTTGTTATAGTAAGCATGAAGCTTAGTAAGTTTGCATGGAAATAAATAGCAATAATAAGCTCATAATATAAACCATCCATGGCATTAACTAGCCATACACAAGTCATAGGCTTCTCGCCATACTTACTCACACTTGCCCTTATTTAGCACATACCATGCCACATATCGTAATCGTTTCTTTGTGACTCATTCACGAGTACCTGTATTCACTCATTCACAAGACTTTAGTACTAATCTCATTTCTATTCCCAAGTTCATCTATATATCCCATTAATCACTAGGGATACTCAAGGATGCATATTCATCGTCATTAATATAGGTACGAAGCCAATGCCACATCCCAGAGGTAGTCTGACATGGAGTCACCTCTGAATGCCGATGCCATATCCTGGATATGGTCTTATACGGAATCTTACATCAAGTATCGAAGCCATGTCCCGAATATGGTGTTATACGATTTTCATATTCATTATCGAAGCCATATCCTGGATATGGTCTTATACGGGATCTTAACTCGGTGTCGAGGCTATGTCCCGGGCATGGTTTTATACGGGACCTTATCCATTTCACATCTCGATGATAGCATTTTCAATTTCATTATAGTTCACTAGGACTTCAACATTTTATTCAACATCAATTACTCAATTTAGTAGAGGATCATGCATCAATATAATACCAAGCATTCTCAAACATGCTAACATAGATGTTGAATCTATCAGATACAAACTTACATCGATTTCAAAATGAGCCAAACCGTCGATCTAATTCGAGACTTTGTTCTTTCCCTGATCGAGGTAATTTCTTGGTTCTTCTTGCTCTATAATAGTAAATTAGCCCATTTTAATCATCACATTTATAAAAGCATTTTAATAATCATGCTTTGGCAAAATTACTATTTTGCCCCTAAACTTTGGCAAAATGACCATTTTACCCCTAGGCTCGGAAATCAATTCTAATCATATTTCTACCTTCAACAAGCCTAGGTGAACATTTAACTCTCTTATGGCTATCATAAAAAATCAACATTTCACTCATTTACTACAAACTTTATAACCTTTACAACAAGGTCCAATTAGGTGTTTTCATGGCAACACCTTTCACAAAAGTTGTTCATCTAACAACAAAGACTCAATTTCTTCCATAAAATGCAACAAATAACAATAAAAGCTCTCATGGAAAATCTCTAAACTCTTCACCATATTACAAATTAGTCCCTCGTTTGAAAGCTTAGGCTTTAGGGGTTCCAAAAGTACAATTTTTATTAATGAATGATCACTAAAACACTTACTTGTAAAGAGAAGAGTGTGCTGAAATTTTTGAAGCTTTCTACCCTCTATTTGCTGCTAATTTTCGGTGGAGGAGTGAAGAAGAAAAGATGATATCTTTTCTTTCTTTATTTTAATATAAAACCCTAATTTAGTCCACCTAACTTCAACAACTTTGACCAATTTGACACTATATGTCTCCTATGGCCGGCCACACTATCTTTGAAGGGGTAAAATTACACTTTGAGGACCTCCAATTAACATACTATGGCTATTTGGCACCTTTAACCTATAAAATGGAACTTTTGCACTTTATGCGATTTAATCATTTTTCACGATTAAGCAAGAAATTGCTAAAATTAAGGCACCAAAATTTTCATGCACTAATGTAATCATGCTCTGACTCATAAAATAACATGAAAATAATTTTCTCTAACCTCAGATTAGTGATCCTGAGATCACTGTTCTGACTAGCCCCTAAATTGGGCTGTTACAATTCTCCCCCTTAAGGATTTTCGTCTCCGAAAATCTTACCGGTGAAAAGGTTGGGATATTGGTTTCTCATTGTTTCCTCGGGTTCCCATGTAGCCTATTCTATTCCATGTCTTTACCATAGCACTTTCACAAGAGCTATACTTTTTTTTTTAACTGTTTGACCTCTCGCGCCAAAATTTTAACTGGCTCTTCACCATAAGTCAAATCCGGTTGTATCTCTACCTCTGTTGGTACTATGATATGTGAAGGGTCTGAGCGGTATCGGCGCAACATGGATACGTGAAAGACATCATGAATCTTTTCTAGCTCAGGTGGCAAAGCCAACCGATAAGCTACCGATCCTATCCTCTCGGTAACTTCATAAGGTTAGATAAAACACGGACTTAATATGCCCTTCCGGCCAAATCTGAGGACTTTTCTCCAAGGTGATACTTTTAAGAACACTTTATCACCGACTTTGAATTCAATCTCTTTCCTTTTCATATCCGAATAGGACTTTTGTCTATCTGAGGTGACTTTCAGATAGTTACGTATCACTTTTACCTTTTCTTCTGTCTCCCTGATCAAATCGACCCCGTGTATTTGATTCTCTCTGAGTTCTGTCTAATACAAGGGTGTTTGGCACTTATGCCCATACAATTTCTCATAAGGCGCCAATTTCAAACTTGACTGAAAACTGTTGTTGTAAGCGAATTCCACCAACGATAAGTATTTCTCCCAATTACCTTGGAATTCCAAAACACAACATCGAGGCATGCCTTCAAGTATCCGAATTACCCTTTCCGACTGCCCGTCGGTTTGTGGATGGAAGGCTGTACTAAAACTCAATTTCGTGCCCAAGGCCTCTTGCAACTTTTTCCAAAACCGTGACGTGAATCTAGGATTTCTATCCGAAATGATAGACAACGGTACACCATGAAGTATTACTATCTCTGACACATACAAGTCCGCCAATTTATCGAGTGAGTAGTCAACCCGTACTGGTATGAAATGGGCTGACTTCGTGAGTCTATCAACCACGACCTATACCGCATTTTTCTTCTTTGGCGTCAACAGTAAACCCGTAACGAAATCCATAGTAATACTGTCCCATTTCCACTCAGGAACCATAATGGGCTGAAGTAGACCCGAAGGTACTTGGTGTTCAGCCTTCACTTGTTGACAAATCAGGCATCTCGATACAAACTCGGAAATGTCTTTCTTCATACTAAGCCACCAATACCATTTCCTCACGTCATTGTACATCTTCGTGCTACCAGGGTGCATAGTTAAACATCCGCTATGCGCTTCATGCAAGATCTTACGAATAAGTTCATCATTTCTGGGTACACAGACCCTATCTCGAAACGTCAAACATCCATTAGGATTTGCTCGAAAGTCTGACTCAACATTCGACTCACATAAAACTCTTTTGGCTTGCAGGCTGTTATCTTCTTTCTGAGCTTCACAAATCTCTTGGAGGAATAATGGTCTAGCCCTCAAATCGGTTAGAATGGAACCATCATCCAACAAAGCCATCTGAGTATTCATGGCTCTCAATGCAAGCAATGATTTTCTGCTCAAAGCATCGGCGACCACGTTCACCTTTCCCGGATGGTAGTCAATCACTAACTCATAATCCTTAATCAGCTCCAACCTTTTTTTTTTGCCTTAAATTCAATTCTTTTTGAGTCATCAAATATTTTAGGCTTTTCTGGTCGGTGAAAATCTGGCACCTTTCACCATATAAATGGTGTCTCCATATCTTTAATGCAAACACAATTGCGGCCAACTCTAAATCATGAGTCAGGTAATTCTTCTCGTGTGACTTTAATTGCCTAGAGGCGTATGCAATTACCTTACCCTCTTGCATAAGTACACAACCCAATCCGTTCAGGGATGCATCACTGTAAACCACAAATTCTTTTCCCGGTTCAGGTTGCACCTGGAAACACGGAAATTTATACACTTTTTCATGCCCTTTTTAACTCAAATTTATGCAGTTTCGATTAAATTCTTGTCGAAAAATAGTTAAATAATATAAAATAATTAAATTGTGCTAAAAATATGAACATGATGAATTTTAATTAATTTTGTAGTTAATTTTGATTTATTTTGACTATTTTCGTCAGATTCGCACAAAGGGTGAAAATTGGCTCGGCAGACGCTACTCGAAGAATAAACCCGAAAAGCAATTTGAAGTATCGAGGCGAATTTATTTCCAGCCCAAGACAGTCCAATTATGAATATTTAATCATAATATAATTAATTTTAATTTATTCCCAATTTAATTTGGGCTAAACAAATTAATCTTAATTAATTATGAAAAAGGCCCAGTTGAACCGCCTCAGTTGAACCAAACCAGTTGAACCGAACCGAGCAATGAGTTGGGCAGCCCAAACCGTCCATATGCTGGCCCAAATCAGCTTATTAGCTGATTAATTAAGCTTGCAAAGAAGCCATTGAAGATTTTTCAAAGTTGCATTCAACCCCCTCCAAATTTAGTGGCTTTGTAGATTTGCCCCATGCCATATTTAGCAAAGTTGAAACCATCAACTTTGCCACATAGATGGCTGGCCAAGGGAGCCTCTTTGGATGCTACTATTTGCTATTTTTAGCAGCCACAATCAGCTATAAATACCACCCCTTTCTGATCATTCAAACCATCTATGAATCCTTCAACATTCACATTCTTTCAACACTTCTCTTCTCTCCATTCTCTCCTTTTTCCCAAACCAAAACCAAGCCTTCTTGTGCCGATTTCCCCTCTTGGAAAAGAGATGTTTTCTCTGCCATTTGGAGCAGCAACTGGAGTGTTCATAAGACACCTTGGTAACCGAGGACAACGGAGAACAAAGAATGGAGCAATCAATCAAGCCACGGAGGAACACCAGATTTGCTTCTTGTTCCCTATCTCTTTAAATTTTGTTGTTGTTTTGACAAACATGTTTATGAATATTTATGCTATTGAAATGGTTATTTTAATAAGCTTAGCATGAATTTAATTCGTGTTGGGTTGATTGCATTTCATCCTCTTAAATTATTAAAATGGTGTTTATGCTGTTATAGGCCTCGGTAAGATGTTTGATTAAGTAAAATCATGCTTAAGTTATTCTGACATTTTAATTGTTTAGGTAACTAAAGAATTAATTATTTAAACGCATTGAAATTGTAATTAATGAACTCATTACTTAATCTGTGCATGTTTAATTCTTCTAAGGTAGTTGAAGATTAAATTAACATTGTATTTGGTGATACATATGCCTTGCATAACTTGCAAGATTTTTGTGATTAAATTGTTTCAAGGTAGGGATACTTTGTTACTTCACATGGTCTTTTATATGCTTATTAGGTTGAATTATTCGTTTGAATGGACAAAGGAATATGCGAGAGATAGTTTAATTTAATAAGTATGTATGTGCAATAACATGTTTACTTTTATAAATCTGTTTAATCGGTCGAATTGACATAGGAATATGTACAAGAGATGAATGGATTTTTGATTTGTAAATATGTTCATAAGTTAGCAAATTACTGAGTTGCCGTGATTTATTTCGTAACAAGTATAAGCATGAGTTTGATGATTTTAAGTTAAGAAATGTAATTAATCCAGCACAATTATATCATCTTGGTTAAAACCAGCTTTTGAAATTGCGCATTAGAACTTTGTTTTATTTTATTTTACCTTGTTTTTTTTAGTTTTTAAATATTTCTTAAATCCAAATATTTTTCCTTCACCAAAGTGTTTAAAATCATTTTCATAAATAATTCTTTTACAGTCCCTGTGGATACGATAACTCGACATTTGCTTGTCACTTTATTACTTGTTACAATTGTGTACACTTGCACATTTCCACCATTCCAAGTTTTTGGCGTCGTTGCCGGGGACTGTTTTTCAAAGCCATTATTTGTGAATCTATTTTACATTTTGGTTCGTATTGAAATTTTTAACTTAATTAATTTTTCTGTGAATATTTCAGGTGTTTATGAGTATTGACCAAATTATTGACTTACTCCCTGTGGACCCTGAAATAGAACGAACCTTTCGACAATGAAGAAGACAAGCAAACCAGAGAATGACCAAAGAAATGAACTTCGAGAATATGAACCAAGGAAACGGAGCAAACCCTGCTCCGAATCCTATCCTAATTGCTGATGATAGGGATAGAGCCCTAAAATAATATGCCGTGCCAGTATTTAACAATCTTAATCCGGGTTTTAGGAGACCCGAAATCGAGGCGCAACAATTTGAGCTGAAGCCAGTCATGTTCCAGATGCTTTAGACAGTGGGCCAATTCAGTGGAATGCCTACTAAAGATCCTCATCTTCACTTAAGACTATTCATGGAAGTGAGCGATTCTTTCAAGTTAGCCGGAGTTTTTGAAGATGCCTTATGATTGAAGTTGTTCCCATATTCGTTAAGGGACAGGGCTCGTGCCTGGTTGAACTCATTACCACCGGACTCCATTTCTACATGGCAAGAGTTAGCCGAGAGATTCCTCATGAAGTATTTTCCGCCAAGCAAGAATGCTAAGCTGAGGAATGAGATCACTGCCTTCCACCAAATGGACGACGAGTCCTTGTATGAGGCATGGGAAAGATTTAAAGAGTTATTATGAAAATGCCCTCATCATGGAATTCCTCATTGCATTCAACTTGAGACATTCTATAATGGTCTCAACGCCCACACAAGGATGGTAGTGGACGCCTCTGCTAATGGTGCTCTCCTTTCTAAGTCTTATAACGAGGCTTATGAAATTATTGAGAGGATTGCCAGTAACAATTATCAATGGCCAACCAGTCGAGCGGCGTCAGGAAGACGAGTCGCTGGAATTCATGAAGTAGATGCTCTTACTTCACTCGCATCTCAGGTATCATCAATATCCTCAATGCTTAAAAATCTTACTACTAATGGGTCTAATAGTTTTGCAGCACAACCGCTTAATCAATTTGAAAATATAGCTTGTGTTTATTATGGGGAGGGCCATTTGCTTGAAGAATGTCCGTCGAACCCATAATCGGTATACTACATGGGTAATCAGAACCAAAACCGAGGAAGGCAAGGGCTGCAATCGAACTTTTATAACCCATCGTGGAGAAACCACCCGGATTTCTCCTAGAGTAACCAAGGGGCTGGAACCAGTACCACTTACACCCAACCCAGACCAACCCAGCTGCCTAGTTTTCCATAACAAGTTCAGAAACTAGTTCAAGCTGAAGCATCCAATAACTTAGAGAGTTTGCTAAAGACATACATGGAAAAAAATGATGCCTTAATCCAGAGCTAAGCAGCTACATTGAAGAATTTGGAGAACCAAGTGGGCCAGCTTGCTACTGAACTCAAGAACTGACCACAATGTGCTTTACCCAGTGATACAGAAAACCTGAGAAATCTGGGGAAGGAACATTGCAAGGCGTTGACATTGAGGAGCGGAAAGATAGTAGAGTCCAACACTGTCGAAGTTGAAAAGAAGCAAGATGATGCTCAAGACTCAGAAGAAGTTCAACCAAGTGTTGAAACCCCAGTTTCACCAGAACCGAAATCTGCAAAACCCGACAAGGTAACCTCAGGACCAGTCAATTCTGATCAGCCAACAACTTCGTTAGAGGCAGAATTACCGCCAAAGGTGAATCAACCAGAATCAGTTCCAGTAATGAAACCACCACCACCCTACCCTCAAAGACTTCAGAAGCCGAAGCAGGAGATTCAATTCAAGAAGTTCCTTGACGTACTTAAGCAACTTCACATCAACATCCCGTTGGTCAAAGCACTTGAGCAAATGCCGAACTACGTCAGGTTCATGAAAGATATCTTGTCAAAGAAATGAAGACTTGGAGAATTTGAGACGGTAGCTCCGACGAAGGAATGCAATGCATATCTTCAAGATAAACTACCTCCAAAACTGAAGGATCCTAGATGTTTTACCATACCGTGCAACATCGGAGCAACATATTGTGGTAAGGCATTATGTAGCTTAGGTGCAAGTACGAACTTGATGCCTATTTCAATATTTAGGAAGTTGGGGATAGGAGAAGTTAGACCAACTACGATTACACTTCAACTAGCAGATCGATCCTTAGCGCATCCAGAAGGAAAAATCGAGGACGTATTGGTACGTGTAGATAAATTTATCTTTCCTGCTGACTTTGTAATTCTAGACTTTAAAGCAGACAAAGAAGTGCCAATTATCCTAGGAAGACCATTTTTAGCAACCGAAAGGACCTTGATTGATGTGCAAAAGGGCGAGCTGACTATGCGTGTTCAGTATGATCAGGTAACGTTTAATGTTTTTAAGTCAATGCGATTTCCTGACACAATGGATGATCATTCTGTAGTATCCGATTTAGAGGGATTAATAGTAGAGAATGAACTTAACTGTGTTGAGGACCCACTGGAAAGGATTTTGACATCGGATCCTCCAATTGATGAAGAGGAGGATGAATACTTAGCTGTGCTAGAAGCTAATCAAAAGGGATTTAATCTGCAATCCCATTTTGAATCATTGGAATTAGAGAAAAGAGATTACAACCAGCCAAAAGCATCAATCGAGGAGCCACCTAAGTTAGAACTCAAGGTATTACCTTCACACTTAAAATATGTTTATTTAGGTAATGCCTCTACTTTGCCTGTGATTGTTTCAGCAGAATTAACTACTAAACAAGAAGAAAAACTTATCATAGTTTTGAAACAATCAAGAAGGCTATCGGATGGACCATAGTCGATATTTGCGATATTAGCCCATCTGTATGCATGCACAAGATCATATTAGAAGATGGCAGGAGAGGAATGATTGATGGACAACGGAGACTGAACCCTATCATGAAAGATGTTGTGAAAAAGGAAATTATCAAGTGGTTGGATGCAGGTATAATTTACCCCATCTCAGACGGTTCATGGGTGAGTCCAGTCCAATGTGTGCCGAAGAAAGGAGGTATCACGGTTGTGGAGAACGAGAACAACGAGTTGATACCAACAAGAACAGTTACAGGATGGAGAATCTACATTGATTACCGGAAGCTGAACAAAGCGACTAGGAAAGATCACTTTCCTCTGCTGTTTTTGGACCAGATGCTGGATAGACTCGCAGGACGAGATTACTACTATTTTCTAGACGGATACTTAGAGTATAATCAGATTACAGTAGCATCGGAAGATCAACACAAAACGACATTCACTTGTCCGTACGGTACATTTGCGTTTAGACGCATGCCATTTGGTTTGTGTAATGCACCAGCTACATTTCAAAGATGTATGATGTCTATTTTTACTGACATGGTTGAAAAGTACTTGGAAGTTTTCATGGACGATTTCTCAGTATTCGGAGATACTTACGATGATTGCTTAGCCAATCTAGCTAAGGTACTGAGGCGATCCGAAGAAATGAATCTTGTACTCAACTGGGAAAAATGCCATTTTATGGTACGAGAAGGAATTATTCTAGGGCATCGGATAACGAGACATGGGATCGAGGTGGACAAAGAAAAAGTAGACGTTATTGAGAAACTCCCACCTCCAACATCTGTAGAAGGTGTTAGGAGCTTTTTGGGCCACGCCGGTTTTTATCGAAGACTTATCAAGGACTTCTCCAAAGTGGCTAAACCCTTATGCAAGCTATTGGAGAAAGACTTGATATTCAAGTTTGATAAGGAATGCTTAAAAGCCTTCAACGATCTGAAAAGTCGAATAGTCACGGGACCCATAATCGTCTACACCAGACTGGGATTCGCCATTCATGTTGATGTGTGACGCAAGTGACTTCGCCATTGGAGCTGTCTTGGGCCAGCGAAGGAACAAAGTTTTTCATCCCATCCACTACGTAAGTAGAAATCTAACAAGAGCTCAACTAAACTATACAGTAACAGAAAAAGACCTACTTGCTATTGTGTTTGCTTTCGACAAGTTTCGATCCTATCTGGTAGGTAACAAAGTGATTGTCTATACGGACCACTCCGCAATTAAGTACTTATTAGCTAAGAAAGATGCTAAGCCGAGATTGATCCGGTGGGTGCTTCTACTTCAAGAGTTCGATCTAGAAATTCAAGATCGAAGGGGAGTAGAAAACCAAGTAGCGGATTACTTATCCAGATTAGAGCCGCAAGAGGGAAATTCTCCACTTATACTGATCCAAGAGACATTTCCAGATGAACACATACTGAAGGTAAATCATGTCCATAATATTCCTTGGTTTGCTAATTTTGCTAACTATTTAGCTTGTGGTTTGATGCCGACTGATAAAACGTATCAACAAAGAAAAAAGTTTCGTCACGATGTGAAGTACTATTTCTGGGAAGAGCCATATTTGTTTAAAAAGTGCGCAGATCAGATGATTAGGAGATGTGTGACAGAAGATGAAATACCGAAGATTTTATACCACTGTCATTCAGCTCCGAGTGGGCGACACTTCGGAGGTACACGTACAGCGGCCAAAGTATTGCAAGCCGGATTCTTTTGGCCAACACTATTCAAGGATGCACATGCTTACGTAAAGAGTTGTGATCGATGTCAGAGGGTTGGAAACGTCACCAACAGAAATGAGATGCCTCGAACAAATATCATTGAGGTAGAATTATTTGATGTTTGGGGTATTGACTTTCTTGGTCCTTTCCCCCCGTCTTTTGGTCACAAATACATATTGGTAGTAGTAGATTATGTGTCGAAATGGGTCGAGGCTAAAGCTTATCCGACGAACGATGCCACGGTTGTGATGAAGTTCTTGCAGAAATATGTGTTCACAAGGTTCGGAACCCCGAGAGCTATTATCAGCGATGAAGGGACCCATTTTGTGAACATATGGTTAAAATGGTTGCTAGATAAACATGGAGTGAAGCATAAGGTTGCTACAGCTTACCATCCGCAGACAAATGGGCAAGCTGAGCTAGCGAATAAGGAGATCAAAGGCATACTTGAGAAGGTAGTTTGCCCGAACCAACGAGATTGGTCTAAGAGACTAGATGATGCTTTATGGGCTTACAGAACAGCATACAAGACACCTTTAGGAATGTCACCCTACAGGTTGGTCTTTGGGAAAGCCTGTCATCTACCTTTTGAGTTAGAACACAAAGCCTACTGGGCTCTTCAACGACTCAACTTGGACCTTAAGTCTGCTAAAGAGAAACGAATGCTCCAACTCAACGAGCTAGAGGAATTTCGAATGTTCTCATACGAAAATGCCAAATTACTCAAAGAAAGACTCAAGAAATGGCATGACAAGCATATTCGAGTTCGAGAGTTTGAAGCAGGTCAGCAAGTCTTGTTATTTAATTCCAAATTGAAGTTTTTTCCAGGTAAGTTAAAATCACGTTGGTCCGATCCATTTACGATTCATCGCGTCTATCCATACGGAGTTGTTGAACTCCAAGGTAAGGGAGGTAATTTCCAAGTCAATGCTCAGCGTTTGAAACATTACTACGGAGAAAGACCTGAACGGGATCACATCTTATTCAGTTTATCTGATCTTTAGATTTTCTTGTTTTCAATAAATTATTTAGGGTATATTTTTGGGTTTATTATGTTTAAATAAATTCTATCTAGGAGATTGGAACTTAAGCGGGACCGCTTGTGACCCCTCCAATCTTTCTTGGGAATTGATTTTTACATAATTTTCCAAGAAATTAGCCCTTAAATGACAAAATAAATTTTTGGTTTTTTCAAATAAAAAGGTCAATTTTGACCCAAGTCTTAAATTGCAAGTCAATTTCAAATTTTCATTAAGTCTAGGGACTTAATTGAATTATTTTCAAAATTTGGTTGCTATTTTTGTAAATAATAAAAACTAGGTGCCTCTTATTGTAAATATATTTAAAAAAGGCATCTAGAATAAATATTTTTACTTAATATCATACTTATAAATTATTGATAAACTTTAATATATAAGTATATTCATTATAATTTATATATTAACTTTTATCAACTTAGCTTATGATTAGGATTAATTTTATTTTATGTTTATCTTAATAATTTAATAGCAATTGATAATTTTATATGTGTATATTTAATTATTAATTTTTGTTAATATTGAGTAAAATTAGAATTGGACTCTTATTTTTAATCATTAAATTTTACTAAGAGCTCTAGTCTAAGTCCCATTACTCCTACTATAAATTACCCCCTAGCTTCTCCCAATTCATTCATAACTCAAAACCCCAAATCACAAACCCACCAAAGTGCCGCAAGTCCCTAGCCACACTCAGCCATTCGGCCAGCAGCTCCAGCACACGCTGCACGCCCCAGCTCTAGCAGCTGCCTAGGTTTCGGCCTCACGCTTGCTGCCTCCAGCTCGCGTTGCTTGCTGCACACCCGACCAGCCTAGGTGGTGTCCTGCTCCTGCGCGCACACCCGACCAGCCCGTGGCCTACCTGCCGCAAGGCCTTGCGCACTGCTACTTGAGTGCAGCCCCTACCACGCACACTTCTCCTTCACCCAACCTAAGCCAAAAGCCTTCAACCTTTCTTTTTAAATTTCCATCTTTTTTTCATTAGTATATTTTATTTTAGGAGTTCTTAATTTTTACAAGGAAGGTGGTAAGAACAATTTTTTTTCTTAAGTTTAATTTTTATTCAATTATTTAATTTTTTAATTTATTGAAATATTAATAATTTTTATTAATTAAATTTCTGAGAAAATAATTTTTTTTTCCATCTTATGTTCAGGTTAATCATGCCTCGCAAGAGAACTCGTGCCTCCGCCCAAATTGACGAAGCACAAAACAAATTTCATTGTGAAGAAGCCAAAGTAAGATACGAAAGTATCTTCAAAAATCAACAGATGCATCCAGAGAAAGGCTTCACATTGAAGGAAAGCAACTACAGGGACTTTATGGCACGTATTCGTCAAGTTGCTGAAGCCCTCAATTGGGAATTGTTTTGTGAAAAGAGACCAAGAGTGGATGAGGAACTAGTTCGTGAATTCTACGCGAACTTAAACTCAAGCGAATTGACTGAAGTTCCAGTCCGCGGAATTAAGGTACCAATAAATTCAAATGCTATTAATGAATTCTTTGAATTACCTGATTTCGACAACGATGAATATTCTTCTCTGTTGAGCAACATTAAGCCTGAAAATTTGCAAGAAAGTCTCGAGGAACTTACAGTTCCAGGTTCTAAGTGGACTGTGTCAAAGCAAGGAATCCACACGTGTCGAAGAGAGTATTTGACACCACTTGCGAAGGTATGGTTCTATTTCATCCGTTTCAGCCTATGCCTAGTTCGCATGGAACTACAATCTCATTAGAGCGAATGGTCCTATTATACTCGATTCTAACTGGAAAGACCATTGATGTGGGCAAAATCATCCTAAGAGAAATGCGAAATTGTGCTGCTAGATGTTTTGGCCCGGCCTATTTCCCTTTTACAATAACAATTTTATGCTTAAAAGTAAAACTCCTGGCGGACGTGAAGGGGACAGAGTATAGTCAAGGAACAATCACCGATTGGGACCTCTACAGAGTAGCCGGAGATTCTGTTCTACAGCAATGAGTTGAAGAGAGCGAGGATCCAGAAGAAGCAAAAGATGAGCCCGCAGAAATCCTGCTAGAGCAATCGACTAAAGTCCCTAATGAGGCAGAATCAATGGAACCAAAAGCTGAACCTGATATCGAAACCTCAATGTTTAGAACTCCACCGCCTAGCCCAGATCTTCGTGATGAGCTGTTAAAGCTGATGGACTTAATGCAACACATGCAATGGCAGCAACAAGCCTACTAGAGATACTCAAAAATAAGAGATGACTCGATGAGGAGTGCCCTCAAGAAAATTTATAATGACCCATTTATTTTTGTGCCTGAGTTTCCAAATTTCATATTTGAACCATGGATTTCCTCATCAAAGAAGGAGCAAGGCGAAGGCAATACTGATGTAGCAAAAGATGAGTCGAATTCGGAAAGATCGGTGAACAAATAAAAAAACGGGAGGACTTCAACTTTAGTTTATTTTTATTCTTAAGTTATTTTAGGATTAGGTTAATTAGGAATTTTTATTTTTGCACAATAAAACAAGAGATAGGAATCATGAATAAAATCTGAGCAAGTCACAAAGGTTAAAGTGTGGGAATAGATATATACATGTCTAGGATTGGATTTTAGAGAGAGCCTGGTACTTAAGCAGTCAATTGGACTCACCTCCTCTTTTCTAAATATCCTACCTGGTGTATAGTATCTATTCACTTTAAACAATGAGGACATTGTTCACTTTAAGTAGGGGGACTGAAAATTTGAATTAATTCCACTCAGAATAAAATTTTCTTTTAATTATGATTAGGATATATTTTGTTCAATAATTTGAAATTTTGTTAAGTATGCTGAACTTCAGTATTAATAAAGTTCTATTATTTCAATAAGTTATTATGTTAGCTTAATAATGATATGAATGTATTTTTAATAAAACATGCAAATTCGTACAATAAAATTTTTAATTCCCTACGAAAAATTAGGCATGCATGAAAGTTTAAGTCTTTAGAATTGACTTAGTAATTTCTTGAGGCGAAATCCTAGGAAGCATGGAATATTGAAAATGATTTAGGCAACTATTGTTTGGACCGTTTGAGCCTTTCAGGCCGACCCTGATAAAATTATCCTTTGAAACCTAACTTTGAGACTATATGGCCTAATTTTATTTGGACCTATGCAATATTTAGCCATCAATTTTCTCTTCATTACTTTTAAAATTGTCTCAAACACTAGACTCAGTACTATTCAAAATATCGTTTGAAAATAAGTTTGGGGGAGTTGAAAAGAAGTATCAATTGCTCGAAAAAAATGTAGTACATGAAGCAAGTGCTCGAATTTGAGCTTGAATTTAAAAAAAAAAAACATGTACTCGAAAATGGTCGAAAGAGCAAAAGCTGGTGTATCAAGGGTAAGAATTCTGAAGGTTCGATTTTAAGCTGAGTCTAGGGTTTTTAAGCCAAAAATTTGTCTATCTTTTACCTAACCCTAAGCCCAGCCACGTTACAACCTTGTTAAGGACCTATTGATTCAAAGTTCCACTGTTACCTACATTAGTGGAGAGAAATTGCTCTGTTCAACATATGAAGACATCAGTTAAGCTTAATGATTGCAGTTTAATTTTGAATAAGGAATTAAAATCAAATTGGTAGTGAGAAACATGTCTTTATTAAGAAACATTTAGTCTAATTTTGCTAGTATAATAATTGGAGGTAATTTGAACGATATGTATACTTAAGTAGCACAACTATCAAATTTCTTATTTTTTGAGCATAAGTATATTAAATTCATAATTTTGAGAAGAAAGTTGTTCAGAAGGAGTTTTTCAAAGGTGTTTCTGAGAAAATTCTTTTCAAATTTGTGCATTACTCGGGACGAGCAATGATTAAGTTTGGGGGTGTGGAAACACGAAAATTTATGCACTTTTTCATGCCCTTTTTAACACAAATTTATGCAGTTTCGATTAAATTCTTGTCGGAAAATAGTTAAATAATATAAAATAATTAAATTGTGCTAAAAATATGAACATGATGAATTTTAATTAATTTTGTAGTTAATTTTGATTTATTTTGACTATTTTCGACAGATTCGCACAAAGGGCGAAAATTGGCTCGGCAGACACTGCTCGAAGAATAAACCCGAGAAGCAATTTGAAGTATCGAGGCGAATTTATTTCCAGCCCAAGACAGCCCAATTATGAATATTTAATCATAATATAATTAATTTTAATTTATTCTCAATTTAATTTGGGCTAAATAAATTAATCTTTATTAATTATGAAAAAGGCCCAGTTGAACCGCATCAGTTGAACCAAACTGGTTGAAACGAACCGAGCAAAGAGTTGGGCAGCCCAAACCGTCCATATGCTGGCCCAAATCAGCTTATTAGCTGATTAAATAAGCTTGCAAAGAAGCCATTGAAGATTTTTCAAAGTTGCATTCAACCCTCTCCAAATTTAGTGGCTTTGTAGATTTGCCCCATGCCATATTTAGCAAAGTCGAAACCATCAACTTTGCCACATAGATGGCTGGCCAAGGGAGGACTCTTTGGCTGCTACTATTTTCTATTTTTAGCAGCCACAATCAGCTATAAATACCACTCCTTGCTGATCATTCAACATTCACATTCTCTCAACACTTCTCTTCTCTCCATTCTCTCCTTTTTCCCAAACCAAAACCAAGTCTTCTTGTGCTGATTTCCCCTCTTGGAAAAGAGGTGTTTTCTCAGCCATTTGGAGCAGTAATTGGAGTGTTCATAAGCCACCTTGGTAACAAAGGACAACGGAGAACAAAGAACAGAGCAATCAGTCAAGCCACGGAGGAACACCGGATTTGCTTCTTGTTCCCTATCTCTTTAAATTTCGTTGTTGTTTTGACAAACATGTTTATGAATATTTATGCTTTTGAAATGGTTATTTTAATCAGCTGAGCTTGACTTTAATTCGTGTTGGGTTGATTGCATTTCGTCCTCTTAAATTATTAAAATGGTGTTTATGCTGTTATAGGTCTCGGTAAAATGTTTGATTAAGTAAAATCATGCTTAAGTTATTCTGGCATTTTAATTGTTTAGATAACTAAAGAATTAATTATTTAAATGCATTGAAATTGTAATTAATGAACTCAATACTTAATCTGTGCATGTTTAATTCTTCTAAGATAGCTGAAGATTAAATTAGCATTGTATTTGGCGATACATATGCCTTGCATAACTTGCAAGATTTTTGTGATTAAATTGTTTCAAGGTAGGGATACTTTGTTACTTCACATGGTATTTTATATGCTTATTAGGTTGAATTATTCGTTTGAATCGACAAAGGAATATGCGAGAGATAGTTTAATTTAATAAGTATGTATGTGCAATAACATGTTTACTTTTATAAATCTGTTTAATCGGTCGAATTGACATAGGAATATGTACAAGAGATGAATGGATTTTTGATTTGTAAATATGTTCATAAGTTAGCAAATTACCGAGTTGCCGTGATTTATTTCGTAACAAGTATAAGCATGAGTTTAATGATTTTAAGTTAAGAAATGTAATTAATCCAACAGAATTATATCATCTTGGTTAAAATCAGCTTTCGAAATCGCGCATTAGAACTTTGTTTTATTTTATTTTACCTTGTTTTTTTTTAGTTTTTAAATATTTCTTAAATCCAAATATTTTCCCTTCACCAAAGTGTTTAAAATCATTTTCATAAATAATTATTTTACAGTCCCTGTGGGTACGATAACTCGACATTTACTTGTCACTTTATTACTTGTTACGATTGTGTAGACTTGCACATTTCCACCATTCCAGCACCAAAACAGGAGCCTCAGTCAACAACGTCTTCAGTTTCTCAAAACTCTATTAACACATTTCTGTCCAATCAAACTTCACATATTTTTGCAATAATCTTGTCATCGGGGTAGCTATCATGGAAAACCCTTGACAAAACACCTATAATAGCTGGCTAGGCCTAGAAAACTCCTTACTTCAGTTATGCTCCTCGGTTATTTCCAATCAACAATTGCTGAAATCTTACTCAGGTTGACTCTAATTCCATCCCCCGAGACAATGTGCCCCAAAAATCCTACTTCCTTAAGCCAAAATTCACTCTTGCTGAATTTGGCATACAATTGTTTTTCTCTCAAAATTTGCAGAACCATACTTAAATGCTCGGTATGTTTGTTCTCATCTCGAGAGTAGATCAGTATGTCATCGATGAAGACTACGACAAATTTATCCAAGTATGGCTGAAAAATATGATTCATCAAATCCATGAAGATCGCAGGGGCATTCGTTAGACCAAAAGGTATGACCAAAAATTCATAGTGGCCATACCTAGTCCTAAATGCGGTTTTCGGTACATCCGAGTCCTTGACTCTCAGCTGGTAGTACCCAGATCTCAAATCTATCTTGGAAAATATCGTGGCTCCCTTCAATTGATCAAATAAATCATCGATCCTCGGCAACGGGTACTTGTTCTTTTCAGTTACCTTGTTGAGCTGCCGGTAATCTATGCATAATCTCTTAGAACCATCTTTCTTCTTCATGAATAAAACGGGAGCACCCCACAGAGAAAAACTCGGCCTTGTGAAACCTTTATCTGTTAGTTCTTGCAACTGGGCTTTCAATCTTTTAGCTCGATCGGAGCCATTCTATATGGAGCAATAGAAACGGGGGTAGTACCCGGAGCTAACTCAATCCCAAATTCAACCTCTCTAACCGGAGGTAGCCCTGGCAACTCTTCCGGGAAAACATCTGGGTACTCGCATACTATGGGTACCGACTCCATTTTCAAATCAATCTCTGTAGTGTTCAACACAAAGGTAAGGTAAGCCTCATACCCCTTCCTCAAATACCTTTGAGTCGACAAGGATGATATCACTACTGATGATCTATCTTGCTTATCTGATTCAACACGAATAAAATCCCCATTTTCAATTTTCAACTCAATAAGCTTCTTTCCACAATTCACAATTACACCATGAGTAACTAACCAATCCATCCCTAGGATGACATCAAACTCATCAAACGGCAATAGCATAAGATCAACCGGAAAAACATGACCCCTAATCATCAAAGGGGAACCTTTGCACACTTTATCAACCAACACAGACTTGCCTAGGGGATTAGACACTCTTTTTACAAATTCAGTAGACTCTATAGGCATGCTCATGCTAGAGACTAATTTCATGCATATGTATGAGTGGGTAGACCCCGGATCAATTAAAGCTATAACACGAGTATCATAAAGAGAAAATGTACCCGTGATTATGTCGAGGAAAGATGCCTCTTCACGAGCACGAATGGCATATGTTCTCGCCGGTGCTCTACCCTCGACCCTTGTAACTTTCTCTCTAGATGAATTCTTGTTACCCATTTTGTTTCCCGGGTTTCTCTATGGTCTTCCTCTAGCAGCATTTCCAGGTCTTGCATTCTGAGACTTCTCTTTCTCGCCCACCTCGGGGCAATCTCTGATGAAGTGGTCTAAGGACCCACATCAGAAACAAGCTTTCTCATTTGCTTGACATTCACCAGAATGACGCCTGCCATACTATGGGCATTCTGGTATACTTGGTTGAACATTGCCCACACTAGCAACTGATGTGGTCTGCCCTTTAGACCCTGAAAATTGTTTGCTCTTACCTCGGTTTGAAAACCCAGCTGAGGTGACTGATCGTGTAGCAAAATCTCTCAATTTCTTAGATGAGGATTGGAGTGACTTATTCAATTGTCTTTTCCTCGAGTCATGAGACTCATTCTCAGCTCTTCTTTTCTCTTTAGCCAACTCTTCAGCCTTACAGGCTCTATCTACCAACACTACAAATTCTTTTAGTTCGAGGACTCCCACATATAAACGGATATCTTCATTTAACCCGTCCTCGAATCTCTTGCACATGACATCCTCGGTAGACACGCACTCCCGGGCATACTTGCTGAGCCTTATGAACTCCCGTTCGTAGTCGGTTTCTGACATACGGCCTTGCTTTAATTCCAAGAACTCTTTCCTCTTATGGTCGATGAATCTCTGGCTGATATACTTCTTCCAGAACTCCTCTTAGAAGAATTCCCAACAAACTTTCTCCCTTGGTACCACCGACACAAGGGTATTCCACCACCGATAGGCCGAATCCCTCAAGAGAGATACTGCACATTTTAAGCACTCCTCAGGCGTGCAAGATAACTCATCGAATACCCTGATGGTATTCTTGAGCCAGGATTCTGCTCTCTCCGGATCATCATCCTTACTAGCCCGGAATTCCTCGGCTCCTTACTTCTGGATCTTATCGACCGGAGGTTTTTCTCTTCTCACTACCTCAACCACTTAAAGAGCTACAGGAGCAGGTTGAGGAATAGGTGGGGGTGGAGGGGGTTGAGCATTAGGGTTTGCTCGGGTATACTCAGTATACCAGTTGCTCATCATACAGAGAAAGGCTTCTCGGGCCTTTTCTCCCTGACCCAAAGTCTTGAGTCTACTATTTGCTGGAGCGGTCCCTTGAGCGGGAGCCGGCACATAGCTCGCAGCATCATTAGCTGCAGTTCGGTCTGGATCAGAATCCATATACTACATAAAACACGATTTTAAAATGTCAGGAGCCATCACACTATCATTACACAAGTACTCTTACATATGGCATGTATAGCTAGACTCATACTTACACTATGTTAGTCCTAGAATCGACTAAACTGTAGCTCTGATACCAATAAATGTAACACCCCTTACCCGTGTCCGGCATCGGGACCAAATACGAGGCATTACCATACTAACCTTGCTTGAACATGTAATAACGGGCTATAAAATTTCATTGAAACCCATCTCTTGCTCAATCTTGGCCTACGAGGCCCTAAACATACCTCCGAGAGGTTTCAGGATTTAACTGAGAACTTTTATGAACTTGGAAAACTTTTCATCAAAACAGGAGGCCACACGCCCGTGTTGATCTAGGGACACGCCCGTGTGCCCCTAAGACATGCCCGTGTCTTCCACTCGTGGTCGACTTTGACTTATTTCACACGGCTGGACACACGCCCATGTCCTTAACCCGTGTCCCTCATACGGCCTCGACACGCACGTATCTTAGCCCATGTGCCAAAACCTTGACATTCTATTTATGACATCATCACTTCCCTATGGCCACACGACCAAGGCACACGCTCGTGCCCTTAGATCGTGTGTCAAATTAAATTCCACATTTAATGTGCAGACTTTACACGGCTTGGGCACACGCCCATGTCTTAGGCCGTGCCTCCTACACGGCTGAGACACACGACCGTGTCTCTGCCCGTGTGTTTACTATAAGACTTACTGACTTGCAAATCTTGCATGCAAGGGGACACACGGTTGATCAACAAGCCCAAAGGGCCGACTGTGCGTGTGTCTACCTGTGTGGACAATTAGATGGCTATTTACCAAGCCATTTGCCACCCTATTAAGAAATCATACTCATACCAAATCATTCCAATATATAAGATGATCAAATGGTATCTCTAAGAACTCAAGAAAATCAAGACATACACAAGGCATATACTTCATGAAATTTATCTTCATTAGGCATAAGAATTTGCCAAGTATTGGCCTAACTCATAAGGCCAATTACAAAATGAATTAGAACTACATTTATAGCCAACACCTTTAGCTTACCAACAAGACATGACAAAAATACTTAAGTCCTATACATGCCATATTCAAAATAAAACTAATTTTGGCTATACAAAAAGTGGTCGATAGTGTGATCTCCAACTCCGACGTCCACGAACCCGCGAGCTAACTTGGTAATACTACAAGGAAAAGGGCAATGAAAAGGGGTAAGCATGAAGCTTAGTAAGTTTGCATGGAAATAAATAGCAACAATAAGCTATAATATAAACCATCCACGTCATTAACTAGCCATATACAAGTCATAGGCTTCTCGCCATACTTACTCACACTTGCCCTTATTTAGCACATACCATGCCACATATCATAATCGTTTCTTCGTGACTCATTCACGAGTACCTGTATTCACTCATTCACAAGACTTTATTACTAATCTCATTTCTATTCCCAAGTTCATCTATATATCCCATTAATCACTAGGGATACTCAAGGATGCATATTCATCGTCATTAATATAGGTACGAAGCCAATGCCACATCCCAGAGGTGGTCTTACATAGAGTCACCTCTGAATGCCGATGCCATATCTCAGATATGGTCTTATACGGATCTCACATCAAGTATCGAAGCCATATCCTGAATATGGTCTTATACGATTTTCATATTCATTACCGAAGCCATATCTCGGATATGGTCTTATACGGGATCTCAACTCGGTGCCGAGGCCATGTCTCGGACATGATCTTATACGGGACCTTATCCATTTCATATCTCGATGATAGCATTTTCAATTTCATTATAGTCCACTAGGACTTCAACATCTTATTCAGCATCAATTACTCAATTTAGTAGAGGATCATGCATCAATATAATACCAAGCATTCTCAAACATGATAACATAGATGTTGAATCTATCACATAGAAACTTACCTCGATTTCAAAATGAGCCAAACCGTCGATCTAATCCGAGACTTTGTTCTTTCCCCGGTCGAGGTAAATTCTTGGTTCTTCTTGCTCTATAATAGTAAATTAGCTCATTTTAATCATCACACTTATAAAAGCATTTTAATAATCATGCTTTGGCAAAATTACTATTTTGCCCCTAAACTTTGGCAAAATAACCATTTTACCCCTAGGCTCGAAAATTAATTCTAATTATATTTCTACCTTCAACAAGCCTAAATGAACATTTAATTCTCTTATGGCTATCATCAAAAATCAACATTTCACACATTTACTACAAACTTTATAACCTTTACAACAATGTTCAATTAGGTGTTTTCATGGCAACACCTTTCACAAAAGTTGTTCATCTAACAACCAAGACTCATTTTCTTCCATAAAATGCAGCAAATAACAATGAAAGCTCTCATGGCAAATCTCTAAACTCTTCACCATATTGCAAATTAGTCCCCTCATTTGAAAACTTAAGCTTTAGGGGTTCCAAAAGTATAATTTTTATTAATGAATAATCACTAAAACACTTATTTGTAAAGAGGAGAGTGTGCTAAAATTTTTGAAGCTTTCTACCCTCTATTTACTGCTAATTTACGGTGGAGGAGTGAAGAAGAAAAAATGATATCTTTTCTTTCTTTATTTTAATATAAAACCCCAATTTAGTCCACCTAACTTCAACAACTTTGACCAATTTGATACTATATGTCTTCTATTGCCGGCCACACTATCTTTGGGGGGTCAAATTGCACATTGAGGACCTCTAATTAACATACTATGGCTATTTGGCACCTTTAACCTATAAAATGAATCTTTCGCACTTTACGCGATTTAGTCCTTTTTCGCGATTAAGTAAGAAATTGCTAAAATTAAGGCACCAAAATTTTCATGGACTAATGTAATCATGCTCTGACTCATAAAATAACATGAAAATAATTTTCTCTAACCTCGGATTAGTGACCCCGAGATCACTGTTCCGACTGGCCCCTAAATCGGGCTATTATAGAGCTAGCCTTGATTCACTATAAAACATAGAAAAATAACACGAAGTAAGCTTCGTAGCTTAGTAAGCTCGTATGTGAATAACTTATTTCATCAAATAAATGCAAATAAACCTTTCTCATGACAAAACCATATCCACATTAACTACAAACCTTTCTCATGTCTCAAAACATGATCAAATACAAACTCATTGAACTTTCACTATTTAATACTCGAATAGGTTCTGTACATACCTGTATCGCCTCGTACTAACCTCTTTCTCAGCCACATCATTTGTTTACCCGTTGAACCATTCGGAATAGAAATCGGATACACAGGAGTCTCGCACGATACTATTATCATGGCCCAAAGCCAAATCATCCAATATGCATGGCCCGAAGCCAAATTGGTAAAATACGCACCTGAAGTGCTAATATCATGGCCCGAAGCCAACTCAACGTCTCACCTACTAACATGTCAATAGTATCCAAAACTATTCTTAAGGTTCAACAAGGCTTTCACACTTTTCGTTTCTATCATCGAATGCATCCGTAAAGTCATTTTCACAATTCATACGTTATCCATACTCCCGTTTTAACAATTTATGCAATATTAAAGCATTTTAACATACATTTATAATGTAATCATCACATACGAACTTACCCGTATTCAAAATTGACGGATCGGGTTGACTACTCGATAACCTTGCTTTTCCCCCGATCTAAATCCAAATTCTTTTTTTCTTGATCTATATGAATTCAAAATTAACTAATTTATTCATCTACTTATTCAATTAATCCAAAAATACACATTTGGGAATTTTTACACATTAGCCCCTAAACTTTCGCATTTAATCAATTAAGTCCCTATTTCACAAATACACAAAATTCACAAAATTCACACAATTCAACAAAACCCATGCTTGGCCAAATTATATATAGGTCCCTAGCAGTCCAAAACTTTCATTTATTCACACTTTTACCCACATAATTTACACATTTCACAATTTAATCCCTATTATGCATTTTCATCAAAACTTACTTAACAAGACATGTAAAACTATCCTCAAGCTTTCATATTTCAACATTAAACATCAAACAACACATAGGTTCAACAATGGCAACTCTCAACATCTTTTAGAGTTTTGAAATTTAAGGTACGGGCTAGCTAGAATACGAAGCAACGATCTCAAAAACATAGAAATCATTAAAAACTGAGTAAAAATGACTTACCAATTTAAGCTTACAAGTGCCGAACCCTAAAACACAACAAGAAGATTTCTTCTTCTTCAATATTCAGCCAAAAAGATAATGAAGTTTAAAATTGATTTTGTTTTATTAATTAACCTTTTTTAACTATTTTACCATAATAACCTCTGTTATAAACATATAAAAACATATAATGGATGGCCATAATTGTCCACTTACACTAATCAAGGACTAATAACATTATAAGGACCTTTGATTTATTAAATCATAGCAATTAAACACCTTTAACAAGTAGAATGCAACTTTTGCATTTGACATGATTTAATCCTTTTATCAAATTAACCAACCAATCGATAAAATTAGCTCACAAAATTTTCACACATATCAAATAACATGCTGTAAATACCAAAAATAATATTAAAATAATTTTTTGACATTGATTTGTGGTTCTGAAACTACTATTCTGATTTAGCTAAAATCGGGCTGTTACAATTCTCCCCTTTAGGGATTTTCGTCCTCGAAAATCTTACCAGTGAATAGGTTCGGGTATTGTTTTCTCATAGCATCCTTAGGTTTCCATGTAGCTTCTTCAACCCCGTGTCGATGCCATAATACTTTCACTAATTCGATTCTCTTATTTCTCAGCTCTTTGATCTCACGAGCTAAAATTTGAATCGGTTCTTCAGCATATGACATATTAGACTGAATTTCAACCTCGGTCGGGGAAATGACATGTGAAGGGTCAAATCAGTATCGTTGAAGCACCGACACATGAAACACATTATGAATTTTCTCTAACTCAGACGGTAAAGATAGTTGATATGCCACTAGCCCAACTCGCTCAGTAATCTCATACGTTCCGATGAATCGCAGACTCAATTTCCCTTTCTGACCGAACCGCAATATCTTTTTCCACGATGACACTTTCAAAAACGCTTTATCTCTGACCTAGAACTCAATATCTTTCCGTTTCAAGTCTACATATGAGATTTTTCGATTCAAAGCTGCTTTCAAACTATCGCGAATTAGTTTCACTTTTTCTTCAGTCTCTCTGATCAGATCAACCCTGTGAATCTTATTTTCCCTGAGCTCACTCCAGTACAAGGGTGTTCTACATTTACGACCGCATAAAGCTTTGTACGGTGCCATCTTTATACTCAATTGGAAGCTATTATTGTAAGCAAATTCAATTAGTGGTAGATATTTATCCCAGCTACATTCAAACTCCCAAATGCAACAATGCAACATATCCTCAAGTATCTAAATAACTTGTTCGGATTGACCATCCATTTGCGGGTGAAATGCAGTGCTAAAATGCAACTTTGAACCCAAAGTTTCTTGCAATTTCTTCCAAAATCGCGAAGTAAATATTAGATCTCTATCTGAAACAATAGATAGGGGAACACCATGTAATCTCACAATTTCAAAAATATACAACTCAGCTAATTTATCAAGCGAGAAATATGTACGTACTAGAATGAAATGAGCTGATTTGGTCAATCTGTCAACAACAACCTAGATCGCATCTTTCTTTTTCGAAGATGAGGGGAAACCCGATACGAAATCCATTATTACTCTATCCCACTTCCACTCAAGAATCCTGTAACATCCTGAAATTGGGCCTAGTAGGATTGGGCCCATTGGGCCTTGGGCATAGGAGTGTTTAAAATTTTTGAGAACAAGAGAACGACATTATTTCAAGTTAGACTTATCAGGAAGGTGATTTTAGAAAGTTAAGGGGTTCTATGTAGTTCCGCGTTCAGGTTGGGCCTTAATAAAGTTTTGTGTTTAAGCCTATTAAGGAGAGATAGTAAGTGGCATCAAGGCTTATGGAAATAAAAGAGTAAATTGCTAGCATAAATGAACATATGGCAAGGAGGTTATGGCATCAAGTGAAGTACCTTGAGGGAAGAGGTTCAAATCCCATTGTGTGCAAATTTTGACTATTATTTTTGTACTCTTTCCCTAAATTTCGGCCAAGCTTGTAAATAAGGCAAATTGGATTTTTTAAATTATGGTAAGGTGAACTTATTAAATTATGGAAAGGTATGGTAAGGAGGAAAACAAGGAAAAAGAAAGGAAAAAGAAATAAAAGAATTTGGGGAGTGGAGTAGGTGGATAAAAAAAGAAATAAAAGAATTTGGGGAGTGGAGTAAGTGGATAGAAAAAAGAGAATTTGGGGAGTGGAGTAGGTGGTTATAAAAAAAAAAGGAAGAAGAAAATTTGGGTGTTTTGAGTACACAGTTTAGTAGGGGGATTTTGGAGCTGATTTCTCTTATGGTTTTGTGCAAATTTGTGCATGAAAGGTTTTGGGTTTCTATTAGCATTTTGGGTACTTTTTCTCTTCCAACTTCTTTCCCCCTTGTTTTGGCCAAAACACTCTAGCACATTTGTTCATCTTTCTCCCTTGTTTTGCTGAAACCCTCAATCCATTCTTGCTCATTTTTCTTTTTGTTAGTCGAATCTCATATCCGTGTATCATCCGTAGCCATAAGTTAATCAGTGGAAATCGATATTATCATCGATTAAGGTAAGGAGTCTTTTCATAGTCCATTCGATATCGCTATTCGATTATGGTGTTAATCGGATTGAAAGTTTGACTAATCAATTATATTGTTAGGCATTAAATCACTCGATACTCTTTACTTGTGGATTTTTCAGAAATAGTGGTAAAGTCAAACATCTATATCTCGTAATAAGTGACTCAGATTTTTGGTGCCGCGGAGAGCATCGCGTTACGGATTCCGAATAAGGTGTGTAATCTCATACCCTTCCGTATACATATCTGAAATGGTGTGTAATCTCACACTTCTCTGAAATTTTGTATGAAATATGTTGCTAATCGGTCAAAATACTGAAGAAAACTAAAAACCGGCATCCGTGATCACTCGGGCGTGCGTATGATCATAGTAGTAATCGTATTTTGTAATAAAACAGTTTCGATTAGAAGCAGTGATGTGTTTTTGAAAAATCACGAAAAATAAGATAAATGGAATTAGAAAGTGAATGAGATATCAAATTAACTCTTACTGTGTCTATTTTAATATGGAAGAAACGGAGAAGGAAAAGGAATTTTATATTCTGAGATATCTTTATTTTATTGAGACTAGTTCTGATTAACTTTGGGGTTCAATGATCTGTTTTGAAAAAATCATATAAAATTGTACAAAGAGAATTATGGGTTATAGTTTATATGTATGGATTCCTTAGTGAGCCTATTTTCATTAGAAACAATTGAGATCAATATATGAAAACAGTACAGCGAGATATTTGAAATTAAGATAAGAGAGGTCAAAATCATTGGATAGTGAAACAAGGGAAATTTTAAGGAATAAAGTGTACTAAATTGCTAGGCCAAAAATTCTGGAAAACTTATAGTAAGCAGAATATGAGTCTAGTTTCAAGGAAATTTTACGGATCTAGATTTCGAGTTTTCTAACTCAGGTTATGGTCAATTTAGTCAGCATGACGCAGATGGACAGTTTAAATTTGTATGCCCCAAATTACTAGTTAAGTTTTAGTTACGAGATTACTGAATTACCCTTAGAGGGTAAATTACCGAATTACCCTTGGTGGGTAAAACTACCAAATTTACCCTTGGAAGGTAAATTTCCGAATTACCCTTGGTGGGTAAAATTTCCGAATTTACCCTTAGAGGGTAAATTACCGAATTACCCTTGGTGGGTAAAATTACTAAAATACCCTTGGAGGGTAAATTACCGAAATACCCCTGGGTTACGAAATTACCGAAATACCCTTAGAGGGTAAATTACCAAAATACCCTTGGGTTGCGAAATTACCGAAATACCCTTGGGTTGCGAAATTACCGAAATACCCTTGGAGGGTAAATTACCGAAATACCCCTGGATTGCAAAATTATCGAAATACCCTTAGAGGGTAAGTTACCGAAATACCCCTGGGTTGCAAAATTTATCGAAATACCCTTAAAAGGTAAATTACCAAAATACCCTTGGGTTACGAAATTACCGAATTACCCTTAGTGGGTAAAAGTACCGCTATACCCCTATGGGTTGATTAGCACGACTGTGTGTATATTCTGCTTATCTGGTTATGACGGTAATCTATTTCATACATCATTATGAAATGTGCTTTGCATACATGACATACTGCATGGGTTGGGATATGTAATTGGAGGAAGTGACTAATTTGTTAGGGTCGCACGAGTCGTCCGAGATGACTGTGGACTCACCGATTTGATTTTTAGGGTCGCACGAGTCACCCAAGACTGTGGCCTCACCGATTTGATTTTCACTCACCGATTTGATTTCACTCATCGATTTGATTTGTTAGGGTCGCACGAGTCACCCGAGACGACTGTGGACTCATCGATTTGATTTGTTAGGGTCGCACGAGTCGCCCGAGACGACTGTGGACTCACCGATTTGATTTTTAGGGTCACACGAGTCACTCGAGATGACTGTGGACTCACCGATTTGATTTTTAGGGTCGCACGAGTCACCCGAGATGACCGTGAACTCACCGATTTGATTTTCACTCACCGATTTGATTTCACTCATCGATTTGATTTGCTAGGGTCGTACGAGTCACCCGAGACGACTGTGGACTCATCGATTTGATTTGTTAGGGTCGCACGAGTCGCCCGAGACGAATGTGGACTCACCGATTTGATTTTTAGGGTCGCACAAGTCACCCGAGATGACTGTGGACTCACCGATTTGATTTTTAGGGTCGTACGAGTCACCCAAGATGACTGTGGACTCACTGATTTGATTTTCACTCACCGATTTGATTTCACTCATCGATTTGATTTGTTAGGGTCGCAAAAGTTGCCCGAGACGACTGTGGACTCATCGATTTGATTTGTTAGGGTCGCATGAGTCGCCCGAGACGACTGTGGACTCACGGATTTGAGTTTTAGGGTCGCACGAGTCACCCAAGATGACTGTGGGCTCACCGATTTGATTTTTAGGGTCGCACGAGTCACCCAAGGTGACTGTGGACTCACCAATTTGATTTTCACTGACCGATTTGATTTCACTCATGGATTTGATTTGTTAGGGTCACACGAGTCACCCGAGATGACTATGGACTCACTGATTTGATTTTTAGGGTCGCATGGGTCACCCAAGATAACTGTGGACTCACCGATTTGATTTTTAGGGTCACACGAGTCACCCAAGATGACTGTGGACACACCGATTTGATTTTCACTCACTGATTTGATTTCACTCATCGATTTGATTTGTAAGGGTCGCACGAGTCACCTGAGATGACTGTGGACTCACCGATTTAATTTTTAGGGTCACACGGGTCACCCAAGATGACTGTGGACTCACTGATTTGATTTTTACTCACCGATTTGATTTCACTCATCGATTTGATTTTTGGGTCGTACGAGTCACCCAAGATGACTGTGGACTCACCGATTTGATTTTTAGGGTCGCACGAGTCGCCCAAGACTACTGTGGACCTACCGAAGGCTCTAAGCCACTTATAATTTGGCAGCTCGGCTGCATTCTTGGTGTGTTGGCGGGGTGGGTTGACTGATGATCACCCACAGGTGTGTTGGTTGGTACAGGTGGTGTGTAGCGGATGGATTATTAGGATTGGGTTGGAAATTGCATTACATTATCTGCATTATCATGTTTATATGGGCTTCGGCCCAGTTAGTTTCTGTATGGGTCTCAGCCCAGTTAACGACCGATTAGGGAATTACACACTGAGTTCTCGTAACTCACCCCTCCTTTTCTTTAACCTCGCAGGTAATCCCCAGCATTAGAGGATTTGGAACTGCTGAGGACTCGGTGGTGGCCGTACATCAGAATACTTCTCCAAAACATTTAGTAAAATTTTGTTTAGCTTTATTTTGAAGCTTATTTTAATTTGGGTTTGGTTTTTATAATAAGGCCATTGAAAATTTTTTTTCTTTGAATTACCATTTCAGTTATATTCAAACTATAAACGATTAAACTCTGGATTTTTATAAAACGACAATAACTGCATCTCAAAATATCACTTTTCGCAATTCATTGAATCTGATTACTGTTATAAACAAATTTTTTGGACATGGTAGTAAAAATGTTTTGCAAGGGAATGATTTTTAATAAAATACATTTTGAAAATAAGCAAACGAAATTTTAGGTTTTGAATAACAGAAAGTTTTTAAATTATTTAAGAAGAGTTTCTAATGAAAACATGGTTTTCGAAAAACTCTTCAATGTGACATGCCAAATTCGAGCCTAACTTCTAGGCCGGGTTTGGGGTGTTACAAATCCTAATAGGCTGCAATAAACCTGACGCACATGATGCTCAGCTTTGACTTGCTGATAAATCAAACATTTCGAAACAAATTTTGAGATATCTCGTTTCATTTCGTGCCACTAATAAAGCTATTTGAAATCATTATACATTTTTGTGCTTCCCAGATGTCCTGATAAACAACTACTGTGTGTTTCGTTTAGAATCTTCCGAATGAGCTCAGAATTTATTGGTACACATATTCTATCAAAAAAAATCAAACAATCATCAGGCCCTATTTGAAACTTTGAATCAGAAGTCAACTCACACTGAGCTCGTTTAGCTTGCAATTCATTATCAAATTTTTGAGCCTCACAAATCTACTGTAGAAATAGCTATCTCACTTTCAACTCGGCTACTATTGAACCATCGTCAGACAAAGCTAATTGTGTGTTCAAAGCACGTAAAGCAAATAAGGACTCTTGGCTTAAAGCATCAACAACTACGTTCGCTTTCCCTGGATGATAATCAATCACTAATTCATAGTCTTTTAGCAATTCTAGCCATTTTCGCTATTGCAAATTCAAATCTTTCTGAGTCATCAAATATTTCAAGCTTTTGTGGTCGGTATAAATATGGCATTTCTCACCAAACAAGTGATGACGCCAAATTTTTTCATGTGGCTTCAACTGTCTTCGGGCATAAGCTACAACTTTGCCTTCCTGCATCAAAACACAATTTAGGCTATTTAACGATGCATCACTGATAACTACGAATTCTTTACCCGACTCAGGCTGAACTAACACTGGTGCCTCTGTCAATAATGCTTTCAACTGCTCGAAGCTTTACTTACACTTTTCTGATCACTCAAATTTAACATCTTTTTGAAGCAATCGTGTGATTGAAGTCGCAATCATCGAGAAGCCTTTCATAAATCATCTATAATAGTCAGCTAGTCCTAGAAAACTACGGACTTCGGATACATATCTCGGAGGCTTCCAATCTATAATCGCAGAAATTTTGCTCGGGTCAACTTGGATACTCGCGACTGAAACTATATGTCCTAGAAAACCAACCTCTCGTAGCCAAAACTCACATTTGCTGAACTTTGTAAACACCTGTTTATCTCTCAAAGTTTGTAACACGATTCTCAAATGCTCGGCATGCTCAAATTCATCATGAGAGTAAATCAAAATGTCATCAACAAACACAACTATGAATCGGTCTAAGTATGGCCTAAAAATCCAGTTCATCAAGTCTATAAAAACATCAGGTGCATTTGTTAGTCCGCACCTTGTTCTAAATGCAGTCTTTGGCAGATTTGAGTTTTTAACTTACAACTAGTAATAACCAGATCTCAAATCAATTTTTGAAAACACTGTTGCCCCTTTTAACTGATCACACAAATCATCTATTCGTGGTAAAGGGTATTTATTCTTGATCCTCACTTTGTTGAGCTATCGATAGTCTATACACATTCTCATCATGCCATCTTTCTTTTTCACAAATAACACCAGTGCACCCTAGGGAGAGAAACTCGGTCTAGCAGAACCTCTATTTGTCAACTCTTGCAACTGAGCTTTCAATTCTTTTAACTCTATCGAAACCATTCTGTACGGAGCTATCGATATTGACATTGTTATCGATACTAATTTAATACCAAACTCAACCTCTTTGATAGGTGGTAAACCCAGTAACTCTTCGAGAAATACATCTGGATACTCGCACACAACTAGTAGTAATTTAATCTTTGTTTCTGTCACTTTCATATCAAGTACATAAACAAGATAAGCTTCACACCCCTTTCTCACAAATATCTGAGCTAACATAGACGAGATCACAACTAGCAAACTATTCAGATCATCAGATTCAATTCTAATAGTCTCATTATTCTGACATTTCAGTTGAATTGTCTTTCGTCTACAATTCACTATAGCATCATGCATCATTAGCTAATTCATACCCAAAATCACATCAAATTCATCGAATGGAAACAACATCAGATTAGCCGAAAAACAGAAATCTTTGTCAACCAAAACACATTTGCCTAAGGGGTTCGATATTATAATCACAAATTCTGTAGACTCTACAGGCAAAGGCTTACTAGATACTAAATTCATACATATATAAGAATGAGTTGATCCTGGATCTATCAATGCAATTACATTAGTATCATGGAGAGTGAAAGTACCAGGGATAACATCTGGAGATGACACTTCTTCGCGAGCGCGAATAGTGTAGGCTCTAGCAGGTGCTCTGGCCTCGGATCTCACAGCTGAATCCTTTCTCGCCCCTCTACTACCACTTACATTTTTGGCAATTTTAGATGGTCTACCTCTATTCGACGTGTTACTTGGTCTCATATTCTAAAATTTATCTTTCTCATCCAGCTCAGGGTAGTCTCAGATGAAGTGATCTAGTAAACCACATTTGTAACAAGCGTTATTACTTTTACTCCAACATTCTCCAAAATGTCATCTCCCACACTACTAACACTCGGGTTTGTTGTCTCTCACACTGCCAACACTCGATACTGATGTAGCTTGAGCTTTAGAACCTGAGTATTGTTTTCTACGATCTCTATTCGAATATTCGTTTGAAGCATTTGGGTGAGCGTACGAATCTCTGGATTTCTTTGATAAATAATGATACGGCTTACTCATCGATCTTTTTCTCGAGTCTCTAACTTTTGAATCTGCTTTTCTCTTTCTTTGCTAAGATCCTCGACTTTACAAGCCCTTTCAACCAAAACGACAAATTCTTTCAACTCTAGAATTTCGACTAGTAGTTTTATATCTTCGTTCAACCCGTCAACGAATCGCTTACACATAATCTATTCGGTAGAAATGTACTCCCTGGCGTACTTACTCAATCGTACAAATTCTCTTTCATGCTCGATTACAATCATTCGACCTTGTCTTAATTCTAGAAACTCTTTGTGCTTTTGATCGAGAAATCTTTGACTGATGTATTTCTTTCAGAATTCAGATTAAAAGAACTCCTAATTAACCCATCCTTTCAGAACCAAAGATATCAATATGTTCCACCATTGATACGCAGTGTCTCTCAACAAAGATACAGTACATTTAATAAATTCATCAGGAGTACAAGACAATTCATTAAAGACTCGAATCGTATTTTTGAGCCAGATCTCAGCTCTCTTAACATCATTATCAGCAGTAGCCAGAACTCATCAGCCCCATATTTACGAATCTTATCTACTGGTGGCTTGTTCAACCGTATCGGATCTATAACTTGAGGAACAACAGGGATTTGTTGAGGAATAGGTGGGGTGGAGGCTGTTGAGCAGCCGGATTCATTCGAATGAACTCCGTGAACCACTCGTTCATTATTTGGGAAAAGGCTTATTTAGCTTCTCCCTCGTGGCTACTCGTTACAGGCCTAGAATCAGATGGCGCTGCCCCTTGAGCGGGAGCGGGCGCATTACTCTCTACATCATCAGCTACAGCTCGTTTGAGATCCATTACTATACAAAAACACAATTTAAGCGATCAAGAATCATCACATTATTGTAGAGTATATATGGCATGTATAGCTAGACTCACACACACGCTACGTTAGTCCTAAAATTGACTAAATCGTAGCTTTGATACCAATAAAATGTAACACCCCTAACCTGTATCCGTTGCCAGAGTAGGGTTACGAGGTATTACCGATCAATTCAGAACATATAACATACATTTATCAAACATAAAGCATTCATTCTCATAAATCATTAAACACAATTACATTGTCCCTTATAAGGGCCTACGAGGCCTTAAACATGCTTTAGAAGTGGTTCGGGACTAATCCGATAACATATGAAAATTTTTGGAAACTTAGAAAAATTTCAACCATATAGGGGTCACACGCCCGTGTGAACAAACCGTGTGTCTCACACAGCTCCTGACACGCCCGTGTCTCAGGCTGTGTGGAAACAGGGCATACATACTGATTTGGGTCACATGGCCAACCACACGCCTGTGTGCCAGGTCGTGTGCCAGGCCGTGCCAAACCTGTAGGGTATACTGACTTATGCAACACGGCTAAGTCACACGCTCGTGTGCTAGGCCGTGTGCCAATTAGGGGGTACACTGACTTGTACCACACGGTCAGTCACACGTCCGTGTGTGAGACTGTGTGAAGCATACTGACTTCAATTCAATTTCAACACCAGAGGACACACGACCGTGTAACATGACCGTGTGTCACACATGGGTTAGGCACATGCCCGTGTCTCTGCTGGTGTGGACAAAAATAGGCCATTTGCAAGGCCAATTTGCCACCCCAACTTCAATGTACCTACACAAGGCAAAATGGTACCATTTCATCATACAATTAGGCAACCAAAGTCATCAATCAAATGCACAGTTCATACCATTATAATTTCATCTATTCCAATTCTCAAGTCACTATCATTTACTTAGCCAAATACATGCCAAAACAATATCAAACATTATGGTTCATTTACCATAATTCACACATACATAACTTACCCTATAAATAACCAAAACAACATCTAAAATCATACCTCACTAAGGCATTCCTCAAGCATTTATACTCCACAAATCAATTAACCATTTGAGCAACTATAAAACCATAACAACAATAATACCAAACGTACCAAAATAAGCCATCACTCATTGCTATATATACAAATCAAAACATATACATTTACAAGCCCTATCTCATGGCTATAATCACAACCAAAATACCACATCTAAGCTATACATGCCGTATACCATAAATGTATAATTCAAAAGTACCAACTTAGATGTTTGATACTGCGATGATGTTCCTGACAACTCCCGGATCCGAAACATAGAAAAATAACATGAAGTAAGCTTTGTAGCTTAGTAAGCTCGTATGTGAATAACTTATTTCATTGAATAAAGACAAATCAACCAATTACCAATGATAAAACCATATACACATTAACTACAAAACTTTCTCATGTCTCAAAACATGATCAAATACAAACTTATCGAACTTTCACTATTTAATACTCGAATAGGTTCTGTATATACCCGTATCACCTCGTACTAACCTCTTTCTCAACCATATCATTCGTTTACACATTGAACCATTCAGAATAGAAATCGGATACTATAACACCTCTTACCCGTGTCCGACGCCGGTACAGGGTACGAGGCATTACCGTGCTTAACCTTACTTGAACATGCATTTTCAGGCCATAAAATTTTGTTCCAACTTAAAAATTTTTCCTTCTTATACATAACATGCATATTATGGGCCTATGAGGCCTTAAACATACATCCGAAAGGTTTCGGAGTTCAACCGGGAACTTTAACGCTCTTTGAAAATTTTTCCCTAGACAGGGGTCACACGCTCGTGTGACATGAGACATGCCCGTGTGGGCAGGTCGTGTGGTCACGCACGCCCATGTCCCTAGCCCGTGTAGAAATAAATTTTTGATTCGAACCTACAGGGGTTTTCACACGGTCGGACACACGCCCATGTCTTTGGTTTGTGTCCTTCACACGGCCTCGACATGCCCGTGTCCTCACCCGTGTGTGAAAACTATGGGTATTCTATTTATGAAGTCAGCAACCCCTTAATGAGAACACGACCTAGGTACACGCCCATGTGCTGGCCCGTGTGACGAATCAAATTCTCGTAACTAAATGCAGGGGACACACGGCCTATCAACACACCCATTGGGGTTGACTGTGTGTAACACACGTCCTAGACACACGCTCGTATGTCTACCCGTGTGGACAGTTTGAGGCTATTTTCCTAGCCTTTTTGCCACCCTGAAACATAAACGCATTCATTTCATCACAAGTAGTACATAACATAACAACATTAAACTATTAAGAACCCTTACGTTATCATTCATTCCACCCATATTTTACTCAATAACTAGCACGAACAGTCAATTCATTATACTCATCGACTTTATAACGTAAACTTGTCAATATTGGCCAATTCATCATGACCATTTACAAAATGAGTGTAAAACATTAATAGCCAACCCTTTGGCCTTCAAACATGACATGACACAAAATGATCAAGTTCCTATACATGCCATACTCAAAATGAAGTGACTTTACTATACCAAAAGAACGGTTGTGTAACAGTCCAGTTTAGACCCTAGTCCGAACAGTGGTTTCGGGACCACAAATTTGAGTTTGAATAATATTTTAATATTATTTTCTATGCCTTTGATATGTGATTTAGCCTGTGATAAAGTTTCGTAAGATAATTTGTTCGTCTGTATACTTAATTTGATAAAAGGATTAAATTGCATTAAATACAAAACTAGCATGTTATTTGTAAAAGTGTCTATTTGATGTGGCTTTTTAAGGTGGAGGCCATATGTTGTTATTAATCCATTCATAAGATAATGGATGGTTAAATGACATAATGACCATAGTGTTATTTTGTTTTACATGTTTATTAAAAGGTTAAAAAGGTAACTGGATAAAACAAAGGATATTAAACAAAAATCAATTGAAAAAGCCATGTTCATCTTTGTTTTATGACCGAAAATAAGAGGAAGAAGAAAGGGTTTAGTTCTTGTGATTTTCGGCACTTGCAAGCTTTGATTAATGTAAGTTTTGACTTTGGTTTTTGATAATCTCTACGTTTTTGTAATTGTTGCTTCGAATACTACTAAACCCATGTCTTAATTTTAAGAATTTATGATGATTTTGAAATGAGAATTTGATGAACTCATGTGATTTGTGATGTTTTATAGTGAAATATGGAAGATATGTATATGATTATCATAGTTTGTCTTTGGAGTTTTGTTGAATTTGAGTATTTCAGACTCAATTGAGAAAATAGTATTTTGAGGGACTAAGTTGTGAAATAAGTGAAATGTATGGAGTTGTATGAGATATATAAACATTCGGCTAGGCATGGGTAACTTGAAATTATGTGTAATTTTTTATTTTGATGAATTAGGGACTAAAATGTCCAAATGTGAAAATATGAGGGCTAAATTGCAAATTTTCCCTAAATATGTGTTTTGGATTGAATTGAATGATTTGATGAATGAATCGGTTAAATCTGTATATGCATAGATCAAGAACCGAAGAGAACGGATTTAGATCGGGGAAAGTCAAAAATCATTGAATAGCCGTACGTTTTCGTTAAACCGAAGTCGAGGTAAGTCAATATACAAATAAATGTATTTGTATTGAATTATGTATGTTCATATGACTATTGATAATGATGAATATTTATGAGATGTTGTATACATGAATTTCGACATAAGATCGACATAGTGTTAACATCCGAGAAGTCTCGTACGAACCTAGGAATAGATAGGAATAACTATGTCATGACATAGGTGTCTGTTATGCTATATCATGTAAGACCACATCTGGGATGTTGGCATTGATTCGAGATTTCGTGTAAGACCATGTCTGGGATGTTGGCATCGATATGAGATTTATGTGTAAGACCATGTCTGGGACATTGACATCGTATTGATTCGTGTAAGACCCTGTCTGGGACAGTGGCATCGATATATGATTACATGTAAGACCACATCTCGGACGTTGGCATTGTACGACTATTCCGAGCATTCTGCATATCCTATTAGATTTTGAACGGTTCAACAGGCAAATTCGAGATACGAACGATTATATGATTGTATATTCATTTCAGGTACGTTTGATTTGTACACTAAGTGTGTATGGAAGCTAAGTATCTATATGAACTTACTAAGATGAATATGTGCAATGGAATGATGAGATGATATGTGAAAATATGCTTAAATGAGCTATGTGTATATGTGATATTTAAGTTGAAGAATGTGGTGAGATATGGCTAAGCAAGTGAGCCAAACTCTATATGAGATGTATATGCTATGAGAACCATTATTGTTATTGCATCAATATGGTTATGTGCATTTTATGTTAAGTTTATTTGTATATGGCTTACTAAGCTTTTGAAAGCTTACTCTGTGTATGATTTCTCAGTTTTATAGATCATCAAAGCTGCTGAAGCCTCGAGAACCGTCGAGGATCGTCATTACACTACCTAAACTCATTTTGGTACTTTTGGAATATGTATATAGTTAGATATGGCATGTATAGGCTAGTCATTTTGGATGATGTTTGAAATGTGTATATATAGCCATGAGATGTGGCTAGATAAATGTTGGTTATATGTTTGAGTGATTATGTTATATGATGCATAGTTTGGTATGGGTTGATAGTTAATGAAATGGCCAAGACTAAGGTAATCTTATAAATACATTATGAATTTGAATGTCCAAGCAAAGGAATGATCTTATGAAAGGTAAATGTAGATGAAACATGCTTGAATGTATATGTGTTTTTAGTTGTGTAAATTGGGATGTTTGAAAATGAGATTGGATGCAAAGCTTTGTTGATTAGTTTGGTATGTATTTGGTTGTCAATTGTGCATGAAATGATTTGGTGGATAGCTATAGAATGATCCTATTGTGGGTGGCATTTTGGCCTTGAAACTAGCCTGTTTTGCATACACGGTTGTGGCACACGGGATTGCCTAGTGGCCGTGGGATTAAGTCAGTAGCTAGCCCAAGTGTGCACGACCATGGTACACAGACGTGCTTGGTAGCCATGTGAAAAAGTCAGTATAAACGGCCTAAGAGTACACGGCCATGGTACACGGGCGTGTCTGGTGGCTGTGTCGATAAGTCAGTATACAAGCTCTGTTTTGGCACGGCCAAGACACATGGGTGTGTCTGGTGTCCGTGGAAGGCACACGGCCTGCCCACACGGGCGTGTGGCCTCTATAACTTATAAAAGTTTTAAATTTCTGAGAACTTTAGTATGTGTTCGGTTTAGTCCCAACCCTATTCTAAAGCATGACTATGGTCTCATTGACCTATAAAAGGGACACTTTGATTGTGATTGATGACTTGTAATATGAAATGTCTGTAAAAGTTTTTGATTTATCCGGTAACGCCTTTAACCCTAAACCGGTGACGGGAACGAGTTAGGGGTGTTAAATTTAGTTGGTATCAGAGTTACGGTTTAGCCGGTTCTCAGACTAACGTAGTGTGTTAGAGTCTAGCTATACATGCCATATATTTGAATTGTGATAGTGTGATGAATCTTGACGTGTAAAATGTGTTTAACGTATAGTAATGGATCTCGAAAGAGTCGTAGCTGACGATGTAGAAAGCAATGTGCCTACTTTCGCACAAGGGACAGCGCCATCTAATTCAAGACCAGCTACGAGCGGTCAAGACGGAGAAGCTAAACAAGCTTTCTTCCAAATGATGAGTGAGTGGTTCACTCAATTTGTGAGAAATAACCAGACTGTTTCACAACCTCCGCCCCCGCTTAATCCCCCTCAGACATCTGCTATGCCTCCGACTATGAATCTGAATCTATTGAATATGCCTCCGGTTGATGAAATCGGCAAGTATGGGGCTGAAGAGTTCAGGGCTACTAGTGATGATGATGCTGAGAGAGCCGATTCTAGCTAGAGAACACAATCCAGGTATTTGATGAAATGTCTTTGACTCCGGAAGAAAGTACTAAATCTGTTATTTCATTGTTACGAGATGCAGCTTACCAGTGGTGGAAGACTTTAATTTCTGTTGTTCCGAAAGAGTGGGTCACTTGGGATTTCTTCCAGTCTGAGTTCCGTAAGAAATATATTAGTCAAAGATTCATTGATAAGAAACAGAAAGAATTTCTGGAATTAAAACAGGGCCGTATGTCTGTTACTGAATATGAACGAGAATTCGTGAGATTGAGTCAGTATGCCCGAGAATGTGTATCATCGAAAGTAATAATGTGTAAGAGGTTTGAAGATGGTTTAAATGAAGACATCCGCTTGCTAGTCGGGATTTTAGAGATGAAAGAGTTCGTTGTGCTTGTTGGTCGGGCATGTAAAGCCGAGGCACTCGGGAAAGACAAAAAAAAAGCTGAGCCTGAAGTTAAAGATGTGAGAAAGAGATTTTCGGGTAAATCATTTCATTCCGCTTCAAAGAAGTTCAGAGATGAACAATGTTGTTCGAGAATTAATATGGGACATTCCAACAGAGATCGAGCTAGATCACAGTTGAGCTCTAAAGCTTCAGTAACATCGATGTCTAGTGTTGGAAATGTTCGATCCGAGAAACCTAAATATAAGCATTATGGAAAAAGGCATCCGAGAAGTTGTAGATTGAATGACCGAGCTTGTTTCAAATGTGGATCATTAGACCATTTCGTCCGTGATTGCCCGGAGTCTGTTGAGCCAGAGACTGCCCAGAATTCGAGATCCGATAATGCTCCACTGAGAGGTAGACCATCCCGAAATGTAAGAAATGTTAGTGGTAGTCAGAGAACTATGAGAGATGCTGTTGCGAGATCCGAAGCTAGAGCGCCTGCTAGAGCGTATGCCATCCGAGCTCGTGAGGACGCTTCATCTCCATATGTTACAACGGGCACATTTATACTTTATGATACTTTTGTGATTGCATTGATAGACCCTGGTTCTACACATTCGTATATATCCATGAACTTAGTATCCAGTAAGACTTTGCCTGTAGAGTCTACTGAGTTTGTTATAAAAGTATCGAACCCCTTAGGTAAAAATGTCCTGGTTGACAAGGTATGCAAGAACTGTCCATTAATGTTTCGAGATATCTATTTCTTGCTGATTTGATGCTATTACCATTTGATGAGTTTGACATCATTCTGGGTATGGATTGGTTGACATTACATGATGTTGTTGTGAATTGTAAAAGAAAGACTATTGATTTGAGATGTCCGAATAATGAAATAGTTCGGGTTAAGTCTAATGATTTGAATGGATTGCTTGCTGTGATATCTGTATTGAAAGCTCAAAGTAATATGAAAAAGGGGTACAGATCTTATTTTGCTTATGCAATTGATTCGAAAGTGTTTGAAAAGAAAGTTGAATCAGTGCCAGTTGTTTGGGAGTTTTCTGATGTATTCTCTGAAGAATTGCCAGGACTGCCTCCGATACGTGAAGTTGAATTTGGCATTGATTTCTTGCCTGCCACAACTCCTATTTCAATAGCTCCGTATAGAATGGCACCAACAGAATTGAAAGAGTTAAAGTCACAATTACAAGAATTGACTGACAGAGGATTTGCAAGACCGAGTTTCTCGCCTTGGGGCGCTCCTATTCTGTTTGTGAAAAAGAAAGATAGCACGATGAGAATGTGCATTGACTATTGTCAGTTGAACAAAGTGACAATAAAGAATAAATATCCGTTGCCCAGGATTGACGATTTGTTTGATCAGTTAAAAGGGGCCACTGTGTTTTCTAAGATTGATCTGAGATCAGGATATTGTCAATTGAGAGTGAAAGATTCAGACATTCCGAAAACAGCTTTCAGAACGAGGTACGGGCATTATGAGTTTTTAGTTATGCCTTTTGGACTAACGAATGCACCTGCTATTTTTATGGATCTGATGAACAAAATTTTCAGACCGTATTTAGATCGATTTGTTGTTGTTTTTATTGATGACATTTTGATTTACTCACGAGATGAAACTGAACATGCTGAACATCTGATAATTGTGTTGCAAACTCTGAGAGAAAAGCAATTGTATGCAAAATTCAGTAAATGTGAATTCTGGTTACATGAAGTTAGTTTTTTGGGGCATATTGTGTCAGCATCAGGAATACGAGTTGATTCGAGCAAGATTTCTGCTATTCTGGAATGGAAACATCCGAAGAATGTGTCCGAAGTCCGTAGTTTTTTGGGACTTGCTGGTTATTATTGAAGATTTGTAAAAGGCTTCTTGATGATAGCTACTCCCTTAACTAGATTTCTTCAGAAAGATGTGAAGTATGAATGGTCCCATAAATGCCAGAAAAGTTTTGATCAATTGCAAGTTCTTTTGACTGAAGCTCCAGTTTTGGTACAACCGAATCAGGCAAAGACTTTGTAATTTACAGTGATGCTTTGTTAAATGGTTTGGGATGCATATTGGTGCAAGAAGGTAAACTAATAGCTTATGCCTCGAGACAATTGAAGCCTCATGAAAAGAATTATCTGACTCATGACCTTAAGCTAGCTGCAATTGTATTCGCATTAAAGATTTGGCGTCATTATCTGTTTGGTGAGAAATGTCACGTATTTTCGGGTCATAAAAGTTTGAAGTATCTAATGACCCAGAAAGATTTGAATCTACGACAGAGAAGATGGTTAGAGCTTTTAAAAGACTACGAACTTGTAATAGATTACCATCCGCGTAAAGCAAATGTCATAGCTGATGCTTTGAGCCGGAAATCATTGTTTGCACTACGTGCTTTGAGTGCTCAATTAGATCTGTCTGATAATAGCTCAGTGATAGCTGAATTGAAAGCAAAACCATTGTTTTTACAGCAGATATGTAATGCTCAGAAAATTGATAATGAAATAATAGTGAAACGAGCTCAGTGTAATTCGAACTCTAATTTTGAATTTCGAGTGGGTAATGATGATTGTTTGAGATTTTGAGATCGAGTTTGTGTTCTAAGAAACTCAGAGTTGATTCAGTTGATATTAAATGAAGCTCATAACAGTCGTCTATCTGTTCATCCGGGAAGTAAAAAAATGTATCAGGATTTGAAGCAACACTGTTGGTGGATTGGTATGAAACGAGACATATCTGATTTTGTTCCGAAGTGTTTAGTTTGTCAGCAATTTAAAGTTGAACATCAGGTTCCATCTGGTTTGTTGCAACCAATTCTGATTCCCGAGTGGAAATGGGATAGAGTAACAATGGATTTTGTTTCGGGATTCCCTCTGACTCCGAGAAAGAAAGATGTGATTTGGGTTGTAGTTGATAGATTGACGAAATCTGCCCATCTTATTTTGGTACGATCTAATTACTCACTTGATAGATTAGCTGAGCTTTACATTTCTGATATTGTGAGTTTGCAAGGGGTGCCACTATCCATTGTGTCTGACAGAGATCCGAGGTTCACTTCACGGTTCTGGAACAAATTGCAAGAAGCTTTAGACACGAAATTACATTTCAGTACAACTTTTCATCCGCAACCGGATGGTCAATTCGAGTGGATCATTCAGATCCTCGAGGATATGTTGAGATGTTGCATTCTTGAGTTTGATGGTTCGTGGGATCAGTATCTGCCATTGTTCGAATTTGTGTATAATAATAGTTTTCAGTCGAGTATCAAAATGGCACCTTATGAAGCTTTGTACGGACGAAAATGTAAAGATATTGAATTTGAAAGCAGCGTCTGATCATCAGAAATTCTATTCGGACTTGAAACATAAAGATATTGAATTTGAAATCGGCGATAAAGTGTTTTTGAAAGTGTCTTCGTGGAAGAAAGTACTTCGATTTGGACACAAAGGCAAATTGAGTCCGAGATTCATCAGACCGTATGACATCATAGAGCGTATTGCGCCAGTTGCGTATAGATTATTGTTGACTTCTGAGCTAACAAAGATTCATAATGTATTTCATGTGTCAAAGCTCCGTAGATACAGATCTGATCCGTCACATGTGATTACTCCGTCTGAGATTGAAATCTGATCTGATATGACTTATGAAGAGGAACCGATCCGTATCTTAGCTTGTGAAGTGAAAGAGTTGAGAAATAAGAAAATTTCGTTAGTTAAAGTATTATGGCATCAACACGGAATAGAGGAGGCTACGTGAGAGCCTGAAGATTCAATGAAACAACAATATCCAAATCTGTTTAACGGTAAGATTTTCGGGGACGAAAATCCCTAAGGGGGAGAATTGTAACAGTCCGGTTTAGACCCTAGTGGGAACAGTGGTTTCGGGACCACAAATCCGAGTTTGAATAATATTTTAATATTATTTTCTATGCCTTTGATATGTGATTTAGCCTGTGATAAAGTTCCGTAAGATAATTTATCCATCTGCATGCTTAATTTGATAAAAGGATTAAATTGTATTAAATGCAAAACTAGCATGTTATTTGTAAAAGTGTCTATTTGATGTGGCTTTTTAAGGTGGAGGCCTTATGTTGTTATTAATCCATTCATAAGATAATGGATGGTTAAATGACATAATGACCATAGTGTTATTTTGTCTTACATGTTTATTAAAAGGTTAAAAAGGTAATTGGATAAAACAAAGGATATTAAACAAAAATCAATTGAAAAAGCCATGTTCATCTTTGTTTTATGACCGAAAATAAGAGGAAGAAGAAAGGGTTTAGTTCTTGTGATTTTCGGCACTTGCAAGCTTTGATTAGGGTAAGTTTGGATTTGATAATTTCTACGTTTTTGTAATCGTTGCTTCAAATACTACTAAACCCATGTCTTAATTTTGAGAATTTATGATGATTTTGAAATGAGACTTTGATGAACTCATGTGATTTGTGATGTTTTATAGTCAAATATGGAAGATATGTATATGATTATCATAGTTTGTCTTTGGAGTTTTGTTGAATTTGAGTATTTTGGACCCAATTGAGAAAATAGTATTTTGAGGGACTAAGTTGTGAAATAAGTGAAATGTATGGACTTGTATGAGATACATGAACATTTGGCTAGGCATGGGTAACTTGAAATTATGTGTAATTTGTGATTTTGTTGAATTAGGTACTAAAATGTCCAAATATGAAAATATGATGGCTAAATTGAAAATTTGACCTAAATATGTGTTTTGGATTGAATTGAATGATTTGATGAATGAATCGGTTAAATCTGTATATGCATAGATCAAGAACCGAAGAGAACAGATTTAGACCGGGGAAAGTCAAAAATCATTGAATAGCCGTACGTTTCCGTTAAACCGAACTCGAGGTAAGTCAATATACAAATAAATGTATTTGTATTGAATTATGTATGTTCATATAACTATTGATAATGATGAATGTTTATGAGATGTTGTATACATGAATTCCGAGATAAGATCGACATAGTGTTAACATCCGAGAAGTCTCGTACGAACCTAGGAATAGATAGGAATAACTATGTCATGACATAGGTGTCTGTTATGCTATATCATGTATGACAACGTCTGGGACATTGGCATTGATTTGAGATTTCGTGTAAGACCACGTCTCGGATGTTGGCATCGATGTGAGATTTACGTGTAAGACCATGTCTGGGACATTGGCATCGTATTGATTCATGTAAGACCCTGTCTAGGACAGTGGCATCGATATATGATTACATGTAAGACCACATCTGGGACGTTGGCATTGTATGACTATTCCGAGCATTCTGCATATCCTATTAGATTCCGAACGGTTCAACGGGAAAATCCGAGATACAAATGATTATATGATTGTATATCCATTTCAGGTACGTTTGATTTGTACACTAAGTGTGTATGAAAGGTAAGTATCTATATGAACTTATTAAGATGAATATGTTCAATGGAATGATGAGATGATATGTGAAAATATGCTTAAATGAGCTATATGTATATGTGATATTTAAGTTGAAGAATGTGGTGAGGTATGGCTAAGCAAGTGAGCCAAACTCTATATGAGATGTATATGCTATGAGAACCATTATTGTTATTGCATCAATATGGTTATGTGCATTTTATGTTAAGTTTATTTGTATATGGCTTACTAAGCTTTTGAAAGCTTACTCTGTGTGTGTTTTCTCTGTTTTATAAATCGTCAAATCTACTGAAGGCTTGAGAACCGTTGAGGATCGCCATCACACTACATAAACTCATTTTGGTACTTTTGAAATATTTATATAGTTAGATATGGCATGTATAGGCTAGTCATTTTGGATGATGTTTTAAATGTGAATATATAGCCGTGAGATGTGGCTAGATAAATGTTGGTTATTGATAAACCGTAAAAGTAACATATTTTAATCCCATATTTAGCATATTTTCAGATGATTTATTCCTTGATTCATGTAAAAAGGTGCTTTTAATCCTTTCTTTTCATGTCTTATACTCAGGAAAGCACCCGAGGATGAAAAGAACGTAAAACAGGCCCAAAACAGAATAAATGGGCCATATCACGAAATCCACACGGCCTGGGCCCAAGATCACACGGCCGTACCTCATTGATCAACTAGAACACGGCCTGATCCCGATTCACACGGCTGTGCCTCATTAAAGAAGTCCGAACACGGCTTAAAGACTGTTCACACGGGCGTGTGCCAAGCCCGTGTCCCTGTCGTCAGAAAGCAAAATTTCACTCGGAAAAGGATACTTAGGGCCAAAGAAACACATTCCAAGAGCCTATATAAACACCCTAAGTGTTACTTGAAAGGGGGCGGTGAGCTAGGCCAAAGAGCCAAGCCGAAAAGGTCAGATTTGTGGGAATCACTCGAAGATAGCCAGTTGATCCATCTCTAGAAGCTGAAATTCTACTCAAGACGGCGGATTTCTCCTTCAATTCCTTCAGGGGGTTTTAGGAATTTCTTATGTTTTGTTTTATCTTTTCTTCTGAGATGTTTTCTTTATTTATTATGAACTAAACCCTTCAGATACCTGAAGAGGATGAAACCTAAGACAGATCTTGTTATTGTTTTCTGAACTATATGATAAATACTTGATTTGTTCTTAATTATGTGTGCTTAATTCTTGTGTTAATATTTCTGGGATATTGATTCAAGTTGGATGTGCTTAGGTGGTAGAGCAAAAGTCCATGCTTAAGAGTAGATCTAGCATAATTAAGTGGAGTTGATCGCACGCCTAGAGATAGGGTGACGAGATTTTGCCGGATTAGGGTGAAACCTAATATGGGAGTCCATAGATCGAGTTAATGCGATTCTAGAGGTTTTAATTAGAAAGAGATTTCAATTAATCAACCTAGGGTTAGACGTTCTTCGCCTCGAGAGAGGGTTTAATATAACTTAGGGAGTCTTACGGATCAAGTCAAGTGAATAAATCGTCTGGTTCAGTGTTAGATAACAAGCAAAGTCTAGGTGGATTCTTCTTAAGGGTATCGTCGTGATCAACTGATTTTTCCCAACAGTATTTCCCCAATTTGTTCTTTTTGTCTTGAGTCTTTAGTTTAGTAGTTAGTTAATTTTAGATTAGATAACAATTTCACTTATTTTAGGCTAGATAATAAAAAGAAAGTTAGTATTAGTACTTTTAGTTCCTTTGGGTTCGACAATCCGGTCTTGCCTAAGCTATACTACTGTTCGATAGGTGCACTTGCCTCAATCGTTGTCAGAGTTAGTTTCCAGGTTCGATCATTCTCATTCATATAAACTTATAACTCTGAAATCTGGCGATCAGTTATATGTTTGAGTGATTATGTTATATGATGCATAGTTTGGTATGGGTTGATAGTTAATGAAACGGCCAAGACTAAGGTAAGTTTATAAATACATTATGAATTTGAATGTTCGAGCAATGGAATGATCTTATGAAAGGTAAATGTAGATGAAACATGCTTGAATGTATATGTGGTTTTAGTTGTGTAAATTGGCATGTTTGAAAATGAGATCGGATGCAAAGCTTTGTTGATTAGTTTGGTATGTATTTGGTTGTCAATTGTGCATGAAATGATTTGGTTGATAGCTAGTAGAATGACTTGTAAGAGTATGCCCAAAGATCAATCATGAGATGGTTGTAGTAACATACTTTATTTACCATATTTATTAATATAAAGCGTTGTCATTATTATTTTAGTTTTTCTATCTATGTATACAAATAAACTGTTTTATAATAATGTCCTGAGAATAATATGATTATTCTTAAAAGATCCTTAGTCGAGTATTATTGTTGACTAGGACAACAATAATGCATTAAGACTAACATGTAGTTGATTGATGATAAAGAGTTGTCATTGATGTGGATTGTCAAAATCAATGCATGAATATGTGTGTTAGAGAACAACATATTGGATTGACCCGTTATGAGTATGTTTATTGGATTATTATGTAATTGTCACAACATTACTCATAGTAATTAATATGTATATGATCCTCAGACTTGAGATAATTATTATCTCAACATCGTGAGTTGTATATTTTGATACAGTCAAACGTACACCGTAACTGGTTGTTCTATAAAGGCTGATGTTGGATATACCACAATCTATGTAGAGGGATATGGTTGATCAATATAGGATAAGTCCCTCCTACATAATGGGAGTAATATCTTAGGCCACTTGATTGAGTGAGACTAGAAATGCATGGCCATGCTCAAATAAGTTGACATGAGATGTCATACTAATTTGTATATCATAGTCTACTCAAGATATCAAGAAACATGGGATGGACTATACAAGTGTGACTATTCCATGACTTGTGTCCATTCCAGAGATAAAGGACTTAAGGATTAATGCATGAAAGGTTAATCACAAAAAGTTATGTGGAATCATGACTTCTTGTAACTTAGGTAGCAATGATGCATTGCTAGATGCCACTCATTGTTTGTGACATTAGAATCGTTCTATTATTACTGCTAGCGTTGCAAGAACCTACAGGGTCACACCCTATGGTTTAAATGAACGGAATAAAATATAATTGGTATTGTTTTTTGGTTGTCACATGAATTAAATTAATTAAAGAATTAATTTAAATTGGGCAATCAAATATTGAACATATTATATGTACAAGGATGTTGTACACATAATGACAACATAATTCTATTAATATATGAATTTGATTCATATATAAATTTAAATAAATATAGTTTACCGAAATCCTTATTATAATTAATGTAATTATAATTTTCGGATATAATTAATGTAATTATAATTTTCGGTTAAAAACTTTATTGTATTTATTTAATCTTATGATACATTCAAGAGATACCAATTATAAAAGGGTATTAAAAGGATACCAATTAAATGGGCCCAATGAAAAAGATACCCATTATAAAAGACCCAATTAAAAGGATACCCAATATAAAAGGTATTTAAAAGAGACAAAGCTTATGGGAAAAACCCTAAGAGATTGCTTGTTAGGTCTAGCAGCCGTCAAGCAAATAAACCTCCAAAATAGTTTTGGAGATTTCTTCCGTTCATAGTCAAACCGGGTGGATTACGTAGAGGCCGACATCAGAAAAGGTTGTGGCTTGATTCGACAGTAGATCAGAACTCTTGTTGTCGAAGCATCGCTTTCTATTCAGATTGAAGTTTTGGTAATTTCTAAACCTTTATTTTACCTCGATTCGTTCCTCACACATGGATTCATGGTTTGGATCGTCGGAATTAATTTTATTTTGCTGCGCCATGGGGTACCGGCGTTCCAACATGACTTTAGTGTGGATGGCATTTTGGCCTTGCAACTAGCTTGTTTTTCATACACTGTTTTTGCCCTAGGCTCATAAAATGATTTTTATTCAACTTTCTTGCTTTTCAAGCTTAGCCGAATCATATTCTCAACTATGGCAACCTTCAATTTCCAATATTTCACTAATGTATGACCATTTTTACAACTTTTACAATTTGATTCTTTAATGCATTTTTCATGAAAATCACTTAGAAAAAGATGCTTATCCTACATCAAACTTTCACATTCTTCCATAAACCATCAAAATACATGCATGTCATACATGGGTAAATTTTTGAACATAAACCCTAGCTCAAAATATAGCTAGAAATAGCTAAACCGAGCTACTAAGGTTTCAAAAATACGAAGAACATTAAAAACGAGGTTAGGATTCACTTACTATCAAGCTTGAAAGATTGAAGAAACCCTAGCTATGGCTCCTTGCAAATTTCAGCTAAGGGAGAAGAAGATGGACATGATTTTTGCTTCTATTTTCCCTTTTAATTCTTTTATTAACCAAATGACTAAAATGCCCTTAATGATCCTTTCTTAAGACTTTTTCCTTCCCATGTCCATTTTTGTCCATCATCAAATATAATGGTCTAATTGCTAAATAGGGACCTCTAGTAATTTTTATAATTCTATTTCACACTCAAATCTTCTAGAATATCATATTTTCTAATCTTTGCAATTTAGTCCTAATGGACAATTTATTCACTAATTAATAAAATTTCTTCATGAAATTTTCACACAATCATGCAAACACCTCATAAGCCTTAGGGAAATCATAAAACTCATATTTCTACTTCAAATTTATGGTCTCGCACCACTATTCTGACTAAGCCCTGAATCGGGCTGTTACAAATACTTAGGAGTCTCATACGATAAGTACCTATACCATGGCCTATAGCCAAATCAAGGTAACTTATCCGAAGAACTATTATCATGGACCGAAGCCAAATCATCCAATATGCATGGACCGAAGCCAAATTGGTAAAATATGCACCCGAAGTTCTAATATCATGGCCCGAAGCCAACTCAACATATCACCTACGGACATGTCAATAGTATCCAAAACTATTCTTAAGGTTCAACTGGGCTTTCACACTTTTCGTTTCTATCATCGGATGCATCCGTAAAGTCGTTTTCACAATTCATACATTATCCATAATCCCGTTTCAACAATTTATGCAATATTAAAGCATTTTAACATAAATTTAATTATTACATACGAACTTACCTCGTATTTGGAATTGATGGATCGGGTCGACTACTCGATAACTTTATTTTTCCCTAGATCTAAATCTGAATTCTTTTTTTATCTATATGAATTCAAAATTAACTTATTTATTCATCTACTCATTCAATTAATCAAAAAATACACATTTGGGCATTTTTACACATTAGCCCCTAAACTTTCCCATTTAATCAATTTAGTCCCTATTTCACAAATACACAAAATTCACACAATTCAACAAAACCCATGCTTGGCCGAATTATATATAGGTCCGTAGCAGTTCAAAACTTTCATTTATTCACACTTTTACCCACATAATTTGCACATTTCACAATTTAATCCCTATTATGCATTTTCATCAAAAATCACTTAACAAAACATGTAAAACTATCATCAAGCTTTCATATTTCAAAATTAAACATCAGAGAACACATAGATTCAAAAATGACATGAAACACCCCAAACCCGGTCAACACACCACGACCGAATCTGGCATGTCACAGAGGAAAACGTTTTGAAGAAAATCGAGTTACCGATTAAATTTTGTGGAAAACTCTTTGTTGTTCTATGTTTGTAGAAAACAGGTGCATGTTTAGTTAAAAACTGATAGTTTACTTTGAAATCCCGGAAATAAAACTTTAAAACTTAGTTGTCGATCCATAGGTTAGAAAACCTTTATGTAATTTTAAAAGAAACCCAAATGATTAATTTGAAAACCATTTCTATTTAAGTGTGGAAAGTTTAAATTTGGAAACCATTTAAGTTGTCGAAAACATTTGAGTTGTCATTTATTATCAAGTGATTTGTATTACCCGATGGTAAAGTTTTGAAAACCTTTGCGTTTTGTAGTTTAGAAAACGTTGCGTACAAATTATAAAATTAATCAAGTAATTTACTTAACCATGTTCGAAGTCTAATCCAAAGCATATGAATAATTCAAAACATAATTTAAAAGGCCTTATTACAAATCCTAATAAATATAAAAAACCGAATTTAAATAAAATAAAGTACCCAAACCAAAGTCCGTGTAAAACCGAATTTCTATTGCATGGCCACCTCGAGTCCATCCGGCTCCTCATCCGCGATCTACAAATCACCTGAAAAGATAAGGGAGAAGGTGAGTCACCAAGACTCAGTGCATAATCCCCCTCCCGGTTAATGCCACATACTTACACAAATTATAACCAAGCAATATATGTAATGCACCCAAACCTAGCCATCCGTAACTCCGTTTCTACCCCGTGTGGTACCAAACCACTGGTGGTGCCAAACCACTAGTGACCCAAAGTCACGATATCCAATAATAGCGTGGTGCCAAACCACTGGTGACCCAAAGTCACGAATAATCCATCTGTGGGGCCAACCCACATTGTGATACCAAATTACTGGCGACAATCCCGTCATAACAAATGTGGGGCCAACCCACTGTGGTACTAAGCCACTGGGACGAGTCACTATAAGGTGCCAAACCTCTGGTGACCCAAAGTCACGAAATAACAATAATCCAAGTGTGGGGCCAACCCACGTGTGATACCAAATCACTGGTGACGATCCCGATATGTCAACTGTGGGGCCAACCCGCTGTGGTACTAAGCCACTGGGACGAGTCGCTATGAGGTGCCAAACCTCTGGTGTCCCAAAGACACGAAATAATCTGTGGTACCAAACCACTGGAGGTGCCAAACCTCTGGTGTCCCAAAGACACGGATATCAAATCTTCCCCCTCCTCTCATATCACCCATAACCGTGCAAATATTATGCAAATCATGCCATCATGCTCAAATATGAACATACAGTAAGTATATCATAGATCATGGTATTAAACAACATATAGCAAAATCAAATCGAAACGGACTTACCCGAATCCTTGCTCATACCCAATAGGTAACATATCAAGATCTACACAGTTTTCGGCTTTTAACACATTCAGATTATTAACATATTTACTTAGTTATAAAGTGTGTAAGTTACACACCTGTTACTAGCGAAATCACTAAATCCCGAAGACCCGAACTACTGCACTAGATCTCCCTGTCCTACATTCGGCCAAACCACAAAACCATTAACAAGGCCATTCGGCCATACCAATAAATCTTAGTCTCAATAGCCTTCGGCTTTTCAACAACTTAAAGAATGATGAACCAACATAGATATCCTTACCACTTGACTTACCAACTTCGATCGCTAAAGAATAGGGGCTTAAATCGACTGCTTCCACAATCCCGAAGAACCTAGGAGAAATCGGTTCCCATTAATGATTAACAACACTATCAACAAATGCCGGATTAGGTTTTCACCTATGTGTGTCGACAGAGAAGAAGAGAAATTAAGAATGGAGTTTCGGCCAAGAACACTTACCCTTCTCCAAAACCGAATAGAGAAGAACCCAAAAGAGATTTACCCTTGTTGATATTTGGCCAAGACAAATCAAAAAGGGAATGGGAAATTTTGGCAAAATGGTTGAGTGATGAAGGGAGTTTCGACTATGGTTGATTAAAGACAACAAATAAAATTCGGCTAGAATGGAAAAGAGGAAGAAAAAGAAAGTAAAATGGAAGAGAGGGAATTCGGCAAAGGAAGGTGGAGAGGATTTCGGCACAAGAGTTTTAGAGAAGAAAGAAAAAGATGAAAGGGAAGATATGGTACTTTCGGCTTTGAGCAAAAGAAAATGGAAAAGACAAGGAGAGAGGTGGGAGTGTAGTAGGTTCGGCCTTAGCAAGGTAAAAGAGAAGAAGATGCACAAATGGTTTCGGCTTAAGGTCAAGAAAGAAAATAGTGCACAAGTGATCTCCTATTTCAGTTTCCAAAAGAAAAACACACAAGCTTTCTAGACAACAAAATAGCACAAAAAGAATGCCCAAACCTCACTATGCATATTCGGCCAAGAGGAAAAGATGAGAGAAACACTATTGCTTTTGGGTGAGCAAAAAGACCAAAATGAAATTTCTCCCAAGCTACCAACTTTTCCCAAAACTCACCACAAAATCGGCTCCTCCCTTAGTCCACAAAATCGTCCATGTTCATGGACAAAATGCCATTAAAAAGTTTCCAAACCTCATCCCTTAATCCATGCCTTATGTCCCCTTATCATACCAAAAGCTTAGGATTTCATTACTTAAATAAACACTTGCCTTTTTCCTTAGTCTACTATCCATAAGTGAAAAAGTCCATCCTTACCATAAATAAAATTTGACCAACACATGCCATACAAAAGCAAAAATAAAAGTCACCTTATTGCCATCCATGGGTCTCGAACCTAAGCCCCCTCACACTACAGTGTCACCTCTTAAGGCCCTAAGTGACGCCTCATTGCCACTTTACCAAGCCAATTCTTGTGCTAAAATTCCCTACGAATTATTCTTAACCCCTAGCTCCTTCAACTCCCTTTAACTAAAGCTTAAAAATAAAAATTTTCCTACTGCTCGAGCCTACCCTTGGCTTATTCCTAAGCCCTAGAACATCTCACTTAACAACACGACAATCTGAACTCATGCAAAACAATACAATCACAAATAACCCCTAATTCAGGATATTACAATTCTACCCTCCTTAAAGAAATTTCGTCCTCGAAATTTCCAACTAACTAACAGTCGTGCATCCTCACTCACCACACTACGCACTTGCTGCGCACTCTGATCTTAATAAAACTAACATACTTTCTATGAACAGTCTCAAAGTTCACACTCAAAGTTCTAGATACTTCACTAGCAATACAGGAATGAGTTGACCCTATATTTAACAAGGCAATAAAGGGTATTCCGGAAATAAGGAACGTACCCGTTATCACATCTGGCACATCTTCCTCCTCACGATGCCTGACTGCATAAACTAACCCTGGCTGTCTTGCATCTACACCCTCAGCACCTCTGCCTGATGCTCCACGACCTCGGCCAGAACCATTACCTCCTCTACCGTTACCACGACCCCTCTGCGGTGGCGGTCCCTCATTTCTGATCTGAGCACGACCCTGACCCTCAGACTGATTCCTGGCTAGCTTACGTGGACAGTCCCTCACACGATGATCCAGCGAGCCACATTCAAAGCATCCTTTGCCAACGATCCAACATTCTTCCCAATGAGATTTCCCACACTGATTACACTGTGCTGGTCCCTGATTAGCAGCCACAGGCCTCTCCGCCTAATTCAACCCACCATGCCTAGCCCTCTTCTGAGAATCTCCGGCCGACCCGAATGATCCAAAACTTCTCTTATGTTTATTCTTGTCATGATTCTGCCTCACAGATTCCTTTATCCCTTCGGCTATCTTAGCCTTTTCTACTAGCACAGCAAACTCTCGTTCCTGCTGTGGAGCAATCAGCAATCTCAGCTCAACCCTCAATCCGTCCTCGAACCTGACACATCGCTCGTGCTCCGTAGCCACGATACCTCCAGTATACTGGCTCAATCTTAAAAATTCTGCCTCATACTCTGATACGGACCTACTCCCCTGAACCAATCTCAGAAATGCCTTCCGCTGCGCATCAATGTAGCTAGAGCCAACATATTTCTTCTGATATGCCGCCTTAAAATAGTCCCAAGTGAGATCCTCCGCTGCAGCACTATCCCGCACTGTGAGCCACCACTGGTATGACTCATCTCGAAGAAGCGACACTATCCCTTTCAGCTTTTCCTCAGCATTCAGATCCAAGTCATTCATGATTAGCTCCGTCGCCTCTAACTAATACTCAGCCGTACTAGGAGCCACACCAGAAACACCTCAAAATACCTCAGCTCCATTGGCTCGGAGTCGCTCAGGTACAGATTTCCGAGCTCCCGCGCCTCCACCTACTCCAGCTACCCTCTCAAGAACTCGTAGCATCGCTTGAGACACTGCGTCATCCCCCGTTTGATCCTGAAACTCACCACCTACAGCTGGTGGTGGTACTGGTATCTCATTTTCCAACCCCTGACCAGACCTCACTGGCTCAGACACAGCCATCCTACCCCGACCGCGAGTGCTCATGTCTAAAGTCTCGACTTATCTGATTTAAAATTTTTATGTTTTAGTCATTATTCCACTATCTTTAAAGCACAGTTTTATGAAAAGTTTTAATAAGAGGTTGTTTCGCGAGTACATCCAACCTATAGTTTTTTTGGGTCTCTAGAGTAGTTTCTACTACTATTCAGTCATGCCATCATCATCATAATCATATCATCAAAAGCAACAGTTTGAGATACTTACCTGGGCGGATCGGTGCCGGAGACTCGGTGTCATGCTTTTCAAATCATATAATTTCAAACAAAATGTTTTCAAAATTGAGCCCAAATGAGTTTTTCTCAAGAAGCATACCAGATCCGGTCGGGGCTTGTGGGCCGGGTTTGGGGTGTTTCATGAAAACTCTCAAAATCTTTAACAGTTTCAAAATTTAAGGTACGGGCTAGCTAAAATACGAAGCAACGATCTCAAAAACATAGAAATCATTAAAAACTGAGTCAAAATAACTTACCAATTTAAGCTTACAAGTGTCGAACCCTAAAACACAACAAAAAGCTTTCTTCTTCTTCAATATCAGGCCAAAAAGATGATAATGAAGTTTAAAATTGATTTTGTTTTATTAATTAACCTTTATTAACTATTTTACCATAATAACCTTTGTTATAAACATATAAAAACATATAATGGATGGCCATAATTGTCCGCTTACACTAATCATGGACTAATAACATTATAAGGACCTTTGATCTATTAAATCATAGCAATTAAACACCTTTAACAAGTAGAATGCAACTTTTGCATTTTACGCGATTTAATCCTTTTTATCCAATTAACTAACCAATCGATAAAATTAGCTCTTGAAATTTTCACACATATCAAATAACATGCTATAAATATCGAAAATAATATTAAAATAATTTTTTTCCATCGAATTTGTGGTTCTGAAACCGCTGTTCTGATTTAGCTAAAACTAGGCTATTGCAGATCTAGAATTGACATGTATTGTTTTTGTATTGGAGTCTGACAACATTACTTGTTTGGTGAAAAATGTCATATATCCATCGATCATAAAAATTTGAAGTATCTAATGTTGTTAAAAGAGTTGATTTTGAGATAGCGTATATGATTTGAAATGTTGAAAGATTGTGATTTGATAATTGAATATCATTCGAAAGGAACGAATGTAGTTGCATGTATTCTAAGTAGAAAATTTCTGTATACTTCGCAAGACATGGATATCGATTATGATTGTCTTATAATAGCTCAATTTTAATTGAGTACAGAGCTAAACCGATGTTTCTACAATAGATTAGTGAAACCTAGAAAAGTGACAATGAATTGTAAGTTAAATGAATACAGTGTGAAATAATTTCTGATTCAAAATTTCAGAGTAGAACTGATAAATGTCTATTATTCAAAAATAGAGTTTGTGTATTGAAGAATTTAGAGTTTATACAGAAAATTTTACATGAATGATCATAGTGGTACTATGTCTGTTTATTTGGGAATGATGAAATGCATAATGATTTGAATAGGATGCATTAGTAGCTCAGAATGAAATGTGGTAATTCTGAAATTATATTTAAATGTTGGATGTATCAGCAGATAAAGATGATACTTTCAGGATGGTTATAGCTTGCGAAGATACCGAAATGGAAATGAGACAAAGTTACTATGAACTTTATATCAGAATTATCCCTGGCTATGAAAAAGAAAGATACAATTTGAGTAATTATTGATTGTTTGACGAAGTCTATACATTTTATTCAGGCATGAATGAGTTTCTCACTTGATAGATTGCCCAAATTATCTGTTTTTGGAGATTGTCAGATTACATGATGTGCTAGCTTTTGTTAGTTCTAATAGAGATCTATAGTTCCTGTTCCAATTCTGAAACAAGTTACAAGAAACTCTGGTATACAATTACATTTTAGCATCGTATTTCATTCTCAGATGGATGATTAATCTGAACATATGATTCAGATTTTTGAAGATATGTTTTAGTGCTGTATTTTAGAATTCAAAGGTAGTTGAAAAATAAACATTTGTCGTTAGTTAAATTCGTATATAGTAACAGTTAATAGTCAAATATAAAATTTTACCATATGAGACTTTATATGGTCACAAGTTTAAAAATTCGGTGTTTTGGACTGAGTTCAGTGAGAAAAGATACATTTAGTTGGTTTGATTTGTTGTAACCGAAGAAAGATGAAAATGATTTGAGACAGTTTACAAGCAGTATTTGATCTTCAAAAATCTGATGTGAATCTAAAATGAAAAGAACTAGAGTTTCAGATTGGCGACAAAAAAAAAAATTGAAAGTTTCACCATGGAAGAAAGTTCCTCGATTTGGCCATAAAGGCAAATTAAGTTTGTGGTTTATCGGGCCATATATGATTATTGAAAAGAATTGGACTTGCTGCGCATTGATTGGAAATATTATCAGAGTTCTACAGAGTTCACAATGTTTTTATGTCTATATGTGTTGTGAAAGTATCGATCAGACCCAACATTTTTTATTACTTTGATAAATGTTAAATTCATCCTGACACGACTTACAGTGAGAGATTGATTGAAATTCTGGCACTTAAAGAGAAAAACTGAGAAATAAAAAGGTAGCTTTAATAAAAGTTTTCTGACAATGACATGATATAGAGGGAGCTACCTAGGAATTGGAGGAAACTATGAGAACGTAATATTTGAATCTCTTTACAGGTAAAAATTTTCGATTGCGAAAATTCCTTAAGGGGAGAGAGTTGTAACAGCCCAATTTCGGTGAAATCGAAACAGTGGTTTCGGGACCACAAATCTGAGCCGAAAATAAAATTTATTTTTATTTTATTATATGGACCGTATTATGTTAGAAAAGTCATGTGAAAATTTTGATACGAAAATTTACCGATTATGTGTTTAATTACGGGAAGGATTAAATCGCATAAAATGCAAAAGTTGAATTCTAGTAACTATAAGGATTAAATAGCTATGGAATTCAAAGCTAGAGGTCTTTATATGGTAATTAGGCAATTAAAGAAAAGTTAGTAGATATTTTTGGATGATTCATCTATGGAAAATGAGAAAATGGCTAAGGACTAAATTGGAAATCAAAATTATTAAAAAATGATAAATTATTAAATAGAAATAAAAATCATTTTTATCATCTTCTTCCCCAAAATATTCCATGGAAACCCTAGGACAGGGAGAAGAAACTTTCTTGGCCAAATTGGGTAAGTTTTCTTGTCTTGTTTTTAGTAATTTCGATATTTTTTAAATCAGTATAGCTCAATCTATCTATTTGGGGGATCAATTTGAAAAGTTATCAAAGTATGGAAAATGGGTCATGGATGTATATGCTAAAAATTAGAAATTTATGGTAGAAAATGAAAGGTTGTTGATAGATAAACAACTTTTACAAAGTGATTTTTGATGAAAATATGATTTAGGGACTAAAATGTAAAGTTGTGAAATTGAAGAAAAATGCTAAATTTTTATGAATACATGTGCTGTAAATTTTGAAATGGGATTTTGGTTAGGCTTGGAATAGGGAGTAAATTGCACAAATTTCATTTTTCGAGCCTAGGGATGAAATTGGAATTTTTAGAAAAGTTAGGAGCAAAATGGTAATTTTTCCTAGGATGTAAATTGAGTCCGCTTGAATATGAAATGCAATAAATTGATGTTAAATTTACTCATATAGATCTGGATAGACCAAATTCGGAGTTAGAGAGAGGAAAAGAGGAAATGTCGGATTAGTAGATGTTATGTACACGAACATTTGTCGAGGTAAGTCCGTGTAACTAAATTGTGTTTACTTACATGCTTGCATTGATTGTGTTTATGTAAGTTGTATAAATTTCATAAATATGTGAAATGATTACATATCCGATCAAGCCCGGTAAATAAAAATTTCTAATTTAAATGATGATGGTTGATAGATGATAAAGGACAAATGATGAAAATGTTACTTTTATGCTTGGAATGAATGTGAAATGTGATCATTTGAATTATATGGATGATTATAGATGTATGAAATAATCACATGCCCAATAATGTTTGAAAAATGTTTAAATCTCGGTTGAATAAATGGAAGATCGATGGATATGTGATTTCCCGAAATGAATGAGGTCCTGCATTTATTGCTGGTGGGATTTAGCTCGGACAAGTAATCCTATTGACCTCATTTCTGAAAGGATTTAGCCCGGATGGGTAATCTTGATGTGAGTCCTCTCGAGCATATGTTATGAATTGGATTTAGCCCGGACGGGTAATCTAGATCAAGCTCCTTAGAGCATATGTTATAAAAAGGATTTAGCCTAGATTGGTAATCCTGTTGTATTCATGTGTGGCTCGAGAGTGTACTCTCTGAAATAGTACCTTATGGGTACCATTGAATGTGAATTGACAGATCCTGATTTGTACACCTGGAGTGTACTATCTGTCTAACCATTGATATTTCAGATAAATTCAATGGGTAACAATCTTGATATGAGAAGATATGTATAAGAAATGAGTTATTACACGTATCCGTTAGAAATACAAGAAAATGATGATACATGACAAATGATATATGAAAACATGAGACGATGATATTTGTACATGGACTTTATTTGATGAATATATGTTCACTCTTGATTATAGACTTGTACACTTTAAGTTTACTAATCGTGACCTTGATATTTTGATTAATATGAGTAAAGTTCTGATATAAAATGACCTAAACTCGAGATGAACTATTATGAAATTATACTTGTAATATAAAGAGATGATTATACATATTAAATGAATGTATGTTGTAGAAAGCATATTTGCATGGAAACTTGGTTGTTGTTGAGCCCATATATGTTGTGATGTTATTATGGAATATATGACTAACAAGGGAAATGAGGGTATGTATAGGGCTTGAGGGCAAATTGATTGAATATGCCTTACATAGTTACTTCAAAATAGAATGAATGGTAAGTTAAGTACCATGTTATACAAACTTACTAAGCATTTTATGCTTACTTAGTGTTATTTCCCTATTTTAGAGTAAATTGGAAGCTCGTTGGATTGCAAGCTCAGCGAAGATCCCTCACACTATCCATCGGCCTATGTTGGTACATATGGTAAATCAATTATGGTTATAATGGCATGTATAGGTTGTATTGGCCATATCGGCATGTAAATGTAAATGATGCTTGTAATCTAGCCATTGGAATGGCTAGTAATGGTTTATTTTGATATATTTGTAATGTCATACTATGATAGCTACATATGTGTTAAGTAGTTGATAAAATTATGCCTAACATATAGACTAAACCAAGGCAAGATTATGAACATGTATGCATATAATGGTATGCTATGTTGAATGATAGAGTTTGCTTAACTTGAATGCTTGAAATGGTTGGCATTTGAATGCGAGTTTATCATTGGTGTGATTTTAGGTGAGAAATGAAGCTAGAAATAGCTTTATTTTCTCCACACGGGCATATGTCTAGACCGTGTGTGACACACGGCCTGGTACATGGGCATGTGGTTAGGCCGTGTGTCCCCTGCACCTTAAATTTGAGAAAAATAGAATGCTCAAAATTGAGCACACGGGCAGAGACACGAGCGTGTGTCTCAGCTGTGTGGGAGACACGGTCTTGAACACGGGCGTGTGTCTTGGCTGTGTGAAACCTGCACCTAATTTCGAAAGAATTTAATTAACCACACGGCCTAGCACACAGGCGTGTGGCATGGTCGGGTGCACAAGTCAAAGAGTTACACGGAGTCCAACACGGCCTGCAGCACAAGCATAGCCCAGGGTCACACGGGCGTGTCCCTTGGACCACACGGGCGTGTGAGCCCTGAACCTTGGAAAAATTTTGTAATTTCGGGAAAACTTCTTAGAGGTTCTTATTAAGTCCCGACTTGTTTCTCATGCTCGTATTGGGCTTCGAGGGTCCATTTAAGGGACGTTATGAATAATCTCAAAAAATGAACAGTGAATGACATGATTTATCTGTAAATTTTTTTGAATGTTCCAGTAATGCTCCGTAACTCTGTTCTGGCAATGGATACTAGTTAGGGGTGTTACAAGATCATTCGATTTATTTTAACATATTTTGACATGTACATTGATTGTAAAATTGGTTATTGAATATTTTAGTGAATTCCTGATTATAAAATATTGTAAATTTAGAAAACAATTGCTTTGAAACTTGTTAAATGATATTATGCTGTGAGTCGAATGAACGAAGGATAGAGTATGATTGGCATGCCAATAGCTTATAGTGTATGCTGTACAGGATTGACTTGTGACAAGGCAATGATTCCTGATTTGTGTTTATACACTGAGTATATCATGGTTTAGCATTTTTTGCAAACTATCGTGTTATATTATTGTGATTCTAGCATGTTATCGGGGGTGGATGTAAAGCCTTCGAGCTTGGCACTTCGTGCCAAGGCGTGTTTTTTGAGGGATGTTAGCCTAAGGGCTAGGCACTTGGTGCCAAGGCGTGTTTTCAATTGGATTGGCTCATTTGAGGTCATGGCGTGTTTCGGATGGATAGTTGTGTACTCATATCCATCTATCGTTCATCGGGCAATATTTCTAGTGTTAAATGTAACAGTCCAGTTTAGACCCTAGTCAGAATAGTGGTTTCGAGACAAAAAATCTGGGTTAGAAAGATATTTCAATATTATTTTCTGTGTCTGCAATATGTGATTAAGTGAAACACCCCAAACCCGGCCCACAAGCCCCGATCGGATCTGGTATGCTTCTTGAGAAAAACTCGTTTTTGTTATGTAGGAAAACATGTTGATTTCAAAGAAAAATAAATTTGAAGTATGTTCTTGTTGAAAACCGTGTTGTGATTTAAGTTTGTATCTTATTAAAACATTATCTTTATGCTTTTATAAATCAAAAGAAGAACCGGATTTAGAACTTATGATTAAGTTGAAAACCATAGGTATTTAGGTGTCAAAACAATTTAAGGTGTTCTTCAAAATATTTAATTATTTAGTTGAAGTTGATCGTAGCAGAATAAAAATTTAAAACATATAAATAAAACAGTTTATGGCGGCCTTATTACAAAAACATAACCCAAAATAAATCCCGAAATAATAAAAGAAAACGTAATAAGTTTAATTAAAAGGAAAACTGAAATACTGAGTTGAGCAATGGCCACCACATAGTCCTCGCTGACCCGGTCCATCACGCTAAGTATCACCTGAAAAAGATATCCCACGAGGGGTGAGTCAACAGACTCAATGTGCAACAATACACTAAAAACCCAATCGATCATAGCAATTAAGCCCATTTAAAATCACATTTAGCCATAAGCCCATAATATAGCAAATCAAATAATCACATGTACATATAAAATGAAATGCAATCCCGAGCCCAACCTAGATATCCATCCGCTACACACCACCCGTACCTGCCAATCACACCGTGGGGATTACTAAATCAACCCTCCATCCGCTACACACCATCGAAGGCAGTTGCTGCAGTCAACTTGCACATCGCCCTTATAAATTGTGGCATGGCCACCAGATAATTGTGACAGAGTCACCAGATTCATAATATGTGACCGAAGTCACCGGATAATGTGGTAAAAACCAGCGGAACACTTCCCCTTCATCAATATCACCCATATGCCCATGCAATAAACATATTATTTCGATATCATGCCATATACCCCCAAAATCATATACACATTTCATATTCATGCTTATAGCATTATTAACAAAGTATTAGGGGTTTAACGTACCTGAATGTCATATACCACTGAATGGTACCCGCAATCATTATCAAACATATTTCTTTTTAACACATGCAAATATTAATACTATCAATCTATCGGAAATTTAGTGTAGGGCTACACACCTGATAATAGTGAGAACTATACTTTCCCGATCGTCGATACCTAAATATTTATCACACTTGATTAGAACACTAATACTTATAAAACTATATAAATGATAAGTAATCTAAATCCTTACTCTCTGAATCTCGAACAACAACTATATACGATTTCTCTCCGATTGATGGTTCATAACCCGATGAAGAACCACGAACAAACAATGGCTCGGGGGTACGTACGACTTCAAATAATCGATTTTCGCCGACAGAGAGTCCACAACCCGACGGAAAGTCTCAGACTCCCGACACAGCCCTTCGTTTGAAATTTGAGTGTATAGTAGAACCACCCCTCTTCCAAACACTATTTACCGCTCTTTTCGAACCCATTTTGCTTGCCCCAAAATCATAACACTTCGATTCAATTTTCTAACGAGTCACGAAGATTATGAAGAGAAAAGGTTGAGATTTGATGGGATTAAGCTTTGGTATCCAAAGAGATATTTGACCTTAACAAATAAGAAGGAAAAGAAATGGAGTTTAGGGAGATTCGACAATGATGGTGTTTTGGGTTGAAGAGGTTGCGGCAATGGTAAACTTTGGAAGAGAGATTTTGGCCTTGACAAAGTAAATGAGAAGAGAAGAGAAGAAAATAAAAGGATGAAAGAAGGAGATGATGATGATTCGGTTTTCAAAAGAAAAGAGGTGAGTTTAGAAGCAATGTGCATTCGGCAATTGAGGGAAAAAAAAAGAAGAAAAAGGTCTTTGATGTTTTGGTATTTTCGGTCACAAAGAGGAGAGAAAGAAGATATGATTTGGAGAAAAAGGACAACTCAAAACCGAAATGGTCAAAACTCAAATGACCAAAAGAAAAGAAAAAGGTTTACCTTTTGTCTAATGTACATTCGGCTAAGAGGAGGAATACTAGAGAGAAATGCTTTGTGTGACACAAAATGACTAAAAGAAAGATGTGCACAACTAACTCCTAACTCATCCAAAAGCCTTCAAAATTTTGGCCACCCCCCTAATCCATAAAACTGTCCAAGTTCATGGTCAAAATGGCCATGAAATAATTTCCAAAACATCCACCTAGATACATGCCTTGTAATCCTCTACTTTCCCAAAGTTAAAGAAATTCTATCCCCACAATCTAGCAATTCTATCCCTTATTTCATGCTTACCATAACCTTAAGTCTTCTTGCCATAAAAAAATGTCCATCTTATCCATATTTGATGCTTGGCCGACACATGCTAGGAAAAACCAAAAAAAATAAAAGCTCCCAATTTGCATGCTATAAGATTCGAACCTCTCCCCTTCAAGTCCAACTTATGGCGCCATCACCACTTTGCCAATTGCTCATCTTATGCCATCTTTTATCACTCAATTAACTTAAGCATCATAATCACCTGATTCCTCTACATTAAAGTACTCTTCACTTAATGCCATAACCTCTTTACTAATTGCTCACTTATACAAGCTATTTACTCATAAATTTCCATATGTCTTGAAGCTACTTACCATCTATCCTTAAAGTGCTAAAATACCAAATTTTTCCTAAAGCCCAATTAAACCCGAGACTTCATAGAAACCTCGTAACCTTCCAAATCCACTTAACTAATAAGTCAAATTTGCAATAACACCATTCTCATATTCTTGAAGATTTTAAATACTCCTAAGCCCAAGGCCCAATCGGCCCAATCCTACTAGGCCCAATTTCGGGATGTTACAATTCTACCCTCCTAAAAAAAATTTTTCGTCCTCGAAATTTCCAACCAACTACTAACACACTGCTCAAATCACACCACTATGCTTTCGCTGCGCACTCTGCCCTTAAAAACCACAATGTACTTTTTAACATAATCTTGAATCCTTTTTCACACAACCAAACATCTAACCACAATAGCAAACCGTTATCTACCACTTATACCAAAAATTTTTCTACATCCAATCATCACTTCCAACCAAAACATAACTGACTTGAGGGTGAGGAAACAATTCCGAGCCTTATGCTCCTTAGACCCGCATCTCAAGCATGCTCCTAACCTCCTCCAATACTTCCTTCATTATCTGAGTCAGCTCATCAATCCCAACTCGATCATGAGACCCCGTCTCAGCCACTAGCGATGCTAACGCCCCCTTTTCGAAAATATGCCTCGGTGCCGAAGATCTAGCCCTAGCACCTCGGCCTTTACCATGTCCACGACGACCACGTCCCGTAGAACTCATGTCCACTTCGCGCCTTATCCGCTTTTACAAAAATTTTATGCATTAAAGTCTTTTCACTTTCTTGTTTAAAGAAAATTTTATGCAACAGAGTTTTAATCAGTGGTTTTTCCGAAAAAGTACACATATACCTAGGGTCCATGTCTCTAAAGTATAGTTTCCTTAGGCTTATCAACTAAAGTATTACACATTAACATACTCACATCAATTTATCAACAAAAGAACTTACCTGGCGGACCTGGGCCGAGAACTTGGGTGCCATGCTTCCATAAAAACCAGTTTAACCAAAACTTTTCACAAAAACTCATTTGGGCTTAAATTTTTGAAAACGTTGTGGGCTTCAAAACCAAAGGCCGAGTGTTTAAAACTGGGCTCTGATACCAAGTTGAAACACCCCAAACCCGACCCACAAGCCCTGACCGAATCTGGTATGCTTCTTGAGAAAAACTCGTTTTTGTTATGTAGGAAAACATGTTGATTTCAAAGAAAAATAAATTTGAAGTATGTTCTTGTTGAAAACCGTGTTGTGATTTAAGTTTGTATCTTATTAAAACATTATCTTTATGATTTTATAAATCAAAAGAAGAACCGGATTTAGAACTTATGATTAAGTTGAAAACCATAGGTATTTAGGTGTCAAAACAATTTAAGGTGTTCGTCAAAATATTTAATTATTTAGTTGAAGTTGATCGTAGCAGAATAAAAATTTAAAACATATAAATAAAACAGTTTATGGTGGCCTTATTACAAAAACATAACCCAAAATAAATCCCGAAATAATAAAAGAAAACGTAATAAGTTTAATTAAAAGGAAAATCGAAATACTGAGTTGAGCAATGGCCACCACATAGTCCTCGCTGACCCGGTCCATCACGCTAAGTATCACCTGAAAAAGATATCCCACGAGGGGTGAGTCAACAGACTCAATGTGCAACAATACACTAAAAACCCAATCGATCATAGCAATTAAGCCCATTTAAAATCACATTTAGCCATAAGCCCATAATATAGCAAATCAAATAATCACATGTACATATAAAATGAAATGCAATCCCGAGCCCAACCTAGATATCCATCCGCTACACACTACCCGTACCTGCCAATCACACCGTGGGGATTACTAAATCAACCCTCCATCCGCTACACACCATCGAAGGCAGTTGCTGCAGTCAACTTGCACATCGCCCTTATAAATTGTGGCATGGCCACCAGATAATTGTGACAGAGTCACCAGATTCATAATATGTGACCGAAGTCACCAGATTCATAATATGTGACCGAAGTCATCGGATAATGTGGTAAAAACCACCGGAACACTTCCCCTTTATCAATATCACCCATATGCCCATGCAATAAACATATTATTTCGATATCATGCCATATACCCCAAAAATCATAACGGAATCATGCATATTTCATATTCATGCTTATAGCATTATTAACAAAGTATTAGGGGTTTAACGTACCTGAATGTCATATACCACTGAATGGTACCCGCAATCATTATCAAACATATTTCTTTTTAACACATGCAAATATTAATACTATCAATCTATCAGAAATTTAGTGTAGGGCTATACACCTGATAATAGTGAGAACTATACTTTCCCGCTCGTCGATACCTAAATATTTATCACACTTGATTAGAACACTAATACTTATAAAACTATATATATGATAAGTAATCTAAATCCTTACTCTCGGAATCTCGAACAACAACTATATGCGATTTCTCTCCGATTGATGGTTCATAACCCGATGAAGAACCACGAACAAACAATGGCTCGGGGGTACGTACGACTTCAAATAATCGATTTTCACCGACAGTGGGTCCACAACCCAACGGAAAGTCTCGGACTCCCAACACAGCCCTTCGTTTGAAATTTGAGGGTATAGTAGAACCACCCCTCTTCCAAACACTATTTACCGCTCTTTTCGAACCCATTTTGCTTGCCCCAAAATCATAACACTTCGATTCAATTTTCTAACGAGTCACGAAGATTATGAAGAGAAAAGGTTGAGATTTGATGCGATTAAGCTTTGGTATCCAAAGAGATATTCGGCCTTAACAAATAAGAAGGAAAAGAAATAGAGTTTAGGGAGATTCGGCAATGATGGTGTTTTGGGTTGAAGAGGTTGCGGCAATGGTGAACTTTGGAAGAGAGATTTCGGCCTTGACAAAGTAAATGAGAAGAGAAGAGAAGAAAATAAAAGGATGAAAGAAGGAGATAATGATGATTCGGTTTTCAAAAGAAAAGAGGTGAGTTTAGAAGCAATGTGCATTCGGCAATTGAGGGAAAAAAAGAGAAGAAAAAGGTCTTTGATGTTTTGGTATTTTCGGTCACAAAGAGGAGAGAAAGAAGATATGATTTGGAGAAAAAGGACAATTCAAAACCGAAATGGTCAAAACTCAAATGACCAAAAGAAAAGAAAAAGGTTTACCTTTTGTCTAATGTACATTCGGCTAAGAGGAGGAATACTAGAGAGAAATGCTTTGTGTGACACAAAATGACTAAAAGAAAGATGTGCACAACTAACTCCTAACTCATCCAAAAGCCTTCAAAATTTTGGCCACCCCCTAATCCATAAAACCGTCCAAGTTCATGGTCAAAATGGCCATGAAATAATTTCCAAAACATCAACCTAGATACATGCCTTGTAATCCTTTACTTTTCCAAAGTTAAAGAAATTCTATCCCCACAATCTAGCAATTCTATCCCTTATTCCATGCTTACCACAACCTTAAGTCTTCTTGCCATAAAAAAAATGTCCATCTTATCCATATTTGATGCTTGGCCGACACATGCTAGGAAAAACCAAAAAAAATAAAAGCTCCCAATTTGCATGCTAGGAGATTCGAACCTCTCCCCTTCAAGTCCAACTTATGGCGCCATCACCACTTTGCCAATTGCTCATCTTATGCCATCTTTTATCACTTAATTAGCTTAAGCATCATAATCACTTGATTCCTCTACATTAAAGTGCTCTTCACTTAATGCCATAACCTCTTTACTAATTGCTCACTTATACAAGCTATTTACTCATAAATTTCCATATGTCTTGAAGCTACTTACCATCTCTCCTTAAAGTGCTAAAATACCAAATTTTTCCTAAAGCCCAATTAAACCCGAGACTTCATAGAAGCCTCGTAACCTTCCAAATCCACTTAACTAATAAGTCAAATTTGTAATAACACCATTCTCATATTCTTGAAGATTTTAAATACTCCTAAGCCCAAGGCCCAATCGGCCCAATCCTACTAGGCCCAATTTCGGGATGTTACATTAAGCATGTGTGAAAGTTTCGTGAATAAATTTTGTTGTTTGTGTGCTTATTGTAACAGACCAATATTAACCCTAATCGGAACGGTGGTTTCGGGACCACAAATCCGAGCCCGAGAAATATTTTGATATTATATTCTATGTTTATTATATGTGGACTAATGTGTGTGAAAATATCGTAGAAAAATGTTATCGTTTAATTGCTTAATTTGATAAAAAGGATTTAATCGCGAAAAGCGAAAAAGTTGCATGCTAAGGTGTAATGTACTAAATTGCTTGTGGCTTTTTAAGTGGGTGTCCTAAAAGGACAAATAGCCCATTGACCATAGTGATGGACGGCAATGGGCCAAGTTAGCTAGATATATATGTTAGTTTAATTATATTTTTATTTTATGCTTATGTTAGTACTTTTATAAAGAAATAATGTTAATGTATATGTTAAATAAAACATAAAATAAGGCCACTATCTTCTTCATCCTCTCATGGCCGATTATTAGCTATTGAAAGGGGTAAATTGAATTGTTTTCTTGCATGGGGGGGATTTGCATGTCAAATTCCCCACTTTTAAATATAGTGGACGGTAAGCATGCTATGACTATCATATTTTTAATATATTATAACTAAAGTATTATTTGTATAATAAGCATGCTATAATATCTGCTAATTTTTAAACAAAAAGGGAGCATTTTTAAATTCTATTTTCTCTACTAGTCTCCATCTTCTTCACCGATTGTACTTGAAGGAAGAAAAGAAAACTTAAAACCTCCATTGTTTCGGCTTTGCATGTAGTAGTAAGGTGAGTATTTTAGTTTGATTTTAGTAAATCTTTACATATTAGATTTGGTTGCTTTGAATGCTAATAAAATCATGTTAAAATTTTGAGATTTAGCATGATTATATTCGGCCTAGGATGAGCATTCTTGAGTTGTATTTGATTTGAAAAATGTTTAGTATTGATTCAAAAACAACATGAATTGCTTAAGAGACTTAGGTGAATTGAAGACTTGTGGCTTAAATTATATGAGAATTATAGAAATTTATTTTGGATTTGAGCATAGAAATGCTCTTATTATTCGGCTGGAATTGGGATGAATATAAATGGTGGCCATTTAGCTTGTTGTTTGGTTATATATTGAAGAATAGGCATGGGTACATTGAGTTAGCAAAAATTCGGTTGTAAGAGATGAAGAAATTGAACTTGTATATTCGGCCTTTATGAAATTAAGCTTGTTGAATTATAATAATTAATTCATAGAGACTTGTTTTGAGATGGTGAACATTCAACCTTTGAAAAAAGGGCAATTAAATTCTTTAGATTTCGTGTTTTGAATTTTAGGATTTTCTTATAAATATTACAAATGTTGGGGGGGTTAATCGGAAAATGGTATATTATATGATTTTGCTTTTAAATTGAATGAAAATGTGGTTGAATTGGTTTAATTTGAACCGAATTAGATCCGGAACAAAAGGAAAAGAAATTGGAGCGAGGAAAGGCTAAACTAAACGAATAGCCGGAAATTTCGAATCTATCGACCTCCAAGGTAAGTCCTTAAATTGAATTATATTAATTAAACTATGAAAATATTATATGACAATGTTTGATAAATTATAGTATATAAAAATGCCATAGCCGAATGTATATAGTGTATTGGATTAATTATATAGTTTGATATCGTAATATGAATAAGTGTTTTGATGCGATTCGTGGAATTTGTATGATGACGTATTGATTTTAGCTACTAAAGTAAATAAGCTTAGCTGAATTGGATATGCAATACAGTTAAGAAGGGTGTGTGAAATAATTGACCAAATTGATTTTGTTTCGGGCCCTGAGCCTAGCAGGCCCCGTGCCGGTGTTATTTAATTCAGGCTTTAAGCCTAGCAGGCCTAGTGCCGGTGATTAATTTCGGGCCCTGAGCCTAGCAGGCTAGGTGCCGGTGATGTGTTTGTATAAAGGAGATACCAAATTTTATTCAAAGCAAACCATAATTAACGTATATAGCTAACGGCTCAGGTAAGCATGTAAGGTATGTTATGTTTAGTATTACTTGAGTCGAGTTAATACTATGAGAATTGTATTATATATGTTGGAGGCTAATATTGATGTGTATGAGAATTATATGACTGAATTTGAGTTTAAATGTATTATTATGGGAATTCGGTCTTCAAATAGGAATGCTAAAGGTAAAAGAAATTTTAATACCTTAGCATGGTTGATACGAATGCTTTACTTACGCGATTGGGAGTACGTGATTCTTATGATAGACTTATTTGAGCTTTAAAGAGATGTGGGTAGAAGGAAATGAAGTATAAATATTTAGGTTATTGAACTATGGGTATTCGGCTTTGTATACATATATATATATATATGTAAATGTTTACTCGCAATGTCATAAGTTGGATGTTTTAATTGCTTAAGTTTTTAATGTTATATTATCGAGAGCTTAGGACTTACTAAGCTAGTAAGCTTATTTGTGTGAATTGTTCTCCTTTGTTTTATAGATTAAGTTCAAGCTACAAGCTCATCGGGATCGTCAAGAAAGTCGGCCACACTATCAAACTATTTTGGTACTCTTTCATTTTGGTTTTCGAATGAAGGCATGTATAGGAAAGACTTTGACTTTGTTTTGATGAAAACTTTTGGTTCATGTATATAATAGCCATGCGAATATGGCTAAATTTTTAGTTAAGTATGCTTTTTGTGCTTTTGATACAAATGTCGGTTTATGATGGTAATGTTTGTGCATTTTTAAATTGAAGTTTAATCGTTTTTGATAAGGAAATGTATGTTTACAAAATGAACCTTTGAATTAGGTATGTGGGTATGTTCGGTTATAAACTAGTTAATCATATTTTGCAATGAAATAGTTTTTAGTTAGCAGCAGTGATGTGATTTTGAAAAATCACCAAAAATAGGATAAATTGAATTAGAAAGTGAATAAGATATAGAATTAAAGATTATTGTGTCTATTTTCATATGAAAGAAACAGAGTAGGCAAAGAAATTTTATATTATGAGATATTTAAATTTTAGTGAGACTTGTTCTGAATGAATTCGTGATACCCTGTTCTGTCTTGGAAAAATTGTTAAAAATTGTACAAAAATAATTATGGAGCATAGTTTACATGTTTAGAATCCTTAATGAGTCTATTTTTGATTGGAATAAACAAGAACATTATTGAAATTTTTTACAATGATATAACTGAGTTTTTGTAAAGATAGGTCAGAATTATCAAACAGTGATATAGGGGTAAATTTGATGAATAAACTGTACTAATTGGCCACATGAAAAATTCTAAAAAAAATATCGTAGAAATTTATATGAGTCTAGTTTCAAGGAAAATTTACGGATCTAAATTTCGAGTTCTGTAACTCGAGTTATGGTCAATTTAGTCAGCATGACGCAGTTGGACAGCTTTAAATTTTATGCCCCAAATTAGTAGTCAAGTCTAGTAATGCCACATATTCGACTCCGGCAAAGGTTTCGGGTAAGGGGTGTTACATTTGATTGGTATCAGAGCTTACGGTTTAGTCAATTCTAGGACTACCGTATCGCTTGTGAGTCTAGCTATACATGCCTTTATCATATATTGATAGTGTGGTGACTTCTGACAGTCTGAACTGTGTTTTATATAGCAAATGGACACTGATCCTGAAAGAGCCGTAGCGGATGATGTAGAGAGTGTAGCGCCTGACCGTGCACACGGATCAGTGCCGGTAGACTCTCGACCTGTTTCGGGTAGCCACGAGGGGGAGACTAAACAAGCCTTCTATCATATGATGAACGAGTGGTTTACCCAGTTTATTCAGACTAATCCGGCTGTACACCAACCTCCACCCCGAATGATCCAACTCCAATTCCACCAGCACCCCCGCTTATAGATCCGATGAGATCTAGTAGGCCTCCAGTTGATAAAATCTGAAAATTTGGGGCCGAAGAATTTAAAGCCAATGATGATGATGACGCAGAGAGAGCCGAAATGTGGCTTGATAACACTATTAGGGTACTTGATGAGCTATCTTGTACTCCAGATGAATGCCTGAAGTGTGCTATATCTTTACTGCGGGACACTGCATATCACTGGTGGAATACACTGGTATCAGTGGTTCCGAAAGAAAAAGTGATGTGGGATTTCTTCCAGAATGAATTCCGCAAGAAATATATCAGTCAAAGATTCGTTGATCAAAAGCGAAAAGAGTTCCTTGAGCTGAAACAAGGGCGGATGACTGTGACGGAATATGAACGAAAATTTGTCAGGCTCAGCAGATATGCTAGAGAGTGTGTTTCTACTAAAGCTATTATGTGTAAAAGATTTGAAGATGGCCTGAATGAAGATATAAAGATGTTTGTTGGCATTCTTGAAATTCAAGAGTTTGTGGCACTAGTTGAACGAGCTTGTAAAGCCGAAGAGCTCGGAAAAGAGAAAAGAAGGGCTGAGATAGAAGCTAGAGGCATTCGTAAAAGATTTTCGGGTAAGACCTTCCATCCCACACCCAAGAAGTTCAGAGATGATCACGGTCGACATAAAGCTACTTCAGATTTACCTAGACGTGATCGACCTTCTACGGGCTCCCGAGCTACCTCGATGGCCAGTGTCGGTAACATTCCACAGAACCGAGTTGAATGTAAGCACTGTGGGAAATGGCATTCCGGGAGTTGTAGATTTCGTGATCGGTCTTGCTTTAAATGTGGATCGTCAGATCATTTTATTAGAGAATGTCCGATGTTAGCTGAGCAGAATACAGTTCCGAACATTAAGCCGAGCAACACGTTAGTGCGAGGCAGACCACCCAGACATTCAAGTAATGTAGATGGTAGTCAGAAGGGAATGAAGAACCCTACAGTTCGATCTGAGGCTAGAGCTCCAGCTAGAGCTTATGCTGCACGAGCCAGAGAGGATACTTCTTCCCCTGATGTCATTACTGGTACTTTCACCCTTTATGATACCACTGTGATTGCACTAATTGATCCTGGTTCAACTCATTCATATGTGTGTGAAACTTTAGTATTCGGTAAGACTCTGCTAGTTGAGTCTACCGAGTTTGTGATTCGTGTGTCCATCCCTTTGGGTAGATGTGTGTTGGTTAATAAAGTGTGTAAGGGTTGTCCGTTAATGATTCGGGATTTTTGCTTCCCAGCTGATTTAATGTTGTTGCCCTTTGATGAATTTGATATAATTTTGGGTATGGACTGGTTAACCTCACATGAGGCGATAGTGGATTGTAAAAGAAAGCTTATTGATTTGAGATGCCAAAACGGTGAGACCGTCAGAATTAAATCCAGTGAAGTAAATGAGTTCCCTACAGTAATATCTTCGATGTTAGCCCGGAAGTATGTGAGAAAAGGGTGCGAAGCTTATTTAGCTTATGTACTTGATAATAAATTGTCCGAGAAATAGATTGAATCTGTATCGGTTGTATGTGAATACCCAGACGTGTTTCCTGAAGAACTACCGGGTTTACCACCAGTACGAGAGATTGAGTTCGGCATTGAATTAGTACCGGGAACGACTCCGATTTCGATAGCTCCGTATCGGATGGCACCTACCGAGTTAAAAGAGTTGAAAGCACAGTTGCAAGAGTTAACAGATAGGGGTTTTGCACGACCGAGCTTCTCTCCTTGGGGTGCACCGGTTTTATTTGTGAAAAAGAAAGATAGGACTATGCGAATGTGTATCGACTATCGGCAACTAAATAAAGTAACTATAAAGAATAAGTATCCGTTACCTCGGATTGATGACTTGTTTGATCAGTTGAAGGGGGCTTCAGTATTTTCGAAGATAGATTTGAGATCAGGCTATTACCAGTTGCGAGTCAGAGATACAGATGTGCCAAAGACTGCGTTCCGAATGAGGTACGGACATTATGAGTTTTTGGTTATGCCTTTTGGACTCACTAATGCACCTGCTGTTTTTATGGATCTAATGAATCGAGTCTTCAAATAGTTTTTGGATCGGTTCGTTGTAGTGTTTATTGATGATATACTGATCTACTCCAAAAACGAAACCGAGCATGCTGAGCATTTGAGATTAGTGCTACAAACTTTGAAAGATCATCAACTGTATGCAAAGTTTAGTAAGTGTGAGTTCTGGATGAATGAAGTCAGTTTCTTGGGCCATGTTGTTTCAGCATCAGGTGTTCGGGTGGATCCAAACAAAGTAGCAGCTATACTCGATTGGAAACCACCAAAGAATATTTCCGAGGTCCGAAGTTTCCTAGGCCTTGCGGGATATTACAGACGCTTTGTAAAGGGTTTTTCTGTAATAGCTACACCTTTGATGAAACTACTACAGAAAGATGTCAAGTTTGAGTGGTCGGAAAGGTGTCAGAAAAGTTTTGAGCAGTTGAAAGCCTTTCTGACAGAAGCTCCAGTGTTGGCTCAGCCTGAATCGGGTAAAGAATTTGTTGTTTTTAGTGATGCTTCCTTGAATGGGTTGGGTTGCGTTTTAATGCAGAATGGCAAGGTTATAGCCTACGCTTCGAGACAATTGAAGCCGCATGAGAAAAATTATCCGACTCACGATCTGGAACTAGCGGCCATTGTTTTCGCATTGAAAATTTGGCGTCACTATTTATTCGGCGAGAAATGTCACATTTATTCGGATCATAAAAGTCTAAAATATTTGATGACTCAGAAAGATTTAAATTTGAGACAACGCAGATGGTTAGAATTGCTGAAAGACTATGAATTAGTGATTGACTACCATCCAGGAAAAGCTAACGTTGTTGCAGATGCGTTAAGTCAAAAATCATTGTTTGCTCTTCGTGTAATGAACGCACAGATAACTCTGTCTGGTGATGGTTCGATTATAGCTGAGTTACAAGCAAGACCGATGTTTATTCAACAAATTTGTGATGAACAGAAAGTTGATAAAGATTTGATTGCTAGTCGAATTCAATGTGAAAAAGGTGCAGAATCAGATTTTCAGATTGATGCAAATGATTGTTTGAATTATAAAAGCCGAATGTGTGTTCCAAAGAACTCAGATTTGATACCGATGATTCTGAGTGAGGCCCATAGTGGTCGACTATCGATACACCCGGGTAGCACTAAAATGTATAACGATTTGAAACAGTTCTATTGGTAGCCTGGCATGAAACGAGATATATCTGAGTTTGTTTCCAAGTGCTTAATCTGTCAACAAGTAAAAGCTGAGCATCAGGTACCGTCCGGACTACTTCAACCAATCATGATACCTGAATGGAAATGGGATAGAACTACAATGGATTTTGTATCCGGTCTTCCTATGACACCGAGTAAGAAAGATGCCGTATGGGTTATCGTTGATAGACTGACTAAATCAGCTCATTTTGTACCGGTACGTACCGACTATTCACTTGATAAGCTTGCCGAATTGTATGTGTCGCAGATTGTAAGGTTGCACGGTGTACCGAGTTCCATTGTTTCAGATAGGGACCCGAGATTCACATCACAGTTCTGGAAGAAATTGCAAGATGCTCTAGGTACTAAACTTCATTTTAGTACAGCCTTCCATCCGCAAACAGACGGTCAGTCTGAGCGAACTATTTTGATACTTGAGGATATGTTGAGGTGTTGCGTTCTCGAATTTGAAGGTACGTGGGAACGATACCTACCTTTGGTTGAATTTGCTTACAATAATAGCTTCCAATCTAGTATAAAAATGGCACCTTATGAAGCTTACGGGCGAAAATGTCGCACACCGTTGTATTGGACTGAGCTCAGTGAAAATAAGATACACGGGGTTGATTGGATTAAAGAAACAGAACAGAAGGTGGTTGTTATTAGGAGTAATTTGAAAGCTGCTTCGGATCGTCAAAAGTCCTATGCCGATTTGAAACGTAAGGACATTAAATTCCAGGTTGGAGACCGGGTGTTCTTAAAAGTTTCTCCGTGGAAGAAAATACTCCGATTTGGTCGGAAAGGCAAGTTGAGTCCGAGATTTATCGGACCGTATGAAATTACTGAACGTATTGGGCCTGTCGCTTATAGATTGAAGTTGCCCTCTGAGTTAGAAAGGATACACAATGTATTTCACGTTTCGATGCTTCGCAAGTACAGATCAGATCCGTCTCATGTAATCACACCGTCAGAGATTGAAATCCGATCCGATTTAACGTATGATGAAGAACCGATCCGTATTTTAGCTCGAGAAATTAAAGAGTTGAGAAATAAGAAGATTCCACTAGTAAAAATATTATGGAATAGACACGGAATTGAAGAGGCTACGTGGGAGACTGAGGATTCAATGAGGCAGCAATACCCGAAATTATTTAACAGTAAAATTTTCGAGGACGAAAATTCTTAAGGGGGGAGAGTTGTAACAGACCAATATTAACCCTAATCGGAACGGTGGTTTCGGGACCACGAATCCGAGCCCGAGAAATATTTTGATATTATATTCTGTGTTTATTATATGTGGACTAATATGTGTGAAAATATCGTAGAAAAATGTTATCGTTTAATTGCTTAATTTGATAAAAATGATTTAATCGCGAAAAGCGAAAAAGTTGCATGCTAAGGTGTAATGTACTAAATTGCTTGTGGCTTTTTAAGTGGGTGTCCTAAAAGGACAAATAGCCCATTGACCATAGTGATGGACGGCAATGGGCCAAGTTAGCATGATATATATGTTAGTTTAATTATATTTTTATTTTATGCTTATGTTAGTACTTTTATAAAGAAATAATGTTAATGTATATGTTAAATAAAACATAAAATAAGGCCACTATCTTCTTCATCCTCTCATGGCCGATTATTAGCTATTGAAAGGGGTAAATTGAATTGTTTTCTTGCATGGGGGGATTTGCATGTCAAATTCCCCACTTTTAAATATAGTGGACGGTAAGCATGCTATGACTATCATATTTTTAATATATTATAACTAAAGTATTATTTGTATAATAAGCATGCTATAATATGTGCTAATTTTTAAACAAAAAGGGAGCATTTTTAAATTCTATTTTCTCTACTAGTCTCCATCTTCTTCACCGATTGTACTTGAAGGAAGAAAAGAAAACTTAAAACCTCCATTGTTTCGGCTTTGCATGTAGTAGTAAGGTGAGCATTTTAGTTTGATTTTAGTAAATCTTTACATATTGGATTTGGTTGCTTTGAATGCTAATAAAATCATGTTAAAATTTTGAGATTTAGCATGATTATATTCGGCCTAGGATGAGCATTCTTGAGTTGTATTTGATTTGAAAAATGTTTAGTATTGATTCAAAAACAACATGAATTGGTTAAGAGACTTAGGTGAATTGAAGACTTGTGGCTTAAATTATATGAGAACTATAGAAATTTATTTTGGATTTGAGCATAGAAATGCTCTTATTATTCGGCTGGAATTGGGATGAATATAAATGGTGGCCATTTAGCTTGTTGTTTGGTTATATATTGAAGAATAGGCATGGGTACATTAAGTTAGCAAAAATTCGGTTGTAAGAGATGAAGAAATTGAACTTGTATATTCGGCCTTTATGAAATTAAGCTTGTTGAATTATAATAATTAATTCATAGAGACTTGTTTTGAGATGGTGAACATTCAACCTTTGAAAAAAGGGCAATTAAATTCTTTAGATTTCGTGTTTTGAATTTTAGGATTTTCTTATAAATATTACAAATGTTGGGGGGGTTAATCGGCAAATGGTATATTATATGATTTTGCTTTTAAATTGAATGAAAATGTGGTTGAATTGGTTTAATTTGAACCGAATTAGATCCGGAACAAAAGGAAAAGAAATTGGAGCGAGGAAAGGCTAAACTAAACGAATAGCCGGAAATTTCGAATCTATCGACCTCCAAGGTAAGTCCTTAAATTGAATTATATTAATTAAACTATGAAAATATTATATGACAATGTTTGATAAATTATAGTATATAAAAATGCCATAGCCGAATGTATATAGTGTATTGGATTAATTATATAGTTTGATATCGTAATATGAATAAGTGTTTTGATGCGATTCGTGGAATTTGTATGATGACGTATTGATTTTAGCTACTAAAGTAAATAAGCTTAGCTGAATTGGATATGCAATACAGTTAAGAAGGGTGTGTGAAATAATTGACCAAATTGATTTTGTTTCGGGCCCTGAGCCTAGCAGGCCCCGTGCCGGTGTTATTTAATTCAGGCTTTAAGCCTAGCAGCCTAGTGCCGGTGATTAATTTCGGGCCCTGAGCCTAGCAGGCTAGGTGCCGGTGATGTGTTTGTATAAAGGAGATACCAAATTTTATTCAAAGCAAACCATAATTAACGTATAGCTAACGGCTCAGGTAAGCATGTAAGGTATGTTATGTTTAGTATTACTTGAGTCGAGTTAATACTATGAGAATTGTATTATATATGTTGGAGGCTAATATTGATGTGTATGAGAATTATATGACTGAATTCGAGTTTAAATGTATTATTATGGGAATTCGGTCTTCAAATAGGAATGCTAAAGGTAAAAGAAATTTTAATACCTTAGCATGGTTGATACGAATGCTTTACTTACGCGATTGGGAGTACGTGATTCTTATGATAGACTTATTTGAGCTTTAAAGAGATGTGGGTAGAAGGAAATGAAGTATAAATATTTAGGTTATTGAACTATGGGTATTCGGCTTTGTATACATATATATATATATATATGTAAATGTTTACTCGCAATGTCATAAGTTGGATGTTTTAATTGCTTAAGTTTTTAATGTTATATTATCGAGAGCTTAGGACTTACTAAGCTAGTAAGCTTATTTGTGTGAATTGTTCTCCTTTGTTTTATAGATTAAGTTCAAGCTACAAGCTCATCGGGATCGTCAAGAAAGTCGGCCACACTATCAAACTATTTTGGTACTCTTTCATTTTGGTTTTCGAATGAAGGCATGTATAGGAAAGACTTTGACTTTGTTTTGATGAAAACTTTTGGTTCATGTATATAATAGCCATGCGAATATGGCTAAATTTTTAGTTAAGTATGCTTTTTGTGCTTTTGATACAAATGTCGGTTTATGATGGTAATTTTTGTGCATTTTTAAATCGAAGTTTAATCGTTTTTGATAAGGAAATGTATGTTTACAAAATGAACCTTTGAATTAGGTATGTGGGTATGTTCGGTTATAAACTAGTTAATCATATTTTGCAATGAAATAGTTTTTAGTTAGCAGCAGTGATGTGATTTTGAAAAATCACCAAAAATAGGATAAATTGAATTAGAAAGTGAATAAGATATAGAATTAAAGATTATTGTGTCTATTTTCATATGAAAGAAACAGAGTAGGCAAAGAAATTTTATATTATGAGATATTTAAATTTTAGTGAGACTTGTTCTGAATGAATTCGTGATACCCTGTTCTGTCTTGGAAAAATTGTTAAAAATTGTACAAAAATAATTATGGAGCATAGTTTACATGTTTAGAATCCTTAATGAGTCTATTTTTGATTGGAATAAACAAGAACATTATTGAAATTTTTTACAATGATATAACTGAGTTTTTGTAAAGATAGGTCAGAATTATCAAACAGTGATATAGGGGTAACTTTGATGAATAAACTGTACTAATTGGCCACATGAAAAATTCTAAAAAAAATATCGTAGAAATTTATATGAGTCTAGTTTCAAGGAAAATTTACGGATCTAAATTTCGAGTTCTGTAACTCGAGTTATGGTCAATTTAGTCAGCATGACGCAGTTGGACAGCTTTAAATTTTTATGCCCCAAATTAGTAGTCAAGTCTAGTAATGCCACATACTCGACTCCGGCAAAGGTTTCGGGTAAGGGGTGTTACACTTATTTTGAGAAAAAAGGACTAAATTGCAAAAAAGTAAAAATAGCCTTCTATTTGAATAATGGCCAAATTGATGTGTCTTTATAAAGAGGAAGTCCTTAAGATGAAATTTAGCTATTTTATTAGTTAATGGACGGTAAAGGTCATTGAATATGCATGTTTTATATGTTATATTAAAAGGTTAATTTTGTAAAAGGATTAATAATGTTAATATAATAGAAACAAAGCTTAAAATAATGGTTATTTGGGTGTTCATCCACTGAAAACAAGAAAAGAAAAGGGGTCTTAAGCTTCTTCAAACATTCGGCCATTGAAATACTTAGATTAAGGTATGTTTTGCTTCGGTTTTTGATAATTTCTACGTTTTTGTAATCGTTGCTTTGAATACTTCAAAACCCATGTCTTAATTTTGGAATTTGATGATGATTTTGAAATGTGCCATTGATGAATACTTGAGTTTTGTGATAGTTGATGATGAAATATGAAATATATGTGTTAGATTAACATGTTTTATCTTTGGATTTTTGGTGAATTTGAGTAATTTGGACTAAATTGTGAAAATAATATTTTGGGGGACTACAATGTGAAAAAAATGAAATGTGTGGACTTAGATGAAGCATGGGATATTCGGCTAAGCATGGGTACAAATAGATTTTGTTTATTTTATGATTTTGTGAAATAGGGACTTAAATGTCAAAATGTGAAAATGTGAGGGCTAATTTGTAAAATGCCCTAAATATATGCTTTTGGATTGAATTGAATGATTCGGTGAATAAAAGAATTAATTTTGAATATATATATATATAGATCAAGAACTCAAGAAAATAGATTTAGATCGAGGAAAGTCGAAAGTGATCGAATAGTCGAATCCGTTCGTTTAAGTTGATTTATTTATGATCTTATGAAATTGAATTGTGATACATGACTATAGAGGATATACATGTGAAATTCGAGAAAGTTTTGACAGTACGTAAGTGTCTGAAAAGTCACGTACAAAACTTAGGAATAGTTAGGATACGTATGTCATGACATAGGTTTCCGATATGTGACATCGTGTAAGACCATGTCTGGAACGTTGGCATCGATTTTAGATTTACGTGTAAGACCATGTCTGAGACATTGGTGTCGTACTTGTTTCGTATAAGACCCTGCCTGGATAGTGGCACTGATATTTGATTACATGAAAGTCCATATCTGGGATGTTGGCATTATACGAGTATTCAGAGTTATCCGAGTATACTATTTGTAACACCCCAAACCCGGTCAAAATGTTACGACCGAATCCGGTATGTCACAGGAAAGAAAGAAAAATCGTTTTTATTTGCAAAACCAGTTGTTTTTTAAATCGAACAGAAAACGTTACATTTGTAGAAAATGGAGTTAAGTTGGGTAGATTGTTAAAATCATGTCAAAGTCTGCTTAAAAGAAATTGAATTAAACCATTTGGTACCACATGCTTGCCATTTACCCGATGGAAATCTTCTTGAAAATCCCGTTAAGTTGTAAAAAGTTTTGGAAAACATTCATTTTATTGGTTTTCTCCAGTTTAGACATGCTTCTATGATTAACACAATTTCATAGTAATCAACGAAGTAATAATCCCGAAATAAAAATTTAGATGGCCTTATTACAACCAAAAACCAAATTTATAGTAAGTAAAACCAAAAGAGTAATTTAATGCAATGGCCACCTCGAGTCCGCTCCGGCTCCGCATCCGCGATCTACGAATCATCTGCAAAATGTAAAGGAAGGGGTGAGTCACCGAGACTCAGTGTGAATCCCCATCCCGATGATAAAAGCTCTTACACTGTTCCAAGAGTGAATATGCGTATCATGCAACCCAACCTAACCATCCGAAACTCCTGTGTCTACCCCGTGTGGTCACAACCACTGGTGACCGATGTCACAAATAATATATGTATGTGGTCACAACCACTGGTGGTCAAAACCACTGGTGACCGAAGTCACAAATAATATGTGCAGGGCCAACCCACATTGTGGTCGAAACCACTGGTGACAATCCGGTATCGATGTGTGGGGCCAACCCACTGTGGTTCCAAACCACTCGGACGAGTCACAAAGATAGATATATATATGTGGTCATAACCACTAAGACTTGTCACAATAATATAGAAAGCGGGGCCAACCCACTGTGTGGTCACAACCACTGGTGACAGTCTATAATCATGCCTTCCCCCTCCTCTCATCACCCACTTTTATGTACATGCTTTTCATAGCAACATAATCATACTTAGCATTCATAAATAACATATCATGGCATAAACAACCTTAATCGAAGCATTAAACGTTAACCATATCAGAATGGACTTACCCGAAGTCCTCGCTTTTACCCACAAGGGTAACACATCACTTTAATCGTTATTCCGGCTTTTGACAAATTACACAATAATAACATATTAACATACGGAGGGTGTAAGAGTTACACACCTGATTACTCGCAATACAACGCTCTCTATGTCGACACTGTCGTTAACCGACAGTACCACTATCTGCCTACTGCTTTGCTCAGATGCTGGCCTACACCCAGGTGGCCAATCGCGAACAGCCGACACTGCCCTCTTTTTGAACTTCGGGGCTGGAGTCTCAGATCTAACCCCACCTAACGCTTGGCTGGCATTAGGGTCCATAACACCTTTGGTCACTACATCAGATTAATCACGAAGAATAACTATGAATAGAGATATCAACCCGAATGGATAGATCTCTTACCTATATTAACAAATTCGAAGATCAAGATCTAACCCACGAACCGAGCAAATCCCGAGAATCCAAACACTTGCGTCACTCCTTCCTATAATCGGCCAAAACTTCCAACATAGGATTAATGCCTTCGGCATTTTAACATAATAAGAAAAGATTGAATCGGTAGGAACCCTTACCACAACCCTCAACGCAACCGATTGGAAGTGGATGGATGCCAACGATCCGCTACTACAAAAACTGAAGAACGATCATAAGAACTTAAGGGTAGTCGGCTAAAGCACTACCCACATAATTACCAAATCCTGGCTTTTCCCCTTATAGAAAACGATAAAGAGAAGAGAGTAGAGATGGGAGAAGATTCAGCCATTAGAGACATAGGAGAAGAAAGAAAAGGAAACAATGGAATCTTTCCTGCCTATGAGTTGAGATTTGGCTATGAGAACCCAAAGGAGAGAAATAGAATTCGGCACCCCAAGAAGATCAGAAAAATGCAAGAAGAGAAAGAAAATATGGCCAAGGGTATTCGGCCAAAGTGCTTAAAAGAAAAGAGAGGAGAGTAGCAAGGTTTTCAGCTTATCAGAATGAAGAAGATGGAGAGGAGAAATGGAGAATGAGGTTTCGGCTCTTTAAGAAAATAGCAAGAAAATGAAACAGGAATGGAAAATGGTAAGCAAGTGGGTTCGGCCAACAAAAGAAGTAAAAGAAGAAAAAATATGAGAAGAAGTTTAAGAGAGGTTTCGGTTTTGGCACAAAGGAGAAAAAGAAATGCAACAAGATGCTCAAGGTAATTCGGTTTTGACCAAAAAGAAAAGAAGCAAAAGAAACCAATCCCCTAAGCTCAACTATAGAAATTCGGCACCCTCAAAAGCACCCCCAAAACCGAATGCTCCCCCTTGCCCAAACTACCTTCACAAATTCGGCTAAACACACTCCCTTCCCACTCCCTACTTTTCCTCCTTGTTTTTCTCTTGACCACCTATTCAAACAAGTTTGAATAGCTCAAATTCCTACATTTTCTCTTCTCCACCCATTTGAATGCGTTGACTCCTTCAACACATATCCATCAGAGTCCAACCTGAGCACAACTTTCCCCTGGTCTTGGCGTCAAAAATAAATGCACAAAGAGGGATTCCTGCAGCTCGAACCAAGGCCCTCTTAGCTCCCTGAGGCGTCACTTCTCCAAGCCTTAAGTAGCGCCTCCCTTGCTACTTTACCAATGGAATTCTTGTGTCAAAACACCCAGTAATTTCCCTTAACCCCTAACTCACTCAGCTCCCCAATCCTAGAAGCCCAAAACGCAAATTTTGCTACTACTCTGGCCTACCCCTAGCTCATGCCAGGACCCTATAACACCCACGACTAGCATGACATTCACACTATCAACATGCAAACATATAAATGCCAACGCCCTGCTTTAAGGATGTTACAGTTCTACCCCCCTTAAAAATAATTTCGGCCTCGAAATTACCTGGTCAAAAGAGTTAAGGGTATTGCTGCCGCATCACATCCTCTGGCTCCCACGTGGCCTCTTCCATTCCATGATTCTGCCTTAACACCTTCACTAAAGGAACTGACTTCCTACGCAAAACTTTGACATCCTGATCCAAGATCTGCACTGGCTCCTCCTCAAAAGATAAATCTGGGCTCACCTCAATCTCCTCCACTGGCACAACATGCGACAGATCTGAACGATAGCCCCTAAGCATGGAGACATGAAACACGTCGTGAATCTGACTCAATTCTACTGGCAACTCGAGCTGATACGCTACTGGTCCCACACGTTTCAACACCTTATACGGCCCGATGAACCTAGGGCTCAGCTTGCCCTTCCGACCAAATCTCAACACCTTCTTCCACGGTGATACCTTCAAAAAGACTCTGTCACCTACCGTGAACTCAATATCCCTTCGCTTAAGATCGGCATAAGACTTCTGCCTATTCGACGCTTCTTTTAAACGAGCTCGAATCAGCTTAACCTTATTCTCTGTTTCAGCAACCAACTCTGGACTCAATAATCGACGCTCACCCAGTTCCGTCCAATACGTAGGAGTGCGAAACTTCCGCCCATACAGCGCTTCATACGGTGCCATCTGGATACTTGCCTGATAACTATTGTTATACGCAAATTCTACCAACGGTAGAAATTCTTCCCAACTTCCCCTGAAATCCAGAACACAACCCCTCAGCATGTCTTCTAAAATATGGATTACCCTTTCTGACTGTCCATCTGACTGCGGATGAAATGCCATACTGAAATCCAACCTTGTACCTAATGCCTGATGCAACGCTTTCCAAAACCTTGACGTGAATCTAGGATCCCTATCCGAGATAATCGACACTGGCACTCCATGTAGTCTCACGATTTCTTCCACATACAACTTAGCCAACCTTTGGAGTGAGTAACCAAGCCGAATCGGTATGAAATGAGCTGATTTTGTCAGACGGTCAACAATCACCCAGACTGCATCCTTCTTGCTAGGCGTAAGAGGTAGCCCACTGACGAAATCCATCGTAATCCTTTCCCATTTCCACTGCGGAATCCTTACCGGCTGCAACAGACCCGAAGGTAACTGATGCTCAGCTTTGACTTGCTGACACGTTAGACACTTACTCACAAATTTCGTTACCTCACGCTTCAAACCCGGCCACCAAAACTGTTCCCTCAAATCCCGGTACATTTTGCTACCTCCAGGATGCATAGCGTACGGACTGCTATGTGCCTCCTGCAGAATCTTCTGCCTCAACTCCACATCCCTCGGCATGCAGACCTTTCCTTGAAAACACAGCATACCCTCACTGTTCAAACTATACCCCTCTAATCCCTCATTCTGCACTTGCAACCATCGAGCACCTAAGAATTCATCCACTAGTTGTTTCTCCTTAACCTGACTAACCCATGTCGGCTTCACTTGCAACTCCGCTAACAGACTTCCGTTATCATACAGACTAAGATGGGCAAACATTGCTCTCAAGTCCGCTACCACCTTGCGACTCAACGCGTCAGCCACCACGTTAGCCTTACCCGGATGGTATTCTATCGAGCAGTCGTAGTCCTTCAACAACTCGATCCACCTCCGCTACCTCAAATTCAATTCCTTCTGAGTTAACAGATATTTCAAACTCTTATGATCCGTGTAGACTATTGACTTCTCCCCATACAAGTAATGCCTCCAAATTTTCAGGGCAAAAACTACTGCAGCCAACTCCAGATCATGCGCCGGGTAGTTTACTTCGTGAGGTCTCAATTGCCGAGACGCATACGCCACTACCTTACCCTCTTGCATCAGCACACATCCCAGACCCATATGCGACGCATCACAATAGACCGTAAATTCCTTCCCTGCCTCAGGCTGAATCAAAACCGGAGCTTCTATCAGAATATTCTTTAGCTTTTCAAAACTTCCTTGTTGCTTGTCTAACCATACGAACGGAACCCCTTTTCTTAATAACTTGGTTAACGGCGCTGCAATCAAAGAAAACCCTTCTACAAACCTTCTGTAATATCCCGCTAACCCTAGAAAACTCCGAATCTCAGCCACAGACTTAGGTGGTTTCCAATCCAATACCGCTTCAACCTTCTGAGGATCCACCCTAATTCCCTCAGCTGACACCACATGACCCAAGAAAGTTACTTCTTTCAACCAGAACTCGCACTTACTAAGCTTCGCGAACAGTTGTTTCTCCCTTAGAATCTGTAATACCACAGGTAGATGTTCATCATGTTCCTCCTCCGATCTCGAGTACACCAAGATGTCGTCTATAAATACCACGACGAACCGATCCAAGTACGGCTGAAACACCCGATTCATCATGTCCATGAATGCTGTCGGCGCATGGTCAACCCAAACGGCATTACCAAGAACTCGTAGTGCCCATAACGAGTACGGAACACCGTCTTATGGATATCGGCCTCCTTTACCTTAAGCTGGTGATACCCCAACCTCAAATCAGTCTTAAAGAAAATGGATGCTCCCTTCAGTTGATCGAACAGGTCGTCTATCCTCGGCAACGGATACTTATTCTTAATTGTCAACTTATTCAGCTGACGGTAATCTATACACATCTGCATCGTTCCATCCTTCTTCTTAACAAAAAGAACAGGCGCTTTCCAAGGCGAAACACTTGGACAGATAAAACCTCGATCTAGCAACTCTTGAATCTGTGCTTTCAGCTCCACTAATTCCTTTGGCACCATCCTATACGGAGCAATAGATACTGGCGCGGTTCCTGGTAACAGATCTATACCAAAATCAACTTCGCGGTTGGGAGGCAGACCCGGAAGCTCTTCCGGAAACACATCGGTAAATTCCTTCACCATTCGGACGTTTCCCACCGCTGATTCCTTAGCCTCGAATGCACAAACATGAACCACAAACGCCTCACATCCTTTCCTCACCATTTTCTCAGCTTCAATGCGGATACTACATTGGATAGGTAATTCCTTCTATCACCTATCATCACCACCTCTTCACCCTCAACTGTTCTCAATATCATGCGTTTAGCTGCGCAGTCCAAACTCGCTTGGTACTTCACTATCCAGTCCATCCCTGAGATCAAATCGAACTCCCTGAACGGCAGTTCCATCAGATCAGCCAAAAACGCTACCCCTTGGAGTTCTAGGGGTACATCCCTATACAGTTTGTTTACTTCTACAGAGTGACCTAGAGGGCTAATTACTATCATCTCCCTAAAGGATACCTCATGAGCTAAGTTCAGAGTTCCCACTACACTACTAGCAACATAAGAGTGCGTCGAACCAACATCTATCAAAGCAGTATAAGGCAGTCCAGAAATTAAGAATGTACCGGTTATGACATCCGGTGCATCGCCCTCCTCTCGACGCCTCGCTGCATAGACCAACCCAGGCTGTCTTGCCTCAGAATTCCCAGCACCTCTGTCTGGTGCTCCACGACCTCGACCAGAACCATTACCTCCCCTGGCCGGACCACGACCCCTCTGTGGTTGCTGGCCTTCTGTCCTGAATTGAGTGCGTCCTTGACCCTCAGACTGGATCCTAGCTGATATCCGCGGACAATCCCTTACCCGGTGCCCCATTGACCCACACCCGAAGCACCATCTGTTTCCTGTCCAACACTCACCTGAATGGGACTTCCCACATCGAGCACACCGTGGCGACCACTGAGTAGTAGCAGCAGGCTCTGCAGCTTGACTCGGCCAACCAAATCTAGCCCTTTTCTGCGAATTCCCGGTAGACCCTGATGACCCAGAACTCCTCTTATTCCAACGTCTATCCTGATTCTGTCTCACCGACTGCTTCACCCCCTCAGCTATTTTGGCCTTCTCCACCAAGACAGCAAATTCTCTTTCCCTCTGCGGGGCAATCAACATCCGCAGCTCATCTCTCAGCCCGTCCTCAAATCTGACACAGCGCTCGTGTTCCGTAGCCACGATACCCCTAGCATAACGACTCAGCCGAAGGAACTCTGCCTCATATTCCGATACTGACTTATTCCCCTGAACCAGATTCAAGAACGCCTTCCGCTGTGCATCTATATAACTGGACCCGACGTACTTCCTCTGATAAGCTGCCTTAAAGAAATCCCAAGTGATGTCATCAGCTGTCGCACCATCCCGGACCGTGAGCCACCACTGATAAGATTCATCCCGGAGAAGAGACACTATCCCTTTCAACTTCTCCTCAGCCGTAAAGTCCAAGTCATCCATTATACACTCAGTCGCCTCTAGCCAGTACTCAGCTGTATTGGGAGCCACACCAGAAACACCCCGAAATACCTCTGCTCCATTGGCCGGAGTCGTTCAGACACTGATTTTCGAGCCCCCATACCTCCACCTGCTCCAGCTACTCTCTCCAGGACCCGCAGCATCGCCTGTGACACCACGTCACCACCACCCGTCTGATCCTGAAACTCAGCGCCCACAGTTGGCGGTGGTGGTACCTCATTCTCTGACCCATGACCAGACCCTACCGATTCAGACACGGTTATCTTACCTCTACCACGTCCACGCATATTACGCCCATGTCCTCGTGTGCTCATGACTACTGTTCACGGATTAATCTGATTTAAGAATTTTATGCATTAGACTTATTCCACTGTTATTACAGCAAAGTTTTATGAATAATTTATTATGCGGATTGTTTTCGCAAGTTCGCACAATCCTATGGTCTCAGTCTCTAAAGTGAATCCCTATCACTATCATTCATATCACAATCATAAACCACAGGCAATAGTAATTTAGAGAACTTACCGTGGCGGATCGGTACCGGAGACTCAGGTGCCATGCTTTCCCCAAAATATGCTTTATCCTTAAAATTATTTCGTAAACCCTTTATCGAAAACGTTTTGGGCCTCAGGCCCACAGCCGAGCTTTTGAACCTAGCACTGATACCAAAATTGTAACACCCCAAACCCGGTCAAAACATTACGGCCGAATCCGGTATGTCACAGGAAAGAAAGAAAATTCGTTTTTATTTGCAAAACCAGTTGTTGTTTTAAATCGAACAGAAAACGTTCCATTTGTAGAAAATGGAGTTAAGTTGGGTAGATTGTTAAAATCATGTCAAAGTCTGCTTAAAAGAAATTGAATTAAACCATTTGGTACCACATGCTTGCCATTTACCCGATGGAAATCTTCTTGAAAATCCTATTAAGTTGTAAAAAGTTTTGGAAAACATTCATTTTATTGGTTTTCTCTAGTTTAGACATGCTTCTATGATTAACACAATTTCATAGTAATCAACGAAGTAATAATCCCGAAATAAAAATTTAGATGGCCTTATTACAACCAAAAACCAAATTTATAGTAAGTAAAACCAAAAGAGTAAATTAAAACAGAACCCGAAAACAAATGCAATGGCCACCTCGAGTCTGCCCCGGCTCCGCATCCGCAATCTACGAATCATCTGCAAAATGTAAAGGAAGGGGTGAGTCACCGAGACTCAGTGTGAATCCCCATCCCGATGATAAAAGCTCTTATACAGTTCCAAGAGTGAATATGCGTATCATGCAACCCAACCTAACCATCCGAAACTCCTGTGTCTACCCCGTGTGGTCACAACCACTGGTGACCGAGGTCACAAATAATATATGTATGTGGTCACAACCACTGGTGGTCAAAACCACTGGTGACTGAAGTCACAAATAATATGTGCGGGGCCAACCCACATTGTGGTCGAAACCACTGGTGACAATCCGGTATCGATGTGTGGGGCCAACCCACTGTGGTTCCAAACCACTCAGACGAGTCACAAAGATAGATATATATATGTGGTCAAAACCACTGAGACTTAGTCACAATAATATAGATGAAACAAGTTTGAATAGCCCAAATTCCTACATTTTCTCTTCTCCACCCATTCGAATGCGTTGACTCCTTCAACACATATCCATCAGAGTCCAACCTGAGCACAACTTTCCCCTGGTCTTGGCGTAAAAAATAAATGCACAAAGAGGGATTCCTGCAGCTCGAACCAAGGCCGTCTTAGCTCCCTGAGGCGTCACTTCTCCAAGCCTTAAGTAGCGCTCCCTTGCCACTTTACCATTGGAATTCTTGTGTCAAAACACCCAGTAATTTCCCTTAACCCCTAACTCACTCAGCTCGCCAATCCTAGAAGCCCAAAACGCAAATTTTGCTACTACTCTGGCCTACCCCTAGCTCATGCCAGGACCCTATAACACCCACGACTAGCATGACATTCACACTATCAACATGCAAACATATAAAATGCAAAGGCCCTGCTTTAAGGATGTTACACTATTTGATTCCGAATGGTTCAACGGGTAATTCCGAGAAAATGGAAGACAATATAGGGTATGTAATCGACTCAGGTAAGTTTGAAATGAATACTATGATTGAGTATGAAAGGTAAGTATATCTGAATGTGCACTAGTGAGATATGTGCTATGTTCAAAAGAAATATTAGAGATATGATTTGTGGTTAAGCATTGGCTAAACAAATGAGCCAAAGAAGAATTAAGAATTTGCAATTGATATATATATGAATGATCTAATATGTGATATGATATTTAATGTTTATATGTTAAGTTTATTTGTATATAACTTACTAAGCTTTTGAAAGCTTACTCTGTGTGTGTTTGCATTGTTTTATAAATCGTTAAAGCTACAGAAGGCTCAGGGATCGTCGAGGATCGTCATCACACTATCCAATCACATTTTGGTACCCTTTGAATATGTATATATTAAGCATGGCATGTATAGTCTAGTTGATATGGTTATGTTTTGAAAGGTGTATAAATAGCCATGTGATAGGCTAGATAATGAAAATGATGTGATTAAGTGGTTTATGCTATATGATTCATAATTTGTTATGGTTTGATGACTAATGGTTGGATTAATGAGATGGTAAAATTTATGGTAAGTTTTATGATGCATAGTTGGTATAATTTAGATGAAAAGATGTCCTAATGAATTGGTAAGTTTGTAGATGGATGTTACTTAGAAATGTTTGTGATTGAATTGAGCTAAATGGTACATAAGTTGGTGTGTTTGTTATACTCATGAGTGGTTAGAAAAGATGGTCATTTTGGTATGTTTTCATTGCTTTGTTGCTTAGAATGATGCTCAATTGTGCTTGTAGGTATAACCCAATGTGTTTGTGGCAAATTGGCCTTATAAATGGCCTATATTTGCCCACACGGTTGAGCACACGGCCATGTGGCTCGACCGTGTCCTTCATGGTTGTGTTTCAAAACAAGTCAAACTCGACCACGGGCTGGACACACGGACGTGCGACTGGCCGTGTGGTGTAAATCAGTAGCGACCATGGGTGACGTACACAGGCGTGTCCCCGGCCGTGTGGACAAATCAGGATGTATGCCCTGTTTTGCCACGGCTTAGACACATGGGCGTGTTTAAGGCCGCGTGAGGCACACGTCCTACCCACACGGGGTGTGTGACCTCTGCAGCTTTGATATGTTTAAATTTATGAAAATTTCTTATGTGTTCGGTTTAGTCCCAACCCCTTTCTAGTGCATGTTTAAGGTCTCGTAGACCTATTTAAGGGACACTTTGATTTGATTTGTTGAATTATGCTATGAAATGTTCGTAAAAGATACGATTTGTCTGGTAATGCCTTTAACCCTAGATCAGCGATGGTTACGGGTTAGGGGTGTTACATTTGATTAGTATCAGAGCTACGGTTTAGTTGATTCTTGGGCTAACGTAGTGTGTGAGAGTCTAGCTATACATGGCATAAATACAAACTGTGATAGTATGATGAATCCTGACGTATAAAATGTGTTTTCGTATAGTAAATAGATCCCAAAAGAGCTATAGCTGATAACATTGAAAGTAATGCGCCTGCTCCCGCTCAAGGGACAACACCATCTGATTCGAGACCAACTACTAGCGGTCAAGAAGGAGAGGCTAAACAAGCCTTCATCCAAATGATGAATGAGTGGTTCACTCAATACGTTAGAACAAATCCGACTATTTCACAACCTCCGCCCCAGTCTAATCCTCCTCAGACTTCTGTTGTGCCTCCGGTTGATAAAATCCGCAAAAAGAGGCTGAAGAGTTCAGGGCCACTAGTGATGATGATACTGAGAGAGCTGAGTTTTGGCTGAAGAACACAATCCGAGTGTTCGACAAAATGTCATTGACTCCTGATGAATGTGTGAAATGTGTCGTTTCCTTGTTACGGGATGCAGCTTATCAGTGGTGGAAGACTTTGATTTTTGTTCTTCTAAAAGAACGAGTTACATGGGATTTTTTTCAGTCTGAGTTCCGGAAGAAATATATCAGCCAGAGATTTATAGATCAAAAGTGAAAAGAGTTTTTGGAATTGAAGCAGGGATGTATGTCTGTCACTGAATATGAACGAGAATTTATGAGATTAAGTTAATATGCTCAGGAATGTGTTTCGACTAAAGAAATAATGTGTAAGAGGTTTGAAGATGGCCTGAATGAAGACATCCGTTTTCTAGTTGGAATTCTAGAAATAAAAGAGTTTGTTGTGCTTGTTGATCGAGCGTGTAAAGCTGAAGCACTTGGGAAAAATAAAAGAAAAGCTGAGTCTGAAGCCAGAGATGTGAGAAAGAGATTTGCGAGTAAATCGTTTCATTCAACTTCAAGAAATTCAAAGATGAGCATAGCCATTCAAAAACTAATGTGGGACATTCGAATAGAGATCGAGTTAGATCGCAGTCGAGCTTCAAAGCTCCAGCTACCTCTATAGCTAGTGTGGGTAATGTCCGATCTGAATGATAAACTGTAAAACATATTTTAAGCTTGCATTTAGCATGCTTTTGGATGATTTAAGCGTTGAAATGTGTAATTTGGTTCTCTTAATCCTTTGTTTTCATGTTTTATACTCAAGAGAGCACCCAATGACGAAAAGAACGGAAAACGGGCCCAAAACGGAGTAAATGGGACATATCACAAAATCCATACGGCCTGGGCCCAATACAACACGACCGTGCCCTATTCAACAAGTTCGAACACGGCTTGGCCACGATTCACACGGGCGTGTGCCATGGGCGTGTCCCTATCGCAGGAAAGAAGAGTTTTACTCGGATTTGGGTACTTGGAGGCAAAGAAACACATTCCAAAGCCTATTCAAACACCCTAGTAGGAATTCTACTTGAATTAGGATACTTAGGGGCCAAGTAAGGCATCTCAAATCCTATATAAACACCCTATGTGGCAACTTAAAGGGGGAGTTCGGCAGAGGCCTTCTGCCAAGGCTTTTGTCCAGAGGGCGGTTAGCTAGGCCAAGGAGCCAAGCCGAAAAGGTTAGATTTGTGGGAATCACTCGAAGATAGCCAGTTGATCCATCTCAAGAAGCCGAAATTCTACTCAAGACGACGGATCTCTTCTTCAATTCCTTCAGGGGGTTTTAGGGATTTCTTATGTTTTGTTTTATCTTTTCTTTTGAGATGTTTTCTTTTATTGTTATGAACTAAACCCTTTAGATACCTGAAAGAGATGAAACCTAAGACGGATCTTGTTATTGTTTTCTGAACTATATGATAAATACTTGATTTGTTCTTAATTATGTATGCTTAATTCTTGTGTTAATATTTTCGGGATATTGATTCAAGTTGGATGTGCTTAGGTGGTGGAGCAAAAGTCCCTGCCTAATAGTAGATCTAGCATAGTTAAGCAGAGTTGATCGCGCGCCTAGAGATAGGGTGACGAGATTTTGCCGGATTAGGGTGAAACCTAATATGGGAGTCCATAGATCGAGTTAATGCGATTCTAGGGGTTTTAATTAGAAATAGATTTTAATTAATCAACCTAGGGTTAGACGTTATTCACCTCGAGAGAGGGTTTAATATAACTTAGGGAATCTTACGGATCAAGTCAAGTGAATAAATCGTATGGTTCAGTGTTAGATAACAAGTGAAGTCTAGGTAGATTCTTCCTAAGGGTATCGTCTTAATCAATTGAGTTTTTCCAACAGTATTTTCGCCAATTCTTTCTTTTTGTCTTTGAGTCTTTAGCTTAGTAGTTAGTTAATTTTAGATTAGATAATAATTTCACTTATTATAGGCTAGATAATAAAAAGAAAGATAGTATTAGTACTTTTAGTTCATTTGGGTTCGACAATCCAGTCTTGCCTAAGCTATACTACTGTTCGATAGGTGCAGTTGCCTCAATCGTTTTCAGAGTTAGTTTCTAGGTTCAATCATTCTCTTTATAAATTTTAAAACTCGACAAAACAACGATCAAGTTTTTGGCGCCGTTGCCGGAGAACTAAAATATTAAGAAAACTTGATTTTTATTACTTTAGCCATTTTTTTTGTTTTTTGTTGCAATTTATTTTCATTATTATTTTTTGATTTTTTTTTTTACTTTGCTAATTTTTCCTCTATTTTCTTTTGGCAGATAATTTTAGTTTATAGAGAAGATGGCACTGAATAATTATCAGTGGCAAGTCATGAGGACAATTCCTACTAAAGCAGCCAGTGACTTCAACCTTGACGTGGTCACCAAGTTATCTAATCAGTTAGAGATGATGAATAAAAAGATTCATAGTTTGTATAGTCTCTCGCAGGTACACCCAGGTATACAATATGATTTGAATTTAGGAGGTGTGGCGAATCCTGAGTACCCACCCTACGGATATGGCATGGAAAACGAGCAAGCTCACTATACGGGTAACTATTCTAGACCACAAAATAATTTTTATAATGACACTTATACAGGTTGGAGGTACCATCCCAACTTCTCATGGGATGGTTAAGGAAATCAGAGACAACAACCCTCCCAGGCTTTCAACAGCAACCCTACCCACAAGAAAAGGAGCTAAACCTCGAGGAGATGCTAAAAAATTTATCGCGATGATAGAAACTCGTCTCCAAAACACTGAAACAGCACTCGAAGATCAAGAAGCATCGATTCAAAGGATCAAGAACCAAGTGGGTCAACTTACTAAGTCAGTTGGGCAGCTTGCTAAGCTGATATCGAAACTACCACAAGGAAACTTGCCAAGCAACCCTGAAACTAACCCAAAAGAGCAAAATCAAGACATTTACGATAATGAAGGGGTAAATGAACCAGAAACAAGGCAAGAAAATGTGGCAGATAAAGGTAAGGTTGAAGTAAGCCATGATATACCAAAACCAGCAACTACAGAGTACCAATCCCGTGTGTCATACCTCGATGCGACAAAGAAAGACCACACAGAGGAGCAACTCAGTAAGTCTCTTAAACTTCCAAAGAAATTTCATATTAACTTGCCATTTCTTGAAACTCTTTCGCAGATGCTAGATCCTAGACCTCGCGATGATAAAGAAGAAATTCTTGAGGAACGAAGGCTTTGGATCGATGAACTTGACGAATGGAAGACACACTTCAAGAAGAGACTAAAAACACACGAAGAAAAAACGAGGCAACTCCACGACGAACTTAATGATGGGACAACCCAGCTTAAGATAGGAGATCAGGTACCCAAAATCCTCCCAGATGGAACAGTCGAGGTAACTAGTCCTAAAATCAGCACCTTTAAGGTAAACACTACTCGACTTAAACTTTATATCCATAACTGAATTGATCGCATGAGAAAGGATTTCCACCTCCTCAAACCACCATGATTGTGCGAATAACAGGTAAAGTCTAGCTTAAGACTAGAAACGAGCGCTTCTCGGGAGGCAACCCGAGCACTAACACCATTAATTTTTACATTTTTTTTTTACTTTTTTTTCCTTTTAGCACCTAACCATAAACTAACCAAAATACAGATTTCCATACCACACGGCCGTGGTCGTGGTCGTGGTCGTGGCTGTGTGGGCACCACAGGAAGGAACACGGGCGTGGGATGCATCTCTATTTAAACCCCCTTCTTCCTTTCCTTTTTCCAATATCTTTCTTCTTTCATTTTCCATTATTTACTTTTATTTTTTTATTTTTATTTTTATTTTTATTTTCTTTATTACTTTCTTCTTATTCTTCATGCCATTTAGATTTAGCTTAGGACACAATAAAATCAGAATGGCTGCTTTGAAGATTCAATTTCAAAAGGTTCAAGGTGCTTCCCCATGTTCACCTTCAATCCTATCCGGTTTCTTTTCAATGACTTCATCCAAAATTCAGGAAGTTTCACTCCCCATCTTATGATTTTATGATTATTTTGCTATTATCTATCTTTGTACATTGAGGGCAATGTACAACTTAAGTGTGGGGGGTTAACTATAATAGCATTATTTGAAAATACCTGAATTATGCCTTGTTCTAAAGTAAGTTTCTCATATTATGACTAGAATGAAATTTCCCTGAATTATGATGTTTGTTGATATGTTTTAGAGTAAGTCATTGATAATTGTGCATTGATGATTAAATTTGAAGAATATTAGAGAATCAAGCTTGATAAGTCTATTTTTCAGAATAAAATTTTTTTTAGGTTGTCTACCTGAATCTGAATGTTACCTTGAAGTTTGAAATTTACGAGATTGACATCAAAAACCCATAATTTTTGTGAGATCTTGATCCTTTTAGAGCATTTTTTTCATGCTCACTTTATTGATTATGAGTGTGTCAACATTGATTTGTTATTCTAGAATTTGCTTCGATTATACATGTCAAGACCACATCTTTGATTTGATATACAGAAATGATAAAGGCACCTAGGTTTTAACCCACTCACTCCACCAAAAAGCCTACCTCCATAATTAACCCCTAGTGAACCCCGTTGATCCTAACAACCCTTTTTATTGACTCACCTACTAATAACCCAAAACCCTTTGTATTTGTAATCACCATTCTTTTTTACTACCCTTATATCGAGATTTGATTTGATCGATTGCCTGATTATTTTTATAGTTAAATTCATCTTTGATTTGTTCTTAAAAAACCGAAGTATATTCAGTATTTGTTTTATATAATTGAGCTTATATGTTTAAATTCCAAAATATTGAAGAAGAAGCTCATATTAGAATATTAGTAGTAAAAACTTTTCATTTGATGTAATTACTTAGTTCGCGTTTTTAGTTAGGTGATTTGTCAAGTCAGTCTTGATTCTAACCTTCTAATTTAGCCTTTATCCACACTTATAACCCAAGCCCCGTTACAACCCTGATTAAAGACCTTTTGATTTGTGTATCATCTCATATTATAGTGGTGGAGATTTGATTTTCATGCAAGCCTATGGGATTAACTCTTCATGTTTGACTTTTGAGTGCTTAAATCTGAACCTTAAACACTTCGAGTTATTAGAGTGAATCTTTAGTGAAGATGACAACTCTTGTCAATTCCGAATCAGAGGTAACTATTTAGGTAAGGGGAAACACCTAATTTTTTCAGAGCTACAAATATATGACTTTGATTATTTGAATCTTTAAGGATTCTTTGAGTTGAATTATCCATGTATAAATTATCCTTGATTATGATAAGGCATTATTGATAAATATTATGAAGTTCGTTTTAATCGTGACTTGAGAATTTTGTTTAGGGCAAGCAAAAGCTTAAGTGTGAGGGTATGTGATAAACTGTAAAAGTAACATATTTTAAACCCACATTTAGCATGATTTTCGATGATTTAAGCCTTGAAATCGGTAATTTGGTGCTCTTAATCCTTTGTTTTCATGTTTTATACTCAAGAGAGCACCCAATGACGAAAAGAACGAAAAACAGGCCCAAAACGGAGTAAATGGGCCATATCACGAAATCCACACGGCCTGGGCCCAATACCACACGGCCGTGCCCCATTCAACAGGTTCAAACACGGCCTGGCCACAATTCACACTGGCGTGTGCCATGGGCATGTCCCTATCACAGGAAAGAAGAGTTTTACTCGAATTTGGGTACTTTGAGGTAAAGAAACACATTCCAAAGCCTATTCAAACACCCTAGTAGGAATTCTACTTGAATTAGGATACTTAGGGGCCAAGTAAGGCATCTCAAATCCTATATAAACACCCTAGGGGGCAACTTAAAGGGGGAGTTCGGCAGAGGCCTTCTGCCAGGGCTTTTGTCCAGAGGGCGGTTAGCTAGGCCAAGGCGCCAAGCCGAAAAGGTCAGATTTGTGGGAATCACTCGAAGATAGCCAGTTGATTCATCTTAAGAAGCTGAAATTCTATTCAAGACGGCGGACTCTCCTTCAATTCCTTCAGGGGGTTTTAGGGATTTCTTATGTTTTGTTTTATCTTTTCTTCTGAGATGTTTTCTTTTATTGTTATGAACTAAACCCTTCAGATATCTGAAGGGGATGAAACCTAAGATGGATCTTGTTATTATTTTCTGAACTATATGATAAATACTTGATTTGTTCTTAATTATGTGTGCTTAATTCTTGTGTTAATATTTCCGGGATATTGATTCAAGTTGGATGTTCTTAGGTGGTGGAGCAAAAATCCCTGCCTAATAGTAGATCTAGCATAGTTAAGCGGAGTTGATCGCGCGCCTAGAGATAAGGTGACGAGATTTTGCCAGATTAGGGTGAAACCTAATATGGGAGTCCATAGATCGAGTTAATGCGATTCTAGGGGTTTTAATTAGAAAGAGATTTCAATTAATCAACTTAGGGTTAGATGTTATTCGCCTTGAGAGAGGATTTAATATAACTTAGGGAATCTTACGGATCAAGTCAAGTGAATAAATCGTCTAGTTCAGTGTTAGATAACAAGTGAAGTCTAGGTGGATTCTTCCTAAGGGTATCGTCTTAATCAATTGAGTTTTTCCAACAGTATTTCCCCAATTCATTCTTTTTATCTTTGAGACTTTAGCTTAGTAGTTAGTTAAATTTAGATTAGATAACAACTTCACTCATTTTAGGCTAGATAATAAAAAGAAAGTTAGTATTAGTACTTTTAGTTCCTTTGGGTTTGACAATCCGGTCTTGCCTAAGCTATACTACTGTTCGATAGGTGCAGTTGCCTCAATCGTTGTCAGAGTTAGTTTCCAGGTTTGATCATTCTCTTTATAAATTTTAAAACTCGACAAAACAACGATCACTGAACAACCTGAATGTAAGCATTGTGGTAAAAGACATCCGGGTAACTATAGATTGAATGACTGAGCATGTTTCAGATGTGGATCACTAGACCATTTCATTCGAGATTGTCCCGAGTCTGTTGAACAAGAGATTGTACAGAATCTAAGGCCAGATAATGTTTCAACTAGAGGTAGATCTTCTCGAAACACAAGAAATGGCAGTGGTAGTCAAAGAGCTACAAAAGATGCAGTTACAAGATATGAAACTAGAGTACCTGCCAGAGCTTACGCCATTCGAGCTCGTGAGGAAGTTTCATCTCCAGATGTTATTACGGGTACATTTACTCTATATGATACTTCTGTGATTGCATTGATAGATCCAGGTCTACTCATTCCTATGTATGCATGAACTTGGTATCCAGTAAGACTTTGCCTGTAGAGTTTACTGAATTCGTTATTAGAGTATCGAACCCCTTAGGTAAATATGTCTTGGTTGACAAAGTATGCAAGAATTGTCCATTAATATTCCGAGATGTTTGTTTTCATGCTGACCTGATGCTATTACCATTTGATGAGTTCAATATAATTCTTGGTATGAATTGGTTAACATTGCATGATGCTGTTGTGGATTACAAAATAAAGACCATTGGTTTGAGATGTCAGAATGATGAAATAGTTCAGATTGAATCAAATGATTTGAATGGGTTACCGGCTGTGATATCAGTGATGAAAGCTCAGAGTTATGTGAAAAAGGGTTACGAAGCTTATTTTCCTTATGCGATTGATTCGAGAGTGACAGAAAAGAAAGTTGAATTTGTGCCAGTTTTTTTGAATTTCCTGACGTGTTTCCTGAAGAACTACCGGGATTACCTCCGATACGCGAAGTTGAATTTGGTATTAATTTATTGCCGGGAACGACTCCTATCTCTATAGCTCCGTATAGAATGGCACCAACATAATTGAAAGGGTTGAAGACACAGTTGCAAGAGTTGACCGATAGAGGATTTGCAAAACCGAGTTTCTCACCTTGGGGTGCTCCTGTTCTATTTGTGAAAAAAAGATGGCACGATGAGGATGTGTATCGATTACCGTTAGTTGAACAAAGTGACTATAAAGAACAAATATCCTCTGCCCAGAATTGATGATTTGTTTGATTAGTTGAAAGGAGCTATCGTGTTTTCAAAGATTGATCGTCGAAATCAGAGTCTTAAATTTATAAAGAGAATGATCGAACCTAGAAACTAACTCTGACAATGATTGAAAGGTAAGCGCACCTATCAAACAGTAGTATAGTTTCGGCGAGACCGGAAAATCGAATCCCAAAGGAACCAAAACTACTAATACTAACTCTTTTTCTATTATTTAGCCTAAGAATTAAGTGAATGGGTATCTAATCTATATTTAACTATCAACTAAACTAAAGACACCAAGACAAAAAGAATGAATTGGGGAAAATACTTGGAGGAAAAACTCAGTTGATTAAGATGACACCCAAGGAAGAATCCACCTAGACTTTACTTGTTATCTAACTCTGAACCAGACGATGTATTCACTTGACTTGATCCGTAAGACTCCCTAAGTTATATTAAACCCTCTCTCGAGGAGAATAACGTCTAACCCTAGGTTGATTAATTGAAATCTCTTTCTAATTAAAACCTCTAGAATCACAATAATTTGATCTATGGACTCCCATATTAGGTTTCACCCTAATCCGGCAAAATCTCGTCACCCTATCTCTAGGCGCGCGATCAACTCCGCTTAATTATGTTAGATCTACTCTTAAGCAGGGACTTTTGCTCCTCCACTTAAGCACATCATACTTGAATCAATATCCCGGAAATATCAACACAAGAATTAAGCACACATAATTAAGAACAAGTCAAATATTTATCATATAGTTCAGAAAACAATAACAAGATCTGTCTTAGGTTTCATCCCCCTCAGGTATCTGAGGGTGTAATTCATATCAAATAAAGAAAACATCTCAGAAGAAAAGATAAAACAAAACATAAGAAATCCATAAAACTCCCTGAAGGAATTGAAGGAGAGATCCGCCGTCTTGAGTAGAATCCCGGCTTCTTGAGATGGATCAACTGGCTATCTTCGAGTGATTATCCACAAATTTGACATTTTTGGCTTGGCTCCTTGGCCTAGCTAACCGCCTCCTTTCAGGTAACACTTAGGGGGTTTATATAGGCTTTCAAAATACGTTTCTACACCTCTAAGTATCCAAATCCAAATGAAATTACTCTTTGCCACGACAGGCGCACGACCATGGCACACGCCCGTGTGGATAGTGGTCAGGCCGTGCTCGGACTTCTTTAATGAGGCACGACCGTGTGACTCGAGATCAGGTCGTGTTCTAGTAGATTGACACGGCACAGTCGTGTGGGCTTAAGTCCAGGCCGTGTCGATTTTCTCTTTGGTCGAATTTGGTCCGTTTTAGGCCTGTTTCTCGTTCTTTTCATCATTGGGTGCTTTCCTGGGTATAAAACATGAAAACAAAGGATTAAGAGCACCTTTTTACATAAATCGAGGCTTAAATCATCCAAAAGCATACTAAATGTGGGATTATAGTATGTTACTTTTACGGTTTATCAAATAGCCCCACACTTAAGCTTTTGCTTGTCCTCAAGCAAAATTCTCAACTTACAATTAAAACAAACTTTCCATAATTCATAATTCCTATCAACAATGTCTCATCATAAATCATAGATAATTTATACATGGATGATCTAACTCAAAGAGTCCTAAAGATTCAAACAATCAAAGTCATACGTTTGTAGCACAAAAACGTAGGTGTCCCCCTTATCTAAATAATTACCTTTGATTCAAAATCGAAAAGGATTGACATCCTCACTAAAGATTCACTAAAATCACTCAAAGTGTTTAAGGTTCTGAAAAAAGCGCTCATAAGTCGAACCTGAAAAGTTAATCCCATAGGCTTGCCTGAAAATCAAATCTCCACCACTGTGATATGAGATGATACACAAATCAAAAGGTCTTTATCAGGGTTGTAACGGGGCTTCAGTTAAGGGTATGGATATAGGCTGAATTAGAAGGTTAGAATCGAGACTGACCTGACAAATTGCCTAACTAGGAAAATTTAGACGATAATAAATAATTACATCAACTAAAAATAATAACCCTAATAATACGAGCTTTTTCTTACTAATTTTTAACTGTATAAGCTCTTTTTTCATAATACTAATACTGAATATACTTCGATTTTTTTTAATTAAGAACAAGTCAAGTATTACTTAATAAGGAATGAATCTGTTATTTAAAATAAAGATAATAGCTAGGCAACAAATCAAATCAAATCTCGATATAAGGGTAGTTAAAAAGAATGGTGATAACAAATACAAAGGGCTTTGGGTTAACATTAGCGGGTGAGTCAATAAAAAGGGTTGTTAGGATCAACGGGGTTCACTAGGGGTTAATTGTGGAGGTAGGCTTTTTAGTGGAGTGAGTGGGTTAAAACCTAGGTGCCTTTATCATCTCGGTATATCAAATCATTGGTGTGGTCCCAACATGTATAATCAAGGCAAGTTCTAGAATAACAGTTCAAAGTTGACACACTCATAATCAATAAAGTGAGCATGAAAAAGAATATATGCTCTAATAGGCTCAAAATCTCACAAAAATTATGGGTGTTTTGACATCAACCTTGTAAATTTCAAACTTCAAGATAATATTCAGATTCAGCTCAACAACCTAGCCAAAAATTTTAATTCTGAAAAATAGACTTATCATGCTTGATTCTCTAGTATCTTAAAATTTCAATCATCAATGCACAATTGACTATGACTTACTTAAAAACATGCCAATAAAGATCATAATTCATCAGAAATTTCATCCTAATTAGTAATATGAGGAAATTACTTAAAAATAAGACTAAATTCAGGGATTTGAGAATAATGCAGAAAGTTAGGCCCTTTATTGAAATAAATATTCACCCCTCACACTTAAGATGTACATTGCCCTCAATGTACAAAGATGTATATAAAATTTAAGAGAGAGGGAGAGGTGAAACTTCCTGAATTTGGATGGTTTCCCAGAGTTGGAAGGCGATAGGGGTGGTGGCTGCAACCGAGCTCTGTGCTAGATGAAGACATTGGGTAGCTCGTAGAGAATTAGCCAGGAGTTATTAAGACACATTTAAAATAAACTAATTATATATTTAAAAATAAGAAAGAAAAAGAGAGGGAGACTAAGAAGGAAAATAAAAATAAAAGAAAAGACTAATGGACCGAAAAGTCCTTATTGATGGATGGTTCGCGAGGTGGGTGTGACCTCTAGGGCTGCTGAGGTGCTGGCGGTGGCGGAAGTGGAGTGGTTATGGTTGTGGTTGTGGTGATTCCTTAGCAGCCTTTTGAACCTGACACTAAGAAACTAAAATAAATTATACTAAATTAAGCATAAGATTGTCAAAAAGAAGGAAATTGAAGCAAAAGAGAAAAGAAAAATAAAAACTAAATGGTCTCAAAGACCCTTGGCTTGTTGTTTGGATGAAGCGGCCGGCATGAGCTTATGAAGATCGGTCTCCCTAAGGAGGACTGTGCTTACATTCTGTCGTTTCTTCGACATTGAGTGTTTGGGCAAATGGAATTGGGGAAGGGTTATAGGAGAGAAATATGGAAGGGAAGAATTCTGAAAAGTAGGATGGAAGAAAGGGGATGGGAAGTGGTTGGTTTATATAGAATTTCAAATCTGGTACATCCCCACGCCCGTGTACCCTAGGCGTGTTGATTCACACGGCCATGTCGCATGGCTGTGGTAGGATTCGTTCGTTTCTCCCACCCCCATGCTCAGATTGCCATGCCCGTGTTTGATTTAACAGTGTCGACCCCGGCCACCTCGCATGGCCGTGTATCTAGGCGTGTTGGTCCTCCCACGCCCGTTTTGCAGATTTCCACGGTCGTTGGTACTAAGTCAGTGTCGTCCACGGTCGCATCGCACGGTCGTGGCACTTTATCGGTGCCCGTGGTGGGGTGGTTGAGTCCGTGATTTCGAAAATTAGTTGGGATTTGATTCGTACTGCCTCTGCTATGTCAATACGGAGATTCTATACTTCCACACGGTCACGGCCACGGCCGTGTGCAAGACCGTGTGGTCTAGGAATCTGCACTTTTTGGTTAGTTTACACTAGGTATTAGAAAGGAAAGAAGAAAAGAAAATAAATTGAAAGTAAAATGTGAAAGTAAATTGTGTTAGTGCTCGGGTTGCCTCCTGAGAAGCGCTCTTTTAAAGTCCTAAGCTAGACTTACCCTGTTTTCATTTCTAAAAGAAGGTTCCCGGAGCTGAAGCTCCTCTCTTAATTCCTTGAAATCCTCACCATTATAAATTTTCAGTCGATGGCCATTTACCTTGAGTGTTCCTTGAGTTGGATGGGTTACCTCGACTGTACCGTAAGGAAAAAAAAATTTTATCATGAATGGTCCTGGCCACCTTGATTTCAGGTTTCCAGGAAATAGTTTGAGCCTTGAATTATACAGCAGGACTAAGTCTCCTACTTCGAATTGCTTTGATTGTTTTAAACGAGCATCATGGCGTCATTTTGTTGCCTCCTTATATAGTCATGAATTCTCATAGGCATCATCCTTTTCTCACCTGCAGTTTTGATATCGTAATTCAAGAATTTTATCGCCCAGTAAGCTTTGTGTTCTAACTCAAATGGTAGATGACAACTCTTTCCGTAAACGAGTTTATATGAGGATGTCCCTAAAGGGGTTTTAAATGCTGTTCTGTAGGCCCATAAAGCATCATCTATCTTTACTGCCCAATCCTTCCTATTTGATTCAACCGTTTTCTCTAGGATTCGCTTAAGCTCTCGATTTGCTACTTCCACTTGCCCACTAGTTTGGGGATGATAAGGGGTAGCTGTTCTGTGGTGTACTCCATATTTTCTTAAGACTTTTTCAAATTGAGTATTGAAAAAGTGAGTACCCCTATCGCTGATGATTGCTCTGGGTGTTCCAAAATGAGAGAAAAGTTTCTTAAGAAACTTTACTACAGCTCTAGCATCGTTAGTAGGTAAAGCTTGGGCCTCCACCCATTTTGACATGTAATCAACCGCTACTAAGATGAATTTATTTCCAAATGAACAAGGGAACGAACCCATAAAGTCAATACCCCATACATCAAATATTTCACATGATAACATATATGTTTGAGGCATTTCATCGCGTTTAGAAACATTACCTGATCTTTGGAATTTATCACATGAAGCGGCATACATATTGGCATCTTTGAAAAGAGTTGCCAATAAAATCTAGATTCGAGTACTTTGTGTGTTGTCTTAATCCCGCTGTAATGTCCTCTTGAAGGTCCAGAATGGCAGTGTTCCAGGATTTTACTTGCTTCCGCCCTTGTAACGCATCTCCGAATTACTTGATCTACACATATGTGGAAAAGAAAAGGGTCTTCCCAAAAATAGTTTTTCACATTAGCAAAGAATCGTTTCTTTTGATGATGTGTTAACCTTTTTGGTAAGATGTTAGCAGCTAAATAATTCGCAATATCTGCAAACCATGGTACCTCGAAGTTGGTTATAGAAAAGAGTTGTTCTTCAGGGAACGAGTCATTTATCTCACTTTTGTCAAGCTCTTCGATATGTGGGTCCTCAAGTCTAGAAAGGTGATCTGCTGCAAGGTTTTCAGCTCCCTTTTTATCCTGTATTTCCACATCAAATTCCTGTAAAAGTAAGATCCAACGTATGAGTCGAGGTTTTGCATCAGGTTTAGTTAAGAGATAACGAAGAGCTGAATGATCAGTGTAAACAACAACTTTAGATAATATTAAATATTGCCTAAATTTGTCAAAAGTAAAAACTACAGCTAGCAATTCTTTCTCTGTGGTGCTATAGTTTTCTTGTGCGGGTGTCAATGTTCTGCTAGCATAATAAATTGGCTGAAAATGCTTGTCTCTTCGTTGTCCCAGAACTGCACCTACTGCAAAATCACTCGCATCACACATTAGTTCAAAGGGTAAATTCCAATCAGGTGCAATTATAATCAGGGCATTTATTAGTTTATCCTTGAGGACATTGAATGCATCTAAACATTCCTGATCAAAATTGAAAGGAACATCTTTTTCTAGTAATTTTGTTAAAGGCTTAGCTATTTTAGAAAAATCCTTAATGAATCTTCTCTAAAATCCAGCATGTCCTAAAAAGCTTCTAATAGCCTTAACTGAACTAGGGGGAGGTAATTTTTCTATGGTTTCAATCTTTGCTTTATCTACCTCAATCCCTTTATTAGAAATCTTATGTCCTAGCACAATCCCTTCTCTAACCATAAAGTGACATTTTTCCCAATTCAAGACAAGATTCGTCTCCTCACATCTTATTAGAACTCGTTCTAAATTTTTAAGGCAAAGGTGGAAAGAATTACCGAACACCGAGAAGTCGTCCATAAATACCTCCATAATGTCTTCCACAAGTTCATCAAAGATGGCCAACATGCAGCGCTGAAAAGTAGTAGGAGCATTACATAATCCAAAAGGCATTCTATGATAAGCAAACGTCCCGTATGGGCATGTAAATGTTGTCTTCTCTTGATCTTCAGGCGCTATTGGGATTTGGAAGTAGCCGGAGAGTCCGTCCAAGAAGCAGTAGTACATATGCCCAGACAACCTTTCTAACATCTGATCAATAAAGGGTAGAGGGAAGTGATCTTTTCTAGTTGCGTCATTCAGCTTCCTATAGTCTATACAGACTCTCCAACCTGTGACTGTCCTAGTAGGGATCAATTCATTCTTTTTGTTGGTTACCACAGTCATCCCTCCTTTCTTCGGAACTACCTGCACAGGACTTACCCAAGTGCTATCAGAAATAGGATAAATTATTCCTGCATCTAGAAGTTTAATTACCTTGGCTTTGACGACTTCTTTCATATTGGGGTTTAACCGTCTTTGAGGTTGCACACACGGTTTATACTCATCTTCCATTAAAATTTTGTGGGTGCAAAATGATGGGCTTATTCCTTTAATGTCTGACATTTTCCATGCTATTGCCTTTTTGTGTTTCCTTAGTACCCTTAGAAACTCTTCTTTCTCCTGGGGTCCTAGTTCCGAAGAGATGATTACTGGTAGCGTATAGGAATGCATATTCTAAGTGCTTTGGTAATTATTTTAGTTCTAACTTGGGTGGCTCATCAATAGAGGTTTTTGTTTTAATTCGTCATTAATCTTGATGTCCTCTATTTTCATCTGTCTAGAAGGTGATGCATTGGGATTCTCTTCATCGGTGTCGTCATCATTCCCCTCACCTTGTGAAAGACACAGTTCCATCGTGTCACTGTGCATGATTTCCTGTAAAGATTCTTGAAAAATGTGATCAGTGGCATCAACAAAGTAACAAGAATCATCTTGTTCTCTAGAATAACACATGGCATCATAAATTTGGAACACAATTTCTTCATCTCCTACTCTTAATGCGAGTTTACCATCACCAACATTAATAACAGCCCTAGCAGTAGCTAGAAAGGGTCGCCCCAAAATTAAAGGTACCTCTACGTCCTTATTCATATCAAGCACAACAAAATCAACGGGAAATATAAATTTATCTACTTTTACCAGAACATCTTCAATAATTCCCCTAGGATACTTAACAGATCTGTCAGCTAACTGAATACTCATCCTAGTGGGTATTGGTTCCCCGAGACCAAGTTGCTTAAACATTGTATAAGGCATTAGATTAATACTGGCACCTAAGTCAGCTAATGCTTTTTCTATGTTCAAACTACCAATTAAACAAGGGGTAGTGAAACTTCCTGGATCTTTCAATTTGGCTGGTAGCTTGTTTTGGATGATAGCTGAGCATTCCTCATTAAGTTCTACTGTTGAAATTTCTCAAACTTCCTTTTATTTGTTAGAAGCTCCTTTAAAAATTTTGCATATGTTGGCATCTGTGAAATAGCTTCAGCAAAAGGTAAGTTAATATGTAGCTGTTTGAAAAGTTCAAGAAATTTACCATATTGTGCGTCTAAGCGGTCTTTCTTCAACTTTGCTGAATACGGGATTGTTGGTTTAGTTTCCTCACAGGTCAGAGTTATATTTGCCTCATCGGGATCATGTGGTACCTCCTTCTTTGTTTCGATTAACTCCTTTCCACTTCTCAGTGTCACTGCCTGGACATGCTCTTTTTCCCTAGATAAGGTTTCGAATTGTATTTCAGAAACTAACCTAGTAAGCTGCCCGATTTGATCCTTGAGTTCCTGTGACAATGCCTCAAGTTTTGTTTCTATCCTTTGGAAATGTGTTTCTGAGGCTGTTATGAAGTTTGTCAGGACTTCTTCAAGGTTCGACTTCTTTTCCTGTGGGTAGGGCTGTTGTTGGAAGTTTTGGGATAGTTGTTGCCTTTGATTTTTTTGATCGCCCCATGAGAAATTGGGGTGGTTCTTCCAACCTGGATTATAAGTATTACTATAAGGGTTATTGTTAGATCAGAAATTATTACCCATATGGTTCATCTACTTACTCTCCATGCCCTGTCCGTAGGGTGGGTACTCAGGATTCACCACTCCTTCACTTGCGTCACACTGCATTACTGGATATGCCTGCGAAGAACCATGGAAACTATCAAATTTTTTATGTAGCAATTCTACCTGATTCGATAGCGCGGTTACTACATCAATGTTGAAAACTCTGGCTGCTTTAGCTGGCCTTGTCCTTGTAACTTGCCACTGATAGTTATTCAGTGACATCTCCTCTATAAACTCGTAGGCTGCTTTAGGAGTTTTGTTATTTAGGGTTCCACCAGCGGCTGAATCGATTAGCTGCCTTGTTGAAGGGTTCACACCGTTGTAAAAAGTTTGGACCTGTAGCCACAATGGTAGTCCGTGGTGTGGGCACCTCCTTAAGAGATCCTTGTATCTCTCCCATGCGTCGTATAGTGTCTCTGAATCTATCTGCACAAAAGAAGAGATATCATTCCTTAATTTGGCCGTTTTGGCCGGTGGAAAATATTTTAATAAAAATTTTTCGGTCATTTGATCCCATGTAGTGATTGATCCTCGTGGAAGAGAATGCAGCCACTGTTTGGCTTTATTTCTCAGGGAAAAGGGAAATAGCCGAAGACGGATGGCATCATCAGAAACGCCATTTATTTTGAAGGTGTCGCAAAATTCTAGGAAATTTTCTAAGTGCGTGTTAGGATCCTCATCCTGCAAACTATCAAACTGAACAAACTGTTGTATCATCTGTATAGTGTTAGGTTTCAGTTCAAAATTATTTGCAGCAATAGTAGGCCTAACAATACTAGACTAAGTTCCTGTCAAACTAGGTTTAGCATAATCATACATAGTACGTGGAGCATGATGTTCGGCCATCTCTGGAGGTGGCGGATTATTTTCAGCCATCTCTTCTGTGGTATTTATTTCGGTTTCTTGCTCTTCGTCTATGTAGTTTAGGCTTCGCCTTATCTCTCTGCGATTTCTACAAACGGTACCTTCAATATCACTGTCGTAAAGTAGAGGTCCTGTCGGGTTCCTTCTAGTACCTGAAAGGGACAAAAGAAAGAAAGAAAATTTAGAAAAATTAAAATGTAACCTAAAAATAAAAGGAAATTGCAAAAAATAAAATAATGGCTAAAGTAATAAAAATTAAGTTTTCTTAATATTTTAGTTCCCCGGCAACGGCGCCAAAAACTTAATCATTGAAATCAGAGTCTTAAATTTATAAAGAGAATGATCAAACCTAGAAACTAACTCTGACAATGATTGTAAGGCAAGCGCACCTATCGAACAGTAGTATAGTTTAGGCAATACTGGAATATCGAATCCCAAAGGAACCAAAACTACTAATACTAACTCTTTTTCTATTATTTAGCCTAAGAATTAAGTGAATGGGTATCTAATCTAAATTTAACTATCAACTAAACTAAAGACACAAAGACAAAAAGAATGAACTGGGGAAAATACTTGGAGGAAAAACTCAGTTGATTAAGATGACACCCAAGGAAGAATCCACCTAGACTTCACTTGTTATCTAACTCTGAACCAGACGATGTATTCACTTGACTTGATCCGTAAGACTCCTTAAGTTATATTAAACCCTCTCTTGAGGCGAATAACGTCTAACCCTAGGTTGATTAATTGAAATCTCTTCCTAATTAAAACCCCTAGAATCGCATTAACTCGATCTATGGACTCCCATATTAGGTTTCACCCTAATCCGGCAAAATCTCGTCACCCTATCTCTAGGCGCGCGATCAACTCCTCTTAGTTATGCTAGATCTACTCTTAAGCGGGGACTTTTGCTCCTCCACTTAAGCACATCATACTTGAATCAATATCCCGGAAATATCAACACAAGAATTAAGCACACATAATTAAGAACAAGTCAAATATTTATCATATAGTTCAGAAAACAATAACAAGATCTGTCTTAGGTTTCATCCCCCTCAGGTATTTTAGGGTTTAGTTCATATCAAATAAAGAAAACATATCAGAAGAACAGATAAAACAACACATAAGAAATCTCTAAAACTCCCTGAAGGAATTGAAGGAGAGATCCGCCGTCTTGAGTAGAATTTCGGCTTCTTGAGATGGATCAACTGGCTATTTTCGAGTGATTCTCCGCAAATCTGACCTTTTAGGCTTGGCTCCTTGGCCTAGCTAACCGCCTCTTTTCAAGTAACACTTAGGGGGTTTATATAGGCTTTCCAAATACATTTCTACACCCCTAAGTATCCAAATTCGAATCAAATTACTTTTTGCCACTATAGGGGCACGACCATGGCACACGCCCGTGTGGATAGTGGTCAGGCTGTGCTCGGACTTCTTTAATGAGGCATGACCATGTGACTCGAGATCAGGCCGTGCTCTAGTAGATTGACATGGCACGGCCGTGTGGACTTAAGTCCAGGCCGTGTCGATTTCCTTTTTGGCCCAATTTGGTTCGTTTTAGGCTTGTTTCTCGTTCTTTTCATCCTCGGGTGCTTTCCTGGGTATAAAACATGAAAACAAAGGATTAAGAGCACCTTTTTACATAAATCGAGGCTTAAATCATCCGAAAACATACTAAATGTGGGATTAAAATGTGTTACTTTTACGGTTTATCAAAGATAGATATGAGAACAGGGTATTATCAGTTGCGAGTAAAAGGTTCAGACATTCTGAAAACTACTTTCAGAACGAGGTAGAGCATTATGAATTTTTAGTTATGCCTTTCGAACTAACAAATGCTCCTACTGTTTTTATGGATCTGATGAACAGAATTTTCAGACCGTATTTAGATCGATTTGTTGTTGTATTCATTGACGACATTTTGATTTATTCGAAAGATGAAATTGAGCATGCTGTACATCTGAGAATTATGCTACAAACTCTGCGAGATAAGCAATTGTATGTAAAGTTTAGTAAATGTGAGTTCTGTGGATTTTTGGATCATATTGTGTTAGCATCTGGTATACAGGTTGATCAGAGCAAGATTTCAGCTATTTTAGATTGGAAGCCTCCGAAAAATGTGTTTGAAGTTTGCAGTTTTCTGGGACTTGCTGGTTATTATCGTCGGTTTGTAAAAGGTTTTTCGATGATTTCTACTCCGTTGACTAGATTGCTTCAAAAATATGTGAAATTTGAATGGTCTGATAAATGTCAGAAAAGCTTTGATCAGTTGAAAACCCTTTTGACTGAAGCTCCAGTTTTGATACAACCAGGATTGGGTAAAGAGTTCATGATTTATAGTGATGCTTCGTTGAATGGTCTGGGATGTGTTTTGATGTAGGAAGATAAAGTTATAGCTTATGCCTCGAGACAATTGAAACTGCATGAAAAGAATTATCTGACGCACAATCTTGAGTTAGCTGCTATTGTGTTTGCTTTGAAAATTTGGTGTCATTATCTCTTCGGTGAAAAATGCCATGTGTTTTTGGATCATAAAAGTCTGAAATATTTGATGAGTCAGAAAGACCTGAATTTGCGACAGATAAGATGGTTAGAACTGTTGAAAGACTATGAGCTTGTGATAGATTATCATCCGTGTAAAGCAAATGTTGTTGCTGATGCATTAAGTCAAATATCGCTATTTGCATTACGTGCGATGAATGCTCATTTAGACTTGTCTGATGATGGTTCAGTTTTGGCTGAATTGAAAGTGAAACCGTTGTTTATACAACAAATATGTGACGCTCAGAAAGTTGATAATGAAATGTTAATGAAACAAGCTTAGTATGATTTGAACTCTGATTCTGAATTTCAAGTTGATGAAGATAATTGTTTGAGATATCGAGATCGGATATGTGTACTGAGAAATCCAGAGTTGATTCAGTCAATATTGAAAGAAGCACATAGCAGTCGTCTATCTATTCATCCAGGGAGTACAAAGATGTACCATGATTTGAAGCAACAATATTGGTGGTCTGGTATGAAACGGGATATTTCAGAGTTTGTCTCGAAATGTTTAATCTGTTAGCAAGTTAAAGCTGAATATCAAGTGCCATCTGGTTTGTTACAACTGATTTTGATTCCTGAATGGAAATGGGATAGAGTGACAATAGATTTTGTTTTAGGATTGCCTTTGACTCCGAGAAAGAAAGATGCAATTTGGGTCTTAGTTGACAGATTGACAAAATCAGCCTATTTTATTCTTGTATGATCTGATTACTCACTTGATAAGTTAGTTGAGCTTTATATTTCCGATGTTGTGAGATTGCACGAAGTGCCACTATCTATTGTGTCTGACAGAGATCCGAGGTTTACTTCACGATTTTGGAAGAAACTACAAGAGGCTTTAGGTACTAAATTACATTTCAGTACAGCTTTTCACCCACAGACAGATGGTCAGTCTGAACAGATTATTCAGATACTCGAGGATATGTTGAGATATTGCATTCTTGAGTTTAATGGTACGTGGGAACAATATTTGCCATTGATTGAGTTTGCGTACAACAATAGTTTTCAGTTGAGCATCAAAATGGCACCTTATGAGGCATTGTATGGACGCAAATGTCAAACACCTCTATATTGGACTGAGCTAAGTGAAAGTAAGATACATAGAGTCGATTTGATCGAAGAAACTGAACAGAAAGTAAAAGTGATTCGTGATAGTCTGAAAGCCGTGTCAGATCGTCAGAAATCTTACACAGACTTGAAACAAAAAGATATTGTGTTTGAAATCGGTGATAAAGTGTTCTTAAAAGTGTCTTCGTGGAAGAAAATACTCCGATTTGGGTGTAAAGGCAAATTGAGTCTGAGATTCGTCGGGCCATATGAAATTATTGAGCGCATTGGACCTGTAGCATACAGATTGTTGTTGCCACCGGAACTAGAAAAGATTCATAATGCGTTTCATGTGTCAATGCTTCAATGATACAAATCTGGTCCATTACATGTTATTTCTCCATCTGAGATTGAAATTCGATCTGATATGACTTACGAGGAAAAATCGATTCAGATTTTAGATCGCGAAGTGAAAGAATTGAAAAATAAGAAAATCTCATAAGTAAAAGTACAGTGGCATCGACACGGGGTTGAAGACGCTACGTGGGAGCCCGAAGATACTATGAGACAACAATATCTGAATCAGTTTAATGGTAAGATTTCCGGGGACAAAAATCCCTAAGGAGGGGAGAATTGTAACAGTCCGGTTTAGACTCTAGTCAGAATAGTGGTTTCAGGACCACAAATTCGGGTCAGAAAAATATTTTAATATTATTTTCTGTGTCTGCAGTATGAGATTAAGCATGTGTGAAAGTTTTGTGAATAAATTTTGTTGTTTGTGTGCTTAATTTGAGAAAAAGGACTAAATCGCATAAAATGTAAAAATAGTCTTCTATTTGAATAATGGTCGAATTGATTTGTCTTTATAAAGAGGAAGTTCTTAAGATGAAATTTAGCCATTTTATTAGTTAATGGACGGTAAAGGTCATTGAATATGCATGTTTTATATGTTATATTAAAAGGTTAATTTTGTAAAAGAAATAATAATGTTAATATAATAAAAATAAAGCTTAAAATAATGGTTATTTTGGTGTTCGTCCACCAAAAACAAGAAAAGAAAAGGGATTTTAAGCTTCTTCAAACATTCGGCCATTGAAATACTTAGATTAAGGTATGTTTTGCTTCGATTTTTGATAATTTCTACGTTTTTATAATCGTTGCTATGAATAATTCAAAACCCATGTCTTAATTTTGGAATTTGATGATGATTTTGAAATTTGCCATTGATGAATACTTGAGTTTTGTGATAGTTGATGATGAAATATGAAATATATGTGTTAGATTAACATGTTTTCTCTTTGGATTTTTTGTGAATTTGAGTAATTTGGACTAAACTGTAAAAATAATATTTTGGGGGACTAAAATGTGAAAAAAATGAAATGTGTTGACTTAGATGAAGCATGGGGATATTCGGCTAAGCATGGGTACAAAGAGATTTTCTATATTTTATGATTTTGTGAAATAGGGACTTAAATGTCAAAATGTGAAAATGTGAGGGCTAATTTGTAAAATACCCTAAATATGTGGTTTTGGATTGAGTTGAACGATTTGGTGAATAAAAGAGTTAAATTTGAATATGTATAGATCAAGAAATTAAGAAAACAGATATAGATCGAGGAAAGTCGAAAGTGATCGAATAGTCGAATCAGTTCTTTTATTCTTAATATGAGGTAAGTCAATATACAAATAAATGTATTTAAGTTGATTTATTTATGATCTTATGAAATTGAATTGTGATAAATGACTATAGAGGATATACATGTGAAATTCGAGAAAGTTTCGACAGTACGTAAGTGTCTGAAAAGTCCCGTACGAAACTTAGGAATAGTTAGGATACGTATGTCATGACATAGGTTTCCGATATGTGACATCATGTAAGACCACATCTGGAACGTTGGCATCAATTTGAGATTTACGTGTAAGACCATGTCTGGGACATTGGTATCGTATTTGATTCGTGTAAGACCCTGTCTGGGACAGTGGCATCGATATTTGATTACATGTAAGACCACGTCTGGGACGTTGGCATTGTACGAGTATTCAGAGTTATCCGATTATCCTATTTGATTTCGAATGGTTCAACGGGTAATTCCGATAAAATGAAAGACAAAATGGGGAATGTAATCGACTCAGGTACGTTTGAAATGAATACTATGATTGAGTATGAAAGGTAAGTATATCTGAATGTGCACTAGTGAGATATATGCATAGATTCAATGAGATAAAATGTGGTATGTGTATGATTTTGCTATGTTCAAAAGAAATATTGGAGATATGATTTGTGGTTAAGCATTGGCTAAACAAATGAGCCAAAGAAGAATTAAGAATTTGCAATTGATATATATATATATGAATGATCTAGTATTGGATATGATATTTAATGTTTATATGACTTACTAAGCTTTAGAAAGCTTATTCTGTGTGTGTGTTTGCATTGTTTTATAGATAGTTAAAGCTACGGAAGGCTCAGGGATCGTCGAGGATCATCATCACACTATCCAATCACATTTTGGTACCCTTTGAATATGTATATATTAAGTATGGCATGTATAGTATAGTTGATATGGTTATGTTTTGAAAGGTGTATAAATAGCCATGTGATATGGCTAGATAATGAAAATGATGTGATTAAGTGGTTTATGCTATATGACTCATAATTTGTTATGGTTTGATGACTAATGGTTGGATTAATGAGATGGTAAAATTTATGGTAAGTTTTATGATGCATAGTTGGTATAATTTAGATGAAAAGATGTCATAATGAATTGTTAAGTTTGTGGATGGATGATAATTAGAAATGTTTGTGATTGGTTTGAGCTAAATGGTTCATAAGTTGGTGTGTTTGTTATACTCATGAGTGGTTAGAAAAGATGGTCATTTTGGTATGTTTTCATTGCTTTTGATGCTTGGAATGATGCTCAATTGTGCTTGTAGGTATAACCCAAAGTGTGGGTAGCAAATTGGCCTTGTAAATGGCCTATATTTGCCCACACGGTTGAGCACACAGGCTTGTAGCTCAACAGTGTCTTTCGTGGTTGGGTTTCAAAATAGGTCAGACTCGAACACGGGCTGGACACACGGGCGTGTGACTGACCGTGTGGTGGAAGTCAGTAGCGACCACAGGTGAGGCACACGGGCGTGTCCTCGGCCGTGTGGACAAGTTAGAATGTATGCCCTATTTTGCCACTGCTTAGACACATGAGCGTGTCTAAGGCCGTGTGAGGCACACGGCCTGCCCACACGGGCGTGTGACCTCTGCAGCTTTGAAAAATGTTTAAATTTCTGAAAATTTTGTATGTGTTCGGTTTAGTCCCGACCCCTTTCTAATGCATGTTTAAGGTCTCGTGGACCTATTTGAGGGTCACTTTGATTTGATTTGTTGAATTATGCTATAAAATTTTCATAAAAGATCCGATTTGTCTGGTAATGCCTTTAACCCTAGATCAGCGATAGTTACGGGTTAGGGGTGTTACATTAAATAACTTGTTATTGAATTGTTTGAAAGTTGTTCATGAATTTCTTGATAGCATTGTGGCTTAAAATTGAATGATCTCGTATGATTGTATTAAAATGTAACTCGTACATGATTCTATGTATATACTCACATGTTAATGATTGTGGTTGACAAGAAACACTGTGTACTACTCTTGTTGTTATAAATGTTATGTTTATTTTGGTAAGTTTTATCGTTTTAACCGTTGAACTTACTAAGCTTTATAGAGGTTTATTCGTGTTATTTTCTTATTTCCTTGTAGATAACATTTTGTGGAATCAAGCGATCAGATCAACTTGAGAATCACACTATCCAGTCACATTTTGGTAGTTTTTGAAGTTAACTTTTGGGTTATATGGCATGTAATAGGTGAAATTTGTAGATGTTTGATTTGTAAATTATTTGGTAATTATGAAAGTGATGAATGATGCCTATGTTTAGTATTAACTTGTATGTGATTTTGTTCATGTCATGTTATTTGGTCATTTGGTATAATTTTTATATAGGTGCTTGAAATCATGGTATGAATGTATATGTTTGAATGAGAAAAGTAATGGTAAGTTTTTAAATAAGAATATATGGTTTGAGAGTTTGAATGATTCTTTGTTAATGTGTTTGGTGTATGAATGTGACATGGAGTATAGCCTTGAATTTGGTTAGTTTTGTAATGTAAACTGAGGTGTCAAATGATGGCATATTGGTTAGACATAGGTTGAGTGAATTTGACATGTTTTTGGGTGTGATTGATTGTGTTTGAGCATGAAATTGTAGTTGAAAATAGCTTGGCTTGGTGTTTGAGTTTTGGTGGAAAAATGACTTGAAATGCAAGCTTTTTAAGGTGCACATGGCCTGGGACACAGACTGCCACACAGTCGTGTGCCACACACGACCACCCCACACGATCGTGTGTCATATTTATTTTAGGTGCAGGTTTCACACAGTCGTGCACGATCTGACACACGGCCCTATAGACCAATTTCGAATACCCACACAGGCGAACGCACGAGCTAAGACATTGCCGTGTGTCCAACACTTTGAATGCTCACACGGTCTAGGCTATGTCACACAGCCATGTGACCCCTATTTTCAAAGTTTTTCAAATTTTCCAAACGTTTCTGTTTTTTTCAAAATGATCCTCGAATGTTCCCAAACTATTTTTAGGGCCCCGTAGGCTCGATCTAAGGCCCATAAGTGTATTTCTATCTTGATTAAAATGAGTTATTGAATGTTATTATTTAATTTGCATAATTGTTTCTATTTAAAGTTAAATGTTATGAATTGTACTATAATACTCTATAAGCCTAATCTGGCGATAGAGACGGGCTAGGTGTGTTACATTTAGTGGTATTAGAGCTATGATAGTTCTCGGGCTCAACGTAGCATATTTGAAGTCAAGAAATTGCATGCCATATAAATCTGTGATATATGATATTAATTGATCCAATCTAACCCATGTTTTCTTTATAGATTTTAAAGATGTCACCAGAATATGATCGTGCTGACACAGAAGAAGTTAGTAGTAATGTCCCTACTTTTGAACAAGAAGCAAGTCGTAGTTTACTGATTTCAAAAATGTCAGAAAATGAAGTCAAAAATATTTTCTTCAGTTTAATGGGTCAGTGGTTCACAAAATTTATGATAAGCAACCCTGTGGCTCAACAACCTCCACCCCCTGTTATACCTCCAGTGGTAACTTCATCACCTCAAACGACTAAATCGAGTCGATGACCTCCAATTGATAAAATTTAATAATACGGTGCTTAGGAATTTAGAGCTAGATCAGATGGCAGTCCTGCTAAAGCTGAATACTGGCTTGAAATATCCAACGAGTCTTTGATGAACTCGCATGTTCTTCTAATGATTATCTGATTATATGTTGTGTTGTTACTTAAGGATGAAGCGTATAGTTGGTGGTCCACGTTGACAGTAGTTGTATCGAGAGACAAGGTTACCTGGGATTTCTTCCTATCAGAGTTTAAAAAAAATATGTTAGCAAACGATATCTAGATTTGAAAAAGAAAGAATTTATTGAATTAAAGTAATGAATAAATCAGTAGCTAAATACAAGAGAGAGTTTGTGTATCTCAGCAAGTATGCTCATGAAATTGTGTCAAATGAGGAAGAAATGTGCATCCGTTTTGAAGATGGTTTGAATGATGAAATTAAAATGATGATTATAGGGACAAAAATATGACAGTTTGTGGTTTTATATGATTAGTCTCAAACGATGGAGGAAGTTTATAATAATAAAAAATAGAAAGAAAGGAAGGCTTAGAATTTGGTAAAATAAGCTTTTCCAAGTCGTTTTCCACACCGCCATCAAAGAAAACAAAAGAAGAATTTAATCATGTCACTTCAGCATCTGGGTTTTCAGGTAAAAACAAATCAATTAAGCATGATTCTAAATCTCAAGTTAAGCCTGTCGATAGTGTGGGAAGTGTTCAGAATGCTCCGAAGCCTATTTGTAAACATTATGGAAAACCTCACACTGGAGAATGCAGAACCAAACTGGGTGTGTGTCACAGATGTGGCTCGACAGATCATTTTGGGCGTAATTACCCAAGAATGGTAGGAGATAATGAAGAGCGAAGTGATAGACAAATGTCAACACCTCAGAAGGGTAGACGTCTTGGGCAGAGCAGTAATACTGAAGCTAATCATATTGAGATAAGAAATAAAGTTGTCTGATCTGAAGTTAGAGTGCCTACATAAACATATGTTATTCGAGCCAGGGAGGAAGCTGCCATGCCTGATGTTATTTCTGGTATATTCTATCTCTTTGATGTTACTGTATATGCACTAATTAACCCTAGGTCAACTCATTCATATATTTGCACTACATTAGTAACAGATAAGGATTTATCTATTGAGTCAACTGAGTTTGATGTTCAAGTTATAAATCAATTGGGTCAGAGTATGATAGTTAATTTAATATGTTGTAAGTGTCCACTGAAAATTCAGGGCTATGAATTTCTTGCAGATTTGTTGTTGTTACCCTTTCGAGAATTCAATATTATTCTGGGAATGGACTGGTTGACATTACATGATGTTGTGGCAAACTGTAGATTAAAATGGATTGATTTGAGATGTCAAACGGGTGAAATGATTTCAGTTGAGTCAGATAGATCAAACAGTGTTACCAGATTTATCTCAGCAATTACGGCACAGAAACTGATTCGTAAAGGTTGTGAGGCATTTTTTGCTTATATCCTTGATACTCAAGATTTAGAGTCGAAGTTGGATCAAGTACCGATTGTAAAAGAGTTTACTAATGTGTTTGCTGAAGAGTTATTGGGATTGTTGCTAGAACATGAAGTTGAATTTGCTATTGATCTGACACTTGGAACTGTGCCAATATCGATCTCATTGTATCGAATGGCACCAGCTGAGTTGAAAGAACTTAAGGAACAGTTGCAAGAATTGTTAGACAGAGGTTTTATCCGGCCGAGTGTGTCTCATTGGGGTGCACTTGTGTTGTTTGTGAAAAAGAAAGACGGGTCGTTGAGATTATGTATTGGTTACAAACAACTGAATAAGGTTACAATAAAGAATAAATATCATTTGCCTCGTATCGATGATTTATTTGATCAGTTGAAAAGTGCAACCGTGTTTTCAAAAATAGATCTCAGATCTAGATATTATTAGTTGCGAGTAAAATATTGTGACGTGTTGAAAATTGTTTTTCAAACTCGCTATGGCCATTACGAATTCTTGGTGATGCCTTTCGGATTAACCAATGTGTAACAGCCTATTTGTGGTCAAATAGGAACAGTGGTTTTGGGACCACATTTATTTTATTATTATTTTAATGTTTAGAGCATGATTGAGTGTATGTCTGAAAGTTTCGTGAAAAAAAATTACCGTTTGAATGCTTAATTTGATAAAAAGGACTAAATCGCGTAAAGTGTAAAATGCATGTTCTATTAGTTTAAGGTGTCAAATAGCTTTGGTTTTTAAATATGGTGGCCTTAAATGGTAATCAAACCATTTGAAAGGTGAGTGGACAATTATGGAAAACCATTAAGTGATTTATATGTTTATATATTAAGGTTAATATAGTAAATTAGTTATTAATTATGATAAAATTAGTAAAACAAAAGAAAAAGCTTTCATATTCTTCATTTCCACCGAAAATACAAAGAAGAAGAAGCCATAGAAGTTGTTTTAGGGTTAGGTCACTTGGTAGCTCAACTGGTAAGTGATTTTGACTCGATTTTTAATGATTTCTATGTTTTTGTGATCGTTGCAACTAGTACTAGATAGCCCAGGGACTATTTTGCAAAACTGTTAAAGATTATGAATGTTACCATTGATGAGTAAGCATGTATTTTGAAGTTTCTTGATAGATTATGAATGTTTGTTGTATATTATACAAGTTTTATAAAGTGATTTTTAGTGAAAATGCAAAATAGGGATTAAATTGAGAAATGTTAAAACTTTGTGGTTAAAATGTGAAATAAATGAAAAATATGGGCTACTAGGGGCATTGTGGTAATTCGACTAGCATGGGTATATTTGGAATTTTATTAATTTGTGATTTTATGAAATAAGGACTAAATTGTAAAAATGTGAAAGTTTAGGGGAAAAAGTGTAAATGTGCCCTAAAGTATATTTTGGATTGAATTGAATAAATAGATTATTAAATAAGTTAATTTTGAATATATTTAGATCAATAAAAGTGGAATTCAGATCTAGATCGAGGAAAAACGAAAGTTATCGACTAATCGACTTATTTCGTCGTTTCCACATTCGAGGTAAGTTCGTATGTGATAAATTTCAATTGTATTTTATATGCTTTGATATTGCATGAATTTCGAATACAAGACTGTGGATATGAATGATAGTGATTCGACGACGATTCGACATTTAAAATCTCGGTTGAACCTTAGGAATAGTTTAGGATGCTAGTGACATGTCATTAGGGAATACGGTGAGTTGGCTTCAGGCCATGATATAGCACTTTGTGTGCAAGATAAACCGATTTGGCTTCGTGCCATGCATATCGGCTGATTTGGCTTCGGGCCATGATATCAGTATTTAGGATAAGTTACCTTGATTTGGCTTTGGGCCATGGTATAGGTACTTATCGTGTGAGAACCTTGAGTATCCGACCTCTATTCCAAATGGTTCAATGACTGAATGAAAGTTGAGGATGTGTATGAGATTTATACGAAATGGTATAGGTATGTACATAAACTATTCTACCATTGAATCGAAGAAATGATGATGAAAGTACATAGTTTTGTGAATGGGTATTTGAAAAGTTTGTTAGTTAATGTAAGCTACATGTTGATGTATTCAAATTATTGATTTATATTTATGTGATTGCACTAAATTATTTGATACGAGCTTACTAAGCTTTATAGCCTACTTTGTGTATTTTCCCGTGTTTTATAGTAATATCGAAGCTAGCTCAGATTCGGGAATCGTCAGAGACCGTTTCACACTACCACCTATCACTTGGTACCTTTGAATTTTGACATATTAAGTATATGTCATGTATAGCTATTTTGAGTCATTTTGATTATGGATTGATAATGAATTTGGTCATTTGTATTGGCTTGTTTATGTATATGTTTTGGTTTGTAAATATAGCCATGAGATTTGGTTATATGCCTATATGTGCATATATGGTTGATATTTGAGTTCATGGATGGATATGTGAATGATCTATATTATGAAGTTTGTGGAATTGGTATCATGCTTGTGTAATGGTACAAAATAATGTATGATTGGTAAAATTTTAACTAGTCAATTGGTGTATATGTTTTGGTATGTTTTGATTGAGAAAAACATAAGTTATAAGCATGTTAGTTATTAGTATTCGAAATGATATGAAATTGTCTTGAATGTGGCTGGAATAGATGTTCAATTGTGCTATAAATTGGTGCCATTTGGGTTGTTTAGGTCTATGAGATTGTGGGTGGCAAATTGGCTTGGTAAATAGCCTATTTTTGTCCACACAGGCAGAGACACGGGGCGTGTGTCTCAGCCGTGTGTGACACACGGTCATGTTACACGATCGTGTGTCTCAGTCGTGGGTGACACACGGTCATGTTACACGGCCGTGTGTCCCTTGGTGTTGAAATTGAAATGAATTCAGTACGCTTCTCATGGTATCACACATGGGCGTGTGATCGGCCGTGTGGTACAAGTTAGTATACCCCCTAATTTGCACACGGCCTAGCACACGGGCGTGTGAGTTGGCCGTGTTGCATAAGTCAATATACCCTACAGGTTTGGCATGGCCTGGAACACGGGCGTACGTGTCCACTTCGAAGGGCACACGGGCTAGACACACGAGCATGTGGTTGGCCGTGTAACCCAAGTCAGTAAGCTCACTTGTTTGAACACGGGGTAGGACACGGGCTGGGACACAGCCATGTGCTCCTATTTCGAAAGTTCACATGGCTTGTGACAGAAGCGTGTTCGGTGGCTGTGTGAGACACACGGCCTGGCCACATAAGCGTGTGTCCCTTATTTTGAGAAAAATTTTCAAAGTTCATGAAAGTTTCTTAAGTTATCGGTTTAGTCTTGAACCACTCTTAATGCATGTTTAGGGCCTCGTAGGCTCGTAATAGCGACATATTGATTGAGATTGAATGATGATTGTTTGTATTGATTAATTGTATGAGAAAAGTATGTTTAAAATGTATTGTAAGTCCGGTAATGCTATGTAACCCTATTTCGGCATTGAATACGGGTGAGGGGTATTACACAATGCCCCTTACTGCTTTTATGGATCTAAAGAATCATTTTCAGCCTCATTTGGATAGATTCATGATTGTGTTTATTGATGATATATTGATCTATTCTAAAACAGAATCTGAGCATTCTTAGCATTTAAGAATTGTATTAAAGATTTTGCGCGAGAAATAGTTGTACGCAAAATTCAGTAAATGTGAGTTTTGGCTTCGAGAAGTTGGATTTCTTGGACACATAATATCGGCGGATGGGATTTGTGTTGATCCGAGTAAAATTTCTACCATTTTCAATTGGAAAGCTCCGAAAAATGTTTTGAAGGTACGAAGTTTTCTGGGCTTAGCAGGTTGTTATCGTCATTTTGTTAAAAACTTCTCTATAGTTGCTTCACCGATGAAAAAATTGTTATAGAAAAATTTTGAGTTTGTTTGGTCAAATAAATACCAACAGAGTTTTGATAAACTGAAAAGCATGTTGACAGAAGCTCCAGTACTGGCTCAGCCTGAATCCGGGAAAGAATATGTTGTTTATAGCGATGAGTCGCTCAACGGGCTGAGTTATGTGTTGATGCAAGCCGAAAAAGTAATATCATATGCTTCTCGCCAATTAAAGCCACACGAGAGAAATTACCCAACTCACGATCTGGAATTGTCCGCAATAGTTTTTGCTCTGAAGATTTGGCACACTATCTGTAACAACCCGAGTTTGGGACTAGTCAGAACAGTGGTTTCGAAACCACTAATCTGAGTCAGAGAAATTATTTTTAATATTATTTTATGGGTTATAACATGATTATATGAGTGTATAAAAATTTTGGTGCATTAATTTTAGTGATTGCATGCTTAATTTTGAAAAGGACTAAATCGCATAAAGAGCGAAAGTTTTGATTTACAAGCTAAAGGTGTCAAATAGCTATTGAATATTAAACTGGAGGTCCTTAATGTGCAATTAGGCCTTATTTAGGGTGATGGTCGGCCATAGGGACAGAAATGACTTGGTCAATTGTTAGGTGTAGTATTAGGTGACTTAATTGAGTAATAAAATAAAATAAAGAAAAGTTATCATCTTTCCATCTTCTTCTTTTTCTTCCACCGAAAATATCAACAATAATAGGGGTTTGGAGACTTGAAATTTTCAGCAACTTACACTCCTTGCAAGTAATTGATTTTGGTGATCATTCTTGATGATTTTTGTACTTTTGGGGCCCTTGTAGCATAATCTAGCTAATGAAGGGACTATTTTGCAAAATGGTTGAGAGTCTAGGGTTTTTCCATGTGAGAATTTATGTGTTTTCTGAAATTTTATGGAAGAAAATAAATCTTAGTGGTTTAATGAACAACTTTTGTGAAAGGATTTTGCAGAAAAACTCCTAATAGGACTATTTTGTAAAAGTTATAAAAATGGATAGTGTATGTGTGAAATAATTGAAATTGTAAGTTGCTACAAGAGAGAATATGAATTGGCTAGGCTTGGATGTGTGACAAATGAACATATTTCATTTTACAAGCCTAGGGGCAAAATCGTAATTTTGTGAAAGTCTAGGGGTAACCAGTAATTTTGCCAAAATAAGAATTGTTGGAGTCATTTGATTAATGTGGTTATTTAATAAACTAAATATGTCATATAGATCAAGAAGAACATGGAATCAACCTTGACCGAGGAAATGACAAGGTTTCGGACTAAACACCAAATTGACATATTTTGTATCGAGGTAAGTTTATATGTAAATGACACATCCTCTTTATTTATGTTTTCACATATTAATGTATGATGTGAAATGTGAACGAATATTATGGATATCTATTGAAATGATAGAAAGTGAGGAAATTTCGGATGAACCTTCGGAATAGGGAGAATGATACGGATAAAAATCGTGAATAAGCGATTATTGGTGGGCTGTGTGTCATACCACCGTAATTATTATATTTGGTGGGCTGTGTACGATACCATCGTGGATATGTGACTATTGGTGGGCTGTGTGCGATACCACCGGGTTATTTGTTAATGGTGGGTTATGTGCGAAACCATCGTGTATTCGGTATTATTCCAAAGTTTTCATCGAGAAACTTTGACTAAGTGAAATTACGTGTGATTATGTGATGACAAGTGCAGGGTATAAGTGCATGTAAATATGATCAATGCTATGATAAGTATTTGGGATGTGGTGAGATTTGAAATGAGTAAGTACAACTACAAAGTTTAGAATTGTTCTTGAGTTGTACGTAATGTTCTTGATGAATAAGTATGTGGTATGGTGTTCATTGTTTACATGTAAACTTACTAAGCTTTATGCTTACCCCCTCTCTTTTCCATTTCCTTGTAGTACCGCCAAGCTAGCTCGGGGATCAAAGGACATCGGAGGCTCGATCACACTATCAATCTAAACAATTGGTATAGTTAGATTTATCATTTTGAGTATGACATGTATAGGGACTTAGTCTTTGTCAAGTGTCATGGTGTTTTGGCCAAATGTGTTGGCTTGTCTTAGAGATTGATTCGTTTTGTATAAGGCCACGGATAATGGCTATTACTTATTATTGATATATGAAAATGATGATGATTTTCATGAATGTGCAAATTGCATGATTGAGTATTTGGTATGTCGATGCATGAATGAGTAGGTTATTTGATGTGGTTTATGTTAGTGCAAGTAAGGGTGGCAAAAAGGGCTTGATAAATAGCCTTGTTACTGTCCACTCGGGTAGACACACGGGCGTATGTCTAGGCCGTGTGTGACACATGGTCTGCCCCATGGGCATGTAGTTAGGCCATGTGTCCCCCTGCACCTTAAATTGGCAAAACAAAATGCCCAGTAATAACCACGCGGACTAAGACACGGCCGTGTGTCTCGATCGTGTGGAGGACCCGACCATAGGACATGGGCATGTGTCCAGGCAGTGTGAAGTTTGCACTTGAATTTAAGAATTTAATTCGCCACACGGCTAAGGACACGGGCGTGTTCCAGGTCGCGTAAAAACTTCTGTAGGTTCGTATTGAGAAATAAATCCACACGGGCATGGGACATGGGTGTGTCCCTATATGCTTAGGCCGTGTGAGCCACACGATCCTTCAACATGGTCATGTTACCAAGTCACACGGGCGTGTTGCCCTTCCACATGGGCGTGTGCCCCTATTTTTAGTGATATTTTTCAAAGCTTTCCAAAGAACTCGATTTGATTCCGAAACATTCTAAGATGTGTTTTGGGCCTTATAGGCCCATATTATGGGTGATTAGAGGAAGTTTGAAAAGTTTTAAATTTTGAACGGATTTTTATGACCCGGTAATGTATGTTAGTATGAGTTTGAGTTAGGTAACGCCTCGTACCCTGTTCCAACATTAAACACGAGTAAGGAATGTTAAATTTAATGGTATCAGAGCTATGGTTTAGTCGATTCTCAGACTAACCTAGCGTGTGTACGAGTCTAGCTATACATGCTATATATGAATTGTGATAGTGTGGCGACTCCTAACAATTTAAAATGTGTTTCTATATAGTAAATGAATCCCGACGGAGCATGGCGGATGATGTAGAAAGTAATGCGTCGACTCCCGCAAAACGGACCGCGCCAGTCAAGAGTGGGTCCGTGACACTGAGTTAGGGCGGAGGGGCTAGAGAAGCCTTCCTCCATATGATGAATGTATGGTATTCGGAGTTTGTTCATGCAAAATCGAACACTCCATCTCTTCCATCCCCTCGAATTCCACAGCCTTCCCTACAACTCCTCAAGTAGTGGAAACAATTAGAAGGGACAATCCTCCGGTAGACAAAATTCGAAAGCAATGGGCTAAGGAATTTAGAGTGAATATAGATAATGACCCAGTGAGGGCAGAGTTCTGGCTAGAAAATACCATTAGGGTATTCAATGAACTGTCTTGCACACCTGAGGAGTGCATGAAATGCGTTGTGTCTCTCTTGAGAGACTCGGCTTACCAGTGGTGGAATACCTTTGTGTCGATTGTACCAAGAGAGAAAGTTAATTGGGAATTTTTCCAAGAGGATTTCTGAAAGAAGTATATTAGCCAAAGGTTTATCGACCAAAAAAGAAAGGAATTCCTTGAGCTAAAACAAGGTCGAATGACGGTGACCGAATATGAACATGAGTTCGTAAGGGTCGGTAAATACGCTTGGGAGTGCGTATCCACCGAAGCCATCATGTGCAAAAGGTTTGAGGATGGATTAAATAAGGATATCCGGTTGTTTGTTGGTATTCTAAAGTTGAAAGAATTTGTTGTGCTAGTAGAGAGAGCTTGTAAGGCCGAGGAATTGGCCAAAGAGAAAAGAAAGGCCATGATTGTAGCCCGAGATACAAGGAAGAGACCGATGAGTAAGTCGTTCCAATCTAAATTGGAGAGGTCCAAGGAAATGAATCCTCGGATGATCGTTTTAGCTGAGTATTCACACTGAGATTGTGGTAAAACATATTCGGACTCTTGAGTTCAAGTCACCTCGATGGCAAGTGTGGGTAATGCGAAGTCTAATAAACCCGAGTGTTAGAATTGTGGTAGACAACATATTGGAGAGAGTTGGGGAAACAATCTAGCTTGCTACAAGTGTGGTTCATTAGACCACTTCATTCGAAACTGTCTTGAGATGGATGAGAAAGACAGAAAACAAGAAGTGAGAGCGAGTAATGTAACACCCCGAATTTGGGCCTAGAAGGAAATAGGTCTTGAGCGTTGGAACACATAAAAGTTTATGTGTGCAAGAAAATGACACAATTGATTTTTTTGCTTTGATGGTTAAGTGATTTAGGAGTGCTTGGGAGTGTTTGAGAAGTCCTGGGTTCAAGCCCTGGCTTTTTGTAAAATTTTGGTTTTCTCTTAAGTGAACCTTAGCGGCTTTAAAAGAAATTATGGCGGAATTATGACACAAGTTGAGCTTGTAGTCCAGTGGCAGTCTACATTCTCGCTGTATGAGTAGTAAAGTTTAACTGAAACTCTGCAAGGTGGAGTTTGAATAAGTCTTATATAAAGGAAATCAGTGAGGAGATAAAGGAGGATTTTTAAGAGGAAATTATGGAGAAATTCAAGGAATATTGGTTTAGGGAAAAGAGTTGTGTCGTATGGGGAGTGTGGGAACGGAAGAGTACATTTTTGGATTTGGTGTTCTCTTCATTTCAGTTTTCCATCATACTTTGTTGCCTTTTGTTACTATACCGACTACTGTTAAGGGTTTTGGCCTTCGGTTTTACTTGTTCCTTCAATACTCCGTTTAGCGATTAGTTTTCCTCTCTTTTCTGCTCTCTTCGTTTACTCAATTTTCTTCTCTTTCCATAATACTCTTTTAGGCTGAATAATGTTGTCTGGTGAGAATGCAATTCCTTTCCTTGTTAACATTTGTGGTGGCCAACCCTCTGCTTTTCTTTTCCTCTCCATTTCCTTTTCTCTCATCTTTTCTTCCCTCTTCCAAACTATCTATCCATTCTCTGAATGTTGATCCTTCGTTCTTTCATATTGGATACTTGGTCGAATTACATATCCCTCAACTTAGGCCGATTGTCTCCCTTATTTTTTTCTATTGGTGTTGTGATTTCGGTTCTGCAAGAGTGGTAAGAAACCGGTAGGTACTCATATTTTCCCTTTTCTGTTTCCCTAATCTATCTTTATGTCTACAATTCTGTTCTCTTTTTTTTTTTTTTTGAAAAGCTGAATGTGACTTCCTTTTATGTTTGTTGATTGCGATTCTATCCCTTCCTCGAGATTGGAGGTTCATTGGGTTCTAGGTATTCTCGAGAAGTGAAGGAGTGCAAGTGTTACTCATGCAATCAAAACCCTTTTCTTCTATTACTCAATTAAGGTAAATACGTTACCTTATTTTCCTTTGGGTTTAGGCCGAATATGTTCTATTATTCCTTAAGCTGATATTGGTGGTTTTAGGCCACACATATGATCGATCTTGGTTAATAAGATCTGTGTATTGTAATATAGAAAATCAACAAGGGCGTGTGATCGTTTCTGAACAGCGGTCTTAGAGGACTAAAGTCACCTTCGTTCAAACAAGGTTTGGTGCTCGTGGATCTTAGCACGGTCTCTCAAAACATGTGTGTAACCGTACCCTGCTAACGGTAATAGGCGTAAAAGCCGATAAAGTGTGTACACACACCCTGATTAGACTGTAGAAAGGTAAAAGCCGAAAAGCCGAAAGGTTAGGCATTTAGCATGCGAACGCTCGTATGGTAAACCGAGCCCACGAAATGTAGGCGTACGATGGAAAAGGCCGCCATGAGCGATTTCATGGGCTTAGGCCATACGGTGAAATGACCGAAATACCCTCATAAGGTAAAATGACCAAAATACCCCCATTAGGTAAAATGACCGAAATACCCTCATAGTGTAAAATGACCGAAATACCTCATAGGGTAAAATGACCGAAATACCCTCATAGGGTAAAATAACCGAAATACCCCCATAGGATAAAATAACCGAAATACCCCCATAGGGTAAAATAACTGTCATACCCCTAGAAGATGAAATGACTATTATGACCTTATATTATGTATGACTGATTTGCTCTAAGATATGTATGACTATGATTGAGCATGACATTGTGCATACACGTATGATATTATGTCATGACATATTGCATGGGGATGGGTTGTTATATTTGGAGGGAGTGTACTATACTGATAAGGTCGCACAGGTCGTCCAAGACGACTGTGGACCTACTGATGGCTATATGCCGTTTATTTTACTGGCAGTTTTGCTGTAATACTGTTTAGTGCCGCAACCGGTGCTAATGTTGGTGTGTCTGGCTGGGTGGGTCAGTTTTATCCCCACATGGTGTGTTTGGCGGGACGGAGTGGTGTGTAGAGGCTGGATTGGGTAGGATTTCTGACTGTATATCTGAACTGATTAATGATACTGTATATATTGTACTGTTACTGCATCGATTAATGATATTACATACTGTTCACTACATGACTGATATCTGTTACTGTTATGGGCCAAGGCCCTACTGAAACTGTTACTGAATAAGGCCAAGGCCCAGACTGTTACTACATATATTGTTACTGGTCGACTGATAGGGGATTACACACTGAGTTTTCGTAAACTCACTCTTTCTTTTACTTGTACAGGTAATCCCCAACCTTAGACGATTTGGAGCCGTGAGAGACTCGGAGGTGGCCACACGATCGCTGATGTTTTGCTTTAGACTTATTTATTTAAATTTCTTATTGGGCTATTGATTCTGTAATAAGGCCTCTTAAACCTAAGTTATGTTATTTTGGCTTTATTTATTTGATGCTTAACTGATAGTGATAGAAAGCTGGTTTTCAAAAAGATTAACTGTCTTCAAAACACCGCGTTTTCGCAACATTTTTGGATATTGCTTCCACAACAAACAATGTTTTTAAAGTAAAGACGTTTTAAATGGTTAGTAAATGGTTAAGATGATTTGAGTTTTAACAAAGAGATTTCAACTCAGAAATGAATTTCTACCAACAACTCCAATTTTTGAAAGACACATCAATGTGACACGCCAGATTCGGCCATAACATCTAGGCCGATTTTGGGGTGTTACAAGTAATGTACCTTCGAGGAGTAGACCACAGAAGAACTAGGAAAGAGGGGCTAGCAGTAGAGGTGCGCCTAGGGATTCTACTGGGAGATCAGAGGGTAGAGCGCTTGCAAGGACTTATGCCATTCGCGCTAGCGAAGAGGCATCATCCTCAGATGTGATTACAAGTACTTTTTCTCTTCATGATATTTCTGTTGTTACTTTGATTGACCCGGGGTCTACTCATTCGTATGTTTGTATGGAATTAGTGTCTAGCATGAGTATGATTGTTGAGTCTACAAAATTTGTGATAAAAGTGTCAAACTCGTTAGGCAAGCATGTGATAGTTGACAAAGTGTGTAGAAATTGTCCCTTGATGATTAGAGGCCATTATTTTCCGACTAACCTCATGCTACTACCGTTTGATGAATTCGACCTAATTCTTAGCATGGATTGGTTGACTGTTCATAATGTGTTAGTAAACTGTTGTAGTATGTTTATTGAACTGAGATGTGTAAATAGAGATATTATTCGGGTTGAATCAGGTGAACCGGATAGCTTGCCTGTAGTGATTTCTTCTATGGCGGCTGAGAAATGTATGAGAAAAGGGTATGAGTCCTATCTTGCATTTGTATTAAATACCCAAGAGTCGAAAGTAAAGATTGAATCAGTGCCCGTAGTATGCGAGTATCTGGACGTGTTTTCGGAAGAGTTACTTGGATTGCCTCCAGTTAGGGAGGTTGAGTTTGGTATTGAGTTGGTTCCTGGTACGGCACCTATTTCGGTTACCCCTTATAGGATGTCACCGTTGGAGTTAAAAGAATTGAAGGCTCAGTTACAAGAGTTGACAGATAAAAGTTTCGCAAGACCGAGATATTCTCCGTGGGGTGCTTCAGTACTTTTTGTGAAAAAGAAAGACAGGTTGATGAGATTATGTATAGACTACAAACAGCTCAACAAGGTTATAGTTAAGAACAAGTATCCTTTGCCAAGGATTGATGATTTGTTTGATCAATTGAAGGGAGCCACAGTGTTTTCTAAGATAGACCTGAGGTCCGATTATTATCAGCTGAGAGTTAAGGAACAAGATATACCAAAAACTACATTTCAGACGAGGTATGGCCACTATGAGTTCCTAGTCATGCCCTTTGGCTTAACAAATGCTCCTACCATATTTATTGATTTAATGAACCGTATTTTTTTACTGTACTTGGATAAGTTTGTAGTTGTCTTTATTGATGACATACTAATTTATTCTCGGGACAAGAGTGAGCATGCGGAGCATTTGAGAACTATCCTACAAACTTTAAGAGATAAGCAGTTGTATGCTAATTTTAGCAAAAGTGAATTTTGGCTTTGAGAAGTCAGATTCTTAGAACACATCATGTCGGGTGATGGAATTAGAGTTGATCTGTGTAAGATCTCGGCTATTGTTGAGTGGAAACCGCCGAAGAATGTGTCAGAGATTAGAAGCTTTTTGGGCTTAGCGGGTTATTACAGACGGTTCGTTAAAGGATTCTCTATGATTGCTACATCGATGATGAGGTTGCTACAGAAAGATGTCAAGTTCGAATGGACAGAGAAGTGCCAACAGAGTTTTTAGAAACTGAAAGCATTGTTGACTGAAGCCCCAGTTTTGGTACAACCTGAGTCGGGAAAGGAGTTTGTGATCTTTAGTGACGCGTCAATGAATGGTCTTGGTTGTGTGTTGATGCAATAGGGCAAAGTAGTAGCTTATGCCTCGAGACAGCTAAAACCACATGAAAAGAATTCTACGACGCACGATTTGGAATTGGCCGCCATTGTCTTTACTTTGAAGATTTGGCGTCACTATTTGTATGGTGAGAAATGACGAATCTTAATCGATCACAAAAGTTTGAAGTACTTGATGAACCAAAAGGACTTGAATTTGCAACAATGGAGGTGGCTCGAATTATTGAAAGATTATGAGCTAATGATTGATTATCATCCGAGGAAAGCGAATGTAGTCGCAGATACCTTGAGCAAAAATCCTTATACGCTTTGAGAGCTATGAGTACGAGTTTAGCTTTGTCTGATGACGGTTCAATTTTGGCCGAGTTAAGGGCTAGACCGTTGTTTCTTCAGCAGATTTGTAAAGCTCAAAAGAATGATAGTGGAATGCAAGCTAAGAGAGCTCAGTGTGAATCAGGAAGTAACTCTGATTTTCGGGTCAATTCAAATGATTGTTTGATGTTTTGTGATAGAGTTTGTGTACCAAAGGATGCTAGGTTAATTCGGGAAATTTTACATGAGGCACACAATTGTTGTTTGTCAGTACATCCGGGTAGTACAAAAATGTATAATGATTTGAAGAAGTTGTATTGGTGGCCGGGTATGAAAAGAGACATCTCTGAGTTTGTGACAAAGTGTTTGATCTATCAACAAGTAAAAGCCGAGCATCAGGTACCTTCGGGTTTGCTTCAACCAGTGATGGTTCCCGAGTGGAAGTGGGAACGAATCACGATGGATTCTGTAACAGGGTTACCCATAACTCCGAAAAAGAAAGATGCTATGTGGGTTATCGTTGATAGATTAACGATATCGGCTCACTTTATACCAGTACGTACTGATTACTCACTTGACAAGTTGGCTGAGTTATATATTGTCGAAATTGTGAGATTGCATAGGGTATCTATGTCTATTATTTTAGATAGAGATCCGAGGTTTACTTCGAGGTTTTGGAAAAAGTTGCAAGAAGCCTTGGGTACGAAATTAAATTTTAGTATCGCGTTCCATCTGCAAACTGATGGTTAGTCTGAAGGGGTGGTTCAAGTTATCGAAGATATGCTCTGATGTTGTGTTTTAAAGTTCGAAGGTAGTTGGGAAAAATATCTACCTTTAATCGAATTTGCCTACAACAACAGTTATCAGTCGAGTATACAGATGGCATCGTACGAAGCACTATATGGTCGTAAGTGTCGAACTCCTTTGTATTAGACTGAGCTTAGTGAGAAGCAAATTCACGGGGTTGATTTAGTTAGGGAAACCGAAGAGAAAGTGAAAGTGATCCGTGATAGTCTGAAAGCTGCTTTAGACCGACAAAAGTCATACGCATATTTGAAAAAGAAAGAAATTGAGTTTCAGGTGGGTGATAAAGTGTTTCTGAAAGTATTCCTATGGAAGAAAATATTGAGATTTGGTAGAAAGGGCAAATTGAGTCTGCCCTTTATTGGGCCGTATGAGATTATTGAAAGGATTGGACCAGTAGCTTACCGGTTAGCTTTGCCAGCAGAGTTGGAGAGAATACACAATATGTTCCATGTGTCGATGTTACGACAATATCGTTCCGATCCTTCGCATGTAATTTCCTCTACAGAAATTGAGTTACGACTGGATATGACCTATGATGAAGAACCAATAAAGATTTTTGCTTGAAAGGTTAAACAGTTGAGGAATAAAAGTATAACCTTCATGAAAGTTTTGTGGCAAAAACATGGTGTAGAAGAGACTACGTGGGAACCGGAGGAAGCCATGAGAAAGTAGTACCCAAACCTCTTTATCGACAAGATTTTCGGGGATGAAAATCCCTAAAGGGGGAAGAGTTGTAACAATCTGATTTTGGGTCTAGGCAGAACAGTGGTTTCAGAACAGCTAATCCAAGGTCGAAGAAATTATTTTTAGTATTATTTTATGGATTATAGCATGATTATATGAGTGTATGAAAATTTTGGTGCATTAATTTTAGTTATTGCATGCTTAATTTTGAAAAGGGACTAAATCGCATAAAGAGCGAAAGTTTTGATTTACAAGTTAAAGGTGTCAAATAGCTATTGAATATTAAATTAGAGGTCTTTAATGTGCAATTAGGCCTTATTTAGGGTGATGGCTGGCCATAAGGACAAAGAAATGACTTGGTCAATGGTTAGGTGTAGTATTAGGTGACTTAATTGAATAATAAAATAAAATAAAGAAAAGCTATCATCTTCCCGTCTTTTTCTTTTTCTTCCACTGAAAATATCAACAAGAATAGGGGTTTGGAGACTTGAAATTTTCATCAACTTACACTCCTTGCAAGTAAGTGATTTTGGTGATCATTCTTGATGAATTTTGTACTTTTGGGAACCATGTAGCATAATCTAGCTAATGAATGGACTATTTTGCAAAATGGTTGAGAGTTTAGGATTTTTCCATGTGATAATTTGTGTTTGCTGAAATTTTATGGAAGAAAATGAATATTAGTGGTTTAATGAACAACTTTTGTCAAAGGATTTTGCATGAAAACTCCTAATAGGGCTATTTTGTAAAAGTTATAAAAATGGATAGTAGATGTGTGAAATAATTGAAATTGTGAGTTGCTAGAAGAGAGAATATGAATCGGCTAGGCTTAGATGTGTGTTAAATGAACATATTTCATTTTACGAGCCTAAGGGTAAAATCATAATTTTGTGAACGTCTAGGGGCAAACCGGTAATTTTTCTAAAATAAGAATTGTTGGAGTGATTTGACTAATGTGGTATTTAATAAACTAAATATGTCATATAGATCAAGAAGAACATGGAATCAACCTTGACCGATGAAAAGGCAAGGTTTTGAACTAAACTCCAAATTGACATATTTTGTATCGAGGTAAGTTTATATGTAAATGACACATCCTCTTTATTTATGTTTTCACATATTAATGTATGATTTGAAATGTGAACGAATATTATGGATATCAATTGAGATGATAGAAAGTGAGGAAATTCTCGGATGAACCTTCAGAATAGGGAGAATGATACGGATAAAAACTGTGAATAAGAGATTATTGGTGGGCTGTGTGCGATACCATCGTAATTATTATATTTGGTGGGTTGTGTGCGATACCACCATGGATATGTGACTATTGGTGGGCTGTGTGCGAAACCACCGTGTATCCGGTATTATTCCGAAGAGTTCATTGAGAAACTTTGACTAAGTGAAATTACGTGTAATTATGTGATGACAAGTGCAGGGTATAAGTGCATGTAAATATAAGCAATGCTATGATAAGTATTTGGGATGTGGTGAGATTTGAAATGAGTTAGTACAATTACAAAGTTCAGAATTGTTCTTGAGTTGTATTTAATGTTATTGATAAATAAGTATGTGGTATGGTGTTCATTGTTTACATGTAAACTTACTAAGCTTTATGCTTACCCCCTCTCTTTTCCATTTCCTTATAGTACTGCCAAACTAGCTCGGGGATCAAAGGACGTCGGAGGCTCGATCACACTATCAATCTGAACAATTGGTATAGTTAGATTTATCATTTTGAGTATGGCATGTATAGGGACTTAGTCTTTGTCAAGTGTCATGGTGTTTTGGCCAAATGTGTTAGCTTGTCTTGGAGATTGATTCGTTTTGTATAAGGCCATGGATGATGGCTATTACTTGTTATTGATACATGAAAATGATGATGATTTTTATGAATGTGCAAATTGCATGATTGAGTATTTGGTATGTTGATGCATGAATGAGTAGGTTATTTGATGTGGTTTATGTTGGTGCTAGTAAGGGTGGCAAAAAGGGCTTGGTAAATAGCCTTGTTACTGTCCACACGGGTAGACACACGGGCGTGTGTCTAGGCCGTGTGTGACACACAATTTGCCCCATGGGCGTGTAGTTAGGCCGTGTGTCCCCTTGCACCTTAAGTTGGCAAAACAGAATGCCTAGTAGTAACCACACGAACTGAGACACAGCCGTGTGTCTCGACCGTATGGAGGACACAGCCATAGGACATGGGCATGTGTCCAGGCCGTGTGAAATCCGCACTTGAATTTAAGAATTTAATTCACCACACGGGCTAAGGACATAGGCGTGTGCCTTGTCCATGTCACCATGTGAGGTTGCTGACGTCAGAAACAGAATGTCAAGTTTTTCGCACACGGTCCAAGACAGGGCATGTCAAGGCCGTGTGAGGGACACAGGAGCGTACCAGGCCACGTAAAAACTCTTGTAGGTTCGAATTGAGAAATAAATCCACACGAGCATGAGACATGGGTGTGTCCCTATATGCTTAGGCTGTGTGAGTCACACAGTCCTTCAACATGGTCATGTTACCAAGTCACACGGGCGTGTTGCCCTTCCACACTGGTGTGTGCCTTTGTTTTTAGTGATATTTTCCAAAGCTTTCCAAAGAACTCGATTTGATCCCGAAACATTTCTAAGATGTGTTTTGGGCCTTATAGGCCCATATTATGGGTGATTAGAGGAAGTTTGAAAGGTTTTAAATTTTGAACGGATTTTTATGACCCGGTAAAGTATGTTAGTATGCTTTTGAGTTAGGTAACTCCTCGTACCCTATTCCAGGGTTAAACACGGGTAAAGGGTGTTACACTATCTGTACGGTGATATATGTCATATATATACAGATCACAAAATCCTGAAATATTTGATGACTAAAAAAGAACTGAACTTGAGACAGTGACAGTGGCTAGAGTTATTAAAATATTAAGATTTGGTAATTGATTATCATCTTGGAAATGCTAAGGTTTTTACGGATGCCTTAAGTCGAAAATCATTGTTCGCATTACAAGTGTTGAACGCTTGGTTGACATAGAATCGTGATGGTTTTATTTTAGTTCAACTAAAAGTTAGACCGTTGTTTCTTTAGCGAATTCGGGAGTTGCAAAATGATGACTCGAAATTGGTAGCTAAATAAGAATAGGTTCACAGTGATTCATCTATAGAATTTTGTGTTGATGTTGATGGTATATTGTACTTTTGTAATAGATTGTGTGTTTCAAATAATCTGGAATTAACTGAGACATATTGACTGAAGCTCATAGCAGTATGTACAATATACATTCGGGTAGTACGAAAATGTTTTGTGACTTAAAATAGATGTATTGGTAGCCATGTATGAAGTGAAAAATTTCTAAGTTTGTAGCTAAATGCTTGGTTTGTCAGCAGGTAAAATCTTAGCATCAAATACCGTCGAGATTACTACAACCTATCATGATTCCTGAATGAAAATGGGAGCGAGTCATGATGGATTTTGTATTTGGATTACCTGTATCCCTAAGAAAGAAAGATTTGATCTGCGTTATTGTTGACAGATTGACAATGTCGGCTCATTTTATTCTGGTCTGAACGGATTAATCGCTTGAAATATTAGTTGAGTTGTATATGTATGAGATCGTCAAATTGTACGGAGTGCCATTGTCTATTATTTCTGATCGAGACCCAAGGTTTACCTCTAGATTTTTGGGTAAACTTAATGAAACTTTGGGTACGAAACTCAGTTTTAGCATAGATTTCATTCGCAGATAGACGGACAGTCAAAACAAGTGATACAGATTTTAAAAGACATGTTACGGTGTTGTATTCTTGAGTTTAAGGGTAGCTGGGAAAAATATTTGTCGTTAGCTAAATTTCCTTATAATAACAGCTATAAATCTAGTATTAAAATGGCACCATTTGAAGCTTTATACGGAAGGAAATGTAGAACACCGCTATACTTGTTAGAGTTGAGCGAATCTAAGCTAGTTGGGACAGATTTGATTCGTGAAACTGAAGATAAAGTTTTTGTTATTCTTGATTGTCTGAAAGTTGCATCTGATCATTAGAAGCCGTACCCAGATTTGAAAAGAAAAGATATATAATTTTTCATTGGTGATTGATTATTTTTTAAAGTTTCGTCGTGGAAAAAAATACTACATGGCAGAAAGGGAAAGTTGAGTTCGAGGTTTATCGGGCCGTATGAGATTATTGAAAGAATTGGTCCAGTAACTTACAAATTGACATTACCTCCTGAACTTGAAAAGATTCACAATGTTTTCCATGTTTCACTGCTGAGATAGTATAGATCAAGTCCTTCACATGTGATTCCTTCTAGTGAAATTGAATTATAGTCGAATTTGTCATATTCTGAAGAATAGATAAGAATTTTGGCTCGTGAAGTAAAAGAACTTCGGAATAAACGGGTACTGTTAGTAAAATTTTTATGGAATCAGCACGGTACCAAGGAAGCTACTTGGGAGACTAAGGAATTGATGAAATTCTAGTATTCGAACTTATTTTCAGGTAAAAATTTCGTGGACGAAATTTCTTAAGGAGGGAGAGCTGTAGCAGACCGTTTTCAATGGTTTCGGGACCACAATTTTGATATGTGTGTTCAAAAATATTAATTATTTAATATTTACGAGGTCCTTATGGTCGTTTTAAATTTTGGTTAGGAAATTTTAACATTTAGATAGTTAATTAAACAAAAAGGACTAAACTATGAAAGTTGTAAAATCTAGTTATAATTGAATTATATTGATTAGATGGTGTAAATCAAATAAGTGGAATGGTTTAAAGGGAAAATATACCATTCTTAATTAGCATAGACAGTTAAGGCTATGCCAAAAATGTATGTTTAATTGAAGGGCAATTCTGTAATTAAATAATAAAAACTTAAGTAAAATAAAACAAAAATAATGTATCATCTTCCTAAAAATGGTTTTGACTGAAATTGAATAGAAGAAAAAACCATTGAAGGCTTGAAGTTTTGGCCACCTTAATTTCCTTTACATGTGAGTGAATTTTTCATATCTCTCTTATTATTTTTATGTTTTTGAGATTGTTGCAATTAGGTCCAGCTAACTCATACTTCCATTTTTGAAACTGTTAAATGTTTTAGAATGTTTCATGGATGAGTTTGAGGTGTTTGTGAAAGTTTTTGATAGATTACTAAGCTTGGTTGTTAAATAGGATTATTTTCTAGAGTAATTTTTATTGATTTTCATATTAAAGGACTAAATTGTTTAAACGGTAAAATTTCATAGTATTGTTGTGAAATTATGTTAAATAGAGGGTTGTGTAGAAATATTCGGCTGGTACGGGTTGTGTCCAAATAAGGTTAATTTTGTAACTTTTAGGTTTAGGGATTAAATTAAATAAAGTGTAAAAGTTTGGTGCAATTGTGAAATATTGTAAATAGAATGGAATATGTATTAAATTGACTGATACGTGAAATTAAAGCTAATAAAATGAAATAAAATATTTTATAGATCAAGAACAAGTAGATAACCAAGGAAAAGACAAAGTTGTTGAGTAGTCCCTAAACTTTTACAAACTCTACAGTTTAACCTTGCTAAGTTCATTTGGTTTATTTTAACATATTTTGAAATGTACATTGACTGTGAAATTGGTTATTGAATATTTTAGTGAATGCTTGATTATAAACTATTGTAAATTTATAAAATAGTTGATTTGAACCTTGTTAAATGATGTTCTGTTGTGAGCCGAATGAACGTAGGATAGAGTACGATTGGCATGCTAATAGGTTATAGTGCACGCTGTATGGGATTGACTTGTGACAAGGTAATGATTCCTGATTTGTGTTTATACACTGAGTATATCATGGTTCAGCATTTGTTGCAAACTATCGTGTTATATTAAAGTGATTTTGGCGTGTTACAGGGGGCGGATGTAAAGCCTTCAAGCTTGGCACTTGGTGCCCAAGCGTGTTTTCAGTTGGGTTGGCTCGTTTGAGCTCATGGCTTGTTTCGGATGGATAGCTATGTACTTATATCTGTATATCGTTCATCGGGCAATATCTATAGTGTTAAATGACTTGTTATTGAATTGTTTGAAAATTGTTCATGAATTTCCTAATAGTATTGTGTCTTAATATTGAATGATCTCGTATGTTTGTATTAAAATGTAACTCGTACATGATTGTATGTATATACTCACATGTTAATGATTGTGGTTGACAAGAAACACTGTTTATTACTCTTGTTATTATAAATGTTATGTTTATTTCGATAAGCTTTATCGTTCTAACAGTTGAACTTTATAAGCTTTATAGAGGCTTATTCATGTTATTTTCTTGTTTTCTTGTAGATAACGTTTTATGGAATTGAGCGATCAGATCAACTTGAGGATCATACTATCCAGTCACATTTTGGTAGTTTTTGAAGTTAAATTTTGGGTTATATGGCATGTAATAGGTGAAATTTGTAGATGTTTGATTTGTAAATTATTTGGTAATTATGAAATTGAAGAATGATGCCTATGTTTAGTATTAACTTGTATGTGTTTATGTTCATGTCATGTTATTTGGTCATTTGGTATAATTTTTATATAGGTGTTTGAAATTATGGTATGAATGCATATATTTAAATGAGAAAAGTAATGGTAAGTTTTTAAATAAGATGATATATGGTTTAAGAGTTTGAATGATTACTTGTTAATGTGTTTGGTGAATTAAGGTGACATGGAGTATAGCCTTGAATTTGGTTAGTTTTGTAATGTGAATTGAGGTGCCAAAAGATGGCATATTGGATAGACATAGGTTGAGTGAATTTGACATGTTTTTGGGTGTGATTGAATGTCTTTGAGCACGAAATTGTAGTTGAAAATAGCTTGTCTTGGTGTTTACGTTTTGGTGAAAGTCTCACCACACGATTGTGCGGTGGATTCACATCATTGCTACAAAGCTTATACCAAGACCCACCAGAATCATCATCAATGGCGAGGCATTTATTGGTTTCACCCTTTGATCATTGGGTGGGGGATAGTCGAGGGTATTTGGTCACTGAGCCTACTACACACCCGCACGACATTCTGTCAATGCCTTTGATTTTAATTTTGGCACCCCAATGTTCAACACCAGTAAGACGCAAATTAGGCACACATCAAGTTACTGGGGTGGGGCAAACATAAATGATTTTAGGGTTGACATCGAATTTACAAGAATGAATGATCTACTCCCGACAACCTCGACTGGTAAGGGCACATTCAACCCTGGATTTGCAACTGGGGTTGATAACAAAGAGGGAGAAGAGAACAAAGAGGATGAAGAAACAGATAATAACCCAATAGAGGAGACGGGGCTCTGTGGTACGAAAATTGCGGTGAAGCTAACGGTGAAGCTACGGGTGTAACACCCCTAACCCGTATCCGTCGCCGGGCTAGGGTTATGAGGCATTACCAAAGAAGATACAACTCAAAACAGGCATATATATATATATATATATATTTTAACAATTCAGATACACATACCTAAGATTCAAAATGTAGATAATATTTGCGGGTTGAATCTTTCATACAAATTAAATCACACAATTTGCCAATACATTTAAAAACATAGTAGTCAATAAATGTGTTCATACATAAAAAACCTTATACACATTCATGCAAAAAATCATCTACTAAATTGAATTCCATATTTTAATTAATCAACAATTTATTCTGTTTTTAGACATTGAATTCACGTTTGGTGCAAGTCAGTGTTGAAGGATATTGAGGAAAATGTAGAAATCGCTAACTCAATTACTTTAGTGTGTCACTCGCACAAAATCTAATATTTCGAGTTAAGCAGCCCCATAGACCCGACCATGAAGTTATCGGTGGAGCGTACCGCGTAGACCTCAGACAAATGACCTAAGACTGTGGGAGATTTTAAATACTTCGTTATCCAAGTGCACATGCAATTGTTGTATGTGCCTCAGAACGTATAGATTGCATAACCTACGTTGATGAAGTTTACAGACTTGAACGTACATATAATGTTTGAAAATCTGAATTCCCACCTATCCCTTATAAAAGCATATGGCCGCCTACCTCGCACGATCCTTTCGAGTTGGTACTAAATAAGAACTCGCGATGCAAGCCAAAAGGTTGGCCGAACTCAACTCGGATATGAGGAAATATGGATATTCAGGAGCAGAGAGACACACTGAGGTTATGCACATACTGTAAAAACCCAGAGCATATGAAGCCAACATGTCCACACAACTCGGGATCATCGAGGAGAAAAGCTAATTATAACACTAACTTATTCATTTATTCATTTTTTTTGTAAAGTGTAAATATTATTACTTCTTCAAGTAAGATATATTACAATACGCAAGTCAAAGTTTTAATCCGAAATTGGGAAGCTTCTGATCAATTCTTTGCTTTGTCAAAATATTGTATCTAACAAATCGACGAAAAAAAAAACTTAAATGAAAAAGTAACATAAATAATTGTAAATTTTAAACTCACAATATGATATGTTACAAAGCAAACCAATTTAATAAATTTGTTCCATATATTGTAAATAAGTGTACATTTAAGATGTAAAACAAATTATACAATATGGTACTACAGAAAACGCACCCTGTAGGACATGCTTTCCTTTCTTTTTCCAAAAACAATGTATATCAGTAATTTTTTAGAATTTCAGCCTAGTTTCTCAAATCATTTTTTCAGCATATATGTATAAATTAACCTATATTAATAACTAAATTAACCATTAAAAAACTAAATTTAACAGTTCGAGTAAAAAAGACTAAATTACCCATAAATGCCTAAAAATTTTAAAATTTACTAGATTAGGCCATTTTTTGGAAGAATTACGGGAATAGGCCGATTTTACGAAAACGCTTCCAGCTAGAAGTGTTTTCAGGTGAAATTAAAAAAAAAAACGCATATTTTAGGTGATTTGCAGAAAAACACTTCTAGCTAGAAGCGCTTTTTGCCATATTGTAGTGTAGCCTTTAATATTATGTTATTAGTTGAAAGAATAAGCAATCCCACATTGTCTACGAGCAAAATATAAATGGATTATGAGTCTATATATACCCATATCCCACATCCCACATCGCTTAAACAAAGGAAATGAGACTTGCGGTCTATATAAAGGCCTGGTTTGTAAGTTTTATTTTTACATTAATAGGTTAAAAACGACCTATTCTCGTTATTCTTCCAAAAAAAGGCCTAATCTGGTAAATTTTATTTTTTTTTTTGCATTTATGGGTAATTTAATCACTAAAAAATAACATATATTTATATTTTAAAAATAAATATATGGTAAAGGTATTTGTTTCATAAAAAATAAAAAGTAAAGTCAAAGGAAAAAAAACTAAAATTTATTTTCAAAATTATTTTTCTGAATCTACTATAATTCTATATAATAATATTTTCTAAAAGTTGACCAGAAATAGCGCGTCTCAATATCCACCTTAGTTAAAGTTGAACCCTTCCCATCTGACTTTTCTCTAAAACCCTTTCAATGCATTACAAAGGCGAAGCTTCTCATTTGATTTGCCATGATAATCTCCTCCACCTTCCGCTATGGCAACGCCACCACCACCGCTCTTAAAGATCGACCTCTGGACCATCCGGTCTGAATACTGCCGGATAATCAAAGCCCACTCCCGCCACTTCCTAATCAAAGCTAATGTACAAGCAAATGAAAATATCTAATTATTACTTAATGTTTTAAAATTGGAAGAAAAATTGCTTGAAGAGTTCTACTGGAATTAATCATACACTAAAAAAAGTAGACCAGAAATGCCGTATACAGACAGATATCCATTTGAGTTGACTATACTTTTCTCCATGCATCCATTATAAATTCAAATCACCTTCATTTGATCTGCCATGATCATCTCCTCCTCCTCCATTTTCCGCCATGGCAACGCCTCCACCATCTCTGCCGTCAAAAATCGACCTCTGGACCATCCTATCCGAATCCAGGCGCATACTCAAAGCCCACAGTGGCCACTTCCAAGCTCTCACGGTCCTCTTTCTCCTCCCTTCCTCTTGTTTTTTATCCATTTATCCCTTCATCTATCAACACTTCTCTCCCACCATTGAATCCCACCTTAGCTTCCTTGAACAAAATCCCCCCATCTTCCCCATTAAACTCCCCATCTTCAATCTCCTTTACACCCTCATCCTCTCCATCTTCTCCTTCTTCGCTATCGGTTCCATCACTTACAGCGTTTTCCACGGCTTTTACGGTCGACCCCTCAACCTTTTATCCTCTTTTAAGGCAGCTTCCACTTCCTTCTTCCCTCTCCTCTCGACTTCCCTTGTAACCCAGTTTATCTTTTATGGAATCAGTTTAGTTCTTGGTTTGGTCTTTTTTGCATTAATCAAAGCAACCCAATTTTACTCTTCACCTACTTTCATCGTACTTATCCTTGTCTATGTGATCATTTCCACGTCTACTATAACTTATCTCCAACTGAACTGGATATTTGCTCATGCTATCGTAGTAGTTGAATCAAGATGGGGACTTGAACCATTAAAGCGAAGTCGAAATCTAGTTAAAGGAATGAAAGGGGTTGCTTTTAAGATGATGCTGTTTTTCGGCTTCTTCATTGCGTGTAATATCTGGCTCTCAATTCAAAGACTGGGGGATCCAGCTGGTGATAAATGGAAAAGTTGGACATCTGTTATAAATGTTGTCTCCACTTCCTGCATCTACATGTTCCTTATGCTTCATGGTTTGGCCGCAAATACAGTTTTCTATATATATGCCAAGGCTTTACATGGAGAGCTTGATGAAGAATTTGCTACACAGTATGTAAGTTTGCCTGTTGATGATTGGAAAGTGAATGTTCCTTATGTTGTTTCAATCGTTTAATACTTGATGAAAACAGGAAACTGAGTTTCCTTTTTTCTTCTATTTTGTTTTGTTTTGTTGTTGCTGTTATGTTTATCGTTTTCTAGTTTTACTTGGTATAGATGAAGAGACAGATATGTGAGCAATGTAAAAAAAAATGCTTCAGTGTTGTAAGTTAAAATAAAAAGGATATACATTTTTGAGTTGGTTAATGATGATTCCCTTTGCATTTGTAAGAAAATTGTTTAGCTTGTTAGTTAAGGCACACATTATGAAACATTAAGAATGGATGCAACCTGGATTATCTATAAAATTTGCACATTTTTTCCCCAAAAGTTTAGGAGTGTTCAACAGTTAGTACAATGGAGTATTACAGAAAGTACATATTAAATACCTTTTCTTCTTCCTTGTCATCCTAAATGCAAGAACCGATTGACCGACTCTTCGATGAAACACCGGTAGCTAGTCTTGCCTCGACGGAAATCAGAGTTGCCTTTACATCCATTGTCATCTCTTCACATATTCAAAGTCCCAAATCGATTGAATTAGGATTATCACTCTGGTACTTGAAATTCTTAGTCCCGTAAATTAAAGAATGAGCCTCGGAACCAGAATCGACTAACTTCATCGATCATGATCAGTCACAGCATTCTAATGTTAGCCTGGCTGGATGAAGATGGTGCTTTTAGTTTAACGATACTATCATCCTGTTCGGAATCGAAAAGAACGTTGCTCCAGTTTGTTGATGTCTCGATAATTCTCGAAGGAACTCGATCACTGTCTTCCCCACCCGATGCTTCATACCCGTCACTAGTAGACCTTGATAAAGGAAATCCCTTTGGAACAGCCATATTGACAGAAGATAAACCTGTTAGCCTTCTTGATTCTTCAGCTCCCGATGAGGAGACCCGAAATGGATGAATATCTGGCGAGTCTAAACTGCTCTCAGGAGAAGAGGCAACAATCCCAGCATAGCTTGACATTGCTCGACTGGTTTGGAAAGCGCTTCGTGCTTCCAGTTGAAGAGGTGCCAAACTACTTGATGTGTCTTTAGCAGAAATGGTCATTAAGGGATCCATGGGTAGGTCAGCTGGGAGACGCACTCGCTTAGATGCTCGTCTTCTGCTATCAGCTCTTGAGAACACTTGTCGGCCACTGCTTCCAAAGCTACTTTCTGCTTCTAGCCCGGAAGAGGTTTCCCGTCTCACAACGGGCTGCAGGATTTTGGACTTTTTCCTTGCTTCAGCTGCAGCTTTTGAAACATCTTCTGCATTTAACCGTGCCAATGTCCACGGACTGATCTTAACTGCTCCCGGATTCTTCTTCTTGATAGGTTCCTCTCCTACCATTTTTTTCCCATATGAACTCAGAGATCCAGTATCGGGAGGAACAACATCGAACTAGCACCAATTACACAAACATCTCTCAGCTTCAGCGATTCAGCTAAAAGTAAACTATTTATACAATATACAATTCAACATCCGTACTAATTCTCCTGACAAGGAATAATTTGTCAAAATTACCTGATCTTCGAGGAACAGCCGTGGAGGTGTACACCATGCACCCCTATGAAAAGTAGAAAAGGAACTAGCACTACTTAATCCGGTAAGTGAGCTAGCCGGGGACATTTGCGGACTCTGGTGACCACCAATACCTTGTTGCTCTTGCTCCTGCTCCCGTAAAGCTATTATATAATCATATGTGCTGATTCCCTGCACATTCAGGAATTACCACATTAGCTAATTAGCTTTCTTTTCTTTCCCCTTTCTTCACATTTTAGTACTTGTTAGGATTCAACTTAAGGAAGCAATGAAATAAAATAGAAACATCCTTCACATGTTAGCGGGAAAAAAAAGTTGAAAGGCTTGCCTTTTTCATGAGTAGAACGTGAAAGAATAAAAGCTGTGCAATAGGTAGCGTAGCAACCATAGCCAAAATGGTGCACAATGCCTGTAAAAGTAAGAACTTACTGCTTAGCTTAATGCCTTGAATTGAAAGGTGCTAGTAATTATAGATTTGTTTGATGATCTCATAAATGCTAAAGTTAAAGAGAATTCAGGATCGGTAATGCCTAGCATTGAACAGTGCCAGGAAATAAAAGATTAAGATAAATATTGGCACAACACTTACAACCACAATAACAAATGGGACCAAAGAGAAACTGCTTCCTAACTTCGTTGCAATATCAGTAGAAAACTGCTTCTGATCGATGAAACAGCAGATAAGAACAAGGATTCCGGTTGACCATTGTAGAATAAGCTGCAATCTCAAGTCCAAGGTGGACAAATCATGTATAGACCTGTCAATAGTCAGTTAAAATGAAAATGACTAGAAAATAAAAGGCTTACTCTGGGATTTCTTCATTTCTGGCAACTGCGGAGTCACTCATGATGTTATATGGAATAGGTAATATTCATGAATGTGTCTTTTGATATATAAGATACAATGACAAGATAATAGAGGCAAATTGCAAGGTCCCGATTTAGCAGCAAAAGTATGAAAATTTGTTTATTGATTACAAAACAAGAAGCTTAGTAGTATTATTGTTCTCAAAGATCAAGATCTAAGATGCCTGTAAGGAAAGAGTTGGCTGAAGAATCCAGGATCTCAAAAGGAACATAAGTATTACATGTTGTAATACGATGATTCTGATCTGATATGAACAGCGAAGATGAAGAACGTGCTTACCAATAGAAGAGCAGAAACCATGAGAGCAAAAAATTGTCGGTAGTTCCTTTGGCCAATGCAATTGTTGAGCCACTAAAAAAAAAAACAACCCAATTGAATAAAACAAGCATTAGCAGCATCATTGATGAAGTGGAAAAAGTATCCAACAAATGAATATCCAGCAGTACCCTGCAGTGATGATCGAAACGGTCAACACATTTGTCACAGACTCTGCAGTGCTTGCTGTATTTGAAAACCTGCCAAAAATAATAAACTTAATAAAGATAAGCTATCCACGATGTCAAGACAAAATAGCATAAGTCTTAAAACTGATGCGACGCAAGATTCATGTCCCTTCCCTTCAAATTCATATTTGATCAACTAGGCATGGTTATATGCAATCATAGACTATGGAGCTATCTTTTTTCCCCTCTTAAGCTATGTCAACAAAAGGAACGTAATGGAATATTCATCAGATAAAGGAGAAAAGGGAAACGATGTAACTTAAAAGATACCAAATGCTACTTTACCTCAACTTCACACAAACTGCAATAGAACATGCCATCTTCACTCATTTGTTGTTCAGAAGATTCTTCGTTTGAGCTACAGCACTTGCAGATAAAAGCACAAGGGGAAAAAATCCATAGGAAACAAGACGATTGCTTCGATGAAGCATTGTTTCTATCAGTTCCAAGACTAGTGTTTTTCAAGGTTTCATGTGTAGCTGCTGCATCCTTTTCCAGAGTTTTTCCTCCAACTGAAGTAGCATTGTCGTCATGCAATGATGTAGCCGAATCCCCACCTAATTTAGAGTCCTTTGGTCCAGAATGCTTTCCATTTTCTGGAATTTTGAGGTACTTTTTTGACTTAAAAACTCCTGGATCTGCAGGATCAGCTGCCGCACACCAAATATATAGGCCAAAGCAACATGTAATCTAAAAGGAGAATATTGTCACTAAAGTTCCAAGGTGATAAGGACACATCAAATACAATAAAAGAGAGAACCACAATGGATGCCAAATATAGCTTGCTATTATAAGCAGCATTATAGTGCCATTAATTATTACTTATGGACAAGACTCGGGAAATGACTCAACCTTGCATGCTTCGGTTAGATTGTATTATGATTTACTTATGACTTGTAGACAAGACTTGGGAAATGACTCAACCACCCACATTTTAATCGAATAATAGGATCAACTATGACTTGTAGACAAGACAAGGGAAATGACTAAACCATGCACACTTAGCACCTAAAGCGTTAGCATATTTCATAACCTCCATGAATGCATTTCAAACCGTACACTAATTTCATTCTAAAGAGCCATCTTAAAGCGGATGATTTGATTCTGATGTACTAACTGTAATCATCTAAAATGCCAATATGTACTTTAAACAGCAAATCCTTCAAGTTCAAAGAAAAGCTACTTACTTCTAACCATCCAATCTGCATTCTGCCCCCACAAAACCACCAACCACAGTTCTCCTGTGCTAGACTCAATTAGGCCATATGCTATTACAGTAAATAAACACAGTCTTTACTACTATTATATATAGACTTTAAGAGAGAACACTTCTCAGTTTACAAATTCCAGTCAGCAGATAACATCACAGACTCCTAACTTCTTTGTGTGAAATATTTCTTTAAGAGAACGTTCATCAACCTAGCATTATCTAGAATTGTCAGTAAGTACCCCAGTCCCCGATAGCATGGACTTGCCCAAATGTTCTCGAGTATTTTATAACTTATGAGAACTATCAAACAAACTGTCTTAAAGTTTCAGATCTCTGTGTTTGCTGTGATAACAGTTCAGCAGTTCATAATTTAACATTTCCTAAAAGTAATATAAAACATTTATGAGCCAATATGCGAAGCAAATAAACTACTTCATTAAAAGAATTCATGCTCCAAAAAGGAAGAGCCATAAGACCAACTGTTAACCAGAAGAAATTTAGCCACTAATAATCCTTTTATGGATGAAATTTGAAACTCTTGTATAGAATCAATGCCTCCTAAAAGGAACAATGGCTAAAAGACAATTGCCCTTATCAGCTAAAGTCACAAGTTGATGATATGCTTGAGAGACTCCATAAGATAAAACAACCAAAAGAAAAAAAAACAGATTTAGAAAAAGGAAAGGACCCTTAGATTAGAGGGAAAATAAATGAATCAGAGAGACCAACAGGCAAAGAAAACATAGATCTCAATTCTTCCACCTACTAGAAAATAAAAATAAAATAAAAGGAAAAATGTTGAAATGGCTTACAAGAGGAGTATAGATTCCCATCACAATGTATTGAAACATCTTCTTCCCAACAAAAGGAGCAAAGAACACATAGAATGCAAATCCAAGTGCCAAGAACACAGCAACAGCCACCACCTTTGCAAAAATAAGTAAAAAAAAAAAAAGAAAAATTTGCTAAATTACCCAGAATTGGAACAGAAAAGCTCAGCAATTTTACATAAAAATGGAAATAGTAACAAAGAACCAAAAACAAAAAATACCTGGAGTGGATGATAAGGAAGCTGCCATCCATGCTTCCTCATTTCCTCTTAAAATGTTAAAAGAGCAGGGAAGGGGAAAATATGAAAAAGAGTGAAAGTCAAAATCTGCTGGGTATTTTTCCTATACTTAGTTTCTCACACTTTCCCTCACTTTCCGGGGAAAATAAAGATCACTCATTTCACTAGACCACCAACCAAGCATTACCCTTTGTTTTTTTTTTTTTTTTGACCTTCACGGGTCTAATAAAAAAAATGGCAAGAAAAATGTAAAGTGTAAAAGAAAAAGAACAAGGTAGCTGAAGAAGATAGGTTTGGACAGTAAGGAAAGCTTTGTCTGGTTCACACAATCATGGCCCCTGCCTCATGCAATGAAAGAGAAAAGACAGAAAAAAACACAAGAAGGGTTAGTCTGGGGTTTGGGTATTTATTTGTTTCTTATATAAAGCATTTTGCTTGGCCATAAGATCTGTCTCAAAACTCACAAACTGTGTCTCTAAGGAACAACATGAGAGAGAACTGCTTTTTTTTTTTTTTTTTCATTCTTTCGTTTCCATTGCCTATATAATTTACCTTCAAGACCCAACTTTTACTTTTTTACTTTAATTTTTTGTTTAATTTTCTTTGTTTAATTTGATCATGTTCAAGGTGTCACAACATCAGGCCCATCGCTGCAAATAGACAGTTGTTTGGTTTCATCTTTTGTAATTGCCTTCACCAACCATTGTCTTAAAAATTCCTTTTTTAGCATTTTCAATCAATATTTTGACCCAATTAGCATTTTTAGTCTTAAATTATGCATTATTATTATTATTTTAGCTTAGAAGTATTCATAATTTGCCAAGAAAAAAAGTATGCATAATTATATATTTTAGTATTTTAAAAAATATTTTGACATTATTATTTCATTTCTTACATTCTTTCGACTTTAGCCTATCCCTTTTCTCTTTTTTTTTTCACCCATCATCATATTCATTTTCCTTTATCTTTCTTTTAGATGTGAAAAAAAAATTCAAACTTTTGCACAAGATTCCTCCCATAATTTTTGTCCTAGTGCATTTCATGTTTTCATATCATTTTAATGCATATCATCACATTATAATCATGTTTAAAATATTTTATGATAATTTGTATTATAAATTATTATTTAATTTGAGTTTTTTTTTTATTACGAGCAATGTTAAAAAATATCATGTATCTTATTTAACTATTTTTTATTTTTTAACATCAATTAATGATATAATCTCTTACTTTATCTTATAAAATTAAACCACTTCACTATCAACATTTGTGGAGTGTGTCTCGCATTTATCGAACATTTTGCAAACACTTATTGGAGACAGATGTGCAACGTCACGATGAGGAGATATGTGACATTGCGATGACGCGACGGGCAAGGGATGACGTCACGACGAGGGTCGTCAGGACGTCAAGACGAGGCGACGATCTCTTGATGTAGGAGCAAGGGCGACCTCACAATGAGCAAAGTCGTGGCCTTTGTAACCCTGATTTATACATGCTAAACAGAGAGGGTTTTTCTTTTAAGGGGACAAGAGGTAGTCGCATATGAGTTTGAGAGAGTTTTTTGTGGTAACTATGAAGAGAATTATGTTCCTAAGTTAGGGTTTTGTTTTCAAGGTTTGGGTTTTGTACGTTTAGTATATTTAGGTTTATTTTCTCCATATTGTACTCTCGTGTGTTTACTCATTTAGTGAAAAGTCGAAGCCTCCTTTGCTCATGGTTTTATCTTTTTCGAAGGAGTTTTTCATGTAAATATTTGTGTTTATTCTTCTCCACTTTACTATCTCATTGTTTATACAGGTCGGTCCCCAACAAATTGGTATCAGACTCAAGTTCAACTTCTACAGATCGACTCGTTCAGGATGTCAATGACGAATTTCGATATGAAGAGGTTCGACAGGGTCACAAATTTTAGTTCTAACACTTTCGAATAATTACAGAAGTAGCTAATGTGGCCCAGCACAAGGGTGATGATTCGTTGTTCTCCACATATAATTCGGTTGAAGGTGGAGTCTTGTTAGATATCAGGCATGTGTCTAATTTTAGAATAATCCCATCCCCTTTTGGTCTTTAGGACTCGAATGGTTCGTAAAGTGTTTGAGGCAAGGTGTAACACCCCAAACCTGACCTAGACGTTATGGTCGATTTTGGAAGGTTACATTAATAAATTGAAACTTTAGTCATTTATTTTCAAAATGTATCTTATTCCAAAACCGAAAATTATAGATTTTATAAAACTCATCACAACTTTTTGGTAGGAAGATTGTCATTTATAAAATGTTTAGGTGAAATTTTGAATCGTATGCTTATAAAACTCGATTTTTATAAAATCATCACGCTTTAGTTACTTGCTTTGTTAAACACATAATCCCGATTAAAATTTTGCAGCAAAAAAAAAATTCTTAGAGTTGTTTAACTTTGAAAATTATATGTTTATTTCAAATTATCAAAAATCATACCGGTTTTTAAAAGAACTAACTAAAATATTTAACAAATCCCAAAACCAAAGTTAAAGTCCTAAAAACAGTCCATAAGTCCATAAAATCAAAAATAAAAGTTTCTAAAGGAGTTAAACATGTAAACACACAATTTTGCCCGGGCCATCAAATAAACCAAAATAGAAATAAAATAAAAAATCAAAGTCCAGTTTTTTACAGTTCAGATTACAAAGGTCTTTGTGGCCCAAACAGACCCAATTACTAGACCTACCCTACCAGATTAACAGTCCAAATACACCTGAAGCCCGTTACACCCTTAGCCCCAAGATTAAACACTAAAACAGATCCTACCAGGACATAAACCCGATCGGCCCAGCTAAACTTAATCAGGCCCAAACCAGTGCAGCCTAAAAAGGCCCAGAATCAAGGTCAGAAACAAGGGTTTCTGAAACCCTAGGGAAGCATCGCGCCGCAGCACCTTAGCCCCTGGCTTTGCGCCGCAATCAGCGCCGCGCACCCAGCAGCCTTCTATCGCACCATCAACGCTCACTAACCCAGTCATTGCCCGAATCATCGACACCGATCTGCAAACAAGGAAGATACATCAAAAGAAAGGAAATAAATCTGGACAAAATGTATTTCTTTTTCTTGCTCTCGTTTTTAAGGGTTATAAAAACCCCACAAACTTGTAAAAAAGAGGACACACACAGATCTGTACACGAATACTTAGAGAAGCAAAGAATACAAAAAAAAAGATAGATAAATTCCAAAGAAATAAAATACTGAAACTTTGCAGAAGGTGATTTTATATTTCATTCTTTCTTTTTTTTTTGCGCATATAAATAATATATACAAAAGGGGTTTACCTTTCAATCGGTTCGGCCTTCGGCCACCGTTCGAGATACTTGCGGCGCGTGTGAGACGGAAGCGAAGAGGACCGACGATCGGGGACCTGGACGATAAAAGAAAAAACTTCAGAGCATTTTTAAGTTTTTTTTAGAACTGTTTTTAAAAAAAATGTTTTTTAGCCAAAATTTCACCTTTATAATATTTTGAAAACGACGCCGTTTAGTGAGTGCCAGATCCGCGTGTCGACCCGACCCGGGGCAAAGATCCACTTTTTTTTAAAATGGCCTAATTACCATTTCAGTCCCTTTATGATTTTATTTGCTTTAATTTCGTTTAATTTAATATTTTCTTTATTTTTAAATTTACCCAGAAAATTTATTTTTGATCCAATTTAGTCCCTCAGTCTGTTTTTAAGTAAAACCGGAACGACGCCGTTTTTAAAAAGAGGCATAATTGCCATGCTAGTCCCTGGGTTTTAATGCGTATTTCATTTTAATCTTTTTTATTTATTTTAATTGCCATTTAACCCGTGTATTCTTTGTTTTAATTTTATTTTTATCCTTTTTTTTATTTTTTTATTATTTTATATTAATAGTTTCATCACATTAAAATTTTCTATATTATTTTCTTATATTTATTAATTTATTAATAATACAAAATTTATGTATATATATTTAACTATTATTTTATATATTATTTTACTTGTTTAATAATTCATATATTATTATATTTTTTATATATTATTTATTATATTATATTTTGTATATTATATAGTATTATATTACATATTATTTCTAAAGTTTTATTTTATATAAAATTTATTTATATTATCTAATTTATTTTATTTATATTGTTTATATTATGTATATAATTTTATAATTAATGTACTACACATATACATATATTTTCATTATTTATTATTTTATTTAATATTTTTTTTACATATTTTCTATTATATATATATATATTCAAAAAAGTTTTATACATTGTTTAATTATTCGTCTTATATATCTATCTTCTTTTATTAATTCTTTTATTATTTAATCTTGCATGAAAAGCTTATATTTACTTAGTATTTTTAATTATTTTATGTATATTGCTTTATATATTTTATTTGTTTATATAATGCCCTTTTATTTATTTATTATTTTATGATTACTATAGTGTAGTTATTTTAGTTATATTTTTTATTGTATGTTATTGTATTATAATCTTTTTTTAATATTTGTGTATAATAGTTTATACATGTGATAGTTGGATTATTGTTCAAAATAAAAACACATTTTTACAAGCTTACTATATTTTAAAACTAAGGCAATGTTTTGGTATTTAGAAATTCGGGAAATAGTGCCCTAACGTACTGGGTTGTGATTTTCCATTTGGCTAAATAACTAAATACCCTTTTAACGAGTTTTATAAACCATGAGATGACTTTAATTACGAGGGTTTAAAAAATGTCGTGTCCTAACGTACTGGATGTGATGTTTATATTCCTTTGGAATAAAGAAATCTCAAGTTTTAAATAAAAACCTATTCTTGGGAATTCAAAGTGTTGTGCCTTACCTTACTGGGTTCGACGTTTCGAGTCTCGAGGTAGGAATTTTCTAAAATAAAGACAAGCTTAATTTCAAAATCATGAGGTGCTATACCTTAACTTACTGGGTAAAGTACTTTATTTCTTTGTGATAAGTAAGTCCTGATTTTCTTTCTAATAAAAGGATCATATTTTCTAACTTTCTTTATTTTAAACATTCGGGCATGATTTTATTGATTAGGTACCAATTTTGGACGTTATGAGGGTTGTAACATCCTGAAAAGGGCCTATGCATTTTCGATTTAATTGTACGAAATGACACGTTTTACGAATAAATTTTGAACATTTTTGGAAACCCGGAAATGTATGGAAAAGACTTAGAAATGAACATTTTGGAAACCTGAAAATGTATGGAAATGTTAAGTTTAAAAAATGGAAAGTGAACATTTTGGGAACTAGGAAATGATTTGGAAATGATTCAAAAGAGGAAAGTGAACATTTCTGGAAATTTGGAAATGTAAGGAAATGTCAAGTTTAAAGAGCCAAACGAAAATTTTTGGAAACTTAGAAATGACTTAGAAATGTCGAGTTTTAAAGTTTAAAAGAGGAAATTAAGGCAAGGTGGCCTTAAGAGAAAAAGTATGCAAAATTTGACACACAAACAGGCTTGGAAAAGTGGCCTGAAGATGCCACTTAGGGCCTCTGGAAATGGCGCCACATGCAAGGGTGTTGGGCCTGAGTTCGAGTCACATGGGAAGTAAATAAAAGAAGTTTTATTTTGCTTCCAGAAGCACAGAAGTGGACGGCAACAAGGCTCTTAAAAAGAGAGTTTTATTCTCTTTAAAATTCGGCTAAATAGGGATAAATGATGATTTATCTTAAGTATTTTTCTAGAGATAAATAAGGGATTTATTTATCATTATTCCCATGAGATAAATGTTGGATTAAACTCTTTTATTTTATGATAATTAAAGGATAAAGTTATCAAATAGAAGAGTGGTGGCCAAGTAAGGGACTCCTTAGATGATACTTTCGGCTATAAAAGGAAGGAAGAAGGGCTACTCATCAATTTTTCTCCTCTTCTCTCTCTGCCGAAATTCTTAGGGTTCTCTTCTCTTCTCTTTTCTTTTGTCTAGCCGAATTCCTTAGCCTCCTCTCTCTTTTATTCAAAACCAAAAACACAGTCCAACCTAGCCGAATTCTTCATAGCACCAAAAGCCGAAATTCTGCCAAAGCCGAATCTTTGTTGTGACAGAAGGGTGTTGCCGATTTCATCCAAAAAGGTAAGATCAACTATTATTTGATTTTCAATCTCCCTTTAGCCAAAATATAGGAATCTAACTCCTTTAGAATTCCATGGCCGAAATTTGGAAGGTTTTCTTCGGGATCTAGTAGTTGTCGACTACAAGGAGAAGTACAACGAAGTTTCGGGATTTTTAAGACTGAAGGTAAGTCATATGAATATTCGGCCATAGGCCATTTAAAGATGATTAAGTGTTAGAAATCAATCTAACATGTGCTTATAAGATTTTCGACAGCAGTAAGGAAGCAAGGATCTATTTCGGGATTTGAATAATCATCAAATCGGCATCAAAGGTAAGTTTTTTTTAGAATACAAATCCTACTAGGATTTGGTATTATAGCCGAATAGGATTTATGCTAAGTAATAAGTGATAAATCAAATGTAGGGATTAAGGATCTAAGCATTAGATCAAGCTTTTCGGAATCTCAAGGAATTGCTAAGCGAATCAGGTGTGTACCCCACACTATCTTTTAATACGTTATATGGCAATATGTAATGTATGTATGTATAAGAATGTGAATATGGCTAAGTACCCTAGCGTGGTACAAAGTACTCCGGTACGTTTCCTACTCCTGCTAGGATTACGAAATATGTTATATTTTAACATGTGAAAAGTGATATGAATGTGAATTTAAGTATGATATGCATGATATAAAATATATATGGGGCATTCGGGTTATATGAGAAAGGGGAAGTGAATGTGATGACTTCGGTCTCACTATCTGAATGTGGTGGCTTCGGTCACACTATCTGAATGTGGTAACTTCGGTTACATTATCTGAATGTGGTAACTTCGGTTACATTATCTGAATATGGTGTCTCATGACACAATTATTTAATCTGGTGGCTATGCCACGAATTTTATATGGGCGATGAGCACGTCGACTGCAGCGACTGCCTTCGATGGTGTGTAGCGGAAGGAGGGTTGACTTAGTAGTCCCCACGGTGTGCAGGTTGGTACGGGGATGTGTAGCGGATGGCATCTAGGTTTGGGTATGGGTTGCATCATTATTTTATCTGTATATGAATGTGCATGTGATACGTTATGGTATGCCTGATCTATTAAATTTTAGTGTTGTGTACACATTGAGTCTGTTGACTCACCCCGTTGTGGGAACATTTTTCAGGTGATGAGCAGTGATGGACCGGGATGGCAGAACTTGTGGTGGCCATGCTCAGCTTGAAGTTTTATTCAATATGGACATTTTATTTTATTTAAGTACTTAAGAATTTATTTTGGGTTTTTACTTGATGTAATACGACCATAGTTTTATTTCTTTATTTTTTTTTTATGTTTGCGAATTATTATCAATTAAAGTTTGAGTAAATTTATTTTTTTGAAAAATAAACCTAATTGTTTTGTCACCTTAATTAAATGGATTTCAATATAAGATAAATTGGTTTCCAACTCAAGCCCAACCCAAAACAATATATTTCTTAAAATCGCTTAAGTTTTTCCAAAGGAACTAAAGAATTTGAAACCGGTTTACTTAAGGAACATACCAAATCTGGTCAAAGCTCGTGGGCCGGGTTTGGGGTGTTTCAATTTGGTATCAGAGCCCAGTTTTAAACTCTCGGCCTGTGGTTTAAGGCCCAAAACGTTTTCAAATCGAGCCCAAATGAGTTTTTAAAGATAAGCAGGGTTTTTCTGGCATTGCACCTAAGTCTCTGACCCGCAGTCCACCAGGTAAGTACTTCTATCCATTTGTGTGATTTACATTATGATGTGTAGAAGAGTAGAAATGGAATGGAACGTAGATAGTATGATAGGTACTTGAACTCTAAGACTAGTTTACCCCAACAGTTATATAAGATTTTAAATGCCTAATAAAACAAACCTGTGTCTAAGTCGCCGAGTTAGGGTGTGGCAACCATTGTGCGCATGTCTAGGATTGGTATTCGGTGAGAGCTTGGTATTTAAGCAGTCCGCGTGACTCATCTCCTCTCCACTCAAATCCTACCTGGTGTGTAGCTTCGGTTCACCCTAACCAAGAGGACTTATTCACGGGCTGAACTCCTAACTAAAACCCGAAAGGGAACTAGCCGTGTTTTTATGGAAACCCTAGTTTTAAAAAAAAATTTATTATTTTTGAAAAATTTTCCCAAAAACTTCTAGTTTGCAAAATTACTAAAATACCCCTAGTAGTAAAATTACAAAAATGCCCCTGGTTTATAAAATGTCCAATTACTCAACAGTTTTTCCGAAATTTCATTACTTTATAAATGTTTAAAAACCCTAATTTGCAAAAAATCAAAAATACCTTGGTTTTGGGAAATTACAAAATTGCCCCTAACTTACAAAATTACCAAAATGACCTTGACTTCCAAAATTTTCGCAACACCACTGTTTTGGAAAGTACAATTCTCAAAAAGAACCCTCAAAGTTTTGCAACTTCTGAAATATCCCTGATTTATTAAAGTTTTACAAATTTACCCCGGTTTGTGGAAAAATTACCAAAATATCCCCAAGGTCCCAAAATTACCGAAATACCCTCAGATTTCAAAATTTTCCAAAATACCCCGAAAATTTAAAAATTTCAAAATACTTCTTGACAAAATCACCAAGGAACTTTTTCTTTTGAAAAATTACGAAAATACCCCTGTAGGACAAATTACGAAAATACCCCTAGGTAGAGGAAAAACAATAATAATGAAAACTACAACGTTTCTTTGAATGAACGAAGGTTCATAATTGTTTGATGGATGTATGAATGAATGGAAAGACTGTGTGCATGTATGAATACGAAAGAACCACTCCTAAAACTCTTTTCATAAAATTTCTTCGCGGGTAATCAAGTGAAACAAAAGTACTAATTCATAAAACTTCTTAATCAGATCTCGATGTTAGAAATGAGCTCTAGAGGACGTGGTCGTCGTGGATGCGGTTGAGGAAGAATGACTAGGTCAGAACCCGTTAGATCGGGTCAAGGGTCTGATAATGAGGTACCACCGCCACCACCACCCCCAGCTGTTGGTGTTGAGCAGCAGGCTCAGACGGGGGAGGATGCTGTGTCGCAGGCTGTGTTGCGAGTTTTGGAGTTGGTGGCTGGTGCAGGAGGAAATTCGGGAAATCGAAAGTCTATGCCTGAACGGCTTCGAGCTAATGGAGCCGAAATGTTTCGTGGAGTATCTGGTGTGGCACCCAGTACAGCTGAGTACTGGTTGGAAGCAACTGAGCGCATCATGGATGAGCTTGATCTGACCTTTGAGGAGAAGTTGAAAGGAATGGTAGCACTGTTACGCGATGAGGCGTATCAATGGTGGTTAACTGTTCGGGATGGTGCCACAGCTGAGGATCTGACCTGGGAGTATGTTAAGGAAGCATTTCAGAAGAAATATGTGGGAACCAGGTATACTGATGAGCAAAGAAAAGCATTTCTGGGGCTGGTTCAAGGGAACAAGTCCGTTGCAGAATATGAGGCCGAACTTCTGAGATTGAGCCGGTATGCTCGAGGAGTAGTGGCAACTGAGCATGAGCGCTGTGTCCGTTTTGAGGACGGACTAAGAGATGATCTAAGATTGTTGATAGTGTCGCATCAGGAGCGGGAGTTTTCTGCTTTAGTCGAAAAGGCCAAGGTAGCCGAGGGAATTAAGGATTCTACCAAGCAGACCATAGATCAGAATAGGCCAAAAAGAGGTTTTGAATCGTCTGAATCATCTGGGAATAAGAGGCCTAGCGTTGATGGGCTGCGAAATCAGCAAGCTGGTACAGGATGGCAGTATCGTCCTTGTGATCATTGTGGAAAGAAGCACTTAGGGGAGTGCTGGAGAAAGACGAGAGGATGTTTTAAGTGTGGGTCTAAGGACCATATGCTCAAGGATTGTCCTAAGAAACCAGATGAAAGACGGCCAGCAGCTTAGAATGTTAATCAGGCCGGTAGAGGTGGACAGCAGCCTCAGCAAGGTCGTGGACCGAACCATGGAGGAAATGGCTCGGGCCGAGGACGTGGAGCACCAAGCAGAGATGCTGAAGGTGCAGACGCGAGGCAACCAAGGTTGGTTTATGCAGTTGGCCGTCGTGAGGAGGAAGATGTGCCAGATACGACAACGGGTACGTTCCTTATTTCTGGAATACCCTTAATTGCTTTGCTTGTTATAGGGCTAGCTTATTCTTGTATTGCTAGGGAAGTGCCTGAAACCTTGGATGTGAACCTAGAGAATGTGCCTAGAAAGTATGATAGTTCTTTAAGATCAGAGTGCGCAGCAGTAGCGTAGTGGGGTGAGTAAGACCGTACGATTGTTCGTTAGTAAGTAATTTCGAGGACGAAATTATCTTAAGGGGGTAGAACTGTAACATCCTGAAAAGGGCCTATGCATTTTCGATTTAATTGTACGAAATGACACGTTTTTATTCTCTTTAAAATTCGGCTAAATAGGGATAAATGATGATTTATCTTAAGTATTTTTCTAGAGATAAATAAGGGATTTATTTATCATTATTCCCATGAGATAAATGTTGGATTAAACTCTTTTATTTTATGATAATTAAAGGATAAAGTTATCAAATAGAAGAGTGGTGGCCAAGTAAGGGACTCCTTAGATGATAATTTCGGCTATAAAAGGAAGGAAGAAGGGCTACTCATCAATTTTTCTCCTCTTCTCTCTCTGCCGAAATTCTTAGGGTTCTCTTCTCTTCTCTTTTCTTTTGTCTAGCCGAATTCCCTAGCCTCCTCTCTCTTTTATTCAAAACCAAAAACACAGTCCAACCTAGCCGAATTCTTCATAGCACCAAAAGCCGAAATTCTGCCAAAGCCGAATCTTTGTTGTGACAGAAGGGTGTTGCCGATTTCATCCAAAAAGGAAAGATCAACTATTATTTGATTTTCAATCTCCCTTTAGCCGAAATATAGGAATCTAACTCCTTTAGAATTCCATGGCCGAAATTTGGAAGGTTTTCTTCGGGATTTAGTAGTTGTCGACTACAAAGAGAAGTACAACGAAGTTTCGGGATTTCTAAGACTCAAGGTAAGTCATATGAATATTCGGCCATAGGCCATTTAAAGATGATTAAGTGTTAGAAATCAATCTAACATGTGCTTATAAGATTTTCGACAGCAGTAAGGAAGCAAGGATCTATTTCGGGATTTGAATAATCATCAAATCGGCATCAAAGGTAAGTTTTTTTTAGAATACAAATCCTACTAGGATTTGGTATTATAGCCGAATAGGATTTATGCTAAGTAATAAGTGATAAATCAAATGTAGGGATTAAGGATCTAAGCATTAGATCAAGCTTTTCGGAATCTCAAGGAATTGCTAAGCGAATCAGGTGTGTACCCCACACTATCTTTTAATACGTTATATGGCAATATGTAATGTATGTATGTATAAGAATGTGAATATGGCTAAGTACCCTAACGTGGTACAAAGTACTCAGGTACGTTTCCTACTCCTGCTAGGATTACGAAATATGTTATATTTTAACATGTGAAAAGTGACATGAATGTGAATTTAAGTATGATATGCATGATATAAAATATATATGGGGCATTCGGGTTATATGAGAAAGGGGAAGTGAATGTGATGACCTCGATCTCACTATCTGAATGTGGTGGCTTTGGTCACACTATCTGAATGCGGTAACTTCGGTTACATTATCTGAATGTGGTAACTTCGGTTACATTATCTGAATATGGTGTCTCATGACACAATTATTTAATCTGGTGGCTATGCCACGAATTTTATATGGGCGATGAGCACGTCGACTGCAGCGACTGCCTTCGATGGTGTGTAGCGGAAGGAGGGTTGACTTAGTAGTCCCCACGGTGTGCAGGTTGGTACGGGGATGTGTAGCGGATGGCATCTAGGTTTGGGTATGGGTTGCATCATTATTTTATCTGTATATGAATGTGCATGTGATACGTTATGGTATGCCTGATCTATTAAATTTTAGTGTTGTGTACATGAGTCTGTTGACTCACCCCGTTGTGGGAACATTTTTTAGGTGATGAGCAGTGATGGACCGGGACGGCAGAACTTGTGGTGGCCATGCTCAGCTTGAAGTTTTATTCAATATGGACATTTTATTTTATTTAAGTACTTAAGAATTTTATTTTGGGTTTTTACTTGATGTAATACGACCATAGTTTTATTTCTTTATTTTTTTTATTTTTGCGAATTATTATCAATTAAAGTTTGAGTAAATTTATTTTTTTGAAAAATAAACCCTAATTGTTTTGTCACCTTAATTAAATGGATTTCAATATAAGATAAATTGGTTTCCAACTCAAGCCCAACCCAAAACAATATATTTCTTAAAATTGCTTAAGTTTTTCCAAAGGAACTAAAGAATTTGAAACCGGTTTACTTAAGGAACATACCAAATCTGGTCAAAGCTCGTGGGCCGGGTTTGGGGTGTTTCAAGGGTGCTAACCCTTCCTCATACGTAACCGACTCCCGAACCCGTTCTCTTGTTTTTTGTGGGCCAAAATTGAATGTTTTTTAAATAAAACGTTTTACAAGGTGATCCAATCACACCTAAGTAAAAAAGGATTGGTGGCGACTCCCATTTTTGTTTTTAAAGTCGATCCCCGTTTTTCAAAACCTGATTTTAAAATGGTTTCGACAGCTTGGCGACTCCACTGGGGACTAAGAGAGTCAGGCCGTAAAATTGATAATTTCATGTCCTTTTGTTCGAATTTAAATTATGATTTTTTTAAAAAATATGACCCTTTTTTATTGCATGTGATTTTAAAAAAAATATCTCTACATTGCATTGCATGACCGTTGTGGTCGTACCCTTAAGTGGGAGCAAGAAGCTACTCATTCGTGAGGTTTTCACCTTCGTGCAAGATAGTGAATTGCTTTCGGGATACATCCATACCTATGTCTTCGTGAGGTTTTCACCTCCGTGCAGCCATAGGGAAATGTATTCCCCTGAACCGAACTCGGTCCATATGAGCCTATAATGGGTGAGGATTGAGGAATCTGCTGGTTCAGGTACCTTAACTTTAGAGCTGAACCGCATATAGTAGACCTTAAGAACCCACCTTAGGTAGAGCTATGCCGAACTTTAGTAGTTACCTGGATAGGTGTGCGTTATTTCACTTACCTTGTATTTTATTCTGTGGTACTAACTTGTTATATTTCATTTTTTGCATATCATTTCATACTTTAAGAGGTATCGATTCACGGTCAGTTTCTAAGTTAGAAAGCTGGTTATGGATAATGAATTCCTTGATAAAGTGGAAGATAATGCAATCATTCGCATGTAGCAAAAGCAGTTAGAGAAAGAGGGTTATGGATTCGTTTGAGCAAGAAGGAAATAGGGCAGCACTGGAATCCCTGTCTCCTCAGCCACTTGTGCCTCTTGATGTTGTTCCAATCAAAACAGAATCGAATGTGAAGAAGATTATACGACACTCTATGGCAAGGCGTAGTGTCGGAACTAAAAGGTAGAAGGTAACTATACTCACCAATCACTTCAAAGAGAGTATGGGGAGTACAGATGGGCACTTCTACCATTACAGCGTTTCTTTTTCATATGAAGATGGACGTCCAGTTGATGGCAAGGGTGTTGGAAGAAAAGTGATAGAGAGGGTGCAAGAGACCTATGGCAATGAATTGGCTGGAAAAGACTTTGCTTATGTTGGGGAGAAAATTTTATTTACCGTTGGTGCTCTTCCTAATAACAAGCATGAGTTTACAGTTGTATTTGAGGATGTTACATCTAATAGAAACAACGGGAATGCAAGACCTGGAGTCCATGACGACTCAAATGAGCAAGACAGCAATAGAATTAAACGGCCTTATCAGTCAAAGAACCTTTAAAGTGGAGGTCAGCTTTGCTGCAAAGATTCCCATGCAAGCCATTCAAAATGCTCGGCGTGGACAGGAATTAGAAAATTCACAAGATGCCCTAAGGGTGTTGGATATCATTTTACGGCAGCATGCTGCAAAATAGGGATGTATACTTGTTCGCCAATCATTTTTTCAAAATAATCCTAATAATTTTACAGATACTGGAGGAGGTGTCCTTGGCTGTAAGGATTTCCATTCAAGTTTCAGAGCCACTCAAGTAGGCCTTTCACTAAATATCGATGTATCAACTACCATGATAATTCAATCTGGTCCAGTAGTTGATCAACTTTTCAAAGAGCTTCTCTGGTTGGAAAATTGAGGCAGATGCCTCAAGAAATGATGAATGTTTTGTCTAAATTATGATGCTGAACCAATGCTGAAATCTTGAGGTGTTAATATCAACTCTAATTTCGCCCAAGTGGATGGACGCATTCTGCCAGCACTAAGGTTAAGAAGGGGCAATGGTGGAAATTTCTTTCCGAGGAATGGGCGTTGGAATTTTAACAACAAGAAATTGGTGGAGCCATCTAGGATTGAAAGATGGGCTGTTGTCAACTTCTCGTCCCCTCGTTGTAACAACATTGCAAGGGATTTGATTCGTTGTGGAGAAATAGAAGGAATTCTTATTGACCCCCATTTGATAGATTCAAAGAGATGAACCAGAATAGACGCCTTTCACCTGTGGTTAGAGTTGAAAAATGTTTGAACAGATACAATCTAAACTTTCTGGAGCTCCATAGTTCCTTCTTTATTTTCTCTTTGGATAGAAAAAAATTCTGATCTTTATGAGACATGAAAGCGGAAGAACCTTTTTGAGTATGGCATTGTGACTCAGTGTATGGTACCAACTAGTGTATGATCAATACTTTACAAATCTTCTTATGAATATCAATGCTAAGCTTGGGCGGTCTCTTCATCACTATCGAAGTTATAATTTCGTGATTGAGTTAAAGTCAAGCCTGAAAGGTAAGTTAGAAGCAGCACTGCACAGTTGTGAACTTTAGATTGAGCTTTGAAAGGAAGAGCTCTATCATTCCCATGACCAAGTTAGAAGTCGGGATTACCTCATGGGTCAAGCAACGGCTCAGATTCGAGAGGTAGTTGATCATTTACAGATTTTGGCATCACAAGCTGATACGTTGAGCATGAAATATGAGCTATAGTCAGATTATGGTTCATTTTGGCCAAAACTTCAAGACTTAGGATGAAAGCATATAGTAGTCCGTTTTATGTAAAGGATTTTGTTTTCTAATAAAGTTTTCTAAAAGGAAGTTGATCAGAATTGATACCTCTTTGCATTCATGCATTTGCATTGCATTGCATCATTTGCATTATACTTTTACAAAAGGACCTTAATTAGGTAAAAATATTTCAGTTAACATGGAGCAAATGTTGGAGAGAATTAAACAAATGCAAATACAGATGCAGAAGCAATTGACCAAGATTCAACAAGAAATACGGGAACTCCAAAGGAATATGATAGGCCAGCTAACCCAGTTACTAGCCGGAAGACTTGGAAAAAGAAGTGGCTTAGTGGATAATAGTGAGGATGATGAGGAAGACATCGTTTATTCTCTAATAGGTATCCCGACTCAACCAGACATACATCTGCATGGGGGACCCGTCATTAATGGACCCCAATGTCATACTTCGGCCCTATGGAATTTCTCAACGGGTTCAGGTCTTAACCTGAGCAATGATCAAGCCAAACCGGTTGTTTTGGTAGAAACAAAGGAAAGAGGAGAAGGGACCTCAAAAGCCCTGAAGAAGAAGGAAAAGAAAACGAATAATGTCGATAGGTACAACAAGAGTCATTCAGAGCTGATTATAGTAAATCAGCCAAGGATGGTAGTTACCAGCAATCAGGTTTCCCCAATGCAAAACTCTGAAAGGCTCCAATTTATGCCAATCCCCATGACGTATAAGGAGCTATATCAAAGTTTGTTTGACGCACACATGGTGTCTCCATTTTATCTGAAACCATTGCAACCTCCGTTCCCAAAATGGTATAACGAGAATGCCCAATGCGAGTATCACGCGGGAATAAATGGTCATTAATCGAAAACTGCAATACGTTTAAGAGCTGGTCGAAAGGTTCATCAAAATAGGAATTGTGAAGTTCGACAATTCATCAAAACCTGATCACTTTGACAAGGTAGTAAATGCGGTGATTGAATGAGGAGACAAGAAAGTTGCAACTCATTGAAAGAAATCAATAATGAAGAGGGAATTAAAGAACAAAGTTTCCAAGCTCTTGTGTACTTGGGAGTGTTTTAAATAAATAGGACTGTGGAAGAGTTCCTTGTATTTTTTAGCTGATTTATAGTAATGTTCAAAACATGCTTGTTGCCTTAAGCCTAGAGGCAATAAGAACTCTTTTGTGAAATAGGCTTATGTTCAAAATTTTATTTCAATAAAATGCATCTTTTTGAATACATATTCTTTTATTCTTTCCATTTCGTACTGTACATTCTTTTATTTTTTTAAAATATTCTTTCATTCTTCATTCATGACCATACCAATAATCATCCTTAGAATCATTTATTCTTTGGATTTCTTGCTTTCGTACCTAGGTACCCAGATATCAACGACGTGAGTGATGTTGTTACTGACTCCCTTTTTGAATGAGATGGGTCTAGGGGATCTCAGGATTTTGAAAATGACAGAGATTGCGACATATCTTCTGACTTGGTAAGAATGGTTTAACAAGATGAAAAATAGACCTTACTCTACAAAGGGTCATTGGATATTATAGGCCTTAGGAAAAGGTGAAGACCGAATCCTAGCTCACCAAAATAAGGCAAGACATCATTGAGTTGTTTTCAATAATTCAAATATGTTTTTGCACAACCATATCAGGACATGCCTAGACTAATAAGATGCGGGCTAAACAAGAGGATGGGGCACTGTTGGTCTACCATGGAAAAAGATTGCATCAGCCATACTGCAAATACTGAATTGAAGGTGACAAAGATTCATGTGCCTTCTTCAATTCTTCATAAATCATCCATATGTGGGGCATGGATATTATGAGGCCAATTTTTTCAAATGCTTCTAGTGGACATCGATTCACTGTCATGGTTGTCATCTACTTCATCAAGAGGGTGGAAGTAGCTTCATATGCCAATATTGCAAAGTCGATAGTCATCAAATCGCAAAAAAAAAAGGATCAGATGCCAGCACGGAATGTATAACTGTACAAAGTTAAAGTTTACAGTTTGTCCAAAGATCAGGCAACATATCACTGTATAGCAAAAGCTGCCAAAAGAAAAAATACAAAAAAAAAAGAAGAAGAAAAACAACAAAATTTATGAAATGTGACTTAGACTTGTAATGATTGGCATAAGAAGCTATCGTTACCTTCTGTCTTATTGAGCGTCGGCCAGAACCTTCGCTAGGGGCAACGTCTTACCCATTGGTTTATGGAATTGAAGCGTTTTGCCAATTGAGCCTAATTGAAGAAAAGGTTAAAAACTATTCGTCATGGCTAGATGATGCAAACTTACGGAGTTCATCTTAGGGAATTCCATGAAAAAACCTGATATTGAAAAATATTTTTCTTCTATAAAATGATTTTAGAGGAAGGCATATGCCAAACTAGGAAGGACTTATATAGAGCTTATTTTAGAAGATCATTGATATTGACGAGAAGGATAGCGAAGACTTGCCAAATCCGGTGAATTCAGGTTCAAACAAGAAGTATTTTACCTGAAAGGGAAAGGTTCAAGGTGAAAACCTGCAAAGGGCGCCTTGAGTCCAAATTCAAATTCAAAAAAAAAAAAAAAAGAGAAAGGAGAGGCCAAGGCAAAAACCCACAAAGGGCACTTTGAGACCAAAGGGGCTTTGAGTTGAAAACCCGAAAAGGGCGGCTCGAATTTTGATCAAAAGTGGGGCATATAGTAGTCTTGCTATATTTGAATTAACAATGAAGAAATAGGTCACGTCTTGGGGCATTGACAGAGTATTCCAGATCCCCTAAACACATATTGAGTTTAAAATGGTCCTCAAGAGATCAAAACAGAGAAGCTCAGACTACGATATCTGGGGCACCTAGTTTCCCATTTTACCCATTTTCTATCTTTGATTACTTTATTCTTTTCAAAGAAACACCAATTAATTTTCTTTTATAGCCTTTGCTATATTTACTTTATTATTTTTAAGATATACCAATCAATTTTCATTTATTGCCTTGGTTATCTTTGATTAGCTTATTTGTTTCGAGCTATGCTCCTGATTAATTTCTTTCTTGTCCATTGTTGTAATCTTTTTCAAGCATTTTATATTGAAATAATGATTAATGGACTAATAATACTTTCATAAAAGGAGTTTCGCATATTACTCTAGAAACTTCTAAATAATATGAGGAATCTGAAACATGATTATTGTTCAGAACTCACCAAGCCTAAGGGCTGGAAATATTGAAAAACGATTAACTCTTCAGATTCTTATTGGATATGACAAATTCATTAGTGATACCATATCGGAAAATGACGAACAAGGGGATTATTGTCGAGATACCCTGCATCCATTTAGACACATACATCTGGTCATTACACCCAGGAAATGGTGTAACAGATTGAAAGTGATACAAGTTCTGTACCTTTAAGTGGTAACAGAAATATGAAAGAAACAAATGTCATTCCTCTGAAGTTGCAGTGAGAGATATCAATTTCATGTCTCAAGATCCAATAGGGGCTAACTCAGAAATTACATTGGGGCAAGCTGGTTGAGTAGAACATGGTTGATGAACAAAAATGAAAAAAAAAAGAGTAATAATACCTAGAATAGGAATCATACTCATAACATTTTTGTATCATAGCAAATTTCATTAGGAGCATTTGATTCATTTCGGTCATTGCATCCTAATCCTTTAAAAGAAGTCATCTTCATAACATATATATAGCTAGAAGCATTTGATTCATTTTTTATCATAGCATCTTAGTCATACAGCATGAACACACTAAACTGAGTCTACAGGATATGTCCCTCAATGGACGGTGTAGCGATATCGGTGAGAAAGAAGATCTTATCTTCTTGAAGTTGTAGGAAAAAGATCAAAAGAAGATTTCAACCTTATCTCCCTGAAGCTGTAGGGAGTAGATCGAAGACAGGAGATCTTATCTTCCTGAAGTTGTAGGAAGCAGATCGAAGACATCAGTCTGGTGATCCCTGCGTTTGCAGGGATCAGATTGAAGATAGCAGATTTGACATTCCTGAAGTTGCAGGAAGTAGATCGAAGACATCAATCTGGTGATTCCTGAGTTTGCAGGGATCAGATTGGAGATAGCAGATTTAACCTTCCTGAAGTTGCAGGAAGCAGATCGAAAACATCATTCTGGTGATCCTGAGTTTGCAGGGATCAGATTGAAGATAGCAGATTTGACATTCCTGAAGTTGCAGGAAGCAGATCGAAGACATCAATCTGGTGATCCCTGAGTTTGCAGGGATCAGATTGAAGATAGTAGATTTGACCTTCCTAAAGTTGCAGGAAGCGGATCGAAAACATCAGTCTGGTGATCCCTGAGTTTGCAGGGATCAGATTGAAGATAGCAGATTTGACATTCCTGAAGTTGCAGGAAGCAGATCAAAGACATCAATCTGGTGATCCCTGAGTTTGCAGGGATCAGATTGAAGATAGCAGATTTGACATTCCTGAAGTTGCAGGAAGCAGATCGAATACATCAATCTGGTGATCCCTGAGTTTGCAGGGATCAAATTGAAGGTAGCAGATTTGACCTTCCTGAAGTTGCAGGAAGCGGATCGAAAACATCAGTCTGGTGATCCCTGAGCTTGCAGGGATCAGATTGAAGATAGCAGATTTGACATTCCTGAAGTTGTAGGAAGCAAATCAAAGACATCAATCTGGTGATCCTTGAGTTTGCAGGGATCAGATTGAAGATAGCAGATTTGACATTCCTGAAGATGCAGGAAGCAGATCGAAGACATCAGTCTGGTGATCCCTGAGTTTGTAGGGATCAGATTGAAAATATCAGATCTGGTCTCCCTGAGTTTGTAGTGGAGCAAATCAAAAGATAGTGGATACTACTTTCATGAAGTTAAAGCTATCAAACTCACTGAAATCAAGATGAAGATCCAATGCTGTTGAAGTTGCAGTTCGGATTGGAAGTCATTTGAAGAAAGCGAGGATCAAGAAGTCGAGGCTCGGCCAAAACTGGGCAAAATTGGTTCTTTTATAGTCTTTGCTCTATTCTTATTTCACAACAATGAGCAAAGAGTGACAGCTGTAAACACACAATTTTGCCCGGGCCCATCAAATAAACCAAAATAGAAATAAAATAAAAAATCAAAGTCCAGTTTTTTACAGTTCAGATTACAAAGGTCTTTGTGGCCCAAACAGACCCAATTACTAGACCTACCCTACCAGACTAACAGTCCAAATACACCTGAAGCCCGTTACACCCTTAGCCCCAATATTAAACACTAAAACAGATCCTACCAGGACATAAACCCGATCGGCCCAGCTAAACTTAATCAGGCCCAAACCAGTGCAGCCCAAAAAGGCCCGGAATCAAGGTCAAAACAAGGGTTTATGAAACCCTAGGGAAGCATCGCGCCGCAGCACCTTAGCCCCTGTCTTTGCGCAGCAATCAGCGCCGCGCACCCAGCAACCTTCTATCGCACCATTAACGCTCACTAACCCAGTCATCGCCTGAATCATCGGCACCGATCTGCAAACAAGGAAGATACATCAAAAGAAAGGAAATAAATCTGGACAAAATGTATTTCCTTTTCTTTCTCTCGTTTTTAAGGGTTATAAAAACCCCACAAACTTGTAAAAAAGAGGACACACACAGATCTGTACACGAATACTCAGAGAAGCAAAGAATAAAAAAAAAGAGAGATAAATTCCAAAGAAATAAAATACCAAAACTTTGCAGAAGGTGATTTTATATTTCATTCTTTTTTTTGCGCATATAAATAATATATACAAAAGGGGTTTACCTTTCAATCAGTTCGGCCTTCAGTCACTGTTCGAGATAGCTTGCGGCGCGTGTGAGACGGAAGCGAAGAGGACCGAAGATCGGGGACCTGGACGATAAAAGAAAAAACTTCAGAGCATTTTTACGTTTTTTTTAGAACTGTTTTTTAAAAAAATGTTTTTTAGCCAAAATTTTACCTTTATAATATTTTGAAAACGACGCCGTTTAGTAAGTGCCAGATCCGGGTGTCGACCCGACCCGGGGCAAAGATCCGCGTTTTTTTTAAAATGGCCTAATTACCATTTCAGTCCCTTTATGATTTTATTTGCTTTAATTTTGTTTAATTTAATATTTTCTTTATTTTTAAATTTACCTGGAAAATCTATTTTTGATCCAATTTAGTCCCTCAGTCTGTTTTTAAGTAAAATCGGAACGACGCCGTTTTTAAAAAGAGGCATAATTGCCATGCTAGTCCCTGGGTTTTAATGCGTATTTCGTTTTAATCTTTTTTATTTATTTTAATTGCCATTTAACCAGTGTCTTCTTTGTTTTAATTTTATTTTTATCCTTTTTTTTTTTTTTATTTTATATTAATAGTTTCATCACATTAAGATTTTCTATATTATTTTCTTATATTTATTAATTTATTAATAATACAAAATTTATGTATATATATTTAACTATTATTTTATATATTATTTTACTTGTTTAATAATTCATATATTATTATACTTTTTTATATATTATTTATTATATATTATTTTTTATATTATATAGTATTATATTATATATTATTTCTAAAGTTTTATTTATATAAAATTTATTTATATTATCTAATTTATTTTATTTATATTGTTTATATTATGTGTATAATTTTATAATTAATGTACTACACGTACACATATATTTTCATTATTTATTATTTTATTTAATATAATTTTTTTTACATATTTTCTATTATGCTATATATATATTCAAAAAAGTTTTATACATTGTTTAATTATTCGTCTTATATATCTGTCTTCTTTTATTAATTATTTTATTATTTAATCTTGCATGAAAAGCTTATATTTACTTAGTATTTTTAATTATTTTATGTATATTGCTTTATATATTTTATTTGTTTATATAATGCCCTTTTATTTATTTATTATTTTATGATTACTAAAGTGTAGTTGTTTTAGTTATATTTTATATTGTGTGCTATTGTATTATAATCGTTTTTTTAATATTTGTGTATGATAGTTTAGCGTGTGGATATGTTTAATGTGTTAATTTAACTGTTAGGGGTCCAAATTGGGCTCAGGATGTGGTCAAGGCCTTGGTTAAATTTTTGTTTGGGCACTATAGGGTTTAAAAGGTGGTATCTGTGTTTAAAATATCAAAATGGGCTTGTGGCCCAGTGGCCAGTAGTGCCACTTAGGGAGCAAGGAGGTGACACCACCCAAGGGAGTAAGGGGCCCAAATTTAAGTTTCATGGAGCCCAATTCTTTTAATTTAAGTTAGGTAATTTTCGGCATTAGGGTTAGGTGGAGTGGACGGCAACAAGGCTAAAAAATAGGAGGATTTATGTGAATGGGATAATGTAGATATTATAGTTGATAATATGGAAGATAAAAGGAGAAAATATAGGAGCTATCTGCAAGGCTAGGTGTTGGCCGAAATTCCATTACCTAGAGGAGGGAAGAAATCGGTTTCTTTGTGGCAAAGGGGTGTCGAAATTTCCCCTACTATTTGATTAGTTGTTAGTTATCAGGAAGGGCATTTTCAGTTTTAAGCAATAGGTGCCGAAATCTTCTTTAAATAGAGGGGATATCTCTTCAATTCCGGCATTTGGAGCCCTATTCTTTTCTCTCATTCTCTGTGCCGAAACCCTTAGCCATTCTCTGCAATCTTTTCTTTTGATTTCTTCAAAAGCCGAAACCTCTCACTTCACTTTCTTTTCCATTCTTTTTCCTCTTGTGCTGATTTCTCCATAAAAGCTGGAATCTTCTCTCAAGTGCTAGCCGAATCTTCTCTAGTAAGGTAAGTGTCGACTCTTGTTATTCCTTAAGATCTCTTTCGGTTTTTAGGAGACAAGGCCGAATGGCCACTTGGTTTGTTTGAGGCTAATAGTTTCTCTCTTCCTGCGTTTTGTGCGACATTCCGGGATTTGAAGGAAACCTGATCGTTTAGATCTAAAAACCGAAAGTCGCTAGTCTCTAATTTCGGGATTTCAAGGTAAGGTTTTCAATTCTCCTTAAGATGATCAATCGTTTTCTTCTCGTTGGTCGTGCCTTAACCTAATGTTTCATTACCAGCCTCTGAACAACACCTTAGGCAGATAACAGCTGTGTTGACTACGGATAGCATCGACGTAGAAAGTTTTGTTCCAATGATAATCAGGTGTGTAGATCTCTAACACACTAGTTAACTGTAATTTATATGTATTATGGGCTAAAAAGCCAGAAAGTGGCTGTATGGACAGTCGAATAAAACCCTAAAAGGGCTAGGCAAAGGATGCCAGGTACGTAATCATAGAAATCTCTATGTGTATCGAAATATATGAAAGCCTGTTTCTTTTTAAAGATGGTATGATGTTTTCGATTTTCCATGTGTGTGTGCATGGGGTGGGATTATGATAATGAAGGGGAAGTGCATGATAAGTCACTTGGTGATCGGTGGTTAAACCACAAATTCAAATGTTAGGTCACATAGTGATCGGTGGCTATGCCACGTTTAATGATTCCTGATTAATAGTAATAGGTAGTACGGCTGTCGTTATGATGTGTAGCGGATGGAGGGTTGATTGTAGAAATCCCCAAGGTGTGATGGTTGGTACGGGTTAGTGTGTAGAGGATGAAATTCTAGGATGGGTTGGGCTATTCATCATTCATTATTTTCATGTAATTATGATTGTTGCCTTTATGTATGGGCCAGGGCTCATAATGTGTTTGTGGGCCTTAGGTCAGTGTGTCCGGGATTTATACACTGAGTCTTAGTGACTCACCCTTTCATTTTCTCTACTCTTTCAGATAAGCAGTAGATCGTGGACATGGGAACCGAGACGGACTCGAGGGGCCATCAAGTTTTTTTATCTTTATAGATTATTTCGGCTTTTCTTTAAGTTTTTAATTTTGGGAATATTTATGTAATAGGGCCCCATGGTTTATATTTCACTACATAGTTTTTAATATTTGCAACTTATGAAATTTTGTCATGTAACACCCCAAACCCGGCCCATTTGCTAAGACCGAATTTGAAATGCCACTGCGGAAAACGTTTGAAAAACTTTTGACTTAGAATTAAAAACATAAAATGTATAAAGAGAATCCATTTCTGCATGGGCCACCTCGTATCCGCTCCAACCCGGTCCAAGCTTTATGCATCACCTGAAAGGTTTGAGAAAAATTGGGTGAGTCAAACAGACTCAGTGCATAGTTAATACACATGTCCCCACATATGGGCTTGGCCCATATCCACACATCAATCACATATCAAATGATAAGGCATTATATCCACATAATTTCACATGTTGGGCTTGGCCCAATCCACATTGATCCGCATAATTAGTCATGCAAAATGCATAAATATGTAACATGAAGCCCAACCCAACCTAGAGTCCATCCGTTACTCCTACCTTAGCAGACTCCCTGCCCAAGGCCGTGGCTAATCCACCGATCAAATAATGATCCTCATATCTTACCTTAGCAGACTTGCTGCCCAAGGCCGTGGCTAAGCCACCGATCACATAGTGATCCACATATCTGTATCCACGAGGTGACCCGAGGTCATCCTCAATCTACGGTGATGCACACAGCTATCATCCGCCGAGATGGGCACCTAGCCATCACCTCCCTTGATGGAGCACATAGCCATCATCAAGCGCCAATGTAGCACAAGGCTAACATCAGACCACGTACATAATGTACACCCTTTCCTTCGATAGTCACATCCCAAGTCCCATGCATATATGTGTATCATGGCAACATATCACTTGAACAATTATGCATCACATGCCATCACATTTCATATATTCATCAATGATCATTTAATATCGTAAATCACTGACCTGAGTATTCGATCACCCACCACGGGTATTCACAATCTTAGCCCTTAATTCGGCTACCATTAACATCATATCACATATACATAAATATAACACATACACACAATTAAGAGACAGTGCGACAACTACGCACCTTTTTGGCACAGTCGGCTAAATCCCGAAGACCCGATCTACCACACTAGATTCTTGTCCTACAATCGGCCATATCACAATATTTTAATGAAAACCATTCGGCCAACAACATATCTTAATCCAAATAACCTTAGGCTTCCTCAACCAACTTTAAGAGTATAGAATCCTTACCACTTGACTTACCAACTCCGATTTGCTAAAGGAATTGCTTAAATCGATTGCTTCCGAAATCCAATGAGCCTAATTGAATAATCGAATCCTAAAAACGGTTAAAACCTTGCAAAGCAATGCCCAAAGATTCAGCTTTTGTCCACAAGAAATAACACAGGGTCGAGAAAAGAATTGAAGGAGAACCGGCCAAGAACACTTACACTTTTCCAAAATCAATTGAAGAAAAACAAAGAGAGTTTCCCCTTGAATAATCGGCCAAAAATAATACTAAAAGGAAATATAAAAATTCGGCTATGGTGAAGTGAAAAAGAAAAGAGAAATAGAATGGTAATGGATGTTTAAACTTTGAGTGAATGAAAAGAAAAAAAATAATGGAATTTGAGATGGGTAAAGATTCGGCCAAGAGAGGATGAAAGAAAATGTGATTGAACAAAAGTCAAATGAAGAAAAGAGATATGTGAGAGAGAGAGATTCGGCCAAACACTATTTTGCCAAAGAAGAAAAATGCACAAAAGTTTCAATGTTGCTTTGGTTTCAAGAGGACAAATGAAAGAAGAGAAATGGTATTTGGTTCACAAAAATAAGGTAAAAACCAAAAGAAAAATTGCACCAAAATGCATAATGACATTCGGCCAAAGAGAGTGTTCTTGGAGAGGGAAAACAAAAATGCAAAAGATGTTCAAAAGGAGAATTGGCCAACTATTCCCCCCCAAGCTACCTAACAAAATTCGGCCACCCCCCTAGACACCCATACCGTCCACATACATCCACTAAAGGCATAAGAATTGTTTTCAAAACATTTTCCACAAGCCAAGCCTTTTGTCCCCTCAATATACCATAACTTTAAGATATCCTTCCATAACCTTAAAAATCTTATCCCATAAATTAAGCTTTCCTTAAACAAAAATTCAACTTACCAAAAGTTATTAGTCCACCTATCATAAATAAGTTTGACCGGCCATTAATGCTAATACACAAAAATAAACCTTCAAAATGCTAAACATACCACTCGAACCTCTAACCTTAAGCTACCTTTCAAGCTCCTTAACCAACTTGCCACTTACTCCTCTTGTGCTATAAATGAACACTTAAATTAACTTAAGTGCTAAGCTCACTAAATCCACTTCATTAAATAAACCATACTAAAAATTATTCTAACTTCCTAATTAAAATCAAACCTTCACAAGACTATACTAACACACCAAATTCATACCCAAGCCAACACAATAATAAAATAATATTCTAATTTTCCTAAAACTCAAGGCCCAATCCTACTAGGCCCAATTTTGGGATGTTACATGTCAAAGGTTTAATTATTCAAAATAATAATAATACAAGGTTTTATTTTCAAATGTCACCTATTAATTCAAATATTGTCTAATTAACTTACGATTTCCGAAACCAACAAAGCAAAAGTTTTCAATGTACAACCCGTAGCATACCAGATCTGGTCGAAACGTATGGGCCGGGCTTGAGGTGTTACAACACAGGTGGCTCGAATTGCTGAAAGATTACGATCTTATTATAGATTATGATCCTGGTACAGTGAATGTGGTTGCTGATGCTTTGAGTCAGAAACTTTATTTGCTCTGAAAGCATTGAATACTTAGTTGACTTTGGAAAGCGATGGATCTATTCTGGCTGAACTGAACATTTCTTCAGTGAATTTTATTAGTTGCAGAAAAGTGATTTCGAGCTTAAATTAAAGCGTGAATTGATTGAAATTGGCCAGATGACATAATTCAGTATTGGTAATGATAGTAATTTTTATTTCAGGGGTCGTTTGTTTATTCCGAATGATATGGCTTTAAAATGAGACATTTTGAGTGAAGCTCACAACAGTACCTATTCAATTCATCCGAGTAGCCTGAAAATGTATAACGATTTGACGCAAATGTACTGGTGTTCAGGTGTGAAATATGAAATATATGATTTTGTAATTAAATGTTTAGTATGTCAGTAGGTGAAAGCTGAGCATCAGTGTAACATCCTAGAATTTGGAAATTTATTTGTTGCATTATTTTGGTGCTAAGTTAGTTAGATTATTAATTTTGTATGTTTAGGGGATCCTGAGAAGGCTCGGGGTCTTTTGGGACCTAGTAAAAATTTTGGCATTTAGCACTTTAAGGAGATAGAGTAAGTAAGCTTAAAGCTTATGGAAATAAATGAGTTAATAACTAGCATAATTGAGCAATTGGTAAGAAGGTTAAGGCGCCACATGATGTACCTTGAGGGAAGAGGTTCAAATCCCATTGTGTGCAAATTTTGACTATTATTTTTGCATTCTTTCCTAATGTGTCGGCCAAGCTTATAAATAAGGCAAGTTGGACTTTTTAATTTTGGCAAGGTGGATAAGGAAATAAGGAAAGGGTGATGGTAAGGTAAGGAATAAAAAAAAAGGGCAAGTAAGGGAAACATGTGGCTTATTTCATGGAGATTATTTTGGAAAGTTTGGGTGGCCAAACTTTTGACTATTAGGGGCATGAAGGTGGACGATTTTGGGGCTAAAGGGTGATAGCCGAATTTTGCTTGGTGCTTTGGTGAGATTAAAGTGTTTGTTTTGGTCAAAAATACATTTTTGCATCAATTGTGTCTTTTTCTCAAAATTTGCTAGTCTTTGTGAGTTTTGTTTTTTTTTTTTCTTCTTTCTTCTATTCTCTCCTCTTTGCCGAATCCTCCTAGCACAATTGTGCATTTTCCTCCTCTTTTGTTTGGTCAAAACCTTCATCCCTTGTTCATTTTTCTTGGATAGTCGAACAACCTATCATCCATCCAACCTCCCATCCTTTCTTTTAATCATTCCTCTAATCTTTTCTCTTCTCTAAACCAACACCACCATTAAATCACATATTCTTGTTTGATTATTCCCCATAGCCGAATATCAACATATATTTTCCTCTATGACCGAATCTTCATCTCTTCTTTATCTTTTCTTCTCATCCATATTAGCACTCATTTCTTGATTTAATCGGTAAGTGTTCTTTTCAACTATTTATTTTCTTTCTTTTAATGCCGAATCTATATTTTGGTTTGGGATGGTCATTTTGACCGAGACCATCACTTTATTCTTTCTCAAACAAGATCTTTTTCTTCTTCGTAGTGATATAGTGGAAGGTCGAAACCTTGATTCTTCCGAAGTCATCGTATAATCGCTAGAAATCGTCCTAAAATCTTTAAGGTAAGAGTTCTTCACGGATTCTATAATCATTCTTTATTCGTTAAGATGGTGATGATTAACCGATATTATTTATAGGGAATAAATCGCTTGATCTATTTAATCGTTGATCACTCAGAAATTAGTGGTAAGCCAATCTTTACCATTTTGATAGTCCATATTTTATCGGATATCGATCTATATAAGATCTAATCGAATGGAGGCTTGTGGTGCCGGTTCGAATGGGAAGTCGAGTGGAGATCTCAAAAGGAGCGGATTAGCGATCCCTACTCCTAAATTCAAGCGAAGGGCTGTTTCGGCGATTCGGGACTTTCCACCGGGTTGTGGACCCTCATCCGGTGAGAATCGACGATTCGAGGTCGTTCGCAATTTTGAGGCATCAGCGATTCGGGATTTTCCACCGGGTTGTGGACCGTCAACCAGGGAAAACCGACAAACCGTAGTTGTTCATGATCCCGAGGGTAAAATTTTAGATCGTTTGTTTTAAAGTAGATTTATTAAATCGCGTATGTTGACTAATCGAGCGTTATATAATTTTAGGTGTCGACGGTCAAGAAAGCGTAGTGCTTACCGTAATCAGGTGTGTAATCTCACACCGTATTCCGTGGGTTAAAGATTAATATCGTATTAGTAGTAAATCGCTTGATTAAAATCGTATTAAGGTGAAATCAGAAAAATTTGGCTTAAATCTCATTATTTTGATAAAATTGACAAATTCGGTATTAACACCGTGAAAGATTACGAAAATGCCCCTAATGGGCCAAATCGATAAAATTTGATATATGAGCCGATGTGATAATTTGATATGGGCTGATCTGTTTATTTGATATATGGGCCGATTTGAAATTTTACTATATGGGCCGATGTGAAAATATGATATATGGGCCGATTTGAAAATTTGCTATATGGCCGATGTGAAAATATGATATATGGGCCAATGTGATAATTTGATATATGGGCCGATCTGATATTTTGTTATAATGGCCATAATTTTTGTAATAAACATCTGATTAAATTATTGTTATTATATTATGATTTTTAATGCATTATATACATTATTTGCATGGGACGAGATACTGATGAAGAGAAGTTCTGGTGGCTCTGCCACAAAATTTTGGTGGCGCTGCCACAAATCTGTATAGTGGCAATGCCACGTAAATTCTGATATTCTGGTGGCTTGACCACAAAATTATATTTGCTATAAATAGCTTAATGCCTGCGATTGGTGTGTTGGCGGGGTGGGTTGACTTGATCCCCACAGGTGTGTTGGTTGGTACGGGTGGTGTGTAGCGGATGGATTACTAGGCTTGGTTTGGGAATTTGCATTTCATATTCATGTTATATTCATTACATTATTATTGTATATGGGCTTAGGCCCAAAAAATTACTTAATGGGATTTTGGCCTAGTGGACAATGGTAAGTGGGTTACACACTGAGTTCTAGCAACTTACCCTGTTTTCCTTACCCCTTTCAGGTAATGATCAGTGATGGAGACTTGGGCCTTGGATGACTCGGTGGAGGCCATACTACAAAACGGTTTAAATTGGAATTTGGATTTCTTTTTAGTACTTTAAATTACTTTATTATTTTGAATTAAGGTTGTAATAAGGCCTCTGGATTAATTTTTGTTTTGTTTTATGTTTGACGAATTTTATAAATTGCTCCAAGTATTTCAAATTGAGATTTTTTTTTAAAACTAAAATAATCGTTTTCTTAAAATGGATACGTAATGACCCAAAATCCGTGGGCACCGAAAAAGTGTGTTATCAGGCCTCCGTCTTAGTAAACTGAGTTAGTAAATAATTATTAGGTGTAATTATGAGTCTAATAGTGTGTTTAATTAGATTTTTATTTAGTGAATTTACCTTAATTTAAAGTAATTAGGAAAAGGATCAACTTGAATAAAGAGTGAAAGTCTAATTATAAATTAAAAGAAAGTAAAAATGGGCTAAAATGACAATTAAGCCATTTAGCATAGTTGAGGTGGCATAAAGGAATAAAATCTAAGATTTTATTTGTTATAATTATATAATTAATGATATTTTAATATAATTTATATTATATGAATTTATGATAATTAAATTATAATGATATAATATTATTAAATAAATCAAAATATGCCAATTGTATGGATATGATAAAATACATGTGTAATATATGTATTTGTACACTTGTAAAATAAATATATAATTACTTATGATTTAAGCTAAAAGATATTTGTTATTAAATAATTATTATATATTATATTATAAATAAAGTAAATAAAACTAAAAAGAAGTAAAAACAAAAGCAAAAACAAAGAAGAAAGTAACAGAAGCTTTCGAAACAGGGGAAAGGAAAGAAAGAAAGAAAAAGAAAAGGAAAAATTGAGGTTTTAAAGCTTGGAGTTTAATTAGGTAAGTCAATCAAGTCCTATTCTCTTAATTTTGATATTTTAGAAGCTTTAAAGCAAGATTTTGATGAAACTAGGTTGATATTTTGAGAGTTTATAGGTTTTCAAGTATAGTTTATGTTGAAGAAAAAGATGAATTAGGGATTAAATTGAATGAAATTTAAGTTAGAACTAGTAAAAGGATTAAATTGTAAAGTAAGCTATAAGTTTTGTGTTATAGGGATTAATTTGGAATAAATTATAAATTAGAGTTTTACTATGAATATTAGATAGTCAAGTTGAATTTGGAAGAAATTTAAGTAGAAACAAGGTATGAATTAAGTTAAGAAAATAAGTAAACTTAATTAGGATTTAATTGCAAAATAAGCTATAAGAAAATAATTTTGGGACAACAGCAGAAGAATAATTTTGAAAAATCACCAAAAATGGTAGAAATGGAAGTAGAAGTTGAGTAAGATATGAATTTAAATCTTATTGAGTCTATTTTTATATGAAAGAAATATAGGAAGCAAAGAAATTCTGTATTTTGAGATATTTAGATTTTTCTGAGACTGGTTCAGAGTAATTTCGAGATCCCCTGTTCTGACTTGGAAAAATCATTAAAAATTATACAAAAATAATTGTGGGATATAATTTATATGGTTAGATTCCTTGATGAGTCTATTTTAGAAGAAACAAACTAGAACATCACTTGAATTCTGTACAAAAAGATAATTAAATTTTAGCAAAGAGTGGTTGGAACTGTCAGACAACAGAATAGGGGTGATTTTAAAGAATAAACTGTACTTATTGGCTGAATAAAAAATTCTGAAAATTTTATGGAAAGAATATATATGAGTCTAGTTTCATATAAAATTTACGGATCTTAATTTGGAATTCTGTAACTGAAGATATTGATAATTTAGTGACAATAACTCAGGTAGACAGCCTTGAAAGAACTTATAAGTAAATAATAGAATTGTGTATAAAGAATGTGGAATGAAGAGGAAGAGTAGGAATTGAATAAAATTTAATTATTTATTGTAATTTAATGTTGCAATTAATAATGTAAATTATTATTATTTTCGTAGCTAAAAAGGAACTCTAGGCATCGACCCACAAAGGAAAGGAGAAGGTTACCGAGGAATAATCAAGCAAATTCGGGTTTGTATTACTATAATTCAAATTATTTATTTATTCATTAAATGTTAAATTAATTTATGTATATGGTAAGTAAATTATAAGGTAAGTGTTTTTATTGAATTGAATGGAAATTGAGTTGAATGATGAATATGTATTGAAATTGAATTGTATGTGGATTGAAATGGAAAAGTGTAATTGATATTGAAATTGAATTTGTTATGAAAATAAAAATGAAATTGAGAACTGAAATACCCTATTAACTAGTCGGGCTAAGTCAGATATAATTGGCATGCCATAGGATTTGGAAGAGTACGGGATTTATCGGTTTTGCCGATCAGGCACTTTATGTGTCGTATATCAGGCACTTTATGTGTCGTATATCAGGCACTTGATGTGTCGTATTTCAGGCACCTCGTGTGTCGTTTCAGGCACTTATATGTCGTATACTGATCAGGTACTATGCACCGTTTTAGGCACAATGTGCCGTATTGTTGTGTTTGGGTTGGAATCCGTGTATCCCCTAAAGTCCGAGTCTGTTAATAGTGGTAACTAAAGGAAATGTTAAATTGAAAAAAATGAAATGGTTGAGCCATTGAAAAAAATGTGAAAATAGAACATGAATTGAAAAATGTGATTTGAATATGAGTATGAGAATGGAAACCATTGGTTCATGAGATGGATAATGGCTCAACATGAATGTGTATTATGTCAATTGTAGAATAGCTAAAATTGAATTGTATGAATATATTGAGAATGACAAACTTATGTTTGAATTGTTTTAGTAAAATTAAAGTTATATGATTTAATGATATGATTATTATGTTTATAATTTGAATTATGGTAATACCACTGAGTATATGTATACTCAGCGTATGGTTGTTTCCGTGCGCAGGTTAATAGGTGTTCAAAGTCCTGGTTCAGCATCCAAGACGATCCCGACTCCAGAACAAAACTCGGTGATGTATTCTTCTTTTGATAAAAGTGGCACGTACATAGGTGTTATTTTGGTCACTTTAAAATACTACATGACTTTTGTTGTAAAGAATGATGTTTGGTATTTTGGTGTTTAAACTAATGAAATGGTATGAAAATTTATATGATGTACTTGGTATAATCGAAAAAAAAATGTAAAAAAAAGAAGAAGTTAATGTTATTGGTATAATTTAAATATGATTAAATATGAAATTGCATTGGTTGAATTGTTGGATTTTGGAATTGGTTGAATTGGTTATATTTGAAATGAATACGGTTTTAATTGCAGGGGGTTTTATGTGAAAATAAGCAGAAATGCTGTCGAAATTTATATAAAAAATATTCTGGAATACTTAAACGAGTCCCGTTTCATTTTTTTAATTCATGTTTTAAACTTCTAGAGTTCATTATAAGAACTTAATTATTTAATTATACTATGAATGTGTTTTTATTTGTGAATTATTGTAAGTTGTCTGATATGTCCGGTAATGCTTCATAACCCTGTTTCGGCGACGGTTTAGGGTTAAGGGGTGTTACAGGATATATAAAAAGAGTTTCGTAATAAACTTTCATAAATATATCTTTAACTCGGAAATTTCTCTTAATAATTTTTCATCAACGTTTTTTTTAAATTATTTTCAAATTCTTCTCGAATTATTAACAATATTTACAAAGTCATGATTTATAATATTTTCGTATCTCAAATTTATCGATTTATCAAACAAATCTATTTCTCAATAAATACTTCGTTTAAATTTTGAAATCTGTTTTACTTAAATTTTTGAAAAAGACTTAGTAGTATTTTCTCATGCGACATGTCAGATCTGGCCTTAACGTATGGGCCGGGTTTGGGGTGTTACAATCAGGTTCCATCGGGTTTATTGCAGCTTGCGATGATTCTGGAATGGAAATGGGAGTGAGTCACAATGGATTTATGTCAAGTTTACCCCTAACTCCAAAAAAGAAAGATGTCGTCTAGATTGTTGTTGATAAATTAACAAAATCAGCGTACTTTATTCCGGTCAAAACAAATTATTAACTCAAGAGATTAGTTGAGTTGTATATCTTTGAAATTGTCCGATTGTATGGCGTGCCAGTATCCATTATTTTCTATCGGGATCCGCAATTCGCCTCTAGATTCTGGAGTAAATTACATGAAGCTTTAGGCACCAAATTAACTTTTAGCACACATTCCATCCCTAGACAGACGGTCAGTCCAAATGTATAATTCATATTCTTGAAGAAATGTTTCGATGTTGTGTTATCGAGTTCGAAGGCAGTTAGGAGAAATTTCTATCATTAGCTGATTTGCTTATAATAACAGTTATCAATAAGTATCATAATGGCACTATTCGAAGCTTTATACAGATGAAAATGTAGAACTTCTTTGTATTGGTCCGAGTTAAGTGAAAGAAAGCTAATTGGTACTGATTTGATTTGTGAAACTGGAGATAAAGTCAGAGTTGTCCGTGATTGTTTGAAAGCTTCCTCTAATTGACAGAAATCATATGTTGATCTAAAGTGAAAAGATATCGAATTCCAAGTCGGGGATAAAGTATTCTTGAAAATCTCACATTGGAGAAAAGTGCTACAATTCAGCAAAAAAGGAAAGTTTAGTTCAAGGTTTATAGGGTCGTATAAAATTCTTTAAAGAATTGGACTTGTAGCATACCATTTGGCTTTACTACAGGAGGTTGAAAAGATTCACAACATTTTTCACGTATCGATATTACGTCGATATCGTTCAAATCTTCACATGTGATATCTACGAATGAAGTTGAGTTAGAGCTGAATTTATCGTATAGCGAGGAATCGATAAAAATTCTAGCTCGAGAAATCAAGGAATTAAAAAATAAACACATAGCTTTAGTTAATGTTCTTTGGCAACACCACGGGGTTGAGGAAGCTACCTGGGAACTAGAAGAAGCTATGAAATTGTAATACCTGAACCTATTCTCTAGTAAGATTTTTGAGGAGGAAAATTTCTTTAAGGGGGAGAGTTGTAACATCCCGTTTATCAGTGGTATAAAAAAATGGTTTCAAGACCATAATTCTAACAAGTGAGTCAGTATTTTATTATTTATTTATTTTTTATAGGAGTATTACAAGGTCGTATTAAAATTTGGATAAGAAAATTTTAATGTTTAATTGATTAATTAAGTAAAAATGACTAAACCGTAAATGCTACAAAAGTTTACTGTTATTAGTTAAAATGGGTTCAACAGCTTTAGGAACTTGATTTGATGGTCTTAAATGGTAATTAGATGATTAATATTTATATTGGATGGTTAAGGTTATAAATTGGTTAGAATTAAAGGTTAATTACAAGGGTAAACTAGTAAATAGGTAAATTTGTTAATAAAAAACAAAAAAATGGTCATCTTCTTCCTTATGTTTTTCCACCACCGTTTACACTTTTTTAAGCATGCTCAAGGTTCGACCAAGTTCCGAGAGTGTATGTAAGTGATTTTGTTTCCCTTTTTTAATAAATTTTATGTTTTTTAGATCGTTGTAGCTTAATTTAGCTAACTTGAGGCTTAATTCGTAAAATTGTTAAACATTTTGAAATGTGCCATTGTTGAATTTGTAAAATTTTTGAAGTTTGATGGTAGTTTTATAAGTTTGATAGCTAAATAGGATTATTTTTGAAACATCCTAAAATTAGGGGTCTGGCATTTTTGCAATATTGCATGTGTTGAGCTTGTTTAGCTTGCGATTTGGGTGTGATTAGGGGTCCTAGGGAGGCTCGGGTTCGAGTCCAAGCCCTGGGAAAATTTTGATTTTGGGCACTTTAGGGGAGAAGAATGTTGGAAGCAAGGCTTAAGGGAATTTGTATGTGTTTTGCTAACACAAGTGAGCATTTGGCAAGGTGGTGGTGGCGTCAATATGGAAGCATGGTGGGATGGGGTTCGAATCCCACAAGAGCCGAAACAAAGGTTTTATTTTGTACTAAGTGGGTGGAAGAAGTAGATTTCAGTTAGAACTCTGCAAGGGAGAGTGGAGACTCAGTCAAATCGGTTTGAATGTGAGGTGGAGAGCAATGTGGGGAGGAAAATAAGGAGAGAATCATGGGATTGGGGTGAGAGGTGGTAGTGGCCGAATGTAGGAGTGTTGGGGGGAGGAGAAATTCAGCTGAGGGGTGATGTTTAGGCATTTTTTGCTATTGTAGAGTAAGTGCCGAATTTCTCTAGTCTCTCTTAGCACTTTTTGCATTTTGGGCATTTCTCCTTAGGCATTTCGGGTTAATTTTCTTTCTGGGCGATTTTCTATTTACCAAATTCCTTTCCCCCCTCTCTTCTTCTCCATTTATTTTCTATTCTTTTCTCCATCAACCGAACCTCCTCTCTTCTCCATTTTGAATCGGTTCCTCTTTTATTTTGCTAATAGCTGAACACCTAGTAGCCTGAAGCTTGGTGTTCTCTTGTCTGCCGAATCCACCTTGTCTATTCGGTTCTTCTGTGATCAAAGGTAATGTTTCTTTTCCCTTGATTTCTTTTCTTCTTCTCTCCCTCTCTTCTCTTTACTAAAGCTGAAACTCTCAACTCTTTGCCTAGGCCGAATCTATTTCTTTGGGTTTCTTGTGCGTTTATAACCTTTTCTTTTCTCCTTAGTGAATCGTCATCTCTGAGGGCAGTGGGTGCTTAAACTCCTCTTGTTCAAGGGACCTATCTTTGTCGAATCTAAGTGTAAGTAGTACTATGCATTGCTGGATTTGTCCATATAGCCAAATATTGGAGGATGCTAACCCCCTTGTGCATTAATCAGTTTAGGAGTTTGGTGGCTCTAGCCAAGAAGGAAGCAAAGCCGAATATTGTCACTCTATGGGAGGGGGTCATCTTGTGGTAAGTGATGTTAGTGACTATTCGGATTCAAACTTTGATTTGTGTTATTAGAGTGGATACTAATTGATTGGAACGTGATGGTTTTCTAGGTGTGAAATTTTGGGAGTTCAATCTACGCTCGTAACAGGTGTGTAATCTCACACCCATCTTGATGATTGCATGTAACGTGTTGTGAATCGGCCAAAAGATGAAAAGCCGAAAAGCCAGCAACTGTGACCACTCGAGCATAGGAACTCTCGTGGTGGTAAATTGAGATGCAAATGATGACGATGGATCATTAAGAGTGTCACGAGCGCTCTCGCGAAACTAAGGCTGTAACGGGCCCGATCGAAATGAAACGGGCTAAATGGGCCCAACGGGCTTACGGGCCTACATGGGCAAAATCGATGGAGAAGTACTGAACAATTGACGCGACTGCGAAGTCTGCGAATCTGAGACTGAAAATGAGTCAAATGGACCACACGAGCGTGTGGGCCCGATTGGGCCTGAAATTCAATAATATTGTAGATGCTAGAAAAAAAGGGGGTCCCGAGTCGCTCGGGGCGACAGTAGGCCTTCAGAAAGGCCGTAAAATGTCAAAATTATAGAAATAACCTTGGTGGGTAAATTACTGAAATACCCTTAGTGGGTAAATTACTGAAATACCCTTGGTGGGTAAATTACCGAAATACCCTTGGTAGGTAAATTACTGAAATACCCTTGATGGGTAAAAGTACTATTATATCCTTAGGGGCAGACTTAGTATGTTTGTGTATAAATAGTTTGACTGATATGATGGTACGTTATTGCATACACTGAATTATTATGTCATGACATCTTGCATATGGTTGGGATTTTGTAATTGGAGGAAGTGATTGATCTGTTAGGGTCACACGGGTCACCCAAGATGACTGTGGACCCACCGATTGGATTGTAAAGGTCACGGGTTGCCCGAGACGGCTGTGGACCTACCGACGGCTTTAAGCCGCTTATATTCTGGCAGCTTGGCTGCGTTATTAGTGTGTAGGGCTGGGTGGGTTGACTTGGTCCCCACAAGAGTGTAGGGTTGGTACGGGTGGTGTGTTGGTTGGATTGGGTTGGGCTACATTTTTGTTCTGTTTGCATTATCATGTTTATAGGGCTTAGGCTCAGACCAATGCTGTAAGGGCTCAGGCCCCGACAGTGACTGTTATAGGGGATTACACACTGGGTTCTCGTAACTCACCCCCTTCCTTTTAACCATGCAGGTAATCCCCAACGTTAGCGGATTTGGAGCTGCAGAGGACTCGGAGGTGGCCATACTTTGGATTTGCTTCATACGGAGCATAGTAAAATTGGTTTTAACTTATCTTATATTTATTTCTTTATTTGGGTTAATATTTGTTGTAATAAGGCCGTTGGAAATTTCTTTTAAAACTTTCTTTTGATAATCCTGTTAATTATGAATTGTTAATCAGTTAATCACGGGTTTTCAAAACATTCATAACCGTTTTCAAATATCACGTTTCCGTAACTGTTCAAGTTCGATTTTCACAACAAACATAGTTCTCTAAAATAATAACATCTTACAAGAATACACATTAAGCGAATTTTTCTTTTACAAACAAACATCGAAATTCGGAGTTTCAAAAAGGATGCAAAATTTTTAACGAACGCTTAGCTTTTAAACTACCTCTTTGATGTGACATGCTAGATCCGGCCATAATGTCTAGGTCGGGTTTTGGGTGTTACAATTTTGTAAAGTAATTTTTAGTGATTTTGATGTTTAAGGATTTAATTGTTAAAGTAGTAAAATATCATGATAATATGGTGAAATTATGAAATATATGAGCTGTTCAAGGACTACAAGAAATTCCAGCTAGCTTAGTTTAAGCTTGAATATGTTCAATTTGAAAGTTTTGGGTTTAGGGTTTAAATTGCATAGAAGGTAGTATTTAGTGATAAATTTGTAAAATATGAATTAAAGGGGTTTAAATGTATAAATTTGATTGTTTATGTTTTGTGAAATGATCTAATTAAACTAAACTATACTTTAGATCAAGAATCTCAACAAACGGAAGACATACGAGGAAAAGAAAAAATTATCGATTAGTCCCTAATAATTGAATCACTTGACAGGTATGTTCATACTACCTTCCGTGGTTACAATTTGTTATTAGATGTTGTTAATTAATTATATATAAACTATTAAAATGGAAATCAAACTATATGGTAATAAATTGAATTCTAGATAATTCCGATGGAATGAATAAAAGTCTTACACACAAGATTTTTGAATGATTCTCGTTCTAAATCGAGCTCTAACATTTTTTGCTGACTCAGATATACATGTGATACGGATTTAGCCTAGACTGGTAATCTGTTGCCGTTTTAAAAGTTTAGCCCGAATTGGTAACCTTACATGTATACATAGCCCTAGTCCGGCTATTTTTCTGTGTTGTCAATAGTTTAGCCCGGATGGGTAACTTGACACATATATTTCTATACCCGACTAGCTCGAATGAGCATTAAATGTTATTGTACTTGTGTATTGAGTTCTTTTACAAAGTTCCCCAAAAGATATACAAATTAATGTGGACAAAATATGAATTAGAACTATCTGTATTATCATTATTTACTGATCCTGTAACACCCCTAACCCGTATCATTGCCAGAAAAGGGTTACGGAGCATTACCAAAACATTCAGAAACATTTACATATAAATCATAACAATTACTATTCATTTCCCAAGATTTATTCATAACATCCCTTAAATGGACCCTCGAGGCCCAATACGGGCATTAGAATCGAGTCGAGACTTAATCAGAACCTCTAAGAATTTTTCGCAAAATTACAACATTTTTCCAAGGTACAGGGCTCACACGCCCGTGTGGTCCAGGGGACACGCCCTTGCTACAGGCCGCGTTCGACCCCATGTAACTCTTTGACTTGTGCACACGGACATGCCACACACCCGTGCGCTAGGCCGTGTGGTTAATTAATTCATTTCAAAATTAGGTGTAGGTTTCACACGGCCAAGACACACGCCAGTGTTCAAGGCCGTGTCTCCCATATGGCTAAGACACACGCCCATGTTCTCAATTCTAAGCATTCTGTTTTCTCGAATTTAAGGTGCAGGGGACCCACGGCCTAACTACACGCCCATGTACCAGGCTGTGTGTCGCACACGGTCTAGACACACGCCCGTGTGTCTTCCTATGTAGACAAAATAAAGCTATTTCTAGCTTCATTTCTCACCCAAAATCACACCAATGACCTGCACTTAAACTCACATTCAAATGCCAACCATTTCAAGCATTCAAGTTAAGCAAAATCTTGCCTTGGTTTAGTCCATATGTTAGGCATAATTTGATCAACTACTTAACACATATGTAGCTACCATAGTATGACATTACAAATATATCAAAATAAACCATTACTAGCCATTCCAATGGCTAGATTACAAGCATCATTTACATTTACATGCCAATATGGCCAATATAACCTATACATGCCATTACAACCATAATTGATTTACCATATTCACCGAAATAGGCCAATGGATAGTGTGTGTGATCTTCGCCAAGTTTCCAATTCAACGAGCTTCTGATTTACTATAAAACAGGGAAATAAAACTAAGTAAGCATTACATGCTAGTAAGTTCGTATAACATGGTTCTTAACTTACCATTCATTCTATTTTGAGGTAACTAAGTAAGGCACATTCAATCAATTTGACCCCAAGCCCTACACATATCCTCATTGCCCTTGTTAGTCAAATATTCCATAATAACATCAAAACATATATGGGCTCACCAACGATCAAGTTTCTAGGCATATATGCTTTCCACAACATGTATCCATTTAACATGCATAAATAATCTCTTTATATTACAAGTATAATTTCATGTAATTCATCTCGAGTTCAGATTATTTCATATCAGAACTTTACTCATATTACACGAAATAACAATGTCACCCAAGTAATAGCACACTTAAAATGTACAAGTCTATAATCAAGGATGAGCATATTCATCAAATGAATTCCATGTACAAATATCATCATCTCATGTTTTCATATATCAATCATCACGTATCGTCATTTTCATGTATTTTAGGCCGATATATATAATAACTCATTTCTTATTCATATCTTCGCATGTCAAGAACTTTTACCCTTTGAATTTATTCAAAATTTTGATGGATACACAGGTAGTACACTCGAGGTGTACAAATTAGAATCCATCAATTCATGTCCAATGGTACCCATAAGGTACTATTTCAGAGAGTACACTCTCGAGCCACATATATAAAAACAACAGGATTACCAGTCCAGGCTAACTCCTTTTTATGACATATGCTCTAAAGAGCTTGATCCAAATTACCCGTCTGAGCTAAATCCAATCCATAACATATGCTTGAGAGGACTTATATCAGGATTACCCGTCCGGGCTAAATCCTTTCTATAATGAAGTCATTAGGATTGCTCGTTCAAGCCTAATCCACTCTGCAACAAATGCAGGACCTCATTCATTTTGGCAATTACATTTATCCATTGATTTTCATTTATTCAAACGGGATTTAACATTTTCAAGCATTTTCCGGTATGTGATTATTTCTTACATCTATAGCATCCATATAATTCAAATGATCACATTCCAAGCATAAAGTTAACATTTTCATCTTTTATCCTTTATTATCTATCGGGCATTATAGTTTAATTTAAACATTTTTATTTATCGTGCTTGATCGGAGATGTAATCATTTCACATATTCATGACATTTATACAATTTACACAAACACAATCAATGCAAGCATGTAAATAAACACAATTTAGTTACACGAACTTACCTCGACAAAGGTTCGTTTACAAACATATACTAATCTGACATTTTCCTCTTTTCCTCGTTCTAGCTCCAAATTTGGTCTATCCGAATCTATACAAGTAAATTTAACATCAATTTATCATACTTCACATTCAAGTGGACTTAATTTTCATCCTAGGCAAAATTACTATTTTGCCCCTAACTTTTCCATAAATTCCCATTTCGTCCCTAGGCTCGGAAAATAAAATTTGTGCAATTTACTCCCTATTCCAAGCCTAACCAAAATCCCATGAAAAAAATTTACAGCACATGTATTCATAAAAATTCAGCATTTTTCTTCAATTTTACAACTTTACATTTTAGTCCCTAAATCATGTTTTCATCAAAAATCACTTTGTAAAAGTTGTTTATCTATCATCAACCTTTCATTTTCTACCATAAATTTCTAATTTTTGGCATATACATCCATGACCCATTTTCCATACTTTGATAACTTTACAAATTCATCCCCCAAATAGATAGATTAAGCTATCTCAGTTTCAAAAATATCAAAATTATTAAAAACGAGGCTTGATTACTTACCCAAATAACCTTGATAAGTCTTCTTCCTCTCTCATAGGGTTTCCATGGAAATATTTGGGGAAGATGATATGAAATTATTTTCTTTTTCATTTAATTAAATTGTCATTTAATAACTTTTCATCTTTCCAATTTAGTCGTTAGCCTTTTTTTTTATTTTTCCATGGATGAGTCATACCAAAATATCTACATACTTCTCTTTAATGGCATAACTACCATATAAGGACCTCTAGTTTTGAATTCCATAGCTATTTAATCCTTATAGCTACTAGAATTCAACTTTTGCATTTTATGCGATTTAGTCCTACCCGTAATTAAACACATAATCAGTAAAATTTTCGTATCAAAATAAAAATAAATTTTATTTTCGGCTCAGATTTGTGGCCCCGAAACCACTATTCCAATTTCACCGAAATAGGGCTGTTACAGATCCAACATTATTGAATTTTTTTTCATGATAGGGATATTAGTTTGAATAGCTATTTGTAATTATCTATTAAATGAATAAGGTAAGTTATTGAATTGGATTGTATGAACTTACTAAGTATTGTATATACTTAATCCTTTTATATTGTTCTGTAGATTTTGGATAACCGGAGTGTGTCGATCAGATCAATAAAGCTCACACTTACCATCTTCTAACATTGGTAGATTTTTAAGTCTTGAATTGTGGTTACTTTTGGCATGTAAATATGATACTTATTTTGCAAATGTTGGACATGTTTTGGTACTTTAGTTGTTAGTGCAATTACATGCAAAGTTCGTATATGTATTGCATAGTTGGTCTCTTGGTAATGTGTAGTTATAAGTTATGTTTGAATGGTATTTTTAGATGATTTTATGGTAACAAGTTTAGTGTGCTTAATGATAGTTAGAAGGCTAGAATGGATATATTGATTGGTTGATAAATGTTGATTATATGTGGTGCCAATAAGGGCATATTGGTAAGGCACCTAGGTTGGATGTTTTGGTATGTTTTAAGCTTGTTTAAGTGTGTTTTGGAGACATGTGAATGGTTGATTTTGGTTTAGTTTGGCACATGGTCTGCGATACGATCGTGTGACCCTATTTCGATTAACACATGATCGGGCGACACTGCCATGTGACCCTATTTTTGAACTGCTCACGGTTTGGCCACATGACCTTGCCTTTGAGCCACACGGCCTGGGCGATATCACATGGTTTGGCCACAGAGCTGTTTGACCCCTGTTTTCAATTTTTCTACATTTTTTGTTTTATTTCAAATTAGCCCCTGATTACTTTTAAATCAATTCTTAGGTTCTATAAGCCTGTTATAAGGCCTGTGTTTGTATATATGCTATGAATGATGATTGGTTTTGGTTGTCTAATATTTAAATTAATACTTGAATGGTTTTATACTATCATTTGATTTGATATGTGTTGTAATACTTCATAACCCTAATTCGGTGACAGTGACAGGCTAGGGTGTTACATCCTGTACACGACATCAATGACCAACCCAATTAGCAACCAATTATTGAAATTAAAACTTGAATCTAGTATTTAATACTTAATGAAAACAGTTGCAAAACTAACATTTGGTGACTTACCTAGAAGAGGATTAATTCCACTACAATCTATAAGAAGAAGGAGTAACCGTTGTAAGATCCATCGCTAAATGAAACCCCAAATAAATCAATAACGAAGATTAACGAATGACTAAAACTCCTATCTGTCACACGAAACTGACTTAATTCACTAATGTGTCTAAAACTAACTATGAACACAATAAAGGCAAGTGCACCTATCGTTCAATAGTATAGTTATGGTAAGACCGGTAATATCATTGATAAACCGTAAAAGTAACATATTTTAAGCCCACATTTAGTATGATTTTGGATGAATTAAGCCTCGATTTATGTAAAAAGGTGCTCTTAATCCTTTGTTTTCATGTTTTATACCTAGGAAAGCACCCGAGGATGAAAAGAACGGAAAACGGGCCCAAAACAGAGTCCATGGGCCATATCACGAAATCCACATGGCCTGGGCCCAGGACCACACGGTCGTGCCTCCTATCCTACTAGAACACGACCGTCTCCCGACTTACATGGCCGTGCCACATTCAACAGGTTCGAACACGGCCTGGCCACGACTTACACGGGCGTGTGCCATGGGCGTGTCCCTGTCGCGGCCAAGAGGAGTTTTACTCGGATTTGGATACTTAGAGGCAAAGAAACACATTCCAAAGCCTATTCAAACACCCTAGTAGGAATTCTACTCGAATTAGGATACTTAGGGACCAAGTAAGGTATCTCAAAGTCTATACAAACACCAAATGGGGCAACTTGAAGAGGAGTTCGGCAGAAGCCGGAACGGGCGGTTAGCTAGGCCAAGGAGCCAAGGCGAAAAGGTCAGATTTGTGGAGAATCACTCGAAGATAGCCAGTTGATCCATCTCAAGAAGCCGAAATTATACTCAAGACGGCAGATCTCTCATTCAATTCCTTCAGGGAGTTTTAGGGATTTCTTATGTTTTGTTTTATCTTTTCTTTTGAGATGTTTTGTTTTATTACTATGAACTAAACCTTTCAGATACCTGAAGGGGATGAAACCTATGACGGATCTTGTTATTATTTTCTAAACTATATGATAAATATTTGACTTGTTCTTAATTATGTGTGCTTAATTCTTGTGTTAATATTTCTAGGATATTGATTCAAGTATGATGTCTTTAGGTGGAGGAGCAAAAGTCCCTGCTTAAGAGTAGATCTAGCATAATTAAGCGGAGTTGATCGCACGCCTAGTGATAGGGTGACGAGACTTTGCCGGATTAGGGTGAAACCTAATATGGGAGTCCATAGACCGAGTTAATGCGATTCTAAGGGTTTTAATTAGAAAGAGATTTCAATTAATCAACCTAGGGTTAGACGTTATTCGCTTCGAGAGAGGGTTCAATATAACTTAGGGAATCTTACAGATCAAGTCAAATGAATAAATCGCCCGGTTCAGTGTTAGATAACAAGTGAAGTCTAGGTAGATTCTTCCTAAGGGTATCGTCTTAATCAACTGAGTTTTCCCAACAGTATTTTCCCCAATTCATTCTTTTTGTCTTTGCGTCTTTAGTTTAGTTGATAGTTAAATTTAGATTAGATAACCATTCACTTAATTCTTAGGCTAAATAATAGAAAGAGATTTAGTATTAGTACTTTTGGTTCCTTTGGGATTTGATATTCCGGTATTGCCTAAGCTATACTATTGTTTGATAGGTGTGCTTGCCTTACAATCATTGTCAGAGTTAGTTTCCAGGTTTGATAATATTATTATAAATTTTAAAGCTCTGATTTTGACAATCAAGTTTTTGGCGCCGTTGCTGAGGAACTGAAATATTAAGAAAGCTTAATTTTTATTACTTTAGTCATTTTTTTATTGCAACTTATTTTCATTATTATTTATTTTTATTTTTTTTACTTTGCTAATTTTTCCTCTATTTTCTTTTGCCAGATAATTTTAGTTTATAGAGAAGATGGCACTAGATAATTATCAGTGGCAAGTCATGAGGACAATTCCTACTAAAGCAGCCAGCGTCTTCAACCTCGACGTAGTCACCAGGTTATCTAACCAGCTAGAGATGATGAATAAAAAGTTTGATGGTTTGTATAGTCTCTCGCAGGTACACCCAATAATGCAATATTACTCGAATCTAGGAGGCGTGGCGAATCCTGAGTACCCACCTTACGGATATGGCATGGAGAACGAACAAGTCCACTATATGGGTAACTACTCTAGACCTCAAAATAATTTTTATGATAACAATTATAATGCAGGTTGGAGGTACCATCCCAATTTCTCGTGGGATGATCAAAGTAGCCAAAGACAGGAACTCCCTCCAGCTTTTCAACAACCACCTCACCAGCAGGAATGTAACATCCTAAAATTGGGCCTAGTAGGATTGAGCCCAATGGGCCTTAGGTGTAGTAGCGTTTAAAATTTTAGAGAACGGTATTAATGCAAGTTAGACTTATTAGGTAAGTGATTTTGGAAGGTTAGAGGGCTTTTAGGAAGTCCCGGGATCAAATTTAGGCTTTAGGGAAATTTTGGTTTTAGGCGGAAAAAACCCTAGAAGTTGGCAGGTAGGCCTTAAGAATAAAAAGTGGAGGAAAATGGCACAAGTGGAGTGTGTGGTGTAGTGGCAAAGTGACACGCCACAAGGAAGGAAGGAGGTCCAAGGTTCAAGTCTTGGCTTTTGCATTTTGGTTTCTTTTTATTTGGATCTTAGAATTTGGCTATAGATATATATTTAGTTGCGCATGGTTTAAGACACAAGAGGAGCTTGTGGCCAAGTGGTTAGCGACGTGGATTATGCTACTAGGAGCCTGGGTTCGAATCTCGTGAGAAGCAAAGGAGTATTTATTTTGCGGATTGGACGGTAAGAGTTTCAGTTGAATTTAAACTCTACTGACGAAGGGATCCCATATCGGAAAGATACAAAGAAGAAGGGTGAAGAGCTAGCTATATAAAGAGCATTCCAGGAGGAGAGTTAACATACCTTGGTGGGCGTTTGGGCACAGCAGTGGGCGCAGCGCGGTTTAACACTAGAGTCCTATCAGGTGTGTAACTTTCTTTACTCTAGTTGTAGAGCGGCAAATGCCGAAGTGCCAGTCACGACAATAGTAGCCACACGAACGTGCGAGCGCACGTGTGGGGCTTCGACGCGATAGTTGAGGCCATCAGTAGTATTCTTGTGGGTTGGGCTGCTTGGGCCACGATGGGCCGAAGTGGGCCCAATGGGCCCGTAGGCCCATATGAGTAAATTGTATGATGATATAGTATATAGTGAACTAGACTAGGTGGAACTTATATACATGGCTAGATTTGTGCTAGGTGGGCCACACAAGCGTGTGGGCCCGAATGGGCCGAAATCGGGTTTTAGGCCCAATAGTCTGGTAAGGACCAGAAATGGTAGCTGAGTCGCTAGTGGCGACATTGGGCCTTCAGAAAGGCCATTTCAGGTATGAAATTACTGAAATACCCTTAGTGGGTAAATTACCAAAATACCCCTGAAAGGTAAATTACGAAAATGCCCTTGGTAGGTAAAAATTATTGTTATACCCTTTAGAGGTTGATTAGCTTGGTTATATCGTATTTGTTGTTCTGATTATGATGGTCATACGTTTCATGCGTTATCTTTGATATATGATTTGCATACTTGGCATACTGCATACACGAATTATTATGACTGATGAACATGGCATGGACATGGGTATGATGAGAGGAGGGGGAAGATTGATATCCGTGACTTTGGGTCACCAGTGGTTTGGCACCACCAGTGGTTTGGTACCACAGTTAATTTTGTGACTTTGGGTCACCAGAGGTTTGGCACCTCATAGCGACTCGTCCCAGTGGTTTAACACCACAGTGGGTTGGCCCCACAGTTGATATCGGGATTGTCGCCAGTGATTTGGTATCACATGTGGGTTGGCCCCACACTTGGATTATTGATGTTCGTGACTTTGGGTCACCAGAGGTTTGGCACCTCATAGCGACTCGTCCCAGTGGCTTAGCACCACAGTGGGTTGGCCCCACATTTGATATAACGGGATTGTCGCCAGTGATTTGGTATCACAACGTGGGTTGGCCCCACATATGGATTATTCGTGACTTTGGGTCACCAATGGTTTGGCACCACAATTATATTGATATCAGTGACTTTGGGTCACCAGTGGTTTGGCACCACCAGTGGTTTGGTATCACACGGGGTAGATCTGGGAGTTTCGGATGGATAGGTTGGATGGGTTGCATGACATGCATATTTGCATATGAATTTGTGTACAAGCTTAACATATTTTGGATGGGGATTTACACACTGAGTCTCAGTGACTCACCCCTTAGTTAATTTTGCAGGTAATCGTTAGATCGCGGATTTGGGAGCCGAGGCAGACTTGTGGTGGCCATACAATGTTTTTCTCGTAAACTCGTTCTCTTAGTTAAACTTATTTGTAACTGGGATTTTTGTTATGTAATAGGGCCACTTTAACTATATTTTTGGTATTTTATTTGGTTTAGCTTTTGATTTGTTTACTGCTTATTATTAAATGATCAATATGGGATTTTTCTAAGATGATAATAAACCGTTTCTTATTCAAAATTACTTAAACTCGATTTTTCACAACAACTATAAAGAATACGAGCTTTTTAACGAACGCACAGCTTTTAGACATTCCTTTCATGTGACATGCCAGATCCGGTCGTAATGTTTAGGCCGGGTTTGGGGTGTTACAATTATGGTATCAGAGCCTAGGTTCAAAAACTCGGCTGTGGGTTTGGGTTCAAAAATGTTTTCAAAGGATGGTTTAGAAAAATATATATCTCTTTTCTGGAAGTATGGCACTCGAGTCTCCGACACCAAATCCGTAAGTTCCTTTTTACTTTATTCTATTATATGCTGAATGATTGTATTATTCTGCGATGTGTGGATGTGATGCTTGAATATAGGAATTGTATGTATGTGTGAAAAATATCTGCTTGCTTCGGTGTTAGATAGTTGGTTATGTGAAGGGGTTTCAAGATTTAGTTAGAAAGTATATTAGTTTTATTAAGATCAGAGTGCGCAGCAAGAGCGTAGTGTGGTAGGTTAGGATGTACGACTGTTAGTTAGTTGGAAATTTCGAGGACGAAATTTCTTTAAGGAGGGTAGATTTGTAACATCCTGAAATTGGGCCTAGTAGGATTGAGCCCAATGGGGCTTAGACGTAGTAGCGTTTAAAATTTTAGAGAACGGTATTAATGCAAGTTAGACTTATTAGGTAAGTGATTTTGGAAGGTTAGAGGGCTTTTAGGAAGTCCCGGGATCAAATTTAGGCTTTAGGGAAATTTTGGTTTTAGGCGGAAAAAACCCTGGAAGTTGGCAGGTAGGCCTTAAGAATAAAAAGTGAAGGAAAATGACACAAGTGGAGTGTGTGGTGTAGTGGCAAAGTGACGCCACATAAGAGACAAGGGGGTGACGCCACAAGGAAGGAAGGAGGTCCAAGGTTCTAGTCTTGGCTTTTGCATTTTGGTTTCTTTTTACTTGGATCTTAGAATTTGGCTATAGATATATATTTAGTTGCGCATGGTTTAAGACACAAGAGGAGCTTGTGGCCAAGTGGTTAGCGACGTGGATTATGCTACTAGGAGCCTGGGTTCGAATCTCGTGAGAAGCAAAGGAGTATTTATTTTGCGGATTGGACGGCAAGAGTTTCAGTTGAATTTAAACTCTACTGACGAAGGGATCCCACATCGGAAAGATACAAAGAAGAAGGGTGAAGAGCTAGCTATATAAAGAGCATTCCAGGAGGAGAGTTAACATACCTTGGTGGGCGTTTGGGCACAGCAGTGGGCGCAGCGCGGTTTAACACTAGAGTCCTATCAGGTGTGTAACTTTCTCTACTCTAGTTGTAGAGCGGCAAATGCCGAAGTGCCGGTCACGGCAATAGTAGCCACACGAGCGTGCGAGCGCACGTGTGGGGCTTCGATGCGATAGTTGAGGCCACCAGTAGTATTCTTGTGGGTTGGGCTACTTGGGCCACGATGGGCCGAAGTGGGCCCAATGGGCCCGTAGGCCCATATGAGTAAATTGTATGATGATATATTATATAGTGAACTAGACTAGGTGGAACTTATATACGTGGCTAGATTAGTGCTAGGTGGGCCACACAAGCGTGTGGGCCCAAATGGGCCAAAATCGGGTTTTAGGCCCAATAGTCAGGTAAGGACCAGAAGTGGTAGCTGAGTCACTAGTGGCGACATTGGGCCTTCAGAAAGGCCATTTCAGGTACGAAATTACTGAAATACCTTTAGTGGGTAAATTACCAAAATACCCCTGAAAGGTAAATTACGAAAATGCCCTTGGTAGGTAAAAATTACTGTTATACCGTTTAGAGGTTGATTAGCTTGGTTATATCGTATTGTTGTTCTGATTATGATGGTCATACATTTCATGCGTTATCTTTGATATATGATTTGCATACTTGGCATACTGCATACACGAATTATTATGACTGATGAACATGGCATGGACATGGGTATGATGAGAGGAGGGGGAAGATTGATATCCGTAACTTTGGGTCACCAGTGGTTTGGCACCACCAGTAGTTTGGTACCACAGTTAATTTCGTGACTTTGGGTCACCAAAGGTTTGGCACCTCATAGCGACTCGTCCCAGTGGTTTAACACCACAGTGGGTTGGCCCCACAATTGATATCGGGATTGTCGCCAGTGATTTGGTATCACATGTGGGTTGGCCCCACACTTGGATTATTGATGTTCGTGACTTTGGGTCACCAGAGGTTTGGCACCTCATAGCGACTCGTCCCAATGGCTTAGCACCACAGTGGGTTGGCCCCACATTTGATATAACGGGATTGTCGCCAGTGATTTGGTATCACAACGTGGGTTAGCCCCACATATGGATTATTCGTGACTTTGGGTCACCAGTGGTTTCGCACCACAATTATATTGATATCAGTGACTTTGGGTCACTAGTGGTTTGGCACCACCAGTGGTTTGGTATCACACGGGGTAGATCTGGGAGTTTCGGATGGATATGTTGGATGGGTTGCATGACATGCATATTTGCATATGAATTTGTGTACGAGCTTAACATCTTTTGGATGGGGATTTACACACTGAGTCTCGGTGACCCACCCCTTAGTTAATTTTGTAGGTAATCGTTAGATCGCGGATTTGGGAGCCGAGGCAGACTTGTGGTGGCCATACAATGTTTTTCTCGTAAACTCGTTCTCTTAGTTAAACTTATTTGTAACTGGGATTTTTGTTATGTAATAGGGCCATTTTAACTATATTTTTGGTATTTTATTTGGTTTAGCTTTTGATTTGTTTACTGCTTATTATTAAATGATCAATATGGGATTTTTCTAAGATGATAATAAACCGTTTCTTATTCAAAATTACTTAAACTCGATTTGTCACAACAACTATAAAGAATACGAGCTTTTTAACGAACGCACAGCTTTTAGACATTCCTTTCATGTGACATGCCAGATCCGGTCGTAATGTTTAGGCCGGGTTTGGGGTGTTACAATTATGGTATCAGAGCCTAGGTTCAAAAACTCGGCTGTGGGTTTGGGTTCAAAAATGTTTTCAAAGGATGGTTTAGAAAAATATATATCTCTTTTCTGGAAGTATGGCACTCGAGTCTTCGGCACCAAATCCGTAAGTTCCTTTTTACTTTATTCTATTATATGCTGAATGATTGTATTATTCTGCGATGTGTGGATGTGATGCTTGAATATAGGAATTGTATGTATGTGTGAAAAATATCTGCTTGCTTCGGTGTTAGATAGTTGGTTATGTGAAGGGGTTTCAAGATTTAGTTAGAAAGTATATTAGTTTTATTAAGATCAGAGTGCGCAGCAAGAGCGTAGTGTGGTAGGTTAGGATGTACGACTGTTAGTTAGTTGGAAATTTCGAGGACGAAATTTCTTTAAGGAGGGTAGATTTGTAACATCCTGAAATTGGGCCTAGTAGGATTGAGCCCAATGGGGCTTAGGCGTAGTAGCATTTAAAATTTTAGAGAACGGTATTAATGCAAGTTAGACTTATTAGGTAAGTGATTTTGGAAGGTTAGAGGGCTTTTAGGAAGTCCCGGGATCAAATTTAGGCTTTAGGGAAATTTTGGTTTTAGGCGGAAAAAACCCTGGAAGTTGGCAGGTAGGCCTTAAGAATAAAAAGTGGAGGAAAATGACACAAGTGGAGTGTGTGGTGTAGTGGCAAAGTGACGCCACATAAGAGACAAGTGGGTGACGCCACAAGGAAGGAAGGAGGTCCAAGGTTCTAGTCTTGGCTTTTGCATTTTGGTTTCTTTTTACTTGGATCTTAGAATTTGGCTATAGATATATATTTAGTTGCGCACGGTTTAAGACACAAGAGGAGCTTGTGGCCAAGTGGTTAGCGACGTGGATTATTAAATGATCAATATGGGATTTTTCTAAGATGATAATAAACCGTTTCTTATTCAAAATTACTTAAACTCGATTTTTCACAACAACTATAAAGAATACGAGCTTTTTAACGAACGCACAGTTTTTGGACATTCCTTTCATGTGACATGCCAGATCCGGTCGTAACGTTTAGGCCGGGTTTGGGGTGTTACAAGGAAGATGAGCCGAACCTTGAAGAAGTGCTAGCAAACTTCATAGCAGCCTCAGAAACACATTTCCAGAAGGTAGAAACAAAACTTGAGGCATTGTCACAGGAATTCAAGGATCAATTCGGGCAACTTGCTAAGCTGATCTCAGAACAACCACAAGAAAGCTTGCCAAGCAACAGTGAAACTAACCCAAAAGAGCAAATTCAATCCGTAACAGCTCATGACGGTGAAAGGTTAGTGGAATCTGACCCGAAGCAAGAACCTGTGGTAAGTGAAGGTAAGGTTGACGTAAGCCAGGATTTACCAAACCCGGTAATTACAGAGCACCAAGCTCATATGCCATACCCCAATGTGACAAAGAAAGACCACACAGAAAAACAACTCGGTAAGTCTCTTAAACTTTCAAGGAAATTTCATATTAACTTGTCGTTTCTTAAAGCTCTTTCGTAGATGCCAGATCCTAGACCTCGTGGCGATAAAGAAGAAACTTATGAGGAACGAAGGCTGTGGATCGATGAACTAGATGAATTAAAGACACACCTCAAATAGAAACTAAAAACACACGAAGCGAAAACGAGGCGACTCCACGACGAACTTAATGATGGGACAAGCCAACTTAAGATAGGAGATCAGGTACTCAAAATCTCCCCAGATGGAACAGTCGAGGTAACTAGTCCCAAAATCAGCACATTTAAGGTAAACACTACTCGACCTAAATTTTATATCAATAACCGAATTGATCGCATGAGAAAGGATTTTCACCTCCTCAAACCACCATGACCATACGAATGAGAGGTAAAGTCTAGCTTAAGACTATAAATGAGCACTTCCCGAGAGGCAACCCGAGCACTAACCCCATTAATTTTTACATTTTTTATTTTTTACTTTTATTTTTCCCTTTAGCACCTAACCATAAACTAACCAAAGTACATATTTCCATACCACACGGCCTTGCACATGGCCGTGGCCGTGGCCGTGTGGCCACCACAGGAAGATACAAGGGCGGGGCCAACTACCAGATCCATAATTTCTATTTAACCCCCTTCTTCCCTTCCTTTTCCCGTTATCTTTCTTCTTTCATTTTCCATTATTTACTTTTATTATTTAATTTAATTTATATTTATATTTATATTTTATTTTCTTTATTATTTTCTTTTTATTATTCGTACCATTTAGATTTAGCTTAGGATACAATAAAATCAGGACAGTTGCTTCTAGGACTCAATTTCAAACGGTTCAAGACGCTTCCCCACGTTCACCTCAAATCCTATCCGATTTCTTTTCATTGACTTCATCCAAAATTCAAGAAGTTTCACTTCTCTACCCATCTTATGATTTTATGATTATTTTGATATTATCTATCTTTGTAAATTGAGGGCAATGTACATATTAAGTGTGGGGGGTTAACTATTGAAAATCCCTGAATTATGCCTTATTCGAAAAGTAAGTTTCTCATATTACGATTAGAATGAAATTTCCTTTGATTTATGATTTTTATTGATATGTTTTGGATTAAGTCATTGATAATTGTGCATTGATTATTAAATTTGAAGGATACTAGAGAATCAAGTATGATAAGTCTATTTTTCAAAATTTAATTTTTTTTAGGTTGCCTACCTGAATCTGAATGTTACCTTGAAATTTGAAATTTATTAGGTTGATATCAAATACCCATAATTTTTGTGAGCTTTTGAGCCTTATAGAGCATACATTTTTTTTCGTGCTCACTTTATTAATTATGAGTGTGTCAACATTTATTTGTTATTCTAGAACTTGCATCGATTATACATGTCGAAACCACACCTATGATTTGATATACCGAGATGATAAAGGCACCTAGGTTTTAACCCACTTACTCTACTAAAAGCCTACCTTCATAATTAACCCCTAGTGAACCCCGTTGATCTTAACAAACCCTTTTTATTGACTCACCCACTAATATTAACCCAAAACCCTTTGTATTTGTTATCACCATCCTCCTTGACTCCCTTTTTGTCGAGATTTGATTTTGAACAGTTGCCTAATTATGTTCTATATTTCAGTTGTAAAATTTCTTTCCTATTATTTGACTTGTTCTAAAAAAATGAAGTATATTCATTATTAGCTTTGTGATTAGGTGAGCTTATGCATTAAATTCCAATTATTGAAGAAGAGGCTCGTATTAGAGTATTATCAATAGTAGTATTATTAGTTTCCAATTGATGTAATTATTTAGGATGAGTTCATTTTTCTAGTTAGGTAAATTGTCAGGTCAATCTCGATTCTAACCGTCTAATTCAGCCTTTATCCACACCTTTAACCCAAGCCCTATTACAACTCTGTTAATGACCTTTTGATTTGTGTATCATCTCATTTTATAGTGGTGGAGATTTGATTTTCATGCAAGCTTATGGGATTAACTCTTCATGTTTGACTTTTGAGTGCTTAATTCTGAACCTTAAACACTTCGAGTGATTTGAGTGAATCTTTAGTGAGGATGTCAATTCTTGTCGATTTTGAATCAGAGGTAATTATTCAGGTAAGGGGAAACACCTATGTTTTCATACTATAAAAACTATGACTTTGACTGTTTGAATCTTTAGGACTCTTTGAGTTGAATTATCCATGTATGAATTATCTTTGAATTATGATGAAACATTATTGATGAATATTATGAATCGAGGAAGTTTGTTTTAATTGTAAGTTGAGAATTTTGCTTGAGGACAAGCAAAAGCTTAAGTATGGGGGTATTTGATAAACCGAAACATATTTTAAGCCCACATTTAGTATGCTTTTGGATGAATTAAGCCTCGATTTATGTAAAAAGGTGCTCTTAATCCTTTGTTTTCTTTTTTTATACCCAGGAAAGCACCCGAGGATGAAAAGAACAGAAAACGATCCCAAAACGGAGTAAATGGGCCATATCACTAAATCCACATGGCCTGGGCCCAAGACCACACAGCCGTGCCTGCCGTCTTACTAGAACACGGCCGTCTCCTAACTTACACGGCCGTGCCACATTCAACAGGTTCAAACACGGCCTGGCCACGACTTACACGGGCGTGTGCCATGGGCGTGTCCCTGCCGTGGCCAGGAGGAGTTTTACTCGGATTTGAATACTTGGAGGCAAAGAAACACATTCCAAAGCCTATTTAAACACCCTAGTAGGAATTCTACTTGAATTAGGATACTTAGGGGCCAAGTAAGGCATCTCAAAGTCTATATAAACACCTAAGGGGGCAACTTGAAGAGGAGTTCGACAGAAGCCGAAACGGGCTATTAGCTAGGCCAAGGAGCCAAGCCGAAAAGGTCAGATTTGTGGAGAATCACTCGAAGATAGCCAGTTGATCCATCAAAAGAAGCCAGAATTATACTCAAGACGACAGATCTCTCCTTCAATTCCTTTAGGGAGTTTTAGGGATTTCTAAACATCACCCCTTAGCCAAATTTCTCCTCCCCCCAACACTCCCACATTCGGCCACTACCACCTCTCACCCCAATCCCATGATTCTCTCCTTATTTTCCTCCCTACATTGCTTTCCACCTCCCATTCAAACCGATTTGACTGAGTCTACACTCTTCCTTACAGAGTTCTAACTGAACTCTACTTCTTCCACCCACTTTGCACAAAATAAAACCTTTATTTTGGCTCTTGTGGGATTCGAACCCCATCTCACCATGCTTCCATATTGACGCCACCACCACCTTGCCAAATGCTCACTTGTGTTAGCAAAACACATACAAATTCCCTTAAGCCTTGCTTCCAACATTCCTCTCCCCTAAATTGCCCAAAATCAAAATTTTCCCAAGGCTTGGACTAGAACCCGAGCCTCCCTAGGACCCACAATCACACCCAAATCGCAAGCTAAACAAGCTCAACACATGCAATAGTGCAAAAATTCTAGACCCCTAATTTTAGGATGTTACAATTCTACCCCTTAAAGAAATTTCGGCCTCAAAATTTACCTGATCAAAAGAGGTGAGGGTATTGCTGTTGTGTCACCTCCTCAGGCTCCCACGTGGCTTCCTCAGAACCGTGGTTATGCCACAACACTTTGACTAACGGGACAGATTTCCTTCTCAGTACCTTAATATCACGATCCAAAATCTGCACTAGTTCCTCTTCAAAAGACAGGTCAGGTCTTAACTCAATTTCTTCCACCGGCACTATATGAGAAGGATCTTAACGGTAGTGCCTCAGCATAGAATCGTGGAATACATTATGTATCCGGTGTAACTTAGGAGGTAGTTCAAGCTGATAGGCGACCTGTCCAACACATTTCAACACTCGGTAAGGTCCGATGAATCTGGGGCTTAACTTGCCCTTCTGTCCAAACCTCAGATTCTTCTTCCAAGGAGAGACTTTCAAAAAGACAAAATCTCCCACAGAAAACTCTATCTCTCTACGCTTTAAGTTAGCATACGACTTTTGCCTATCAGATGCCTCTTTTAATCTACCCCGGATCAACTTCACTTTCTCCTCAGTTTCAGAAATTAACTCTGGACCCACCAGTCGTCGCTCACCCAATTTTGTCCAACATGTAGGGGTACGACACCTACGACCATATAATGTCTTGTATGGTGCCATCTGAATGCTGGATTGATAGTTATTGTTGTAGGCAAATTCCACTAAGGGTAAATAATCTTCCCAACTGCCCCTGAAATCAATCACACAACTTCTCAACATGTCTTCCAAAATCTGAATTACCCTCTCTGACTGTCCATCATTCTACGAATGAAACGCTGTGCTGAAATCCAACCTTGTACCTAGAGCTTCATGTAACACTTTCCAAAACCGAGACGTGAATCTAGGGTCCCTGTCTGAGATGATAGACACCGGTACCCCTTGTAGTCTCACAATTTCTGCCACGTACAGCTTAGCCAACTTCTACAATGAGTAGCTGATGCGAACCAGTATGAAATGAGCAGATTTAGTCAGCCGATCAACAATTACCCATACCAAATCTTTCTTAGTAGGCGTCAAGGGTAGCCCACTAACAAAATCCATTGTTATCCTCTCCCACTTCCAAAGTGGAATCTTCACAGGTTGCAACAATCCCGAAGGGAGCTAATGCTAGGCCTTCACTTGTTGGCATGTCAAACACTTACTTATGAAATCAGTCACCTTAAGCTTAAGTCCCGGCCAGCAATACTATTCACGCAGATCTCAATATAATTTGTTCCCACCGGGATGCATAGCGTATGGGCTACTATACGCTTCCCGTAGAATCATCTGTCTTAACTCAGAATCCCTCGGTACACAGACTCTTCCACGAAAACATAATACCCCTTCACTATTCAATTCAAAATCCACAGTCTCTCCCTTCTCTATCTGCTAAAAATGAGGACTCAACGACTCATCCAACATCTGCTTCTCCTTAATCTGACTAATCCATGTTGGTTTTGCTTGCAGTTCCGCCAACAAACTACCATCCTCAAATAGACTGAGCCGAGCGAACATTGCTCTCAAATTGGATACCACCTTACGACTCAGCGCATCTGCTACCACGTTGGCTTTCCTCGGATGATACTCAATTGAGTAATCGTAATTCTTCAGCAACTCTATCCATCTCCGTTGCCTGAGATTTAACTCCTTTTGGGTGAGGAGGTACTTAAGGCTCTTATGGTCAGTGTAGATAATCAACTTTTCCCCATACAGGTAGTGTCTCTAAATCTTTAGTGCGAACACTACCGCAGCTAATTCCAAGTCATGTGTGGGGTAATTCACATCATGCAGCCTAAGTTGACGAGATGCATACACCACCACCTTCCCTTCCTGCATCAGCACACAACCCAAACCCGTGTGCGACGCATCACAGTAGACAACAAATTCTTTTCCCACAGACTGTACTAATACCGGAGCTTCGTTTAAAATCTTCTTCAACTTCTCAAAACTTTCCTGCTATTTATCAGTCCAAACAAATAGTACCCTTTTACGAAGTAACTTAGTTAGGGGTGCAGCAATCAAAGAAAACCCCACAACGAACCACCTGTAGTACCCAGCCAAACCAGAAAACTTTAAATTTCTGATACTGACTTCAGCAGCTTCCAATCCAATACAGCTTCAACCTTTCGAGGATCAACCCTGATTCCCTCGGCAGATACGACATGCCCCAAAAATGTCACTTCCTTCAGCCAAAACTCGCACTTACTAAATTTAGCGTAAAGTTTATTTTCCCTCAATATCTGTAGAACAACCCGAAGATGTGAATCATGCTCCTCCTCAGTTCTTGAATACACCAAAATGTCATCTATGAATACCACCACGAACCGGTCTAGATAGGGTTGGAAAACCCGGTTCATCATATCCATCAAAGCAGCTGGTGCATTCATCAACTCGAATGGCATAACCAGAAATTCGTAATGCCCATACCGAGTCCAAAAAGTAGTCTTATATATATCCGCCTCCTTGACCCTTAGCTGATGATATCCCGATCTTAAATCTATTTTTGAAAAAACTGAAGCTCCTCGCAGCTGATCGAACAAGTCATCTATCCTTGGTAACGGGTATTTGTTCTTAATCGTTAACTTGTTCAACTGACGATAGTCAATACACATACGTATTGACCCATCCTTCTTCTTCACGAACAATACCGGCGCTCCCCACGGAGATACACTTAGTCTGATAAATCCTCGATCCAACAGTTCTTGGATCTGAGCCTTTAGTTCTACCAGCTCCTTTGGTGCCATCCTATAAGGGGGGATGGACACCGGAGCTGTTCCCGGTATCAGTTCAATGCCGAACTCGACCTCATGATTTGGTGGCAACCGCGAATGCTCTTCAGGGAAAACAACCAAAAATTCCTTTATAGTTCTGACATTCCCAACAGATAATTCCTTAGTATCGGATGTGCTAACAAAAGCTAGAAACGCCTCGCACCCCTTCCGAACCAGTTTCTTGGCCCTTACTGCTGAGATTATATTGGTTAAGTAGTCCATTCGCTCTTCTATCATCACCACTTCTTTATCTTCTAAAGACCTCAGTGCCACACGCTTAGCAGCGTAGTCCAAATTTGCACGATGTTTCACTAGCTAGTCCATACCCAGAATGAGATCAAACTCGCCAAACGGCAGTTCCATCAAGTCCACCAGAAATACGACCTCTTGAACCTTTAGAGGCACATATCTAAACAGCTCATTCACTATGACAGATTGTCCTAAAGGACTAATCACCGACATTTCCTTATCAACAAGTTCGAATTGTATACCCAAAGTTCCAGACACATTACAAGCAACATACGAGTGCGTCGACCCAATATCAATTAAAGCAAAACATGGTACATCATGAATAAGGAACGTACCAGTTATGACGTCAGGTGCTCGCCATCCTCTCGACACCGAGAAGCATAAACCAATCCTGGCTGTCTAGCATTTGTATTACCAGCACCTCTGCTCGGTGCTCCATGACCTCGTCCAAACCCATTTCCACCTCGGGCTGGACCACGGCCTCTCAATGGCTGCTGACCACTCCTCAACGGCTGCACATTATCTCCACCCGTAGTTTGCATCCGATCTGGCCTTCTAGGACATTCTCTAACATGGTGCTCCATTGATCCACAACCCAAACAGGCTCCTATCATTCTCCAGCATTTGCCCACATGGCGTCTTCCACAACTAGCGCAAGGTGGCAACCCAAAAGTGCCAAAAGGGGGCCCAACTCTGACTGGCCCATCAGCTCTGGCCCTTTTTTGAAATCTATCAGAAGAACTGGAAGGCCTAAAGTCTCTCTTATTCCTGCCTCTTTCCTTGTCACGGTTCTGACGCTTAGAGCGTTTCACCTCCTCAGCAATCTTGGCCTTCTCCACCAAAGCAGCGAAATCTCCCTCCCTCTGTGAGGCTATCAGTACCCAACTTATCTCGTAGCCCATCTTCAAACAGCACACAGTGCTCACAATCGGTTGCAACTATTCCTCGAGCATACCGGCTCAGACGCAAAAACTCCGCCACATACTCCACCACAGATTTATTCTCCTGAACCAGATTCAAGAATTCTTTTCTCTGGGCGTCCACATAACTAGCCCCGACATATTTTCCTTGGAAAGTTATTTTAAAGAAGTCCCAGGTTAATCGATTCGCTTGTGTGCCTTCCCTCACAGTGAGCCACCATTGATATGCCTCATCTCTCAATAGGGATATTGCCCCTTTCAACTTTTGCTCCACTGAGCAGTCCAAATCATCCATGATCCGCTCCACCGCCTCCAACCAGTATTCGGCTACATTCGGGGCTACACCAAAAATGCTCCTGAAGATTCCAGCCCCATTTGCCCTGAGTCGCTCAGAAATAGATCCCCGAGCTACCGACCCAGTACTTGCTCTAGCAACCCATTCTAAAACCAGCAACATTGCTTGGGACAAAGCATCATCCCCACCAGCTCGATCATAAGACCCCGTTTCGATCACTAGTGATACAGGTGATTCCATTTCAAGCATGTGTCCCGATGCTGAGGACCCAGCCCTAACACCTCGGCCTCTACCATGGCCATGTCTACCTCTTCCACGACCTCTTATACTCATCTCGATGCACACTTTAATTTGTTTACGAGTTTTATGAATCAGTTGCTAGTTCCCATGATTATTAACAAGTGTTTTATGGAAAATAGTTATAAGAGTTATTTTCCTTGATTCTATAGTCTCAGTTTCTATAACTAAAAGTTTCAGTGTATTACTACCACTAACTCTAGTAGTTTCTTACTACAGTCATTTTATCGTAAACTCTAATATAAAGTAAAGAAACTTACAGATTCGGATGTCGGAGACTCGGTGTGCCACACGTTCAGTGATACTTACTTTTCTAAATCAAACTTTAAATGAATTCGAGATATTTTGAAATCCATTCCACAGTCGAGTTTTTGCAAACCTAGCTCTGATACCACTAAATGTAACACCCCAAACCCAGCCTAGACGTTATGGACGGATCTAGCATGTCACATCAAAGAGGTAGTTTAAATGCTAAGCGTTCGTTAAAAATTTTGCATCCTTTTTGAAACTCTGAATTTCGATATTTGTTTGTAAAAGCAAAATTCGCTTAATGTGTATTCTTGTAAGATGTTATTATTTTAGAAAACTATGTTTGTTGTGAAAATAGAACTTGAACAGTTGCGGAAACGTGATATTTGAAAACGGTTATGAATGTTTTGAAAACCCGTGATTAACTGATTAACAATTCATAATTAGCAGGATTATCAAAAGAAAGTTTTAAAAGAAATTCCCAATGGCCTTATTACAACAAATATTAACACAAATAAAGAAAATAATATAAGATAAGTTAAAACCAATTTTACTATGCTCCGTATGAAGCAAATCTGAAGTATGGCCACCTCCGAGTCCTCTACAGCTCTCAATCCGCTAACGTTGGGGATTACCTGCATGGTTAAAAGGAACGGGGGTGAGTTACGAGAATCCAATGAGTAATCCCCTATAACGGTCACTGTCGGGGCCTGAGTCCTTACAGTATTGGTCTGAGCCTAAACCCTATAAACAGGATAATGCAAACAAAACAAAAATGCAGCCTAACCCAATCCAACCAACACACCACCCGTACCAACCCTACACTCCTGTGGGGACCAAGTCAACCCACCCAGCCCTACACACCAATAATGCAGCCGAGCTACCAGAAATAAGCGGCTTAAAGCCGTCGGAAGGTCCACAATCGTCTCGGGTGACCCGTGACCCTTACAATCCAATTTGTGGGTCCACAGTCGTCTCTGGCGAACCATGTGACCCTAACAGATCAATCACTTCCTCCAATTACAAAATCCCAACCCCATGCAAGATGCCGTGACATAATAATTTAGTGTATGCAATAACGTACCATCATAGATGTCAAACTATTTATACACAAACATACTAAGTCTGCCCCTAAAGATATAATAGTAATTTTACCCATCAAGGGTATTTCAATAATTTACCTACCAAAGGTATTTCAGTAATTTACCCACCAAGGGTATTTCAGTAATTTACCAACCAAGGGTATTTCGGTAATTTTGACATTTTATGGCCTTTCCGAAGGCCTGCTGTCGCCTCGAGCGACTCGAGACCCCTTTTTTTCTAGCCTCTACAGTATTATTGGGCCTGAAATTCATTTCAGGCCCAATCGGGCCCACACGCTCGTGTGGCCCATTTGACTCATTTTCGGTCTCAGATTCGTAGACTTCGCAGTTGCATAAATCATTCAGTACTTCTCCATCAATTTTGCCCATGTGGGCCCGTAAGCCCGTTTGGCCCATTTAACCCGTTTCAATTCGATCGGGCCCGTTATAACCTTAGTTTTGTAAGAGTGCTCGTGACACTCTCAATGATCCATCGTCATCATTTGTGTCTCGGTTTACCACCACGAGCGTTCGTATGCTCGAGTGGTCACAGTTGTCGGCTTTTCGACTTTTGGTCGATTCACAAAACGTTACATGCAATCATCAAGATGGGTGTGAGATTACACACCTGTTACGAGCGTAGATTAAACTCCCGAAATTTCGCACCTAGGAAACCATCACGTTCCAATCAATTAGTATCCACTCTGATAACACAAATCAAAGTTTGAATCCGAATAGTCACTAACATCACTTACCACAAGATGACCCCCTCCCACAGAGTGACAATATTCGGCTTTGCTTCCTTCTTGGCTAGAGCCACCAAACTCCTAAACTGATTGATGCACAAGGGGGTTAGCATCCTCCAATATTCGGCAATATGGACAAATCCAGCAATGCATAGTACTACTTACCCTTAGATTCAGCAAAGATAGGTCCCTTGAACAAGAGGAGTTTAAGCACCCACTGCCCTCAGAGATGACGATTCACTAAGAACAAAAGAAAAGGTTATAAATGCACAAGAAACCCAAAGAAATAGATTCGGCCTAGGCAAAGAGATGAGAGTTTCGGCTTTAGTAAAGAGAAGAGAGTGAGAGAAGAAGAAAAGAAATAAAGGGAAAAGAAACATTACCTTGTGATCACAGAAGAACCGAATAGACAAGGTGGATTCGGCAGACAAGAGAACACCAAGCTTCAGGCTACTAGGTGTTCGGCTATTAGCAAAATAAAAGAGGAACAGATTCAAAATGGAGAAGAGAGGAGGTTCGGTTGATGGAGAATAGAGTAGAAAAGAAATGGAGAAATAGAGAGGGAGAAAAGGAATTTGGTAAACAAAAGATCTCCCAGAAAGAAAATTGACCCGAAATGCCTAAGGAGAAATGCCCAAAATGCAAAAAGTACTAAGAGAGACTAGAGAAATTCGTCACTTACTCTACAATAGCCAAAAATGCCTAAACATCACCCCTTAGCAGAATTTCTCCTCCCCCCAACACTCCCACATCCAGCCACTACCATCTCTCACCCCAATATCATGATTCTCTCCTTATTTTCCCCCCACATTGCTCTCCACCTCCCATTCAAACCGATTTGACTGAGTCTCCACTCTCCCTTGCAAAGTTCTAACTAAACTCTAGTTCTTCCACCCACTTAGTACAAAATAAAACCTTTGTTTTGGCTCTTGTGGAATTCGAACCCCATCCCACCATGCTTCCATATTGACGCCACCACCACCTTGCCAAATGCTCACTTGTGTTAGCAAAACACATACAAATTCCCTTAAGCCTTGCTTCCAACATTCCTCTCCCCTAAAGTGCCCAAAATCAAGATTTTCACAGGGCATGGACTCGAACCCGAGCCTCCCTAGGACCCCCAATCACACCCAAATCGCAAGCTAAATAAGCTCAACACATGCAGTAGTGCAAAAATGCCAGACCTATAATTTTAAGATGTTACATCTCCTGAGTGTACAACATGAAATTAAAGGATTAGGAGCATCGAGTTCATCAAATCTAATGAAAATTCATCCAAAAATAAGCTAAGCATGGGGTTAATATATGTGTAAATTATGGTTCATCATTCACCTTATCACTAAAGAATGTACTTAATAAACTTACTTTAGAACAGAAATACGGATTCCTCGCTCAAAACATGGCACCAAAGCGGTAATTCACTAGAAAAACAATAGCAAGGAAACGCAATAAATGAAAATGATTGAAATTACAATTATGAACCAAACAAAAGAGAAAAGGGCAAAATGATAGAAAAAGTTTACAGAAACAAAAGAAAAATGGCCAAAACAGAAAATGGGGAGAGTGGGAAGAGAGGGAAGAGAGGGACAGCAAAATAAGGGAGAGATTTTAGGGAAATTTTGCTTTTTTTTTTCAAAAACAATAAATTAGGTAAAATCCTATCTAATCTACTAAGTAACCACCTATCATATTACTTAGCAGTAGAATTTGACCTAAACTCTAACATGTATGGGCGACATGTAACAACCCGACTTCAGTGGTGTCAGAAACAGTGATTTTGGGACCACAATTTTGATGAGTAAATTATTATTTTCTTATTTATTTAGTGTCTATGAGATTATGTTAAGGTCATATTAAAATTTCATTAAGAAATTTTAATGTTTAAATGGTTAATTAGGTGAAAACTACTAAATCATAAAAAGTGTAAAAGTTAAGTTCTATTTACTAAAGGGGTCTAATGACTATGAAATCTTAAACTAAAGGACTTTAATGGTAATTATACCAATTAATGAGATAGTGGATGTTTATGGACATGGTTTTAATTAAATTTTAATAGTTTTCAAAGGTTAAAATGGTAAATGAACAATTAAAAGAAAAATTAAGTAAAGAAAGATGAGACTAAGTCATCATCTTCTTCCTTTCATTTGTTAAGATGAGACTAAGTCATCATCTTCTTCCTTTCATTTGTTTCAATTGAAAATCACCATTGAAGTGAGCTAGGGTATTCGGTCAAGCTTCCAATCTTGCATAGTATGTGATTTTGGTCCCCTTTCTAATGATTTTTTATGGTTTTGAGTCTGTTTTAGCTTAATTTAGCTAGCCCGGGAGTTAATTTTCAAAATTTTTAAAGGTTGAGGGACTTAACATGAATGCTTTTGAATGATTTTTTTATGTTAATTGATAGATTATGAATCTTTCTTGGAAAATAAACAAGTTTTGTTAAGTGATTTTTGATGAATTTTGGAATTATGGATTAAATTGTTAAAGGTGTAAATCTATAGGTTTTATTGTGAAATTATGGTAAATATGGGTTGTATCAAGGCCCCTTGCATCTTTGGCTAACATGGATTTAGGTTAAAATGGTTAGATTTTAAGTTATGAGCTAAAGGACTAAACTGTGAAAAGTTAAAATGTTAGGGACAGATTGGTAATTTTGCATTAATATGAACTATGGATTAATTTGAATTCTAGAAGTACTTAATTGATTGAAATTATCTATTTAGATCAAGATAAACCACATTCAGACTTAGATCGAGGAAAAGCTAAAGCTTCGGATTAGTTTGACTATTTTACTACGCCCTAGTTATCGAGGTAAATTCGTATGAACTGTAATTATTTTAATGTTAGTTAAATTTTAATGTTATTATATTGTTATGAAATAAATGAAATTATGCCATGATGTAATGACGGATATTGAGTCTCGGTTGAACATTAAGAATTCTAAGGATACAAATGACATATCATTAGGGATTTCATGTTTTGGGTACTGGTCTTGAATGTCCTACCGATGGCTGAGGTCTTGCATTTGTTCCGGATTCTCCACAGCTCGTGTGAGTAGCATCGTGTAGCTTACATTTCGATCCATAGCTCGTGTGAGCAAGCCCATTTCACAGCTCGTGTGAACATTGATGTAAAGGAAAGGTTACGGTTATATGTAGAGACACACTATGTGTGAGCTTTCCCGAGTATCCAATGTAATTCTAGATGGTTCAACGGGTAAGAAAAGGGAACGAAATGGTAAGTATGCAAATGGATTGAATCATGACATTATGAAAGGATTTATGAACTAAATTATGTTAGTACATATGCAAATTTACATGTTTTATGGTTGATTTCATTGTATCATGGACAAGTATACTAACTTGTGAGTTGGTGATGTTGTTAGGGTTTAAATAAGCTTATGACATTGGTGGTGAACTATGTTTAATCTTTGAATTGTATAAATAACATGGTAAGTTATGTTTTAGTTTATACGAGCTTACTAAGCACTCGTTGCTTACGTAGTTTCTTTCCTTTGTATTATAGATTATCATAAGCTCGATTGGTTGGAAGCTCGTCGGAGACCTATTACACTATCCAACAGTCAATTCGGTAGTTTTGGAGTATTTTGGTCAAGGTTTATAATGTCATGTATAGGTCATTTTGTAATGGTATTTAGTGAATGTGTAAATAGTAATTTGGTATGTTTGTGCCATGTTGTTTATATATGGTTGATGGACTTGTAATGCTTGTTAAGTTAAGTCCCTTTGATCACTTATAATTGTTTATATATAAGGCTCCTTTTTGGTATGTTTATAATGGCTTGACAATGGTCAATTGAGAAATGATGTAACAGTCCGATTTAGGGGCTAGTCAGAACAGCAATCTCGAGATCACTAATCCGAGGTTAGAGAAAATTTATTTTGATGTTATTTTATGAGTTAGAGCATGATTATATAAGTGCATGAAAATTTTGGTGCTTTAGTTTTAGCGATTTCAAGCTTAATCGCAAAAAAGGACTAAATCGCATAAAGTGCGAAAGTTCTATTTTATAAGCTAAAGGTGCCTAATAGCCATAGAATATTAATCTAAGGTTATTAAAGTGCAATTAGACCCCTAAGAATAAGGTGGCCGGCCATAGGAGACAAAAATTGACAAATTGGTCGAAGTTGGTAAAAGTTGGTGACTAAATTAACTTGAATTAATAAAACAAAGAAAGAAAAGATATCATCTTTTCTCTCCATCTTTCTCCACCGAAAATAGAAAGAAAAATAGGGGTTTTGAAAGCTCAAAATTTCAGCAAACTCATCTCCATTCAAGTAAGTGATTTTAATGGTTTTTCTTAAAGAGTTGTACTTTTAAAACCCCTAGAGCTTAAGCTTTCAAACGAGGGGACTATCTTGCAATATGGTTAAAAGATTAGAGTTTTTCCATGAGAGCTTTCATTGTTATTTGCTGCATTTTTATGGAAGAAAATGAGTCATAGTTGCTAGATAAACAACTTTTGTGAAAGGTGTTACTATGAAAACACCTAAATGAACCTTTTTGTAAAGGTTGTAAAATTGGTAGTAAATGTGTGAAATGTTGGGTTTTAATGATAGCCATAAAAGAAATAAATGTATACCTAGGCTCATTAAAGGTAGAAATTTGATTAGAATTGATTTCTGAGCCTAGGGGTAAAATAGTCATTTTGCCAAATGTTTAAGGGCGAAATAGTAATTTTACCAAAGCAGGATTATTGAAATGATTTTATTAATGTGATGATTGAAATGAGCTAATTTGCTATTATAGAGCAAGAAAAACCGAGAATCAACCTCGGTCGAAGAAAGAACAAAATATCAGACTAGACCAAAGATCTAGCTTATTTTGAAATCGAGGTAAGTTTGTATGTGATAAATTCAACATTTATGCTATCATGTTTGAGAATGTTCGATATTATAATGATACATGGTGTTCTTTGAAATCGAGTATTTGTATTGAATGAGAAAGATGATAAAAGTCGAGATGTTGAAGTCCCGATTGGACTATAATAAATGTGAGAATACTACCATCGAGATGTGAGATGGATAAGGTCCTGTATAAGACCATGTTTGAGATATGGCCTCGACACCGAATTGAAATCCCGTATAAGACCATATCTGGGATATGGCTTCGGTATTGAATATGAGAGTCGTATAAGACCATGTTCGGAATATGGCATCGTTACTTGATGTGAGATTTCGTATAAGACCATATCTGGGATATGGCATCGGTACTCAAAGGTGACCCCATGTAAGACCACATCTGGGATGTGGCATTGGCTTTGTACTTATAATAATGACGATGAGTATGCGTCTTTGAGTATCCCTAGTGATTAACGAGATAAATAGATAAGTTTGGAAATAGAAATGAGATTAGTAATAAAGTTACGTGATTGAATGAATACAGGTACCCATGAGAAATTCACGAGGAATGTTACGATATGTGGCATGGTATGTTTTAGATAAGAACGAGTACGAGTAAGTTATGGTAAAGTTTTTATGACCTTGTGTGGTCATCTAATGCCATGGATTGATGTCATTATGAGCTTATTATTGCTATTTATTTCATGCAAACTTACTAAGCTTTATGCTTACCCTTCTCATTTCCCTTTTCCTTGTAGTATTGCGAAGATAACTCGAGGATCGTGGGACACAGGAGTTCGGAAATCACCATATCAACATCACTTTGGTATAACAATTTAGACTTATTTTGAGTATGGCATGTATAGGACTTGGGTATTTTGCTAGGTCTTAATTGTTAGGCAAAGTGTTGGCTATAAATGTTATCAATGTCATTTTGTAAATGGCCATTGGAAATGGGCCAACACTTGATAAGTTTTTATATATTCAATGATGATGAAATTATGAAGTTATGCTTGTGTGAATGCTTTGAATTGAGTTCTTGGATGTGCTTCTGGGTCATGAATGATGTTTATATGAGTTGAGTTAGTATGTTTACTATGAATGGTGGCATTTGGCTTGGAATATAGCCTTTTTATGTCCACACGAATAGACAAACGGGCATGCGTCTAGGCCGTGTGGGATACACGGTCAGCCCCATAGGCATGTTGATCGACCGTGCATCCCCTGCATGCTAGGTTTACAAAGTCAGAATGCTCAGTAGTAAACACACGGGTAGAGACACTTCAGTGTGTCTCAGCCGTGTGGAAGGCACGGCCTTGGACATGGGTGTGTGCCCAGGCCGTGTAAGGTCTGCACTTAAAATGTGGGATTTAATTCGACACACAGTCTAAGGACACGGGCGTGTGCCTTGGCCATGTGACATAGTGAGATGATGACGTCATAAACAGAATGCTAAGGTTTTGGCACACGGGCTAAGACATGGGCGTGTCGAGGTCGTGTGAGGGACACGGGCCAGAGACACGGGTGTGTGTCCGGTCGTGTGTATTAAGTCAGTGTCGACCACGAGTGAGGAGCACGGGCATGTCTTAGAGGCACACGGGCGTGTCCCTTGAACAACACGGGCGTGTGGCCCCTATTTAGGTAAAATTTTTCCAAGTGTCTAAAAGTTTCAGATTAATTCCCAAAACTTTTCGAAAGTACGTAGAAGGCCTCGTAGGCCTAGAATGAGCAGGTTCTGAGTTTTAAATGGAAAGTGTCTAAGCTGCAGTGAAATTTTATAGCTCGATGTGTTATGTTTAAGTAAGTTAAGTTAGGTAATACCTCGTATCCGGTTTCGGCTTCAAACACGAGTAAGGGGTGTTACATTTAGTGGTATCGAGCTACGATTTAGCCGATTCTCAAACTAACGTAGCGTAAGTATGAGTCTAGTTATACATGCCATACGTAAGAGTAATTGTGTAATGATAGTGTGACAACTCCTGACGATTTGAATAGTGTTTTTTTATATAGTAAATGGACCTTGATCATGACCGAGTTGCAGCCGATGATGCTGCAAGTAATGCGCCGGCTCCGCGTAAAGGACCGAGCCAGTAGAGAGTAGACCCGAGACTATGGGTTAGGGAGAAGAGGCTCGAGAAGCTTTTCTCCACATGATGAGCAACTAGTACACTAAGTACATTCGAGCAAATCCTAATGCTCAACCCCCTCCACCCCTACCTATTCCTCAGCCCGCTCCTGTAACTCCTCAAGTGGTTGAGGTAGTAAGAAGAGAAAGGCCTCTGGTCGATAAGATCCGAAAATAAAGAGCTGAGAAATTCTGGGCTAGTAAGGACAATGACTCAGAGAGGACAGAATTCTGGTTGGAGAATACCATCAGGGTATTCGACGAGTTGTCATGCACACCTGAAGAGTGCATGAAGTGTGTAGTGTCTCTCTTGAGAGATTCAGCTTATCAATGGTGGAACACCCTTGTGTTAGTGGTACCAAGGGAGAGAGTTAGTTGGGGATTCTTCCAAGAGGAACTTCGGAAGAAGTATATCAGCCAAAGATTCATTAACCAGAAGAGGAAAAAGTTCTTGAAACTAAAGCAAGGTTGAATGACGGTGACTAAATACGAACGTGAGTTCGTAAGGCTTAGTAAATATGCCCGAGAGTGCATGTCTACCGAGGCTATCATGTGCAAAAGGTTCAAGGATGGATTAAATGAAGATATCTGTTTATATGTTGGAGTCCTTGAACTAAAAGAAATCGTAGTGTTGGTAGATAGAGCTTGTAAAGCCGAAGAGTTGGCTAAAGAGAAAAGAAGAGATGAGATTGAGTCCCGTGACTCGAGGAAAAGACAACTGAATAAGTCATTCCAATCCTCATCTAAAAAACTGAGGGATTTCGCTACTCAATCAGCCACTTCAACCGGGTTTTCAAATCGAAGTAAGGGCAAATAGTTTTTGGGGTCTAAAACGCAGACCACATCAGTTGCTAGTGTCGACAATGCCTGGTCCAGTAGACTTGAGTGCTCATAGTGTGGCAGATGTCATTCCGGTGAGTGCCGAGCAAGCGAGAAGGCTTGTTTCAAGTGTGGGTCTCTAGACCATTTTATTAGAGATTGCCCCGAAGTGGGTGAGAAAGAGAAGTCTCAAAATGCAAGGCCGGGAAGTATTCCTAGAGGAAGACCACAAAGAAACCCGGGAAATGAAATGGGTAGCAAGAATTTATCTAAAGAGCAGACTACAAGAATTGAGGGTAGAGCACCAGCGAGAACATATGCCATTCGTGCTCGCGAAGAGGCGTCCTCTCCCGACGTGATTACGAGTACATTTTCTCTCTATAATACCCATGTTATAGCTTTAATTGATCTGGGATCTACCCAATCATACATATGTATGAAATTAGTCTCTAGCATGAGCATGCCTATAGAGTCTACTGAATTTGTAATAAGAGTGTCTAATCCTCTAGGCAAGTATGTGTTGGTTGATAGAGTATGCAAAGGTTGTCCTTTGATGATTAGGGGTCATTGCTTTCCGGTTGATCTTATGTTATTGTCGTTTGATGAGTTTGATGTCATCCTTGGGATGGATTGGTTAGCTACTCATGGTGTGATAGTAAATTGTGGCAGAAAGTTTATTGAGTTAAAATGTGAAAATGGGGATCTTATTTGTGTTGAATCAGATGAGCAAGACAGATTGTCAGTAGTGATGTCTTCATTGTTAACTCAAAAGTATTTAAGAAAGGGGTACGTAGCTTACCTTGCCTTTTTGATGAATACTAAAGAGACTAGAAAATTGAGTTGGTACCCATAGTATGCGAGTATCCATATGTTTTCCCAGAAGAATTACCAGGGTTACCTCCGGTTAGAGAGATTGAATTCGGAATTGAGCTAGCTCTGGGTACCACCCCTATTTCTATTGCTCCATATAGAATGGCTCCAACTGAGCTAAAAGAGTTGAAAGTCCAGTTGCAAGAACTAACAGATAAAGGTTTTGCAAGACCAAGTTATTCTTCATGGGGTGCTCCCGTATTTTTTGTGAAGAAGAAAGATGGTTCCATGAGGTTATGCATAGATTATCAACAGCTCAACAATGTAACTGTGAAGAACAAATACCCGTTGCCGAGAATCGATGATTTGTTTGATCAATTGAAGGTAGCCACGGTGTTGTGTTTTCCAAGATAGACCTAAGGTCTGGGTATTATTAGTTGAGAGTCAAGGACTCGGATGTGCTGAAAATAGTATTTCAGACGAGGTATGGCCACTATGAATTTTGGGTCATGCCTTTTGGTTTAACAAATGCCCCTCCAGTTTTCATGGATTTGATGAATCGTATTTTTCGGCCATGTCTGGATAAAATTGTGGTAGTCTTCATCAATGATATGCTGATATAATCTCGAGATGAGAACGAACATGCTGAGCATTTGAGAAATGTTTTGCAAATTTTGAAAGATAATCAATTGTATGCCAAGTTTAGTAAAAGTGAATTTTGGCTTAAGGAAGTAGGATTTTTGGGGCACATTGTGTCGGGAGATGGAATTAGAGTCGACCAGAGTAAGATTTTGGCAATTGTGGATTGGAAACCGCTGAGGAGCATAACTGAAGTAAAGAGTTTTCTAGGCCTAGCTGGCTATTATAGGCGTTTTGTCAAGGGGTTTTCCATGATAGTTACTCCGATGACGAGACTATTGCAAAAAGATGTGAAGTTTTAATGGATAGATAAGTGTCAACAGAGTTCTGAGAAACTAAAGGCATTGTTGACTGAGGCTCCTATTTTGGTACAACCTGAACCGGGAAGAGAATTTGTGGTTTACAGTGATGCATCCATGAATGGGTTGGGTTGTGTACTCATGCAAGAGGACAAGGTGATAGCATATGCCTCTAGACAATTAAAGCCACACGAGAAGAATTACCCGACTCACGACTTGGAGTTAGTTGTAATTGTATTTGCACTAAAGATTTGGAGACATCATTTATATGGTGAGAGGTGTAGGATATTTACCGACCATAAAAGCCTAAAATATTTGATGACTCAAAAGGAATTAAAATTTGAGGCAACGAAGATGGTTAGAGTTAATCAAGGATTATGAGTTAGTGATTGACTACCATCCGGGAAAGACGAACGTGGTCGCTGATGCTTTGAGCAGAAAATCATTGTTTGCGCTGAGGGCCATGAATACACGGATGGCTTCGTTAGATGATAGTTCTATTCTAGCCGAGTTGAGAGCTAGACCATTATTTCTCCAAGAGATTTGTGAAGCCCAGAAAGAGGACAACAGATTACAAGCCAAAACAGTTCTATGTGAGTCAAATGTTGAACCAGACTATCGGGTAAGTCCTGATGGATGCTTGATGTATCGAGATAGGGTCTGTGTACCCAGAAATGATGAACTTATTCGTAAGATTTTGCATGAAGAACATAGCGGATGTTTAACTGTGCACCCGGGTAGCACGAAGATGTACAATGACTTGAGGAAGTGGTATTGGTGGCCTAGTATGAAGAAGGACATTTCCGAGTTTGTATCGAGATGCCTGATTTGTCAGCAAGTGAAGGCTGAACACCAAGTTCCTTCGGGTCTACTTCAGCCCATTATGGTTCCTGAGTGGAAGTGGGATCGTATTACCATGGACTTCGTGACGGGTTTACCGTTGACGCCGAAAAAGAAAGATGTCGTGTGGGTCGTAGTCGATAGACTTACGAAGTTGGCCCATTTCATACCAGTACGAGTCGATTACTGACTTGATAAGTTGGCTGAATTGTACGTGGCAGAGATAGTAAGACTTCATGGAGTACCGTTATCGATCATTTCGGATAGAGATCCGAGATTCACGTCACGGTTTTGGAAAAAGTTATAAGGAGCCTTAGGCACAAATTTGAGTTTCAGTATAGCTTTCCATTCGTAAATCGACGGGCAGTCGGAAAGAGAAATTCAGATACTCGAAGACATGCTTCGATGTTGTGTTTTGGAATTCCAAGGAAATTGAGAGAAATACTTACCACTGGTGGAATTCGCTTACAACAATAGTTTTCAGTCAAGTTTGAAAATGGCACCTTATGAAGCATTGTATGGGCGTAAATGTCGAATGCCCTTGTATTGGACAAAACTCAGAGAGAATCAAATTCACAGGGTTGATTTGATTAGGGAAACTGAAGAGAAAGTAAAGGTGATATGCGAGTGTTTGAAAGCGGCCTCAGATAGAAAAAAGTCCTATTCAGATTTGAAAAGGAAAGAGATTGAGTTCCAAGTAGGTGATAAAGTGTTTCTGAAAGTATCACCGTGGAGAAAAATCCTTAGATTTGGCCAAAAAGGCAAATTGAGTCCGCGTTTTAGCGGACCTTATGAAGTTACCGAGAGGATAGGACTGGTAGCTTATCGTTTGGCCTTGCCACCTGAGCTGGTAAAGATACATGATGTTTTCCATGTATCCATGTTACAACAATACCGTTCAGACCCTTCACATGTGATTGTGCCATCAGAGGTAGAGATTCAACCAGACATGACTTATGGCGAAGAGCCGATTAAAATTTGGGCACGGGAGGTCAAACATTTGAGAAAAAAAAGTATAGCTCTTGTGAAAGTGCTATGGAAAAGACATGGAATAGAAGAGGATACATGGGAGCCTGAGGAATCCATGAGAAACCAATATCTAAACCTTTTCACTGGTATGATTTTCGGGGTCGAAAATCCTTAAGGGGAGAATTGTAACAGCCCGATTTAGGGGCTAGTCGGAACAGTGATCTCGAGATCACTAATCTGAGTTAGAGAAAATTTATTTTAATGTTATTTTATGAGTTAGAGCATGATTATATAAGTGCGTGAAAATTTTGGTGCTTTAGTTTTAGCGATTTCAAGCTTAATCGTGAAAAAGTACTAAATCGCATAAAGTGCGAAAATTCTATTTTATAAGCTAAAGGTTCCTAATAGCCATAGAATATTAATTTGAGGTCTTTAAAGTGCAATTAGACCCCTAAGAATAAGGTGGTCAACCATAGGAGACAAAAATTGACAAATTGGTCAAAGTTGGTAAAAGTTGGTGACTAAATTGACTTGTATTAATAAAATAAAGAAAGAAAAGATATCATTTTTCTCTCCATCTTTCTCCACCCAAAATAGAAAGCAAAATAGGGGTTTTGAAAGCTCAAAATTTTAGCAAACTCATCTCCATTCAAGTAACTGATTTTAATGGTTTTTCTTAAAGAGTTGTACTTTTAGAACCCTTAGAGCTTAAGCTTTCTAATGAGGGGACTATCTTGCAATATGGTGAAAAGATTAGAGTTTTGCAATGAGAGCTTTCATTGTTTATTTGCTGCATTTTTATGGAAGAAAATGAGTCATAGTTGCTAGATAAACAACTTTTGTGAAAGGTGTTACTATGAAAACACCTAAATAACCTTTTTGTAAAGGTTGTACAATTGGTAGTAAATGTGTAAAATATTGGGTTTTGATGATAGCCATAAAAGAAATAAATGCTCACCTAGGTTCATTAAAGGTAGAAATTTGATTAGAACTGATTTCTGAGCCTAGGGGTAAAATGGTCATTTTGCCCAAGGTCTAAGGGTAAAATTGTAATTTTACCAAAGCAGAATTATTGAAATGATTTTATTATTGTGATGATTGAAATGAGCTAATTCGCTATTATAGAGAAAGAAGAGCCGAGAATCAACCTCGATTGAGGAAAGAACAAAATATCGGACTAGACCGACGATCTAGCTTATTTTGAAATTGAGGTAATTTTGTATGTGATAAATTCAACATTTATGCTAGCATGTTTAAGAATGTTTGGTATTATAATGATACATGGTGTTTTATGAAATTGAGTATTTGTATTGAATGAGAAAGATGATAAAATTCGAGATGTTGAAGTCCCGGTTGGACTATAATAAATGTGAGAATACTACCATCGAGATGTGAGATGGATAAGGTCCCGTATAAGACCATGTCTTGGATATGGCCTCGACACCGAATTGAAATCCCATATAAGACCATATCTGGGATATGGCTTCAGTATTAAATATGAGAGTCGTATAAGACCATGTCCGGGATATGGCATCGATACTTGATGTGAGATTCTGTATAAGACCATATCTGGCATATGGCATCGGTACTCAGAGGTGACCCCATGTAAGACCACATCTGGGATGTGGTATTGGCTTTGTGCTTATAATAATGACAATGAGTATGCGTCTTTGAGTATCCCTAGTGATTAACTGGATCAATAGATAAGTTTGGAAATAGAAATGAGATTAGTACTAAAGTCAAGTGATTGAGTGAATACAGGTACCTGTGAAAAATTCACGAGGAATGTTACGATATGTGGCATGGTATGTTTTAGATAAGAATGAATACAAGTAAGTTATGGTAAAGTGTTTATGACCTTGTATGGTTATCTAATGCCATGAATTGATGTCATTTTGAGCTTATTATTGCTATTTATTTTATGCAAACTTACTAAGCTTTATGCTTACCCCTCTCATTTCCCTTTTCCTTGTAGTATTACCAAGATAACTCGAGGATCGTGGGACACAGGAGTTCAGAAATCACACTATCAACATCACTTTGGTATAAAAATTTAGACTTATTTTGAGTATGGCATGTATAGGACTTGGGTATTTTGTTAGGTCCTAATTGTTACCTAAAGTGTTGGCTATAAATGTTATCAAAGTCATTTTGTAAATGGCCACCGGAAATGGGCCAACACTTAATAAGTTTTTATATATTCAATGATGATGAAATTATGAAGTTATGCTTGTGTGAATGCTTTGAATTGAGTTCTTGGATGTGCCTTTGGGTCATGAATGGTGTTTATATGAGTTGGAATTAGTATGTTTACTATGCAGGGTGGCATTTGGCTTGGAATATAGCCTTTTTATGTCCACAGGGGTAGACACACGGGCGTGTGTCTAGGCCGTGTGGGATACACGGTCAACCCCATGGGCGTGTTGATCGATCGTGCTTCCCCTGCATGCTAGGTTTACAAAGTCAGAATGCTCAGTAGTAAACACACGGGTAGAGACACGGTCGTGTGTCTCAGCCATGTGGAAGGTACGACCTTGGACATGGGCGTACGCCCAGGCCGTGTAAAGTCTGCACTTAAAATGTGGGATTTAATTTGACACACGGTCTAAAGACACAGGCGTGTGCCTTGGCTGTGTGACCATAGTAAGATGATGATGTCATAAACAGAATGCCAAGATTTTGGCACACGGGCTAAGACACGGGCGTGTGTCCAGCCATGTGTATTAAGTTAGTGTCAACCACGGGTGAGGAGCACGGTCATGCCTCAGGGGCACACGGGCGTGTGGCCCCTGTTTATGCAAAATTTTTCCAAGTGTGTAAAAGTTTCCGATTAATTCTCGAAACCTTCCGGAAGTACGTATAAGGCCTTGTAGGCCTAGAATGAGCAGGTTATGAGTTTTAAATGGAAAGTGTCTAAGCTGCAGCAAAATTTTATAGCTCGATGTTTTATGTTTAAGTAAGTTAAGTTAGGTAATGCCTCGTATCTGGTTCCAGCTTCGAACACGGGTAAGGGGTGTTACACATGATTTGGTAGATGTTTAAACTAGGTTCTTATGCTTGAAATAAGGCTATATTGACATGTTTAGGTAGATGATGTTTGTAACACCCAAAACCCAGGCTAAACGTTACGATCGGATCTGGTATGTCACATGGAAAGGTTGTTCAAAACTTCGCAATTTCTAAAACTTAGCGTTTGGTTTCATTTAGAAAATCAAAATCAGTTTTGAGGTTTTATTGCAAATTTTCATTAGTAACACTAACAGTTGAAAATAGGTTTTTGTGATACGAAAAACCGAGACTTGTGGATTCCAGCAACGTAACATTTTGAAAATAGTTTTTGTAGTTCTAAGAAAATCCCGAATTTACGCTTGTTTCCCTCTTGTTAGTATTTTGGAAAATGATTGTTTATATTTTTAGAAATATAGAACTACGTACTTAACATATCATAATATAGAATAACCGCATTAAAATCCAAAACCAAATTAAAGGCCTTATTACATAAAATATTCCCAAAGTAAAAATAAGTTCGAGTAAAGAAAATAGAGTTTACGAAAGAAATACAAATGGCCACCACAGAGTCCACCCCGGCTCCAAATCCACCAAGCTAGGGATTACCTGCAAAATTAAGCAGGGGGTGAGTTACGAGAACTCAGTGTGTAATTCCCCTTACGAAGTAATCTGGGCCTAAACCCACAGAAGCACATTGGGCCTTAGCCCTTACAGTAATGGATTTGGCTGAAGCCCATATGAATCGAACTGGGCCGTAGCCCTACTAACATGGCATATCAAATCGTGTATGTAATACAACCCAGCCCAACCTAATATTCCATCCTCTACACACCACCCGTACTAGCCATACACACCTGTGGGGATTTCTACAATCGACCCTCCATCCACTACACTCCTCATATGTGGCACCAAGCCACTGAATGTGGTACCAAACCACTGAAATAATGTAACAGAGTTAACGATATATGTGGTACCAAACTACTAAAATAATGTGACAGAGTCACCGATATATGTGGCACCAAACCACTGAAATAATGTGACAGAGTCACCGATATATGTGGTACCAAACCACTGGAATACACTTCCTCTTGCAATCAATATCATAACCCAAAGCCCATGCAACATATTATCATATTATGATGAATGCAATCACATTTCCAATGTACAATAGATAATCAAATCATACATATATTTTAGCCTATGTTATTCGAAAGGCAGAATCATAGAGATACTTATTTGAAGTCTCCAACCTTACCTACAAGGGTATCTCAATTGTCGATACAGTCATTTCGGCTTTCAGCCAATATAGTTATTAATGCAAAATAATTAAAGAATGTGTGAGAATTACACACCTGATTACGCGAATGACTAAACACTCTTGATCGTTGCTACTCTCACTAGCGGGAACAACCACTATCTGTCTATCCCAAACGGATGTCGGCTCTCTACCACAACTCGGCGGAAAGTCTCAAACCGCCGACACTGCACGTCGTTTGAACTTAGGAGCAGAGACTACGAGTCCACTCCCCTCCTTAGATTGGCTAGCACTCGCATCCATGGAGAGAATCTTTGATCAGTACAGTACTTTCAGAGAGAATGATGGTTGTCTAACCAAGAGATTGGGTTAAAGCAGAGTAAAGTGAAAGAGAGACTACTCGTATAAGACTGAAGAGAAAGTCCTTACCTTGGTCAAAGAAGAACCGAACATGGATAGACTTGGCTATAGATTCTAATCTGATGCGACCATGACACGATAAGAGGAGAACAAAATAGATTAGCCGCGTACTATCATTAAGAAACAAAATAGCCATTTCGGCTATGACCACACAAGACCGAAAATAGAGAAAGAATTGAAAGAGTTTCCATTACCTTGAACAAACAGATACCGATTGAAGAGGGACCTTCGGTAGAAAATTATCACTTTGGTTCCTGGGGTTCGACTTAGACAGAGAGAAGCCGAATGGAGGCCAAGAAGATTCGGCACAAGCAGCAAAAGCCCACAAGGTTCGGCTTAAGAGAAAAACAAGGGAGAGACGAAAAGAAAAGTGAAGGAAATGGACAACTGGGATTCGGCTAATGGCAAGAAATAAGGGTGCAAGAAGAAAGGATGAAGAATATTGAATAAGTGTATAAGAAGAAGAGAGTTTCGGCTAAAAGAAAAGAAAAGCTAGAAGAGGATTCGGCTAGAGGAGAAGAGATGAAGAAGAAGAAACAAGAAGTAGTAGAAGAAGAAGAGGGTTTCGGCTTTGTGAAGAAAATGGTGAAAGAGATGAATAGAAGAGAACAAAGATTCGGCTATAGAGGTCTCAAGAGAAAAAAAGAAAATGAGAGGAGAAAAAGTAGAAGTGGACTTAGGTGACAATAGAAGAAAACGATTGAAAAGGGGAGGAAAGCAATCTGAAAATTCGGCCAAGCTCAAGAGAACAAAAGTGCATCAATTCGAGAGAAAAGAAAGAGAATGACTACAAGCACCTAATTGGAAATTTCGGCACTCCCCCTATACGACCGAATATGCTAAAATGAACATGCCTAAGACAAAAAGAAATTTCGGCACCCACCTCTCCTAGCTAAAACCGAACATGCTCCCCCACACCTTACCACATTCAGCCAAACTCCTTCTCTCTCCCCACATCCCATGATTTCCTCCTCCATTCACTCTCCATCCACCAATTCAAATTGGTTGACCGATTCAAACTCCTCAAGCACCTCTCCTCCATCCATTTTGAATTTGTTGACTCATTCCACAACCACCATGTAGAGTCCTAGCCGAATGCCACCTCTTCTCCATCCTGAAACCAAAAATAAAGCTCCATAATGCGGCAGATGGGATTCAAACTCCTTCCCCTTTGCTCTGCCAGTGACGCCACAACCTCCTTGCCACATGCCTAACTTGTGTCATCAAACACCAATAAATATTCTTAAAGCCTGCTTCCCCTAGCTCTCCCCCTTAAAGTGCCCTAAGGAGAAAAATTTACCAAAGCTCTGGCTTGAACCCGAGCCTCCCCAGGACCCCCAAACACACTAAAATAACATGCTAAACGAGCCAAACACATAGAATCGCACAAAATGCAGAACCCCTAATTCTAAGATGTTATAGTTCTACCCCCTTAAAGAAATTTCGGCCTCGAAATTTTTACCTGGTCAAGAGAGATGAGGGTATTACTATCGAATTGCCTCTTCCAGCTCCCACGTGGCTTCTTCTGAACCATGATTACGCCATAATACTTTGACCAACGGAACAGACTTCCTTTGCAACACCTTAACATCTCGATCTAAGATCTGTACTGGTTCTTCTTCAAAAGACAGGTCTGGTCTCACTTCAACTTCTTCCACTGGCACAATGTGAGATGGATCCAAACGATAGCGCCTCAACATTGAGACATGGAATACATCATGTATCTGACTCAACTCCGGAGGTAACTCAAGCTGATAAGCCACTAGTCCCTCATGTTTCAACACTCGATAAGGCCCAATAAAGCTGGGGCTCAACTTGCCTTTCCATCCAAATCTTAGAACCTTCATCCAAGGTGAAAATTTCAGAAAAACCCGATCACCCACTGAGAATTCTATTTTTTTACACTTCAGATCTGCATACGATTTATGTCTGTCGGAAGCTTCTTTCAACCGAGCCCAAATAAACTAAACCTTTTCCTCCGTCTCTGAGATCAAATCCGGACCCAACAACTGTCGCTCACCCAACTCTGTCCAGCAGGTAGGGGTACGACACCTACGACCGTACAACGCCTCGTAGGGTGCCATCTGAATGCTGGATTGATAGCTATTGTTGTATGCAAATTCTACCAACGGTAGAAAATTTTTCCAACTATCCCTGAAGTCGATTACACTTTCCGTCTGACCATCAGTCTATGGGCGAAACGCTGTGCTGAAATCTAATCTCATCCCCAAAGCTTCGTGCAACGCCTTCTAGAACCGTGATGTAAACCTAGGATCCCTGTCTGATATGATAGACACGGGTACCCCATGCAACCTCACGATTTCTGCCACATATATCTTGGCCAACTTCTGAAGCGAGTAGTATACAGGGACCGGTATGAAGTAAGCGGACTTCGTCAACCGATCGACAATCACTCATACTGAATCCTTCTTAGTAGGCGTTAGGGGTAGCCCACTAACAAAGTCCATCGTTATCCTCTCCCACTTCCAAAGTGGAATCTTTACTGGTTGCAGAAACCCCGAAGGCAACTGGTGTTCCACCTTCACCTGCTGACACGTCAAACACTTACTCACAAACTCGGTAACTTCTCGTTTTAGCCATGGCCACCAATACTATTCCCGCAGATCTCGATACATCTTACTCCCACCGGGATACATAACGTAAGGGCTACTATGCACCTCCCGTAGAATCACCCGCCTCAACTCTGACTCCTTCGGCATACAAATCTTCTCACGAAAACATAGTACCCCTTCACTGCTCAGACCAAAATCTCCTGTCTCACCACCTTGCACTTGCTGAAGTCAAGAACTTAACATTTCGTCCAATAATTGCTTCTCCTTAATCTGATCTACCCAAGTCGGCTTCACCTGAAGTTCAACCAACAAGCTATCATCTTCATACAAACTGAGATGAGCAAACATTGCCCTCAAATTTGATATCACCTTACAGCTCAACGCATCCGCCACTACGTTAGCTTTACCCAGGTGATACTCGGTCGAGCAATCGCAGTCCTTCAATAACTCAATCCACCTCCGCTGCCTTAAATTCAACTCCTTCTGGGTAAGGAGATATTTCAGGCTCTTATGATCGGTGTAGATAATCGACTTTTCTCCATACAAGTAGTGTCTCCAAATCTTCAGGGCGGACACTACCGCAGCTAGCTCCAAATCATGCGTGGGATAATTCACCTCATGTGGTCTTAATTGCCGAGACGCATACACTACCACCTTCCCTTTTTGCATTAGCACACATCCTAACCCTGTGTGTGATGCATCACAATAGACAACAAACTCCTTCCCGGCCTCAGGCTGAATCAACACTGGAGCCTCAGTCAAGATCCTCTTTAGCTTCTCAAAGCTTTCCTGTTGCTTATCAGCCTAAACAAACGGTACCCCTTTTCGTAACAACTTGGTCAAAGGTGCAGCGATCAACGAGAATCCCTCAATAAACCTTCTGTAGTACCCAGCTAACCCAAGGAAACTTCGAATTTCTGCTACAGACTTTGGCGGCTTCCAGTCTAGAACAGCTTCGATCTTTCAAGGATCAACCCTAATCCCCTCGGAAAAAACAACATGCCCCAAAAAGGTAACTTCCTTCAGCCAAAATTCACACTTGCTGAATTTGGCATACAGCTGTTTCTCTCTCAAAATCTGCAGAACTATATGAAGATGCAAATCATGCTCCTCCTCAGTCCTTGAATATACCAAGATATCATCTATGAACACCACGACAAACTGATCCAGATAGGGTTGGAATACCCAGTTCATCATATCCATAAATGCAGTTGGTGTATTTGTTAACCCGAACGGTATCACTAAAAACTCATAGTGTCCATAACGAGTTCGAAAAGCAGTCTTATGAATATCTGCCTCCTTAACCTTTAGCTGATGATACCCCGACCTAAAATCTATCTTCGAGAACACCGAAGCTCCTCTTAGCTGATCGAACAAATCGTCAATCCTTGGCAACGGGTATTTGTTCTTAATCGTCAACTTATTCAACTGCCTATAGTCAATGCACATCCGCATCAACCTGTCCTTTTTCTTAACGAACAACACCGGCGCTCCCCACGGGGACACACTTGGTCAGATAAATCCACGATCCAACAGTTCTTGGATCTAAGCTTTAAGTTCTACCAGCTCTTTCGGTGCCATCCTATATGGAGCGATGGACACCGGAGCTGTTCCTGGAAGCAGATCAATGCCAAACTCCACCTCGCGATCCGGAGGCAATCCCAGAAGTTCTTCAAGAAATACGTTCGAGAACTCTTCCACCGTTCTAACATCCCTTACAGACAATTTTTTGGCCTCCAAAGCACTGATGAAAGCTAAGAATGCCTCACACCTTTTTCGTACCATCCTTCCAGCCTTTAGCGCAGACACCACGTTGGACAGGTAATTCTTTCTTTCTCCTATTACCAGTACTTCCTTATCCTCGGGAGTCTTCAGTATCATGCACTTAGCAGCACAATCCAAGTTTGCTTGATACTTAACTAACCAGTCCATGCCTAAAATCAATTCGAACTCGCTGAACGGCAATTCCATCAAGTCCACCAGAAACACTACCCCTTGAACTTCTAAAGGCACATTCCTAAATAATTTGTTCACCACTACAGATTGTCCTAAAGGGCTAATCACAGTCATCTCTCTAAAAGCAGCCTCAGATTCTATACCCAAAGTCCCAGACATAGTGCTAGCAACATATGAATGTGTAGACCCAATATCTATCAAAGCTGTAAAAGGCACATAAAAATAAGGAACGTACCGGTTATGACGTCCGGTGCATCGCCATCCTCTCGACGTCTAATTGCATAAACCAGCCCCGACTGTCTTGCATCTGTACTCTGAGCACCTCTGCCCGGTGCTCCACGCCCTCGACCAAACCCATTTCCTCCTCTGATCGGACCACGACCTCTCAGTGGCTGCTGCCCACCTCTTCCAGACTATGTATATCCCTAACCTACTGACCGCGTTCTGTCTACCTCTTGTGGACAATCCCTTATCCGATGATCCATATATCCACACCTGAAGCATCCTCTATTTCTTGCCTAACACTCTCTCGAATGTAATTTCCCACATGGAGCACACGTTGAGACCGACCAACAGCAACAGGTAACGCACCTCGACCCTACCCATCAAACCTAGGCCTCTTTTGAAAACCCCCAGCAGATCCTGACGACCCAAAGTTCCTCTTATTCCTACCCCTATCCTTATCCCGGTTCTGCCTCTCAGGCCGCTTCACCTCTTCGGCTATTTTTTCCTTCTCAACCAGAATGGCAAACTCTCTTTCCCGTTACGGAGCTATCAGTACGCGCAACTTGTCCCGCAGACCATCCTCAAACCGAACACAATGCTCATAATCAGTTACGACGATACCTCGAACATAGCGGCTTAAACTTAGGAACTCCGCCTCATACTCAGCCATCGACTTATTCCCCTGGACCAAGTTTAAAAATGCCTTCCTCTGAGCGTCCGCATAACTTGCCCCAACATACTTCCCCTGGAACGCTATCTTAAAGAAGTCCCAGGTAATACGATCCGCCGGTGTACCATCTCTTACCGTGAGCCACCACTAGTATGCCTCATCTCGGAGGAGGGACACTACTCCTTTCAACTTCTCTTCTGTCGTACAGTCTAGATCATCCATAATCCGCTCAACTGCCTCCAGCCAATATTCCGCTACGTTTGGAGCCACACCAGAAATACCTCAGAATATCTATGCCCCGTTTGCTCGAAGTCGCTCAGGAATAGATTTTCGAGCTACTGAACCCATGCCTGCCCCAGTAACCCGCTCCAGAACACGCAGCATAGCATGGGACAAAGCATCGCCCCCTCCAGTTTGATCTTGAGGCCCTGCTTCTGCTACTAGTGATGCTGGCACTTCGCCTTCCGGCCCATGCTCTGATTCCGAGGGTCCAGCCTCAACACCCCGGCCTCTACCACGACCGCGTATACCACGTCCACGTCCTCTAGCGCTCATGCTTACTGAATCGACTTAGTCTGCTTAAAAATTTTATGAATTAGTAAATTATTCCACTGTTTATTAACGGATATCTTATGAATTCAAGTTTAAAAGTAGTTTCCAAAAATCGTATTCTAAAGGTTTCAATCTCTAGAATTTTATCTCCTAGCAATCACAACACAATAAAAATCTTTTCATACAAATCAATCAATAGTCAGAAGACTTACAGTATGAATTTTGGTGTCGGGGACTCGAGTGCCATACTTCCGGAAGAACATATATTTTCTAAACCATATCTTAAAAATTTCAAAAAACATTTTCAAACCCAATCCATAGCCGGGTTTTGCAACCCGGCTCTGATACCACAATTGTAACACCCCAAACCTAGGCTAAACGTTACGACCGGATCTGGTATGTCACATGGAAAGGTTGTTAAAAACTTCGCAATTTCTAAAACTTAGCGTTTGGTTTCATTTTGAAAATCAAAATCAGTTTTGAGGTTTTATTGCAAATTTTCATTAGTAACACTAACAGTCGAAAATAGGTTTTTGTGATACAAAAAACCGAGACTTGTGGATTCCAGCAACGTGACATTTTGAAAATAGTTTTTTTAATTCTAAGAAAATCTCGAATTTAAATGTTTATTCGCTTGTTTCCCGCTTGTTAGTATTTTGGAAAATGATTGTTTATATTTTTAGAAATATATAACTACGTACTTAACATATCATAATATAGAATAATCGCATTAAAATCCAAAACCAAATTAAAGGCCTTATTACATAAAATATTCCCAAAGTAAAAATAAGTTCGAGTAAATAAAACGGAGTTTACGAAAGAAATATGAATGGCCACCACAGAGTCCACCCCGGCTCCAAATCCACAAAGCTAGGGATTACCTGCAAAATTAAGCAGGGGGTGAGTTACGAGAACTCAGTGTGCAATTCCCCTTACGAACGTAATCTGGGCCTAAACCCACAGAAGCACATTGGGCCTTAGCCCTCACAGTAATGGATTTGGCTGAAGCCCATATGAATCGAACTGGGCCGTAGCCCTACTAACATGGCATATCAAATTGTGTATGTAATGCAACCCAGCCCAACCTAATATTCCATCCTCTACACACCACCCGTACCAGCCATACACACCTGTGGGGATTTCTACAATCAACCATCCATCCACTACACTCCTCATATGTGGCACCAAGCCACTGAATATGGTACCAAACCACTGAAATAATGTAACAGAGTTACCGATATATGTGGTACCAACCCAATGAAATAATGTGACAGAGTCACCGATATATGTCGCACCAAACTACTAAAATAATGTGACAGAGTCACCGATATATGTGGTACCAAACCACTGGAATACACTATCATAACCCAAAGCCCATGCAACATATTATCATATTATGATGAATGCAATCACATTTCCAATGTACAACAGATAATCAAATCATACATATATTTTAGGCTATGTTATTCAAAAGGCAGAATCATAGAGGTACTTACTTGAAGTCTCTAACCTTACCCACAAGGGTATCTCAACTGTTGATACACTCATTTCGGCTTTTAGCCAATATAGTTATTAATGCAAAATAATTAAAGAATGTGTGAGAATTACACACCTGATTACGCGAATGACTAAACACTCTTGATCGTTGTTACTCTCACTAGCGGGAACAACCACTATCTGCCTATCCCAAACGGATGTCGGCTCTCTACCACAACCCGACGGAAAGTCTCGAACTGCCGACACCGCACGTCATTTGAACTTAGGAGCAGAGACTACGAGTCCACTCCCCTTCTTAGATTGGCTAGCAATCGCATCCATGGAGAGAATCTTTGATCAGTACAGTACTTTCAGAGAGAACGATGGTTGTCTAACCAAGAGATTGGGTTAAGGCAGAGTAAAGCGAAAGAGAGACTACTCGTATAAGACTGAAGAGAAAGTCCTTACCTTGGTCAAAGAAGAATCGAACACGGATAGACTTGGCTATAGATTTTAATCTGATGCGACCATGCCACGATAAGAGGAGAATAAAATAGATTAGCCGCGTACTATCATTAAGAAACAAAATAGCCATTTCGGCTATGACCACACAAGACCGAAAATAGAGAAAGAATTGGAAGAGTTTCCATTACCTTGCACAAACAGATACCGATTGAAGAGGGACCTTCGGTAGAAAATTATCACTTTGGTTCCTGGGGTTTGACTTAGACAGAGAGAGGCCGAATGGAGGCCAAGAAGATTCGGCACAAGAAGAAAAAACCCACAAGGTTCGGCTTAAGAGAAAAACAAGGGAGAAACGAAAAGAAAAGTGAAGGAAATGGACAACTGGGATTCAGCTAATGGCAAGAAATAATGGTGCAAGAAGAAAGGATGAAGAATATTGAATAAGTGTAGAAGAAAAAGAGAGTTTCGGCTAAAAGAAAAGAAAAGCTAGAAGAGGATTCGGCTAGAGGAGAAAGAAGTAGAGGAGAAGAGATGAAGAAGAAGAAAAAAGAAGTAGTAGAAGAAGAAGAGTGTTTTGGTTTTGTGAAGAAAGGAGAAAAGGTAGAAGTGGACTTAGGTGACAATAGAATAAAACGATTGGAAAGGGGATGAAAGCAATCTGAAAATTTGGCCAAGCTCAAGAGAACAAATGTGCATCAATTCGAGAGAAAAGAACGAGAATGACTACAAGCACCTAATTGGAAATTTCGGCACTCCCCCTATATGACCGAATATGCTAAAATGAACATGCCTAAGACAAAAAGAAATTTCGGCACCCACCTCTCCTAGCTAAAACCGAACATGCTCCCCCACACCTTCCCACATTCAGTCAAACTCTTTCTCTCTCCCCACATCCCATGATTTCCTCCTCCATTCACTCTCCATCTACCAATTCAAATTGGTTGACCAATTCAAACTCCTCAAGCACCGAGATTAATAGAAGAGAACAAAGATTTGGCTGTGGAGGTCTCAAGAGAGAAAGAAAATGAGAGGAGAAAAGGTAGAAGTGGACTTAGGTGACAATAGAATAAAACGATTGGAAAGGGGATGAAAGCAATCTGAAAATTTGGCCAAGCTCAAGAGAACAAAAGTGCATCAATTCGAGAGAAAAGAACGAGAATGACTACAAGCACCTAATTGGAAATTTCGGCACTCCCCCTATATGACCGAATATGCTAAAATGAACATGCCTAAGACAAAAAGAAATTTCGGCACCCACCTCTCCTAGCTAAAACCGAACATGCTCCCCCACACCTTCCCACATTCAGCCAAACTCTTTCTCTCTCCCCACATCCCATGATTTCCTCCTCCATTCACTCTCCATCTACCAATTCAAATTGGTTGACCAATTAAAACTCCTTAAGCACCTCTCCTCCATCCATTTTGAATTTGTTGACTCATTCCACAACCACAATGTAGAGTCCCAGACAAATGTCACCTCTTCTCCATCCTGACACCAAAAGTAAAGGTCCATAATGCGGCAAATGGGATTCGAACTCCTTCCCCCATTGCTCTGCCAGTGACGCCACAACCTCCTTGCCACATGCCCAACTTGTGTCATCAAACACCAATAAATATTCTTAAAGCCTGCTTCCCTAGCTCTCCCCCCTAAAGTGCCCTAAAGAGAAAATTTTACCAAAGCTTTGGCTCGAACCCGAGCCTCCCCATGACCCCCAAACACACCAAAATAACATGCTAAACGAGCCAAACACATAGAATTGCACAAAATGCAGAACCCCTAATTCTAGGTTGTTACAATGTTTGGATGCAATTGTGGTGCATTTGAATGGCATATTGGTTAAGTGAATTAGGTTGTTTGAATTGGCATGATTATGTGTATTCAAATGATGCATTAGTCCCTTGAAAGTGTGCACAAATGGATTGGGTAGTTATGCATGAATTGGTATGGAAATGTCTTGATTTTAAGTAAAATTTTGGGTCCACACGGCCTGAGACACGGGTTGTCACATGGCCGTGTGGCCTGGTGACATGACCGTGTGTCATTTGTGAGTTTCTTAGTGTACAAGTTAGAGAGTTACACAGCCTAGCACATGGCCTGGCATACGGGTGTGTGGGGTTACTCAATGAGTTACACGGGTGAGGACATGGGCTGGGACACGGTTGTGTGTCCGTTGTTCGAAAGTTACACAGCCTAGCGACACGGCCGTGAATCATTTGTGAGTTTCTTAGTATACAAGTCAGAGAGTTACACAGCCTAGCACACGGCCTAGCACACGGGCGTGTGGGGCTACTCAGTAAGTTACACGGGTGAGGACACGGACTGAGACACGATCGTGTGTCCCTTGTTCGAAAGTTATATGGCCTGGGGTGATTTCACATGGCCTTGACCACAAGGCCATGTGACCCCTGTTTCTAATTTTTGCAACTTTTTGCTAAACATTCCATTTTGTTTCAAATTAGCCTCGAATTGCTTCTAAGCTATTTTCAGGGCCTCGAGGTCTCGATTTAGGGACGAAATGTATGTGATTGAATGATTTATTATGGTAATGCTCTATAATCCTAATCTAGCAACGAAGACAGGTTAGGGGTGTTACATGGCAACAACAGAGTCCAAACAAAAATTTATTTTGTTTTGCACACACAAGATTTGAACATAGGACCTAAAGGTAAGCTGAAGTCTTACCATTGAATTAGCAAGCTCATTCTTGTTAACAAGCTAACAAGAGTAAAATATAACCTACACTGACTAAGCCTTGAGAAGGAATAATAAAAATAATACAAAATTTTCTAGGAAAGGGATTTGAACACAAGACTTTAAGCACATATACAGAGCACTTTGTAACACCCCTAACCCGTGTCCGTCGCCAGATTAGAGTTACGGGTATTACCATGTAAGTCAAAACTTCAGTTCAATCGATTGAATCTTAGTTGATCATCTTTATCAAAAAAATTTTAATCATAAACAGGCAAATCACACATGTGTAACACATACTTGATACATTAATCCAAGTCATATACGATATAATCATCGATGAACACAAAATGACCCTACAATGTATATTACGACAATATCATATAAAAATACAGATTTCATGCACCACATTTATCAAAACATTCATGATCTATGAAATTTATAAACAAATAAACTATTCGTAACTAATTAACTAAATAAGCGTATTTCGAATGTCAATACATAGTAACTTCCTATTAAGACCAATTTCATATGGCACAAAACCTATTTCCACATAACCGAATATATATGCAACTTACTACACATCACATACATACTTATGTATTTGTCCGAATATGCAAGGTCTCATTTATAAAATTTCATGTTCGTCACCTAGCACAAATTGGGTTTGGTAGTTTCATGCACTCATTTAAATTAAGCAACCTCACAAGCCAAATACATGTATATATGAACATATATAAATGTATACATCATAGTTATGCACATTTTCCATATTCGATTAAGCCTAAACAACTAATTCTTAAAACATGTTAACTACATTTGCAAATATCATATGGGTTTGGCCGAATATACATACATGCATTATTCAATATAATTCATACTTCATAAATCAACTATAGTTGACACACTCACATAAATTTCGAATGATGCTCAATTAACACATACCTACCTTGACTTATTTAACACAAACATTGGCATTACAAACAAGCAATCATATAGAACACATAATACATAAGCTTGAAATAAAGAACCAACCCCTAGCCGAATTGTTGAAGCCAAACACATTAATCACATAGTCAAGGACAAATAGAACCGAACTTAAAATGAATATTTAAGCCATTTTTGCATGGCTATTATATATATAAACATATCATCATTCCAACATTTAGCTAGCCTATACATGCCTTTGATTCAAAAATAACTAGCTTAAAAGTACCAAAAAGGGATGATAGTGTGGTTGACTTCACCAACGATCCTCCGAGCCCGTAGCTTGACCAAAATCTATAAAACGAACAACGAACACACTCAAAGTAAGCTCACTAGCTTAGTAAGTCCCAAGAAAATATTAATGTAATGATCATACACTTAAACATCTTAATCTTTAGGCTTATAGTATTAAACATAATTATTTCAATATGTAAAATGTACATAGCCGAATACTAGTAATACCCTTGATTTAAATATTATCACTATATCACCATGAACATGCACATTATCAAATCACATGAATATCATATTTAATCACATATTCCGAATCATATGAACACATCTTAGGTACCGATCTCTTATATCTACTTATACACATATGCAAACACTTTCAAACTCTTTCACCATTGATCTTTCCATTTATAACCTAGTCTTCAATGTAATATACATGTATATATCTCAATTTCGCATATATGTAATGTTCATACACATTAATGATAATCTCAACATTATAAAATAAAATACTCATTGAATCATCCATTTCATCACATCGTACTTAACTAAAACGATTATAAATTAGCTTACTTCATTCTTTACTCATATAGTAGGCTAACTCTTACCCGAGCTTTTAGCACATAGTACTACATATGTCTCACCTTGTTTGATTCTCGGATTCTCTGTTTATAGCATATCACCGGCATTAAGCCTGCTAGACCCAAGGTCTGAAGTTCGAACACCGGCATTAAGCCTGCTAGGTAATAAGCCCGAAATAATTCACCGGCACAAGGCCAGCTAGGCTCGAAGCACGAATATCAACACTATTAACCATTCAATTCACATTACTTAGTGCTAAATTCACAAACATTCCGTATACTTCATATTTCTTTCACATATCAAACCGAATTTACTTATTCACATTACATTAAACAAAATAAAGCCAATCCAATAATATACCACCACATTCGGCCATCACATGGATTTATACTCAAAATTATCAAATATCATCATTTACTATGTTCATAATTAATTCTTTAACATATATTTGCTTAAAGACTTACCTCGACTATCGACGGACAACGTAGACTGGCTATTCGATAACCTTCGCCTTTCCCCGATCCAAATCCGTTTTTCTTTGTTCTTGATCTTGACACATTAAAATTTAGCTCATTCAAGCACATTTCATCTCAATTTAGTCCCAAAACACATAAACGGGCAAATTACCATTTTACCGCTAATGTTTCACATTTTTACAATTTAGTCCTATTTGCATAAAACACAAAATACACAAAATTTCACTACATCACCTAAGGGACGAATGTTCGTAGGGACTATACAAGTCCATTAATTTCATTTATTTTTCATTTTAACCCTTAAAAAATTTATTTTTGCAATTTAGCCCAAAATACTCAAATTCATCAAAAATCCAAGAACAAAACATATTAATCTAACACATATATTTCATAATTCATAAACTATCATCATAAAGCTCATGAACTCATCAATGGCACATTTCAAAATATTCATCAAAATCAAAAATTCAAGCATGGGTCTTGAAGTATTCGAAGCAACGATCACAAAAACGTAAAAATTATCGAAAACCGACTAAAAACTCACCTTGAATTTAAGCCTAGAATTGCCGAAAATCAAAAGAACTCAAAGCTTTCTTCTTTCTCCAACATTCGGCCAAGAGAGAAACAAAAATATGGTGGCTTTATTTTATGTTATTTTAACATATATGATAAGTAATTGTTTGATTAGTAAATTAACCTTTCAAATAAAATAAAACTAATATATAACTTAAGGTTACTTATGTCATATACCACCCACTAACTTAAAAATGGCTAATTACACTTTTAATACCCCATATTAGAAAGCCATCATAATTTAAGCACTTTCCACTATAGTATGCAAATTTTACACTTTACGCGATTTAGTCCTTTTTGTTAAATTAAACACTCAAGCGATAAAATTTTTATACGAAACTTTCACACATCATAAATCACATATAATTAGCACCAAAAATAATATTTAAAAAAAATTTGGACTCAGATTCGTGATCCCGAAACCACCGTTCCGATTAGGGTCAAATTCGGACTGTTACCACTCTCCCCCCTTAGGGATTTTCGTCCCCGAAAATCTTACCGTTAAACAAAGTCGGATATTGTTGCCTCATTGAATCCTCAGGCTCCCACGTAGCCTCTTCAACTTCGAGTCGATTCCATAGTACTTTCACTAACGGAATTTTCTTATTTCTCAACTCTTTCATTTCCCGAGCTAAAATACGGATTGGTTCCTCTTCATATGTCAAATCGGATCGGATTTCAATCTCGGATGGAGCAATCACATGTGACGGATCGGATCTATATCTACGAAGCATCGAAACGTGAACTTCAATCTATAAGCAACAGGCCCAATACGTTTGATGATCTCGTACGGTCTGATGAATCTCGGACTTAGTTTGCCTTTCTGACCAAATCGGAGTAATTTCTTCCATGGAGAAACTTTCAAGAATACCCGGTCTCCGACCTGAAACTCAATGTCTTTACGTTTCAAATCAGCGTAGGACTTTTGACGATCCGAGGCAGCTTTCAAATTATCTTTGATTAAAGCTACTTTCTGTTCCGTCCCTTTAATCAAATCAACCCCGTGTATCTTATTTTCACTGAACTCAGTCCAGTACAACGGTGTACGACATTTGCGGCCATATAGAGCTTCGTAAGGTGCCATTTTGATACTAGATTGAAAACTGTTATTATAAGCAAATTCAACCAAAGGTAAGTATCCTTCCCACGTACCTTCAAACTCAAGGACGCAACATCTCAACATGTCTTCAAGTATCTGAATGGTTCGTTCAGACTGACTGTCTGTCTGCGGATGAAAGGCTGTGCTAAAGTGGAGTTTAGTACCTAGAGCATCATGCAACTTCTTCCAAAACTGCGATGTAAATCTCGGGTCTCTGTCTGAAACAATGGAACTCGGCACACTATGTAACCTCACAATTTGCGATACATACAATTCAGCAAGTTTATCGAGCGAATAGTCTGTACGAACCGTCACAAAGTGAGCTGATTTGGTAAGTCTATCCACTATAACCCAGACTACATCTTTCTTACTCGGTGTCATAGGCAAAACGGATACAAAATCCATAGTGATTCTATCCCATTTCCATTCAGGTATCATGATCGGCTGAAGTAACCCAGAAGGCACTTGATGCTCGACTTTTACTTGCTGACAAATTAAACACTTTGAAACAAATTCAGATATATCCCGTTTCATGCCAGGCCACCAATAGAACTGTTTCAAATCATTATACATTTTCGTACTACCCGGATGTACTGATAGTCGACTATTATGAGCCTCGTTCAAAATCATCTGAATCAAATCCACATTCCTCGGAACACATATTCGGCCTTTGAAGTTCAAACAATCATTTGCATCAATTCGAAACTCTGACTCTGCATCATTTTCAAACTAAACTCTTCTAGCATTCATATCTTTGTTAATTTTCTGTGCATCACAAATTTGCTGAATGAACATCAGTCTTGCTTTTATCTCGGCTATGATCGAACCATCACCAGACATAACCATATGTGCGTTCAACGCACGAAGAGCAAACAATGATTTTCGACTTAAGGCATCCGCAACAACGTTAGCTTTCCCTGGATGGTAGTCAATCACTAATTCATAGTCTTTCAACAGCTCTAACCATCTGCGTTGTCTCAAGTTTAAATCTTTCTGAGTCATCAAGTACTTCAGACTTTTGTGATCTGAATAAACATGACATTTCTCACCGAATAAGTAATGACGCCAAATTTTCAATGCGAAAATAATGGCTGCTAATTCCAGATCATGAGTTGGATAATTTCTTTTATGAGGCTTCAATTGTCTCGAAGCGTAGGCTATGACTTTGCCTTCCTGCATCAAAATGCAACCCAAACCATTCAAAGAAGCATCACTATAAACAATAAATTCTTTACCCGATTCAGGATGAGCTAACACTGGAGCTTCGGTCAAAAGGGCTTTCAACTGATCGAAGCTTTTCTCACACTTTTTTTACCATTCAAATTTAGCGTCTTTCTGTAATAGCTTTGTCAACGGGGTAGCTATTACAGAAAAACCTCTCACAAATCGTCTGTAGTAACCCGTAAGTCCCAGAAAACTTCAAATTTCGGAAACATTCTTCGGTGGTTTCCAATCAAGTATAGTCGATATTTTATTTGGATCAACCCGAATGCCTGATGCTGAAACGACGTGACCCAAAAAGCAGACTTCCTTCATCCAGAATTCACTCTTACTAAACTTTGCATACAACTGTTGATCTCGCAAAGTTCGTAGCACCAATCTCAAATGCTCGGCATGCTCGGTTTCATCTCCGAAGTAGATCAGGATATCATCTATAAACACTACCACAAACCGATCCAAATACTGTCTGAAAATCCGATTCATCAAATCCATAAAAATAGCAGGTGCATTAGTAAGTCCAAAAAGCATAACCAGGAACTCAAAATGTTCGTACCTCGTTCGAAATGCAGTCTTTGACACATCAGAATCTCTGGCTCGCATCTAATAATAACCCGATCTCAGATCTATCTTCGAAAACACTGAAGCCCCTTTCAACTGATCAAATAAATCATCAATCCGAGGCAACGGGTATTTATTCTTTTTTGTCACCTTATTTAGCTGCCGATAATCAATACACATTTGCATAGTCCCATCTTTCTTTTTCACAAATAGAACTGGTGCACCCCAAGGAGAAAAACTCCGTCGTACAAAGCCCCTATCTGTCAATTCTTGCAACTGTGCTTTCAACGCTTTTAATTCAGCAGGCGCCATCCGATACGGAGCTATCGAAATCAGAATCGTCCCCGGTACTAATTCAATACCAAACTCTATCTCTCGAATTGGCGGTAAACCCGGTAATTCTTCAGGAAACACCTCTGGGTATTCACACACCACTGATACGGATTCAATTTGCTTTTCGGGCACTTTATTATCCAACACATAGGCCAAGTAAGCCTCACATCTTTTTCTCACATACTTACGAGCTAACATCGAGTATATTACTACCGGTAACCCACTCAAATCATTAGATTCAACCTGGATGATCTCACCATTCTGGCATCTCAAAGAAATAATCTTTCTTTTGCAATTCACCACTGCATCATGCAAAGTTAACCAGTCCATTCCCAAAATTATTTCGAACTCGTCGAAAGGTAACAACATTAAATCAGCTGGGAAGCAAAAATCCCGAATCATCAACGGGCAACCTTTACACACTTTATCAACGAGTACACATCGACCCAAGGGGTTGGACACACGAATCACAAACTCAGTAGACTCCACAGGCAGAGTCTTACTGGATACTAGAGTTTCACACACATACGAATGAGTCGAACCAGGATCAATCAATGCAATCACAGTAGTATCATAAAGTGTGAAAGTACCGGTAATGACATCTGGGGAATAAGCATCCTCTCTGGCTCGTATAGCATAAGCTCTAGCTGGTGCTCGAGCCTCTAATCGAACTGCAGTGTCCTTCGTTCCTCTCTGACTGCCACCTACTTTCCCTGTATGTCTGGGTGGTCTGCCTCGTGCTGATGCATTGCTCGGTTTAGTATTCTGAGCTGTATTTTGCTCGGCTAGCATCGTGCACTCTCGAATAAAATGGTTTTACGATCCACATTTAAAGCAGGACCGATCACGGAATCTACAACTCCCAGAATGCCATTTTCCATAATGCTTGCACTCATTCTGGTTCTGCTGAACGTTACCAACACTAGCCATCGAAGTGGCTCGGGAACTCACTGGAGGTCGATCTCCTCTAGATTGGTCTGCAGTAGCTTTATGTCGGCCGAAGTCATCTTTGAACTTCTTAGGCGCTGAATGGAAAGTCTTACTCGATGGTCTTTTACGAGTGTCTCTAGCTTCTATTTCAGCCTTTCTTTTCTCTTTTCCAAGCTCTTCAGCTTTGCAAGCTCGCTCGACAAGTACCACGAACTCTTTGATCTCAAGAATGCTAACAAGCAACTTTATGTCTTCATTCAGACCGTCTTCAAATCTTTTGCACATAATGGCTTCAGTTGATACACACTCTCGGGCATATCGACTCAATCTGACAAACTTTCGCTCATATTCCGTCACAGTCATACGACCCTGTTTTAGTTCCAGAAATTCTTTTCGTTTCTGATCGATGAATCTCTGACTGATATATTTCTTACGGAACTCGATCTAGAAGAAATCCCAAGTCACTTTTTCTTTCAGAACCACTGATACTAGTGTATTCCACCAGTGATATGCAGTGCCCCGAAGTAGAGATATAGCACACTTCAGGCATTCATCTGGAGTACAGGATAGCTCATCAAGTACTCGAATAGTATTATCAAGCCACATCTCAGCTCGCTCTGTGTCGTCATCATCATTGGCTTTAAATTCTTTGGCCCCGTATTTCCTGATTTTATCAATGGAAGGCCTACTAGATCTCATCGGATCTATCATCAAAGGTGCAGAAGGTGCCGAAGTTTGATTATTCGGGGGTGGAGGTTGTTGTACAGCTGGGTTACTCTGAATGAACTGGGTGAACCATTCATTCATCATCTTTTAGAAGGCTTGCTTAGCCTCCCCCTCATGGCTACCTAAAATAGGTCGAGAGTCTACCGGCGCTGATCCACGTGCGCGATCAGGCGCTACACTATCTACATCATCCGCTACGGCTCTGTCAGGATCCATTTACTATATAAAACATAGTTTGAAATATCAGAAATCACCACACTATCGTATATATAATAAAGGCATGTATAGCTAGACTCTCACGCGCTACGGTAGTCCTAGAATCGACTAAACCATAAGCTCTAATACCAATCAAATGTAACACCCCTAACCCGTGTCCGTCGTCGGATTAGAGTTACGGGTATTACCATATAAGTCAAAACTTCAGTTCAATCGATTGAATCTTAGTTGATCATCTTTATCAAAAAAATTTTAATCATAAACAGGCAAATCACACATGTGTAACACATACTTGATAAATTTATCCAAGTCATAGACGATATAATCATCGATGAACACAAAATGACCATACAATGTATATTACGACAGTATCATATAATAATACAGATTTCATGCACCACATTTATCAAAACATTCATGATCTATGAAATTTATAAACAAATAAACTATTCGTAACTAATTAACAATATAAGCGTATTTCGAATGTCAATACTTAGTAACTTCCTATTAAGACCAATTTCATATGGCACGAAACCTATTTCCACATAACCGAATATATATGCAACTTACTACACATCACATACATACTTAGGTATTTGTCCAAATATGCAAGGTCTCATTTATAAAATTTCATGTTCGTCACCTAGCACAAATAGGGTTTGGTAGTTTCATGCACTCATTTAAATTAAGCAACCTCACAAGCCAAATACATGTATATATGAACATATATAAATGTATACATCATAGTTATGCACATTTTCCATATTCGATTATGAGCCTAAACAGCTAATTCTTAAAACATGTTAACTACATTTGCAAATATCACATGGGTTTGGCCGAATATACATACATGCATTATTCAATATAATTCATACTTCATAAATCAACTATAGTTGACACACTCACATAAATTTCGAATGATGCTCAATTAACACATACCTACCTTGACTTATTTAACACAAACATTGCCATTACAAACAAGCAATCATATAGAACACATAATACATAAGCTTGAAATAAAGAACCAACCCCTAGCCGAATTGTTGAAGCCAAACACATTAATCACATAGTCAAGGACAAATAGAACCGAACTTAAAATGAATATTTAAGCCATTTTCGCATGGCTATTATATATATATACATAACATCATTCCAACATTTAGCTAGCCTATACATGCCTTTGATTCAAAAATAACTAGCTTAAAAGTACCAAAAAGGGATGATAGTGTGATTGACTTCACCAACGATCCTCTGAGCCCGTAGCTTGACCAAAATCTATAAAACGAACAACGAACACACTCAAAGTATGCTCACTAGCTTAGTAAGTCCCAAGCAAATATTAACGTAATGATCATACACTTAAACATATTAATCTTCAGGCTTATAGTATTAAACATAACTATTTCAATATGTAAAATGTACATAGCCGAATACTAGTAATACCCTTGATTTAAATATTATCACTATATCACCATGAACATGCACATTATCAAATCACATGAATATCATATTTAATCACATATTCCGAATCATATGAACACATCTTAGGTACCGATCTCTTATATCTACTTATACATATATGCAAACACTTTCAAACTCTTTCACCATTGATCTTTCCATTTATAACCATATGTCTCACCTTGTTTGATTCTCGGATTCTCCGTTTATAGCATATCACCGGCATTAAGCCTGCTAGATCCGAGGTTTGAAGTTCGAACACCAGCATTAAGCCTGCTAGGCAATAAGCCCGAAATAATTCACCGGCACAAGGCCTGCTAGGCGATAAGCCCGAAATAGTTCACCGACACAAGGCCTACTAGGCTCGAAGCACGAATATCAACACTATTAACCATTCAATTCACATTACTTAGTGCTAAATTCACACACATTTCGTATACTTCATATTTCTTTCACATATCAAACCGAATTTACTTATTCACATTACATTAAACAAAATAAAGCCAATCCAATAATATACCACCACATTCGGCCATCACATGGATTTATACTCAAAATTATCAAATATCATCATTTACTATGTTCATAATTAATTCTTTAACATATATTTGCTTAAAGACTTACCTCGACTATCGACGGACAACGTAGACCGGCTATTCGATAACCTTCGCTTTTCCCCGATCCAAATCCGTTGTTCTTTGTTCTTGATCTTGACACATTAAAATTTAGCTCATTCAAGCACATTTCATCTCAATTTAGTCCCAAAACACATAAATGGGCAAATTACCATTTTACCCCTAATGTTTCACATTTTTACAATTTAGTCCTATTTGCATAAAACACAAAATACACAAAATTTCACTACATCACCTAAGGGCCGAATGTTCATAGGGACTATACAAGTCCATTAATTTAATTTATTTTGTATTTTAACCCCTAAAAAAATTATTTTTGCAATTTAGCCCAAAATACTCAAATTCATCAAAAATCCAAGAACAAAACATATTAATCTAACACATATATTTCATAATTCATCAACTATCATCATAAAGCTCATGAACTCATCAATGGCACATTTCAAAATATTCATCAAAATCAAAAATTCAAGCATGGGTCTTGAAGTATTCGAAGCAACAATCACAAAAACGTAAAAATTATCGAAAACCGACTAAAAACTCACCTTGAATTTAAGCCTAGAATTACCGAAAATCAAAAGAACTCAAAGCTTTCTTCTTTCTCCAACATTCGGCCAAGAGAGAAACAAAAAGATGGTGGCTTTATTTTATGTTATTTTAACATATATGATAAGTAATTGTTTGATTACTAAATTAACCTTTCAAATAAAATAAAACTAATATATATCTTAAGGTTACTTATGTCATATACCACCCACTAACTTAAAAATGGCTAATTACTCTTTTAATACCCCATATTAGAAAGCCATCATCATTTAAGCACTTTCCACTATAGTATGCAACTTTTACACTTTACGCGATTTAGTCCTTTTTATTAAATTAAGCACTCAAACAATAAAATTTTTATACGAAACTTTCACACATCATAAATCACATATAATTAGCACCAAAAATAATATTAAAAAAATTTTGGACTCGGATTCGTGATCCCGAAACCACCGTTCCGATTAGGTTCAAATTTGGACTGTTACAACTCTCCCCCCTTAGGGATTTTCGTCCCCGAAAATCTTACCGTTAAACAAAGTCGGATATTGTTGCCTCATTGAATCCTCAGGCTCCCATGTAGCCTCTTCAACTCCGTGCCGATTCCATAGTACTTTCACTAACGGAATTTTCTTATTTCTCAACTCCTTCATTCCCCGAGGTAAAATACGGATTGGTTCCTCCTCATACGTCAAATCGGATCGGATTTCAATCTCGGATGGAGCGATCACATGTGACAGATCGGATCTATATCTACGAAGCATCAAAACGTGAACTTCAATCTATAAGCAACAGGCCCAATACGTTTGATGATCTCGTACGGTCCGATGAATCTCGGACTTAGTTTGCCTTTTCGACCAAATCGGAGTACTTTCTTCCATGGAGAAACTTTCAAGAATACCCGGTCTCCGACCTGAAACTCAATGTCTTTACGTTTCAAATCAGCGTAGGACTTTTGACGATCCGAGGCAACTTTCAAATTATCTTTGATTATAGCTACTTTCTGTTCCTTCTCTTTAATCAAATCAATCCCGTGTATCTTATTTTCACTAAGCTCAGTCCAGTACAACGGTGTACGACACTTGCGGCCATATAGAGCTTCGTAAGGTGCCTTTCGATACTAGATTGAAAATTGTTATTATAAGCAAATTCAACCAAAGGTAAGTATCTTTCCCACGTACCTTCAAACTCAAGGACGTAACATCTCAACATGTCTTCAAGTATCTGAATGGTTCGTTCAGACTGACCGTCTGTCTGCAGATGAAAGGCTGTGCTAAAGTGGAGTTTAGTACCTAGAGCATCATGCAACTTCTTCCAAAACTGCGATGTAAATCTCGGGTCTCTGTCTGAAACAATGGAACTCGGCACACTATGTAACCTCACAATTTGCGATACATACAATTCAGCAAGTTTATCGAGCGAATAGTCTGTACGAACCGTCACAAAGTGAGCTGATTTGGTAAGTCTATCCACTATAACCCAGACTACATCTTTCTTACTCGGTGTCATAGGCAAAACGGATACAAAATCCATAGTGATTCTATCCCATTTCCATTCAGGTATCATGATCGGCTGAAGTAACCCAGAAGGCACTTGATGCTCGACTTTTACTTGCTGACAAATTAAACACTTTGAAACAAATTCAGATATATCCCGTTTCATGCCAGGCCACCAATAGAACTGTTTCAAATCATTATACATTTTCGTACTACCCGGATGTACTGATAGTCGACTATTATGAGCCTCGTTCAAAATCATCTGAATCAAATCCACATTCCTCGGAACACATATTCGGCCTTTGAAGTTCAAACAATCATTTGCATCAATTCGAAACTCTGACTCTGCATCATTTTCAAACTAAACTCTTCTAGCATTCATATCTTTGTTAATTTTCTGTGCATCACAAATTTGCTGAATGAACATCAGTCTTGCTTTTATCTCGGCTATGATCGAACCATCACCAGACATAACCATATGTGCGTTCAACGTACGAAGAGCAAACAATGATTTTCGACTTAAGGCATCCGCAACAACGTTAGCTTTCCCTGGATGGTAGTCAATCACTAATTCATAGTCTTTCAACAGCTCTAACCATCTGCGTTGTCTCAAGTTTAAATCTTTCTGAGTCATCAAGTACTTCAGACTTTTGTGATCTGAATAAACATGACATTTCTCACCGAATAAGTAATGACGCCAAATTTTCAATGCGAAAATAATGGCTGCTAATTCCAGATCATGAGTTGGATAATTTCTTTTATGAGGCTTCAATTGTCTCGAAGCGTAGGCTATGACTTTGCCTTCCTGCATCAAAATGCAACCCAAACCATTCAAAGAAGCATCACTATAAACAATAAATTCTTTACCCGATTCAGGATGAGCTAACACTGGAGCTTCGGTCAAAAGGGCTTTCAACTGATCGAAGCTTTTCTCACACTTTTTTGACCATTCAAATTTAGCGTCTTTCTGTAATAGCTTTGTCAACGGGGTAGCTATTACAGAAAAACCTCTCACAAATCGTCTGTAGTAACCCGCAAGTCCCAGAAAACTTTAAATTTCGGGAACATTCTTCGGTGGTTTCCAATCAAGTATAGCCGATATTTTATTCGGATCAACCCGAATGCCTGATGCTGAAACGACGTGACCCAAAAAGCATACTTCCTTCATCCAGAATTCACACTTACTAAACTTTGTATACAACTGTTGATCTCGCAAAGTTTGTAGCACCAATCTCAAATGCTCGGCATGCTCGGTTTCATCTCTGGAGTAGATCAGGATATCATCTATAAACACTACCACAAACCGATCCAAATACTGTCTGAAAATCCGATTCATCAAATCCATAAAAATAGCAGGTGCATTACTAAGTCCAAAAGGCATAACTAGGAACTCAAAATGTCCGTACCTCGTTCGAAATGTAGTCTTTGACACATCAGAATCTCTGACTCGCAACTGATAATAACCAGATCTCAGATCTATCTTCGAAAACACTGAAGCCCCTTTCAACTGATCAAATAAATCATCAATCCGAGGCAACGGGTATTTATTCTTTTTTGTCACCTTATTTAGCTGCCGATAATAAATACACATTCGCATAGTCCCATCTTTCTTTTTCACAAATAGAACTGGTGCACCCCAAGGAGAAAAACTCGGTCGTGCAAAGCCCCTATCTGTCAATTCTTGCAACTGTGCTTTCAACTCTTTTAATTCAGTAGGCGCCATCTGATACGAAGCTATCGAAATCAGAATCGTCCCCGGTACTAATTCAATACCAAACTCTATCTCTCGAATTGGCGATAAACCCGGTAATTCTTCAGGAAACACCTCTGGGTATTCACACACCACTGGTACGGATTCAATTTGCTTTTCGGGCACTTTATTATCCAACACATAGGCCAAGTAAGCCTTACATCTTTTTCTCACATACTTACGAGCTAACATCGAGGATATTACTACCAGTAACCCACTCAGATCATTAGATTCAACCCGGATGATCTCACCGTTCTGGCATCTCAAATCAATAATCTTTCTTTTGCAATTCACCACTGCATCATGCAAAGTTAACCAGTCCATTCCCAAAATTATTTCGAACTCGTCGAAGGTAACAACATTAAATCAGCCGGGAAGCAGAAATCTCGAATCATCAACAGGCAACCTTTACACACTTTATCAACGAGTACACATCGACCCAAGGGGTTGGACACACGAATCACAAACTCAGTAGACTCCACAGGCAGAGTCTTACTGGATACTAGAGTTTCACACACATACGAGTGAACCATTCATTCATCATCTGGTAGAAGGCTTGCTTAGCCTCCCCCTCATGGCTACCTAAAATAGGTTGAGAGTCTACCGGCGCTGATCTACGTGCGCGATCAGGCGCTGCACTCTCTACATCATCTGCTATGGCTCTGTCAGGATCCATTTACTATATAAAACATAGTTTGAAATATCAGAAATCACCACACTATCGTATATATAATAAAGGCATGTATAGCTAGACTCTCACGCGCTACGGTAGTCCTAGAATTGACTAAACCGTAAGCTCTAATACCAATCAAATGTAACACCCCTAACTTGTGTCCGTTGCCGGATTAGAGTTACGGGTATTACCATATAAGTCAAAACTTCAGGTCAATCGATTGAATCTTAGTTGATCATCTTTATCAAAAAAATTTTAATCATAAACAGGCAAATCACACATGTGTAACACATACTTGATACATTAATCCAAGTCATATACGATATAATCATCGATGAACACAAAATGACCATACAATGTATATTACGACAATATCATATAATAATACAGATTTCATGCACCACATTTATCAAAACATTCATGATCTATGAAATTTATAAACAAATAAACTATTCGAAACTAATTAACTAAATAAGCATATTTCGAATGTCAGTACATAGTAACTTCCTATTAAGACCAATTTCATATGGCACGAAACCTATTTCCACATAACCGAATATATATGCAACTTACTACACATCACATACATACTTATGTATTTGTCCGAATATGCAAGGTCTCAATTATAAAATTTCATGTTCGTCACCTAGCACAAATCGGGTTTAGTAGTTTCATGCACTCATTTAAATTAAGCAACCTCACAAGCTAAATACATGTATATATGAACATATATAAATGTATACATCATAGTTATGCACATTTTCCATATTCAATTATGAGCCTAAACAACTAATTCTTAAAACATGTTAACTACATTTGCAAATATCACATGGATTTGGCCGAATATACATACATGCATTATTCAATATAATTCATACTTCATAAATCAACTATAGTTGACACACTCACATAAATTTCGAATGATGCTCAATTAACACATACCTACCTTGACTTATTTAACACAAACATTGGCATTACAAACAAGCAATCATATAGAACACATAATACATAAGCTTGAAATAAAGAACCAACCCCTAGCCGAATTGTTGAAGCCAAACACATTAATCACATAGTCAAGGACAAATAGAACCGAACTTAAAATGAATATTTAAGCCATTTTCGCATGGCTATTATATATATATACATAACATCATTCCAACATTTAGCTAGCTTATACATGCCTTTGATTCAAAAATAACTAGCTTAAAAGTACCAAAAAGTGATGATAGTGTGGTTGACTTCACCAACGATCCTCCGAGCCCGTAGCTTGACCAAAATCTATAAAACGAACAACGAACACACTCAAAGTAAGCTCACTAGCTTAGTAAGTCCCAAGCAAATATTAACGTAATGATCATACACTTAAACATCTTAATCTTCAGGCTTATAGTATTAAACATAATTATTTCAATATGTAAAATGTCCATAGCCGAATACTAGTAATACCCTTGATTTAAATATTATCACTATATCACCATGAACATGCACATTATCAAATCACATGAATATCATATTTAATCACATATTCCGAATCATATGAACACATCTTAGGTACCGATCTCTTATATCTACTTATACACATATGCAAACACTTTCAAACTCTTTCACCATTGATCTTTCCATTTATAACCTAGTATATATCTCAATTTCGCATATATGTAATGTTCATATACATTAATGATAATCTCAACATTATAAAATAAAATACTCATTGAATCATCCATTTCATCACATCGTATTTAACTAAAACGATAATAAATTAGCTACTTCATTCCTTACTCATATAGTAGGCTAACTCTTACCCGAGCTTTTAGCACATAGTACTACATATGTCTCACCTTGTTTGATTCTCGGATTCTCCGTTTATAGCATATCACCGGCATTAAGCCTGCTAGACCCGAGGTCTGAAGTTCGAACACCGGCATTAAGCCTGCTAGGCAATAAGCCCGAAATAATTCACCGGCACAAGGCCTGCTAGGCTCGAAGCACGAATATCAACACTATTAACCATTCAATTCACATTACTTAGTGCTAAATTCACAAACATTTCGTATACTTCATGTTTCTTTCACATATCAAACCGAATTTACTTATTCACATTACATTAAACAAAATAAAGCCAATCCAATAATATACCACCACATTCGGCCATCACATGGATTTATACTCAAAATTATCAAATATCATCATTTACTATGTTCATAATTAATTCTTTAACATATATTTGCTTAAAGACTTACCTCGACTATCGACGGACAACGTAGACCAGCTATTCGATAACCTTCGCCTTTCCCCGATCCAAATCTGTTTTTCTTTGTTCTTGATCTTGACACTTTAAAATTTAGCTCATTCAAGCACATTTTATCTCAATTTAGTCCCAAAACACATAAACAGGCAAATTACCATTTTACCCCTAATGTTTCACATTTTTACAATTTAGTCCTATTTGCATAAAACACAAAATACACAAAATTTCACTACATCACCTAAGGGCCGAATGTTCGTAGGGACTATACAAGTCCATTAATTTCATTTATTTTGCATTTTAACCCTAAAAAATTTATTTTTACAATTTAGCCCAAAATACTCAAATTCATCAAAAATCCAAGAACAAAACATATTAATCTAACACATATATTTCATAATTCATCAACTATCATCATAAAGCTCATGAACTCATCAATGGCACATTTCAAAATATTCATCAAAATCAAAAACTCAAGCATGGGTCTTGAAGTATTCGAAGCAACGATCACAAAAACGTAAAAATTATCGAAAACCGACTAAAAACTCACCTTGAATTTAAGCCTAGAATTGCCGAAAATCAAAAGAACTCAAAGCTTTCTTCTTTCTCCAACATTCGGCCAAGAGAGAAACAAAAAGATGGTGGCTTTATTTTATGTTATTTTAACATATATGATAAGTAATTGTTTGGTTACTAAATTAACCTTTCAAATAAAATAAAACTAATATATAACTTAAGGTTACTTATGTCATATACCACCCACTAACTTAAAAATGGCTAATTACTCTTTTAATACCCCATATTAGAAAGCCATCATCATTTAAGCACTTTCCACTATAGTATGCAACTTTTACACTTTACGTGATTTAGTCCTTTTTGTTAAATTAAACACTCAAACGATAAAATTTTTATACGAAACTTTCACACATCATAAATCACATATAATTAGCACCAAAAGTAATATTTAAAAAAAATTCGGACTCGGATTCGTGGTCCCGAAACTACCGTTCCGATTAGGGTCAAATTCGGACTGTTACACACTTAGCCACTGAAACAAATCAATTTACTTGACATGATTTAGAAATTTAAATATAAGAAATTTGGGGCGTTACACAAGGTTAGTTAGGTGGAGAGAATTGATGTTTTCTCTCTTGTTTGGGTATTACTGGCCCATGTTGCATTATACAACTTTTATTTGAAAACTAGAAGTCTTTCAATTTCCAAGTTCGAGTACAGTTTAGACTTGGTTGACATTATGTGAAATTCAAATTAGGCCCATGACAGGGCATTGAAAAGGTTGTGTGATAAATACAAGTCAAGTGGAGATTTGTGGGGTGTGCCTTGCATTTATCGGACGTTTTACAGGCACTTATCAGAGACAAACATGCAACGTCATGACGAGGAGATATGTGATGTTGCGACGACACGACGAGCAAGGGACGACGTTACGACAAGGGTCGTAGGAACGAGGCGATGGTCTTTTGAAGCAAGAGAAGGGGTGATGTCACAACAATATTTCACCTAATGTAGCTGTGTTTTAGACTCTAAATAAGACTTCTTCTCCTAATTGGACTCTGATTACTTTAGAGTTATTTTAGTATGATTAGATATTTAATCTTAGCCTATTTAAAAGGCCTTTGTAACCCTAATTTAGACATGCCAATTAGAGAAGGCTTTTCTTTGAAGGCGACAAGATGTATTCGTATATGAGTTTGAGAAAGTTTTTTGTGGTAACTATGGAGAGAATTTTGTTCTCGAGTCAAGATTTTGTTTTTGGGTTTGGGTTTGAGTTTTGTACGTTTAGTATATTTAGGTTTATTTTCTCTATATTATAGTCTCGTTTGTTTACTCATTTAGTGAAAATTCGAAGTCTCATTTGCCTGTGATTTTTATCATTTTCGGAGGGGTTTTCCACTTAAAATATTTGTGTTTGTTCTTCTCCACTTTACTATCTTATTGTTTATACGGGTCGATCCCCAACAACATCAATAAATTCAATAATTATCCTTATATTAAGTAAATTTAAAAAAAAAATTGTATTTTTCATATTATATATTGTTGTAAGTAATTCTCATGTACGGTGATCAAGTAGTCGAAAAAGAAATACAAACAGAATAAAAAAGTGTTCCCCTTGCTAGAATTTCAAGTTACATATAGAATATACTAAGCAACATTTAAGCATATCTTATCCATCTATTTTGGGATCTGTCTTGTTTCCAAGTTGCTTTTTGCTTTACTATATTCAATTCAACCAACCTACTCTAACATAACTTAGATCGATCTTTTTTTAAAGGATAACCCAAAAAGATTCAAGAAATTGTGATTACTATAATAATATAAAATTATGACACAAATAAAAGCCCGACATGGCCTTTGCTTTGCTTTGGATTGTAAATTTTGGGCATAGAAAAGGCTACTCGTTGCTTCCAATAAATTGGACTGACCCCATTCAATGGTCGGTCACGGATTTGGATAAGAGAATTTTGGTTTCGGATCTATTCAAATTATTTTTCTATTAATATAGCTTAAATTCATTTCATGTAATTTATATTTTCTTCACCACGTTATCAGTTTTTTAATTTGAATTAAAAAATTTAAATTGTTTTGCTTTTTAAATTTAAAATTTTAAGTTAATTTGTTAATATTGTTTGTATTTTCATTAAAATTTATCATCAATCATATAGACCGAAGAAGCAAGTTATTTTGGATTCAATAAGCATACTTTATAGGGTTTATTTTTTTCAAAACTAAGTTAAAAGAAATTGATTATTTACGAAAAGTATCCAGATGTAAAATTTTTTATCGAAATAACTTGTTTTCTATAATGCATGTTGGTGCCGACCGTCTCACTGCCGACACAACTCTCCATCATCCCTAATTATTCCCCGCTGATTGACCAATCAATAAAAAAAATTGTGACGACATTGTGTTTGTCGGCACTTGTATGTATTATTTTCAAATGCACTTAAAAAATACGAGTATTCCAAGATAAAAAAAAAGAACAAATAATAAAATTTTAATAGGAGTCGGCGTTCACGTTGTCAGCACCAATTCAATTTTTTTAAAAAAATTGTAAGTGTTGGTGTCAGCATTCTCGTTACCAGCACCGGTGTAGTTTTGATTTTTTTTTGTCGGTATGCTTTAGTTGCTCGGACCTATGACTGTTTTTAAAAAAGGCCAAAGACCCTTTATCATTGATGGAAGATTGCAGGGTTGCCATATTTGTTGCCACTAACCGCACCTCCACCACCAATGTCTTCTTACTCTGCTTGTTGCTATCACAACACAGTGTCTTCTGTCACCTGTTTCTTGTTCTTGGAGCGACCCCCTTGCCTTATTCTCTTCCTCTCTTCTTTTCATTTTTCCTTAGCTTTTTCGAATCAAGCCACAATGTTGAATAAGTAAATTTTGATCACTTCAAAAACAAGAAGCAGGTGGCGGAAAGAGCTGCTTGGTGATAGTAGCAAGCAAAGGAAGAAGACACTAGCGATGGAGGAGGTGCAATTAGCAACAGCAAATATGGCAACGCCCCAGTCTTCTGTCAATAATAAAGTGCCTTTGGCATTTTTAAGAAATGGTCACCGATGCCGTCGTCAACTAAAAGGCCATACTCTTTCTCTTTTTAAAGAGCTCTTTTGCATTAATTTGTTAGAAACTCATGTACATATTTATGCTTGTGTTTTGTTTTTTTATTTCTCTTCTGAAAACATCTGTCTAAAAACATACGAATGAGGAAGATATAATTGTGGTTGTTGTACTTTTCTTTTTAACATGATTTAATGGATGAAAAATTTGAAAAAAAATTTCCGATGCCACCACAGAGGCCGATCACACCCATTAAAAAATATAATTTTAAAATGTTGAACTAGTGCTGGCAATGTGAACACCGACGTCTATTAAAATATTATTTTTTCTTTTTTTAATCCCAGAATACCCATATTTTCAAAGTGCATTTGAAAATTACAAATTGGTGCAGACGAACACAATGTCGGAACAAAAAAAATCATTTTTTATTAATCAGGCAATTATCGGACAATGATTAGGGGATGATGGAGGGTGGTGCTAGTAGTGAGATGGTTGACACCAACATGTACCATAAGAAACATATCATTTCCATTAAAGATTTTGTACTGGGTCATTTTCGTAAATATCAAGTCTTTAGGGTCAATTTTGAAAAAGGCCTACCACATATTAGAGGTGTTCATGGGCCGGGCTGGGTCGGGTTTAGGCCGGGCACAACTAAAAATTTAGGCCCATTCATAGAGCTTGGGCTGGGCCGGGCCCAAAAATGGGCCTAAAATTTTTCCCAAGCCCGGCCCATATAAAAATGTTAAAGCCCAGGCCCGGCCCGACCCGCCTGTATTAAAATTTTATATTATTTTATATAATTTTTAAATATATATAATACATCAAAAACACTAAAAAAATCAAAATAAATATTTCTCAACAAATCGAAAATAAATTTTAAAAAAAATGTAGACTTAAATAACACTAAGATAGATGTAACTTAACAAGCAAATACCTCTAAAATAATAATAAAATTAACAAATGCCTTTAAAATAATAACAAAATTAACAATAAAATAAGTTTTATACAATATTTAATCAATAACAACAAAATAGTAGCAACATAATAGTAATATGGTAACAAAATAGGGAGAAAACAACAAGAAAGTAACATTCAAAAATAAAAAAAATAGCAGATTTTTTTTTGTCATTTAGTGAATCCGAGCTGGGCCGGGCCCGGCCCGGGTCAAAAATACCTTACCCAAGGCCCGACCCATTTTTTAAACGGGCCTTATTTTTTATCCAAGCCCATTTTTCGGGCTTATATTTTTGCCCAAACCCTCCCAAATTTCGGTCGGGCCGCCCGGCCCATGAACACCTCTCTCTCTCTATATATATATATGAAAACATTTAACTATAAAATTTAGGTTTATTAGTAAAAGAATGAAAAAAAATCAAGTTTTATAAATTATGTCAATTCAGTCTCAATTCTAAAAAAATTAATCCTGAACATTTACACACTGTGTAATTTTTTATTTTTTATTTTTTTTTTTTGTAATTTTGTTTTCTTTATAGCAATGAGAGTTAATTTTAAAAGAATGATAAATAAATAAATAAATACTATCTTGAATTTTTGATTGTTTTCATTTTTTTATATTTCCAATCAAATATAGCCGATAAATTTGTTTTTCTAACTTTTTAGGTGAAAGAGTCGCAAGAAAATAAAAATCGCAAAACAGACCAAATTATACAATGTATAAATGTTAAGGGTTGGATTTTTTAAAATCAAGAACAAATTGACACCATATATAAATGTTGAGGGTTAAAATTGCTATTATGACAATTATAAAAGTTGTCACCGTTAGTCCGCTAGTAATAAAAAAAGACAAATTTGAATAGTGAGTGGCCAAAAAAAAATTTTACTAATAGTTGGGTGACATCTTGTAACTTTTCATAGTTGGGTGATAAAAGAATAAATTTACTAATAATTAAGTGACAATTGCTATAGTTTACCCATATTTTCAAAAAATAAAAAAAATCTTAAAAAATAAATAATCTTTTAAAAATACATCTAGTATAAACCTGAACAAATGGTTGTCTAGATGCGTTGGAATCTAGACAACCACTTTCCTAGGTTCATTTGGATGTGGTTCTTTAGATAATTACTAAAAATTATGGAAAATTATTAATAATTATGAGAAGTTATAAAAATTAATAAGATGTTTAGAAATTATTAAAAATTATGTTTGGAATGAACCTTGACAAGAGATTGTCCAAATGCATGTGAATCTGGACAACTCCTTGTCTAAGTCTTTGGACAACCACTTGTCTTGGTTCATGCTAAATGTGACTTTTACAAATTTTAAAAGTTTTTTTTAATAATTTTAAAATAATTATTTTAAAACTTATTTATTTTTAAGATTTTTAAATTTTTTAAAAAATATTTGTTGATGTGGCGAAAATACCACATCAACATGATGTACATATAGTTCTCACGTCTTGTCATCGTATTAGTTTGTCAACTATGTCAGCAAAGTTGAACAACTAAACTTGGTCAACATTAATGCATATGCTTAATCGATTAATTTTCATCTTTAAAGACTTAATTGGGTGTTAAATTTTATTGATGTGTTAATTGATTTTTTATTTTATTTCCCACTTAACCTTTTTTTTTTACTAATAACTCTAAAATTTATATCTAATGTATTATATATTTATAAGAAATGCTCAAGAGATTGGTCTAAGATAAAAACATAAGTACGAATAAATTGAAAAATGGACTTGAATAAAAGAAAAATAAACGTATTTAAAATATGAATGGATTTAAACTCTAATTTCAATATATTCAGAATTTATATTATATGTAAATTTAATAAACTAGACTCCAATGTAAATGCTAACAATTATTAAAATTATTTATGTTTAAAATTTTAATAAAAGTAATAAATATTTAAAAAATAAAACATAAATATGGATAAAATTATACAAAATTTGAGTCTCATAACTCTTACCGGACTTCAAACAAGTATGTTGATGTGGAGAGTAGATTGGATTAATTAAATGTATAAGAAAATGTTTGGATCTGTGTGGGAAAACTAAACTGTCCACTGAGCATGTGGACCAAAGGCCTATAAATTAGTCTTATTACGTCTTTGACTTAACATTCTATTTTTAAAAACAAGGTTGATATATAAATAGTAGAGGAGATGATTGGAATAGAGGTGGTCGGGATGGGTCGGGTTTGGGCCGAGCTCAACTAAGAATTTAGACACATTTATTGGGCTAGGGCCGGGCCGGGCTCAAAAAATGGGCCTAAATTTTTTCCCAAGCCCGGCCCATATAAAAATACTAAAACCCGGGCTCGGCCCGACTCGCTCGTATTAAAATTTTATATTATTTTATATAATTTTTAAATATATATAATACGTCAAAAATATTAAAAAAATCAAAATAAATATTTCCCAACAAATTGAAATAAATTTTAAAAAAAATATGTAGATTTAAATAACATTAAGATATATGTAACTTAACAAGCAAATACATCTAAAATAATAATAAAATTAACAAATGCCTTTAAAATAATAACAAAATTAACAATAAAATAAGTTTTATACAATATTCAATCAATAACAACAAAATAGTAGCAACATAATAGTAATATGGTAGCAAAATAGGGAGAAAACAACATGAAAATAACATTCAAAAATAAAAAAAAAATAGTAGATTTTTTTGTCATTTAGTGAATTCGGCCCGACCCTGCCCGGGTCAAAAATACCTTGCCCAAGGCCCGGCCCGTTTTTTAAACGGGCCTTATTTTTTGTCCAAACCCATTTTTCGAACTTATATTTTAACCCAAACCCAAACCCAAACCCAAACCTCTAATTCAGAATTTGCAGTACGGAACTGAAACAATAGAAATGAAATTAGACCAATACCATGGGAATTTAATGTTTTCCCATATTTTTAAAAAAAAGAAAAATCCCAAAGTTTTTGGGTCATGGATCTTCAAACTACTGACAGCCTACCCTCTTAAACCTACAACTTATTAGTAGAAAAACCAACGAATTGATGGCAACCTAAAATAAAAACATTCTTCGACTATTTTAGTCATTCCTATTAAAATTATAAACGATAAACTACTATGGCAGTTTAAAAAATTAATATAATAAAAAATTTAGCTCTTAACTTTTATATATTATACCAATTTAGTTATATTTTAAAAATCAACTCTTAAATTTTACAAATGTTCTCAAATAAATATATAAAAACACATAAATATTTTCAAAGAATATATATAAATTTTTTAAAAAATGTTGACAAATATAAAAATATATAAAATTTAAAATATATTAAAATAATTATATTTATTTAATATTAATATTAATATTAATATAAATTTTAAATTATATTTTTTTGAAAATATTTATTTTTATATATTATTATTTATTGTCAATTATAATTTATATATTTTTAAATTTTATTTTTAAATTTTTTGAAAACATTTATAAATATATTCATATATTTCTTTGAATTTTTTAGAATTAGGATCAAATTGAGATCATTTGTAAATTTTAAGGGTTATTTTTTTAAAAATATAACTAAATTGATATAATATGTAAAATTTGAGGGCTAAATTTGTTATTATTCAAAATTTTTAACTGCCACTTAAACTTGCAGTTTGTGATTTTAAGGAGAGTGACCAAAATGACCAAACTATATAACGTGAGTACTTAAATTATAAACTTTTTATTTGAAATGCCTAAAATGAAAGTTTTTAATAATCAAGTGACTATCTATGTAGTTTGTCCATAAATAAAAGTGCAGACTTCTGTTGAGGCTACCAATGTTGGAACTATCTGATTCAAATTGAAATAATTGGTAGTCAAAAGATGCTGTCCTCAGAAGATTGTAAAATTTAAGTTGTTTTAAATTTTTAATTTTGGTTAAATTTTATTATTATTCATGTTAGAGTAGTAAATAGTTACTAAGTCAGTAATCAGTTATTAAGTCAGTAGAAAAGCTATTATTCAGCTTGCAATTTGTTAAGAAGCAGTTAACTGAATTTCTCTATAAATGTAATGTCAAATGTACAAGAAGAAGTCAGTCATTCAACAATTCAAAATAGAGGTTATTCTGTTGAAGTATTTTCATTCTATCAAACCCTTTCATACCTTAGTTCTTAACATGGTATCTTTCGCCAGTTGATCTAGGGATTCATGGCCAACACCAACTCTGCTGACTCTGCCTCCGTCGAACCTAGCTCGGCTACCTTCAATGGTGACCGTGTTGTAAATTCATTCCCTCGGCATGCGGTCGTTAAGCTTGACAATGGCACGTATGTTCAATGGCGCAAGCAGGTGAAATTGATTGTAGATGGATACGATCTAACCAGTTTCTTAGATGGAACCGCATCTCTACCACTGCGCTTTATTCAAACTCCTGAAGGAAATCTTGTTCCTAACCCCTCGACTTTGGTGTTTACGCAACAGGACCGGTTTCTAACATCGTGGCTTCTCTGCACCGTTAGCCCGTCCATTTTGACTTCTTTTACTAATGCTCAGACGGCATGTGATGTTTGGACCATGGCGACAAGTCTATTTGCAGCTGATACAGGAGCGAAATAGTCAAGAATACATTATGAGCTTCATTCTTTAAAAAAAGGTACACTCACAATCAAATCTTACGTTGCTCGTATTACAAATTTGTGTGCTCTTCTAGAGTCGTTTGGATCTTACATCTCGGAAGAGGAGAAGGTTCAAATCTTGCTCGTCGGTCTTCCACCAGAGTTTGAGGTGATTGTTTCCTCCGCGTCACTATCGGCCAGCGTTCTCTCGTTTCAACAATTGGTAGATGCACTAGTGGAGTGCGAGAATAGGCTTGCGCGTTCGATTTCCGAAGTTGTTCTTCATGCAAATCTGGTGGAAGGTGAGCCGATGAGTGCGTCGTCGCAAAGATTGGAGACCTCTGACCGTGGTGGTCGTGCATTCGTCTGTGGACAAGGGCGTGTTTTTCGATCTACACTTCAATGTCAGATCTACTTGAGATTCGGTCACGACACCCAGTAGTGCTACTACTGCTACCACCAGAGCATAGAGGCGTCGCCGTCGGGTTCTACACTGTCGTATTATAGTGATTCATTCAAACCTGGTCTGCCGCAAGGTGAAGGGGTGTGTGAATGGCAGACTCCTCAAAAGTCGGCTAGGGTGTCTTATGGTCAACACGCTTATGATGACGGTCAATATTTTTTAATGGCTGGTTATTGTAATGGTTATGGGGCCGGTTATAATGATGGTCATGGGACCATGCCACGTGGGCCATCTTTGTAATCTATGCCCAATGTAAGTGGGCCGAATAGGGCTTACCAATATGGGCAGCACATGGTTTCTTCTAGGCCAAATATACATAGGCCGAATGTACATGGGCAAAATTTTGGATTGTCAAATGATGGTGGGCCTTCTAATGTTATACCAACGGCGCCTATGGTTCCTATTACACCAGTTTCCAATAATGTTTAGGTTGACTCGTCTCTTGGGATTCGGCAAAATTTTGGACCGGTTGATGGCGACCATGTTTCGTGGCCCACAAAACCCTGGGCTCGGGTTTACACAGGGTCTGACTCGTGCATTGAGCTTCCTCGGGTAGGTGATCTACATGCCTCAGATTACTCCAATTTTTCCAGGTCTCAAGCTAACACTTCTCAGTTTGAGTCAGCCACTGGTCATAATGACTCCTACATTCCCGTGCTCTTTGGTACCACATCCTGGTATCCTGATTCTGGTGCCAGTCATCATGTCTACCGAGATTCGTCAGTCTTGCACGACCCCACTCCGTACTCAGGTAACTCTTCTCTTTTAATGGGGGATGGGACTCCTGCTATGATTTCGTCGGTTGGTAGTAGTATATTACCTACTCACTCAAAATTGTTGTGTTTGTCTAACGTCTTATGTGTGCCCAGTATACGCAAGAATCTACTATCAGTATCACAGTTTGCTAATGATAATGTTGTATTCTTTGAATTTCATCCGACACATTGTGTTATTAAAGATATCGTGACCCAGGAAGTTTTGTTGACTGGCCACATTTGTGAAGGACTATATCATTTTCTCGTACCTGTGATGACTACTCCGTTTACTGAGATTCCATTTGTTGCTCATACGAAGGTTCAAAATAAGACTGCTGAGTGTCCGACTTTTACTCCGTGGAATAAACACCTAGGACACCCATCAGCATCTGTAGTTAAGAATATTTTAGATAAATGTCAAATTGTATCTACTAAATACAGTCTTGATGGTTTATGTACTGCTTGTCAATAAGGACGGTCACATAAACTGCCGTTTTCTATGTCTAATACTGAGTATCAACCTTTTGATTTGATTGTCTCTGATCTTTAGGGTCCCGGGTCTATTGCTTGTGCTGCCAATCGGTATTATGTGACGTTTATTGATATGAGCACTGGATTTACCTGGATTTATCTTCTCCGGAAAAAGTCTCAAACAGTAGAATGCTTCATTAGATTTCAACAGCTGATAAAAGTGCAGTTTGGTAAGACAATTAAGCAATTTCAGAGTGATTGGGGTGGCGAGTACTGGGCCTTCACATCTGTCCTAGCATCTCAAGGGATTGTTCATCGATTGACTTGTCCGTATACTTTTGAACAAAATGGAGTGGTTGAACGCAAACATCGGCACAATGTTGAAATGGACTTATCACTTTTGGCTCAAGCCGGCCTATCTATGGATTACTGGGGGTATGCTTTCTGCTGTGCAGTTCATCTTATTAATCGTCTTCCTACTGCGGTCCTTAAAGGTTAGTCCCCGTTTAAGGCTCTTTATGGATGTGACCCTATATATGATCATCTTCGAGTTTTTGATTGCTGACATTATCCATACTTACGACCATTTACGGCTCATAAATTGGAGTTTTGCTCTCAACCGTCTACTTTTCTGGGCTATAGTACTCAACATAAAGGTTATCAGTGTCTTTTACCGAATGGCGAAATAGTTATTTCCCGACACGTGTTTGATGAAAATAGGTTTTTGTTCTCTGAGCGTGGTTCACAAGGACTGGCAACGGACTCAGATACATCTGTTTCAACAGTAGTACCTTTGGTTCGGACTGTTTCAACTCGACCTGTGGAGTCTGTTTCAACATCCCCACCAATGATTAATTCATCAGCTCAATCTATGGAGCCCGTTTAAGCGTCACCATCTATGACCACTTTATTGTCGGGTGATAGTGTGTCTATTGTTGCTCCTGAATCTCATCAACCAATTTTTGGGGAAGATAATGAGGAATTACCCTTAAACAACATCAATACATCCTCATACACCGATGAAAAGAGTTCTCTCGTGCCAGTGACCAACATTCATCCTATGGTTACAGGGGCTAAAGCAGGTATATTCAAGCCGAAAGCTCTTTTTGTCGAACCGTCTTCAATAGAAGAAACCCTATCTACAGCTAAATGGCGTGTAGCCGCTCAAGCTGAGTATGATGCTCTTGTTAGTAACTCCACCTGGGAGCTGGTCGCTCTACCACCAAATTGCAAGGTAATCGGATGCAAATGGCTGTTCAAAATTAAAAGGAACCCTGATGGCACAATAGGTAACACGCTCTTCTTCCAGATGTCTTCATCGTTGTCAGACCAAATACATACGTGATATTCTTGCTCGCACTTCAATGTCAAATGCAAAGAGTGTTCACACTCCAATGATTAGCTCGTCCACTCTCTCCAAGGAGGATAGTGATCGTTTAGATGATCTGACTGAATATAGGAGCCTTGCTGATGCACTTCAGTACGTTGTAATTACTAGGCCTGATATTGCATATGCAGTAAACCGAATATGCCAATTTATGCATAACCCTACCACAGTTCACATGGTTGCTCTAAAACGCATCTTGCGATATTTGTGTAGAACTCTTGAACTTGGAATTGTATTTCGACCATCTATTCGACTTTCTCTAGTTGCATATGCTGATGCCAAGTGGGGGCTCAATTTTGACGATCGTCGGTCAACTTCGGGGTATTGTTTTTATTTTGGTTCCTCTCCTATGTCATGGTGCTCCAAAAAGCAGCAGCAAGTAGTTTCTCGCTCTACGGCTGAAACAGAATATAGGAGTCTCGCTGCAGTTACTAGTGAGGTTACTTGGTTATTTTCGTTACTTCAAGAACTACAGATTAAGTTTGATGATACTCCAAATATTTGGTGCGATAGTTCTAGTGCTATTGCAGTTGCAGCCAATCTTGTGTTACATTCTAAGTTCAAACATGTTGAGCTTGACCTGTTTTTTGTTCATGAGCAAGTTGCAGACAGATCTATTTTGGTTGGTGAAGTTCCTGCTTGTGATAAAGTAGCAGATATTCTAACTAAACCACTATCAGTAACTGTTTTTAATAGGTTTCGAACTTCTCTTCGGGTCTTGCCTGTCGGGAAGATGGGTGAATGTTAGGGTAGTAAACAGTTACTAAGTTAGTAATCAGTTATTAAGTCAGTAGAAAAGCTATTATTCAGCTTGCAATTTGTTAAGAAGCAGTTAGCTAAATTTCTCTATAAATGTAATGTCAAATGTACAGGAAGAAGTTAGTCATTCAACAATTCACAACAAAGGTTATTCTGTTGAAATATTTTCATTCTATCAAACCCTTTCATACCTTAGTTCTTAACAAATCATTGTATTTTTTTAAAATTTAGTTTTTATACTTTAATTTGATTAAATTTGATTTTTGTTCTTTTTGAATTTGTCAAATTTAACCTTTGTACTTTTCGAATTTTGAAATTTTAGTCTTGACCCAAATAGTAATAGTTAAATCCATTTTGTTAAATTTAATTACTAGTTCTGTATTATGCGTACAATTCTAGATTTAATCCATATTCTCCAATTGGATCATTCTAAGCCCCTATACTAATTGAACTTTGAAATTTCAGTCACGATACAAATGATAGTTATTAAACCACTAACTAAATTTTTAGTGAGTAATATGTGAAAATGATAAGCTAACATGACATTGCGCATATAAAAAAATGATTCCCACATCTGGTTTTGAAAATAGTAGAACTTAACTAAATGAACTTAATAGTTATTGTTTGGTAATGACTAAGAATTTAAATTTTAAAAAGTAAAGGAACTAAAAATGATCAAATTAAAGTATATAGGTAAAATCCACAACTTTTGTAAAGTACAAGGACTAATATTAAAATTTAGCCTCTAATTTTTTGTCTAATTAATATCTAAACAATTCAATCGTTGAATTTATCGATATAATTTTACTTATCATACATATAAAATTTTGAATCAATTCAATATTTCTATCATTTCGATAAAAAACAATGTCTTTATTAATATATATTTAATAATTGAAAATTTTTCTTGTTAAAATACAAATGATGTAAAAAGCTATGCACCACTATAAGTAAATCCCTCCTATCTGCCCACGTATAGGAGAGATATTTCTTTATATTAATATAAAATTAAAGTAATTTTACATATCTTTTATTATGTTTGTACGATTAATAGTTTAAGTATATCAAATTTTAAGTAAATTAAAAATATTTAACTATTTCTTTAAGGTAAAAAACTTTTAATATGTATCAATAAAAACATTATTCTCTATTGATACAATAGAGATATTGGAAACTTTATGAGTATGGCTAGTATACTTATATTAATAAATTTAATAATTCAATTATTTCATATTCGTTTTACAATTTATGTTTGGACTTCATAGTTACCCTTTTCAATAATATTATCATTAAAATATATATTATATACGAGAAAAACTCTATTTATTCTAATGTAAAATTAATTCATAACTTTCTCACAATTAAAATGCAACCTAACAGTTGAAATTTATTAATAAATTTTTAAAATGCATCTTACATAAATAAATGTGGCGTAGGATTAGGACAAGGCATAAAAATGTTGAAAATAGTTTTGAGTGCGGTGATAGCTAAGTTTGAAGATGGTATAATTGAGCGGGTGAGTTTCAGTGTGTATTTTCTTTGATTAATTAGCTTCTTTATTATTATATAAAAAGAAAAAGTATTTAAAAGTTCACCAAGTTGTAAAAAGTTGTGGTCGGTTACATCAAATTTTAAATTTTAGTAACTTCACCGTTACAATGTATTTAATTATCAAAAGGAAGGTTGACATAACATTATTTTAATTTATTTAATAATAAATTTAGTCTTATACATTTTATTAGCTTGATCTTAATTTTAAATTTTAATAAATTTAACTTTTAATATTTACAAATTTTCATAATTTGATTTTAATTCTAAAAATTTAATAATATGTATTTTTTTAAATTCAAAAATTATTATATACATACATAAACTTAAAAAAAATTGTATAACCAAGAAATCAATTTTGTCCAAAATTTATTATTAATTTATATTATTATTGCTTCCATTTTAGAGAAATAGGATGATTTTTCTTATATTTAGAGAAATAAGCTGATTTTGGAGAAAGAAATAGAAAACGCGTCCTATTGGAGGCGTTTTCAACTGAGATGGTAGGAAAGCACATCCTATATGTTGGATGCGTTTTTAGCTAACAGTAACTTTTCCCAACAGTAAAAAAGTCCAACGGTAATTTTTTCGAACGATTAATTTATTTGCTATATAAACAAAGTCATTTTCTTCATTTTGCTTTCAAATCCCATTCTCCTAATTCTCTCAATTCTCAATTTATCTATTCTCTCAATTCTCTCAACTTTTTAGTTTTCACTTTTTCATTCAATTTCTCTCAAGATCTTGTTGTTTTAATTTTATAATTCGTAATTTCTTTGTTTTTAATTTCGTAATTTCTTTGTTTTTAATTGATTTTTATAATGACAATCCCGCTTATTCGTTTGGATGACAAACACATTTACAGTGTCCAATTACAAATGGTAAGAAAATATTATTAAACTTTTTAATTTTAATTAAGTTCATTATTAAGTTATTAACATTATTAATTTTTATACTTTTTTATATTTATATAATCAGGCCGAAGATCGTATTTTAGAAACATACATACACAATTTAACTGTGAGGGCACTACGTGTTATTGAACAACACTTGCAAAAGGCGAGATTCTTGCACGTGTCTCGTATGCTCGGGGGAACTAAATTGGATCTCACAATTATCAATGCTTTGGAGAAAAGATGAAGACCTAAGGCACATACATTCCATCTTCCATGCAGTGAGTGCACAATTACACTCAAGGACGTAGCTTTACAACTCAATCTATCGGTGGATGGACCAGTTGGTACAGGGGCAATGATCATTGACAATTGGGGTAGCATTTACAAGCAACTATTAGGCAATGTGTCAGACAAGTTTTTTAGTAGTCGAATAGAGATGAAATGGTTGGAAGAAATTTTCAATTATATCAACAACTCCATGAATGTCGTTGAAAGAGAACAATACATCCGAGCATTCATCTTGAGGTTAATCGAGGTTTTCTTGTAACGACCCGATAGTCACGGGTGTCGAAAAGTGTATTTTCGAGACTCCATTACCATAAATCGGACTCGTAAATAATTATTAAAAATATTTACGAAGCTAATTGTGTAGTTAATTATGTTTTGGTTAAGTGAATTTGCATGAATTAAGAGTAATTAGGTAAAAGAACTAAATTACATATAGAGTGAAAGTTGAATTATAGATTAAAGAAAAATTTAAAAGGACTAAAGAAGCAATTATGTCATTATTTCTTTATGAGGCGGCATAAGGTAGATTATTTGTGAATTCATTATATATATTATAAAATAAACCTTAAGTGTTAAGTATATATATATTATATTATATAATAATATACTAATGTATAATAAAACAAAATAATAAAAGAATGAATTAAAAAGAAACAAAGCAAAACGAAACAGAAAGAAAAAGAAAAAGAAAAACAAACAAAAGGGAGAAATAAGGAGACGAAGAAGGGCTTTAGGGTTTCAAAAGCTTACAAGTTTAATTGGTTAGTCAATTTAATCCCTTTTTCTTGTAAATTTTATGTTTTTAGAATCTCGATGTTAAATATTACCCGACCCATGCCAAAATTTTTAGAAATTATTGAGTTTTTAAGTGTTGTTAATGTTGAATAATTTTAGTATTAGGGATTAAATTGATAGATTTTTAAGCTAGAAATAAAAATTAAACTGTAGAATAAATAGTAAATTTTGTGAAATAGTGATTAAATTGTGAAAAATTCAAAATTTAAGGATTTAAGTAAAAATAGGGAGTTAAATTTAGACTAAAGTGGAACTTGCATGAAAATAAAGAATTAAATGTGAAGAATAAAAGTTAGTCTCAGTTTAGGGACTAAATTAGAATTTAGGCAAATATTGAGTAAAAATTGAAATATTCAATATAAAATTGAATTGTGTTGTATTGATGAATTTTAATTGTTTTAATTCCGTGTCTAACGTTGTACCGGAATCCTCAACTAAAAATGGGAAAGATAAAGTTGACGAGGAATAACTCGCAATTTCTGGTTTATATCTCTATAATCCGAACTTAGTTGTTAATTGTTATAATTTAATTTATTGTATATGGTAAGTGTGGAGGTGAGTGATTGATATTTGATAATTGATTGAAATGGATTGAATTGGTAAATATATAATGATTATATTGATTATTGAATTGAAATGGATATATGTATATTTATGAGATTATATAAAAAAAATTAGTATTTGATATTGTTTATATTTAAAATATGAAATTAAAACCCTATTAACTGTATCGGGTTGAGTCGGATATAGTTGGCATGCCATAGGATTGAAAGAGTTCAGGGATTTCTTTGACTTTGAGTCGATGAGACATTGGGTGTCAATTTATTACTTCAGATTTATTCGATGAGGCACTGGATGCCAATTTACTTCGGTTTAATCGATGAGACACTAGGTGTCAATTTACTACTTCAAATTATTCGATGAGGCACTGGGTGCAAAACTGGTGTGTTTTGGTTGGATCCGTGTATCCGTCCGAGTCCGAGTCGTGTTAATAGGGGTAATTAAATGAAATGGCACTATGATTGATATTGGATGATATTGTATGTGAAATGAAAATGGGACAGTGGATTGAAATATGGATCGAGACACATGAATTGTGTATTCATGAAATGGATATGGAATGAAGAATATTGTTGTTTAAATGATATGTGTTTAATATTGTGAAAAGCTATTATATAGCAAATGATGATAATTGAGTATGGTATGAATGATGTATTTATGAATTAAATAATTGAATGACTAATGTCATTGTATGAATAAATGTGGTTTTTAATATTCAATTGTGCATATTATATTATCTTGTCTTTAAATATTCGGATTATAGAAATACCACTAAGTTTACTCAGTGTACGGTTTTGTTTTCCATGCGCAGGTTAGGTTCTTAATTTTGATCGCCGATTCAGCATCTAACAATGGTCTCGATCTCAAACGTGGTGATGTTTATCCTTTTGTGTCGGCATGTACCTAGGGTGTCTAACTATTAGATATTTTGTGAATTAATTGTAATGAGGTTATAAGTTTAATGTTGGTTGGTTAAATACATATAAATAGGTGTTTGTGTTGAAGCTATATTATGGCATGGTAAATTGATGTTTAAGTGTTCAAAAATTAGGCAAAATAGATGGAATTAGGTATGTTTATAAATTGGATTTGAATGATACTTTGACGATATGTTTTGATAATATAATTGTGGTGCCAATGAGGATACATTGGTTAGGCATCTAGGATGTTTGTTTGATATGATTTGGATGTGTTTGGTTGTGTTTTGAATTGGTTAAACGAATGATTTTTGAGTTGCTTATTGTCCAAGCTTGCAGTGAATGGTAAACTTGTTGTTTAAGGTACATTTTGAGTCCACACGGCCAGCCACACGGGCGTGTGACTGGGCCGTGTGAGATACATGGCTAGCACACAAGCGTGTGAGGCCATTTCGAAAGGGCACACAATCTGGCACACGAGCATGTGGTTCGACCGTGTGAACCAAGTCAGAGAGTTACACGGGTATAGACACGGGTTGAGACACGGTCGTGTGTCCCTATTTTGAATGCCCACACAGTCTAAGACACAGGCATGTCCCCTGACCGTGTGAGTCACATGGCCTGATCACACTACCATGTGAACCCTACAGCTTTGAAAATTTTTAATATTTTTCAAAAAATTATCTGAGTTTTCAAATTAGTCCCAATTTGTTTCTAACGCGTATTTTGGGCCTCGAGGGCTCAAATAAGGGACAGTATGTATGAGTTCAATTGATTTTTTACCTGAATATAATATGATAAGAAATGTTTGTATTTTATGTCTGTTTGATCGATAAGCTTCGGTAATGCTCCGGAACCCTATTCTGGCGACAGATGTGGGTTAGGGGTGTTACATTTCTAATTGCCTAATAATTCTCAAAACCTGGTACATTTAAGTTGGCTACTACAATTCATCAACTTGAAAGAAGCGAGATGACTTCGTTAGGGATCAGTTGTGTTGGCGATGTTGTATTGAGATATGTGCTGGGCGACGCAGCCATAAAAAATTAAAATCGGTTATTGCATACTCCTTCTATAGTCATGGGCATGGTATCAACTACCATTTTTATGTCCCCAAGTAAATGCCACTTATTCTTTCCCATTCGTAATAATATAAAATTCATTTGATTATAGTTATTATAATATATATTTTTTCATTATTATATTTTTTGAAATAACATATTATTTGAATATGTGGAACAATGAGGCAACCCATATGGGTATAACAGATGAGCTTGAAGATATTCGACTATTGTTAGATCAACAATTGAAAGTTAAGGTTAGTTTTAGCATTTTTAAATTATATAATTTTTACGTAATGATTTGAATTTTAAAATTAGGTCCCTAATTAAAATTTATAATTTCGTACTATAATTTGAATGAATGTCATACACTGATTTGAAAATTCAAGAATGTATCCTGGTTGAATTTTTGGCCAATTACAATATTTGGCACGGCAAGGTGCAATTGATAGTTTTCATGACGGTCGAGATGCACAAATTCGATTGATTGACGCGCCAATTCAAGTTTAGGCAAAGAATTTCGTTGTCACCTTAAGATATTGAAGAACTGCACAAGGTTGACTTGCAAGGAAATACCAACAAAGATTGGGTGAAAGTTCAAGAGAAGTATATCTATATTTAGGATCATAAGTATGATTTCATACCTATGCACGAACCAATTCTCGTACTGGAATTGACGACCTCTCTAGATTACATGACATGATTTAGACATCATGATAAGCAATATTTACTACCGAAGGAGGAAATGACTAGGCAACCCTAAAGCCTTAAAATCCTAAATCCTAGGTCGGGAATACATGCCTTGATGGAGTCTTCATCAGCTCCAACCCCATATATGGCACTGATGGTTGCACCACCTCCTGGTCAATATGACTAATATTATTTTGGTGCTTTCACTAACCCCGTTATTTTTACACAAGCACCACCTTATGCACCACTATACCTTACATCAACCTTTTCTGCAAGTATATTTTTTGCACCACCTCTATCCCCAATACTATATTACATGCCAATGTTGGCAGCAACACCAACGCATCTGCCATCTTCGATAATCCTAACAGTTTATCCGTAACCGGGTTATGTGACATAATACGCTTATTTGTTGATAGTGTCGCAAACACCTTCAACATCATTGTTCTACTGAGGTGACTCATGTTCGCAACCACCTGTTACTAGAATGGACGATATATGAGGGCAACCTTGGACGACACGACACTCAAGCATGAAGGAACGATATGATGATGAAGATGAAAAAGATGAGGAGCTGAAACCCCAAATATGAAGAAATCCTACTCGCAACTGACACCCATCGAGTTGTGACACACATTCGACCCCTATGATGCCGATGATTTTTAAATTATTTTTTTCATTTAAATTATCATTTACTTTGCTAACTTTTAATTTCTATTGTATTAAATTTTTTCCATCCATAATGTACTTATTCCAATTATATATATAAAGTTGTTCTGTTGTATTTTACATCAATAATATACTTATTTACAATCTAAGGAAAATAATTTAAAAAATTGGTTTACTGTATTTTATTGTATTTCATATCAATAATATATACATATTTATTTACAATCTAAGAAAAAAATGAAAAAATTCTTTATATTGTATTCTATTGTATTTTAAATCAATAATATATAAGTATTTACAATTTACCAAAAAATGAGATGCAGTGAAAAAATAAACAAATTATTTGTTTGTTTGTTTGTTTCTTTTTTTTTATGTCTATAAAAAAATGAATAAATATATTGATTAGGTCTTGTCCTCAATGTTTCCCCTAAGTGTGGACATGTTGGCTTAGTATGCCTTGGATTCCTACAAAATATGCATAACTTTGATTTGTGTGTCATCTCCAAAATATTTATATTATCGCGTATCCGAGTAGAATTTGACCGACCTTTTGGCTTGTGAAACAACGAAATATTTGGTACCAACTCAAATGGAGCGCTCGATACAGACGACCACATACTTTCATTTGGGACCGGTGGGAATTCAAATTTCCATACTTTATATATGTGTTTTATTCTGTACACTTTGTCAACATAGCTCATGCAATCTAGACGTGTCAAGGAACATGTAACAATTGCATGTGCACATGGACAATGAAGTGCTTGAAATCTCCCACAGTCATAGGTCATTCTTCCCAAGTATACATGGTATGATCCTTTAATAATACCTTCATTGGGTCTATAGAACTCTGTAGCCCGAAATATTGGATTTGGACGCAAGTGACACACTGTAGACATAGAGTTTGCTCTTTCTACATTTTCTCTAGTTTCTTTCATCACATCCTCGCACTAAATGTGATCGCCTTTTATTTGTCCGAAGTACGTTCTTACTCGCTTTGGAAATAATGCTGCTAAGTGAAAATATGTTTCTTTGACCACCGAGGTTATTAACAAATGACGCGTCCCCTTCAATATGGAATTTATGCATTTTGCTAGGTTCGTTATCATGTGCCTGTATCGTAAACCTTCATCATATAATTGTGTCCACTGCTCCTTAGGTATCCCATCAAGGTATTCGACATTGGTTGAGTTTATAGCCAGCAAGTTCTCCAACATTTCATGAAAATGATGTTGGACGAGCTCGTACCCAATCGACATGAATCAAAAGTATATCCAGGAATGAAAACACTATATATTTTAAAGAATGGTATAGGAAATAGTGGCAACTACATACCCATGTTAATAACATGTTGTCACTCAACATCCTTATGATATCAGCCCATGTAGTTACACCCTATATGTCTTATACAATACTTATGGTGTGTAAGATCCTAGATACTTCCACACTATTCAATTGTGACTGTATTCCGTGTCCCTTATCTAAAATGATGCATATATCAGGTTGCAGCACAACATGCCTTTTCATGTTAATAAAAAAGAAATTGCAATCATCAGCAGATGCTCCTCCTATTTTTGCAAAAGCTATTGGCAGGAGTTTTTGATTACCATCTTGTGTCAAGAATTTCTAGTTTAGGGTTAGAGTTACAACTTTGGGGATTTTTCACGGGTTAGGGTTGAAACTGAGAGGGAAGAAAACGCGTCCTGCAGAATGTGTTTTCAATTGAGCTGGCAGAATGTTCTCTGAAAGTGCACACTGTAGGACGCATTTTTAGCTAACTTGTCTACTATGCAGGTTGAAAGCACATCTTATTGTGCGTACTTTTAGAGAACATTCTGCTACGCAAGTTGAAAACACGTCCTACAAGGCACATTTTCTTCCCTCCAATTTTCAACCCTAACCCGTGAAAAAAATTTTAGAGCCCGGTATAATTTTCAAACATCCAAGGATAATTTTCAGATTGGGCTTCCACATTGTTTGGTTTTTTTCAATTGCCCTCTAGTTGCATATATAGAAGGGGTTTTGCTCCCTCCTACTCCATCAACTTTTTTCGGCCACCGTCCCTTATAAAATAAAAAGTTCTCTCCTAATTTTTTTTGTTGAGTGTTGAAATTTTTAGACAAAAAGATTTATTTGTGTTTGTGTTTCAGGGAGACAGTGTGATAGTTTTAAGGCGTGTTTGAGTTCATGGTGATGCAATGGCACTAGAAGACCCCCACATTTCATCTACAGTGTGGGGATTGAACTATCAGCTTAGAAGCCCATCTCATTGCAACTCGGGCTCCAGTTCATGGTGGTTATATGGTCACAAGCTGAAGTATAAATATGACTCCTGGTTGATGGTGGTTATGCGGTTATAGATTCAAGTTTCATGCCACCTAAAAAGGTTGCTTTATAAACCCCATGAAAAAGTTTGAGAACATAATCATAGGGAAAAACTAAGGGGTTTTCTGGTATAATAAGCTTATTTTTTTCATCTCCACCAAAGTAGTATCCTTAATCTCTTTGTTTGAAACTTGTGATAGAGTTGAGGGCAAGAGAAATTTCAGAGAGACAAGTGATTGTTACGATGGAGAAAAGTTGAAAGTACTTTCCGGTCAACAACGATTGTTGTGATTAAATAACTTATTAAAAACTAAAATCGTTGCCACCCCGACTCGAGTTTTAGCTTTCTCTCCACCGTTACAATCATTCACCTCTTGAAAGTCCTCTTTCCCTCAACTCTGTCACAGGTTTCAAACAATTAGGTTAACGATACTGCATTTGGTAGAGATGGAGAAAATCAATAAGTTGATTTTATTGGAAAGCCCTTTTGTTTTTCCCTATGATTATGGTCTCATACTTATGTATCGAGTTTATAAACCATCCTTTTTCGGTATCATGAAACCTGAACCCGTAACTACATAGCCATTGTCAACTGGGCTCTCGAGTTATACTCTAACCCATGATTGCATAACCACCATCAACTAGGATCTCTAGTTATACTTCAACCTGTGACTGTAAAAGCACTGTGAATTATGAGCTTGAGTTGCAATGCGATAGGCTTTTGTTGGGGATAAACTCGTGTAAGCAACGAATAAGAATAATAATGAAGAAATTGAAAAGATCGAACACACAAATTTTACGTGAAAAACTCCTCCAAAGAGGTAAAAAACCACGGGAAAAAAAAGATTTCACTAATAAAAGACAAGTACAAGATGGACAGAATTAAAACAAAGGAAAATTCAAAACCCCTTCAAACAAAAATACAAAATTCTCTTTTAATTATGTTATTTTCTATGTTTTAAACTTAGGGTAAGTAAGGCCTATTTATAGGTTGAAATTCATAGCTTTTATTACTAGAATATCCCTAGGTTAATCATAGTTTAAGTGGGAAACAAAAATAGAGTTTAACAGAGAGAAAAAATTGAGAAACTTGATGAACATGTTGCAACGTCATGACGTAGCATTCATGTCATCGTGATGAGGAGGTGTCGTGTTATCGGGATGAAGGCTTTCCTCTCGTCATGACATCTGTTGCTCATCACGACATCGAGCTTTATCTCATCAGGACGTCACTTACTATTTTGTCTGAAATGTGAGGCATACTCCACAACTTCTAAGGTGATGGTTCTATCCTGACACGACAGATAAAATTTGTGAGTCTCCGAGTGCTATTGCATCCCCTTGAACTCAATATACCTTAAAACCATCACAACGTCTACCTCAAACACAAATTCAAATAAATCTTTCTCCTCAAATTTCCAACACCCAACACAAAAAAATTGGATAGAGAAACAAAAAATGCGTCCAGTATGATACATTTTCAGCTGAGGTGGTAGAAAACGCGTCCAGCAAAACGCGCTTTTTATTTCTCTCTCCAAAATTAGTCGATTTCCCTAAATATTAGCAAAATCGACTTAAAACCTTAATTTTTTAAAACCTGGCATATATTTCAAATTTACCCGGTAAAGTTGAAAGAAAATGAGGAAAGAAAGTTTGGTATTCAATTTGTATAGGATAAATGATAGCAATCTCATTTTGTGTGTTTAATGTACTTATTTTTGGTCAATTTTGAATAAAATGCTACTAAGCTTGTGATTTCTTACTTTAATTTTATCAAGGATGTAATTGAAGTGCTGAAGTTCAAAAAGGAGCAAAATCGGGCTAAACTGGAACAAAAAGCAAGATGAGGAGCTAAATTGAAAATTGTAGAATTATTTTTGGGCTAATACCAGATTTTTTACTTTAACTAAATCCTATATGTATAAAAAAAATCTGATTTTGTGGTTGGTTGTCAAGCATGATTCTAGGAGAAAATCATGTGAAATTGGCTATTTGAAAGGTGTATTGCATGAAAATACACTTGAATTCTAACACCTTAAACCCGGCCCGATCCCCGAGTCCAAATATTAGGATGTCACGCCACCATCACGCATCACACACACTATAAAATGTCATATTAATAGGCAATCGTCCTCTTTATAGTGTTCTTACAAATTTTTAAGTCAAGCATATATTAATCATCATTAAAACATACCAAACATACTTCAAACAAACTTATAATATCAATTAAACATACGTTAGAGTCACTTAGCAAAAATCTAAAACAAGTAACGCAGGTATCGATACTAAAACAAAGGTATTGATATTTCTCTTATATGGTATCGATATCGATTGGAAAATCGGTACCAAAATAGCATTTCGTTTCTCGTTTAAAATCAAAATCTCATAAATTATTGGTACCTTTTATAAAGTATCGATTGTTCTACCTTGAGTATCAATACTTGTAATATGGTATCGATACCAAATTACATTATTGAGTTTTTACACTTTCAAAAATCATGGAGGTATCATTTTTAAAACACGAATATCGATACCTCTACTCCAAACTACAAAAATTTAGTAGTTTAAGTGTAACAGTCCGGTTTATACCCTAGTCAGAACAGTGGTTTCGGGACCACGAATCCGAGTCTGAAAAATATTTTAATATTATTTTTTGTGTCGTTGATATGTGACTATGCATGAGGTAAATTTCTGTGAGTTAAATTGTCTGTCTGTGTGTTTAATTTGACAAAAGGATGAAATTGCATTAAATGTGAAAGTTGTTTGCTATTTGTTAATGCACCTTTATGTTGTGGCTTTTTAAAGTTATGGCCTTAAATGGTAATATAGCCAATATTATAGTAAGTGGGTGGCAAAGGTCATAAATGACCTTGTAACTATGTATAATATATGTATTATTATGAAAGGTTATATTGGTAACTTAGATTTTATCATATTATTAATAAAACAAAAGCTTAAAATAAGCTATAATGTAGTCTTCTTCCACTGATTTGAGAAAGAATAAGAAAGAATTAAGCTCTTCACATATTCGGCTACTATCAAGCTTAATTCAAGGTTCATTCTTGATCGATTTTCGATAATTTTTACGTTTTTGCAATCGTTGCTTCGAGAGCTTTAAAACCCATGTCTCAATTTAATGTATTGATGATGTTTGTGAGTTATGCCATTGTTGATTTGTTGAGCTTTGTGATGCTTTAAGGTGTTAAATGATAGATTGGTGGTAGATGAACATATTTTGTTCTTGAATTTTTGATGAATTTAGCTAATTAGGGCTAAATTGAGAAAATATTATTTTGAGGCACTTAATTGCAAATTTGATGAAAAATGTGGTCTTCTATGTGATGTATATGTATTCGGCCAAACATGTATATGTGTGAATTTTGTGAATTTGATGTTTTGTGAAAAATGGACTAAATTGTTAAAGTGTGCAAATTTGAGGGTTAAATTGCAAATAGCCCTAAATATGTGTCCATGGATTGAATTGTATGAATTAGTGAATAAAAGGGTTAATTCTGAATATGTTTAGATCAAGAACCAAAGAAAACGGGCTTAGATTGCGGGAAAGCGAAAGTAAACGAGTAGCTGTTTCTATTCCGATAAACCGAATCCGAGGTAAGTCAATATGCAAATAAATGTATATGTATGCATTTGTAATTGTTTATATAATTAATGATGATATTGAATGCTTATGTTATGAGAGGTTATGCATTTGAATTCCGAGATAAGTTCGATATAGTGATTAAGTCCGAGAAGCCCAGTACGAACCTAGGAATAGATAGAATTGACTATGTCACGACATAGGTATCTGTTCCGTTTTATCATGTAAGACCACGCCTGGGATGTTGGCGTTGATTTAAGATTCGTGTAAGACCCTGTCCGGGACTGTGGCATCAATATCTGATTATCTGTAAGACCACGTCTGGGACGTTGGCATCAATATAAGTTTTACGAGTAAACCCACGTCTGGGACATTGGTATCGATACAAGCTTTACGTGTAAGACTATGTCTGGGACATCAGCATCGTATTGATTCGTATAAGACCCTGTCTGGGACAGTGGCATCGATATCTGAGTGCATGTAAGACCTCATCTGGGACGTTGGCATTGTACAACCATTCTGAGCTTTCTGTGTATCCTACTAGATTCCTATTGGTCCAACGGCCAAGTCTGAGAAATGAATGGCAAATTCGAGCTTTGATAGATTTAGTAAATGAATGTCCAATTCAGGTATGTTGATTATACTCTATAAGTGTATATAAGGTAAGTATCCAAATGATCTTACTATGATAATTTGTATATGGAACTTATGATATGATAAGAATTATTTTGGTTAGATGAGCTATGTGTTTATATGATTCTTGAATGGTGAAAATGGCTAATGAGGTTAAAAATGTATGAACCAAAGCAAAAATGTGAAAGTTGTTAAGTGATTGATATGTGCCAATGTATTTAATTGTATATATGCCTTCCATACCAAGTTTATTTGTATATGACTTACTAAGCTTTTGGAAAGCTTACTCTGTGTGTATTTTTCTCTGTTTTATAGGTCGTCAAAGCTACTGAAGGCTCGGGACCGTCACGGATCGTCATCACACTACTAAAACTTATTTTGGTATACTTTGAAAATGTATATAGCTCAATATGGCATGTATAGGCTAGTTTTGGTATATGTTGTAAAGTGAACTTAGCCATATGATTTGGCTAGTTATGTTTTGGTAATATGCTTTAATGATTGTGATATATGAAGTTGTTTTGGTATGATTTATTGATATATGGAACGGTTATGAGGTGGTAAGTATATATTGATGAAAGGAGCTTGGGTATAATTGAGATTTAGTCATGCAAATTGGTATGTTTGGAATTGGTTTGAATGGATTGTAGTGTGATTACCTTAGTGGGCAAATATGCATGAATTGGTTGATTATTTTGGTATGTTTTGATGGTTAAATGTGCATGAGATATCTTGTTAAATATGGCTTGTAGGTTTGACCCTTATGGGTGGCATTTTGGCCTTGTAAATGGCCTATAATGTCACACGGTTGTGGCACACGGGCGTGCCTAACGACCGTGGGTGAATTGTAGGATGCAGTTTGGTATCACACGGCCTTGACACGGGCGTGTCATCTGGCCGTGGTGTGCAAGTCAGTAGCTAGCTAAGAGCACATGGCCAAGGCACACGGGCGTGCGTGGTGGCCGTGGTGGGGAAGTCAGTATGGGACCACGGTCAGGATACACGGGCGTGTTTGGTGGCCGTGGGGATTAAGTCAGTATATAGACACGGATGGACACATGGGGGTGTCTAGAAGCCGTGGAGGGCATACGGTCTCCTCCCACGGGCGTGTCTCCTCTGTATATTAGAAAAGTTTTAAATTTTCTGTGAATTTTGTATATGTTCCGGTTTGGTTCCGACTCAGTTTGTAAGCATGATTAAGGTCTCGAGGACCCGTTTAAGGGACATTATGTCTGAGAATGATGATTGAATGTATGATTTTGTCTGTGAATGTTTCCTATCTGTCTGGTAACGCTCCTAACCTTAATCCGGTGACGGACACAGGATGGGGGTGTTACATTTGATTTGTATCAGAGCTACGGTTTAGCCAATTCTCTGACGAACGTAGCGTGTCAGAGTCTAGCTATACATGCCATATATCTGAACTGTGATAGTGTGATGAATCCTGACGTGTAAAATGTGATTTTTCGTATAGTATAGATCTCGAAAGAGCCGTAGCTGACGACGTAGAAAGTAATGCGCCTGCTCCCGCCCAAGGGACAGTGCCCTCTGATTCGAGACCGGCTACGAGCGGTCAAGAGGGAGAAGCTAAAAAAGCTTTCTTCCAGATGATGAGTGAGTGGTTCACTCAATTCATAAGAAATAACTCGACTGCTTCACAACCCCCACCCCGGTTAATCCCTCTCAGACTACAGTTGTGCCACCGGTTATGCATCCGAATCTGTTGAATAAGTCTCCTGTTGATAAGATCCGTAAGTATGGGGCCGAGGAATTTCGGGCTACTAAAGATGATGATGCTAAAAAGGCCGAGTTCTGGATTGAAAATACTATTCAGGTATTCGATGAAATGTCTTTGACTCCGGAAGAATGCATAAAGTGTGTTGTATCGTTACTTCGAGATGCAGCCTATCAATGGTGGAAAACCTTAATTTCTGTTGTTCCGAGAGAACAAGTTACGTGGGACTTCTTTCAAATCGAGTTTCGAAAGAAATATATCAGTGAGAGGTTCGTTGATCAGAAACGAAAGGAATTTCGGGAACTTAAATAGGGCCGAATGACTGTTTCTTAGTATGAACAAGAATTCGTGAGACTAAGTCAGTATACCCGGGAATGTATATCTTCTGAAGCTATAATGTGCAAAAGGTTCGAAGATGGCCTTAATGAAGACATCCGTCTGTTAGTTGGGATTTTAGAAATAAAAGAGTTCGTTGTACTCGTTGACCGAGCTTGCAAAGCTGAGACACTCGGGAAGGATAAAAGAAAAGCTGAGTCTGAAGCTCGTGATATGAAAAAGAGATTTCAGAGTAAATCAGTTTAGTCTACTCCGAAAAGATTCAAAGATGATTAGAATCATTCCAGAGATAATGTGGGACAATTGAACAGGAATCGAGCTAAATCACAAATGAGTTCCAAAACTCCAGCAACTTCAGTGGCTAGTGTTGGTAATGTTCGATCCGAGATACCTGAATGTAAATATTGTGGGAAGAGGCATCTGGGAAGTTTTAGAGTTAATGACAGAGATTGCTTTAGATGTGGATCACTTGATCATTTTATCCGTGACTGCCCCGAGTCTGTCGAGCTAGAGACTATTCATAATTCGAGATCTGATAATGCACCTGTGAGAGGTAGAGCTTCAAAGAATGTAAGAAACGTTAGTGGTAGTCAAAGGAATACGAGAGATAATATTGTCAGATCTGAAGCTAGAGTGCCAGTCAGAGCGTATGCTATTAGAGCTCGAGAGGAAGCCTCATCACCTGATGTCATAACTGGTACTTTTACTCTTTATGATACTTCTATGATTGCTTTAATAGACCCTGGTTCTACGCATTCGTACATATGCATGAATTTAGTATATGATAAGACTTTGCCTGTAGAGTTTACTGAATTTGCTATAAAAGTATCGAACCCCTTAGGTAAAAGTGTCATTGTTGATAAAGTATGCAAGAACTGTCCGTTAATATTTCAAGATATCTGTTTCCCTGCTGACTTGATGCTTTTGCCGTTTGATGAGTTCGATATTATTCTGGGTATGGATTGGTTGTTTATGCATGATGCTATTGTGAACTGTAAAAGAAAAACTATAGATTTAAGATGTCCGAATGATGAGATTGTACGGATTGAGTCTGATGATTTGAATGGATTGCCTGATGTAATATCTGTTTTGAAAGCTTAGAGTTATGTGAAAAAGGGTTGTGAGGCATATTTTGCTTATGTGATTGATTCGAAAGTATTCGAGAAGAAAGTTGAATCAGTGCCTATTCTCTGTGAGTTTTCTGATGTGTTCTCTGAAGAATTGTCGGGTTTGCCTTTGATTCGTGAAGTTGAGTTCGGTATTGAGTTGCTACCTGGTACCACACCTATTTCGATAGCTCCGTATAGGATGACACCAACCAAGTTGAAAGAGTTAAAGTCACAGTTGCAAGAGTTGACGATAGAGGATTTGCTAGATCGAGTTCCTCACCTTGGGGAGGTCCTGTTCTGTTTGTGAAAAAGAAAGATGGCACGATGAGAATGTGTATTGATTATCGTCAGCTGAATAAAGTGACAATAAAGAATAAATATCCGTTGCCCCGTATAGACAATTTATTTGATCAGTTAAAAGGAGCTACGATGTTTTCAAAGATTGACCTGAGATTGGGATATTACCAGCTGAGAGTGAAAGATTCAGACATTCCAAAAACTTCTTTCAGAACGAGGTACGGGCATTATGAGTTTTTATTTATGCCAGTTGGACTAACCAATGCTCCTACTGTTTTTATGGATCTGATGAACAGAATTTTCAGGTCGTATTTAGATCGATTTGTTGTGGTGTTTATAGATGACATTTTGATTTATTCACGTGATGAAAATGAGCATGCTGAACATCTGAGAATTGTGTTGCAAACTTTGAGAGAAAAACAATTGTACGCGAAATTCAGCAAATGTGAATTCTGGTTAGTTTTCTGGGACATATTGTGTCAGCTTCTGGAATCCGAGTAGATCCAAGCAAGATTTCTACTATTCTGAGTTGGAAACCTCCGAATAACGTATCTGAAGTCCGTAGTTTTCTAGGCTTAGCTGGTTACTACCGCAGATTTGTAAAAGGATTTTCAGCAATAGCTACTCCGTTGACAAGACTACTTCAGAAGGATGTCAGATTTGAATGGTCAGATAAATGTTAGAAAAGTTTTGATCAGTTGAAAATTCTGTTAACAGAATCCCTAGTGTTAGTATAGCCAGAATCAGGTAAAGAATTTGTTGTATATAGTGATGCTTTGTTAAATGGTCTGGGATATGTTTTGATGCAGGAAGGCAAAGTGGTAGCTTATGCCTCGAGACAATTGAAGCCTCATGAAAAGAACTATTCGACGCACGACCTTGAGCTTGCTGCGATTGTGTTTGCACTTAAGATTTGGCGCCATTATCTGTACGGTGAAAAATGTCACGTATTTTCAGATCATAAAAGTTTGAAATATTTGATGACTCAAAAAGATCTGAACCTGCGTCAGAGAAGATGGCTTGAGTTGTTGAAAGATTATGAGCTTGTGATAGATTACCATCCGGGTAAAGCGAACGTTGTTGTTGATGTATTGAGTAGAAAATTATTGCATGCACTACAAGCTTTGAATACTCAACTGGATTTGTCTGATGATTGTTCTATGTTAGCAAAATTAAAAGCAAAACCGTTGTTTTTACAACAAATATGTGATGCTCAGAAATTTGACAATGAATTACTAGCGAAACGAGCTCAGTGTGAAGTGAATTCTGAATCTGAATTTAAAATTGTTGATGATTGTTTGAGATTCCGGGATCGTATTTGTGTTCCAAGAAATCCAGAGTTAATTCAGTTGATTTTGAACGAAGCACATAATAGTCGTTTATCTGTTCATCCGGGAAGTACGAAGATGTATCATGATTTGAAGCGACACTATTGGTGGTCTAGCCTGAAACGAGACATTTCTAACTTTGTTTCGAAGTGTTTAGTTTGTCAGCAAGTGAAAACCGAACATCAAGTTCTGTCTGGGTTGTTACAACTGATTTTGATTCCTGAGTGGAAATGGGATAGAGTGACGATGGACTTTGTTTCTGGTTTGCCTCTGACTCCGAGAAAGAAAGACGCGATTTGGGTCGTAGTTGACCGATTGACGAAATCTGCCCATTTTATTCCGGTAAGATCTGACTTTTCACTTGAGAGATTAGCCGAGCTTTATATTTCTGAGATTGTGAGATTGCACGGGGTGCCACTATCTATTGTGTCAGATAGAGATCCGAGATTCACATCGCGGTTCTGGAAGAAATTGCAAGAGGCTTTGGGCACGAGACTCCATTTTAGTACAGCTTTTCATCCGCAAACTGACGGCCAATCTGAGCGGATCATTCAGATTTTAGAGGATATGTTAAGATGCTGTATACTTGAGTTTAATGGTTCGTGGGAACAGTATCTGCCTTTGATTGAATTTGCATACAACAATAGTTTTCAGTCGAGTATCAAAATGGCACCATATGAAGCATTGTACAGACGAAAATGTCGAGCACCACTATATTGGACCGAACTCAGTGAAGATAAGCTTTACGGGGTTGATTTGATAAAAGATTCAGAATAGAAAGTGAAGTTGATCTGAGATTGTCTGAAAACAGCATCTGATCGTCAGAAGTCTTATGCAGACTTGAAACGAAAAGATATAGAATTTGAGATCGGCGACAAAGTATTTCTGAAAGTGTCTCCGTGGAAGAAATAGTTTCGATTCGGACGTAAGGGAAAATTAAGTTCGAGGTTCATCGGACCGTATGAGATCATTGAACGTGTTGGGCCTGTTGCATATAAATTGAAATTGCCTTCAGAACTAGAAAAGATACACAACGTATTTCATGTTTCAATGCTTCATAGATATCGATCCGATCCGTCACATGTGATTGCCCCATCTGAAATTGAAATCCGATTTGATATGACATATGAAGAAGAACCGATCCGTATTTTAGCTCGTGAAGTGAAAGAGTTGAGAAATAAGAAAATTCCTTTAGTAAAAGTACTGTAGAATCGACATGGGATTGAAGAGGCTACCTGAGAGCCTAAAGATTCAATGAGACAACAATATCCGAATCTGTTTAACGGTAGGATTTTCGGGGACGAAAATCCCTAAGGGGGGAGAATTGTAACAGTTCAGTTGATACCTTAGTTGGAACAGTGGTTTCGGGACCACGAATCCAAGTTCGAATAATATTTTAATATTATTTTTTGTGTCGTTGATATGTGACTATGCATGAGGTAAATTTCCGTGAGTTAAATTGTCTATCTGTGTGTTTAATTTGACAAAAGGATGAAATTGCATTAAATGTGAAAGTTTTTTGCTATTTGTTAATGCACCTTTGTGTTGTGACTTTTTAAAGTTATGGCCTTAAATGGCAATATAGCCAATATTATAGCAAGTGGGTGGCAAAGGTCATAAATGACCTTGTAACTATGTATAATATATGTATTATTATGAAAGGTTATATTGGTAACTTAGATTTTATGATATTATTAATAAAACAAAAGCTTAAAATAAGCTATAGTGTAGTCTTCTTCCACCGATTTGAGAAAGAATAAGAAAGAATTAAGCTCTTCACATATTCGGCTACTATCAAGCTTAATTCAAGGTTCGTTTTTGATCGATTTTCGAAAATTTTTACGTTTTTGCAATTGTTGCTTCAAGAGCTTTAAAACCCATGTCTCAATTTAATGTATTGATGATGTTTGTGAGTTATGCCATTATTGATTTGTTGAGCTTTGTGATGCCTTAAGGTGTTAAATGATAGATTGGTGGTAGATGAACATATTTTGTTCTTGAATTTTTGATGAATTTAGCTAATTAGGGCTAAATTGAGAAAATATTATTTTGAGGGACTTAATTGCAAATTTGATGAAACATGTGGTCTTCTATATGATGTATATGTATTCAGCCAAACATGTATATGTGTGAATTTTGTGAATTTGATGTTTTGTGAAAAATGGACTAAATTGTTAAAGTGTGCAAATTTGAGGGTTAAATTGCAAATAGCCCAAAATGTGTGTCCATGGATTGAATTGTATGAATTAGTGAATAAAAGGGTTAATTCTGAATATGTTTAGATCAAGAACCGAAGAAAACGGGCTTAGATCGCGGGAAAGCAAAAGTAAACGAGTAGCCGTTTCTATTCCGATAAACCGAATCTGAGGTAAGTTAATATGCAAATAAATGTATATGTATGCATTTGTAATTGTTTATATAATTAATGATGATATTGAATGCTTATGTTATGAGAGGTTATGCATTTGAATTCCGAGATAAGTTCGATATAGTGATTAAGTCCGAGAAGCCCCGTACGAACCTAGGAATAGATAGAATTGACTATGTCATGACATAGGTATCTGTTCCGTTTTATCATGTAAGACCACGTCTGGGACGTTGGCGTTGATTTGAGATTCGTGTAAGACCCTGTCCGGGATTGTGGCATCGATATCTGATTATGTGTAAGACCACGTCTGGGACGTTGGCATTAATATAAGTTTTACGAGTAAGACCACGTTTGGGACGTTGGCATCGATACAAGCTTTACGTGTAAGACCATGTCTGGGACATCGGCATTGTATTGATTCATATAAGACCCTGTCTGGGATAGTGGCATCGATATCTGAGTGCATGTAAGACCTCGTCTGGGACGTTGGCATTGTACAACCATTCCGAGCTTTGTGGGTATCCTACTAGATTCCTATTGGTTCAACGGGCAAGTCTGAGAAACGAATGGCAAATTCGAGCTTTGATAGATTTAGTAAATGAATGTCCGATTCAGGTATGTTGATTATATACTATAAGTGTATATAAGGTAAGTATCCAAATGATCTTACTATGATAATTTGTATATGGAACTTATGATATGATAAGAATTATTTTGGTTAGATGAGCTATGTGTTTATATGATTCTTGAATGGTGAAAATGGCTAATGAGGTTAAAAATGTATGAACCAAAGCAAAAATGTGAAAGTTGCTAAGTGATTGATATGTGCCAATGTATTTAATTGTATATATGCCTTCCATACCAAGTTTATTTGTATATGACTTACTAAGCTACTGAAGGCTCGGGACCATCACAGATTGTCATCACACTACTAAAACTTGTTTTGGTACACTTTGAAAATGTATATAGCTCAATATGGCATGTATAGGCTAGTTTTGGTATATGTTGTAAAGTGAACTTAGCCATGTGATTTGGCTAGTTATGTTTTGGTAATATGCTTTAATGATTGTGATATGTGAAGTTGTTTTGGTATGATTTATTGATATATGGAATGGTTATGAGGTGGTAAGTATATATTGATGAAAGGAGCTTGGGTATAATTGAGATTTAGTCATGCAAATTGGTATGTTTGGAATTGGTTTGAATGGATTGTAGTGTGATTACCTTAGTGGGCAAATATGCATGAATTGACTGATTATTTTGGTATGTTTTGATGGTTAAATGTGCATGAGATATCTTGTTAAATATGGCTTGTAGGTTTGACCCTTATGGGTGGCATTTTGGCCTTGTAAATGGCCTATAATGTCACACGGTTGTGGCACACGGGCGTGCCTAATAATCGTGGGTGAATTGTAGGATGCAGTTTGGGATCACACGACCTCGACATAGGCGTGTCATCTGGCCGTGGTGTGCAAGTCAGTAGCTAGCTAAGAGCACACGGCCAAGGCACACGGGCGTGCTTGGTGGCCGTGGTAGGGAAGTCAGTTTTGGACCACGGTCAGGATACACGGGCGTGTCTGGTGGCCGTGGAGATTAAGTCAGTATATAGACACGGATGGACACACGGGGGTGTTTAGAAGCCGTGGAGGGCATACGGTCTCCTCCCACGGGCGTGTCTCCTCTATATATTAGAAAAGTTTTAAATTTTCTGTGAATTTTGTATATGTTCCGGTTTGGTTTTGACTCGGTTTGTAAGCATAATTAAGGTCTCGAGGACCCGTTTAATGGACATTATGTCTGAGAATGATGATTGAATGTATGATTTTGTCTGTGAATGTTTCCTATCTGTCTGGTAACACTCCTAACCTTAATCCGGCGATGGACATAGGATGGGAGTGTTACATTTGATTGGTATCAGAGCTACGGTTTAGCCGATTCTCTGACTGACGTAGCATGTCAGAGTCTAGCTATATATGCCATATATCTGAACTGTGATAGTGTGATGAATCCTGACGTGTAAAATGTGATTTTTCGTATAGTATGGATCCCGAAAGAGCCGTAGGGATTAAGTCAGTATATAGACACGGATGGACACACGGGGGTGTCTAGAAGCCGTGGAGGGCACACTGTCTCCTCCCACGGGCGTGTCTCCTCTATATATTAGAAAAGTTTCAAATTTTCCGTGAATTTTGTATATGTTCCGATTTGGTTCTGACTCGGTTTGTAAGCATGATTAAGGTCTCGAGGACCCGTTTAAGGGATATTATGTCAGAGAATGATGATTGAATGTATGATTTTGTCTGTGAAAGTTTCCTATCTGTCTGGTAACGCTCCTAACCTTAATCCTGCGACGGACACAGGATAGGGGTGTTACATTAAGGCATATAATCCATTCAAAATAATAACTGCTCAACATGTAACTTTTACTTTGTAACGCCCCAATTTTCTCTTAATTGCAGCTTTTGAAAATTTGTTACACAAATATATGTCTGCTTCAGTGGTTAAGTGTTCTGGGAGTGTCTGAGAAGTCTTGGGTTCAAGCCTTGGCTTGGGCAAAATTTTTGTTTTTCTTTGAATAAAGCCCTATATTTAGACAGTAGGCTCTTAGTTAAATGTTGGTAAAAGTATGTCAGAATGGGCCTGCTGGTCTGGTGGTTAGGTGGACTGTAAATAAGTTGGAGGTTTGGAGTTCGAATCTCTACGCAAACAAAGGACTTATTTTGATGCTTGTGCCGTGTAGGTGTTTTAGTTTAGCCGAAACACTGAAGTGTTTGAGTGGGTTTTGAATTCGGTTGTGGAAAGATTTTAAGAGCGGTTTAAGGGGTGATGGAGGGGAATATCCAAATCTGCTTCTATTTTCTTTTCTTTTTGAAAATTTTCAGATTTCTCTCCTCCTCCAAGGAAGTTCTGATGTTCATCTTTTTCCCTGCTCTGCCATATTACTACTGTCTTCCCCTCCTTGTTTTCTCTCCCTTTTCTTGCCTTCTTTTTGTTAACCAAGCCTTAATCTCATCGTCTCTGCGACTTGCATGCATGGTTGGTAAGTTTTAAATCGTTCAATTCTTGTTGTGTTAGTGATTATTCGATTAATGGGGGAATCATTTTTGTCTTAGGTGAAGTCTAAGGGTCTGAGCTCAGCCAATCGGTGTTCTCATATTGCATAATCGTGTTTTTGCTCGAAGGTAAGGGTACCGTTAGTCTTTTGGGGAATGTCCCTTTCGATTAGTATCAATTGTGTATCGTTTAAATTGATTAATTGGTTGACTAAGTGGAAATATTAGTCTATTATAGGTTCGGGATTGTTTGGAGTTGCTTCGGCATCAAAATCGATACAGGTGTGTACCTGAAACACTGAAAACGCGTCTCGGTGAGAAGCCGAAAAAGCTTCTTGTCAACGCCACACGAGCGTGTGGTAGCATGTGTGGTAGGCCATGTGCAAGGCTGTAAGCCACAACACGGCCGTGTGATCGACGAGCTAGGCCATGAGCTGGCGACACGGCCGTGTGCGAGACACAGGCTCGACCAATTGGGCCATGTGGGCCCACACGGGTGTGTGGGATTCTGGGCTAGGCCATGTGATCCACACGGCCAAGGCCAAATTAAGCCATGTGGGCCACACGGGCGTGTGGGCCTACCCGGGCAGACAACATGGGCGCGTGAGCCCATTTCCACTGATTTGTTGCTAAGGTGGCAAGGGTCGCCCGAGACGACTTTGAACCTATTGTAGGGTCGGTAAGATTACCTAGACTCCTAACTGAATGACTGTATATTGAGCATGCTATTTGTACTGTACTATAAAAATGTGATATACCATGATTGGGCATGACATAACTGTATGATGCATTGCATTTTGTTGGGGATTGAAATTGATTGGAGGAAGTGTACTGAAAGGCTTCAAGCCTAATTTACTGGCAGCATAGCTGCAAACTACCGTTTAGTGCCGCAACCAGTACTACTTGGAGTGTAGGGATGGGTGGGTCATTATATCCCCACATGGAGTGTAGGATTGGACGGAGATGGAGTGTAGAGGCTAGTTGGGTAGGATTATCTGATTGCATATCTGTTACTGCTACTGTAATATGATGGGCTAAGGCCTTAGTGCTCACTGTTACTGAAATGGGCTAAGGCCTAAATTGATACTGATTCTAATATTAAAAAGGGCTTAGGTCAGACTGAGATTATCTGTTATTGTCTATTTTTTGCATGGGGATTACACACTAAGTTTACGTAAACTCACCCCTTCTGTTTAATCTATATAGGTAATCCCCATACATAGGCGGATCGGTGCGGCGGAGGGCTTAGCTGTGGCCACAGGACTCATTTTTGGATATTTGATACTTACCTACGATTTTAAGTTTTATTTTGGGGTATTTTTCTGTAATAATGGCCTCTATGAATTTTTACTTAAATTTTTGGACTTTATACTTTCTGTTTATATCTGCTACAAGTAGATAAAACACGGGTTTTTGCAAAATACCCACAAGGATAAATTGTTTAAAAAGCTTCCGCAACGTATAATGTTTTGAAAACTTACAATTGAGTAGAATCACATCTTTAAAGCTAATAAAAGATAATGAGGATTTCTAAACGGAAAATGTTTTAAGCAAAGTACAGTTTTCTAACACAATACCATGTGACATTGCCAGATTCGGCCATAACATCCAGGCCGGGTTCGAGGTGTTACATACTTTATCAAGTAATCACCAAAATTACCACAATAATGGTTCAATCATCGAAAACATGTCCGAGTAAGCAAACAATATAACAAGAACAATATCCATAAATCCTAAGAACTAATAAGCTATGAAAGTAATCAAAACATTATGAAAAAGTTCATGCAACAATTATACCACATTATTCAACGTCCATTGACCATTCATACCATTCATGACACTTCAACATAGCAAATATTCAGTCCAAAACAATATCAATAAAATAAGTATAACATCCATCAAAAGTACTAGAAAACTAAACCCATAAATTATCATGATGACCACAATAATAAAAAATCAAATTATAACAACATTGCTTTATCCCTACAGTTCAAAGAACAATATTAGTACCACCTACACAAATACTAAAGCTTAACTTGGATCACTTCCTTGGTATCCCCGCATCGCTCACACCGCAAACACTAAATATCTGCAATGGTTAGAGAGAGTGGGTGAGCTTAAACAAGATCAGTGAATGCTAGAGTAACCACAAAGTATACACAATATCAAAGGTTAAATAAGAGCATACTACAACATGTTCACAACCATATTTTAACCAAGTCAAAATAACATATTCATGTTTCATTAAATCATAAAACTATCATATACTCATACATGCAATTACAGTCAACTCGCTTATATATGTAATTCATTTAACAATAATTCATCAAGACTAAACAACGTATACATGCTTTAATAGCTCACAAGTCTAGTTGATATATTCACATGCATTCACAAGTTAAATGGAAATGACTCAAATCACAATTATATATGCAATTTAGTATGAGAATATACTAACATTTTCATAAAACTTGAACCAACTCATTTCGCATATTATTCAGATGTTTATGCATCCATTTCACATTGTATTATCACAACACTTGAGGCTATGAAATATAAAAGTGGGCTCTATCACCACATGTCAGATACACAGATCTCTAACACACCAATTGACTCATGGAGTCGAACATGTCCCAAAAAGTGAAGTATAAAGCTAACACTCTCCAACACACCAAACAAGTACCGTTGAATGGAGCTTAGCTCGCATTCTCTTATCTCTCCAACCTGTCCTAGGGCCTCAATGTCCAAAAATAGAATACATATAGGTGAGTACTCACAATCCTATGGCATGCCAACTATATCCAGCGGTTTCAATAAATCACAAGGCCAAAATATCCACAATTACACATTTTTAATTACTGATTTAATGCACATAATCTTTGTTCATATTCATCAATTTGCATCACAACTTGTACACAATGCATGCTTATCAGATTCACATTTACTTGCACTTTAAGTGCCAGAATAATGCTCATGAGCCATCACATATTTGACCACATATGTGTGCATTAAGATCGTTACATCTTATAACACATACAAGTATTCTCACATATTACCTGTCCTAATAATATTACATTCTACAATTCAACACATATATACTTACTGAAATTTTGCTCGTTTGCTACATATTTGTATTATTAGCATATCATTATCACTATCATTTGGCATGTATATCATGCCCACAACACAACACAACATATTTCACAATAGTCATCGCACATGTCTTATATCACAATATCATATCATAATAATCAATTCACAATTATTCACATAATCACATATTTGCCAAAATAAAGAAAGAGAAATACAAAGCTTACACTTGAAACATAGGATAGGGTTTTAGGCTATCCTTAAGCTCCCAATTAACGTTATGAATCATGTCTACAAGTAGCAATTCCAAACACTCACCGATCACGCTTTCGCCTAATTGCCGAAAGCTTAAACTGCTTTTCCTTCCCTTTATCTTTACTTGTTGAAGGCTCCAACGGTTCCGATGCTTCACACATAATAATCACACAATATATACAATCAACAATCAACCAAAGACTCACTTCAAACAATCAAAACACAAGTCTAAGCTAAATTCTCATGTAATCGAAACCTTCGACATAGAAAACTTAAAATTCAAATATATCGGTCTATACTTAATTTTTTTTGTCTAAAACTGATTCTGTTCATCTAATTATTCATCTACGACTGATTCTCAACCTTTAGACATCTTAAAACTACCCAATTCATGGTATCAAAATTTTCGACATGTTTATGACAATTTTCACAAAAATTCATTAAAATGTTGGAAGTCTTCAACGAAACTTTAAAGTAAGTTTAGAAACCTTCTAATCATTTTAAAAATAATTGAGAAAAACTTTGAAACCATGTTTTTAATCAAAATCCTGAAATCCACCATTAACGACCCAATTTTTGGCTTTTATTTAAAACATGCGATTTAACAACTAAAAACTCAATTTAAAGGATCAAATAACATCAAAAACTAACATGGAATCAAATCATTACCTTAGTTGACGAAAAACCAAGCATTTGATCAAAAACCCAAAAAATCCAAAAGTTAAGCAATGGAGAAATCTATGATATTTTTGGGTGTTTTTCTTAAAATTCTATGGAGGTTAATTGTTGGGAGAATGAAAGAAATCAAGGGAATAAAGTTTGGGAATCAAAATTGAATGAAAGGAGCTTTGCAATGCAATGGATGACAAATAGGGTGAAAATTAAATTTTGGTTTAATTACCTCTTAAACATTCATAATTTAGACCATTTTACAAACCAGTCCTTATTTCAAAATTGAAAGTCTTTTGAAAATTATTAAAAAAACAATTAATTTTCAAAATGCCATAGAAAAAAAGAATTTTGGGTTACCACAATTCAAAATTTTTGAACTTATTCCAAGCCAAAATTCCTAATTTACCCTCAAAACTTCTAAGCCCAAATTTGGGGTGTAACATGAATTCAAAAGGCAATTTAGCACATTCCTTGTAACACCCCTAACCCGTATCCGTCGTCGAAGTAGGGTTACGAGGTATTACTGATCAATACACATCATTTAACATACATAACTCATACATTTATACATTCATACTCAAATACCATTTACTCACAAACACATCGTCCCTTCTAAGGGCCTACGAGGCCTTAAACATGCTTTAGAAGTGGTTTGAGACTAAACCGATAACATATGAAAATTTTTAAAAAATTAGAAAAAATTCAAACATACAGGGGTCACACGCCCATGTGAACAGGCCGTGTGCCCCATACGACTCCAGACATGCCCATGTCTCAGGCCGTGTGGAAACAGGGCATACATACTGACTTGGGTCACACGGCCAACCACACACCCGTGTGTCTAGATCGTGTACCCTTCGAAGTGGCCACACATGCCCGTGTGCCAGGCCGTGCCAAACCTGTAGGGTATACTAGCTTATGCAACACGGCCAAGTCACACGCCCGTGTGCTAGGCCGTGTGCCAATTAGAGGGGTATACTGACTTGTACCACACGGCCAGTCCGTGTGTGAGACCGTGTGGAGCATACTGACTTCAATTCAATTTCAACACCAGGGGGCACACGACCGTGTAACATGACCGTGTGTCACACACGGCTGAGACACACGCTCGTGTCTCTGCCCGTGTGGACAAAAATAGGCCATTTGCAAGGCCAATTTACCACCCCAACTTCAATGTACCTACACAAGTAAAAATGGTACCATTTCCATTCACAAAGGGCATCCAAATCAATCCCAATTCATGCACAATTCATGCTATACAATTACAACCATTTCACTTAGCCAAATATATGTCAAAACAATATCAAACAAATGGTTCATTTACCATAATTCACATAACCATTTTAACTTCCATAATGTCTTGGTTACAACCATGCCAAAACAATCCATCTCACAAGGCATTATAAATATCTTACAAAAATCATTAAAAACCATTTCTAATAACCAAACACACATCAATATTAACATCATTTACAAGCCGAATTGCATGGCTATGATCACAACCAAAATACCACATCTAGCCTATACATGCCATATGCCATAAATGTATATTTCAAAAGTACCAGCTTAGATGTTTGATAGTATGATGATGTTCCCGATGACTTCCGGATCCGAGCTAGCCTTGATTCACTATAAAACATAGAAAAATAACACGAAGTAAGCTTCATAGCTTAATAAGCTCGTATGTGTACAATAAGCAACTATCACCATTCATTCATCATTCAAATAATAGAAAACGATATATAAAAAAATTCTATTAAATCTGAAAGCTATCAAATGGTTATTCACATAACTTATCAATGAACTCATCAATTCCATAGTTTTAATACTCAATTCATTACCGTACATACCCGTACCATCTCGTACCAATCTCATACTCAACCAAATCTTTCATTTACCTGTTGAACCATTCAGAATAGAAATCGAATATTCAAGGATCTCAATCGATAAATACCTATACCATGGCCTGAAGCTAAATCAAGGTAACTTATCCCTGGAGTACCTATACTATGGCCTGTAGCCAAATCAAGGTAGCTCATCTTCGAAATACCTATACCATGGCCCGAAGCCAAATCAAGGTATAAATTGCACCCAAAGTGCCGATATCGTGGCCCGAAGCCAACACAATAGCCTAATGACATGTCACTAGCATCCTAAACTATTCCTAAGGTTCAACCGAAATTTCACGCTTGTCGAATCATCTTCGAACGTATCCATAGAGTCGTATTCACAATTCAAAAATTATCCGTAATTTTGTAATCATTTTTTATGCAATATCAAAGCATTAAACATACATTTATAATGAAATTACCACATACGGGCTTACCTCGTATTCAGAATTGACGGATCAAGTCGACTACTTGATAACCTTGCTTTTCCCCCAATCTAAATCCGAACTCTTTCTTTCTTAATCTATATGAATTCAAAATTAACTTATTTATTCAACCATTCATTCAATTTAGTCCAAAACATACATTTCGGCTTATTTGCACATTAGCCCCTAAACTTTCACACTTTTAACAATTTCATCCTTATTTCACAAAACACAAAATTCACACAATTCAAAAAAACGCATGCTTGGTTGAATTATAAATAGGTCCCTAGCAGTCCAAAACTTTCATTTATTCACACTTTTACCCACAGAATTTTACAAATTCTCAATTTAATCCCTTTTTGACATTTTTGTCAAAAATCACTTTATAAAACTAGTAAATCTATCAATAAACCTTCATAATTTATCATCAATCATCAAATTACTCAAGCATTCAACTATGGCAACTCTCACAATCTTTAACAGTTTCGAAATCTAAGGTACGGGCTAGCTAGATTGAGCTGCAACAATTACAAAAACATAAAAATCATTAAAAATCGAGCTAAAATTGTACCTTGTTCAAGCTAGGAGTGTGCCGAATCAAGAACCCTAAAATGGCTTCTTTTTCTCTTCAATATTCGGCTATGGTGAAGATGATAGCTTAAAATTTATGTTTGTTTTATTTAATATACCTTAATTAATCAAATTACCTATTTAACCTTAATGAATAAACATAGAAATTTATAATGCATGTCCATTAATGTCATTAACACTACCAATGGTCTAATATCATCATAAGGAATTTTAATTTAATTAATCATAGCAATTAAACACCTTTAACAAGTAGAATGCAACTTTTGCATTTTACGCGATTTAGTCCTTTTTATCAATTTAACCGACTAATTGATAAAATAAGCTCACGGAATTTTCACACATATCAAATAACATGCTATAAATACCGAAAATAATATTAAAATATTTTTTTGACATCAGATTTGTGGTTCTGAAACCACTGTTCCGATTTAGCTAAAACCGGGTTGTTACAACTCTCCCCCCTTTAGGGATTTTCGTCCCCGAAAATCTTACCAGTAAATAGGTTCGGGTATCGTTTTCTCATAGCATCCTCGGGTTCCCATGTAGCTTCTTCAACCTTGTGTCGATGCCATAATACTTTCACTAATGTGATTATCTTATTTCTCAACTCTTTGATCTCACGAGCTAAAATTCGAATCGGTTCTTCAGCATATGACATATCAGACTGAATTTCAACCTTGGTCGGGTAAATAACATGTGAAGGGTCGGATCAATATTATCGAAGCATCGACACATGAAACACATTATGTGTTTTCTCTATCTCAGACGGTAAAGACAGTCGATATGCCACTGGCCCAACTCGCTCAGTAATTTCATACAGTCCGATGAATCGCAGACTCAATTTCCCTTTCCGACCAAACCGTAATATCTTTTTCCACGGTGGCACTTTCAGAAAAAATTTATCGCCAATCTGGAACTCAATATCTTTCTGTTTTAAGTCTGCATACGATTTCTGTCGTTCCGAAGCTAGTTTCAAACTATCGCGAATTACTTTCACTTTTTCTTCAATCTCTCTGATCAGATCAACCCCGTGAATCTTATTATCTCTAAGCTCAATCCAGTACAACAGTGTTCTACATTTACGACCGTATAGAGCTTCGTACGGTGCCATCTTTATACTCAATTGGAAGTGCTATTATTGTAAGCAAATTCAATCAACGGTAGATATATCTCCCAGCTACCTTCAAACTCAAGAATGCAACAATGCAATATATCTTTAAGTATCTGAATAACTCGTTTGGATTGACCATCCGTTTGCGGCTGAAACACAGTACTAAAATGCAACTTTGAACCCAAAGCTTCTTGCAATTTCTTCCAAAATCACAAAGTAATTCTTGGATCTCTATCTGAAACAATAGATAGGGGAACACTATGTAATCTCACAATTTCAGAATTATACAACTCAGCTAATTTATCAAGCGAGAAATCTGTACTTACCGGAATGAAATGAGCTGATTTCGTCAGTCTGTCAACAACAACCCAGATTGCATCTTTCTTTTATTCTTTCCTACTTCCACTCAGGAATCATAATAGGCTGTAATAAACTTGACGACACTTGATGCTCAGCTTTGACTTGCTAACAAATCAAACATTTCGAAACAAATTCTGAAATATCTAGTTTCATGCCGTGCCACTAATAAAGCTCTTTCAAATCGTTTTACATTTTCGTGCTTCCCAGATGTACTGATAAATAACTACTACGTGCTTCGTTTAGAATCTTCTGAGTGAGCTCAGAATTTCTTGGTACACATATTCTATTACGAAACATCAAATAGTCATCAAGCCCTATTCGAAACTCTGAATCAGAAGTCGACTCACACTGGGCTCGTTTTGCTTACAATTCATTATCAAATATTTGAGCCTTACAAATATGCTATAGAAATAACGGTCTCGCTTTCAACTCGGCTACTATCAAACCGTTGTTAGACAAAGCTAATTGTGTTCAAAGCACGTAAAGCAAATAAAGACTTTCGGCTCAAAGCATCAGCAATTACATTCGCTTTCCCCGGATGATAATCAATCACTAATTCATAGTCTTTTAGCAATTCTAGCCATCTCCGCTGTCGCAAATTCAAATCTTTCAGAGTCATCAAATATTTCAAGATTTTGTTGTCGGTATAAATATGGCATTTCTCACCAAACAAGTAATGACGCCAAATTTTCAATGCAAACTTTATCGCGACTAACTTTAGATCGTGCGTCGGATAATTCTTTTCATTCGGCTTCAACTGTCTTGAGGAATAAGCTACAACTTTGCCTTCCTGCATCAAAACACAACCCAGTCTATTTAACGATGCATCACTGAAAACTATTAATTCTTTACCAGACTTAGGCTGAACTAACACTGGTGCCTCTGTCAATACTGCTTTCAACTGCTCGAAGCTCTGCTGACACTTTTCTGACCACTCAAAACATGTTTTTAAAGTAATCTTGTCATCAGAGTTGCAATCATCGAGAAGCCTTTTACAAATCGTTTATAATAGCCGGTTAGTCATAGAAAACTACAGACTTTGGATACATTTCTTAGAGGCTTCCAATCTATAATCACAGAAATTTTGCTTCGGTCAATTCAGATACCCTTGGCTGAAACTATATGTCCCAGAAAACCAACCTCTCGTAGCCAAAACTCACATTTGCTAGACTTTGCAAACAATTGTTTATCTCTCCAAGTTTGTGACACAATTCTCAAATGCTCGGCATGCTCAGATTCATCATGAGAGTAAATCAAAATGTCATCAATAAACACAACTACGAATCGGTCTAAGTATGGCCTGAAAACTGATTCATCAAGTCCATAAAAATAGCATGTGCATTTGTTAGTCCGAAAGGCATGACAAGAAATTCGTAGTGTCTATACCTTGTTCTAAATGTAGTCTTTGGCACATTTGAATCTTTAACTCGTAACTGGTAATAACCTGATCTCAAATCAATTTTCGAAAACATTGTTGCCCCTTTTAACTGATCAAACAAATCATCTATTCATGGCAAAGGGTATTTATTCTTGATCGTCACTTTGTTGAGCTGTCGATAGTCTATACACATTCTCATCATGCCATCTTTCTTTTTCACAAATAACACCGGTGCACCCCAGGGAGAGAAACTCGGTCTAGCAAAACCTTTATCTATCAACTCTTGCAATTGACCTTGCAGTTCTTTTAACCCTATCAAAGCCATTCTGTAAGGAGCTATCGATATCGGCGTTGTTCTCGGTACTAATTCAATACCAAACTCAACCTCTCTGATAGGTGGTAAACCCGGTAACTCTTCGGGAAATACATCTGGATACTCACACACAACTGATACTAATTCAATCTTTGTTTCTGTCACTTTTGTATCAAGTGCATAAGCAAAATAAGCTTCACACCCCTTTCTCACAAATCTCTGAGCTAACATAGATGAGATCACAACTGGAAAACTATTCAGATCATCAGATTCAATTCTAATAGTCTCATTATTTTGACATTTTAGTTTAATTGTCTTTCGTCTACAGTTCACTATAGCATCATGCATCGTTAGCCAATCCATACCCAAAATCACATCAAATTCATTGAATGGCAACAACATCAGGTTAGCCGAAAAATAGAAATTTCGATACATTAACGGAAAATTCTTGCAGACTTTGTGAACCAAAACACATTTTTCCTAAGGGGTTTGATACTCTAATCACAAATTCAGTAGACTCTACAAGCAAAGTCTTACTATATACTAAATTCATACATATATAAGAATGAGTTGATCCTGGATCTATGAACGTAATCATATTAGTATCATAGAGAGTGAAAGTACCGGTGATAACATCTAGAGATGACGCTTCTTCGCGGGCGCGAATAGCATAAGCTCTAGCAGGTGCTCTAGCCTCGGATCTCACAGCTGAATCCTATGTTGCCCCTCTATTACCACTTACATTTTCAACAATTCTAGGTGGTCTACCTCTATTTGATGTGTTACTTGGTCTCACATTCTGAACTTTATCTTTCTCATCCAGCTCACGACAATCTCGGATGAAGTGATCTAGCGAACCACATTTGTAACAAGCTTTATTACTTTTACTCCAGCATTCTCCAAAATGTCGTCTCCCACACTACTGACACTCGGGTTTGTTGTCTCTCACACTGCCAACACTCGATACTGATGTAGCTTGAACTTTAGAACCTGAATATTGTTTTCTACGATCTCTGTTTGAATATTCATTTTAAGCATTTGGGCGAGCGTACGATTCTCTGGATTTCTTTGATGAAGATTGATATGGCTTACTCATCGATCTTTTTCTTGAGTCCCTAGCTTCTGAATCTACTTTCTCTTTTCTTTGCTAAGATCCTCGGCTTTACAAGCCCTTTCCAGAACGACAAATTCTTTCAACTCTAGAATTTCGACTAGTAATTTTATATCTTCGTTCAACCCATCAATGAACTGCTTACACATAATCTCTTCGGTAGAAACATACTCTCTGGCATATTTACTCAACCATACAAATTCTCTTTCATACTCAATTATAGTCATTCGGCCTTGTCTTAATTCTAGAAACTCTTTGTGCTTTTGATCGAGAAATATTTGACTGATGTATTTCTTTCAAAATTTAGATTGAAAGAACTCCCAAGTAACCCGTTCTTTCGGAACCACAGATACCAACGTGTTCCACCATTGATACTCGGTGTCTCTCAGAAAAGATACAACACATTTAATACATTCATCAGGAGTACAAGACAATTCATTGAATACTTGAATCATATTTTCGAGCCATAACTCAGCTCTCTCAGCATCATCATCGGTAGTAGCCTGGAACTCTTCAGCCCCATATTTACGAATCTTATCTACTGGCGACTTGTTCATTCGTATCGAATCTATAACTTGAGGAACAACATGGATTTGTTGAGGAATCGATAGGGGTGGAAGTTGTTGAGCAGCCGGATTCATTCAAACGAACTCTGTGAGCCACTCGTTCATTATTTGGAAAAAGGCTTGTTTAGCCTCTCCTTCGTGGCTACTCGTTACAAGCCTAGAATTAGATGGCGCTGCACCTTGAGCGGGAGCAGGCGCATTACTCTCTACATCATCAGCTACAGGTCTTTCGGGATCTATTACTATACAAAAATAGAATTTAAGCTGTCAGGAATCATTTGTAACACCCTAAACCCGGCCTAGAAGTCTAGATCGAATTCGAAATGCTATATTGATCACCAAAGTGATCGTAGGAAAATTTAAAAAAAAAACCAGTCATTTAAAATTCCATTTCTGGAAATATTTATCTCAAAACAAACCAAAATGTTTATTCGTTTAAAAATACCATTTGCGAACGTAACAACATAATGTATGAACAAAGTTGAAACAGTAATGGTACCATAGTATTAAAAATCTTTACAATTCAAAACCAAATGTAAAAACTAGAAAACACAAACTGATAATCCAATTAGTTGAAGCTGTCCGAGACCTTCGCGTACCGAGTCCAGCATCAGAAATTAGAATAGTAACACCACGAAAACAGAAGTAGTACAGGCAAAGAAACAGAAAAGCCTGGAAGCAGTTCGACACAGAACATTCTTACAGACAGATAACAGTTGAGCGGGTTCACCCCCAAGTAAACGTACGCCATATGTAACTCTACAGTCATATGGCCTAATCGGACACAATAGCAGTAATTCTCAGTAGTTACAACCTAAGCCTAAGCCCTTTCCATAATCAAAATCAATTTGGACCTTAGCCCATCACACCAGGTTCTCATAGGCACGAGTGCCATTCAGTCGAACAATACAATTAGACAATTCAGTTAATCAGACATTCAAATGTTTCAGTCAAACACTCAATCAAATTCAGTCACAGTATCACGTTCAGCCACAGTGTCAATCAGATGCATATAAGTGCACATGCGTTAAAAAATAACCCACCAATCTAGCCAACACACCATCTCCGTCCAACCCTACACTTACTGTGGGGATTTAATCAACCCACCCATCCCTACATTCCGAGTAGGACCTTGAAAAGCCCATGTAACAGCCCGATTTAGGGGCTAGTTGGAACAATGCCTGAGGTTGAAGAAAATTATTTTTATATTATTTTATAAGTTATGGCATGATTATATAGGTGCATGAAAATTTTGGTGCTTTAATTTTAGCGATTGCATGCTTAATTGCAAAAAAAAGGACTAAATTGCATAAAGTGCGAAAGTTCTATTTTACAAGGAAAAGGTGTTTAATAGCTATAAAATATTATTTTGAGGTCCTTAAAGTGCAATTAACCCCTCTAGTAATGGTTGACAGGCCATAAGGGACAAAAAGATGTCAAAATTAGTCAACTTGGTGGATTAGGTGATAAATTGTCTAGAAATAAAATAAAATAAAGAAAAGAAGATATCATCTTATGTAACACCCCAAACCCGGCCTAGAAGTTAGGCCCGAATCTAGCGTGTCACATTAAAGTATTTTTCGAAAACGATGTTTTCATTGGAAACCCTTCCTGTTTAAAAGCTTAAGTAGAATCCCAGTTACGTTAGTTTATTTTTAAAACGTGGTCCATTGAAAAATTATTGATTTTATTCCCAAAATATCTTTTTTGTTGCGAAAGCTAATTTTGAGAGTAATCGATTTACGAAAAAGATTAAGTCGCAAAACCATTTCGAAAATGTTGCGAAAACGTAATGTTGTTTTAAAAACAGTTAACATTTTGGAAAACCGTGATTTACTTCTAATAGATATAATTCAAAGTAAATAAAAACCCCAAGTTGAAACCCAGAACCTTAAAGAGGCCTTATTACAAAAATTAAAACCCAAAACAGAATCTAAAGCATAAACGAAGTGCAAAGGTAGTCGTGTGGCCATCTCCGAGTCCCTCGCAGCACAGATCCTCCTAATGCTGGGGATTACCTGCACAGTTAAAAATGGGTTGAGTTTGTAACATCCAGGATTTAGGGGCTCTGCATTTATCTTGTTTCTGTGTGTTTGGTATACTTTGTGTGCCGTTTGAGTGTGTTTGGGGTCTCTGGGAAGGCCCGGGGTTAAGTAGGAACCTTGGACAAAATTCTAATTTTGGGCACTTTAAGAGGGAAGCTGGTTGGGGGCAGGACTTAAGGTTTATTGTTTGTGCCTGTTGGCATAAGAATTAAGGTGGTAAAGTGGCAAGAAGGCGCCACTTAAGGAACAGGTAAGTGACGCCTCAGGGGGAGAAGAAGGGAGCAGAGGGGAGCAGGTTCGATTCACGTGGTCAGCAATGTGGCTTTTATTTTTGCTCATGCGTCAGAGGGATGGATGTTGGAATCGGTTGGGAACCTTGAAAAGTGGAGGTGACTTGGTCAAACTTTTTGAATGGTTGGACAAGAGTAAAAAGGGGGTTTTGAAACATTCAAATTATTTGGTTTGGGGTGTTACAATTTGGTATTAGAGCCCGGTTTTAAAAAGCTCGGCCTTGGGTTTTGGGTTCAAAACGCTTTTCAGATTTCACTTTTAAGAAAAGTATGTACGTGGATCCATTTTCGTAGTGTGGCACCCGAGTCTCCGGCCCAAGTCTGCCAGGTATGTTCTCTAATTGTTGAGTAATTTGCATAAAGTAGATGTATGTGTGAACATGTTGTTGTGGATATATCGCTATGGATGATAAAATTAAGAAACTTTACTGTAGAAATGAAAAACTTTAGGAATACAGGTGCTTGCAGAAAACTACTTATAACACTATCTTCATAAAACTACTCATTAATCAACAGTGGAAAGAAATGCTAATTCATAAAATTTTTAATCAGATTAAGATGAAACGGTAGACATGAGTGGTATAGGACGTGGACGTGTTACACGCGGCCATGGAAGAGGCCGGGGTACTGAGGTTGAACTCTCAGAAGCGAGAAATGAGCCTGAAGGTGAGGCGCCAGCCTCACCTGTGGCAGAAACGGGATCGCAAGATAGAACTGGTGGAGATGATGCCCTGTCTCAGGCAATGTTACGTGTGTTGGAACGGGTGGCCGAGGCAGGCAGTGGAACAGTAACTTGAAAGTCCATTCCTGAGTGACTTCGAGTGAATGGATCCGAAATGTTTAGAGGTATCTCTAGAGTAGCTCCCAACGTGGCTGAATATTGGCTGGAGACAGTCGAGAGAATTATGGATGACTTGGACTGCACAGCAGAGGAAAAGCTGAAGGGCGCAGTGTCTCTACTTCGGGATGAGGCCTATCAGTGGTGGCTCACCGTGAGAGAGGGTACTCTGGCGGACCAAGTTGATTGGGATTTCTTTAAGGTGAAGTTTCAAGGAAAGTACGTTGGGGCCAGTTACATGGATGCTCAGAGAAAAGTATTCTTGAATTTGGTGCAAGGGGGTAAGTCGATAGCTGAGTATGAGGCAGAGTTTTTGCGGTTGAGCCGGTACGCCTGAGGGATAGTTGCAACCGACTATGAGCGTTGTGTGCGGTTCGAAGATGGGCTGCGTGACGAGCTGCAAGTGCTGATAGCTCCTCATTGAGAGAGAGATTTTGCTATCCTGATGGAAAAGGCTAAAATAGCCGATGAGGTGACGCGGACTGAGAAACAAAATAAGGACAAAGATAGAGGCAGAAATAAGAGAAGTTATGGACCGTCAGGGTCATCTAGGGGTTTCCAGAAGAGGTCTAGGGTTGATGGACCGAGTCGCGTTGCAACGCCAGCTGCTATTTTTCGTCAGTGTGCTCAGTGTGGGAGGTCACACACAGGAGAGTGTTGGGGAAAAGATAGGGTATGTTTCAGGTGTGGGTCAAAGGATCATCTGATCAAGGACTGCCCACTGGAAAGGAACAGAGCTTGGATGGTAGGTCAGGGGTATGTGCAGTCAGGTAGGGGTGGAAAGCAAATGCCGAGGGGTCGTGGTTCGAACAGAGGAAGGAATGGTTCTGGTCGAGGTCGCGGAGCACCGGGCAGAGGTGTTGGGAATGCTGAGGCGAGACAGCACGGGTTAGTTTATGCAGTCAAACACCGAGAAGAGGGTGATGCACCAGATGTTATAACGGGTACGTTCCTCATTTTCGGTTTACCCTTTACTGCATTAAATGATATTGGGTCGACGCATTCCTATGTTGCTAGTGTGGTGTCTGGAACCTTGAGCATGAACTCTGAAACTACTTCTAGGGAGATGACTATACTTAGTCCCTTAGGACAGACTGTAGTGGTAAACAATCTTTTTAGGAATGTGCCTCTAGAAATACAAGGGTTGGTTTTCCCGGCTGATCTGATGGAACTACCATTCGGGGAGTTCGATTTGATCTTAGGCATGGATTGGTTGGTAAGATATCGAGCAAACTTGGATTGTGCTACTAAGCGCATGGTGTTAAAGACTTCTGAGGATGATAAAGTTTTGGTGATAGGCGAGAGGAGAGGCTACTTGTCCAATGTAGTGTGCTCTTAAGGCAGAGAGAATGGTGAGAAAATGGTGCATGGCTTTCTTAACCTATGTTAGTGCTTTGGATGCAAAGGAAGTAACCATGGATGAGGTTAGAACAGTAAAGGAGTTTGTGGATGTCTTCCCTGATGAGCTTCCGGGGTTGCCTCTGGATCGTGAGGTGGAGTTCGGAATTGAGCTATTTCCAGGAACGGCTCCGGTGGAGCTGGTTGAACTTAAAGCTCAGATCCAAGAGTTGTTAGATTGTGGATTTATCCGACCCAGTGCGTCTTCGTGGGGAGTGCCGGTGTTGTTTGTGAAGAAGAAAGACGGGTCCATGCGAATGTGCATTGACTACCGCCAGTTGAACAAATAGACTATCAAGAACAAGTACTCGCTGCCGAGGATAGATGACCTGTTTGATCAGCTCAAAGGGGCCTCAATATTTTCAAAGATAGATTTGAGGTCGGGATATCATCAGCTTAAGGTCAAGGAAGCGTATATTTGCAAAACGGCTTTTTGGACTCGCTATGGCCACTACGAGTTCCTGGTGATGCCGTTTGGGTTGACAAATGCACCAGCTGCATTCATGGATAAGATGAATCGGGTTTTTCAACCCTATCTGGACCGGTTCGTCGTTGTATTCATAGACGACATTTTGGTATATTCCAAGTCTGAGGAGGAACATGATTCGCATCTTCGGGTGGTTCTGCAGATTTTAAGGGAGAAGCAACTGTACGCCAAGTTTAGTAAGTGTGAGTTTTGGAAGTTACTTTTCTGGGACATGTGGTATCTGCGGAAGGGATTAAGGTCAATCCCCGGAAGATTGAAGCGATGTTGGATTGGAAACCACCCAAGTATGTGGCTGAGATTCGGAGTTTCCTTGGTCTGGCTGGGTATTACCGAAGGTTCGTTGAAGGGTTCTCATTAATTACGGCACCTTTAACCAAGTTGTTGAGGAAAGGGGTACCTTTTGTTTGGGCTAACAAGTAGCAGGAAAGTTTTGAGAAGCTGAAGAGGATTTTGACAGAGGCTCCGGTGTTGATTCACCCTGAGCCAGAAAGGAGTTCGTGGTTTATTGTGATGCTTCACACACGGGATTAGGATGTGTGTTAATGTAAGATGTGAAAGTTGTTACGTATGCGTCTCGGCAGTTAAGATCGCATGAGACTAATTATCCCACGCACGATTTGGAGTTGGCTGCAGTAGTTTTCGCTCTGAAGATCTGGAGACACTATTTGTATGGGGAGAAGTTTGTTATCTACACCAACCACAAGAGATTGAAGTATCTTCTAACTCAGAAGGAGTTGAATTTAAGACAGCAAAGGTGGATTGAGTTGTTGAAAGATTATGACTGTTCGATCGAATACCATCCGGGTAAGGCTAACGTGGTAGCAGATGCGTTAAGTCGAAAGGTAATATCAGACTTGAAAACGATGTTCGCCCATCTCAGTTTCTATGATGACGGAAGTTTATTAGCTGAACTACAAGTGAAGCCGACATGGGTAAGTCAGGTTAAAGAGAAACAACTATCGGATGAGGTCTTGAGTGCTCGACTTCTGCAAGTACAGAATGGTGGGTAGAAGATTACAGTTTGAACGGTGATGGGGTTTTGTGTTTCCGTGGGAAAATTTACATGCCGAAGAATGTGGAGTTGAGGCAGAAGATTCTTTAGGAAGCGCATAGTAGCCCCTACGCTATGCATCCTGGAGGGAGTAAAATGTACCGGTATCTACATGAACAGTTTTGGTGGCCTAGATTGAAGCGGGAGGTTACGAAATTTGTGGGAAAGTGTTTAACATGTCAGCAGGTCAAAGCTGAACACCAATTGCCTTCGGGGTTGTTGCAACCAGTGAAGATTCCACAGTGGAAATGGAAGAGGATCACTATGGACTTTGTTAGTGGGCTATCTCTTACGCCTAGTAAGAAAGACTCGGTATGGGTAATTGTAGATCGGTTGAGGAAGTATGCCCATTTCATACTTGTTCGTGTCGACTACTCTCTTCAGAGGTTGGCGAAGGTGTATGTGGTCGAAATTGTGAGATTGCATGGGGTGCCGGTATCGATCATATTAGATAGAGATCCTAGGTTTACATCACGGTTCTGGAGGGCATTGCATCAGGCATTGGGTACAAGATTGGACTTCAGTACAGCTTTTCATCCACAGACTGATGGTCAGTCTGAGAGAGTAATTCAGGTCTTAGAGGATATGTTGAGGGGCTGTGTTATCGATTTCAAGGGTAGTTGGGAAGAATTCTTACCGTTGGCAGAATTCGCATACAACAACAGCTGCAAAGCCAGTATTCAGATGGCGCCCTATGAAGCGTTATATGGGCGGAAGTGTCGTACTCCTACTTGTTGGACAGAGTTGGGTGAACACCAGATTTTGGGATATATATATATATATAGTACTCCTACTTGTTGGACAGAGTTGGGTGAACACTAGATTTTGGGTCCATAATTGGTTTCAGAGACAGAGGAGAAGGTTAAGCTAATTAGGACTCAGTTGAAAGAAGCTTTCAATAGGCAGAAATCTTATGCAGCCTTGAAGCGAAAGGAAATAGAGTTTGCAGTGGGTGACCAGGTCTTCTTGAAAGTTTCACCTTGGAAGAACGTGATGAGGTTTGGACGGAAGGGCAAGCTAAGTCCTAGGTTCATCGGGCCTTATCGGGTTTTGAAACGAGTGGGACTAGTGGCGTATCAACTGGAGTTACCTCCATGTTTCAATGCTAAGACGCTACCGTTCAAATCTGTCTCACGTCGTGCCAGTGGAGGAAATCAAGGTAAGGCCAGACTTGGAACGAGACGTCAAGGTGCTAAAGAGGAAATCGGTTCCATTGGTGAAAGTCTTATGGCGGAATCATGGAATGGAAGAGGCGACATGGGAGCCAGAGGATGCGATGCGTCAGCAGTACCCGTATCTCTTTTGACCAGATAATTTTAAGGCCAAAATTTCTTTAAGGGGGTAGAACTGTAACATCCACGATTTAGGGCCTCTGCATTTATCTTGTTTCTATGTGTTTGGTATACTTTGTGTGTTGTTTGAGTGTGTTTGGGGTCTTTGGGAAGGCTCGGGGTTAAGTAGAAACCTTGGCCAAAATTCTAATTTTGGGCACTTTAGGAGGGAAGCTGGTTGGGGGCAGGACTTAAGGTTTATTGTTTGTGCTTGTTGGCATAAGAATTAAGGTGGTAAAGTGGCAAGGAGGCGCTACTTAAGGAGCAGGTAAGTGACGCCTTAGGGGGAGCAGAGGGGAGCAGGTTCGATTCACGTAGTCAGCAATGTGGCTTTTCTTTTTGCTCATGCGTCAAAGGGATGGATATTGGAATCGGTTGGGAACCTTGAAGAGTGGAGGTGACTTGGTCAAACTTTTTGAATGGTTGGACAAGAGTAAAAAGGGGGATTTGAAACATTCAAATTATTTTGAATGTTTCAAACCATTTGAAATGAGCGTTCAAGAGTGTTTCAAGGAGAAAGTTGGGGGATTGAGGTGGTGTAGGGTGCTAGCCGAATTTTTGAAGGAGTGTAGGGGGTTTTAGGCATTCGGCATTGATGGAGGGGTATAGGTGCCGAAACTTTAGTATGTTTTTAGCAATGTGTGTGTGTTAGGGGTTCCATTTCTTCGGTTTTGGTATGCTCTTCTTTTAGCACATTTTCCTACTCTGTTTGCTGAAATTTCTGAAGCTGCTACTTGGGCATTTCCTATTTGGTTAGCCGAACCTAATAGGCATTCTTTTTCTCCTGTTTTCTCCTTATTTTCTTAACTACTTCATTTGATTCAAAACATTTAACCCTTGCCGAATTTTCACAAATTCTTTTCTTTTTCTTTTTGTTTTGCTTTTCTTCTTTTACTCAAAGCCGTAGCACCCATTGTTTCTTTTCTTCTTCTCTTCCTTTTTCGTACTCCATCTTTCTTCTATCTATTCTCCATAGCCGAAAACCCACCTCTCATTTCTTTCCTTGAGATTGTTTTGTTTGATAATCATTAAAGCCGAATCCCATACCTCATTTCTTTTTTCTCTTGACCGAATCATCATCCATTGTCATTCTTTCTCTTTGATTTCTTTTCTTGCTTTAGCCGAACCCTGCATCCTTCTGCTAATCTTGCTGATAGCCGATCATAGAACTTCTAAGTGTTATACTCTTGTTGGGTAAGTGATCTTCTTCACTTTCGTTATCGTTTCTACTTCTCTTTGTTTTGTTGTGGCTAATCTAAGGCTCTGACTTGTATTCATGGGCGTTGGCTAGTGGTAGAAGGACGTATTTCCATCATCTTTTGTTTGAGTGGCATGTTCTCAAGAGGGTGTTGGTAAGTGTTGTTAGCCGAATAGGCTATAAGAGGATTCCGTTTGTTTGGTTGGCCGAAAGGGTCACTTCTTTGGATTCAATCCTTCTTGGAGAACCGATTCTTACTTGGTATTTATATAGGTACTCAATCGATCTCATAGCCAAAGCCAGAAGCTTTCAGTATCTTGTCGATCTAGGTAAGAAATCTATTCGTTGAGCGTATATTCTCGTTTCTATATTCTTCAATGCCTTAACCTAGTCTGGTGATCAAGATCTGTTTCATGGAATTGAATCCTGGCCAAACAAAGGAGGGGGTTGGACTCACAGTCCCTACCCCTAAGTTCAAGAAGCGAGCGGTGTCAGCTGTTCGTGACTGGCCACAGGGTTGTAGGCCAGCTTTGGAGAGGGATAAACAGATCACTGTGATCCCTGCAAGTGAGGACGTTAGCGAGATCGATAGTGTAGTCTTGCGTGTTCACAGGTGTGTAATTATCACACTATTCCTTTTTGTGGTATTAATTGTGTATATGTTGTGGAAGCCGGAAATCTTGACAATGGTGATTGCGTTACCCCAGTTTGGTAAAACCGAAACATCAGGTTAGTGTATCTTTGTTAAACCTTTCAATTTTGATAGCATGATTGTGTGGGTGACATCATATATAATCTGTTCACTATACTATGTTGCATATGCATGGGATATTGGGATGTTATGATATGAAGGGGAAGTGCTTATGGGTGACAATGTCACACCAAATGATGGCGTGATGCCACTTTATTGTATCGATGATTTGGTCACATAGTGATCGGTGGCTAGGCCACGTTATATTTGGTCACATGGTGATCGGTGGCTAGGCCACGTTATATTGTCTTTGAGCAGTGTGTCTGTCAGCATGACTGCCAAAGTGGAGTGTGGAGGATGGAGGGTTGATTGTAGAAATCTCCAGGTGTGTTGAGGTTGGACGTACGAAGTGGAGTGTAGAGGATGGAAAACTAGGTTGGGTTGGGTTTCATATGAATCATTTGGTTATGCTGTGTTAATTGGGTTTCGGCCAATGGTGCTCGGGGCTAAGGCCCATTTGTGGAGTATATGGAATAATTGCACACTGAGTCTTGTGGCTCACACTTTTGTTTAAACAATTGCAGGTAATTCTTAGCTTAATGGACTGGGTTGGAGGGAACTCGAGGTGGCCACGCATGGATTTTATGAGTAAATTTTATTTTATTTATCGTTTATCACTTTTGGGGATTTTTCCTTTGGTTTGTAATAAGGCCACTATAAAATTTAGAATTTTCCTTCGGGTTTAAAGTTTGGACATATTGAATACAGACTGCTCAATGGGATGTTTCAAAAATTAAATTTCAAATTAAAGTTTTCGTATAACCTGCCAAACAACGGTTCTTATAATAAAAGGCATTTTTATTAAAAACCTGATAAATGAATGATTGGTAAGTGTTTTCGAATGTCACCTAATTGCAAAGCTCGACTAGTTAAATTTCACAGTTAATTAAACAACGGGTTTTCAACGGAAACATGAAATTCGAGATTTTAAAATGACTAAGAAATTTTTTGAAGCCTATCAAACTTCCTAAACTTTTCCTAGTGACATGCCAGATCCGGTCGTAGTGTTTGGGCCGGGTTTGGAGTGTTACAGAGTTTGCGAAAACTCAGTGTGTAATCCCCTCCTAACTAGAAATAGTTAGTAAAACAGACAGAATTCAGAATCAGTCTATGCCGAAGCCCAATACAGTAACAGAACAATGTGTGTGGGTTTAAGCCCAGTACAGTTTCACTTGGGTCTCAGCCCTTAACAGAATCAATTGGGCCTAGCCCATTTTAGAACTAATTCCATATGCATAATGTGTGATGCATGTTAACCCATCCCATCCAACCCTGCACTACCTGCGGTGCATAAATCACCCACGCCATCCCTACACTCCCAATGTTAGCACCTGTTGCGGCACTAACCAAAATCGCAGCAAAGCTGCTAGTAAACAGAATGGCCAAGAGCCATAAACAGGATGGTTACAAACCATAATCAGGATGGCACAGAGCCATAATCAAGATGGCACAAGGCTATCCGTAACTGTAATGAGTTTGGCACATAGCAATCAGCGACGGTAATATAATCGGCACACAGCCACGGGTCATTATGATTGACACAGAGTCATCAATATATATGTTAAGCACATAGTCACAGGTAAATACGATTGGCACAAAGCCATAATCAAGATGGCACAGAGCCATATTTAGGTTGGCACAGAGCCATAATCAGATTACGTGGTTTTAAGCCGTCCGTCGGTCCACAGTCGTCTCATGCGACCCGTGCGACCTTAACTGATCAATACTGGATCCACAGTCGTCTCATGCGACCCGTGCAACCCTATTAGAACTTCCTCCATATCAATTTCCCAACCCCATGCAATATGTCATGTATGTCATGCTCAATCATTACTCGTGTATGCAAAATGGCCATGCTCAGTAACAGTCATTGAAACATTTAATAAAAGCATATCAATCACACGACCACAGTCAAGTCAGTTAAAGCACAGTCATACGATCATAGTCAAATCAGTCAAATTCATAATTTAAGTCAGTCATTTACTCATAAGGGCAAAACAATCATTTTACGCTATAAGGGTATTTTGGTAATCCTACCCTACAGGGGTATTTAGGTAATTTTGCAAATTAGGGGTATTTCAGTAATTTTATAAATCGAGGGTATTTCGATAATTTCACAAATTGGGGGTATTTTGGTATTTTCACAATCCGAGGGTATTTTGGTAATTTTACAAATCAAGGGTATTTCAATAATTTCACAATCAAAGGATATTTCAGTAATTTTACAAATCAAAGGTATTTCGGTAATTTCACAAATCGAGGGTATTTCAGTAATTTCACAAATTGAGGGTATTTCGGTAATTTCACAAATTGAGGGTATTTCGGTAATTTCCCAAATCGGGAGTATTTCAAAAATTTTACAAATTGAGGGTATTTCGATAATTTTACAATCTGAGGGTTTTTCGGTAATTTTCATAAATCGGGGTCTTAGAGACCCAACAAAGGTCTACCGTCGCTTCGAGCGACATAAGTAACCTAAACAGTCACAACGGTGTAAATGGGCCTATGGCCCATTACTCGGCCCAAGTGGGCCCACACACTTGTGTGGCCCATTTAGCCTAGAAACAGCCACATTTATGCAAACATCATAGTCCAAAAAACACTTACCACATCACATACATTTTATCCGTGTAGGTCCACAAGCCCACTGGGCCCACAAAGCCCATTTCGGCCCAACGAGGCTCAGAATATCCCAATACCATGAGAACGCTCGTGGTGCCCTCTACAGACTAACGCCCATGTTCGTGGGCTCGGTCCACCACACATGCGATCATACGCTCGTGTGGCATTATTCGCCGGTATTTCAGCTTTTCGGCATTTTGTCGATTTAAGATCAAAAGGACTGTGGTTACACACCTTGATTACGAAGCGCGCCACGAATCCCTAGCAGTGAACCCTACTCGATTGACTTTCCTAAATCCTCACTAATCGTTAGCAACGATCAACTTCTTGTAGATATCTACGTTTCCCAAAGAACCTTATTAACCAAGATTGTATAAGGTTGTGGTTTACAACCACATTTGATAACCTTTAACAACATAAAAGAGCATTCGGCCTCAACTAAAAGCAAGGAGAAAAAGAGTGCACTTACTGGTTTAGCCCAGAGCATTCGGCCTCAACTAAGGCCCATTACTCGGCCCAAGTGGGCCCACACACTCGTGTGGCCTATTTAGCCTAGAAACAGCCACAGTTATGCAAAAGTCACAGTCCAAACAACACTTACCACATTATATACATTTTATCCGTGTAGGTCCACAAGCCCACTGGGCCCACACAGCCCATTTCGGCCCAACGAGGCCCAAAATAGCCCAATACCACGAGAGCGCTCGTGGTGGCCTCTACAGACTAACGCTCATGTTCGTGGGCTCGATCCACCACACGTGCGATTGTACGCTCGTGTGGCATCATTCATCGGTATTTCAGCTTTTCAGCATTTTGTCGATTTACGATCAAAAGGAGTGTGGTTACACACCTTGATTATGAAGCGCGCCATGAATCCCTAGCACCGAACCCTACTCAATTGAACTTCCCTAAATCCTCACTTATCGTTAGCAATGATCAACTTCTTGAAGATATATATGTTTCCCAAAGAACCTTATTAACCAATATTGTATAAGGTTGTGGTTTACGACCACATTTGGTAACCTTTAACAACATAAAAGAGCATTCGACCTCAACTAAAAGCAAGGAGAAAAAGAGTGCACTTACTGGTTGATCAGGAACCCTTACCACACCTAAAACTAAATGCAAGGAGAGCAGTTCAGCAAAGAAACAACAACGGTTTGGTAGAGAAACACAAAGATTCGGCCTAACCAAAGAAAATGGGTGAGAAATATAGTAAGAAGGTTCGGCTATGGCCCAAAATCGATTGAAGAGGAGGTTAGTAGAGAAGAGAGAAAAGAAGAAGAACAATACCCGGCACAATAGAGGAATGAACCATGAACGACAATTGTTGAAGTGAATGAATGAGAGTCTAGATTGAAGAAATTGACACAAGAGTTTGAGATGAAGAAAGGAGAAAGATAAAAGAATCAGAAAGAAAAGAAGAGGACTAGGAGAGGAGAAATCGGCTAATAGGTGGCCTAAATGGTAATGCAATTTCGGCTTAGAAAAAAGTATAACCGGGATCTTGAAAACCAAAAAAATAAAGGTACCAAAAACGAGTGGAAAGAAAAAACAAAAACTCTTCTTAGTAAGATTCAACTATACCCAATAATGACCACAAATGACACTCACCCTACCCTATGCCGAATTTGCCACACTCACAAAGTCCAACTCAATTACAACACCCCTTTCAAAATCCCACGATTATCTAAGCTACTCCATAAATCACTCCTTAACTAACTCTCACCACACATTCAAATTCCAAGACCAATTCAAACCTTCACCAAGTAGAGTTCCACTCCAACTCAACTTCTAGCTCAACAAGGAGTAAAATAAATTACTCTTTTGAGCAGGGAGAGACTTGAACCTTTGACCTCCTTGCCCCCTTGTGACGCTACCTCCTTGCCAATCCACCACACGCCACTTGCCACTAAGTCACAAGCTCCTCTTGTGTTATAAATTATCTAAAAAATATTCTTAAAACCTACCCACTAACATCAAGGCTCCTTTAAGAGAAAGTTTTCTTTTAGTTCAAAACGATCAATATGTAGAATCAGAACAAGTGATTGCTGAGATTCGCGCGGGAACATACACTTTAAATTTTTGCTAAAGCCAAGGTTTGAACCCAAGACTCCTCCAACAATCCCAACTTTTTCTAAATCACTTAGCCACTAAAGCAAACAAGCAATTTGTGATATTTCTTGCACACATAAACTTTTATGTGCAGTCTCTTAGCGGCTCCCATGCACAAGGCCCAACACTTCTAGGCCCAAAAATTTAGGGTGTTACATCTTTTCTCTCCATCTTCTCAACCGAAAATACCAGAAAAATAGGGGTTTGAAAGCTTAAAATTTTTAGCAACTTGTCCTCTTTGCAAGTAAGTGATTTTGGTGATTTTTCTTGATGATTTTTGTACTTTTAGGACCCTTGTATCATGATCTAACTAATAAGGGGACTATTTTGCAAAATCGTTAAGAGTCTAGGGTTTTGCCAACTGAGTATTCATGTTAATTTTTGAAATTTTATGGAAGAGAATGAATCTTAGTTTTTAAATAAACAACTTTTTTGAAAGGTGTTTCCATGAAAACACTTAAAATGACTATTTTGCAAAGGTTATAAAATAGGTGTTAAATGTGAGAAATAATGAGAATTTGGAGTTGCTATAAGCTTAAAATGTATTCGGTTAGGCTTGACTAATAAGAAAATTTGATGAAAATTGATATACGAGCCTAGGGGTAAAATTATAATTTTTCCAAAGTATGATTATTGAAATGTATTGATTAATGTGGTAATTAAATGAGCTATTTTTTTTTACTATAGATCAAGAAGAACGAGGAGTTTACCTTGACCGAGGAAAAGGCAAGGTTTCGAACTAGATCGCAAAATTTCATATTTTGGTATCGAGGTAAGTTTGTGTGTAATAAATTCAAAATCATGCTAGTATGTTTAAAATGTTTGATATTCGTGAAGATGAATAATATTTCTATGAAAATGAGTATTGATGTTAAATGAGAAAATGATGAAAATTTATGATGTTGAAGTCCCAGTTGGACTTTAAGAAGTGTTGAGGGTATCTTCAGCAAAACATGAGATTGGTAAGGTCCCGTATAAGACCATGTTTGAGACATGGCCTCGGCACCGAATTGAGATCCTGTATAAGACCATATATGGGATGTGGCATCGACATCGAATAGGGAAAATCGTATAAGACCATATCTAGGATATGGCATCGACATCGATATGAGATCCCGTATAAGACCATATCTGGGATATGGCATCGGCATCGAGATGTGACCCCATGTAAGACCATATCTAGGATTTCCTGTAGTGATATCTTCCATGCTGACTCAGAAATACCTGAGAAAAGGGTACAAAGCTTACCTTGCCTTTGTGATGAATGCTAAAAAGATTGAGTTAAGAATTGAATCAGTGCCCATAGTATGTGAGTATCCAGATGTTTTCCCAAAGGAATTTCCAGGGTTACCTCCAGTAGAGAGATTGAATTTGGGATTGAGTTGGCCCCTGGTAATGCGCCTATATCGATTGCTCCGTACGAAATGGCTCCAACTGAGCTAAAAGAATTGAAGGCATAGTTGCAAGAGTTAACGGATAAAGGCTTTGCAAGATCGAGTTATTCTCCGTGGGGTGCTCCCATATTATTTGTGAAAAAGAACGATGGTTCCATGAGGTTATGTATAGATTATCTGCAGCTCAATAAGGTAACCGTGAAGAACAAGTACCCGTTGCTAAGAATCGATGATTTGTTTGATCAATTGAAGGGAGCCACGATGTTTTCCAAGATAGACTTGAGGTCTGGATATTATCAGTTGAGAGTCAAGGACTCGAATGTGGCGAAAAATGCATTTTGGACAAGGTATGGTCACTATGAGTTTTTGGTCATGCCTTTCGGTTTAACAAATGCCCCTGTAGTTTTCATGGATTTGGTGAATCGCCTCTTTCGGCCATATTTGGATAAATTTTTTGTAGTCTTCATTGATGATATATTGGTCTACTCTCGGGATGAGAACGAGCATGCTGAGCGTTTGAAAATGGCTCTACAAATTTTGAGGGATAAACAATTATATGCCAAGTTTAGTAAAAGTGAATTTTGGTTTAAGGAAGTTGGATTTTTGGGGCACATTGTCTCGGGAGATGGAATTAGAGTCGACCCGAGTAAGATTTCAGCAATTGTGGATTGGAAACCACCAAGGAGCGTATTCGAAGTTAGGAGTTTTCTAGGCCTAGCCGGCTACTATAGAAGATTTGTCAAGGGATTTTCCATGATAGCTACTCCAATGACTAGGCTATTGCAAAAAGATGTGAAGTTTGAGTGGACAGAAAAGTGCCAATAGAGTTTTGAGGGATTGAAGGCATTGTTGAATGAGGCTCCAGTTTTAGTACAATCTGAGTCAGGAAAGAAATTCGTAGTCTTCAGTGATGCATCCTTGAATGGATTGGGAAGTGTACTCATGCAAGAAGGCAAGGTGATAGCATATGCATCTAGACAATTAAAGCCACACGAGAAGAATTACCCGACCCACAATTTGGAGTTAGCCGTAATTGTATTTGCATTAAAGATTTGGAGACACAATTTATATGGTGAGAAATGCTGGGTGTTCACTGATCATAAGAGCTTAAAGTACTTGATGACTCAGAAGGAGTTGAATCAAAGGCAGAGAATATGGTTAGAGCTAATAAAGGATTATGAGCTAGTAATTGACTACCATCCGGGAAAGGCGAACGTAGTCGTCGATGCCTTGAGTAGGAAATTCTTGTTTGCACTGAGAGCCATGAATACACGGATGATTTTGTTAGATGATAGTTCTATTCTAGCTGAGTTGAGGGCTAGACCAGTGTTTCTTCAAGAGATATGTGAAGCTCAGAAAGGCGACAATGATTTACAAGCTAAAAGGGTTCAATGTGAGTCAAATGTTGAGTCGGACTTTCGGATAAGTCCTGATGGAGGTTTGATGTTCCGAGATAGGGTTTGTGTACCCAGAGATGATGAGCTTATTCCGAAGATTCTGCACGAAGCACATAGTGGATGTTTGTCTATACATCCAGGCAACACCAAGATGTATAATGACTTGATAAAATGGTATTGGTGGCCGAGTATGAAGAAAAACATTTCTGAGTTTGTATCGAGATGCCTAATTTGTCAACAAGTAAAGGCTGAACATCAAATACCCTTGGGTTTACTTCAACCTATTATGGTTCTCGAGTGGAAATGGGACTGGATTGCTATGGATTTTGTGACGGGTTTACCGTTGACACCAAAAAAAAGGATGCAGTATGGGTTGTCATTGATAGACTTACGAAATCAGCTCATTTCATACCGGTACGGGTTGATTATTCGCTTGATAAGTTGGTCGAATTGTATATTTCTGATATTGTGAGATTGCACGGAGTGCCTTTGTCGATTATTTCAGATAGAGATTCGAGATTTACGTCGCAGTTTTGGAAAAAGTTGCAAGAGGCATTAGGCACAAAATTGAGCTTTAGCACAGCTTTCCATCCGCAGACCGATGGTCAGTCGGAAAGAGTAATAAAGATACTGGAAGACATGCTTCGATGTTGTGTTTTGGAATTCCAAGGTAATTGGGAGAAATACTTACTGTTGGTGGAATTCGCCTACAATAACAACTTTCAGTCGAGTTTGAAGATGGCGCCTTATGAGGCATTGTATGGGCGTAAGTACCGAATGCCTTTGTATTGGACTGAACTCAAAGAAAACCTGATTCACGGGGTCGATTTAGTCAGAGAAACCAAAGAGAAGGTAAAAGTGATACGTGAATGTCTAAAAACTGCCTCAGATAGACAAAAGTCCTATGCGGACTTGAAACGGAAAGAGATTGAGTTTCAAGTCGGTGATAAAGTATTTCTAACAGTATCACCATGGAATAAGGTTCTCAGATTTGGCCGGAAAGGCAAATTGAGTCTGTGCTTTATCGGACCGTTTGAGGTTACCGAGAGGATAGGGCCGATAGCTTATTGTTTGGCATTGCCATATGAGTTGGAGAAGATTCATGATGTATTCCACATGTCTATGTTGTGTCGCTACAAATTAGACCCTTTGCTTGTGATTGTACCATTAGAGGTAGAAATTCAACTGGACATGACTTATGGCGAAGAGCCGGTTAAGATTTTGGCACGAGAAGTCAAACAGTTGAGAAACAAACGTATATCTCTCGTGAAGGTACTATGGCAAAGGCATAGAGTAGAAGAGGCTATATGGGAGCCCGAAGAAACTATGAGAAACCAATATCCCAACCTTTTTACCGATAAGATTTTCGAGGACGAAAATCCTTAAGGGGAAGAATTGTAACAGCTAAATTTAGGGGCTAGTCGGAATAGTGGTTTTAGACCCACTAATCCTAGGTTGAAGAAAATTATTTTTATATTATTTTATGAGTTATGGCATAATTATATAGGTTCATGAAAATTTTGGTGCTTAAATTTTAGCGATTGCATGCTTAATTACGAAAAAAGACTAAATCGCATAAAGTGCGAAAGTTCTATTTTACAAGCTAAAAGTGTTTAATAGCTATAGAATATTATTTGGAGGTCCTTAAAGTGCAATTAACCTCTCTAGTAATGGTTGAACGGCCATAGGGGACAAAAAGTTGTCAAAATTGGTCAAGTTGGTGGATTAGGTGATAAATTGTCTAGAAATAAAATAAAATAAAGAAAAGAAAGATATCATCTTTTCTCTCCATCTTTTCCACCAAAAATACCAGAAAAATAGGGGTTTGAAAGCTTAAAATTTTTAGCAACACTAAATAAACACCCCAAACCCAGCCTAGAAGTTAGGCCCGGAATCGGCGTGTCACATCAAAGGCATAATTCAAACGATTTTGCTAATTAAAAATTTAATGCCCAAAAGTCCAAAATCCTTGAGTCTTGTTAAGTAATGGAAGAAAACCCATTTTATAATTTTAAGTATTTCGGAAACCAAGTTTAAACGTAAGAAATTTACTTAGGTTTAATAATTAAGTAAACAGTTGAAATAACAAAACCCAAAACCTAAAGTCAAATCGGAGTACAAGGTCTTATTACATCCAACTAAAATAAGCAATTAAAACTATGTCTTTTGAAACAAATAAATAAAAGTTTAAACATCTTGTAGTATGGCCATCTCCAAGTCCTCTCCCACGTCGAGCCATTTACTGAGGATCACCTGAAACATTAAATTAAGGGTGTGAGTTTCGTAACTCAGTGTGTACAACCTTTGGCATTCAATTCAATTTATCATTATCACATTGGCCTGAGCCTTCTCAAAATCGGTGGTCTTGGGCCTTGGCCCACAATGACCTTATATCATATCATATCACATCCTAACATATGCAAAACAAGGTAATGCAAAACCCTCCCCAAAAATCCAACCGCTACACACCATTTCCTTTCCAACCCTACACACTTGTGGGGATTTCTAAATCGTCCCACCCATCCTCTACACACCAAAGGTAGCACTTACAGCGGCACTACTCAATGTTGCAGCAAAGCTGCTAATCATGTAATGGGCTTAAAGTCACCAGTGGATCCATGGTCGTCAATCAACTATGCGATCCTCAAATCTTCCTCTGTTCCATAATTCCCACCCATATGCATCCTAATCAGAATATCATATGAATGCAACATGCACATGAGTAACATCCACAAAACTCATACTCATCACATAGGGGTATTTTCGTCATTCCACAACCCAAGGGTATTTTCGTAAATATACTCTACAGGGGTACTTAGGTAATTTTGCAAAACAGAGGTACTTTGGAAATTTTATAAATCAGGAATGTTTTGGTAATTCTGCAAATCAAGGGTATTCTGGTAATTTCACAATTCGGGGCTATTTTAGTGATTTTACAAATCTAAGGATGTTTTGGTAATTTTAAAACTAAGGGTATTTTGGTTATTTTCAAATCAGGGGTATTTTAGTAATTTTACAAATCTAGGGGTATTTGGTCCCTCTCAGGTTTTAGTTATGAACTTTGACCCATTAACAAGTCCTTGCGGCTAAAGTGAACAGACACTATGCACCAGGTAGGATTCCAGAGAAGAGGAGGTGGGTCACTAGGACTGCTTAAGTACCAAGCTCTCCCTAGATCCAATCCTAGACATGCATATGTCTGTTGCCACACTCCAACCTAGCTACTTGTCCATAGACATGATTGATTATTACAAGAGTTTTATGTTATTCAAGAGTTTGTCAAACTAGGCCTAGAGTCCATTAACCCCCCAACATATATTGCTAAAAATATCATAAGGCCCATTAAGCACATTTCATATCATATAGCCCATTAAGACACTTTCATGCTCATATAGCCCCTTAAGCCAATATCACATTCATATAACCCATTATGCCCAATTCACATCCTTATGGCCCATTAGGCCCAAATCTCATTCATATGGCCTACTAGGCCCAAAAAAATTCCAAATCATGTAACATGCATGCCTAACTCAGTTCATATAATCAAATCAATCAATTTCATCAAACTTAGTCTCAGGGCCCACCGGGCCCATTTAGCCACTTTCAACTTTTCGACTTTCCAGCATTGCCGATATTGTGTGTGTAGTGTTTGTACACACCTAGTTACTGTGACGTGCATTTCTATCCTTAGCCTTGAACCTAAAACCAAATAACCTTCAATCAACCACTCATACTTAATCAAAATTTTTACTCAAAAGCTGAAGCCTTACCGTAACCTTACCGTATGCCACCGAGTTCTAATAGCCCTTCCTTAGCTACTAATCAGGAGTATCCCTTAGATCTACACTCACACATACACCATCAAAATCCAAGTGACTCATAATCCACACAAGTCACCCCATATAGATCACACACATATTCGGCCATTCACTTAATCCACCATCGAGTTGAGTACACTTACCCTTTCTAACGATCCTACCACGCTTGCGATCTTTGAACCTTATCCTTATTACCACAAAGTTAATGACTGGTCAGTTAGATAGCCTTTTGGCTTTTAACAAATTGTACAAGAGAGGTTTAACCGTACACTTACCAAATCTACTTTCGATCCTACGGCCTATATTTGGATTTTGAGATTAGTATGGTGACAGAGACAATTTGGCACCAATAGGGAGAAGAAAAGGAGAAGTGGTTGGCTAGAACTAAAGGTGAACAAGAGAATGAATTTAAGAAGAGAAGGTATGGGGAATTCGGATAGAGAGAAAACCAAAATTTCGGCAAAGGAATGATGGGTTTTTTTCCGGCAAATGGAATAATTTGGTAAAGGGGAGAAAGATAAAAGTAAACCCAAGGAGCCTCTCAAAGGAATTCGACAGCTCTTTTTATAGCCAATAGCCGAATCCTACTTTCCCCCACAGTCCAATTCGGCACCAACTCTTCCCATTCCTCATCTCCTATTTTTTCTCTATGATATCTCTCTTATCTCATCCAAAATTCCCTCCTTTATCAGCTTACAAGACCAATTCAAACACTTCAACGAAAGAGTCCAGATTCCACACAACTCTAGTCATCCACTATGCAAAATAAACACTCCAAAAACAGCTTACCACTACTCGAACCTTGGACCTATTCACGCCACATTGTAGCTCCCCTAGTGACGCCACCTTGCCACTGGACCACAGGCTCATTTGTGCCCTATTTCTTCCTCATTTATTTAAAAGGCCTACTAACTGAAGTCAAAGTTCCCTTGGGCTAAAACCAAAATCTTTCCTATGCCTTTACTTGATCCCATGACATCTCCAACACCCCTAGACACTCCAAATTCATTAACCCTTAAAGCCCACATGCCAATTGTCTTTTTCTTGTTCACTTAAAAATTTTGTGAGATCCAAAGCCCAAAGCCCAATAGGCCAATTCTTCTAGGCCCAAATTTGGGGCGTTACAATTCTACCCTCCTTAAAGAAATTTCATCCTCGAAATTTCCAACTAACTATTAATCGCACCGCTCAAGTCACACCACCATACTTTCGCTGCGCACTCTGATTTTAATAACACTAACACACTTCCACGGCCTTTGTCGTGACCCCTTGCACTTCTTCTAGCGCTCATCGTTGATTCTCGTATTTCTGGATTAGAAATTTTTATGAAATTAGTTCATAGTTCCATTGTTTAAAGCACATGTCTTATGCAAGTAACAATTTAAAAGTTGTTTCGCAGTCGTATATTCACTACAGGCTTAAGTTTCCTACGGGCTATAGTCTCTAAAAAACTATTGTTTAAAGTAGCTCAATATCTAAATATAGTTCAGTAATTTAAACAAGTAAAATAACATAAAAACTTACTTGGCTCGACGTCAAGGGCTCGGTGAACCAGACTACAAGATCCTACAAAAACTTTTTAATCTACTTGTTTTAAAAATCCAAAATCTAAGGCCCATTTCATAGCCCGAGCTTTGCAACCGGGCTCTGATACCACTAAATGTTACACCCCAAACTCGGCCTAGAAGTTAGGCCCGAATCCGACGTGTCACATCAAAGGCATAATTCAAATGATTTTGCAAATTCAAAATTTAAGGCCCAAAAGCCCAAAATTCTTGAGTCTTGTTAAGTAATGAAAAAAACCCATTTTATAATTTTAAGTATTTCAGAAACTAAGTTTAAACATAAGAAATTTACTTAGGTTTAATAATTAAGTAAACAGTTGAAACAACAAAACCCAAAATCTAAAGTCAAATCGGAGTACAAGGCTTTATTACATCTAACGAAAGTAGGGAATTAAAACTATGTCTTTTGAAACAAATAAATAAAAGTTTAAACATCTTGTAGTGTGGCCATCTCCGAGTCCTCTCCCACGTCGAGCCATTTACTAAGGATCACCAGAAACATTAAATAAAGGGTGTGAGTTTCGAAACTCAGTGTATACAACCCTTGGCATTCAATTCAATATATAATTATCACATTGGCTTGAGCCCTATCAAAATCGGTGGTCTTGGGCCATGGCCCACAATGACCTCATACCATATCGTATCACATCATATCATATGCAAAACAAGGTAATGCTAAACCCTGCCCAAAAATCCATCCGCTACACACCATTTCCCTTCCAACCCTACACACCTATGGGGATTTCTAAATCGGCCCACCCATCCTCTACACACCAAAGGTAGCACTCACATCGGCACTACTCAACGTTGCAGCAAAGCTGTTAATCATGTAATGGGCTTAAAGCCACCGATGGATCCATGGTCGTCAATAGTCTATGTGATCCTCAAATCTTCCTCCGTACCATAATTCCCACCCATATGCATACTAATCAAAATATCATATGAATGCAACATGCACATGAGTAACATCCACAAAAATCATACTCATCACATAAGGGTATTTTCGTCATTTCACAACCCAAGGGTATTTTCGCAAATATACTCTACAAGGGTACTTAGGTAATTTTGAAAAACAGACGTACTTTGGAAATTTTGTAAATCATGAATGTTTTGGTAATTCTACAAATCAAGGGTATTCTAGTAATTTCACAATTTAGGGCTATTTTAGTGATTTTACAAATCTAAGGATGTTTTGGTAATTTTCAAACTAAGGGTATTTTGGTTATTTTCAAATCAGGGGTATTTTAGCATTTACAAATCTAGGGGTATTTGGTCCCTCTCGGGTTTTAGTTATGAATTTTGGCCGATTAACAAGTCCTTGAAGCTAAAGTGAACAGACACTATGCACCAGGTAGGATTCCAGAGAAGAGGAGGTGGGTCACTAGGACCGCTTAAGTACCAAGCTCTCCCTAGATCCAATACTAGACATGCATATGTCCGTTCCTACACTCTAACCTAGCGACTTGTCCACAGGCATGATTGATTATTACAAGAGTTTTATGTTATTCAAGAGTTTGTCAAACTAGGCCTAGAGTCCATTAACCCCTAACATATATTGCTAAAAATATCATAAGGCCCATTAAGCCCATTTCATATCATATAGCCTATTAAGCGACTTTCATGCTCATATAGCCCCTTAAGCCAATTTCAGGCTCATATAGCCCCTTAAGCCAATTTCACGTTCGTATAACCCATTATGCCCAATTCACATCCTTATGGCCCATTAGGCCCAATTCTCATTCATATGGCCTACTAGGCTCAAAACAATTCCAGATCACATAACATGCATGCCTAACTCAGTTCATATAATCAAATCAAACAATTTCATCAAACTTAGCCTCAGGGCCCACCGGGCCCACTTAGCCACTTTTGGCTTTTCGACTTTCCGGCATTGCCGATATCATGTTTGTAGTGTTTGTACACACCTAGTTACCACGACGTGCATTTCTATCCTTAGCCTTAAACCTACAACCAACCAACCTTCAATCAACCACTCATACTTAATCAAAATTTTTACTCAAAATCTGAAGCCTTATTGTAACCTTACCGTGTACCACCGAGTTCTAATAACCCTTCCTTAGCTACTAATCAGGAGTATCCCCTAGATCTGCACTCACACATACACCATCAAAATCCAAGTGACTCATAATCCACACAAGTTACCCCCTATAAATCACACACATATTCGGCCATTCACTTAATCCACCATCGAGTTGAGTACACTTACCCTTGCTAAAGGTTCTACCACGCTTGCGATCTTTGAACCTTATCCTTGTTACCACAAAGTTAATGACAGGTCAGTTAGATAGCCTTTCGGCTTTTAACAAATCGTACAGGAGAGGTTTAACCGTATACGTACCAAATCTACTTTCGATCCTACGGCCTAAATTCAGATTTTGAGATTAGTATGGTGACAGAGACAATTCGGCACCAATAGGGAGAAGAAGAGGAGAAGTGATCGGCTAGAACTAAAGGTGAACAAGAGAAGAAATTTAAGAAGAGAAGGTATGGGGAATTCGGATAGAGAGAAAACCAAAATTTCGGCAAAGGAATGATGGGTTTTTTTTCGGCAAATGGAAGAATTTGGATAAGAGGGATAAAAATAAAAGTAAACCCAAGGAACCACTCAAAGGAATTCGGCACCTCCTTTTATAGCCAATAGCCGAATCCTACCTTCCCCACAGTCCAATTCGGCACCAACTCTTCCCATTCCTCATCTCCTAATTTTTCTCCATGATATCTCCCTTATCTCATCCGAAATTCTCTCCTTTATCAGCTCAAAAGACCAATTCAAACACTTCAACGAAAGAATCCAGATTCCACAAAACTCTGGCCGTCCACTATGCAAAATAAACACTCCAAAAACACCTTACCACTACTCGAACCTTGGACCTCTTCACGCCACCTTGTAGCTCCCCTAGTGACTCCACCTTGCCACTGGACCACATGCCCATCTGTGTTTTATTTCTTCTTCATTTATTTCAAAGGCCTACTAACTGAAGTCACAGTTCCCTTGGGCTAAAACCAAAATTTTTCCTATGCCTTTACTTGATCCCAGGACATCTCCAACACCCCTAGACACTCCAAATTCATTAACCCTTAAAGCCCACATGCTAATTGTCTTTTTCTTGCTCACTTAAAAATTTTTTGAGATCTAAAGCCCAAAGCCCAATAGACCCAATTCTTCTAGGCCCAAATTTGGGGCGTTACATTGTCCTCTTTGTAAGTAAGTGATTTTGGTGATTTTTCTTGATGATTTTTGTACTTTTAGGACCCTTGTATCATGATCTAGCTAATGAGGGGACTATTTTGCAAAATGGTTAAGAGTCTAGGGTTTTTCCATCTGAGTATTCATGTTAATTTTTGAAATTTTATGGAAAAAAATGAATCTTAGTTGTTAAATAAACAACTTTAATGAAAGGTGTTTCCATGAAAACACCTAAAAGGACCATTTTGCAAAGGTTATAAAATAGGTGTTAAATGTGAGAAATAATGAGAATGTGGAGTTGCTATAAGCTTAAAATGTATTTGTCTAGGCTTGATTAATAAGGAAATTTGATGAAAATCGATATACGAGCCTAAGGGTAAAATTGTAATTTTGTGATAGTTTAAGGGTAAAATGGTAATTTTGCCAAAGTATGATTATTGAAATGTATTGATTAATGTGGTAATTAAATGACCTAATTTGTTATTATAGATCAAGAAGAACGAGGAATTTACCTTGACCGAGGAAAAGGCAAGGTTTTGGACTAGATCGCAAAATTTATATTTTGGTACCGATGTAAGTTTGTATGTAATAAATTCAACATCATGCTAGTATGTTTTAAAATGTTTGATATTCGTGAAGATGAATAATATTTCGATGAAAATGAGTATTGATGATAAATGAAAAAATGATAAAAATTTATGATGTTGAAGTCCCGGTTGGACATTAAAAAGTGAGAGGGTATCATCATCAAAACATGAGATTGGTAAGGTCCCGTATAAGATCATGTCTGGGACCTGGCCTCGACACCGAATTGAGATCCCGTATAAGACCATATCTAGGATGTGGCATCGGCATTGAATAGGGAAAATAGTATAAGGCCATATCTGGGATATGACATCGACATCGATATGAGATCCCGTCAAGACCTTATCTGGGATATGGCATTGGCATTGTGTTTATGTGTATGATGATGATTGTGTATCCTCGGGTATTCCAAGTGATTCATCGGAATAAGTAGTTAAGCTTATAATAGAGATGAAATTAGTGCTAAAGCTATGTGATGAAGTGATACAGGTACATGTGAGTAATCCACGAGAAATGTTTACGATGTGTGACATGACATGTAATTGGTAATAGTAAGCATGAGTAAGTTATGGCAATATACTTGAGACTTGGTGTTTTTATTCACTGCAATGTATGGATGACATTATGAGCCTTATTGTTGCTATTTATTTCATGCAAACTTACTAAGCTTCATGCTTACCTCTCTCATTTCCCTTTTCCTTGTAGTACCGCCAAGCTAACTCGGGGGTCGTGGGACGTCAGAGTTCGGAATCACACTATCAACTTCTCTTTGGTATAGCATAGTTTGATTTATTTTGAGTATGGTGTGTATAGGAACTTGGTTATTTTATGTTATGTCATATTTGTTAGCCAATTTGTGGCTTTTAATATTGTTCAATTCATTTTGTAAGTGGCCATTGGAAATTGGCCAATGCTTGACAAGTTTATATATTCAATGATGATGAAGTTCATGAAATGTATGCATGTGTGGATGTCTTGATTTTGGGTTTTTAGAAGTGCCTTATAGTCATGATGTATGTTGATTGTAATTGGTATAAGTGTGGTTGCTTTGTAGAGTGGCAATTGGCTTGGTAGGTAGCCTTACAATTGTCCACATGGGTAGACATACGGGCGTGTGTCTAGGCCATGTGTGACACACGGTCAGCCCCATGGGCATGTTGATAGGTCGTGTGTCCCCATGCATGATAGGTTGGCAAGTCATAATACCCAGTAGTAAACACACGGGCTGAGACACGGCCGTGTATCTTAACCGTGTGGGAGACACGGCCTAAGACATGAGCATGTGCCCGGGCCGTGTGAAGTATGCACCTGACATTAGGAATTTAATTCGACACACGGTCTAAGAACACGGGCGTCTGCCTTGGCTGTGTGACCTAAATGGGATGATGACATCATAAATAGAATGTCAAGGTTTTCACACACGGGTGAAGACACGGGCATGTCATGGCCATGTGAGGGACACGGGTGTGAGTCCGGCCGTATGAAAACCCCTGTAGGATTGAAATGAAAATAAAATCCACATGGACTAGGGACATGGGCGTGTGTGACCACACGGCCTGCTTACACGGGCGTGTCCCTCATCACACGAGCATGTGTGTAACAGCCCAATTTAAGGGCTAGTCGGAACAGTGGTCTCGAGACCACTAATTTGAGGTTGAAGAAAATTATTTTAATATTATTTTATTTGTTATAGCATGATTATAAGGATGCATGAAAATTTTGGTGCTTTAATTTTAACGATTGTATGCTTAATTTCAAAAAAGAACTAAATCGCATAAAGTGCGAAAGTTTAATTTTACAAGCTAGAGGTGTCTAATAACAATGAAATATTAAATTGGAGGTCCTTAATATGCAATTAGGCCAATGAGAGGGTCTTGGCCGACCATAGGGACAAGGATGAGACAAGGTCAATTGGTTAGGTAAAAATTTGGTGACTAAATTGGTTTTTTAACCATAAAATAAAGAAAAGAAAGATATTATCTTTCCTCTTCATCTTCTCCACAAAAATTTTCAGTAAGAAATACGGGTTTTGAAGGTCAAACTTTCAGCCAAGATATCCTCTAGCAAGTAAGTGATTTTAGAGGTATTTCTTGATAATTTTTGTACTTTTGGAACCCCCAAAGCTTAAGCTAGCTAAAGAAAGGACTATTTTGCAAAATGGTTGAAAGTTTAGGGACTTTCCATGCGAGTACTTATGTTGTTTGTTGAGTTTTAGGGAAGAAAATGAATCATGGGTGTTAAATACACAATTGTTGTGAAAGGTGTTTCCATGAAAACACCTAAAAGGACTTTTTTGTAAAGGTTGTAAATTGAGTAGTAAATGCATGAAATAATTGAAATCTTGAGTTTCTATTAGAGGGAATATGAATCAACTAGGCTTGAGTGTATGAAAAATGAACACATTTCATTTTACGAGCCTACGGGCAAAATCATAATTTTGCCAAAGTATAAGGGCAAAATAGTCATTTTTGCCTAAGTAGAAATTTTGAAGTGTCATGATTTATGTAGTGATTAAATGAGCTAATTCGTCATTGTAGATAAAAAAGAACGAAGAATTAACCTTGACCGAGGAAAGGGCAAGGTATCAGACTAAATCAGCAATTTGGCCTATTTTGAAATCAAGGTAAGTTTGTGTGCAATAAATTCAACATCATGTTATTTAAGTCCCTAAATGTCGATATTGGTGATGTTGTATAATATTTCTATGAATTTGAGTAATGATGTTGAATGAGATAATGTTGAGAATTTTGATGTGGAAGTCCTGGTTGGACTTTAATAAATGAGAGAATAATATTGTCAAGACTTGAGAAGGGTAAGGTCCCGTATAAAACCATGTCCTGGACATGGCCTCAGCACCGAATTGAGATCCCATATGTAATAGCCCGATTTAGGGCTTAGTCAGAATAGTGGTGTGAGACCACAAATCTGAAGTAGAACTAAAATGATTTTTATGAGGCTTATGAGGTGGTTGCATGATTGTGTGAAAATTTCAAGAAGAAATTTTATTAATTAGTAAATAAATTGTCCATTAGGACTAAATTGTAAAGATTAGAGAATATGAGATTCTAGAAGATTTATGTATAAAATAGAATTATAAAAATTACTAGAGGTCCTTATTTAGCAATTAGACCATTAAATGTTAAGATGGACAAAAATGGACATGGGAAGGAAAAATCTTAAGGAAGGGGCCTTAAGGGCATTCTAGTCATTTGGTTAATAAATGACTTGAAAGAAAAAATAAGTCAAAATTTGTGTCCATTTTCTTCAAGCCATAGTCGAATTTTACAAGCCCTCCATAGCTAGGGTTTCTTCAACTTTCAAGCTTGATTGTAGTATCTTTTAGCCCCGTTTTTAATGTTCTTCGTATTTTTGAAATCCTAGTAGCTCGATTTAGCTATTTCTAGCTATATTTTGAGCTAGGATTCATGTTCAAAAATTTACCCATGTATGACATGCATCTATTTTGATGTTTTATGGAAGACTATGAAAGTTTGATGTATGATAAACATATTTTTCTAGGTGAATTTCATGAAAAATGCATAAAAGGATCAATTTGTAAAAGTTGTATAAATAGTACATGAGTGAAATACTGGAAATAGATTGTTGATATAGTTGAGAATATGATTCGGCTAGGCCTGAAATGCAAGAAAGTTGAATGAAAATCATTTTACGAGCCTAGAGGCAAAAGTGTAAATATGAGAAAGTTTAGGAGCAAAATTATAATTTTGCCAAAGTATGATTCATGAGTCAATTTAGTCAATGTGAGTATTAAACAAGTGAATTTGCTGTTATAGATCAAGAAATTGAAGCCCGGATCGAAACCGAGGCAAAAATAAAGTTGTGGACTAAATTGCACTTCTAAACATATTTTAGAGTACCGAGGTAAGTTTGTATGAATTTAAGGCTTTATGTGTATTTACATTAAATCAATTATTATGTTATTGAATATACTTTATTTCCTTGAAAAAGAATAATAATGCCTTAATAAAGAAATCAACGAGTACAATAAATGAAAGTCCCGATTGAAGTCTTGGAATAACGAGGATATCTATGTCACAACATGAGACAAGGAAAGCCGTGTAAGACCATGTCTGGAACATGGCATCAGTGTCAAGGAATGTAGGTCCCATGTAAGACCATGTCTAGGACATGGCATTGGCATCGAATGTAGATCCTGTGTAAGACCATGTCTGGGACATGGCATTGGCATCGAATGTAGATCCTGTGTAAGACCATGTCTGGGACATGGCATCAGCATCGAATAAGGAAGGTCTCGTGTAAGACCATGTCTGGGACATGGCATCGACACCATACAAGGAAGGTCCCGGTAAGGCCATGTCTGGGACATGGCTTCAACACCAAAGGAAGATCTCGTGTAAGACCATGTCTGGGACATGGCGCCGACATCAAGTTAAGGAATCCCGTGTAAGACCATAGCTGGGATATGGCATCGGCATCATGAGGTGATTCCATGTAAGACCATATCTGGGATATGGCATTGGCATCAAGATAAACGTTTGATGAGATTGAATATCCTCTTTTATTCCGGGAAATTCAATGGGCAAAAGAGCCAAGTGTGAAAGAGGTAACAAAGGAGTTAAGTGAATAAAGATAGTAACAAGTGAAGTTACTCAAGGAGGATAAAGAGTTTTGTTTAGGTTAAGAAAGTTAACGATTTGAGTTTATGATTACTTTAGCAAAAGTGCTAAATTATATGACTAAGTGATACAGTTACCATGAATAAGATACAAGTATGAAGTCATATTATGATATAATATGGGTAAGAGTAAGTATGAGTAAGTATGCTTGAGCACTTGATGCTTATATTGTTCATGTATCATGAGATGAATGAGTTATTTTAAGTATTTATGTTATTATATAAATTTCATGCAAACTTACTAAGCTATATGCTTACCCCCCTCTTTTCCCTTTTTTTCTTCTTGTAGTTTCACCTAGTTCGGGAATCATAGAAGTCGGAGCTCAAATCACACTACCAATCATTATTTTGGTATAGCCAAGCTGTTTTATGTTAAGTATGGCATCTATAAAGATTATACCATTTTGAGTTATATCATATTGGAAGCTAAAGAATTGGCTATTAAAGTTACTATTCTTTTAGAATATGGCCAAAGTGATAGGCCAATATTTGTTAAGTATATATATATTAATAATGATGAGTTTTATGAACTCTATAAGTGATGTTTTAGGAATTATTCATAGTACATGAATTACTTGAGTTGGCATAAGTGTGTTTATGTTTCAGGGTGGCAATTGGCTTGGAAAATAGCCTCTAAGTGTCCACACGGGTAGAGACACGGGCGTGTGTCTAGGCCGTGTGTGACACACGGTCAACCCCCTTGGGTGTGTTGATAGGCCGTGTGTCCCCTGTATTAAATTGCGAAAATTTGATTCGTCACACGGGCCAGTACACGGGCGTGTGCTTAGGCCGTGTGCTCCTTAAGGGGTTGCTGGCGTCATAAATAGAATATCCCTAGTTTTCACACACAGGTGAAGACACGAGCGTGTCTAGCCCGTGTGAAGGACACGAGCTATTGACACGGGCGTGTGTCCGGCCGGTGAAAAACCCTTTAGGTTCGAAATAAAAACAAATTCTACACAGGCTAGGAACATGGGCATGTGTGACCACAAGCCTTGCCCACACGGGCGTGTCCCAAGTCACACGGGCGTGTGACCCCTGTTTAGGCAAAAAATTTCAAAGAGTGTAAAAGTTTCCGTTGAACTCCGAGACCTTCTGGATGTATGTTTAAGGCCTCGTAGGCCCATGATATGTATGTTATGTCTAAGAAAGAAAAGTTTTAATTTGGAATGAAATTTTATAGCCCGTTATTGCATGTTCAAGCAAGGTCAAGCATAATAATGCCTCGTATTCAGTCCCAGCGTCGGACCCCAGGTAAGAGGTGTTACATCATATAAGACCATATCGGGGATATAGGACCGGCATCGAATATGAGAATTGTATAAGACCATATCCAGGATATGGCATCGACAATCGATATGAGATCCCATATAAGACCATAACGGGGATATGGCATCGGCATCTAGAGGTGACCCCATGTAAGACCATATCTGGGATATGGCATTGGCGTCGTATATATGTAAATAATGATGATTATGTACCTTCGAGTATCTATGTGATTCAGTGGGGTAATAGTTAAGCTCGTAACAAAATATGAGATTAGTGCTAAATCCGTGTGATGAAGTGGTACAGGTACATGTGAGTAATTCATCAGAAAAGTATACGATATGTGATATGATATGTATATGGGTAAGAGTAAGCATGAGTAAGTTATGGCAATGTGCCTAAGACTTTGTGTTTTATTCAATGCCATGGATGAATGACATTATGAGCCTTATCTTGTTATTTATTTCATGCAAACTTATTAAGCATTATGCTTACTCCTCTCATTTCCCTTGTCCTTGTAGTATTGCCAAGCTAGCTCGAGAGTTCGTGGAACGTCGAAGTTCAAAAATCACACTATCAACTCCTTTTTGGTATAGCAAAGTTTGTTTTATAAAAATCACACTATCAACTCCTTTTTGGTATAGCAAAGTTTGTTTTATTTTGAGTATGGCATGTATAGGACTTGGTCTTTTGTTATGTCATATTTGTTAGCCAAAGTGTTGGCTATTAATGTTATTAGATTCATTTTGTAAGTAGTTATTGGAATTGGACCAATCCTTGACAAGTTTATATATATTCAATGATGATGAAATTCATTAAGTGTATGCTAGTATAGATGTCTTGATTTTGAGTCTCTAGAAGTGCTTTATAGTTATTATAAAGGTTGGATTGAATTGGTATAAGTATGGTTGCTACGTAGGGTGGCATTTTGCTTGGAAAATAGCCATTCCAATGTCCACATGGGTAGACGCATGGGCGTGTGTCTAGGCCGTGTATGACACACGGTCAGCCCCATGGGTATGTTGATTGGTCGTGTGTCCCCTTGCATGCTAGGTTTACAAGTTAGTATGCTCAGTAGTAAACACATTGGCAGAGACATGACCGTTTGTCTCATCCGTGTGGGAGGCACAGCCGTGGACATGGGCGTGTGCCCAGGTAGTGTAAAGTCTGCACCTGAAATTAGGAATTTGATTTGACACACGGTCTAAGGACAAGGGCGTGTGCCTTGGCCATGTGACCATATTAGAATGATGACGTCATAAATAGAATGCCAAGATTTTTACACACAGGCGAGGACACGGGCATGCCGTAGGCATGTGAAGGACACGAGCGTGTGTTCGACCGTGTGAAAACCCCTGTAGGTTCAAATTGAAAAATAATTCCACATGGGTGTGGAACACGGGCATGTGATATGCCACACGGGTGTGTCCCACCCTTCACACGGGCATGTGGCCCTGTTTTATGTCAAATTTTTCTAACTATTCAAAAGTTTTCAATTTGGTCCCAAATCATTCCAGGTGCAAGTCTATGGTCTCGTAGACCCTTAATAAGGACATTAAGGTCTTCCATAAAAGCCTGTAAATTGTAATGAGGTTTTATGATTCAATGTTGCACGATTGAGCAAGTTAAATACGTAACACCTCTTACCCGGTTCAAGTGTCGAATATGGGTAATGGGTGTTACATTTAGTGGTATCAGAGCTACGGCTTAATCAATTCTTGGACTAACGTAGCGTAAGTATGAGTCTAGCTATACATGCCATATGTATGAGTATTTACCTAATGATAGTGTGACGACTCCTGACGATTTGAATGGTGTTTTTATAGTAATGGATCACGATCGAGCTGCGTCGATAATGCTGCAAGTAATGCGCCGACTCCCGCACAAAGGACCACGCCAGTCGAGAGTAGACTCGAGACTTTGGGTCAGGGAGAAGAGGCTCGAAAAGCCTTTCTCCATATGATGAGTAATTGGTACACTGAATATATTCAAGCAAATCCTAATGCTCAATCCCCTCTACCCCCAGCTATTCCTCAGCCCACTCCTGTAGCTCCTCAAGTGGTAGAGGTAGTAAGAAGAGAAAGACCTCCGGTCGATAAGATCCGAAAACAAGGAGCTGAGGAATTTCGATCAAGTAAAGATGATGATCTGGAAAGGGCGGAATTCTGGCTTGAGAATACCATCAGGGTATTTGATGAGTTGTCGTGCATGCCTGAAGAGTGCATGAAGTGTGTGGTATCTCTTTTGAGAGGTTCGGCCTATCAATAGTGGAACACCCTTGTGTCGGTGGTACCAAGGGAGAGAATTAACTGGGAATTCTTCCAAGAGGAATTCAAGAAGAAGTATATTAGTCAAAGGTTCATTGACCAAAAAAGAAAAGAGTTCTTAGAGCTAAAACAAGGCCGAATGACGATGACTCAATATGAGCGTGAGTTCGTAAGGCTCAACAAATATGCTCGAGAGTGCGTATCGATAGAAGATATCATGTACAAAAGGTTCGAGGATGGTTTAAATGAAGATGTTCATTTTTTTGTTGGTGTCCTCAAACTAAAAGAATTTGTGGTGCTGGTAGATAGAGCCTGTAAAGTCGAGGAACTGGTTAAAGAGAAAAGAAAGGCTGAAATTGAGTTTCGCGACTTGAAGAAGGGATAGTTAGGCAAGTCATTTCAATCCTCCTCCAAGAAGTCAAGAGGTTTCATTACTCGATCAGCCACCTCAGCTGGATTTTTCAAGTAGAAGTAAGGGTAGACAATACTCGGGGTTTAAAGCTTAGACTACTTCGGTTGCTAGTGTTGGCAACACTCGACCAAGTAGACCGGAATGCCCGCAGTGTGGCAAATGTCATCCCGGGGAGTGTCGAGCAAATGAAAAGGCTTGTTTCAAGTATGGATCTCTAGACCATTTTATCAGAGATTGCCCCGAGGCGGGTGAAAAAGAGAAACATTAGAATGCAAGACCGAGAAGTACCGCTAGAGGAAGACCACAGAAAAACCCGGGAAATGAAATGAGTAGTAAAGACTACAAGAGCTGAGGGTAGAACATCAACGAGAACATATGCCATTCATGCTCACGAAGAGGCGTCCTCCCCCAATGTGATCACGGGTATATTTTTTCTCTATGATACTCATGTTATAGCTTTAATTGACCCGGGATCTACCCACACGTATATTTTCATAAAATTAGCCTATAGAATGAACATGCTTGTAGAGTCTACGGAATTTGTAATAAAAGTGTCAAATCCCCTAGGCAATGTGTGTTAGTCGATAGAATATGCAAAGGTTGCCCTTTGATGATTAAGGGTCATTATTTTCCGGGTAATCTCATGTTATTGTCATTTGATGAATTCGATATCATCCTTGGGATGGATTGGTTAACTGCTCATGATGTGATAGTGAATTGTGGAAGGAAGTTTATTGAGTTGAAATGTGAAAGTGGGGATCTCATTCGTGTTGAATCAGATGAGCAAGATAAATTGCCAGTAGTGATATCTTCTTTGTCGACTCAGAAATATCTAAGAAAGGGGTATGAAGCTTACCTTGCCTTTGTGATGAATGCTAGAGAGACTGAGTTAAGAATCGAATCTGTACCCATAGTATGTGAGTATCCAGATGTTTTCCCAGAGGAATTTCCAAGACTACCCTCGGTTAGAGAGATGGAATTTGGAATTGAGTTAGCTCCTGGTATTACCCCTATTTCTATTGCTCCATACAGAATGGCTCCAACCGAGCTAAAAGAGCTGAAGGTACAATTACAAGAGTTGACAGATAAAGGCTTCGTAGGACTGAGTTATTCTCCGTGGGGTGCTCCCGTATTATTCATGAAGAAGAAAGATGGTTCCATGAGGTTATGTATAGATTATCGGCAGCTTAATAAGGTAACTGTGAAGAACAAGTACCTGTTGCCAAGAATCGATGATTTGTTTGATCAATTGAAGGGAGCCATGGTGTTTTGCAAGGTAGACTTGAGGTCTAGATATTATCAGTTAAGAGTCAAGGACTCGGATGTGCCGAAAATCACATTTCAGACAAGGTATGGTCACTATGAATTTTTGGTCATGCCTTTCAGTTTAACCAATGCCCCTGTAGTTTTTATGGATTTGATGAATCGTATCTTTCGGCCATATTTGGATAAATTTCTTGTACTCTTTATCGATGATATATTGATCTACTCTCGAGATGAGAACGAGCATGTCGAGCATTTGAGAACGGTTCTGCAAATTTTGAGGGATAAACAATTATATGCCAAGTTTAGTAAAAGTGAATTTTGGCTTAAGAAAGTTGGATTTTTGGGGCACATTGTCTCGGGAAATGGAATTAGAGTCGACCCGAGTAAGATTTCAACAATTGTTGAATGGAAACTGCCAAGGAGCGTAACCGAGGTGAGGAGTTTTCTGGGCCTAGCTGGCTATTATAGACATTTTGTCAATGGGTTTTCCATGATAGCTACTCCAATGACGAGGCTATTGCAAAAAGATATAAAGTTTGAATGGACAGAAAAGTGCCAGTAGAGTTTTAAGAAACTAAAGGCGTTGTTGACTGAGGCTCCTATTTTAGTGCAACTGGAGCCGGAAAACAAATTCGTGGTTTATAGCAATGCATACCTGAATGGATTAGGTTGTGTACTCATGCAAGAGGGTAAGGTGATAGCATATGCCTCTAGAAAATTAAAGCCGCAGAAGAAGAATTACCCGACTCACGATTTAGAGTTAGCCGCAATTGTATTTGCACTAAAGATTTGGAGGCATCATTTATATGGTGAGAGATGCCGAATGTTTACGGATCATAAGAACTTAAAGTACTTAATGACTCAAAAGGAGTTGAACCTTAGGCAACGTAGATGGTTAGAGTTGTTAAAGGATTACGAGTTGGTAATAGACTACCATCTGAGAAAGACGAACGTGGTTGCCAATGCCTTAAGCAGGAAATCCTTGTTTCCATTGAGAACAATGAATACACAGATAGCTTTTCAGATGATGATTCTGTTCTAGCCGAGTTGAGAGCTAGACCAATGTTTATCCAAGAGATTTATTAAGCTCAGAAAGGCGATAATGATTTGTGAGCTAAAAGAGTTCAATGTGAGGCAAATGTTGAGTCGGAGTTTCAGATAAGTCCTGAGGGATGTTTGATGTTCTGAGATAGGATTTGTGTACCCAGGGATGATGAACTTATTCGGAAGATTCTGCATGAAGCACATAGTGGATGTTCGTCTGTACATCCAGGCAGCACGAAGATGTATAATGACTTGACGAAATGGTATTGGTGGCTGAGTATGAAGAAAGACATTTCTGAGTTTGTATCGAGATGCCTAATTTTTCAACAAGTGAAGGCTGAACACCAAGTACCTTTGGGTCTACTTTAGCCTATTATGGTTCCCGAATGGAAATGAGACCGTATTAATATGGACTTTGTGAAGGGTTTACCGTTGACGCTAAAAAAAAAAGATGTCGTATGGGTCGTAGTGGATAGACTCGCGAAGTCAACTCATTTCATACCAGTAAGGGTTGACTATTCGCTCGATAAGTTGGCGGATTTGTACGTGACAGAAATAGTAAGACTTCACGGAGTATCGTTGTCGATTATTTTGGATAGAGATCTGAGATTCACGTCACGGTTCTGGAAAAAGTTACAAGAGGCTGTAGGCACAAAATTGAGCTTCAATGCAGCTTTCCATCCGCAAACTGACAGGCAGTTGGAGAGAGTAATACAGATACTTGAGGACATGCTTCGATGTTGTGTTTTGGAATTCTAGGGTAATTGGGAGAAATACTTATCGTTCGTAGAATTCGCCTACAATAACAGCTTTCAGTCAAGTTTGAAGATGGCGCCTTATGAGGCACTGTATGGGCGTAAGTGCTGAACGCCCCTATATTGGACCGAACTCAGAGAGAATCAGACACACGGGGTCGATTTAGTCAGAGAAATCGAGGAGAAAGTGAAAGTGATCCGTGATAGTCTGAAGGCTGCTTGAGATTGACAAAAGTCATATGTAGATTTAAAAAGTAGGTGATAAAGTGTTTCTAAAAGTATCACCATGGAGAAAAGTCCTCGGATTTTGCCAGAAAGGCAAATTGAGTCCGTGCTTTATAGGACCATATGAGATTACCGAGAGGATAGGGCCGGTAGCTTACCACTTGGCATTGCCACCGGAGTTGGAAAAGATTCATGATGTCTTCCACGTGTCTATGTTGCATCGCTACCGATCGAACCCTTCGCATGTGATTGTACCATCAAAGGTAGAAATCCAATCGGACATGAATTATGGCTAAGAGCCGGTTAAGATTTTAGCCCGAGAAGTCAAACAGTTGAGAAAGAAAAGTATAGCCCTTGTTAAAGTATTATGGAAAAGACATGGAGTAGAAGGCTACTTGGGAGCCCGAGGAGGCTATGAGAGACCAATATCCCAACCTTTTTACCAGTAAGATTTTCGGGGATGAAAATCCTTAAGGGGGAGAATTGTAACAGCACGATTTAGGGGCTAGTCAGAATAGTGGTCTCGTGACCACTAGTTCGAGGTTGAAAAAATTATTTTAATATTATTTTATGTGTTATAGCATGATTATAAGGATGCATGAAAATTTTGGTGCTTTAATTTTAACGATTGTATGCTTAATTTTGAAAAAGGACTAAATCACATAAAGTGTGAAAGTTTCATTTTACAAGCTAGAGGTGTCTAATAGCTATGGAATATTAAATTGGAGTTCCTTAATGTGCAATTAGGCCAATGAGAGGGTGTTGGCCGGCCATAGGGACAAGGATGAGACAAGGTCAATTGGTTAGGTAAAAATTTAGTGACAAAATTAAATTTTTAACCATAAAATAAAGAAAAGAAAAATATTATCTTTCCTCTTCATCTTCTCCACCGAAATTTTCAGCAAGAAATAGGGGTTTTGAAGCTCAAACTTTCAGCCAAGATATCCTCTAGCAAGTAAGTGATTTTAGATGTCTTTCTTAATAATTTTTGTACTTTTGGAACCCCCAAAGCTTAAGCTAGCTAAAGAGATGACTATTTTGCAAAATGGTTGAAAGTTTAGGGACTTGCCATGAGAGTACTAATGTTGTTTGCTGAGTTTTAGGGAAGAAAATGAATCATGAGTGTTAAATACACAATTGTTGTGAAAGGTGTTTCCATGAAAACACCTAAAAGGACCTTTTTGTAAAGGTTGTAAATTGAGTAGTAAATGCATGAATTAATTGAAATATTGAGTTGCTATTAGAGGGAATATGAATCGGCTAGGCTTGAGTGAATGAAAAATGAACACATTTCATTTTACGAGCCTAGGGGCAAAATCGTAATTTTGCTAAAGTATAAGGGCAAAACAGTCATTTTTTTCCTAAGTAGAAATTTTGAAGTGTCATGATTTATGTAGTGATTAAATGAGCTAATTTGTCATTATAGATCAAGAAGAATGAAGAATTAACATTGACCGAGGAAAGGGCAATGTTTCGGACAAAATTGGCAATTTGGCCTATTTTGACATCGAGGTAAGTTTGTGTGAAATAAATTCAACATCATGCTATTTAAGTCCCTAAATATCAATATTGGTGATGTTGTATAATATTTCTATGAATTTGAGTAACGATGTTGAATGAGATAATGTTGAGAATTTTGATGTGGAAGTCCCGATTGGACTTTAATAAATGAGAGAATAATATTGTCAAGACTTGAGAAGGGTAAGGTCCCGTATAAGACCATGTCTGGGACATAGCCTCGGCATCGAATTGATATCTCGTATAAGACATATCGGGGATATGGCATCAACATCGAATATGAGAATCGTATAAGACCATATCCAGGATCTGGCATTGACAATCGATATGAGATCCCATATAAGACCATATCGAGGATATTGCATCGACAATCGATATGAGATCCTGTATAAGACCATAACGGGGATATGGAATCGGCATCTAGAGGTGACCCCATGTAAGACCATATCTGGGATATGGCATTGGCGTCATATTTATGTAAATGATGATGATTATGTACCTTCGAGTATCCCGTGTGATTCAATGGGGTAATAGTTAAGCTCGTAATAGAGATGAGATTAGTGCTAAATCCGTGTGATGAAGTGGTACAGGTACATGTGAGTAATTCACGAGAAAAGTTTACGATATGTGATATGATATGTAAATGGGTAAGAGTAAGCATGAGTAAGTTATGGCAATGTGCCTAAGACTTTGTGTTTTATTCAATGCCATGGATGAATGACATTATGAGCCTTATGTTGTTATTTATTTCATACAAACTTACTAAGCTTTATGCTTACTCCTCTCATTTCCCTTCTCCTTGTAGTATTTCCAAGCTAGCTCGAGAATTCATGGAATGTCAGAGTTCAGAAATCACACTATCAACTCATTTTTGGTATAGCAAAGTTAGTTTTATTCTGAGTATGGCATGTATAGGACTTGGTCTTTTGTTATGTCATATTTGTTAGCCAAAGTGTTGGCTATTAATGTTATCACATTCATTTTGTAAGTAGTTATTGGAATTGGGCCAATCCTTGACAAGATTATATATATTCAATGATGATGAAATTCAATAAGTGTATGCTAGTATGGATGTCTTGATTTTGAGTCTCTAGAAGTGCTTTATAGTTATTATACAGGTTGGATTGAATTGGTATAAGTATGGTTGCTATGTAGGGTGGGATTTTGCTTGGAAAATAGCCTTTCCAATGTCCACACGAGTAGACACACGGGCATGTGTCTAGGTCGTGTGTGACACACAGTCATCCCCATGGGTATGTTGATTGGTCGTGTGTCCCCTTGCATGCTAGGTTTACAAGTCAGTATGCTCAGTAGTAAATACACGGGCAGAGGCACGGCTGTGTGTCTCAACTGTGTGGGAGGCAAGACCATGGACATGGGCGTGTGCCTAGGCCGTGTGAAGTCTACACCTTAAATTAGGAATTTAATTCGACACACGGTCTAAGGACACGGGCGTGTGCCTTGACCGTGTGACCATATTAGGATGATGACGTCATAAACAGAATGCCAAGGTTTTTACACACAGGCGAGGACACGGGCGTGTTGTGGCCGTGTAAGGGACACGGGCCAAGGACACGGGCGTGTATCCAGCCGTGTGAAAACCCCTGTAGGTTCAAATTGAAAAATAATTCCACACGGGTGTGGAACACTGGCATGTGATATGCCACACGGGTGTGTCCCACCCTTCACACGGGCGTATGGCCCTATTTTATGTCAAATTTTTCTAAGTGTTCAAAAGTTTTCGGTTTGGTCCCAAATCATTCTAGGTGCAAGTCTAGGGTCTCGTAGACCCTTAATAAGGACATTAAGATCTTCAATGAAAGACTTTAAATTGTAATGAGGTTTTATGATTCAATGTTGCACGATTGAGCAAGTTAAGTACGGTAACGCCTCGTATCCGGGTCAAGTGTCGAATATGGGTAAGGGGTGTTAAAGTGTGGCCCTGTTTTGTGTAAAAATTTTCTAAGTGTTCAAAAGTTTACGGTTTAGTCCTGAACTATTCCATATGTATGTTTAAGGTCTGGTAGACCTATAAGAGGGACGTTATAGTTTCGAATGAGAAGTTTTAAGTAGGAATGAGATTGTATGTTTGAGTAAGTTAAGTACGGTAATACCTCGTACTCAGTTTCGACGTTTGATACGGGTAAAGGGTGTTACAGCCCATCCAACCTTATACTCCATATGATGTCATCCCGGGAAGCTCGACAACGATGATCATCAGCATTGTCCTTGACCCTTAGGGAATTGGGACCAATCAGTATGCAAATGAACTACCAATCTCATATATTACGCAGCAAGGCTAGCATATAAGTTGTATTGTGCAATACGATAAACTGTGGTACAGACATGCAGCATGAACTGGCAGATTAGATAATGGTATGTAGCATAGCTAACGTACATGCAGTACAGTGCAATGCGGTAATCCGCTATATCGATGAGTTGCAGTAAAACTACCAGATCAGATAGTGGTACGTAGAGTAGCTGACGTACATGCGGTACAGTGCAATGCGATAATTCACTATACCGATGAGTTGCAGTAAAACTGCCAGATCAAATAGTGGTACGTAGCGTAGCTAACGTACATGTGATACAGTGCAATGCGGTAATCCGCTATACCGATGAGTTGCAGTAAAACTGCCAGATCAGATAGTGGTACATAGCATAGCTGACGTACATGCGGTACAGTGCAATGTGGTAATCCGCTATACTGATGAGTTGCAGTAAAACTGCCAGATCAGATCATAAATCTCCCTTCTCTTCAAAATCCCACCCAAAATATTTTTTTGCAAATGCATGAATGCATATGCATGTATGCAGTCATATGAACACAATCAGAATACCAGTTATAGATAGTTAATTAGAAGTAGACACTCACCTCCAATCAGTCAGTTACAGAATCAGATATGTGCACATTCACAACTCAAGTTCAGTATTGAGCTTATCACCCAACCAACCATAATTAATACACATAAATCGAAGTAAGAGCATAGTCATAACTACCCTTGCTAAAGCTTAGCCAAAGGTTGAAACACACAGAGTCACGATGGCATTCGATTTTCCCAAAAATTAGAATCTGACGAGTTAGGGCAACACGCCCGTGTGCTCCGGTCGTGTGGAGCAATCTAGGCCGTGTGGGGACCCAAACGCTCGTGTGAGGGGTGGCACACACCCGTGTGACAGAGGCACACACCCGTGTGGTGCAGGGACACGACTGTGTGAACAGGTCGTCTAACTCACTGTCCAATTTCGATAAAATCAAGTGCAGGGCGAACAAGGTCGTGTGAAGGTGTTACACAGTCGTGTGGCCATCAAACACGGCCGTGTGTCCCATAACACACGCCCGTGTGGAATCCCTAAATCCCCAAATCAGTCATACAGCCATGTGACCCCAAAACTCTAATACTCTAATTCCCAATCTCACACACCCAAGTGCCCGAGGAATACGACCGTGTAAAAGTCGACAAAAATCCCCAAATAGGCCACACGGCTGTGTGGCCATCGAGGCAGCCACGAAACCCCTCTGAAACAACCCCGAAAACCCCGTTTAAGCCACAGTAACAGTCCCTAACCCTTGCCTTATCAACATATATCAGAAAACAACGTTTTCCCTTATCTTTTAACATCTAAAAACTCAAAAAAAAAGTGACAGAGTTATTGCATAGTTACGAAAAGCCGAAGGAAAGGGATTCAGAACACAACATAGCAATCGATTTAAAAGTAGAATATAGTAACTAGATTAGAACTCCACACCTAATTTGATGATGAAGAGAACGGCGGAAGAGCGACAATCCCAAAATCCGCAGGCAGACCACTTAACAGAAGAAAAATCAGGTGGAACCAACAAAAAAGAAAAAGAGAAGAGAGGGGGAGAGGAACGCAAAACTACTAGAGAGTAATCCCAAAAATAGAAAAAAATAATATACAGTAATAATTACTTGTTAAAAAATGAAGAAAATAATTTAGATTGTAATAGTCCAGTTTAGACCCTAGTTGGAACAGTGGTTTCGGGACCACAAATCCAAGTCAAAAAATAATTTAATATTATTTTCTGTGTCTGCAGTATGTGAATTAGTATGTGTGAAATTTCTGTGAATTAATTTGATCATTTTTGTGTTTAAATTGAGAAAAGGATTAAATTGCATTAAATGAGAAATTAGCATGATGTTTGTAAAAGTGCCTATTTGTTGTGGCTTTAATAATATGGAGTCCTTAATAGGAAAATAGCCCATTAATAAAGAAAGTGGATGGCAATGGTCAAGAATGACCTTATATCATATAACTGACCTTATATCATATGTTATATGCATTTTATATTAAAGGTTAGTTTTGTAAATTAATAATTATCTTATTTCTAACAAAACAAAGCATGAAATGGCCATTATCATCTTCATGTTCCACTGAATTTAGAAAGAAAAAGAAAGGGTTTAAGTTTCCATGATATTCAACATTTACTTAGCTAAATTCAAGGTATGTTTTGCTTCGATTTTTGATAATTTCTACATTTTCGTAATCATTGCTTTGTGTTCTTCAAACCCATGCTTCAATTTTATGAATTGATGATGTTTTTAAAATGAGTCATTGATGAACACTTGAGTTTTGTGAAGTTTGATGGTGAATTAGGAAAGATATGTGTTTGATTAACATAGTTTGTCTTTGAGTTTTTGATGAATTTGAGTATTTTGGACTTAATTGAGGAAATAGTATTTTGAGGGACTAAATTGTAAAATAAATGAAATATGTGGACTTGAATTAGCATGGGTGGTATTCGGCCAAGCATGAGTATCATGAAATTTGGTATATTTTGTGATTTTGTGAAATAGGGACTAAATTGTACAAATGAGAAAATGTGAGGGCTAATTTGTAAATTACCCTAAATGTGTGTTTTTGGATTGGATTGAATGATTTGGTGAATAAAAGGGTTAAATTTGGATATGTATAGATCAAGAACTAAAGAAAACGAATTTAGATCGCAAAAAGTCAAAAGTGGTCGAATAACCAAATCCGATCGAATATCCGAATCCGAGGTAAGTCGATATACAAATAAATGTATTTGAATTGAGTTATTTGCACATTTATGAAACTTGGATTGCTATGCATAATGCTCGAGATAAAATGTATGTGAAATCCGAGAATGTATATATATCGACAAGTTATCAGTGTCCGAGAAGTCCCGTCTGAACCTAGGAATAGATAGGATTGCATATGTCTTGACATAGGTGTCCGATATGTGATATCATGTAAGACCACGTCTGGGACGTTGGCATTGATTCTAGATTTCATGTAAGACCACATCTGGGATGTTGGCATTGATATGAGATTTACGTGTAAGACCATGTCTGAGACATTGGCATCGTATTGATTCGTGTAAGACCTTGTCTGGGACAGTGGCATCAACATCTGACTACATGTAAGACCACGTCTGGGACGTTGACATTGTATGACTATTCTGAGCATTCTGAGTATCCTATTAGATTCTAAATGGTTCAACAGGCAAATCCGAGATTTAAGTGAATATGAGAAAATTATACTGAATCAGGTACTTTGATATATATACTCGATGTGTGTGTATGGAAGGTAAGTATACTAAGAACTTACCTAGATGGAATATGTGGAAGAAATTGGTGAAGCAAAATATGGTACATGAATGAATATGCTATGATTTATTGAAGTATATGGTGATATGTATGTTATTAATCAAATGGCTAATCCAATGAGCCATGAAGAATTATGAATATGCAAATGAGCTATTAATAATCTTGTGTTTGATATGTTAATGTGAATTATGAGTTAAGTTTATTTGTATATGGCTTACTAAGATTTTGAAAGCTTACTCTGTGTGTGTGTTTACTCTGTTTTATAGGTTGTCAAAGCTACAAAAGGCTTAGGAATCGTCAAGGATCATCACCACACTATCAAACTCAACTTTGGTACTTTTGAATCTGTATATAGCTAAATATGGAATGTATAGGCTAATCATTTTGGAACATGTTTGAGATGTGTAAATAGCCATGTGATGTGGCTAGATAAATGTCAGTAGCATGCATGAGTGATTATGGTATATGATGCATGTTTTGGTACAGCTTGATGGCAAGCTTATTGATGGATTGAAGCCATAGTGAATTCGTGATATTGTGGATGAATCATGCTTGTTTTTACATGTGATTTAGTTGTGCAATTTGGTATACAAGTTGGCATGACTATAGATGAGATTGAATGGGATGATATGTTGATCTTAAGACATGATTTTGTTTGCCAATTGTGAATGGAATAATGTTTGTTTGAGCTTGTAGGGATGACCCAAGTGTGGGTGGCATTTTGGCCTTGAAAATGGCCTACAATTGCCCACAAGGTTGAGCACACGTGCTTGTGGCTCGACCATGTCCGTCGTGGTTGAAATTCAAAACAACTCAGGCTCAACCACGAGCTGGACACATGGGCGTGTGACTGGCCATGTGGTGCAAGTCAGTAGCGACCACGGGTGAGGCACACGGGCGTGTCCACGGCCGTGTGGACAAGTCAGTATTGTATGTTCTATTTTGACACGGCTTAGACACACGGGCGTGTCTGAGGCTGTGGGAGGCACACGGCCTGCCCACACGGGCGTGTGACCCCTGTAACTTAGAAAAAGTTTTAAATTTCTGAGAAATTTAGTATGTGTTCGGCTTAGTCCCGGCCCTATTCTAAAGCATGCTTAAGGTCTCATTGACCTATAAACGAGACATTTGATCTGATTGGTTGCATTATACTATGAAATGTCTGTAAAAGTTTTCGATCAGTCCGATAATGCCTTTAACCCTATTCTGGCGACAGTTACAGGTTAGGGGTGTTACATAGGTAGCTCTAAATACAAAAATAACACTCACACAAAGACTTGAACACAAGACCTCTAACACTCCAACACTCCACTTAACCACCAAACCAGCAGGCCCATTCTGACACTAAATTGCACAATTATCCACATATGTGCCACCTCCCCAATAGCCCTAGGCTCAAAGAACCTAAACTTCTAAGCCCAAAATTTGGGGCATTACACCATCACACTATTGCAGAGTATATATGGCATGTAATAGTTAGACTCTTACACATGCTACGCTAGTCCTAGAATTGACTAAATCGTAGCTCTGATACTAATAGAATGTAACACCCCTAACCCTTTTTCCATCGTCGGAGTAGGGTTATGAGGTATTATTGATCAATACACATCATTTCACATACATAACACATACATTTATGCATTCATACTCAAATACCATTTAATCACAAACATATCGTCCCTTCTAAGGGCCTACGAGGCCTTAAACCGATAACATATGAAAATTTTTAGAAACTTAGAAAAATTTCAAACATACAGGGGTCACACGCCCGTGTGAACAGGCCATGTGCCTCACACGACTCCAAACACGCCCATGTCTCAAGCCGTATGGAAACAGGGCATACATACTGACTTGGGTCACACGGCCAACCACACGCCCGTGTGTCTAGCCCGTGTACCCTTCGACGTGGCCACACACGCCCGTGTGCCAGGCCATACCAAACCTGTATGGTATACTGACTTATGCAACACGGCCAAGTCACAGGCCCGTGTGTTAGGCCGTATGCCAATTAGGGGGGTATACTGACCTGTCACACGGCTAGTCACACGTCCGTATGTGAGACCGTGTGGAGCATACTGACTCCAATTCAATCTGAACACTAGGGGACATGACCGTGTGTCACACACGGCTGAGACACACGTCCGTGTCTTTGCCCGTGTCGACAAAAATAGGCCATTTGCAAGGCCAATTTGCCACCCCAACTTCAGTGTACCTACACAAGGCAAAATGGTACCATTTCCATACACAAAGGGTAGCCAAATCAATCCCAACATGCATAATTCATGCTATACAATTACAACCATTTCACTTAGCCAAATACATGTCAAAACAATATCAAACAATATGGTTCATTTACCATAATTCACATAACCATTTTAACTTCTATAATGTCTTGGTTACAACCATGCCAAAACAATCCATCTCACAAGGCATTATAAACATCTTACAAAAGTCATTAACAATCATTTCTAATAACCAAACACACATCAATATTAACATCATTTACAAGCCAAATCTCATGGCTATGATCATAACCAAAATACCACATCTAGCCTATACATTTCATATGCCATAAATGTATATTTCAAAAGTACCAACTTAGATGTTTGATAGTGTGATGATTTTCCCGATGACTCCCGGATCCGAGCTAGCCTTGATTCACTATAAAATATAGAAAAATAACACGAAGTAAGCTTCATAGCTTAGTAAGCTCATATGTGTACAATAAGCAACTATCACCATTCATTCATCATTCAAATAATAGAAAACAATATATAACAATTCTATTAAATCTCAAAGCTATCAAATGGTTATTCATATAACTTACCAATGAACTCATCAATTACATAGTTTTAATACTCAATTCATTACCGTACGTACCTATACCATCTCATACCAATCTCACACTCAACCACGTCTTTTATTTACCCATTAAACCATTCAAAATAGAAATCAGATATTCAAGGATCCCAATTGATAAGTACCTATACCATGCCCCGAAGCCAAATCAAGGTAACTTATCCCTGGAGTACCTATTCCATGGCTCGTAGCCAAATCAAGGTAACTCATCTCCGAAATACTTATATCATGGCCCGAAGCCAAATCAAGGTATAACTCACACCCGAAGTGCCGATATCGTGGCTCGAAGCCAACACAATAACCTAATGACATGTCACTAGCATCCTAAACTATTCCTAAGGTTCAACCGGGATTTCACGCTTGTCGAATCATCGTCGAACGTATCCATAGAGCCGTATTCACAATTCAAACATTATTCGTAATTTTGTAATCAATTTTTATGCAATATCAAAGCATTAAACATACATTTATAATGAAATTACCACATACGAAGTTACCTAGTATTCGGAATTGACGAATCGGGTCAACTACTCGATAACCTTACTTTTCCCCCAATCTAAATTCGAATTCTTTCTTTTATGAATTTAAAATTAACTTATTTATTCAACCATTCATTCAATTTAGTCCAAAACATACATTTAGGCCTATTTTCACATTAGCCCATAAACTTTTACACTTTTAACAATTTAATCCTTATTTCACAAAACACAAAATTCACACAATTCAATAAAACCCATGCTTGGCCGAATTATAAATAGGTCCCTAGCAGTCCAAAACTTTAATTTATTCACACTTTTACCCACATAATTTTACAAATTCTCAATTTAATCCCTTTTTGACATTTTTGTCAAAAATCAATTTACAAAACTAGTAAATCTATCAATAAACCTTCATAATCTATCATCAATCATCAAATTACTCAAGCATAAAATAATGGAAACTCTCACAATCTTTAACAATTTTGAAATCTAGGTACGGGCTAGCTAGATTGAGTTGCAATGATTACAAAAACATAGAAATAATTAAAACCCGAGCTAAAATAGTACCTTAATCAAGCTAGGAATGTGCCGAATCAAGAACCCTAAAATGGCTTCTTTTTCTCTTCAATATTCGGTTGTGGTAAAGATGATAGCCTTAAAATTTATGTTTGTTTTATTTAATATACCTTAATTTATCAAATTACCTATTTAACCTTAATGAATAAACATAGAAATTTATAATGCATGTCCATTAATGTCCATTAACACTACAAATGGTCTAATATCATCATAAGGACTTTTAATTTAATTAATCATAGCAATTAAACACCTTTAACAAGTAGAATGGAACTTTCGCATTTTACGCAATTTAGTCTTTTTTATCAAATTAACCAACCAATTGATAAAATTAGCTCACGAAATTTTCACACATATCAAATAACATGATGTAAATACCGAAAATATTAAAATAATTTTCTAACATCAGATTTGTGGTTCCAAAACCACTGTTCTGATTTAGCTAAAACCGGGCTGTTACATTCTTGTTTCTATTGCATTTGAAGCAATCTGCCATTTCTTTTCTCTTCTCATATTTTGGTGCAATTGCCTTTTTAATTGTCTCTCTTCTTCACCTATTATCTTTTCATTAAAATCCACTCCTATAATCCAATCAAGTATGATTAATTTCATGCTCAACTTATTTCCATTTAGCTTTAGGCCAATTATCATTTCGATTGAGGTTCTTGAGAAATGAATCTGCGCTAAAACCTTACAAAATCGTATTCATTATCTCTCTAGAATATTGGATAGTCACAATCATCCATTAAAGTTTATTCAATTTCAACTTAAAAAATGCACGTTGTGAAATGACCCGATAGTCAGGGGTGTCGAAAAGTAAGTTCGGGACTCTTTACCTGTAAAATGAACTCGTTAATATTTAATTAAATATTTATGAAGTTATTTTTGTAGTGAATTAAATGTTGGATAGGTAATTGCATGAAGTAGGAGCTATTATGGTACAGGGACTAAATCGCGTAAGGGTTAAAAATTAGGTTATAGATTGAAATAAATTAAAGGGATTAAGGAAGCAATTATACCTTTGTTTCATTTAAAGTGGACAGTCATAATGAAACATTTATGATATGTATATATATAATATTATGTTAACTTAATATGTATAAGTTATAATAATATATGTTATAATAATAAGAAATAAAATGAAAATATAATAAAAGAAATAATAAAGAAAATGGAAAGAGGATTGCATGAGAAAAAAGAAACGAAAAGAAAAAAAGAAAAGAAGAAGAGAATTCACGGCTTTGGGGTATTAGGGGTTCAAGCTCAAATTGGTTAGTGCAATTTAGTCATTTTCTTGTAATTTTTACGTTTTTGAAATCTCAGTACCTAGGGCTACCCGACCCATGTTGCAATTTTTAGTAGTGTTTAAGATTTTAGATTTTGTTATTGTTGAATAGTTTAAGTATTAGGGATTAAATAGATAGATTTTTAAGTTAGAAGCGAAAAAGGATTAAATTGTGGAAATAATTGTTGATTTTGAGCAATAGGGACTAAATTGATAAAAATTTAAAATTAAGGGGTCGAATTGAAAATAGGGAGCTAAATTTAGCTTAGAGTGAAATTAGTATAAAAATATAAAATTAACTGTGGTGATTAAAATTAGTCCTAATTTAAGGACTAAATTGAAGTTTAAGTAAATATAGTTAAAAAATTTGAAAATTTAATTTGAAATTGATTGTGTAATATTGATGTATTTTAATTGTTTTATTCTGTAGCTAACGTTATACAGGAATCCTCGAGAAAAAAGGGGAAGGATAAAATCGACGTCGAATAGCTCGGAATTCACGTTTCATATTTTTATTTTCCGAGATAAACTAAAAAATGATGTATATTGATATAATTGTCATGGTAAGCATTAAGGCGAGATTTGTTATTCGATTGGAATATTAGAATCGATGGTTGTTTATGAAAGCAAATGTTACATAATTGAAAAATACGTGGATTGAGAAATTATGGCTGCTATCAAATTAATATATGTTATATGTGTGTTAATATACATATAGATGATATGCCATAGGATACCCTATTAACTGTTTCAGTCTAAGTCGGATATAGATGATATGCCATAGGATAGGAAGAGTTCAAGGATTTCTTCGACCCCGAGTCGATGAGGCACTGGGTGCCAATTTACCTCAGTTTAACAGATAAGACACTCGGTGTCAATTTATATAGCATTGGGCTCGGTTACTTTAGATTTATTCAATGAGGTACTAGGTGCCAAACTGGTGTGTTGGTTGGAATCCGTGTATCCGTCTGAGTCAGATTCGTGTTAATAGGGGAAATTACATAATAAATTTATGTGTTTGATATTGAGATGTCAAAGTTGAGAAATGAAAATGAGATGAGATATGAAATATGAAATGATGAAATGAGAGGTGAATCTTGAAATGAATTCAAGTATTGATAAAAAAGATGAATCATGCCATGAGTTGGATTACCAAATGCTATATATGGAATACCATTGATATGTGCTTGAACATATGAAATATTATTGCCATATGCTAAAATTTGTGATTACCAAATTTTACAACATTACTTATTTCATCTTTATATCTTATCTATTCATATCAACCTTAAATTATTCATATTATATAATACAACTGAGTTATACTCAGTGTGTGGCTTTGTTTTCCGTGCGCAGTCTAGGTACTTTTCAATTTATTGCCAATTCAGCATCCAACAACAAATCCCGAGCTCAAGTGTGGTGATATCTTATTTTGTAATGACATGTACTTAGGAATTCCTTTGTTTATGTTGTTTATAATGCGTTGCTAGTGAAATGATGGTTAATCGTATATATGGTTGTAGTTGAGGCTATGTTGGTATGTTAGCCTAGTTATAGTTTTGGTATGTGTTTAGCTAAAAAATTGGTAGCCTAAGTAGATAAATATTGGTTCAATTATGGAAAAATTGGTATGAATGAAAGTCTTTGAATGGTTGATGTGTTGTTGGTGTACTTGATGGTATAAAATGTGATACCAATGAGGGTACATTGGTTAGACACTAATATGGTTGTTTTGGCATGTTTTGAACATGTTTGTGTGAGTTTTGAATAGGTTAACAGGTTAGTAATTGAGTTGCTTAGTGTCCAAGTAAGCATAAAATGGTAAACTTGAGTTTTGAGGTACATTTAGGTGCACATGGTCTATCACACGGCCGTGTGCTATAGATGGGCAACACACACGAGCATGTGAAAAAATAGTATAGGTGTAGTTCACACGGGTTGACACATGGCCTGGGACACAGCCGTGTGACCCAAGTCAGTGAGTAACACGGGCGGAGACATGATTTGGAGCATTCCACACGACCTTGCCACATGGCCGTGTGTCCCCTATTTTTAGGTATTTCCAAAAATGACCCTAAACTTTCAAAATTGTTCCAAATTAGACCCTGCCTATTTGTAGACTATTTTTAAGGTCTCATAGACTTGAAATAGAGGTTATAAGAGTAACTTTTACTCTGAATTGGAATGAATTAGCAAACTTGAATTAAGTGAATTATACTAAAATCATCGAAGGTAGTAATAGTCGGAGTATGGACCAATACTCTGATGCCAATAATTGGAATAGTCTTGTTATGTATCAAACTTCTAGCATTCAGGAAGGGATAAATAGTTATAAGAGTGTAGACAGTGGAAGACCAAGTTTAGCATTGCATAGCATAATACACTATTTGATTATTTAAGACACTACTATGCAAGTATTAGATTGGCATGATCTGCCCCTGTATATTATGACGATATTAGGTAGCTTATACTACTGCTTGCGATGTAATTAAATGTTCTAATTGGTTAGTGTAACACCCCAAACCTGGCCCAAACGCTACTACCAGATCTGGCATGTTACGGGTTTAATGTTAAAAACATAGTTCCTTATAAGAGGGCACGTATCCCTTTTGAAAATTCTTCGATGACGTGTTGTTTGAAAACTTAACTTTGTTGGTTTGGAAAATCTCGGTTTGATTAATCAAATAACCTTAGGTTTTCTTTCCAAAAACATTTCGTTACATTAAGCGTGTTTGAAATTCCCATTTCATTACTTATAGTAAGTAAGTCTCTGAAAATAAAATTTAAAGTATAAACATAAACACATATAAATCGATAACCTAAGCTACGAGGCCTTATTACATAAATAATACCAAATTTAAACTTAAAGAAAAAAACCGGAATTAACTTATAAAAATAAAAGACTTGATGGCCCCTCGAGTCCACCTCGGCTCCCATGTCCACGATCTACTGCTCATCTGAAAAGTCAGGAAAATAAAAGGGTGAGTCACCAAGACTCAGTGTGCAAATCCCGAAAACACATTAAAGGCTTGAGGCCTACAAACACATTATGGGCCTTAGCCCATACACAATGGCAACAAAATATTTACATGCAACATGGCCCAACCCAAACCTAATAGTCCATCCTCTACACACCAGCCCGTACCAGCCATCACACCTCGGGGATTTCTACAATCAACCCACCAACCGCTACACACCATATCGACAGTCATGCTGCCTATTCCTAGCAATCAAGAATGAATTTAACGTGGCTTAGCCACCGATCACTATTGTGACCTAACTTTATAATTCGTGGTTTAACCAATGATCACCAAGTGACCTATTAACATGCTCTTCCCCTTCATCATATCAACCCCATCCCATGCATACATACATGCAGAATCAAAACAATATACTACCTAAAAGTTCACAGTCTATCATATACATCGATACATATAGAGAAGTTTCTATGATTACATACCTGGCATCCCTTGCCTACCCTTTTTGGGTAATCCGACTGTCTATACAGCCTTTTTCCGGCTTTTAGCCCATAACATATATTTAGTACAGATTAATTGGTGTGTTAGAGATCTACACACCTGATTACAGTCAAGACGAGACCTTCTATGTCGACACTATCAGAAGCCGATACGACTACTAACTGCCTAAGATTTTGTTCTGAAGCCGGTCCATAACCCGGTGGCCAATCCCGAACTGCTGACACCGCTCGTTTCTTAAACTTAGGAATTGGTTTAACAGATCCAATCCCCTCCTTCGCCTGATCGATATTTGATTCCATTAAAAGACCTTATCAGTTGCTACCATCACAACATATGGTTGTTAATCCATATCATAGAGCTAAGATTATAAATACGATGAACGAACCTAACGAAAATCTAAAGAGAACCCCTTACCTTGAAATCCCGAAAGAAGATTGAGACTCAGAGACTAGTAGTTTACGGCTTTTAGATCTAAACGATCTACTTCGATTCCTGGCATCGCCCAACAAGAAAACATCAAACCATTAATCAAATGTCAACCTTACCAATCCCAATAGCCTTTCGGCTTTAACTTCCAAAAACCAAAAGAGAAAGTGAAGAGAAGAAGATCGGCACTTACCCTATCACGGGAGATTCGGCTACTCCTAGAAGATTTTGGCTTTTGGGAAGATCATAAAGAGAAGATGATAGGAAGAAATCTATGTAGATTCGGCTTTTTGTGAAGAGATCAGCAAAAGAGAAGAAGCAAAGAACAATGAATATTTGCCTTGTAAAAAAAGAATGAAGAAGAGAATTAAGTTCAAGAGTTTCGGCTTTTGCATAAAAGTGAAGATGAGAGGATGGGATTTAGGGATTTCGGCTTTGGCATAGAATGAGAGAAAAGAATGGGAGAATAAAACCCTAAATGCTAAAAATAAAAGGATATTCCCTTTACTTAACCTAAATTTCGACACCTACTACCTAAATCCCGAAAATGCCTCTTTTTAAAACTAAAACTAGGCTACTAATCAAGGGAAATTTCGGCACCCCTTAGCCATACTAAAACTAATTTCTCCCCCCTCCAAGAGATGGAAATTCGGCCACCACCTTGACCAATGGATAATTCCTAAACTTTCTCCCTTATCATTATCTGATCTCTCATCCACAAGTGCCCTAGATAACACCACCTTTTCCTTCCTTTATCTGCCACATTATCAGCCATATTATCCACATTATCCAAACAACTAAATCCTCCTATTTTCAAGCCTCATTGTCGTCTCACTTTACCTACTTAAATGCCGAAAATTAACTAAATTTTAATTAAAAGAATTGGGCTTCATACAACTTGAATTTGGGCCTCCTAGTTGACGCCACTTTCTTGCTCTTTTAGTGGCGCCACTTTGCCACTGGGCCACAAGCCCATTTTATATTTTAAAACACAGATAATCATCTTTTAAGCCTTATCTTATCAGGCTTTCCACTAGAGTGTCCAAACAGAAAGTTCTAACTAAGACCTCGGCCCAACCTTGAGCCCAATCTGAACCCCTTAAACACTCTAATCAACACATTATATGTAACACACAACAAATGCATAGCCCCACAATTTCAGGATGTTACAGTTAGTAATACCAGTGACCCTAATCTGATGACGGAGAGGGGTTAGGGGTGTTACACATTGGGTTGCAGTAGTTTGGCATACAGTTGGGAAAACAAGACGATCGTCTGTCACGTTCAAGTTCTCGCAAACAAATTGACGTGTCCAGGTGGGAAAAGGACAGTTGGATTCTGTCAAGGGAGATGGTGATCAAATTTAAATGACCAAACAGTTAAGGTCGTTAATTCGAGTTGGGCTCTTCTAGATCGCAAGGCTGTCGAGATCTTAAATTGTGGACGCGTGTTACGTGGTTAGATAATCAGTAAGGCTTTTTTTGTAGGTTGTACCGGAATCAACTACACAAGGATGAGTTAGCAGTTGAGGCGTCCTTGGTCGCTATAACTAGCTTATCGTTTGGAAGGAAAAATTCACTTGCAAAGATCGACTCAAGTTTGGAATATTCCGAGTCTAAGGTTAAGAATTTGCATATTTGATTTCCTAATTTGATTTCAATTATTTAATTTTATTTTGCAATTATAATTCGATTATTATTTTTCTCTCTTAATTTTTATATTTTTAACCTTAATCATCTAAAACCCCCTTTGATTTATTTTCAACTCAGTAAGTTAGAAGTCGTGGGCACGATAGTTGCCACAACTTTGGAATCTAGTCACCCTAAAAACGATATTAGAAATCCCAGTCCTTGTGGCTTGACCCTGCTTTTCTATACTACTGTTTAATTTAGTTAGAGTGTAGGACATTTATATTTGGTGGTCTCAACAACCATCAATAAATCTTAAAATTATAAATCAACTTTGATTTAGTGTGTGCAATGTAATATACTAACTTTGGTTTGGTGCAATTATATGTATTAAATTTTAATTTTGATTCAATTTTTTTATTATATTAACATAATTATTTATGTGGCACTATTTCTCAATTATGTTAATTGTAAATTGTTAATATAAACATGTTACATCCCAAAAATGGGGTTAGAAGAACTAGATTTGTGGTTGATTGATTGGATTTAAATCTTGAATATGTATGATTGTTAAGTTTTGGTTGCATGTTGGATGATATGCATGTGCTTAGTGAATTATTGTTATATATGCTTGAATGACTTGCTGAACATTGAGAGAAGCTTAAAATGACAAAATGTTAAGGTATGAACCTTAATGCACTTAGAAATGCATAACATGCAAATTTGACATGTTGAGTAATATGAATTGTGACTTTACATGCTAGTATAACTAACTAGTTAGAGTGTTAAAGTATGTTAATGTATGTTTTAGTGTAATTGAGCATGATTTGTATGATCTATATATGATATGTTAGAATAGGAAATTTGGCATGAAAACATGAAATAGTATGTGTGGATAGGTGTTAATGTGTCATATGCAGGTTTTGAACGTGTTTTGTTATCTTTGAAATTGAGTCCTGATTTTTATGCTCTACAATTGGAATCCTTAAATGCAATGAAATTACTTGAAAATTTGCATGATTAAGTTCTATACAGATAATTCCATAATTTTACTCTCGATTTTACAAAAAGGTTTTACTAAATATTTTACTAAATTTATGATTTAGTCCTTAAACTTTGCTTTAAAAATTAAATAAGTTTTACTTATCAGTTCTGGTATTTTCTTTCAATTGTTTCCCTTATTAAATTGTTTTATACTGAACAAATGATTTAATTTTTGAATTGCGAATGTTACTTATGTCGTATGTTAAATGACGATTTCACCCTCGATGTTGGTCTGATCAAGAGTAGCGCTACAGAAGCATGTTTTTTTATACTTGTATGTTTACCTTGAACTATATGATTGATGAATATGTATGTAAATAAATTAGTGTAGTGTGATTGGTGGTTGTATGGAGGTCACGTAAATGACTAAAGTAACGTCATGGATTAGAGTTGGTCTAACCCGACCAGGTGTGGAGCGCCAAATTTGGTCAAGTTTGTGAAACCAGGGGTGGTCATGTCCCAATGTATAAAGTTATCATATGCGTTTCTTAAATAAGAAATAGGCTTCAGGCCTAATGGTTAAGTGTTAAGATCCCTTCCTCCTATTTTATTATTTTTTGGTAAACTAGGGTAAAGTCACACTCCAAAATAAATATGTACGACAAAATCTCTAAAATAAGAAAGAAATAAGACATAGACTGAATGGTTAGGCATTAGTGCCTCCTCCTTAAAAGCTAAGGTTTGAGTTCCCTTCCTCTCATTTCTTTTAATTTTCGGCAAAGCCTTATTTAAATGCCTAAATTGTCGCCCCAAAATTTATATGCGGTTAGGTGTATGAATTAAGCAAAGAAATGATTGATAGGCTAAATGGTTAAAGCACTAGAACACTTCCCAAAAGACCCAAGTTTGAGCCCTCTTTTTCCTTTTAATTTTTTTTTATTTTGGCAAGTCTCTCAAAAATTAAAATATGTACAATTAAGTGTCTAAATGAAGCAATAATAAGTTACAGGTTCAGTGGTTAAAGCATTAGAGCCCTTCCTAAACGACCCAAGTTCGAGCCCTATTTTCCCTTTTAATTTTGAAAATTCGACAAAGCTTTAGGGTAAACTATATGTGCAACCCTTATGGTTTACAAACCCTAGGAATTTAACCAATTCTTTCCTATAATTCATATATTGCCCTTCCTCAAAATTCCAATAGAATTAGAATTCTACCATCTTTTTTTTTCTATTTTTTTTCTAATTAGATTTTCATATTGCCCATTTTCAAATCTTAATAGAATTTGCTCTCCATCTCTCTATTTCTTTCCTTTTTATTTCCTTTTCTCTCATTCTTGCACCAAATTTTGGAATCTTTGTGTTGTTCATTATTTTTCCCCTATTTGATCGTTCCCCGTTCATTTAATTTCTATTGATATTTAGAACTGTCGTCAGTAGTATTCAATATCTTAGACAAAAATCAATAAGTAAGCTTCGTTTCAATGATTAGATTTCTTAATTCCATTGTCCAACGTAAATCTTTAGTTCAATTAATCAATCTTTTGCGAATCTTACCCAAATCTTGAAACCAATCGTTAATTCTTGTGTAAATGTCGTTTGAAGGACCAGATTTAAAAGAACTATATCAGAATTGGGTATGAGGAATGTCGATCAGTAATGCAGTGGAAAGTATGTGTTCTTTCCCAAGTGAATCAATGGTGATCATGTGTAGGATTAGAGCCACACGGTCTCCCACAAAGGCGTGTGGACCACATAGGTGGACCACATGACCATGTGCCTCTACAAACTCTAAGCTAGTTCGTGAACGACACGGCCACAACCCTCCCACACGGCTTGCCACACGGCCATGTCTCTCCTGTAGGCTAATTTTAATGTTTACCACACGACCATAGTCTGTTACACGGCCTGGCTACACGATCATGTAACCTTTCCATGTAACGACTCGAAAGTCAATGGTACTGGAAAGTGTGGTTTCGAGACACCATTTTCGTAAATTGGACTTGTAAATATTGAATTACTAAATATTTACGGAGTTAGATTTGAGCTGAATTGAATTTTAGTCCTGTAATTTTGGTGAATTTATGCTTAATTAGAGTATAGGGACTAAATCGTAAAAGTGTCAAAATTTTAATTGTTTGTGAATTATTAAGTATATATTGGCTAAGCGACTTATGAGGGAATTAAACCAATGTTAAATTATTACTAGAGGGCAATATGGATTTATATTCTGAAAATTTGTAATAAAATAAATTAAAAAATAAAAAGTTAATTAATTTAATAAAAGATAAAAATATTAGTATCTTGAAAGAGAAAACCATTTTTCTATTTCAATTACAAAGCTCCAAACCTAGGGGAGAAGAGCTCAACCCACGACTAGGATTTTCCAAGGTTTCAAGCCCTAATTTGGTTAGTTTGATTTAGTCACTTTCTTGTAATTTTTATGTTCCCGGAATCCTAGAAGCATAAGCTAGTTGATCTATGTTTTAATTTTTGGTATTTTTAAAATTTTAAGATGTTACCATTATAGAATAATTGAAGCTTGAGGTGTTATTTTGATAAATTTTAATTTTAGAATTGAAAAAGGATTAAATTGTAAAGTCAATTGATGATTTTGTGCAATAGGAACTAAATTGCACAAATTTCAAAATTTATGGTAGAAATGAAAAAATATGAAGTTAAATTAGGCCTAGAGTGAAATCAGTATAAAAATTGGAGGTTAAAATTGAAAGTATGTTAGTCTCGGTTTTAAGGACTATATTGAATAAAATGCAAAAGCTGCATAACTTTGAAACTGAATATGAAAATGGCTGTGAATTGAAAATTTTATGTTTTTTTAATCCGTATCTAGCGTTGACCCTGATTTCTCAAAAAAAAAAAAGAAAAGACAAAGTTGTCGACGAATAGCTTGGAGTTTACGGTTTGTGTTTCTAAAATCCGAACTACTTGTAAATTGTTATATTTTGAACTATGTGTGCATGGTAAGAATATGAGGTGAATCATTTTGTGATGATGAGATGAATTGGATTGTATTCTATTGAGTTGAATTGATTGATGTTTCTGAGGATTAAATTGAATATTTATGAAAAATTTATACATTTATACAAATGTGAAATTGAGTATATATTGTGATGATCTATTGTTGCCATATGTTGCATAAATGTGTATATGATGAAAATAAAGGTGAATTGAGATATTGTTGATAGTGAAATATGAAATGGAAACTCTATTAATTGTTCAGGTAGAGTCGGATATAGTTGGCATGCCATAGGATAGGAAGAGTTCAGGGTTACTTCGACTATGAGTCGATAAGGCAATAGGTGTTAAACTTATTGACACCGCTGGGTGCAACTATTTGCTTTAGATTTATCCGATTAGGCATTGGGTGCCGAACTAATGTGTTGGTTGGACCTGTGTATCCGTCTGAGTCTGAGTCGTGGTAATATGGAAATAAATGGTAAAAACAATATACTTGATATTGAAATGACAAATAAATGAAAAATGGAAATGGAATGAGAAATGGAGTGCTCAAATGTGAAATGGTTTGAAACATTGAAGGAAATGTTCATTTGAAATTATGGATTTGAAGTTGAAATGGAATGTATCATTATATAATTTGAGATATCAAATGATTGGTGAATTAAAATTGACATGTTTCAACATTAGAAAAATGTAATTAAAGTAATCGATGAATATATATAACTTGTATATTTGACATGTTAATTGCATAGCATAATCTAACTTTAACTTGAGCATTGTATATGTATTTTGTTTTGCTTTTATGATTATAAAAATACCACTGAGTTATACAAAGTGTACGGTTTTTGTTTTCCCATACTCAGTACTTATCAATTCAATCGTCAACTCTACATCTAGCGACAATCCCAAACTCAAGTTTTGGTGATATGTTCTTTTTGGTCCTGGCATGTACCTAGGAAGTCCTAGGGTTATAATGATCATTTTGTATTTTGTTGGCATTTTGGAGACTATGCATATAAGTTTATGTATATATATGTGATGGTAATAGTCATGTTGTTGTTGTCTTGTTAGGTAGCTTCGGTTATATACCTAATGGTTTTGTAGCACCCCTAACCCATCTCCATCGCCGGATAAGGGTTACGGAGCATTATAGTGTACAACAAAACCATAATAATCAAAACATGGATCAAAATATAATTCACATATTTATTTTCAATAATGTAATTTAAATATGATAAAAATACTCTTACGGACCTTAAATCGAGCTTGATTGGCCCTAAAAATAGTTTGGAAACAATTAGGGACTTATTTGAAGTAAATTAGAAATTTTAGGCAAAACATGACTTTTTTTTGAAATAAGGGTCACACGGTCGTGTGTCCAGGACGTGTGACATAGCCCAAACCGTGTGTATATTCAAAATATGGCTACACTACTGTGTCTTGGGCCGTGTACCAAACCGTGTGCATATTCGAATATGGTCGTGTGCCAGATCGTGTAACTAACTGTTTTGGGAGACACGACTGTGTCTCAAATCGTGTGAAACTTGATTTAAAAACAATAAAGACACACAGTCGTGCTTAGATCGTGTGAAACTTGATTTAAAAACAATAAGGACACACAGTCATGCGAACAACCTGTGTGTGACACATGGCCATGTGACAACTCGTCTCTTAGGCCGTGTGTACCAAAATGTGCCTTGAAACACAAGTTTACAAAAACTGCTTTCTTGAGCCTCAAGCATACCAATTGCTAACCTTTTTAACCTAATTAAAGCACACTTAAATGAGACCAAATCATGTTAAAATCATCATATATGCAACACATTTCCATCATTCAACCAATGTACCCTCATTGGTACCACAAAATATACATCCAAGTAAATTCATCTAATTGACATAGACTAAGCTTAAAATCTACACCATATATGTAATAGCCCGTTTTTAGTCAAATTAGAACAGTGGTTTCAGGACCACAAATCTGAGGTCAAAATAATTATTTTATTATTATTTTAATGTCTACAGCATGATAGTATGATTGTGTGAAATTTTCGTTAAGAAATTTTACCGTTTGAATGCTCAATTTGATAAAAAAGGACTAAATCACATAAAGTAAAAAAGTCGTGTTCTAATAACTAAAGGTGTCTAATAGCTATGGAACCTTAAAGTGGAGGTCCTTATGTGTTAATTAGACCATTAGTGTGTTAGTGGACATTTATGAGATTGGTATTGTTGAAATTTTATTGAAATTAAAAGGTTAATTCAGTAAATTAGTAAATTAATGTTAAAATAAATAAAACAAAACACATTTTTATCTCTTATCATCTTCTCCAACAGAATATTCAAGGGAAAGAAAGCCATTTTTTTCATCTAGGGTTCAGTCACTTTGAGGCTTGATTGGTAAGTATTTTTTGTCCCATTTTTAATGATTTCTATGTTTTTGGAGTCATTGTAGCTTAATCTAGCTAGCCCATAGACTAATTTGCAAAACTGTTAAAAGTCTAAGGTTTTACCATTGATGAATATGTGTGTGTTTTGATGTTTGATGATAGAAAATGAATGGTTTTTGTTAGATAAACAACATTTGTTAAGTGATTTTTGATAAAAAATTTAATTAGAGATTAAATTGAGAAATGTGATAAACAGTGGGGTAAATGTGTCAAATAATAAAAAATATGGGTTGCTATGATAACAAAGGAAATTCGGCTAGCATGGGTAGGGACCTAATTGTATGAATTTGTATTTTTATAAGCTAGGGACTAAATTGTAAAGATGTTGAAATATTAGGGGCAAAAGTGTAATTTTTCCATACTATGCTTTTTGTGCTAAATTGAATAGAATGATAATTGAATAAGTTAAATTTGATTATAAATAGATCAAGAAAAGCGAAGTTCGGATCTAGATCTAGGGAAAAATAAAGTATTGGACTAGTCGATCCATTTCGTCGTTTTTGTGAATCGAGGTAAGTTCGTATGTTAATAAGCATTAATATAATTGTGTTTTAAATGCTTTATTGTTGAATTAGTTGTGAATATGATCTTATAGAAATCTTCGACGAAGATTTAGCAACGTTAAATCCCGATTGAACCTTTGGAATAAATAGGATACAAATGACACGTCATTAGGGGTTATTATATTTGGGTGTTGGTCGGTACGTTTTACCGGTGGCTGAGTTATCCGATATGTGTTGAGTGTCCTGGTCAGCTTGTGTGAGTAGCACCGTGTAGTTATGTCTTGACCGTCAGCTTGTGTGAGCAGACCCATAGATACCTTCGGCTATGTGTAACAGCTCGTTTCAGGGTCAAATCAAAATAGTGGTTTCGGGACCATAAATCTGAAGTAGAAATATTTATTGTGATAATATTTTAAGGTCTACAGTATGATTGAATGATTGTGTGAAAATTTTGTTAAGAAATTTTATTGATAGAATGTCCAATTTGATCAGTAGGACTAAATTGTAATAGGTGCAAAATGTGTGTTCTAGAAGCTAGAGGTGTCTAATTGATATGAAATTTTAAATTGGAGGTCCTTAAATGGTAATTAGACCATTATACCTTAAGATGGACAAAAATGGACATGGCTAGGTAAAATTTTCAAAGTTTAAGTGAAGGGCATTTTGGTAATTAAGTGAAAGGCATTTTGGTAATCTTTTTTGTCCATGGCTAGGTAAAATTTTCAAAGTTTAAGTGAAGATCATTTTGGTAATCTAGTAAATAAAGACAAAATGACAAAAATAAAAGATGCCATCTTCTTCAATTTCATCTCCGTAGCCGAAAATTAGAAGAGGAGATATAGCTAGGGTTTGGCCAAGCTTTCAAGCTCGATTGTAAGTCCGTTTTTGTCCCGTTTTTGACGAATTTTATATTTTTGAGATCGTTGTAACTTGATTTAGATATTTCAAGGACTAATTTGAAAGAAAGACAAAGTCTAAAATTTTACCCATATGGAATGTGTGTATTTTGAACAAAGTCTAAAATTTTACCTATGTGGAATATGTGTGTATTTTGATGTTTGATGGTAGAAAATGCATGTTTGTTGATTGATAAACAACTTTTGTAAAGCGATTTTTGGTAAGAACGTCGATTAGGGACCTATTTGTAAAAAGTTTTAAAATGTGTGTTAAAATGTGAATAAATGAAAAATGTGGGCTGTTATGAGTATGAATAAGTTTCGGCTAGGTTTGGGTTTTTAAGAAATTGAATGAAATTCATTTTACGAGCTTAGGGACTAAAATGTAAAATGTCAAAAGTGTAGGGGCAAAAATGTAATTTTTCCATAAGGTGTTTTTAGGCTAAATTGAATAATGTGATGATTAAATGAGATGAATTTGGTATTATAGATCAAGAAAAACGAAGTTCAGGTCTAGATCGGGGGAAAACCAAAGTAATTGACGAATAGACCCGTTTGGCCGTTTTCGTAACCGAGGTAAGTTTGTATGTTAAATAAGCTTTACTTTAACTGTATTTTATTTGCTTAAATTTATGCATGAATTGTGTAATCGACCTTACGGACACATTTGACGATGATTTGGCAAGCGAAAAATCTCAATCGAACCTTAGGAATAGATTTGGATACAAGTGACATGTCACTAGGGTTTTATGTTATGTGATTCCGGGTGCTGGTCCTGTACGTCCTACTGGTGGTTGAGTATACTGGCATATGTTGCGGTTATTGACAGCTTGTGTGAGCAGCACTGTATAGTTGCATCTCGACTGACAGCTTGTTGGTAAGATAGTGATGGTCTCGAAACTAACTAATATTTCGACAAAGGCAAGCGCACCTATCGAACAGTAGTATAGTTGTTGTGAGTCCGGAATATCGTATCCTCAAGGACTAAAATTACTAGTAATAACTATCTTTTCATTATCTAGCCTAATAATTAAGGGGATTTATTTTTAATATAAAATTAACTAACTAATTGACTATGAACACGACAGAGAGTGAAGAGAATAATCGAATGAATAAAGACAATACCAAAGGAAGAATTCACCTAAACTTCACTTATTATTCTGATTCTGAATTAAATGATTTATTCACTTGACTTGATCCATAGAAATCCATAAATTATGTTAATATCTCTTTCAAGACTAAGAACAACTGACTCTAGGTTGATTAATTGAAATCTCTTTCTAATTAAAACCCCTATCGTCGCATTAACCCAATATATGGATTCCCTTATTAGATTTGACTCTAATCCGACAGATTTATGTCGTTCTATTTCTAGGATTGCAATCAACTCCACTTAATTATGTTGGATCTTCTCTTAAACAGAGACTTTTGCTCCACTGAATAAGCACATTAAACTTGAATTAATATTCCTGAAAACATCAAAACAAGAATTAAAAACACATTATTAAGAACAAGATCAAGTATTTATCATGTAATTCAGATTTTATTGAATAATAAGATTCATCTAGGTTTCATCCTCCCTAGGTATTTAGGGAGTTCAGTTCATAACGTAAAAGGAAAACATCATAGAATTCAGAAAACAACAAGACATAAAGAACCCAAAAACTTCTAAAGAGCTTGATGGAGATCATCAATCTTGGAGTGAATCTACCTTCTAGATGATTCCGACGGCTTCCTTCGAGTAATTTCTTCGATCTACGCTTCGTCCCCCTTTAGGTCTTCCTCTGATGTGTATTTATAGACTTCAGATGGCTCAGAAACCCTAAAAATTGGCTTTTTCCACGTGAAAACAAAGCAAGGTACGACAGGGAAACGGGTGTGTGATCAACCTGTGTGAGGAGGCCCAGGCCGTGTGGAAATTTGCATGGCTCTTGATCGACACGGGCTGGCACACGGGCGTGTGTTCAGTTCGTGTGGTGCAGGCTTTGGCCGTATGGAACCTTAAGATGGCCCGTTTTGTTAGGTTTTGGCCCGTTTTACATTCCTTTCGCTTCCATATGCTCTCCTAAGTATAGAAATAAGAATTTAAAGGATTAGGAGCATCGAATTCACCAAATTATATAAATAAACATCCAAAAACACACTAAGTGTGGGATTAAAATGTGTTACTTTTATGGTTTATCAAATATCCCCACACTTAAGCGTTTGCTTGTCCTCAAGCAAAATCCTCAACCCACAACTTAAATTTTCTCAACTCATAATTCTCATCAATAATGTCTTGTCATAATTCACAGGTAATTCATACATTGATAATTTAACTAAAAGAATCTTAAAGATTCAAACAATTCAAGTCACAAATTTTATAGCACGAAAACATAGGTGTTTCCCCTTATCTAAATAATTACCTTTGATTCAAAACCGACAAGAATTGACATCCTCATTAAAGGTTCACGCAAATCACTCAAAGTGTTTAAGGTTCAAATTAAGCACTCAAAAGTCAAACATGAAAAGTTATTACCATAGGCTTGCATGAAAATCAAATCTCCACTACTATAAAATGAGATGATACACAAATCAAAAGGTCTTAAAAAGGGTTGTAACAGGGCTTGGGTTAAAGGTGTGGATAAAGGCTGAATTAGAGGGTTAGAATCGAGATTGAATTGACAATTTACCTAACTAGAAAAATAAACTAATACTGAATAATTATAATTGAAAAATAACATGAGTTTCTTCTCAAAATGTGAAATTAACTGCTTAAGCTCAAATAACATAGAACTAGTAATATATATTTCCAAATATATATATTATGCACAAAAATAAGAAAGAATTTAACAACTTAAATAAAGAACATAGTTAGGCAAATGACCAAATCAAATCTCGACAAAAAGGGAGTCAATAAAGTAGGAGAAGCAAAAATTGGGTTTTGGGTAAATATTAATGGGTGAGTTAAGAAACGGTTTATTAGGCTCAAATGGGTTCACTAGGGGTTAATTATGAAGGTAGGCTTTTAATGGAATAAGTGGGTTAAAACCTAGGTGCCTTTATCATCTCAGTATATCAAATCAAAAGTGTGGTCTCGATATGCATAATCGAAGCAAGTTCTAGAATAACATATCAATATTGACAAACTCATAACCAACAATAAAGTGAGCAAGAAAAATATATTCTCTAAAAGGCTCAAAGTCTCATAAAATTTATGGTTTTTGATGTCAACCTTGAAAATTTCAAACTTCAAAGTAATATTTAAATTTAGGGAAACAACCTAATGAATTTTTTAATTCTGAAAATAGACTTATCATGCTTGATTCTCTAATGTCTTAAAGTTTAAACCATAAATGCACAATTACCTATGACTTAATCCAAAACATATCAATAAAAATCATAAGTCAATAGAAATTTTATTCTAATAGTAATATGAGAAAATTTACTTAAGAACAAAACATAATTCAGGGACTTTCTAATAATACTATAATTAACCTCCCCACACTTAATATGTATATTGTCCTCAATGTACAAAGCTAGATAATGACAATATAGTAGGAATATAATAAGATAGGGAGAGAAGTGAAACTTCCTGAATTTTGGATAGAATCCATGAAAAGAAGCCTGATGAACTAGGCAGAGGTGAAAGTGGGGGAGAATACTCCGGTAGCACCTTGAACCTTTTGAAATCAAGTCAATGAAGCAGCCTGCATGAACTGGTCTATGAGGAAGTAGTGGCATATCTGCTGTAAAGTGGTAGCGCACAGGGAGACCCCACCGAGACCCTTCCGCTTGTTCGAAACGGGAACGGTGACTTTGGTTTTACCTTGAGTATTAGTCATGGTGTATCTAAAAACGATTTTCAATAAATAATTCAAGCATCACGACAAGTAATATCGAAATAGTCCTAAATAACAGTATATTCCTAACATAGTGAATTTAAAAGTTAAACAAAAGCAAATATTTTAACAATAAAAATACTAACATATGATACCCTTAACATATGAAATAAAAGGGTCCTCAAATACTAATATAGAAAATAAACCGACTTAGAATAAGTAACAAAAAGGGAAAATAGTCATCATCATAAGCTAAATCTAAATGGAATTAATAATAATAATAAAAATAAAATAATAAACAAAATAAAGATAAGAAAAATAAATAATGGAAAATAAATATGAAAAAATAAGGGAAACAAAGTCACCATCGGTAGGGAGGATGGTGGCCGGGGTGGGGCGCGACGGGTCAAGGATGGACAATTGGTCGACGTATTTCTAATGGGGGAAAGGTCGGCGGCGTAAGGTGGTGGCTGGTGCAAGGAAAAGGGAAGGGGGAAGGGAAAAAGAAGGAAGAAAGATAAGGGGAAAATAAGAGGGAAAAGGGGGGTTTTGGGTTGAAGAAAGGAGGAAGGAAAAAAAGAGAGGAGGGCGGTGGCCGAAAAGGGGTGCGGTGGTTAAGGTTTGGGGGGAGAAGATTTGGGGAAGAAAGTGAATAGGAGAACGGGGTTTAAATAGGGATTGGGGTACACGGTCGAGGCCCACGCCCATGTGCCCTGTGTTTAGCCCGTGTGTTTCATAAATGTCGGTTTAGGGCGTGTCTGAGTTTTGGCCCACGCCCGTATTCGCTGGGGGTGTTGGGTCACACGGCCGAATTGCATGGCCGTGTGATGCTTCGTTTGTTTCTCCCACGCCCGTGTAAAGGTTTCGTATGCCCGTGTTACTTAATCAGTGTCGACCACGGCCTATAGGCATGGGTGTGTCGCATGCCCGTGTGACTTTCTCAGTTTCAAACACAGTTTCTAGGCACGGGCGTGTCACACGCCCATGTCATTTACTCAGTATCGCCCACGGTCTCTGGGCACGCCCGTGTGGATTTATCGCATCTCGTGTTCTTTAGTCAGTGTCGACCACGGCCGCATCGCACGGCCGTGCATTTTATTGCAGCCCGTGTTTTGGGGAAAATTTTCGTCCTATTTCCGCACGGTCTCCACCACACCGATGTACCTATTCGTGGTGTCCACACGGCCACGACCATGGCCACGCCCGTGTGCAAGGCCGTGTGGGTAGGGAAACGTGCGGCTATTAATTTGGTTAGTTTTTAGTTAGGTGCTAAAAATAAAAAATATGGACATTAATGAGGTTAGTGCTCGGGTTGCCTCCTGAGAAGTGCTTATTTAGAGTCTAAGCTCGACTCACCTTTCATTCGCATAATCATGGTGGTTCGAGGAGTTGAAACTCCTCATTCCTGCTATCAATTTTGTTAATATAAGGTTTTAGACAAGTACTATTTACCTTGAAGGTGCCAAATTTGGAATGAGTTACCTCGACTGTACCGTACGGGAAAATAGTAAGTACGGTGAAAGGAGTTGTTCCATTAGGTTTAGAAGTGGCGACACGAGGATCTGTATTATCCATTAGAACTCGGTCTCCAACCTTAATTTGACTCGTTTTATTTTTAGGATCGTCATGGATCTGCTTTGGTTCATCGTGTACTTTCAATTTCTCCTTAAACTATGTTCACCATTCATTTAGTTCCTAGATTTGGAGCCTTCGTTCCTCATGAACAGTTCAGTTCTCAATATGAGAGCTAGACCATGGCTCTGTCATGTTTTTCCGAGGAATTTTCTGCAAAGAAGATTGAACATCAAGTTCACTTACATTAATAGGACTTGTATCATCTTGATCAGTAGATATTCTGACAGAATCACGTGCTTGGAGTTTAATCATGTCATCACCTACACGAAGTATTAATTCCCCTGTACCAACATCAATAATGGTCCTAGCAGTTGCTAAAAAGGGTCGTCCTAAAATTAAAGGAACGTCACTATCCTCATCCATATCTAAGACAACAAAGTCTACTAGGAATATGAATTTATCAATTTTGACTAGCACATCTTCAATTATACCCCTAGGAAATCTAATTGTTTTATCAGCCAATTGAATGCTCATCCTAGTTTGTTTGGGTTTCCCAAGACCCAGCTGTTTAAACATTTTATAAGGCATAATATTGATACTTGCGCCTAAATCAGCTAAAGCATTATTAACAGATAAACCACCAATTAAGCAAGGAATCGTAAAACTCCCTGGATCTTTTAATTTGCGGGGTAGTTTATTCTGTAAAATTGCGGAGCACATTGCATTTAACTCCACATGCGATGCATCGTCTAACTTCCGTTTGTTTGCCAAAAGCTTTTTTAAAAATTTTATTGAATTGGGCATCTGCGAAAGAGCTTTAATAAATAGTAAGTTAATATGTAATTTTTTTAAAAGTTTAAGAAATTTACCCAATTGTTCATTTGTGCGGTCTTTCTTCGTCGCATTGGGATATGGCACACGAGGTTTGTATTCTTTACTTACCAGTTTTGATTTATTATGGCTTACCTCAACCTTACCTTTATCTACCACGTTTTCTTGCCTCAGTTTTGATTCACCTAAACCTTCACTATCGTGAGCAGTAATGGCATGAAGTTGCTCCTTTGGACTAGTTTCAGTGTTCCTTGGCAGGCTGCCTTGTGGTCGTTCATATATTAACTTAGCAAGCTGTCCTATCTGATTCTCGAGACCTTGAATCGACGCTTGTTGATTTTTGAGTGCAGTTTCAGTGTTCTGGAAGCCTGTTTCTGACACCGAGATGAATTTAGTAAGCATCTCTTCAAGCTTCGGCTTCTTTTCCTATTGGTAAGGTGGCTGAAAGACTTGGGGAGGTTGTTGTCTCTGATTTCCTTGACTACCCGATGAGAAATTGGGATGGTTCCTCCAACCTGGATTGTAAGTGTTACTATAAAGGTTATTTTGAGGTCTAGAATTATTACCCATATCGTGAAGTTGCTCATTCTCAGTGCTCGAGTTGTAAGGTGGATATTCTGTTGTGTTCGTTCCTCCTCCGTTCGTATCGCACTGCATCACTGGATGTACCTGCGAAGAACCACACAAACCGTCAATCTTTTTATTTAAAAGCTCTACTTGGTTTGATAGCATGGTAACTGCGTCAAGGTTGAAAACTCCGGCGCTTTTGTTGGCTTCGTCCTCATAACTTGCCACTGATAGTTATTCAGTGACATCTCTTCAATGAATTCGTAGGTAGCCTCAGGTGTTTTGTTGTTTAGTGTACCACCGACAGCTGCATCAATTAATTGCCTAGTTGAGGGGTTCACACCATTGTAAAAGGTTTGGACTTGTAACCATAGAGGTAACCCATGGTGTGGGCACCTTCTCAACAAATCCTTGTATCTCTCCCATGCGTCATAAAGTGTTTCTAAATCCATCCGTACAAAAGAAGAGATATCATTCCTCAACTTAGCCGTTTTAGCCGGCGGAAAATATTTAAGTAAAAATTTTTCAGTCAATTGTTCCTATATACTAATTGATCCTCGTGGTAACGAGTTCAACCACTTTTTAGATTTGTTCCTCAACAAGAAGGGAAACAACCGAAGGCGAATGGCATCATCAGAAATGCCATTAATCTTGAAAGTGTCGCAGAATTCCAAAAAGTTTGCCGAGTGATTGTTTGGATCCTCATCCTGTAAACCATCAAACTGAACAAACTACTGAATCATCTGAATAGTGTTAGGTTTCAGTTCAAAATTATTTGTAGCAACAGCGGGTCTAACAATACTTGATCCAGTTCCTGTTAAATCAGGCGTAGCATAATCATACATCGTTCGAGGAGCAGGGTTTTCGGTAACCACTGGAGGCAGCGGATTATTGTCAGCCATCTCCTCGATAGTATTAGAGTCGTCTTCTTGCTCTTCCTCTATGTGTAACACCCCAAACCCGGCCTAAACGTTACGACCAGATCTGGCATGTTACAGGGTGAAGTAGAAACAAATTTTAAGAAAAACACTGCAAGTTTGAAAATTTTTCGACTTAAGCGAAGTCTTAAAAATATCAATATGTAGGTTAAGAAAAATTTTCAATTTATGATAATCGAACATTAGTTATATTGGCTGATACTTTAAAGAAAAATGATTATTTTATGTTGCCCGTATTTAAAAGAAACTCCATTTCCACTTTAATGATTAAATTACCATAGTGTCGAATTTGAAATAAACAATAAATAACAAAAGCCAAAGTTTAACCTAGAAAGGCCTTATTACATAACCAAAAATCCTAAATTAAAATAAATTCATAGAAAAACGAGTTTACGAAAAGAAAAGACATTATGGCCTCCACGAGTCCTCCTTGGCTCTCATATCCATGATCTACTGATTACCTGAAAAAGGTTAAACAAAGGGGTGAGTCACCAAGACTCAGTGTGTAAATCCCCTATATCACATAAACGGCTCGAGGCCCACAATGGCATATCGGCCCTTAGCCCACGCAAGATGACATAAAAAAATAAATGAATGCATCATGTCCCAGCCCAAACAAAGTTTTTCCATCCTCTACACGCCAACCCGTACCAGCCAATCACACCGCGGGGATTTCTACAATCAACCCTCCATCCGCTACACGCCATTTTGACAGCTATACTGTCAGTCATAATGCTGATCACTAGGTGACCAAATTAATATAACGTGGCTTAGCCACCGATCACAGTGTGACCAAATAATCAAGCACTTCCCCTTCAATACCATATCCCATGTATAACATGCATATCATAATGAACGCAACATTAACATATCTATCATAATGAACGCAACATGTTATCCACAATGTAAAAGATTACCACATACATCCATCTATGCAAGGAAAATAATACAGTCACGTACCTGGCGTCCCTAGCCTTACCCATACAGGTATCACGACTGTCTACGCAGCCATTTTCGGCTTTTCAGCCCACACAATTAATATTACAGATAAGATAGAGTGTGTGGAGTTTTACACACATGATAACACTTAGAACAATACTCTCTACGTCGACACTATCGCTAGCAGTCTCTTAAACTTAGGGGCTGGGTTTATGGGTCCAACCCCTTCCTTTGCCTGATTGGTATTCGATTCCATAAAATGATCTTGGTCAGAAGACCGAGTTAAGTCATTGGAACAGAGAAGATAAGAATGGGCACTCAAGATGTGAAGATTTTCTTACCTAAATCAACACAAATCCGGAGGCTACTACCCTTGGATTACTAGAGAACTGAAGTCCCTACACAAACTTTATATTAGAATCGGCCCTCTAAGATTCTGGTTAGCAACAGTGGCCTTCGGCCAAACGAATGGTATGAAGTTTCTTACCCTGATTGATCGAATCTGTTCGTCCCCTAAGACCCTTCAAACGTTGTCCAAGTGTAGAAGAAACGAAACCAAGCCCTTCCTATATTCGGCCAACACCCAAGGAACAGGATCAAAGCCCTTGATTCGGCAACTAAAAGAGAAGAGAGAATTAAAAGAAAAGAAAGAACACTAACCCCACTAAGAAGAATCCGCTTGAGAAAATTGAGAGAAAAGGCAGATTTCGGCTTTTGACAAATAAAAGAGAGGTTCCAAATAAAAGTATTAAGAGATGGTTCGGCTATGAAGAGCAATTGAGGAAGAAAATAATGGGGTGATGTTGAAGTTGAGAAGTTTCGGTTAAGGGGTTTAGAGGTGTGATATATGAACAAAAGAGAAAAGAGAAAGAGATAAAAAGAAAGAGTGTTGGGATTCGGCTTTTGAAGAAGTGAATGGAGAAAGTGTAATGCCACGAAGAGAGAAGAGAAGAGAAGAGAAGAATGAGAAGGGTACTACAAGTTTCGGTTCTTACCAATTGAAAACAAAGCAAATATTCATGGGAGTTGCGGCAAACAAAGAAGAAAGATGTGAAGAGGAGAGGCAAATGTGAGCTTCGGTTTTTGGTTTCTCAAGGAGTGAAGAAAAGACACAAAACAAAAAGGAGAGGAAAAGAATGTTTTCACAACGTTTTACCCCCTTAAGCACCCTATGACTCTAAGAGAAAAAAAATAAATTCGGCACACCCAAGGTACCCTATAACCCGATTGAACCACAACTAAGTGAGGGACCTAGAGCTACCAACTTCAAAATTCGGCTCACACCCTCCTAGCTCAAAACCGAACCTTCCCCCTTCCAACCTTGAAGCAATATTCGGCCAACAACCTCACCAACATCAACTTCCCAAATTTTCTCCTATCTTCACTCTTGTTCACCCATTCAAATGAGTTTGAAAAATTCAAACTCCACCTTTCACTCATGGCCACCCTTTCAAATTATTTGACTTGTTCAACCTCCACTCTTCAAGGTTCCTAGCTGAGATCCAACACTACTCCCCTTGATGCCAAAAAGAACTCCAAAAAAACTAGATTATGCGACTTGAACCAGCTCCCTCCTTGCCTTCCTGTGGCGTCAGCTACCCACACTCTATGTGGCGTCACCTTGCCACTTTACCAATTGAATTCTTATGTCAATAAGCACAAACAATAGACCTTAAGTTCTATCCCAGCTAGCTCTCACCTAAAGTGCCCAAACAGAAAATTTTGGCCAAGGCTTCGGCTCAACCCCGAACCTTCCCTGGACCCCCAAACACCCTAAACTAACAAATTAAGCATAGCGTACACACAGAAACACATCAAATGCATAACCCCCAAAATTCAGGATGTTACAGCTCTACCCCCTTAAAGAAATTTCGGCCTCGAAATTACCTGGTCAAAAGAGATGAGGGTATTGCTGTCGTATTACATCCTCTGGTTCCCAAGTAGCTTCCTCTGAATCATGGTTTCGCCACAAAACCTTAACCAACGGAACCGTCTTCCTTCGCAATACCTTAACATCACGTTCCAAGATTCGCACTGGCTCTTCTTCAAAAGATAGATCAGGCCTTACTTCGATTTCTTCCATTGACACAACATGAGATGGATCCGAACAGTAGCATCTTAACATTGAAATGTGAATCACATCATGGATCTGACTTAGCTCTGAAGGTAGCTCGAGTTGATAGGCTACTGGTCCCATACGCTTCAACACCCGATAAGGCCCGATGAACCTGGGGCTTAGCTTACCCTTCCGTCCAAACCTTAACACTTTCTTCCACGGTGAAACCTTTAAGAAAACTCGATCACCAACCGCAAATTCTACGTTCTTACGTTTCAGGTCAGCATAGGACTTTTGTCTGTCCGAAGCTTCCTTCAGTCGAGTCCAAATTAACTTAACCTTGTCTTCTATTTCAGAAACCAATTCTGGGCCCAACAACTGACGCTCACCCAACTCTGTCCAACAGGTAGGAGTATGACACTTCTGCCCATGCAATGCTTCATAGGGCACCATTTGAATACTAGACTGGTAGCTGTTGTTGTATGCGAACTTTGCCAACAGTAAGAACTCTTCCCAACTACCTCTGAAGTCTATGACACAGCCTCTCAACATATCCTCCAAGATCTGAATTACCCTCTCTGACTGTCCGTCAGACTGTGGATGAAACACTGTGCTGAAATCTAACTTTGTACCCAACGCTTGATGCAACGCCTTCCAAAATCTCGATGTAACCCTAGGATCTCTGTCTGAAATAATAGACACTGGTACCCCATGCAACCTCACAATCTCTGTTATATACAACTTAGTCAATTTCTGTAGAGAGTAGTTGACACGAACTGGAATGAAATGAGTGGACTTCGTCAACCGATCCACAATCACCCATACCGAGTCTTTCTTGGTAGACGTAAGGGGTAGCCCACTAACAAAGTCCATCGTGATCCTTTCCCACTTCCACTGTGGAATTTTTACCGGCTGCAACAACCCCGAAGGCAACTGATGTTCTGCTTTTACCTGCTGACACGTCAAGCACTTACTCACAAATTCAGTTACCTCTCGCTTCAAGCCCGGCCACCAAAATTGTTCTCGCAAATCTCGGTACATCTTACTTCCTCTAGGATGCATAGCGTATGTACTGCTATGTGCTTCCTGTAAAATCTTATATCTCAACATAGGATCCTTTGGCATGCAAGTCCTTCCTTGAAAACATAATACCCCATCATTATTCACACTGAATTTCGTTGTCCCATCACCTGATCCCAACTGAAACTTCGACTTCAACAACTCATCAACCCACTGCTTCTCTTTAATCTGACTGACCCAAGAAGGTTTCACTTGCAGTTCAGCTAATAGACTTCTATCATCGTATAAATTGAGGTGAGCAACCATTGCTCTCAAGTCAAAGATTACCCTACGACTTAGTGCATCTGTCACCACGTTAGTTTTACCTAGATGGTATTCGATTGAGCAGTCGTAATCCTTTAACAATTCGATCCACCTCCTCTACCTTAAACTCAACTCCTTCTAGGTGAGAAGGTATTTCAGGCTCTTGTGGTCTGTGTAAATGACGGACTTCTCCCCGTACAGATAATGTCTCCAAATCTTCAAGGCAAATACCACTGCTGCCAATTCCAAATCATGTGTGGGATAATCTAACTCACACGATCTCAACTGCCGAGACGCATATGCAACAACCTTTCCGTATTGCATTAACACACATCCTAATCCCTGTGTGAAGCATCACAATAAACCACGAACTCCTTCCCAGCCTCCGGCTGAATCAACACCGGAGCCTCCATCAAAATCCTCTCAGCTTCTCAAAACTCTCTTGTTGCTTATCTGACCAAACAAACGGAACCCCTTTTCGCAACAACTTGGTTAAAGGTGCTGCAATTAATGAGAACCCTTCAACGAACCTTCGATAATACCCAGCAAGACCAAGGAAACTCCGAATTTCTGCCATAGACTTAGGCGGTTTCCAATCCAACACAGCTTCAATTTTCCGGGGATCAACCCTAATTCCCTCTGTCGACACAACATGACCCAGAAAAGTAACTTCCTTTAGCCAAAATTCACACTTACTGAAGTTGGCGTACAACTGCTTCTCCCTCAGGATTTGCAAAACCACCAGAAGATGTGAATCATGCTCTTCCTCCGATTTTGAATAAACCAAGATATCATCTATGAATACCACAACAAACCGGTCCAGGTAGGGTTGGAATACTCGGTTCATCATGTCCATGAACGCTGCTGGTGCATTGGTCAACCCAAACGGCATCACCAAGAATTCGAAATGACCATAGCGAGTCCTGAAAGTCGTCTTATGGATATCTGCTTCCTTAACCTTAAGCTGATGATATCCTGACCTCAAATCTATCTTTGAGAAAACTGAAGCCCCCCTCAACTGATCGAACAAGTCGTCAATCCTCGGCAACGGATATTTGTTCTTGATCGTCAATTTGTTCAACTGACGGTAGTCAATGCACATACGCATTGACCCATTCTTCTTCTTAACAAATAGCACTGGCACTCCCCAAGGTGATACACTCAGTCAGATAAAACCCCGATCTAACAGTTCTTGAATCTGCGCTTGCAGTTCCACTAGCTCCTTCAGCGCCATTCTGTATGGGGCAATAGACACTGGTACTGTTCCCGGTAGCAGATCAATACCGAACTCCACTTTGCGATCCGGAGGTAATCCCGAAAGCTCTTCTGGGAAAACATCAGAAAATTCCCCCACTGTTCGAACATCCTCCACAGTTGATTCCTTGGCTTCCAGAGCACAAACTAAAGCTATAAACTCCCTACAACCCTTCCTCACCATTCTCTCAGCCTTTAAGACGGATAACACATTCGATAGGTAGTTTCTCCTCTCACCTATTACCACCACTTCTTCACCCTCAAGAGTTCTTAACACCATGTGCTTGGCTGTACAATCCAAGTTTACTTGATACTTCACTAACCAGTCCATGCCTAAGATCAAATCGAACTCCCCGAACGGCAATTCCATCAAGTCAGCTGGAAAAGCTACCCCTTGAGCTGCTAGAGGTACATCCCTATAGAGTTTGCTCACCACTACAGATTGTCCTAGCGGACTAATTACAGTCATCTCCCTAGAAGATATCTCAGAGTCTATGCTTAAAGTTTCAGATACCACACTAGCAACATAAGAATGTGTCGACCCAATATCAATCAAAGTAGTATAAGGTAACCCATAAATAAGAAACGTACCGGTTATGACGTCCGGTGCATCACCCTCATCTCGGCATCTAGCTGCATAGACCAACCTCAGCTGTCCCGCATCGGTGTTCCCTGCACCTCTGCCTGGTGTTCCGCGGCCCCGACCAAAACTATTGCCACCTCTGGCTGGACCACGACCTCTCTGCGGTTGCTGACCACCTCTACCCGGCTGAGCATACCCCTGACCAACTGGCCCTGCACCACCCCGTTCCTGTGGACAGTCTCTAACCTGATGATCAGTAGACCCACACCTGAAGCATCTTCTGTTACTTGTCCAACACTCGCCCAAATGAAATTTACCATATCGAGCACACCTCTGAGGCTGATTATCAACAACAGGTCCCACAACCCGAATCGGCCCGTCCAACCTAGGTCTTTTCTGAAAACGCCCAGTCGACCCTGACGATCCAAAATTCCTTTTATTTCCACTTCTATCTCTATCCTAATTATGCTTTTTGGACCGCTTCACCTCCTCGGCTATCTTAGCCTTTTCCGCTAAGACAGTAAATTCCCTCTCTCGCTGTGGAGCTATCAGCACTCGCAATTCACCCCTCAGACCATCTTCAAACCGAACACAACGCTCATGGTCTGTGGCCACTATCCCCCGGGCACAACGACTAAGGCGTAAAAATTTCGCCTCATACTTAGCCACCGATTTGTTCCCCTGAACCATATTCAGAAATGCCCTACATTGCGCATCCACATAACTCGATCCGATTTACTTACTCTGGAATGCCGACTTGAAGAAATCCCAGGTAATGCGGTCAGCCACTGTACCATCCCTGACCGTAAGCCACCATTGATACGCCTCATCCTGAAGAAGAGACACAACTCCTTTCAACTTTTCCTCCTCCGTGAAGTCGAGATCATCCATTATACGCTCAATTGCCTCCATCCAATGCTCCGCTGCATTAGGAGCTACGCCAGAAACACCCCTAAACATCTTCGTTCCATTAGCTTAAAGTCACTTCGACACAGATTCCGAGTCCCTGTACCCAAGCTTGCCCCAGCAACATTCTCCAAAACCCGTAACATCGCCTGAGACACCGCATCGTCTCCGCCCGTTTGGTCCTGAAAATCTAGTTCCGTAGCTGGCGGTAGTGGCATCCCATTTCTTGACCCATGTCCAGACCCTACAGGTTCCGCCACAGCAACCCTGCCTCTACCACGTCCACGCACATTACGTCCACGTCCCCTAGTACTCATGACTACTGTCGCGTCTTAATCTGATTAAAAGTTTTATGAGTTAGTATCTTTCACTGTTTAATACCGAGCAGTCTTATGGGGAGTAGTTTTAAAGAGCATTTCTCGCAAAATCATATCTCGTCCTAGAGGTTTCAGTCTCTAACGTTTGGGTCTGCTAGAGCTAGTAATCACATCTATTTCATCAAATAAGCATTTCATGCATACATCACAAGAAGTTAGAGCACTTACCTGCGTGGATCAGGTGCCGGTGGACTCGGATGCCATATTTCAATCAAACATTTTCTCCAAAAATTTATTTAAACCGACGTTTTAAAATATTGATGAACCCAATTCACAGCCCGAGTTTTGCAAAACCTGGCTCTGAAAACCTGCCTAAACGTTACGACCAGATCTGGCATGTTGCAGGGTGAAGTAGAAACGAATTTTAGGAAAAACACCGCAAGTTTGAAAATTTTTCGACTTAAGCGAAGTCTTAAAAATATCAATATGTAGGTTAAGAAAAATTTTCAATTTATGATAATCGAACATTAGTTATATTTGTTGATACTTTAAAGAAAAACGATTATTTTATGTTGTCCGTATTTAAAAGAAACTCCATTTCCACTTTACTGATTAAATTACCATAGTGTCGAATTTGAAATAAACAATAAATAACAAAAGCCAAAGTTTAACCTAGAAATGCCTTATTAAATAACCAAAATCCCAAATCAAAATAAATTCATAGAAAAACGAGTTTATGAAAAGAAAAGATATTATGGCCTCCACGAGTCCGCCTTGGCTCTCATATCCACGATCTACTGATTACCTGAAAAGGTTAAACAAAGGGGTGAGTCACCAAGACTCAGTGTGTAAATCCCCTATATCACATAAACGGCTCGAGGCCCACAATCGCATATCGGCCCTTAGCCCACGCAAGATGACATAATAAAAATAAATGAATGTATCATGTCCCAACCCAAACCTAGTTTTTCCATCCTCTACACGCCAACCCGTACCGGCCAATCACACCGCGGGGATTTCTACAATCAACTCTCTACCCGCTACATGCCATTTTGACAGCTATACTGTCAGTCATAATGCCGATCACTAGGTGACCAAATTAATATAACGTGGCTTAGCCACCGATCACGGTGTGACCAAATAATCAAGCACTTCCCCTTCAATACCATATCCCATGTATAACATGCATATCATAATGAACGCAACATTAACATATCTATCATAATGAACGCAACATGCTATCCACATTGTAAAAGATTACCGCATACATCCATCCATGCAAGGAAAACGATACAGTCACGTACCTGGCATCCCTAGCCTTACCCATACGGGTATCACGACTCTCTACGCAGCCATTTTCGGCTTTTCAGCCCACACAATTAATATTACAGATAAGATAGAGTGTGTGGAGTTTTACACAACTGATAACACTCAGAACAATACACTCTACGTCGACACTATCGCTAGCAGGAACCACTACTATCTGCCTACTATTTTGTTCTGAAGCCGGTCCACAACCCAGTGGCCAATCTCGAACAGTAGACATCGCGCGTCTCTTAAACTTAGGGGCTGCGTTTATGGGTCCAACCCCTTCCTTTGCCTGATTGGTATTCGATTCCATAAAATGATCTTGGCCAGAAGACCAAGTTAAGTCATTGGAACAGAGAAGATAAGAATGGACACTCAAGATGTGAAGATTTTCTTACCTAAATCGACACAAATCCGGAGGCTACTACCCTTGGATTACTAGAGAACTGAAGTCCCTACACAAACTTTATATTAGAATCGGCCCTCTAGGTTTCGGGTTAGCAATAGTGGCCTTCGGCCAAACGAATGGTATGAAGTTTCTTACCCTGATTGATCGAATCCGTTCGTCCCCTAAGACCCTTCAAACGTTGTCCAAGTGTAGAAGAAAAGAAACCAAGCCCTTCCTATATTCGGCCAACACCCAAGGAACAGGATCAAAGCCCTTGATTCGGCAACTAAAAGAGAAGAGAGAATTAAAAGAAAAGAAAGAACACTAACCCCACTAAGAAGAATCCGCTTGAGAAAATTGAGAGAAGAGGTGGATTTCGGCTTTTGACAAATAAAAGAGAGGTTCCAAATAAAAGTATTAAGAGATGGTTCGGCTATGAAGAGCAATTGAGGAAGAAAATAATGGGGTGATGTTGAAGTTGAGAAGTTTTGGTTAAGGGGTTTAGAGGTGTGATATATGAACAAAAGAGAAAAGAGAAAGAGATAAAAAGAAAGAGTGTTGGGATTCGGCTTTTGAAGAAGTGAATGGAGAAAGTGTAATGCCACGAAGAGAGAAGAGAAGAGAAGAGAAGAATGAGAAGGGTACTACAAGTTTCAATTCGTACCAATTGAAAATAAAGCAAATGTTCATCGGAGTTGCGGCAAACAAAGAAGAAAGATGTGAAGAGGAGAGGCAAATGTGAGCCTTGGTTTTTGGTTTCTCAAGGAGTGAAGAAAAGATACAAAACAAAAAGGAGAGGAAAAGAATGTTTTCACAACGTTTTACCCCCTTAAGCACTCTATGACTCTAAAAGAAAAAAAATAAATTCGGCACACCCAAGGTACCTTATAACCCGATTGAACCACAACTAAATGAGGGACCTAGAGCTACCAATTTCAAAATTCGGCTCACACCCTCCTAGCTCAAAACCGAACCTTCCCCCTTCCAACCTTGAAGCAGTATTTGGCCAACAACCTCACCAACATCAACTTCCCAAATTTTCTCCTATCTTCACACTTGTTCACCCATTCAAATGAGTTTGAAAAATTCAAACTCCACCTTTCACTCATGGCCACTGATCACTGTAAACTCAGAGTTTTAAATATTTATAAAAGAATGATCAAACTCGGAGACTAACTCTGACAACGATATTAAGGCAAGTGTACCTATCGAACAGTAGTATAGCTTAGGCAAGACCGGTTATCGAAACCAAAGGAACTAAACGTATTAATACTCACCTTCTCCTTATTATTTAGTCTTAGATTAGAGTGAAGTTTACTTTTTAACTATATCGACGACAGCTAAACTAAGGACACAAAGACAAGAAGACGAATTAGAAAAATATCTTAGAGGGAAAACTCAGTTGATTACGATGATACCCTCAGGAAGAATCCACCTAGACTTCACTTATTAATTAACCCTAAGTTATATGATTTATTTTACTTAGCTTGATCCGTAAGACTCCCTAACCTATATTAAACCCTCTCTCAAGGCGAATAATGTCTAACCCTAGGTTAATTAGTAGAACTCTGGTTCGCTTATAATAACCCCCTAGGATAGCAGTAAATTGATCAATGGACTCCCATATTAGGTTTCACCCTAATCCGGAAAAATCTCGTAACCCTATCTCTAGGCTCCCAATCAACTCCGCTTAATTATGTTAGATCTTCTCTTAGGCAAGGTCTATTCCTCCTCCACCTAAGCACATTAGATTTGGATTAAGCAACATAATTAAGAACAAACTAAGTAATTTATCATATAACTTAAAAATCAAATAATAAAATCCATCTAGGTTTCATCCTTTTCAGGTATCTGAGGGGTTTAGTTCATAGTGAATAAACAAAACATCGCAAGAGAAAAGATAACACAAAACATAGAAAAAATCCTAAAACCCCCTGAAAGAATCGAAGGAGAATTCCGCCATCTTGAGTATAATTCCGGCTTCTTGGGATGGAACAGCTGGCTATCCTCGCGTTATTCTTTCTAACTCTGACCTTCTCGGCTTGACTCCTTGGCCTCGCTTTCGCTCCTCAGCTTCTACCGAACTCCCCCTTCAAGTTGCCCCCTTGGGTGTTTATATAGACATTATGATGCCTTACTTGGCCCCTAAGTATCCTAATTTAAGTAGAATTCCTACTATGTGTTTGAATAGGCTTTGGAATGTGTTTCTTTGCCTCCAAGTATCCTTTCCCAAATGAAATTGCTCTTTCCAGCGACAGAGACACGACCATGGCACACGCCCGTGTGAATCGTGGCCAGGCCGTGTTCGGACTTTTAATGAGGCACGGCCGTGTGGTCTTTGGGCCAGGCCGTGTTGATTTCTCTCTTGGCCCAATTTGGTCTGTTTTAAGCTTGTTTCTCGTTCTTTTTATCCTTGGGTGCTTTGCTGAGTATAAAATATGAAAAGAAAGGATTAAGAGCACCTTTTTACATAAATCAAAGGATAAATCATCCAAAAGTATGCTAAATGTGGGATTAAAATATGTTACTTTTACGGTTTATCAAATACCCCCACACTTAAGCTTTTGCTTGTCCTCAAGCAAAATTCTCAACTCATAATTAAAACGAACTTCCTTGATACATAAAATTCATCAATCATGCTTTATCATAATTCAAAGATAATTCATACATGGATAATTCAACTCAAAGAGTCTTAAAGATTCAAATAATCAAAGTCATACATTTATAGCATGAAAACATAGGCGTTTTCCCTTTACCTAAATAGTTACCTCTGATTCAAAATTGATAAGAGTTGACATCCTCACTAAAGATTCACTCAAATCACTCAAAGTGTTTAAGGTTCAAAATTAAGCACTCAATAAGTCGAACATGAAAATTTAATCCCATAGGCTTGCATGAAAATCAAATCTCCACCACTGTAAAATGAGATGATACACAAATCAAAAGGTCTTTAGCAGGGTTGTAACGGGGCTTAGGTTAAGGGTATGGATAAAGGCTGAATTAGAAGGTTAGAATCGAGACTGACCTGAAAAATTACCTAACTAGAAAAATGAACTAATCCTAAATAATTACATCAATTGAAAACTAATAATATGAGCTTCTCTTTTTTTTTTTTTAATATTTGAGATGTAAGCTTACTAATAATGAATATACTTCGCTTCTCTTTTTTTTTGAACAAATCAATAATAATAACAAACTTTAACAACTGTAATAGAGAACATAGTTAAGTAACTGCTCAAAATCAAATCTCGACAAAAAGGGTAGTTAAAAAGAACGGTGATAACAAATACAAAGGGTTTTGGGTTAATGTTAGTAGGTAAGTCAATAGAAAGGGTTTATTAGGATCAACGGGGTTCACTAGGGGTTAATTATGAAGGTAGGCTTTTTGATGGGGTAAGTGAGTTAAAACCTAGGTGCCTTTATCATCTCTGTATATCAAATCAAAGATGTGGTCTCGACATGTATAATCGATGCAAGTTCTAGAATAATAAATCAATGTTGACACACTCATAATCAATAAGTGAGCATGAAAGGATGTATGCTCTAAAAGGCTTAAAATCTCACAAAAATTATGGGTATTTTGATGTCAACCTCGTAAATTTCAAACTTCAAAGTAATATTCAGATTCAGGTAGACAACCTAAAAAAAATTTTAATTTTGAAAAATAGACTTATCATGCTTGATTCTCTAGTATCCTTCAAATTTAATCATCAATGCACAATTATCAATGACTTACTCCAATACATATCAACAAAGATCATAATTCATAGGAAATTTCATTCTAATCATAATATGAGAGACTTTACTTTTGAACAAGGCATAATTCAGGGATTTTCAAATAATACTATAGTTAACCCCCCACACTTAAGATGTACATTGCCCTCAATGTACAAAGATGGATAATAGCAAAATAATCATAAAAATCATAAGATGGGGAGAGAATTGAAACTTCCTGAATTTTGGATGAAGTCAATGAAAAGAAATCTGATAAGATTGTAGGTGAACTTGGGGGAGCGCTTCGAACTGTTTGGAATTGAATCCTCAAGGTAGCCGATCTGATTTTATCCTAAGCTAAATCTAAATTTCATAAAGAACAAGAAGAAAATAATAAAGAAAATAAAATAAAGAAAACAAATGATGAAAATAAAAAAGAAAAAGGAATAAGGAGGTTTAAATAGAGATGTAACCCGTGTTTTATTTTAGGCGCATTCAGGTGGGTTCACCACGGTCGTGTTGTAGACGACACGCCCGTGTTTTTCTTCACACGGTCGGTTGGAACGGACGTGTTTAGCCCGTGCTCGACAAGTCAGTAACTTCGTACGGTTGTAAGGCACGGCTGCGTCTCGCCCGTGCTCAACAAGTCAGTAACCTCGCACGGGTAGTCGGCACGGGCGTCGTCTTTTATCGCAGGACATGTTGGGAAAACAAATTCTTCTCTGTCGTGCACGACTATTGGCCTGCCCGTGTTTTGTCTTCTAGCTTCCACACACAGCCACGGACATGCCCATGTGTAAGGCCATGTGGTCTAAAACCTACTCTCTTGGTTAGTTCGGTGCTAAAGAAGAAGAAGAAAAGAAAAGAAGAAAGAAGAAAAAAATAAAAAATAAAAATAAAAATGTAAAAATAAAAGGGTTAGTGCTCGAGTTGCCTCCCGAGAAGCACTCGTTTATAGTCTTAAGCTAGACTTTACCTCTCATTTGTATGGTCATGGCGGTTTAAGGAGGTGAAAATCCTTTCTCATGCGATCACTTCGGTTGTGGATATATAGTTTAAGTCGAGTAATGTTTACCTCAAAAGTGTCGAATTTAGGATTGCTTACCTCGACTGTGCCGTATAGGAAGACATTAAGTACCTCAAAAGTGATTTCTTCGTTTGTCTTGAGGTCTGAATTGGTGATTCGAGGGTCTTCCTTATTCAACAATACCTGATCCTCTATTTTGATGTGATTTGTTGTTCCTATCAGCTTGTCTGGGGTCACCTTCAGTTTCACTTCGTGCGGCTCCTGTTCCTCTCTGATTTGTGTTTCCTGCTCTTTTAGTTTGTCAACCCTAAGGCTTTGTTCCTTATGTGTTTCTTCTTTGTCGGCATTAGGTCTAAGATCTAGCTCAGCTAAGTGATTTCGTGATGCTTCCTGTAAAGAAGGTTGAACCAAATGATTATCAATAGAATTAAAGTTCGTACCTTTATTACTCGATGTCCTAGCTGAGTCAAGAGCTTGAAGAGTGATTGTTTTGTCGTCTACACGAAGTGTGAGTTCACCGAATTCTTCCTCTGTGTGGTCTTTCTTTATTGCATCGGGATATGGCACACGAGCTTGGTACTCTATATTTACCGGGTTTGGTAAATCATGGCTTACCTCAACCTTACCTTCACTTACCACAAGTTCTTGCCTTGGGTCAGATTCCACTAACAATTCACTGTTATGAGCTTGTACGGCTTGGGGCCCATGATTCAGCTCAGGTTTGTAGCCTTGTGGTGTTTCCTGTGTGAAAGTTGAACAATTTGATTATCAACTGAATTTACTTTCTCACCTTCATCACTTGATGTCCTGGTCGAGTCAAAAGCTTGTAGACTGATTGATTCGTCACCTACACGAAGAATGAGTTCTCCTGTACCAACATCAATTTTAGTCCTGGCAGTTGCTAGAAAGGGTTTTCCTAAAATTAAAGGAATCGAATTGTCCTTATTCATGTCTAAGACAACAAAATCTACTGGGAATATGAATTTATCAATTTTGATTAGAACATTTTCTATTATACCCCTAGGAATTCTGATAGTTTTATCAGTTAACTGAATGCTCCTCCTAGTTTGTCTGGGTTTCCCTAGACCTAATTGTTTAAACATTTTATAAGGCATAATATTGATGCTTGTCCCTAAATCAGCTAAAGCGTTATCAATAGATAAACTACCAATTAAACATGGAATTGTAAAACTCCCTGTGTCTTTTTGCTTCTGCGGTAGTCTGTTCTATAACATTGCTGAGCATGCTGCGTTTAATTCCACATGGTGCTCCTCGTCTAATTTGTGTTTATTTGTCAAGAGTTATCTTAAAAATTTCCTCGAATCTGGCGTCTGAAAAAGAGCTTCAAGAAGAGGTAAGTTAATATGTAATTTCTTTAAAAGTTTAAGAAACTTACCGAATTGTTCTTCTAAATCGTCTCTTTTCATTGCTTCAGGATAAGGTATGTGAGGTTGGTACTCTTTGATTATCGGTTTTGGCTTTTCTTGTGTTACCTCTGTTTTACCTTCGTCTACCTTGTTTTCTGGTATTGCATTGGGTTCATCTAACCCTTTACTGTCCTGAGCGGTGATGGCTTGATTTTGTTCCTTAGGGCTAATCTTCGTGTTACTAGGTAGACACTTGGCAGTCGTTCTGACATCAGCTTTGCAGGTTGTTCGACTGCGTTAGTGACTTCCTTGACTAACTTAGTAATTTCCACGATTTGGCTCTCATTGCTTTTGATTGTTCTATCAGTTTCTTGGATATGTTTCTCTGTGTCTACCGAAAATTTTGTCAGCATCTCTTCAAGGTACGACTCCTCTTCCTGTTGGTGAGGTGGTTGTTTAAAGTTTGGAGAAAGTTCCGGTCTTTGGCTATTTTGATCATCCCACGAGAAATTTGGATGATAACTCCAACCTGCGTTATAAGTGTCATTATAAAAATTATTTTGTGGTCTAGAATAGTTACCCGTATAGTGAGCTTGCTCGTTTTCCATGCCATATCCGTAGGGTGGGTACTCAGGATTCACCACTTCTCCTAGATTCGAGTCATATTGCATTACTGAGAGTACCTACGAGAGACTACACAAACCATCAATCTTTTTATTCATTATCTCTAGCTGGTTAGATAGCCTGGTGACCACGTCGAGGTTGGAGACACTGGCGACTTTTGTTCGCGTTGTCCTCATAACTTGCCACTGATAGTTATTTAGTGCCATCTCGTCTAAACTAAAATTACCTTCAAAGCAAAGAAAAATTAGCAAAGTAAAAATAAAACAAATAATAAAAATTTTGCAATAATAAAAAAAAATGGCTAAAGTAATAAAAATTAAGCTTTCTTAATATTGTAGTTCCTCGGCAACGGCGCCAAAAACTTGATCGCTGTAAAATCAGAGTTTTAAATATTTACAAAAGAATGATCAAACCCGGAGACTAACTCTGACAACGATATTAAGGCAAGTGTACCTATTGAATAGTAGTATAGCTTAGGCAAGACCGATTATCGAACCCAAAGGAGCTAAAAGTATTAATACTCACCTTCTCCTTATTATTTAATCTTAAAATTAGAGTGAAGTTTACTTTTTAACTATATCGACGACAGCTAAACTAAGGACACAAAGACAAGAAGACGAATTAGAAAAATATCTTAGAGGGAAAACTCAGTTGATTACAACGATACCCTCAAGAAGAATCCACCTAGACTTCACTTATTAATTAACCCTAAATTATATGATTTCTTTTACTTAGCTTGATCCGTAAGACTCCCTAACCTATATTAAACCCTCTCTCGAGGCGAATAACTTCTAACCCCAGATTAATTAGTGGAACTCTAGTTCGCTTATAATAACCCCCTAGGATAGCAGTAAATCAATCAATGGACTCCCATATTAGGTTTCACCCTAATCCGGCAAAATCTCGTAACCCTATCTCTAGGCGCTCGATCAACTCCGCTTAATTATGTTAGATCTTCTCTTAGGCAGGGTCTATTCCTCCTCCACCTAAGCACATTAAATTTGGATTAAGCAACATAATTAATAACAAACTAAGTAATTTATCATATAACTTAAAAATCAAATAATAAAATCCATCTAGGTTTCATCCCCTTCAGGTATCTAAGGGGTTTAGTTCATAGTGAATAAACAAAACATCGCAAGAGAAAAGATAACACAAAACATAGAAAAAATCCTAAAACCTGAAGGAATCGAAGGAGAATTCTGCCGTCTTGAGTAAAATTCCAGCTTCTCGGGATGGATCAGCTGGCTATCCTCGCGTTATTCTCTAACTCTGACCTTCTTGGCTTGGCTCCTTGGCCTCACTTTCGCTCCTCGGCTTCTGTCGAACTCCCCCTTCAAGTTGCCCCCTTGGGTGTTTATATAGACATTATGATGCCTTACTTTGCCCCTAAGTATCCTAATTTAAGTAGAATTCCTACTAGGGTTTTGAATAGGCTTTGGAATGTGTTTCTTTGCCTCCAAATATCCTTTCCCGAATGAAATTGCTCTTTCCAGCGATAGAGACACGGCCATGGCACACGCCCGTGTGAATCATGGCCAGGCCGTGTTTGGACTTTTAATGAGGCACGGCCGTGTGGTCTTTGGGCCAGGCTGTGTTGATTTCTCTCTTGGCCCAGTTTGGCCCGTTGTAAGCCCCATTTCTCGTTCTTTTTATCCTTGGGTGCTTTCCTGAGTATAAAATATGAAAAGAAAGGATTAAGAGCACCTTTTTACATAAATCAAAGGATAAATCATCCAAAAGTATGCTAAATGTGGGATTAAAATATGTTACTTTTACGGTTTATCAGCCACCCTTTCAAATTATTTGACTTGTTCAACCTCCACTCTTCAAGGTTCCTAGCTGAGATCCAACACTACTCCCCTTGACGCCAAAAAGAACTCCAAAAAAAATAGATTGTGCGACTTGAACCAGCTCCCTCCTTGCCTTCCTGTGGAGTCACCTACCCACACTCTATGTGGCGTCACCTTGCCACTTTACCAATTGAATTCTTATGTCAATAAGCACAAACAATAGACCTTAAGTTCTATCCCAGCTAGCTCTCACCTAAAGTGCCCAAACAGAAAATTTTGGCCAAGGCTTCGGCTCAACCCTGAACATTCCCTGGACCCCCAAACACCCTAAATTAACACATTAAGCATAGCGTACACACAGAAACACATCAAATGTATAACCCCCAAAATTCAGGATGTTACACTATGTATTGAAGACTTCGCCTTATCTCCCTACAATTTCTGCAGTGGTGCTTTCTATCTCACTGTCAAAAAGTAATGGTCCTGACAGGTTTCTTCTAGTCATAAACTAAAATTACCTGCCAGAAGCAAATAAAAGAAAAGTTAGCAAATTAAAATAAAAATAATTTGCAATAAATAATAATAATGGCTAAAGTAATAAAAATTTAGTGTTCCTAATATCTTAGTTCCCGGCAATGATGCCAAAAACTTGATGTGTCTCTAACTAACTATGATCACAATAAAGGCAAGCGCACCTATCGTTTAATATTATAGTTATGGTAAGACCGGTAATATCGTATCCACAAGGACCAAGAGTACTAGTAATTATTATCTTCCTATTATCTAGCCTAAGAATTGGAGTGATTTCTTTTAAACTAAAATTATTTAAAAGCACGACAGAGAATGAATTGGGAAAATACTTTTATACAACTTTATGAGAGAGGCAATACCCAAGGAAGAATCTACCTAGACTTCACTTATTACTTTTGATTCATACAATTTATTCACTTGACTTAATCCGTAGAAATCCCAGATTTATGTTAATATCTCCGTCGAGACTAAGAACAACTAACTCTAGGTTGATTAATTGAAATTTCTTTCTAATTAAAACCCCTATTGTCGCATTAACTCGTTCTATGGATTCCCTTATTAGATTTAACTCTAATCCGGCAGATTTATGTCATCCTATCTCTAGGATTACATTCAACTCCGCTTAATCTTGTTGATCTACTCTTAAACAGGGACTTTTGCTCCTCTAAATAAGCACATTCGACTTGAGTCAATAACCTGAATTATTAAAACAAGAATAAGAACTCACAATTAAGAATAAGAACAAGTATTTATCTTATAAATCAAATGGAAATAATATCCGTCTTAGGTTTCATCCCCTCAGGTATTTAAGAGATTTAGTTCATACTAATAGAGGAAAACATCTTAAAATAAGAAAAACTACAAAACATAAGAAAACCCAAAAAGTTCAAGAGAAATTGATAGGAGATCTTCATTCTTGATGAAGATCCTTCTTCCAAGGTACTCTTAATGGCTGTCTTCGAGTATTTATGCTTCCTACCCTATGTGTTTTGTTAGGCTCTCCCCTGGGGTGTTTATATAGGCTTTGGAGCACTTTTCTTGGCCCACAAGTAGCCTTTTCCGAATAGAATTAGACTTGGGTTCAGCAGGGACACGCACGTGTGACACGCCCGTGTTCGATAGCTTAGGGCGTGCTCGATTTTGCTCGTCACACATGGCTGTGTGGTCTACCCGTGTGCGACAGTTTAGGCCGTGTTGATTTCTGAGGTAGGCGCATTTTTTCCCCCTTTTGGCCCTTTTTTCGTTCTTTTTTACTCCCTAAGCTCTCCTGAGTGTAAAATATGAAATTAAAGAATTATGAGCATCAAATTCATCAAATTTAATGAAAATTCATCCAAAAATATTGCCAAGCATGGGGTCAAAATATGTATAAATTATGGTTTATCAGTTAGTGAAATTGGGCTAGACTATACATACTAAAAGTAATCATATTGAATGCTTGTGGATGTGCTTGTGGTATGTTTGAGTTTGACAAAGTATGGTATTTTAAGCATAATAGATGTTGGCTTTTAAAATGACATGTTTAGGCCTTAGTTAGGATGGTATTGGTTTCTTGTTTGTGCTATGGATTATGCCATTGAAATTGTGTACAAGTGTGTGTAAATGATGGCGGCAAATGGCTTGGTAAATAACCTATTTTGTAACATCCGGGATTTAGGGGCTTTGCATTTATTTTGTTTCTCTATATTTGGTATGTTTTGCCTGTTGTTTGGAGGTGTTTGGGGGTCCCGGGAAGGCTTCGACTTAAGCCGAAGCCTTGGCCAAAATTTCAATTTTGGGCACTTTAGGGAAGAGCTGACTGGGGCAGGACTTAAGGGTTTATGCTTGTGTTTATTATCACAAGAAGTGCTTTAGTAAAGTGGCAAGGAGGCGCCACTTATGAGGCATGTGAGTGACACTACAGTGAGCAGTGAGGGAGCAAGTTCGAGTCACACTGTTTTCACTTTTGGAATTCTTTTTGGCGTCTAGAAGGTAAGTGATGGATTCGGCTAGGAACCTTGAAGAGTAGGTGTTGAATTAGTCAAACGTTTTGAATAGATGGACAAGAGTGAAAAGGGGGATTTGAAGCTTTCAAACTAATTTGAATAAGGGGTTGGGAGTGAATGTAGGAAGGGAACATGGAGTGGGTAGCTAGGGGGTTGTTGGCCGAATTTTTCTTGAATGTTGGTAGGGGGAGAGGTTCAGTTTTGAGCTAGGAGGGTGGTGAGCCGAATCTTAAAGTCAGTAGCTCTAGGTCCCTCTCTTGGTAGTGGTTCGATCGGGTTTTTGAGGTGCTTTGGTGTGCCGATTTTTCCTTGGAGTAACATGGAGCATAAGGTTGGAAACCGATTGGGGAAAACATTCTTTTCTCTTATTTCCTTTGCATCTTTTTCTGCATTTCTTTAATAGCCAAAAACTGAAACACAATTGCCTCTCCTCTTCACATCTTTTTCTTCTTTGATTGCCGCAACTCCCAAGAGCTTTTTGCTTCATTTTCAATTGGTGAAAACCGAAACTTGTTGCACTCCTTCTTTGTGCTTCATTTCTTATTTTTTTTTCTCTTCTCCTCATCGTTTTCTTTTTTCCACATCCTTTCCTCTCTTTTTCTTGTATTGTCGAATCATTCCATTCATTGCCCTTTTCTTAAGCACGGTAACCGCACCTTTCTCCTATCATCTTTTCTTCTGCCAAACTGAAACCCATCTCTCAATTCTTCTCCTTGAGATTTCTTTTACTTATCGTTCTAGTCGAATCCTCATCCCACTCTTTGGTAAGTAGTTATCATTCTCTTCTATTTTCTCTCTTCTCAAGGCCGAATCTATTGCTCTTGTTCCTATTGAAGTTTTCTTTCATTTCTTTCTTTTTCCTATAGCCGAATCTTTGAAGGTTGTTCCCTTTCTTCTTTTAGAGATATCATCTGTATTAGGCGAATACTATGGAACAAGGTGTTAGAGGTCTGCTTCGTATCTTCCATCAACTTGGTTGTTATGGTAAAAAGACTCTGCTATCATTTCCTGTTCTTCATTCGGTATTTGGTAGCCAAAGCCAAATGGCTAATTGGCGTGGTATTATAATTTTATTGACTTCGCTCTCTTCATCGTCTTTTCTTATTGGGGGTGCTTATTCCGGGAAACATTACTAGCCGAATCATTTGAGTTCCAAGTCTGAGGCTCAACCAATCTCCAAATCCCATCACTCTTTTCGGGATTTGTAAGGTAAGGGATTCCTCCCTAATTATTCTATTAGCCTATTTGTTCGTCGTTCGTTGCCTTAACTCAGTTGAGTGGTTAAACAATCATCTCTTTCATATAGCGATTTACTGATCAAGACTTTTCATGGATGTAAGAAACGTTCAAGTTGGGGAAGGGAGTAAACACTTGGTTTCGACTCCAAAGTTTAAGAAGCGGGCGGTATCGGTAGTTCGAGACTGGCCACCGGGTTGTGGGCCGGCTTCAGAAAGGGATAGGCAGATCTCTGTGATCCCTACGAGTGAGGACGTTAGTGAGATCGATAGTTTAGTTCTTCGGGTTTCCACGTGTGTAATTACCACACTACTCTTTTTTGTATAAATCGTGTATATGTTATGTTTGAAAGCCGAAAATCGCGGCAATGGTGATTGAGTTACCCATGTTGGGTAAAACCAAAACCCCAGGTTAGTATATTTTAATTAAGTCTTATAATTATTGTTCATAGCATGATTGTGTGTTTATACTAAATACTGTATGTATGACATCATATAACCTGTTTATTATGCTATGTTGCATGTGCATGGGATATTGGGATGTTAATGATATGAAGGGGAAGTGTATATCGGTGACACTGTCACATTAAATGATGGCTTGGTGCCTCATTATCTTATCGGTGATTTGATCACGTGTTTATCGGTGGCTAGACCACGTTATATTGACTTTGAGCAGTGTGTCTGTCAGCATGACTGCCAAAGAGGTGTGTAGAGGATGGAGGGTTGATTGTAGAAATCCCCACAGGTGTGTTGAGGATGGACATATGGAGCGGAATGTAGAGGATGGAACATTAGGCTGGGTTGGGTTATCATGTTGATTACCTGGTTATGCTATAATGATTGGGCTTCGGCCAATGGTGTTTTGGGGCTTAGGTTAAATAGAGAGAATTGGCTTGATGGTAAGGTAGTGAAATTGGGCTAGACTATACATACTGAAAGTAATCATATTGAATGTTTGTGGATGTGTTTGTGGTATGTTTGAGTTTGACAAAGTATGATGTTATAAGCATTATAGATGTTGGCTTTTTAAATGACATGTTTAGGCCTTAGTTAGGATGGTATTGGTTGCTTGTTTGTGCTATGGATTATGCCATTGAAATTGTGTACAAGTGTGTGTAAATGAGGGTGGCAAATGGCTTGGTAAATAGCCTTATTTTGTCCACACCGGTAGATACACGTGCGTGTGTCTAGGCCGTGTGTCTGTCCCATGGGCATGTGTTTTGGCCGTGTGTCCCCTGTACCTTAATTTTGAGAAACAGAATGCTCAGATTTCAGCACACGGGCAGAGACACGGGCGTGTGTCTCAGCCATGTAAAGTCTACACCTATTTTTGTGAAAATTAATTTTCCACACAGCCTAGCACATAGGCATGTAACTTGGCCGTGTGACTCTAATTTGTTCATGTGTTACAAGTCAGAGAGTTACACGGGTTAGGGACACGGGCGTGTGTGATCACACAGCCTGCCCACACGGGCATGTCCCAAACCACACGAGCGTGTGACCCCTGTTTGTAGCAAAAAATTTCTAAGTTTTATAAGAATTCCCTGCGTTCTCGATTTAGTCCCGAACTACTACAAAAGCATATATTAGGCCTCGTAGGCTTGTATTAGGGACTTTATGATTGATTATGAATGGTTTTAATTTGGATGCAAATTTATAACTCAATTTGTATGTTTACTTGCGATGTAAGTCCAGTAATGCCTCGTACCCTATTCTGACGTTGAATACAGGTAAAGGGTGTTACACTATGTATTGTCACTTATGGTGCGAGATTCTCGAGTATCCGATATTAATCCAAATGGTTCAATGAGTATATCAAAGATATGAAATGGTGAGAGATAGTTACGTATCAGTACAAGTATGTACGAAAATTCATATGATTATTGAAACCATGAAATTGTGAGTTCATGATCATTATGTGAATGAATATATATTTATTAACCTAGTCATTAAATGGTCTTGTAGTATATTATGTTATACTACTTGAATGGTGAATGATTGGTGAGTTTTACTTATTAACCATACGAGCATACTAAGCTTTATAGCTTACTCTGTTTACTTTTTCATGTTTTATAGTGAATATCGAAGCTTGCTCAGATTTGGGAGTCGTCGGAGATCTAATCACACTATCAAGTTATCATTTTGGTACTTTTGAATTTATGTATTTGGTTATATGGCATGTATAGGGCTTGTAAATGAAGTATGTTTTGGTTAGGTGTATAGCCATGTGATTTGGCTTATTTTGGTATATTTGGCTATGTATATATATATATATATATATATGTGCAAATGTCCTTTTGTGATGTGGTTTAAAATTTCCATGTGAATAGTGGTTTTTGGATTGGTAGCTTGAGTATCAAATGGTTGAAATTTGAGATTGATATGCTTATGGTTTTAGGCAAAATAGTGCATAATTGAAAGTGACCATTTAGGTGATTTGTGAATGTGAAATTGGTATGAATTGAATGGCTTATTGTGATACTTGTGTGTCTTGTGGTTGATGGTATGGAATTAGCATGAATTAGGCTTAGTTGAGATTGGTTTGAATGCCTATTTATGCCATGTTATATGCCATTTGATTTTTGTAGGTGAATGCAAGTTTGGTTGAGAATGATGGCTTCGTAAATAGCCTAATTTTTGTCCACACGGGCAGAGACACGAGCGTGTGTCTCAGCTGTGTGTGACACACGATCAGGTGACACGACTATGTGTCCCCTAGTGATTATTTAGAAACCAAGTTAGTATGCCCCACATGGCCCAACAAATGGGCGTGTGAGGCCATTTTGAAGGTACACAGGCTAGTCACACGGGCGTGTGGTTGGCCGTGTAACCCATGTAACATCCTAAAATTAGGGGTCTGGCATTTTTGCACTATTGCATGTGTTGAGCTTGTTTAGCTTGTTATTTAGGTGGGTTTGGGGGTTCGAGGGAGGCTCGGGTTCGAGTCCAAGCCCTGGGAAAATTTTGGTTATGGGCACTTTAGTGGGGAGAGCTAGTGGAAGCAGGACTTAAGTCTAATTGGGTGTATTTTGTTAACACAAATGGGCTTGTAGCAAGGTGTTGTGGCGTCACAAGGGGCACCTGGAGGAAGGGAGTTCGAATCTCTCAATTTGCAATTTGTGGCTTTTATTTTGTGCTAAGCAGGTGGAAGAAGTAGATTTCAGCTAGAACTCTGCAAGGAAGTTGGGGTCTCAGTCAAACGATTTGAATGAGTGATTGAGAGGAAGTTGGGGAGCAAAAAGAGGAGTGAATCAAGGGATTAGGGGTGAGAGGTAGTAGTGGCCGAATATGGGGAAGTGCATGGGGGAGTTTCGGTGAAGACTTGTCATTTGGATGAGTGCATATTCGGCCTTGAGCGGGAAAAGAGTGTCGAAATTCTTTAGTATTTTTACTATGCATTTGTGCATTTTGAGTATTCTCTTCTTCGTGCATTTTGGGTCACCTTGTTGCTTTTTTCTACTTGTCAAAAACCTTCTCTCCCTCTCGTCTTCTCCATTCCTTTTCTATTCTTTTCTCCATAAGCCAAATCTCCTCTTTTCTTTCATCTGAATTTGTTCCTCTTGTCTTTTGCTAATAGCCGAACTCTGAGTAGCCTGAAGCGTGAGGTCATCTTTGGTATGCCGAATCTACCTTGTCTATTCGGTACTTTTGTGATCGCAAGGTAATTCTTCTTTTTCTTTATTTCTTTTTCTTCTTCTCTACCTTTCCTCTCCTTAGCCATAATTGAATCTTTTGTTTTGCTGCCAAGTGCCGAGTGGTTCCACCTTTAACGCGTTGTTGCTGTCCTTAGTAGTCGAATCGTCCCTGTAACACCCCTCACCCAGGCCCGTCGCCGGAACAGGGTACGAGGCATTACCGGACATGATTCATACTACTGTACAAAATTTAAAATGTAAAATCCGTATAAATTTAGAACTTTTTCCATAGATAGTCGTCAATACCCAAAAGCAAAATAATCATTCGTTATTATAAATAACAAAACAATTAAGCCTTCTATACATGCCATAATTCCCAAAATATTGTTTTCAAAATACCAAAAGAAGGCTGATAGTGTGGATTGATCTCCGACGATCACCGAATCCCGAGCTAGCTTGATGACACTATAGAACAAGGAAAAGAAAAGAGAGTAACCATATAGCTTAGTAAGTATATAAATAATAAATAATGGATTTAATATGTTTACAAGATAACACAACCATATCTACATTCAAAGTCACTATTAATTCAATTCGAGTCATAGTTGCTAATTTATTTTTATCTGGAGCTACGAAACTCCAAAATAAGATCCGTTAATTTTTCCTGAATCTATACTCACCTATATTGTTACCATAAAATTTTTAGAATTTTTGGTTTATCCAATTCGTACAGTTTATTCGTTGAATGTTCCCCTATTTTTCTGTTCGATAGCTCTGACACTTCTTCACTAAAAATCGAATTTCTCATTATACAGAATTCAAATGATGTTCTAGTTTGTTTCTTCTAAAAATGGACTCAATAAGGAATCTAATCATATAAATTATGTTCCAATATTATTTTTTTTAAAATTTTCAATAATTTTTCCAAGTCAGAACAGGGGATCTCGAAATCACTCTGAACCAGTCTCACAAAAATCTAAATATCTCAAAATATACCAATTATTTGCTTTCTCTATTTCTTTTATATGAAAATATACTCAATAATATTTAAATAAATGTCTAATACAACTTATAATTCAATTTCTACCATTTTTGGTGATTTTTCAAATTCACATCATTGCTGCTGTCCAAAACAGTTTTATTGTAAATTTTTGCTTTCTCTCACTTTAATTGTATTCATTACTTACCTATAACAATCATTCAAATTTCCAATCACATATTGAGCATATTGCTCATACATTACACATACATATACATATACTTATCACTACAACATCTCACATGATTTCATTTAGTCAGTTTTCCCGTTGAACGCTTCGGAATAATAACGAATATGCGGTGGTTTCGCACACAGCCCACCTTTGAAATCGAAGCTCTCTTGTACACATAGTGGCCTTCACCCAGTACCACTCATGTGACCTAGCTCGATTGTACTCATAATTCTGGCTCTCTTGTACATATGGTGGCCTTCACTTAGCACCACTCATATGACCTACCCTTTTCGTAGCTCTCTTGTACACATAGTGGCTCACACCATATACCACACATGTGACCTAGCTACATATAGCTTTCTTGTACACATGGCGTACTCTCGGTACTACACATGTGACCTAGCTACGTATACAAAATCTCTTGTAGCTATCTTGTGCACATAGTGGCCTACACTTAGTACCACTCATGTGACCTAGCTACATGCCAATTACATCTTTCGATTCCGAAGGTTCAAACGGGAAATAACTCACTTTTTAACACTTTATTTCATTCTTTCAATAGTCAATTACGATTCAAAAATCAGATACAATACATTAAACATGCTAAAATATAAAACATCAATAAAAATAATGAATTATTTACATACTACTTACCTCGGTGCAAAATATGGCGAAATTTGCATTTTAGTCCTTAACTTTTCCTTTCCCTCGTTCAAGATCGATTCCACGTTCTTCTCAATCTATAATAACACATTTAGCTTATTTAATATTTACATTATTTAATTCAATCCAAAAATCACATTATGGCAAAATTACATTTTTGCCCCTAACTTTCACAAAATTACAATTTTGCCCCTAGGCTCGAAAATTAAACTTCATCCTATTTTCTTACATTTTAGGACATGCTGAACATTTTTCCCTTCTATGGCAACATCAAATTCTCACTCTAACATGTACTTATGAACATTAGATATTTTTACCGATTATGTCATTTTACTCATTTTTACGTAAAATCGCTTAGCAAAAGTTGTTTAACATAATTTAAGCCTTCATATTCTATCATAAAACATCAAAATAAACACATTTCACCTATGTGTATTTTTCCAAATATGAACCCTAGGTTAAAATATTGCTAGAATAAGCTAAACCGAGTTACAGGGATTCCAAAAACGTAAAGAACATGAAAACGAGGCTTGGATTGACTTACTATGGAGCTTGGAAGCTTGGAAACCCTAGATATGGAGTCCCCCCCCTTGAAGATTCGGCCTAAGGAAGAAGATGAGCATATTTTGCCATCTTTTTCCCTTTTAATTTCTTTTTATTACCAAATGACTAAATTACCCTTCATTAAAAACTTTGGTTCTTTCTACCTATATTTGTCCATTTTTGTCCATGAAAACCTAATGGTATAATTACCATTTAAGGACTCTTACTTTAGATATTCACTTCAATTTAATCCTTTAGCATCTAGAACTCTCATTTATCAACTTTTACAATTAAGCCCTAATAAGCAAATTAGACATGAAATTCATAAAATTTTCTATCGATACTCTAACACATGCATCCAATCAATCGGTAAATCATAAAAAATAATCAAAACAAACTTTTCTATCTTGGATTTGTGGTTTCACAACCACTATTCCGTTTAGGCCCTATTTCAGGATGTTACATATTCGGTTTCTCTCTGATCAAAGGTATTGGGTTTCTTTTCTGTCATCCTCTTCTCCTCTCTTGTTGTTTTGTCAAAACCGAAAATCCTGACTCCATCTCTTTTTTTTTGCCTAGGCCGATTTTAATAGGGACCGATCTTATCTTCTTCACTTTTCATTCGACATTCAGATTCGAGAAGTATTTGGTAAGTGAAGCTATGACCGAATGGGGAGGGGGTGGACAGTGCTTGTAGTATTTTATGAGTTCTTAGGGCCGTATAGCCTTGTCCTCATTGTCTTGGAACAACGCTGCTGACTTATGATTCTTATTAGGGACCCAACTTCGTAATTAAAGCGAGTAACCAAACAATCTAGCATAGCAAGGAGTGCCGTCTTGTTGGTAAGTATGATAGATCATTTTATCAATCCCGATTCTGGGAGTAATATGGATTAAGACTAACTGTTAGCCAATTATAATCTCAGGTGTTTTGGAAATTACCGAGTATCGCAAACTCGTAAACAGGTGTGTAGTCCCACACCCCTCTGAATGAATGCTTGCAATGTTCTGTGACTTGGCTGAAAGCCGAAAAGCCAGAAAATCGGCAACTGTGACCACCCGAGTGTGCGAGCACTCGTAGTGGTAAATCGAAACACGAATAATGACGTTAAGCTATTGAGGGTGTCATGTGCACTCTCGCGAAACCGAGGCTGGCCTGATCGAGCCAAAATGGGCCAAGTGGGCCCAATGGGCTATTCGGCCCACTTGTGCAAAATTGTTGGAAAACTATCAAACGATAGGTTCGATTGCAAAATCTGCAAATGTGAGACCGAAACCATGTATTTTGGGCCACATGAGCGTGTGGGCCCGTTTGGGCCTGGAGAGGGATTTTAGGCCCAATAGTTCCGTAGAGACCCAAAAAGGGTCCTGTGTCGCTCGAGGCGACAGTAGGCCTTTGGAAAGGCCGTTAAATGATAAAATTACCGAAATACCCCTGGGAGGGTAAATTATCGAAATACCCCTAGAGGGTAAATGACAGATATACCCTTGGTTATGGTTGGTTATCATGTATATGTTTTATTTGTACTTTTGTACGTATGATGCTTGGCATTTAAGATATGTTGCATGGGTTGGGTTGATGATCAGAGGAAGTGTATTCTAGTGGCTCTGCCACATTCTGTGTAGTGGCCATGCCACGTATATTCTATTATTCTGGTGGCTCCGCCACAAATTCTGTGATTAGCAGCTTGTCTGCCATATTGGTGTGTAGGGCTGGTTGGGTTGACTTGATCCCCACAGGTGTGTAGGGTTGGTATGGAGGTGTGTTTGGTTGGATTGGGTTGGGCTGCATTCTCTGTTGCATTATCATGTTTATAGGGCTAAGGCCCAGATTGTCACTGAATAGGGCCTCGACCTAGTCTACTTCTGTATGGGCTCGGGCCCAGTTAATGTCTGATTAGGGGATTACACACTGAGTTCTCGTAACTCACCCCTCTATTTTAACCATGCAAGTGATCCCCAGCGTTAGAGGATTTGGAGCTGCGGAGGACTCTGTGGTGGCCATACATCGGAGTATTTCTCACGAACTTTAGTAAATTTTCAGTTTAGCTTTATTTTAAGATTATTTATTTTGGGTTAATATTTTGTAATAAGGCCTTTGAAAATTTTATTTTTCTTTCAAACTTTCATTTCCATTATGCTTAAACTATAAACGACTAAACTCTGGGTTTTCTTAAAACGTTAATAACTATTTTAAAAATATCACATTTTTCGCAATTTACTGAATCTGACTTCTGCTATAAACAAAGTTTTCGCAAATAATAATAACAACAACATTTTTACAAGAAAACCATTTAAGCAAATCTGAATTCCACAAACAACAAGGTTTGAAATTTTCAAAAAAAAAATACGAGGTTTTTAACGAACGTGCAGTTTTTATCAACCCTCTTATGTGACATGCCAGATCCGGTCACAACGTCTAGGCCGGATTTGGGGCGTTACAACCCAAGTCAGAGAGTTACATGGGGTCGGACATGGGCTGGGACACGACCATATGGTCCAATTTCGAATGTCCACACGGCCTGCGACACTGGCGTGTCTTTGGCCGTGTGTTTCACACGGGCGTGTGTCCCCTGTATTTTGAAAATTTTTCTATATTTTCCAAAACAATTCCTGAGTTATCGGTTTAGTCCCGAACCACTTCTAATGTTTGTTTTTGGCCTCGAGGGCTCGTGTTAGGGACTATATGATTGAATTTGTATGGTTTTTAAGTGATACGAAAATTTTAATTCGAATTGTACGTTTGTTTATGAGATTAGTCCGGTAAAGCTTCGTAAACCTATTTCGGCGACGAATACGGGTTAGAGGTGTTACATGTGAGTCTTGCTATACATGCCACATATAACCTGTGATAGTGTAATATCTCCTGAAAGTTTTAAATCGTGTTTTCATATAGCTATGGATCCCAATCGAGCATTGGCTGACAATGTTGAAAGTAATGCGCCAGCCTCCGTACACAGAGCAGCGCTGTCTGAATCTACACCTGTGTCTGGTAGTCATGAAGGAGAGGCCAAGGAAGCCTTCTTCTAAATGATGAATGAATGGTTCACTGAGTTTGTCCAAATTAATCCGACTGCTTAGTAACCTCCACCCCCACCTATTCCCCAACCGGTCCCCGTAGCTCCTCAAGGTTTGGAACCTTTACGATTGAGTAAGCCACCGGTGAATAAAATTTGAAAATATAGGGCTGAAGAGTTTAGAGTTACCGTTGATGATAATCCTGAGAGAGCCAAGTTTTGGCTTAAGAATATGATCTGAGTATTTGATGAATTATCTTGTATGCCAGCAAAGTGTGTTAAATGCATTGTATCACTTCTGAGAGATACTGCATATCAGTGGTTGAACACTTTGATATCTTTAGTGCCGAGAGAAAGAGTCACGTGGGAATTGTTTCAAACTGAGGCTAGAAAAAAATACATAAGTCAGCAATTTATCGACTAAAAATGCAAAGAATTTCTAGAGTTGAAATAGGGTCGTATGTCTATGACCGAGTACTAAAGAGAATTTGTGAGACTCAGTAAATGTGCTCGAGAATGTGTGTCCACTGAGGCAATTATGTGTAAGCGATTTGAAGACGGGTTGAACGAAGAAATTAAGCTTCTAGTCGAGATTTTGGAATTGAAAGAATTTGTTGTGTTAGTTGACAGAGCTTGCAAAGCCAAGGAACTTGGCAAAGAAAAGAGAAAACTTGATTTCGAGGCTAGAGATTCGAGAAAGAGGCCAATGAGTAAACCCTGTCATTCTTCTTCAAAGAAATCACGGGATCCGCATAATCGTTTGACAGCTTCAGTGGGGTATTCTAATAGAGATCGTGGAAAGCAATACACCAGTCCTAAAACTCAAACCACTTCAGTATCGAGCGTTGGTAGTGTTAGAACCAACAAACCCGAGTGTCAACAGTGTGGAAGACAACATTTTGGAGACTGCTGGATGAATAATAAAACTTGTTTCAGATGTGGCTCACAAGATCATTTTATTTAGGATTGTCCTGAGTTACCAGAGAAAGACAATTTTCTTAATACAAGACCGAGAAATACAACTGCTAGAGGAAGGCCACCTAGAAATTTGGGAAATGTAACTGGAAACACGAAAATATACACACTTTTTCATGCCTATTTTAACTCAAATTCATGCAAGTTCGGTAAAATTATTGTCGAAAAATATATAATTATTATAAAATAATTATTTTGTACTTCAATTATTAACATAATGAATTTTAATTAATTTTATAATTAATTTTGATTATTTTCGACATATTTGCACAAAGGGTGAAAAACGGCTCGGCAGACACTACTAGAAGCGCAAAACTGAGAAACAATTTTGACGCATCAAGGAAAATTAATTTTTTAGCCTAAGATAGTCCAAATTATATGTATTGATTCATAATATAATTAATTTTAATTTATATCCAATTTAATTTGGGTTAAATAAATTATTATTAATTAATTATGAAAAGTGGCCCAATTGAGTTGAACAGAGAAAAATCGAACCGACCGAGTACTGGGCAGCCCAAAATCATCCCACATGTTGACCCAATCAGCTTGCTTGGATGATTAATTAGCTTGCAAAATGGCCCTTGAAGACTTTTTCAAATTGCAAACAAACCCCTCCACTATTTGTGCATTTCTAGATTTGCCCTTACCTTAATATAGCAAGTTTGAAAACTTCAAACTTGCCACGTGTGTGGCCGGCCATGGGAGGGCTCTTTGGCTGCTGATTTTGGCTATTTTTAGCAGCCCTCTCAACCTATAAAAACCCCCATTGGCTGCTCATTTGAAACACACCTCAACTTTCTTATCTCTTCTCTTCTCTCTCAATTTTCTCTCTTCATTTCTCATCCATTTTTCTTTATTCTCTTGCATGTTTCACCTTTTGAAAAAGAGTCATTCATCCACCATTTGGATTAACATTAAAGTGTTCGTAGTAGTCTCGGTTTGACAAGAACAAGCGAAGGAAGAGTGGAGCAAACCAGTCAAGCCACGGAGAAACACCGGATTTGATTCTTGTTCCCTATCCTTTTAATTTTTGTTGTTGTTATGATGAACATGTCTATGAATATATGTGATGATGAAATGTTTAATTTAATTGATATGGCTTAAATTTAATTCGTGTTAGGCTGATTGCATTTCGTCTACTTAATTTATTAAAATTGTGTTTGTGTTGTTATAGGCCTCGGTAAGATGTTTGATTAAGTAAAACCATGGCTATGTTATTCTTGCATTACAATTGTATGGTAACTAATGAATTAATTATTGAAATGGATTGAAATTGTAATTAATTGACACGATACTTAATCAGTGCATGTTTAATCATCTAAGGTAGCTGAGGGTTAAATTAGCAACAGTATCTAACGATACATTTGTCTTGCATAACTTGCAAGATTATTATGATTAAACTGTTTCAAGGTAGAAATACATTGTTATCTCACGTAATCTTTTATGTGCTTATGGGATTGAATTAATTGTTTGAATTGGCATAGAGACGTGTACAAGAGATTATTTTAATTTCATATGTATGTATGTGCATTAACACATTTGCCTATTAAAATTTGTTTAATCGGGTGAATTGACATAGAAATATAGTCAAGAGATGAATGGATTTTGGTAGGTGAGTATGTTCATAAGTTAGCAAATTACCTAGTTTCCGTGAATTTATTCGTAACAACATAAACATGAGTTTAATAATTCTAAGTTAAGAAATGTAATTAATCTAACACAATTACGTCATCTTGATTAAAATCATCTTTTGAAATTGTGCATTGGAACTTTGTTTTATTTTATTTGTTTTACTTACTTATAATCCTAGTTTTTAATCACCTCCTCAAATCAAAGTATTTTTCTTCACCAAAGTGTTTTAAATTGCATTCATAAATAATTCTTTTCATAGTCCCTGTGGGTACGATAACTCGACATTTACTTGTCACTTTATTACTTGTTACGATTGTGTACACTTGCACATTTCCGTCGTTCCAGTGACTAGTAACAAAGGACTCTGCTATGAGATATGAGGCTCGAGTCCAGCTAGAGCTTATGTTACTCGCGCTCGTGAAGATACGTCATCACTAGATGTTATCACCGGTACATTTTCTCTCTATGACACTGATGTAATTGCATTGATTGATCCTAGATCGACTCATTCGTATGTTTGTAAGAATTTAGTGTCTAGTAAGAATTTACCTGTTGACTCAACTGAAATTGTGATTTAAGTATCGAACCCCTTAGGCAAGTATGTACTAGTTGATAAAGTTTGCAAGAATTGTCCTTTGATAACTAAGGGTTACTATTTTTCGACAAATTTGATGCTTTTACCGTTTGATGAATTCGATGTGATCTTGGGTATGGATTGGTTAACTCTGCATGATGCTGTTGTAAATTGTAGACGAAAGACAATTGAGTTGAGATGTCATAATAATGAGATTCTTTAAATTGAATCTGATGAGTCAGTGAGTTGCCTGTTCTGATATCGATGATGTTAGCACAGAAATATGTGACAAGAGGTTACGATGCTTATCTTGCGTATGTACTGGATATAAAATTTTTAGAATCAAAGATTGAATCAGTGCCGATGGTTTGTGAATATCCGGATGTGTTTCTAGAAGAGTTACTTAGGTTACCACTGATCAGATATAACACCCCTCACCCGTGTCCAACTCCGGGACAAGGTTCGAGGCGTTACTGGACTTAAACATTCACAATAGTACAAAACTGAGTTACCAAATTTTGCCCAAAACTAAAACTTTTCAAACACATGCCATGGACAAAATAGGCTTACAGACCAAAATCATTATAAGCCACATCTCATGGCTATAATCAACAAATCAATATAAGCCAATACATTTGGCTAATCACAACAACATCCATCATAAAAAAAAAAACTAAGTCCCTATACATGCCACTCACTTGAAAACATTTAACATACACATGCCAATACTCCAAGGATAATGGCCCGATAGTGTGATACTGCCTCCAACTATCTCCAACCCTGAGCTGACCTAACAAAACTAAAAGAAATGGAAAGAAGGGAGTAAGCTTTACGCTTAGTAAGCTCGCATGAAACTAATAAGCAATGTGATAACATGCTATTTTCATATTCTTCCTATTTATTCAAATTCTAGTTAAGTTGTTTTCTTGAGTTATAGTCATTAAATTATTTATATCTGGAGCTACGAACCTCCAAATTAGGATCCTTTAATTTTCCATGAAACTACACTCACATATCTTCTTACCATAAAATTTCCAGAATTTTTGGTTTAGCCAATCAATACAGTTTACTCAATAAAGATTCCCCTATTTTATTGTTCAACTATTCTGACCTCTCTTCACTACGAATAAATTTTCTCCTCGTAAAGAGTTCATATGACCTTCTTATTTAGTTCATTTGAAAATATACTCATTCAGGATTTCAGGCATATAAATTATATCCTACAATTATTTTTGTACAATTTTTAATGATTTTTCCAAGGCAAAATAGGGGATCACGTAATCATTCAGAACCAGTCTCACAGAAATTCAAATATCTCATATGTTTCTTTTATATGAAAATATACTCAATAAGCTTTAAATCAATATCTTATCCAACTTATAATTCAATCTATACTATTTTTAGTGATTTTTCAAACTCATGTCCCTGCTGCTGTCCAAACAGTTTTATTGTAAATTTTTGCTCTCTCTTTCATTAGTTGTGTTCATCACTTGCTTATACCAACCTTTCCAATTTCGAATTACATATCGAACATATTGTTCATACGTACATTTTCCACATTTCTCAATTGGGCACATTCACACTTGCACTTATTCATAACATGATCGCACCAATCATCATTAGTAAATTATCTCGTTGAACCCCTTCGGAAAACGCCCAATACTCGGTGGTCTTAGCACATAGCTCCACCTACACATAATTCGGCTTTCCTGTACACATGGTGAAGGTCCCTTATCACCCATGTGACCTAGCCATTCCATCTCGTAGCTTTCTTGTCTACATGGTGTCCAACACTAGGAACCACTCATGTGACCTAGCTACTCATAACCCGTAACTTTCTTGTACACATGGTATACACACAGTATTACACATGTGACCTAGCTACATATGAAATTATTATCCCGTAGCTTTCTTGCACACATGGTGAAAGTCCCTTATCATCCATGTGGCCTAGCTACATATCAAATTTTGCCATCTAGTAGCTTTCTTGTGCATACGGTGAAGGTCCCTTATCACTCGTGTGACCTAGCTACATATTGTCCGTATCTCTCGGTTTTCCGAAGGTTCAATCGAGAATTTCTCATTCCATTCATTTTCATATTTTAGTTATCACCCAATGATTTCCATAATATCTAGCAAAATAATTATTGTACAAGTAAAATAAATGCATTATTTACATATAAACTTTCTTGTCGAAATCTCGTCAGGTACAACCGTGTAGCAACTCATACAACCCATGTAATATTAATTTAACATTCAATTCTTATAACATTAATTTGCCATTCAATTTCACATGACACAACAAACATCACATTTTCCATACCATACATACCATCCATCAACTTCTCCTAAATATATTAAATCAAACAATTTATGTCATATCAATAGAGAATTACAATTCAAGTATGGTATTGCATTATTATTAACACACAAACTTATCTCGAATGTCGAAACGGTCATTTTACCAACTTTCCCAATTTTTCGATTTTCCTCCAGTTCTAGGTCCAAATCTCGTTTTTCGGGGTTATGGAGTTTGGAAGCTTGAAACAAACCCTAGCTATAGAGAACCCTTGTAATTTCGTCCTAATGAAGAAGATGGACATATTTGGCATTTAAATTTTGTTTTTAAGTCATTTAATTAACTAAATTAACAAAATGCCCCTTAAAAAAATCTTTTGAAACATACCCATCCATGTCCATTTTTGTCCACCAACTTAACCAATGGTCTAATTATCATTTAAGGACCTCCAATTTAAAATTTCATAACAATTGGACACATCTAACATGTAGAAGTCAACTTTTGCACTTTTTACAATTTAGTCCGTTTGACTAAATTGAGTGCCCAAACGTCAAAATTTTCGAATGAGATTTTCACGAAATCATTCCGTGAAATTGTAGACCATAAAAATATAAATAAAATAAATTTCTCAACATTGGATTTGTGGTCCCGAAACCACTGTTCCGTTTAAGCCTTATTTCGAGATGTTACATCAGAGAAGTTGAGTTTGCTATTTAATTACTACCAAGAACATCACCGATATCGATAGCTCTGTACAGAATAGCTCCACAGAATTGAAAGAGTTCAAATCTCAGTTGCAAGAGTTAACAGATAGAAGTTTTGCATGACCTAGTTTTTTGCCCTGGGGTGCACCAGTGCTGTTCGTAAAGAAGAAAGATGGATCTATGAAATTCTGTACCTACTATCGTCAGCTCAACAAGGTTACAATTAAGAATAAGTATCCTTTGCCGAGAATTGATGATTTGTTTGATCAGTTGAAAGGAGCAATAGTATTCTCAAATATTGATCTGCGATTTGGTTATTATCAATTGAGAGTTAAAGTTTCAGATGTGCCGAAAACTGCGTTCAGAACCAGGTACGGGCATTATGAATTTCTTGTTATGCCATTCAGATTAACTAACGCTCCTGCAGTATTCATGGATTTAATGAATAGAATTTTCAGACCATATTTGGATAGATTCGTAGTCGTATACATTGATGATATTCTGATTTATTCTCGAGACGAATCTGAGCATGCCGAGCATTTGAGAATTGTATTGCAGACTTTGCGAGATAAACAATTGTTTTCTAAATTCAGTAAATACGAGTTTTAACTCCGAGAAGTTGGATTTTTGGGACACATTGTTTCAGCGGAAGGCATTCGAGTTGATCCGAGTAAAATTTTAGCAATTGTTGACTGCAAACCACCAAGAAATGTATCCGAAGTCAGAAATTTTCTAAGATTAGCTGGCTATTATCAATGTTTTGTAAAAGGGTTCTCAATGATTGCTACACCGATGACTCGATTACTACAGAAAGATGTGAAGTTTGAATGGCCCAAGAAATGCCAACAGAGTTTTGAAAAGTTAGTTCAACCTGAGTCGGATAAAGAGTTTGTGAGTTTCAGTGATGCGTCATTGAATGATTTGGGATGTGTTTTGATGCAAGAGGGCAAACTGATGGCTTATGCTTCCAGACAGTTAAAATCGCATGAAAAGAATTATTCGACACACGACTTAAAGTTGGCCGCTATTGTTTTGGCATTGAAAATTTGGCGACATCATTTGTACAGTAAAAAATGTCATATTTTTACTTATCACAAGAGCTTGAAGTACCTAATGTCTCAGAAACATTTGAATTTGCGACAACGAAGATGGCTCGAGCTATTGAAAGACTGTGAATTAGTGATTGATTATCATTTAGGGAAAGTAAATGTAGTCGCGGATGCTTTGAGTAGAAAATCTTTATTTACTTTGCAGACGATGAACACACAATTAAATTTGTCTAATGATGGTTCGAATTTAGCTAAGTTAAAAGCTAAATCGTTGTTTTTACAGCAAATTTGTGAAGTTCAGAAATATGATAAAGAGTTACAAGCTAAAAGAGTACAATGCGAGTCGACTACTGATTTAGAGTATCAGATAGGATCCAATGATTGTTTACTATTCCGAGGTAGAATTTCTATACCAAAGAATCCCGAGCTTATTGATAAAATTCTACACGAAGCACACAGTGGTTGTTTATCTGTTCATCCGGGAAGTATAAGATGTACAATGATTTGAAATAGTCGTACTAGTGGTCAGGGATGAAATGAGACATTTTAGAATTTGTGTTGAGATGCTTGGTTTGTCAACAAGTTAAAGTCGAACATCAAATGCCTTCAGGACTACTACAGCCAGTGGTGATAGCAGAGTGGAAATGGGATAGAGTTATGATGGATTTCGTATCGGGATTACCTCTATCTCTGAAAAAGAAAGATGTCATCTGGGTTGTTATTGATAGACTGACGAAATCTGCACATTTTATTTCGGTAAGTACAAACTTTTCGCTCGATAGATTAGCTGAATTGTACATCTCTAAGATTGTTAGATTGCAAGGGGTGCCAGATTCTAGTATTTCAGATAGAATCCGAGGTTTACGTGGCGATTTTGGAAGAAATTGCAAGAAGCTTTGGGTACACAATTGCACTTAGTACTGCATTTGATCCTTAAACCGACGGTCACTCTGAGAGAGTGATTCAGATCTCGAAGATATGCTTCGTTGCTATGTTTTAGAGTTTGAAGGCAACTGGGAAAAATAGTTACCGTTGGTTGAATTCGCGTATAACAATAGTTTTCAATCGAGTATAAAGATGGCACCGTAAGAAGCATTGTATGGTCTCAAATACCTAACTCCATTGTACTGGACCGAGCTTAGTGAGAAAAAGATTCACATGGTTGATTTAATTAGAGAGACCGAAGAGAAAGTGAAAGTAATTCGCGACAGTTTGAAAACAGCTTCAGATCGATAGAAATAGTATGCGGATTTGAAACGTAAAGATATTGAATTTCAAATCAGCGACAGAGTGTTTTTAAAAGCATCACCGTGGAAGAAGATTCTTCGATTTGGTTGCAAAGGAAAATTGAGTCCTCGTTTATCGGGCCATACGAGATTATCGAAAAAATAGGACCAGTGGCATATCGACTAGCTTTACCTTCAGAGTTAGAAAAGATTCACAATGTATTTCATGTTTTAATGTTGCACTGATATAGATCAGATCTGTCACACGTAATTTCTTCGGCAGAGATCGAAATTCATCCTAATACGACATATAGCGAATAACCAATCAGAATTTTAGTTCGAGAGGTTAAAGAGCTAAGAAACAAGAATATAGCTTTAGTGAAGGTTCTGTGGCAACTGCACAATGTCGAAGAAGCTACGTGGGAACCCGAGGAAGCTATGAGGAAACAATACCCTAACCTATTTTTTGGTAAGATTTTCGGGGACGAAAATTCCTTAGGGGGAGAGTTATAATAGCCCGTTTTTAGTCAAATCAGAATAGTGGTTTTGGGACCATAAATTTGAGGTTGAAATAATTATTTTATTATTATTTCAATGTCTATAGCATGATAGTATGATTGTGTGAAAATTTCGTTAAGAAATTTTATCGTTTGAATACTCAATTTGATAAAAAGGACTAAATCGCATAAAGTGCAAAAGTGGTGTTCTAATAACTAAAGGTGTCTAATAGCTATGGAACCTTGAATTGGAGGTCTTTATGTGGTAATTAGACCATTAGTGTGTTAGTGGACATTTATGAGATTGGTATTGTTGAAATTTGATTGAAATTAAAAGGTTAATTTAGTAAATTAGTAAATTAATGTTAAACTAAATAAAACAAAACATATTTTTATCTCTTATCATCTTCTCCAACCGAATATTCAAGGGAAAGAAAGCCATTTTTTTTATCTAGGGTTCGGTCACTTTGAGGCTTGATTAGTAAGTAATTTTTGTACCGTTTTTAATGATTTCTATGTTTTCGGAGTCGTTGTAGCTTAATCTAGCTAGCCCAGATATTAATTTGCAAATATGTTAAAAGTATAAGGTTTTACCATTGATGAATATGTGTGTGTTTTGATGTTTGACGATAGAAAATGAATGGTTGTTGTTAGATAAACAACATTTATTAAGTGATTTTTGATAAAATTTTCAATTAGGGATTAAATTGATAAATGTGATAAATTGTGTGGTAAATGTGTAAAATGATGAAAAATATGGGCTACTATGATAATAAGAGAAATTCAGCTAGCATGGGTAGGGACCTAATTGCATGAATTTGTATTTTTATAAGTTAGGGACTAAATTGTAAAGATGTTGAAATATTAGGGGTAAAGTGTAATTTTATCATAATATGCTTTTTGGGCTAAATTGAATAGAATGATAATTGAATAAGTTAAATTTGATTATATATAGATCAAGAAAAGCGAAGTTCGGATCTAGATTGAGGGAAAAATAAAGTATTGGACTAGTCGGTCCATTTCGTCGTTTTGTGAATCGAGGTAAGTTTGTATGTTAATAAGCATTAATATAATTTTGTTTTAAATGCTTTATTGTTGAATTAATTGTGAATATGGTCTTACAGAAATGTTCGACGAAGATTCGCTAATGTTAAATCCCAGTTGAACCTTAGGAATAGATAGGATACAAATGACATGTCATTAGGGGTTATTGTGTTTGGGTGTTGGTCCATACGTTCTACCGGTGCTGAGTTATCCAACATGTGTTGCAGATTCTCGTCAGCTTCTATGTGCAGCACCGTGTAGTTACGTCTTGACTGTCAGCTTGTGTGAGCAGACCCGTTGATAGCTCAAGAGTGAGCATTATATGAGATATGAGATTGAGATAGCTTCAGCTATGTATTGGCACTTAGGGTGCTAGATTCCCGAGTATCCAATATTATTCCAAATGGTTCAACGGGTATATCGAAGATATGAAATGGTGAGAGATAGGTACGTATCAATACATGTATGTACGGAAATTCATATGATTATTGAATCCATGAAACTGTGAGTTCATGATCATTATGTGAATAAATATATATTTATTAGCCTTGTGATTAAATGGTTTTGTAGTATATTATGTTATATTACTTGAATGGTGAATGATTGGTGAGTTTTACTTATTAACCATACAAGCTTACTCTGTTTACTTTTTCATGTTTTATAGTGAATATCAAAGCTTGCTCGGATTTGGGAGTCGTCAGAGATCTCATCACACTATCAAGCTATCATTTTGGTACTTTTGAATTTATGTATTTAGTTATATGGCATGTGTAGGAGTTGTGGTTAATATGGTTATAAGTTAATGATGGATTTAGCCAATTGATTTGGCTTGTAAATGAAGTATGTTTTGGTTAAGTGTATAGCCATGTGATTTGGCTTATTTTGGTATATTTGGCTATGTATATATGTGTGTGTGTGTGTGTATGTGTGTGTGTGTGTGCGCGCGCGCAAATGCCCTTTTGTGATGTGTTTAAAATTTCCATGTGAATAGTGGTTTGTGGATTGGTAGCTTGAGTATCAAATGGTTAAAATTTGAGATTGATATGCTTGTGGTTTTAGGAAAAATAGTGCATAATTGAAAGTGGCAATTTAGGTGACTTGTGAGTGTGAAATTGGTATGAATTGAATTGCTTATTGTGATACTTGTGTGTCTTGTGGTTGATGGTATGGAATTAGCATGAATTAGGCTTAGTTGAGATTGGTTTATATGCATATTTATGCCATGTTATATGCCATTTGATTTATATAGGTGAATGCAAGTTTAGGTAAGAATGATGGCTTGGTAAAAAACCTAATTTTTGTCCACACGGGTAGAGACATGGGCGTGTGTCTCAGCCTTATGTGACACACAATCAGGTGACACGGCCATGTGTCCCTTGGTGTTGATTTAGAAACCAAGTCAGTATGCCCCACACAGCCCAGCACACTGGCATGTGAGGCCATTTCGAAGGGTACATGGGCTAGTCACACGGGCGTGTGGTTGGCCGTGTGACCCAAGTCAGAGAGTTACACGGGGTCAGACACGGGCTGGGATACGGCCATGTGGTCCCATTTTGAATGTCCACACGGCCTGCGACACGGGCGTTTCTTTGGCCGTGTGAAATGTAACACCCCTAACTCGTATCCGTCGTCGGACTGAGATTAAGAGGCGTTACCGGACATATCAAACCATAACACAAACATTTCATAACATTAAATAATCATAAACATTCCATAGCGGAATATACATATAGAGTCTCTTTAGAAGGTTTACGAGACCTTAAACATGCATTGGAAAGGGGTCGAGACTAAACCGAGCACATAAAAATTTTTCTGAAAATTAATCATTTTCCAAAGTTACAGAGGTCACAGGCCCTTGTGGGTAGGCCGTGTGCCTCACACGGCTTTAGACACGCCCGCATGTCTAAGCCGTGGCAAAACAGGGCATACATACTGACTTGTCCACACGGCCACAAGACACACCCGTGTGCCAGGCCGTGTGAAATTTAGGGAGGTTATTGACTTGCTCACACGACCAGTCACACGCCCGTGTGTCCAGCCCATGTAACTTCCTGACTTGCTTCGAAATGCAACCTTGAGAGACACGGTCGAGACACACGCCCGTGTGCTCAACTGTGCGGGAAAATATAGGCCATTTGCAATGCCAATTTTCCACCCAAAATTGAGTCAACCTACAAGCATCAATTCATTTCTCAAAAGTAGCCTAAAACATACCATATCATGCACAATTTGACCCTTAACAACATCATCCATTTCCATATACAAATCATAGCATTTCTCATCATATCAATTTCCAAAATCAAACATGAAACTTACCAATATTGACCATTTCATTTGGCCATTCATGATCACATCAAAACATATCAACTTTTGCATCATAAGGCATGGACTAAACTCACTCCATATTCACATTCATTATCAAGCCATATCACATGGCTATATTTACACCTTTCAAAACATAATCAAAGTTCTCTAGCCTATACATGCCATACTTCAATATATACATTTTCAAAAGGTACCAAAATATAGTTTGATAGTGTAGTGATGATCCTCGATGATCCCCGAGCTTCCCGTAGCTTTGATAATCTATAAAACAATGAACAAACACACACACAAAGTAAGCTTTCATAGCTTAGTAAGTCATAAGCAAATAATGATCAAATAAACCTTCGCATTAAAACAACTAGCCAAACCAAACAAACCTTTACCAAGTGTACATTTATTATACTTGCAATCTCAAACATTATCACATATACAATAACATTATGACATCAATGGCCAAATGCACATATACTCATAAGCACATATAAATTTCTCTTTTACCATGTCTAATTCATAACATATAATTACCTTACTTTCATATTCATATAACATAGCACGTACCTGAACCTTTTAGTTCATTTTCACATTCGATCTTAACTTGATAATGCCCGTTGAACCATTCGGAATCAATAAGGATACTCAGATAGTCAGAAATCTCATACAATGCCAACGTCCCAGACGTGGTCTTACATGTAATCACATATCGATGCCACTGTCCCAGATAGGGTCTTACACGAACCAAATAAGATGCGAATGTCCCAAACATGGTCTTACACGTAAACACAAGTCGATGCCAACATCCCAGACGTGGTCTTACACGAAAACACATATCGGAATCCTATGTCATGACATATGTATCCTAACATTCCTAAGGTTCGTACGGGGCTTTCGGATGTCGTAACTCGATCAATTCAAGCTCGTAGACAATTCTTCTACACTTTTACCAATTCGGCATTCATAAATATATACAAGTAATAATTCAATTCGGTATAAATAAAATATATATACAATCGAATTTAATGACATTTATTTTCTTATGGACTTACCTCGAATAACGACAAACGTAAATAAACAACTATTCAACGATTTTCGATTTCCCCTGATCTAATTCCTTTCTCTTTGGTTCTTGATCTATATACATTCAAATTTAACTCTCTTATTCAACAAATCATTCAATTCAATTCATATACTCATATTTAGGGCATTTTAAAATTAGCCCTCACATTTTCACATTTTGATACTTTAGTCCCTATTTCACAAAATACAAAGTAAACATAATTTCATTACACAATAGCTTGGCCAAATATTCACTAAGCTTATATAAGTCCACACATTTCATTTATTTTACATTTTAGTCCCTCAAAATAACATTTTCACAAATTAGTCCAATTTACTAAAATTTATCAAAAATCCAAAGACAAAACATGTTAATTTACCACATATCTTTTATTTTCCGTCATCAAACAACAAAAATCACAAACTATCATCAATGGCAGTTCTTGAATACATCATCAAATTCAAAAATTCAAGCATGGGCTAGCTAAAACACAAAGTAACAATCTCAAAAACATAAAAATCGAAAAAACTGAAAAAAACGAACCTTTAATCAAACTTGGAAGTAGCCGAATCTTAAAATGCAAGAACCTAGCTTTTCTTTCTTCAATTTCGGCAAAACAAGATGATAATGGCCATATTTTAATGTTTGTTTTATTAAATCATTTACCATATTAACCTTTTTAATTAACAAATAAAACATATATATATAGGCCATTAATATCCATTATCATTCAAAATGGTCTAATTGCCATTTAAGGCCATCACATTCAAAAGCCAAATCATTTAAACACATTAACATATAGAATGTCACTTTTACCTTTTATGCGATTTGATCCTTTTCGCAAATTAAGCACACAAACGATCAAATTAAATCATGGAAATTTCACACATGTCAATTCACATACTAAAAACACAGAAAATCATATTAACATTTTTTTTGACTCAGATTTGTGGTCCTGAAACCACTATTCCGACTAGGGTCTAAACTGAACTGTTACATGGAACACACGGCTGGGCCACACGAGCGTGTGTCCCCTGTATTTTGAAAAATTTTCAATATTTTCCAAAAAAATTTCTGAGTTATCGGTTTAGTCCTAAACCACTTCTAATGTTTGTTTTTTGCCTCGAGGGCTCGTGTTAGGGACTACATGGTTGTATTTGTATGGTTTTTAATTGATTTGAAAATTTTAATTCGAATTGTACATTTGTTTATGAGATTAGTTTGGTAATGCTTTGTAACCCTATTCCGACGACAGATACGGGTTAGAGGCTACAATATACCTATGATTCATCTATTTCAACTTCAAAAAAACGCAAAGTCAAGTCAAGAATCATTCAACATATACCTACCAATATTCCAATCAAAGACACCACATTTCAGACATCAAATTTAGACTCATTCCACATCTCAAAGTTTTAGTTTGAACCTATGTCAACCATGCCAAATAGCCATTCCAAAACATGTCATTATACCTTATAATACCTAATATCTATAAAGCATGCATAAATTTCATCCACACATACTTGTACCTATTATTCACATGCCATCATTTAATATCATTAACCACAACAAACTTAGCATAATCTAAACAAGCCAAATCACCGGAATAACCTTTTTAATCCTATTACATGCCATTTATAACCATTAACCACAATAAACTTAGCACAATCTAAACAAGCTAAATTGTAATATCCTGGATTATAGCTTATACTAAATTATATGAAGTAGCATGCCTTTGTATGTTATGAATGTGTTTTGTGAATTTTTTGAACCTTAGTGTGTAGTCAAATGCCTTAGAAATTATTCGATTTTAAGTTTAAAAGAGGAAGCTAAGTCTGATAAGGCCTTAAGAAAATTAGTAAGGGAATTTGGACATGAAATTGGGCTTGTTAAAGTGGCTGCAAGGTGCCACTTAAGGCCTAGTAAGTGACGCCATATGCAAGGTGCAAGGGCTTGGGTTCGAGTCACATGGGAAGCAAATAAAAGAATTTTATTTTGCTGCAAGGAGCAAGAGAGGTGGACGGCAATGGGGCACTTGAGGGATGAGTATTTGATCAAGTTAAATGCCTTCAAAAATTCGGCTAAGGTAAGAGATAAATGGGGGATTATTTCTATTATTTTAAATGAAGTGATAAGGAGAGAAAATAGGAGAAAAGGAAGGGATGAGATAGGGGGAAGGAGAGTTGACCGTGTAGGGGGATCTTGGGGTGATATTTTCGGCCAAGGAAGGAAAGTAAGGCCATTTACTTTCTTTTCTTTCCAACTAAGCCTCTGTCGAATTCTTTCTGCAAACCATTCTCTTCCTCTTTTCAATTCTCCAAAAGCCGAAAATAGGATTCCCTAGTCTTGCCGATTTTCCCTAAAGTCCTATAATTTTCTTTTCTTTTCTTAAAGCCGATTCCTTTACTTGATCAAAAGCTGGAATTTGGGTGATCAACATCTAGCCATAGCCGAATATCTCAAGTGGTGTCAGGAAGGAATACTGCCGACTTCAACATTAAAGGTAAGATGGAATGCTGTTCGATTTCCTATCTTTTTCTTTTTTCCGAAACTGAAGAACTAATCCCAATATTACTCTTTGGCCGAACCTATGAAGGATCTTTTCGGGATTTGTCTCTAGTCGACTATAAGGAGGAAGGTTTCGGGATTTTAAAGATCTAAGGTAAGTTATAGGTGATATTCGGCTATAGGCCATTTTAATAGATCGTGTGTGATAAGCCGAATCTAACATATATCTATAGGGATCTCGACATTATCAAGAGCAAGTAACAATTTTCGGGATTTAGATCCACAAGGTAAGTACATATGTACATTCGGCCAAGGCCATACTTAGGGATTCCGATCTCTTTCTTAAATGTTCAAAAGCCGAAACTAACCAAGTTAAGTGATATAGTATCTAGCCAATTGCAAGAAGGAACATCACAAGTTTTCGGGATCTGATTAGTAATCAAATCGGCAGCAAGGTAAGACTTTGGTTGCGATAAATCCTTCGGGATTTGATCTTATAGCCGAATAGGCTTTTTGCTAAAATACTAAGTGTTGGCCAAATGTAGGAATTAAGGATCTAAAGCATTAGATCGGGTTTTCGGGATTTCAATAAAGCGTTAATACCAGGTGTGTACCCCACACTAATCCTTAATAGATTTATGGTTATGTTTTAATGTGTTAATAAGAATGTGTAAGATGTGGCTAAGAGTACCATGCTATGGTACAAAGTACTCAGGTACGTTTACCTACTCCTACTATGAGTATAATATGATCTGTTATGACACGTATATGAAACTACAAGAATGTGAATAAGGAATATGACATGGTTTATGCATATTTGTATGACATGGGGCACATGGGTAAATTTGAAAAGGGGAAGTGATCTGGTGGTTTTATACCACAATATCTGAATGTGGTGACTTATGTCACGAAATCCGAATGTGGTGACTTATGTCACAAATAACTATCTGGTGGCTATGCCACAATATATATAAGGGCGATGAGCACGTCGTCTGCAGCAACTTCCTTCGATGGTGTGTAGCGGATGGAGGGTCGACTTAGTAGTCCCCACGGTGTGATGGCTGGTACGGGTGATGTGTAGCGGATGGCTATCTAGGTTTGGATTCGGGATTGCATCATTATCTATATTTGCTATATGTTTATGTATGATCTGATATGCCTAAATCATTGGGACTTTGTGTTGGCTGTTACACATTGAGTCTGTTCGACTCACCCCGTTGTGGGAAATCTTTTCAGGTGACACTCAGTAGATGGACCGGTTCGGCAGGAGCTTAGTGGTGGCCATGCTCAGCACGAAATTTATTTTATTTGGACTTTTCATTCATTTTAAATACTTTGGATTTATTTTGGGTTTTGTTATTGATGTAAAAGGCCACTAGTATGAACTGTTTATGCATGCACTTAAATTATTCTATTATGACACGATTCTTATCAAATTAAAGTTTAAGCAACTTTTCTTTAAAATAAATCTTCAAACATTTTGACACCTAAACACAAATGATTTTCAATTTAAATAGTAAACTCTAAAGACTCGACTTTTTTTGATAACTTATAGTTTTGAAATATATCATTAAAGTTTTAACAAAATGAAATCTTTGAAAATAACGATGCTTTCAATTTGAACCCAAATCAAATTTTTCTTTACAATCACTCAAAGTTTTCCAAAGAAACAAACGAATTTGAACTGTTTTACTCGAGGAACATACCAGATCTGGTCAAGGCTCGTAGGCTGGATTTGGAGTGTTTCAGTTTGGTATCAGAGCCCAGTTTTAAAACTCTCGGCCTTGGGTTTAAAGCCCACAACATTTTCAAATCGAGCCCAAATAAGTTTTAGGAAAATCTTTTTGGAATTGAGCAGGTTTTCTGGCATGGCACCTAAGTCTCCGACCCAAAGTCCACCAGGTAAGTACCCCCATCTATTATGCGATTTATAGTTTGTAGAAGGGTATAGATGGAACGTAGATTAGTATATTAAGTACTTGAACTATAGGACTAGTTTACCCCAACAATTACATAAACCTTTAATGCCTAATTAAACAAACCTGTGACTAAGTCGCCGAGTTAGGGTGTGGCAACCATTGTGCGCATGTCTAGGATTGGTTTCGGTGGGAGCCTGGTATTTAAGCAGTCCTAGTGACTCACCTCCTCTCCACTCGAATCCTACCTGGTGCGTAGTGACGGTTCACCCTAACCAAGAGGACTTATTCACGGGCTAAACTCAATAATTAAAACCCGAAAGGTACTAGCCATATTTTTATAAAACCCTAGTTTTAAAATCCTCAAAATTACCCTTTTGATTTGTAAAAACTATCCTATAAAATTTTTCTGAAATATTCCCGATTTACAAAATTACCTAAATACCCCCTGGATGTAAAATTACTAAAATGCCCCTAGCTTGGAAAAAATTTTATTACCATACTACCCTCGATTTTAATAAAATTTTCTTACTTTGCAAAAGTATCCAAAAACCCTATTTTGTGAAAATAGTAAGATACTCTGATTTGGAAAATTTACTAAATTACCCCTGGTTTACCAAAATTACCAAAATAACCCCGATTTCCAAAATTTCTGCCATACCTATGGTTTGAGAAAATTTTCAAAAATACCCTAGAGTTTTGAAATTTCAAAGTGCCCTAATTTATTAGGATTTTCAAATTGACCCCAATTTATTACCAAAATACCCCTGTAGGACAAATGACGAAAATACCCCTAGGATAGGAACAGACAAAAATGTTTGAAGAGTGAATGTGTATGGTAGATACTACTGAATGGATGTATTTCTGTGAATTAAGGTAGAAGACTTGAAACTTTGATTGATCGAAAGAACTACTATTAAGCTCTTTTCATAAAATTGTTCGCGGTTAAACAGTGGAACAAATACTAATACATAAAATTTCTTAAATCAGAGTAAAGCGCGATCGTAGACATGAGCTCTAGGGGACGTGGTCGTAACGTGCGAGGACGTGGTCGAGGCAGAATGACTGTGTCGGAACCCGTTAGGTCGGGTCAAGGGTCTGAGAATGAGGTACCACCATCGCCACCACCAGCTGTTGGTGTTGAGCAGCAAGATCAGACGGGGGATGGTGCTGTATCGCAGGTGGTGCTGCGAGTTCTGGAGATGGTGGCTGGAGCAGGTGGAAATATGGGAGCTCGAAAATCTGTACCCGAGCGACTCCAAGCCAATGGAGCTGAGGTGTTCCGTGGCGTATCTGGTGTGGCACCCAGCACTGCTGAGTATTGGTTGGAAGCAACCGAACTAATTATGGATGAGCTGGATCTGACTGCGGAGGAGAAAGTGAAAGGAATGGTGTCGCTACTTCGTGATGAGTCATATCAATGGTGGCTCACAGTTCGGGATGGTGCTACAGCTGAGGAACTCACTTGGGAGTATGTTAAGGCGGCATACCAGAAAAAGTATGTTGGTACTCATTATATAGATGCGTAGAGGAAAGCATTTCTGGGGCTGGTTCAAGGGAACAAGTCCGTGGCGGAGTACGAGGCTGAATTCCTAAGATTGAGCAGGTATGCTCGAGGAATTGTGGCTACGGAGCATGAGCGATGTGTTCAGTTTGAGGACGAACTGAGGGATGATCTGAGGTTATTGATAGCCCCACAGCAAGAGCGGGAATTTGTTGTGTTGGTAGAGAAGGTTAAGGTAGCCGAAGGAATTAAGGACTCAGTGAGGCAGAACACGGACCGGAATAAGCAGAAGAGAGGATTTGGACCATCAGGGTCATCTGGGAATATCCAAAAGAGGCCTAAAGTTGATGGGCCGCGAGGTCAGCAGGCTGCGACAGGAGGGCAGTATCGTACCTGTGACCAGTGTGGAAAGAAGCACCTAGGAGAGTGTTGGAAGAAGACAGGAGGATATTTCAAGTGTGGGTCCAAGGATTATATGATTAAGGACTGTCCTATGAAACCGGATGGGAATCGACCAGCAGCTCAGGGTTTTAATCAGGCTAGAAGAGGCGGACAGCAGCCTCAGCGAGGTCGTGGTCCGAATGGTAAAGGAAATGGTGCTGGAAGAGGACGTGGAACACCAGGCAGAGGTGTTGGTAATACAGAGGCAAGACAGCCGGGCTTGGTATATGCAGTTCGCCGTAGGGAAGATGGAGACGCGCCGGACGTCATCACCGGTACGTTCCTTATATTTGGCAAGCCTTACTTTGCTTTGATTGATGTTGGCTCGACCCATTCTTATGCTGCATGTAGAGTAGTTGAAACTCTAGGCATAGCCTTTAAACTATCTGATAGGGAGATGACTGTAGTAAGCCCACTAGGTTAAACTGTAGTGGTGAATAAGATGTTTCGGAAAGTACCTTTAGAGATTCAAGGAGCAGTATTCCCGGCTGACTTAATGGAACTACCTTTTGGAGAATTCACTCTCATACTTGGCATGGACTGGCTAGTGGAGCATCGAGCTATATTGGATTGTGCAGCTAAGCGAATGGAGTTAAGGACCCTAGAGGATGAGGAAGTAGTTATGATAGGAGAAAGAAGAAACTACTTGTCTAACGTAGCTTCAGCACTAAAGGATGATAAGATGGTTCGGAAAGGATGTAAGGCATTCTTGGCTTTCATTAGTGCGTTGGATGTAAAAGAAGAGGGTGTTAGTGGAGTCCGAACAGTAAGGGACTTTGTGGATGTCTTTCCGGAGGAGTTACCTGGAATACCCCCGGATAGGGAGGTGGAGTTTGAATTGATTTGCTACCTGGTACAGCTCCTGTGTCAATCGCCCCGTATAGAATGGCACCCAAGGAGTTGGTTGAGCTCAAGGCTCAAATCCAAGAGTTGCTTGATCGTGGGTTTATTCGACCCAATGTGTCTCCATGGGGAGCACCGGTCTTGTTCGTGAAGAAGAAGGACGGAACTATACATATGTGCATAGATTATCGTCAGTTGAATAAGCTGACCATCAAGAACAAGTACCCTTTGCCGAGGATTGACGACTTGTTCGATCAGCTTAAGGGGGCAGCGGTTTTCTCGAAGATAGATATAAGGTATGGATATCATCAGCTTAAGGTGAAGGAAGTGGATATCCATAAGACAGCTTTCCGGACAAGGTATGGGCATTTTGAGTTCGTAGTAATGCCGTTTGGTTTGACGAACGCCCCAGCCGTGTTCATGGATATGATGAACCGGGTTTTTCAACCCTACTTGGATAGGTTCGTCGTGGTGTTCATCGACGACATTCTGGTGTATTCCAAGTCTGAGGAGGAACATGATGAGCATCTCCGGATAGTGTTGCAAGTGTTAAGGGAGAAGAAGCTCTATGCCAAATTCAGCAAGTGTGAATTTTGGCTTAAGGAAGTTGCGTTCTTAGGTCATGTAGTGTCTGCAGAAGGAATAAGGGTGGATCCTAGGAAGATTGAGGCAGTGTTAGATTGGAAACCACCTAAGTCGGTGGCTGAGGTTCGTAGTTTCTTGGGATTGGCAGGTTACTACAGAAGGTTTGTAGAAGGGTTCTCATTGCTAGCCGCGCCTTTGACGAAGTTGTTGAGAAAGGAAGTACCTTTCGTATGGACAGAAAAGTAGCAGGAGAGTTTTGAGAAGCTTAAGAGGGTTTTGACTGAAGCTCCGGTTTTGATTCAGCCGGAGGTAGGGAAGGATTTTGTGGTGTATTGCGACGCTTCTCATACCGGATTAGGATGTGTTCTGATGCAAGACGGGAAAGTAGTCGCTTATGCATCTCGACAATTAAGACCACATGAGGTTAACTACCCGACGCATGATTTGGAATTGGCGGCGGTGGCCTTTGCTCTGAAGGTGTGGAGGCATTATCTTTATGGAGAAAACTCAGTGATCTACACAGACCACAAGAGTCTTAAGTATCTGTTGACTCAGAAGGAGTTGAACCTAAGACAGCGAAGGTGGGCTGAATTATTGAAGGATTACGATTGTTCAATAGAGTATCATTCGGGCAAGGCAAATGTAGTGGCGGATGCCCTAAGTCGGAAGGTAGTGTCGGATCTGAGGGCGATGTTTGCACATCTAAGCTTGTATGATGATGGAAGTCTGCTGGCAGAGCTGCAAGTGAAGCCGACGTGGTTGAATGAAGTGAAAGAGGGACAGTTGGTTGATGATGATCTAAGTGCTAAGCTACGGCAAGTGCAGAGTGGGGAGTTGGAAGATTATGGTATTAATGACGAGGAAGTATTGTGTTTCAAGGGTAAGGTCTGTATGCTGAAGAATGAGGAGTTAAAGCGGAAAATTCTTTAGGAATCGCATAGTAGCCCCTATGCTATGCATCCTGGAGGTAGTAAGTTGTACCGAGATTTAAGGGAACAGTTTTGGTGGCCTGGACTTAAGCGGGAAGTTACAGAGTTTGTAGGCAAGTGCTTGACGTGTCAGCAAGTTAAGGCTGAACACCAAGTTCCGTCAGGGTTGCTTCAGCCAATAAAGATTTCGCAATGGAAGTGGGAGAGAATCACCATGGACTTCGTTAGTGGGCTTCCCCTTACGCCTACTAAGAAGGACTCGGTATGGGTGATAGTGGATCGGTTGACAAAGTCCGCGCATTTCATTCTTGTGCAGGTTGATTATTCTTTGTAGAGGTTGGTGAAGTTATATGTGGCAGAAATTGTAAGGTTGCATGGAGTTCCGGTATCAATCATTTCGGATAGGGACCCAAGGTTTACGTCTCGGTTCTGGAAAGCACTACATCAAGCTTTAGGTACCAGATTGGATTTCACTACGGCTTTTCATCCACAGTCGGATGGGCAATCTGAACGAGTAATCCAAGTGTTAGAGGATATGCTGAGAGGTTGTGTAATAGACTTCAGAGGAAGTTGGGAAGAATATTTGCCTTTAGCGGAATTTGCATACAACAACAGCTATCAAGCTAGTATTCGGATGGCACCGTATGAAGCGCTGTATGGACAGAAGTGTCGCACTCCTACGTGTTGGACGAAATTAGGGGAACGTCGAGTTTTGGGTCCAGAGTTGGTGGCGGAATCTGAAGAGAAGGTTAGTGTGATTCGAGCACAGTTGAAGGAAGCATCTGATAGGAAAAAGTTGTACGCGGATCTCAAGCGGAAGGAAATAGAATTTGATGTGGGAGATCAAGTGTTTCTTAAAGTGTCGCCTTGGAAGAAGGTAATGAGATTTGGTCACAAAGGGAAGTTAAGTCCAAGTTTTATAGGACCTTATCGGGTATTGAAGCGAGTTGGACCAGTGGCATACCAGTTAGAGTTGCCTTCAGAATTGAAGCAGATGCACGACGTATTCCATGTTTCCATACTACTTCGTTATTGATCGGATCCATCTCATGTAGTACCGGTTGAAGAGGTGGAGCTAAGGCCGGAATGAGATGTGAAAGTGTTACGGAGGAAGTCAGTTCCTCTAGTCAAAGTGTGATGGCGTAATCATGGATCGGAAGAAGCTTCGTGGGAGCCAGAAGAAGCAATGCGACAGCAATACCCTCACTTATTTCAGCCAGGAAATTTCGAGGACGAAATTATTTTAAGGGGGTAGAACTGTAATATCCTGGATTATAGCTTATACTAAATTATATGAAGTAGCATGCCTTTGTATGTTATGAATGTGTTTTGTGAATTTTGTGAACCTTAGTGTGTAGTCAAATGCCTTAGAAATTATTCGATTTTAAGTTTAAAAGAGGAAGCTAAGTCTGATAAGGCCTTAAGAAAATTAGTAAGGGAATTTGGACATGAAATTGGGCTTGTTAAAGTGGCTGCAAGGCGCCACTTAAGGCCTAGTAAGTGACGCCATATGCAAGGTGCAAGGGCTTGGGTTCGAGTCACATGGGAAGCAAATAAAAAAATTTTATTTTGGTGCAAGGAGCAAGAGAGGTGGACGGCAATGGGGCACTTGAGGGATGAGTATTTGATCAAGTTAAATGCCTTCAAAAATTCGGCTAAGGTAAGAGATAAATGGCGGATTATTTCTATTATTTTAAATGAAGTGATAAGGAGAGAAAATAGGAGAAAAGGAAGGGATGAGATAGGGGGAAGGAGAGTTGGCCGTGTAGGGGGATCTTGGGGTGATATTTTAGGCCAAGGAAGGAAAGTAAGGCCATTTACTTTCTTTTCTTTCCAACTAAGCCTCTGCCGAATTCTCTCTGCAAACCATTCTCTTCTTCTTTTCAATTCTCCAAAAGCCGAAAATAGGATTCCCTAGTCTTGCCGATTTTCCCTAAAGTCCTATAATTTTCTTTTCTTTTCTTAAAGCCGGTTCCTTCACTTGATCAAAAGCCGTAATTTGGGTGATCAACATCTAGCCATAGCCGAATATCTCAAGTGGTGTCAGGAAGGAATACTGTCGACTTCAACATTAAAGGTAAGATGGAATGCTGTTCGATTTCCTATCTTTTTCTTTTTGCCGAAACTGAAGAACTAATCCCAATATTACTCTTTGGCCGAACCTATGAAGGATCTTTTCGGGATTTGTCTCTAGTCGACTATAAGGAGGAAGGTTTTGGGATTTTAAAGATCTAAGGTAAGCTATATGTGATATTCGGCCATAGGCCATTTTAATAGATCGTGTGTGATAAGTCGAATCTAACATATATCTATAGGGATCTCGACATCATCAAGAGCAAGTAACAATTTTCGGGATTTAGATCCACAAGGTAAGTACATATGTACATTCGGCCAAGGCCATACTTAGGGATTCCGATCTGTTTCTTAAATGTTCAAAAGCCGAAACTAACCAAGTTAAGTGATATAGTATCTAGCCGATTGCAAGAAGGAACATCACAAGTTTTCGGGATCTGATTAGTAATCAAACCGGCAGCAAGGTAAGACTTTGGTTGCGATAAATCCTTCGGGATTTGATCTTATAGCCGAATAGGCTTTTTCCTAAAATACTAAGTGTTGGCCGAATGTAGGAATTAAGGATCTAAAGCATTAGATCGGGTTTTCGGGATTTCAATAAAGCGTTAATACCAAGTGTGTACCCCACACTAATCCTTAATAGATTTATGGTTATGTTTTAATGTGCTAATAAGAATGTGTAAGATGTGGCTAAGAGTACCATGCTATGGTACAAAGTACTCAGGTACGTTTACCTACTCCTACTATGAGTATAATATGATCTGTTATGACACGTATATGAAACTATAAGAATGTGAATAAGGAATATGACATGGTTTATGCATATTTGTATGACATAGGGCATATGGGTGAATTTGAAAAGGGGAAGTGATCTGGTCATTTTATACCACAATATCTGAATGTGGTGACTTATGTTACGAAATCTGAATGTGGTGACTTATGTCAGAAATAACTATCTGGTGGCTATGCCACAATATATATAAGGGCGATGAGCACGTCATCTGCAGCGACTGGCTTCGATGGTGTGTAGCGGATGGAGGGTCGACTTAGTAGTCCCCACGGTGTGATGGCTGGTACGGGTGATGTGTAGCAGATGGCTATCTAGGTTTGGATTCGGTATTGCATCATTATCTATATTTGCTATATGTTTATGTATTATCTGATATGCCTAAATCATTGGGATTTTGTGTTGGCTGTTACACATTGAGTCTGTTTGACTCACCCCGTTGTGGGAAATCTTTTCAGGTGACACTCAGTAAATGGACCGGGTCGGCAGGAGCTTAGTGGTGGCCATGCTCAGCACGAAATTTATTTTATTTGGACTTTTCATTCATTTTAAATACTTTGGATTTATTTTGTGTTTTGTTATTGATGTAATAAGGCCACTAGTATGAACTGTTTATGCATGCACTTAAATTATTCTATTATGACACGATTCTTATCAAATTAAAGTTTAAGCAACTTTTCTTTAAAATAAATCTTCAAACGTTTTGACACCTAAACACAAATGATTTTCAATTTAAATAGTAAACTCTAAAGACTCGACTTTTTCCGATATTTTATAGTTTTGAAATATATCATTAAAGTTTTAACAAAACGAAATCTTTGAAAATAACGATGCTTTCAGTTTGAACCCAAATCAAATTTTTCTCTACAATCACTCAAAGTTTTCCAAAGAAACAAACGAATTTGAACCGTTTTACTCGAGGAACATACCAGATCTGGTCAAGGCTCGTGGGCCGGGTTTGGGGTGTTTCACAAATCACCGGAATAACCTTTTTTATCCTATTACATGCCATTTATAACCATTAACCAAAACAACCATAACTACCAATATGATGAATGGATAGTGTGATGATGCTCCGAAAAGATTCCAACCGGTCGAGCTTTTTCGATGAATTACAAAATAGAGAAAACAATTACGCAAGCAATTAGTGCTTAGTAAGTTCGTATAAAAGAAACTTAAACTTACCGAACATATTAAACTAAACAACCAATCACACTTTCATCATGTCATATTCCAAAATTCCTTTCCTATACACATCACCTCAAAAGGTTAGTAAGTATAATATTACATGTAAGTACCAAGTAAATCATGACATATAAATAATAAGCATTTAGACTTTATATATCATCCATCATATATATATATATCCATCTTTCCATTTCATATGAACATTAGTAACATTAAGTTTTTATACATGCCTTTCCATTAACCTTTTTTTACTCGTTGAACCATATAGAATTACATCGGCTACTCGGGAATACTCACACAAAGTGTGTGTTTTCATATAACCGTAACCTTTCCAATAGTGCTCACACGAGTTGTGGGCCAAGATGTTAGCTACACGATGATGCTCACACAAGCTGTAGAGAATCCACAATAGATGCAGGACCTCAACCATCAGTAGGACATCGAGGACCAGCACCTGAAACCGTATAATCCCTAACGATATGTCATTTGTATCCTAAGTATTCACAAGGTTCAAACGGGACCTTTTCACATATCTGATTCTTTAAATTTCATTATATTATACCATTTCACACATGCTTCATGAAATGCACATTTTTCAATTTTACACATCCAAACTCTTTCCTTTCATTCCATTGTACCATTCCATTACACATTAGTGAAGTTCATATTTTTCATATATAGACTTTAATTTAATTAGCTTCACAACTAAATCCATTATACCAAAATTAATACACAACTATCAATCTAATTATGCATATCACAAATATTAATTAATATTCCATCTAAAATAGCAATAACAAATTTAATCCTTATACGAACTTACCTTAATTAGAACAGTTGCTAAAATAGAGTCAACAACTAGTCCGAAACCTTAGCTTCTTCCTTAATTTAAATCCAATTGTAGCATTTCTTGATCTAAATAATATAAATTCATTTAATTAAATAATTCAAATAGCTTAAAATAATTAACTCAAGCCTATAACACATTTTAATTTGAATTTACAAAATTGCCCCAACATTTTTCCTTTTATTCAATTTAGACCTTATATCTATAACATGCAAATTTACCATTTTTAAAATAGAACCCATGTTAGTCGATTTTCTTAAGGGTCGAAAACAACCCACATCTTTCACAAATTCACATTATTTCCCTTGAATTTTATTATTTAACTAATTTAATCCCTAACATTCAAAATCACTAAAAACCACTTAACAAAATACTTATATCTAGCTATCAACTTTAATAATTCATTCATTAAAATAAAAAACACCTAAAATTCATTCATAGAAAATCTCTAAATGTAACACTCTAACCCGTATCCATCGCCAGACTAAGGTTAAGAGGCATTACCGTACATATCGGATCATATCACAAACATTTCATAAACATTCCATAGCAAAATATACACATAGAGTCCCTTTAGAAGGCCTACGAGACCTTAAACATGCATTGGAAAGGGGCCGAGACTAAACCGAGCACATACAATTTTTTTTGAAACTTAAACATTTTTCAAAGTTACAAAGGTCACACGCCCGTGTGGGCAGGCCGTGTGCCTCACACGGCTTAGACACACCCGTGTGTCCAAGCCGTGGCAAAACAGGGCATACATATTGACTTGTCCACACGGCTACAAGACACGCCCGTGCGTCAGGCCATGTGAAAATTAGAGAGGCTACTGACTTGCTCACAAAACCAGTCACACGCCCGTGTGTCCAGCCCATGTGGCTTCCTGACTTGCTTTGAATTCCAACCTTGAGAGACAAGGTTGAGACACATGCCCGTGTGCTCAACCATGTGGGAAAATATAGGCCATTTGCAAGCCAATTTGCCACCCAAAATTGGGTCATACCTATAAGCATCAAACAAGCATCAATTCATGTCCCAAAGGCAGCCAAAAACATACCAAATCATGCACAATTTGACCCTTAATAACATCATTCATTTTCATATACAAATCCAACTCAAACATACCAATTCAAAGTACCAACTTCACATCAAAAACATGTGATCCATACATCATATTAATCCATTTCAATTCATAGCATTTCTTGAATCAACCATGAAACTTACCAAAATTGACCATTTCTTTTGGCCATTCATGAGCACATCAAAACATACCAAATTTTGCATCACATAGCATACACTAAATTCACTCCATAATCACACTCATTATCAAGCCATATCACACGGCTATATTTACACATTTCAAAACATAATCAAAGTTCTCTAGCCTATACATGCCATACTTCAATATGTACATTTTCAAAAGGTACCAAAATATAGTTCGATAGTGTGATGATGATCCTCAACGATCCCCGAGCTCCCAGTAGCTTCAATAATCTATAAAACAATGCAAACACACACAAAGTAAGCTTTCAAAAGCTTAGTAAGCCATATACAAATAAAATTATCACATAGAACAATTATAAACCATTTCATTCATATGGTTCATGGCATAATACAATCACAAGTCATATTTCTCTTATATCTCAATTGATCATGTTCACTTGCTCATAATCACATATCATGTAATGTAGCTCACATATCAAATGATCATATACATACATACCTTTCATTACCAAATTTCATATACATACATACGTACCGGAATTCAGATGCACATTTGTATACTCATTCATTTCTTGGAATGCCCATTGAACCATTAGGAATCAAACAGGATACTCGATTATCTCGGAAAGCTCGTACAATGCCAATGTCCCAGACTTGGTCTTACATGTAATTAAATATCGATGCGTCTGTCCCAGATAGGGTCTTACACGAAATCATATACGATGCCGATGTCCCAAACATGGTCCTACACGTAAATCTCAAATCGATGCCAATATCCCAGACATGGTCTTACACGATAACTCATATCGGAATCCTATGTCATGACATATGTATCCTAACTATTCCTATGGTTCGTACGGGGCTTTTTAGATGTCATCACATTATCAAAAATTTTCTCGGATTACACATATTTAGCTCTAATAACCATTCATCACATTTCATTAACATATAAGCAATAATAATTCAATTCAAACACATTTATTTGTATATAGACTTACCTCATACGGGAAAGAACGGAAACGAACGACTATTCAACTACTTTCGATTTCCCCCGATCTAATTCCGTTTTCTTTGGTTCTTGATCTATACACATTCAAATTTAACTATTTTGTTCACCAAATCATTCAATTCAATCCATTTACACAAATCTAGGGCATTTTACAATTTAGCCTTCACATTTTCACATTTTGACATTTTAGTCTCTATTTCATAAAATCACAAAATACACATAATTTAATAATATCATAGCTTGGCCGAATATTCCTTTAGCTTATATAAGCCCACATATTTCACTTATTTCACATTTATCCCCCTCAATTTTCTCATTTTCACAAATTAGTCCATAATAATCAATTTCATAAAAAATCCCAATACAAAACATATTTATCTAACATCAAGCTTTCATATTTCACCATTTAACATCACAAAGCTCACAAAATCAACAATGGAACATCTCAAAATCGTCATCAAAATCAAAAAATTTGGCATGGGCTTAATAGATTGTTAAGCAACAATTACAAAAATGTAGAAATTATCGAAAACGGATCAAAAATCATACCTCAATTAGCCAAGATTAGTGTCGAACCCTAAAGACCCTTTTTCTTTTCTTTTTCCTTTGTATTTTCGGCAAGGATGAACACAAATGACTAATTTCATGCATTTGTTTTATTAATTATAACCTTATTAATCAATTTCCATTTTTAACCTTATTATTATCATTAATAATCCACTAACTAATGTCCAACCATGTCATTTCATGAATTCAATGGTCCATTTACAATATAAGGACTTCACATGTAAAGAGACACATCAATTCGGAACTTAATCAAATAGAAGGCCACTTTTACATTTTCTGCGGCACACAAACGAAAAATTTTAATCATAAAAAATTCACACATATCAATTCACATATTATAAGCACAGAAAATAATATTAAAATATTTTTTGACTCAGATTTGTGGTCCCAAAACTACTATTTCGATTAGGGTCTAAATCGGGCTATTACACTAAACCTTTAACAGTTTTACAAATTAACCCCCGGGCTAGCTAAATTAAGCTTATACAAGCTCAAAAACATAAAAATCATTAAAAACGGACCTCAAAATCTCACACATGCATAGGAGAGAGATTGGTCGAACCTCTTGGTGTCAACTATGGTGTTCTCACGGTTGGGGAAGAAGATCATAAAGAAAAATCATCTTTTGCTTTTATTTTATTACTTATTACCTAATATTTACTTTATTAATAATAAAATATATCATATAAATTAACATAAATTTGCCACAAACCGCCCACTAACTATGGTATGTTATATTAACCATTTAAGTCCAATAATTCACCTTTTCATAGCTATTTGATACATTTAACTAATAGGATTTAATTTTTTTGTAGCTTTTACGATTTAGTCCTTTTCAATTAATTAACTATATAAATATTAAAATTTCTTAACCAAATTTTAATATAACCCTAATAGCACTCTATAAATATTTCATAAAATATTTATGGACTCGGTTCATAGAAACGAGGTCTCGATACCTCATTTTCCAAAATCATTTGACTTTCGAAACAAACACTTTAGTTCAAACAACATAAATTATCAACTAAAAATTATTATAATACTATTTTTGACTTGTAAATATTAAATAATAATATTTACGGACTCACTTGTTGGATTAGTGGCCCTAGAACCACGAATTTCTGACACCGCTAAAAAATGGGTTGTTACAGATTTAATGGTTGAGAAAATATCATGTTATGTGATGATTTTTTGGTTGATGCTTGGACATGGAATGATGGATGGTATGCTTAGGTTATGTATTGGAAATGTTTTGGTAAGTTGATTATTAAAAGATGAGATTGCTTCAATGGTTATTTTATGTTTGATTAGGTGATGGTGAAAGTGTCATGGAAGGTTTATTGGATTGGTATGTATGTGATATTTTGGTTGGTTTAACTTGTTGATTGAGGTGCCAACTGTGGCATATTGGTTAGACATTTAGGATGTTTGTTGTAAACGATGATTTTGGTTTGATTTTGATGCTATTGAATTGGTTTGGATGTGGTTTAAATGGTTGTTTGTTGCCTAAGTGTATGTAGGTGGAAAAACTTATTTTGGAAGGTATTTTCAGGCACACACGGCCTGGTACATGACCTGGTACAAGGTCTGGCACACAATCGTTTACCCTACATGGCTTAAGACACGGCTTTGTGGCCTGTAGGATTTGGTTGATTTTTTGTGCACACAACCACAATTTGTTCGCACGTTTGTGTAACTCCAACCCCACACAGCATCAGTCTATTGCACAGTTTGCCTACATGGTCATGTGTCCCATCCCACACAGCTTTAGCATTTCCACACGGTTAGGAGACACGACCAAGTGACCCCTTTTTGTAGATTTTTCCTATCTCTTTATTTTAATTTCAATTTCATCCCTATTTGTTGCCAAGTTGGTTTTAAGCTTTTGTAAGCTCAATAATAACTTGAAATAGATTGAACTTCATGATATTTTTGCTCATAAGTCATAAATTGATATTTATTTGAGATTTTGTGTAATAACCCATTTTCAAGTGGAGTCAAAAACAGTTGTTTCAGGACCACGAATCTGACGTGTCAGTCTGTAAATATTAATTATTTAATATTTACAAGGTCACTAGAGTCGTATTAAAATTTAGTTAAGAAATTTTGATAATTGATGGTTTAATTAAAGAAAAAGGACTAAATCGTAAAACTTGCAAAAAGTTAATAGCTATTAGTGTTTAGTGCTAATTGTGAATTTAAGTGAAATAAGATGGTTTAATATGGCAAATAAGCCATTTATTTAGCTAGTGGCCGGTTTAGGCTTGTTTAATTATATGTTATATGAAAGTTTTATCTTGTAACAAAATTAAAAGTTAGATTAAGATAAAATAAAGAAAAGAAACATTATCATCTTCTTCAATTTTTTGTTGCCTAAACTGGAAACACCATTAAAAACATAGGGGAAGCTTCAACCTTGTCCATTTCCTTGTATGTAAGCTCATTTTTCACCCGTTTTTAGTAGTTCTTTATGTTTTTGTAATTGTTTTAGCTTAATCTAGCTAACCTGGGGGTTGAATTGTAAAACTGATAAAGGTTTAGAAAGATGTCGTTGATGAGTTTGATATGTTTTTGAAGGTTAATGGTAGATTATTAAGCTTGGTTGTTAAATAGGGTTATTTTGTAAAGTAATTTTGTATAATTTTTAAGTTTAGGGATTTAATTGAAAATAATGAAAGTATGACATGTTTTTCTCATGAAATTTTGGCTTGTGAAGAATGATTTGGGATGGTTATGAAATAATTTCTATGGATATAATATTTAATTGCGAAAATAATCATATTTTAGTCTTAAGGATTAAATTAAATAAAATGTAAAAGTTTGGGGTAAATGTGGAAAAAATTATAAATAGGAGATCATGTGTATTAAATTGATTAGTATATGAAATTGAGGCAAATAATTGAAATAAATTATATTATAGATCAAGAACAAGTAGATAGCTAAGGAAAAGGGAAAGTTACAGTATAGTCCTTAAACTTTTTTATTTCTGTAGTTTAGCCCTGGTAAGTTCGTTTGGTTTAATTTAATTTATTTTGAAATGTATATTGGATGGAAATTGGTGGCTAAATGTTTAAATGAATGTTCGATGTTAAATTAGAGTGAATTGCAGTAATAAAATGTTTTAAAACACTGTTCAACAAAGATATCTCTTGAGTTAGATGAACGTAGGATAGAGGACGATTGGCATGTCAATTTTTTATAATGTGCACTGTATGGGATTGATATGTGATGTGACGAGACAATGAATCCAGACTTGTGTTTATACACTGAGTATACCGAGGTTCAACATTTGTTGCGAACTATCATGTTATATTACAGTGATTCTGGCATGTTACCGGGGGCAGATGTAAAGCCTTCGGGCTTGGCACTTAGTGCTCAAGCATGGTTTCAGAGGGGTATTAGCCTTCAGGCTAGGCACTTGGTGCCAAGGCTTGTTTTCGGCTGGATTGGCTCGTGTGAGCATTTGGCGTGTTTCGGATGCATAACTATGTACTCTTATATGTATATTGTTCATCGGGCAAGGTCTCCTATATTAAAAGACTTGTTAGTGAATTTGTTAGAAGACTTTTATTGAATTCTTGATAGCCTTGTGACTTGATATTAAATGAATTTATATAATTTATATTCAAATGAATCTCGTACTCATTTGTGTATAAACTCACCTGTTATGGATTGTGGTTGACAGGAAGCACTGGCTATTAATCTTGTTATTAAATGTATTTATGTTATTTCTGTAAGCTTTATCATGTTAATCGTCGAACTTACTAAGCTCTATAAAAGCTTACTCGTGTTATTTATCTTATTTTCTTAGCATTTCGTGGAAAGCGGGCGATCGGATAAACTTGAAGAAATCGCACTATCCAGAAATCTTTTGATAGTTTTTGAATGTTCACTTTTGGTTATATGGCATGTAATAGGTTATTTGTAAATATGTTGGTTACTTATTACTTGTGGAGTTTGTTAAAGTTGAATGATGTTTGTCCTTGGATGGACTTTAGTACATGTGAATAGCTTTTTGGATGTTTGCTTTGTAAAGGTTCATAAGTATATAATTTTGGTCATCTTGTTCTATGCTAGTAGTGAAGGACTATCCTATAGTGATATGGTTTTGAATGTTATGGATGATTCATAAATTTAGCATGTGTTAAAATGTGATTATGTAAACCTTGAAATGCAACTTGATTGGATATTTGAATTGTAGTGTCAATGAGGGCACAATGGTTAGTTACATAGGTTGAATGATTTGGTATGTTTTGGATTTATTTGGGTGTGTTTTGTAAGCTTGTAAACATGTGTATTTGGTTTGCCTTAGCACCTAAGAAATAGGTCATATTTTGACTTGTTTTTTAAGCTATTTAAGGCACACATGGCCTAAGACATGGGCTGTCACATGACCGTGTGTCACACACAGCCTACCCACACGGTCGTGTGTCTCTTTTGCATTTAGGTGTAGGTTTCACACAGTCTTTCACACGGCCTATGACATGGTCGTGTGACCCTAAATCACACGACATCAATAGGTTACACAGCTTGGTAGCACATGCGTGTGGAATAGTCACACGGGCATGTGGAATGGCCACACGACCATGTGTTTTTAATTCAAATATGCACACAGCCGTGTGAGGGTATTTCGAATGTTACACAATTTGGCACACGGCATGCGACACAGCCGTGTGAAATTATTTTGAAAGCTAGATAGCCTGTCACACGGTTGGCCACACAACCATGTCCCTATGCCACACGGCTGTGTGACTCCTGTTTTCAAATTTTGTAAATTTTTCCAAACTTTTTTGATTTGTTTCAAAATGATCCTCGAACATTTCCAAACTATTTTGAAGGCCCCGTAGGCTCGATTTAATGCCCATAAGTGTATTTCTTTCTTGATTAAAATGGTTTATTGAATGTCAATAGATAATCTGCATAATTGTTTCTATTTGAAGTTAAATGTTCTGAATGGTACTTTAATACTCTGTAACCCTAATCTGACGACAGAGACGGGTAGGGATGTTACATTTTGAACTATAAAATGTTTGCAAATGTCTTTTATTTGTTAGTAGCACCTTATTTCTCAAGTCCGACGACCGGACCAGGTAAGGGATGTTACATACCACATGGCCTTTAGCATCTCACACGGCTGTGTGACCTCTATTTTACAGTTTTTCAGAAAAATTTGTGAATTGTTTCGTTTAGTCCCTATATAGTCCCCGAATTATTTTTAGAGTTTTATTACTCTCAATTAAATCCCTGACAATATGATTATTTTGAAATCTATGACTAGTATGTCTGAATTATTACTTTATATGCATGATATGTGAACAATACATTCCTACTACTACTATTGAACCAAATGTATGATAAGCAAGTTTATTGCTATCGTAATGATCTGTTATAAGCATGTTAATTGCTACTGTATCGATTTGTTATAAGCAAGTTTATTACTACTGTAATGATCTATTATAAGCATGATAATTGTTATTGTATCGACTTGTTATAAGTATGTTATTGCTACCGTATTGATTTGTTATAAGCATGTCATGTTGCATTGCATGGGGTGGGACAATATGAATGGAGAAAGAGTCAACAGTTTATCTATAATGACAAGTGGTTCACCCACAACGCATTACAGTGGTTTATCCACAACGTACTAGCAGCTTTTATCTGCACCAATGGATAGTTCATCCACCAATATTTCTAATACAAGTAGTTCATCCACAACGTGGTGTAAAGGTAAAGGAGTTCTAGGGAAGTCCTTCTGTGATGTGTAGTGGAGTTGGGTAGGATCTATTCTAATAAATTGAAACTGTGTCGCCATTCATGAGCATGTGCATGCATAAACTGTGAATTCTGGAATATTATGATATTGATGTGTTGATCTAAATAATTGATACTTTGAATCGCTATAAAAGTGAATTGCATAAACTTTGAATTGCCATTTTGGAATATTATAAACTGTGAATTGCTATTTTGTATGAGTCATCTACCATTTGCACTAGCTTACTTGTAATAGGACTCACATTGAGCTTTTTAAGCTCACTCCCATTTATTTCTATTTTTACAAATAACCCACCAGGTTAGGGCGCGGACTTGGCATCAGGAGGGTCTTGACTTGGAATAATTTTTTATATTAAAGTATTTTAGATTTATTATTTGAAATTTATGTTATTCAGAGACTGTACTGTTTTATTTTTTGAATTGTAGCATGGGACTTAGGTTTTGGGTTATATAGCATACATGACATTTAATTTGACTTTAGGATATTGAAATACATATTTGAATTATTTAGGCATGAAATTTGGTTTTCATTAAAACCATGTTAGATATCACTTTTTTGTTGCATGACCATGTAAATGAGGTTTGAAAAATACATAAATATATAAAAATCTAGAATCCAACTTTTACAAAACAATCATTAAGGATCAACCGACTTCCAAAATTAAAGCAAATATTTTAAACAATTGTTTTTAAACTTTGGTAGTTCTGTTAGGCCATCTCGGTGGCCAATATAATCTCCTGAATTTGATCTTAACGTTCAAGCCAGGTTGGAGAGGTTACAAAATATTTTATTAAACTAAAACATAAATAAATAAATTTAAATTATTTTCACATAGATTAAAACACACATTTTTATCATTATAGCAATAGAAAATTAATTTAAATTTATGTGAAAATAAATTAAAAAATATAATTTGAATTTATGTAGAAATATTAAATTTACTTATTTATTTTTAATTTAGCAAAATGTTAATTAACAATTTTCACATGACTTCAAGGAAAATAGCATCACATAAAAAATGTTGTAAGTGTTATGTGAAAATTGAATCAAAATTAATTTTTTTTATGTATAAAATTGCACTAAATTAAAATTCGTGCATGATATTACATATTGAATCAAAGTTTATATATACTTTTGAAATTTATCCCTTTGTATATTTTTTTCCTCCCTTTATTGTTTTTTTATGAATTTTTAATATTTCTTTTGATAATTTGGTAATTTTAAATTCTTTTATATATTTTAATTTTTAAATAATTATAATATTATTTATTTTATAATAATTATAATTTTTGTAATTATGATTTTAAATTTTTAAAATTAAGACCAAATTGATAGAATTTGTAAATATTGAAGACTAAATTTATTTAAATTTTAAATTTATGACTAAATGAACAGAATATATTGATAAAAAAATACGACATTAACTTTTTATTTAATGACCAAATACATTTTAATTTAAGAATGCGTAGAATTTAAAATTGACCTAATGATGAAATTAAAAAAAAATTTGGTGATGAAAATAAGAATACACTCCAAGATGAGTAATGATGTAAGTAGTTTATCCAAAAATTTACACTTTTCAAGACTTGGGAAAAGAAAATCTAAAAGTCTCCCAATTATCAGCAATAGAAAAAGTGGAACAATCCTGGCAGACTTTCATTATTAAAAGTGGGGATTGAGATGAGATGACCCTCCACGATACTTTGCTTTATAAGTTTGTCATTGGATTTGGCTACTTAGTGCCAAACAAAAGATTTAAGTAAAACCATTTCTTATATTTGATTGTACATATATGTTTTATTTTTATTTTTGCAATAGATGCTTCAAGCTAGCTATTATCTAACAGCCTTTTTTCCAACACTATTAACCCATTGTAAAAAAACATAAAAGTGAGTACAATTTTCATATTTCTATTTGCTTTTAGTTTTTATTTTTATAGGATCTCCATGAACTTCGTCTCTTTTCCAAGACTATGACATTAATAAAGATTGAATTTTGAAGTAAACTATTACAAGTAAATTAATGATATTCAAAATATGGATATGTATATTGTAGGGTAAATTTTGTTATTAGCCTCTACATCATTTGTAAGTTGTATATTTAAATTCGTTATTTTTAATCTTATATATCAATCATGAAATCAAATATCTGTGTGTAGTGAATCAAATTCTTAGTACAATGACAAAGGAGTTATATTAAAATAATATTCCAGTTGACATCTAGATTGGGCTTTTAGTCACCTTTTAATAGTGTACCTTATTCTCTTTATCTAAAGATAATATTTGTATATCACAATTTGAGTCGTTGTAAATTATAAAGGGTGATAATAGTTGTTTTGAACAAAAATTATGATTCGAATTTCACCAATTCAGATCCGCTCATATTGTTGGTTTTTATTTTTTTTAAAAACAATTATATAATATTTTTAGTTATTTAAATATAAAATAAAAAATAAAAAATAGAATTCTACTTGTGAATCGAAAATTAATTGTAGAAATGGAGAGAATTTGAATAGGTTGAGAAAAAAAAAGGAAGTTAAGTTTTCACCCATTTTGAATAGGTTGGTGAGAGGGAGACATAAACTAAAACCCCATTAGCCTGCCTTTTATTTATTTGTTGCTTCGGCACTTAATTAAAGACAAAATCAGACAATTAATTAATATGGTTTGGTTTGCCTGCCCATCCTTTCTAAAATTCATACCTAAAACAGCTTTTTAGTTTAATTATTATTTCATAAAATAAAAAAACAAAAAAGCCAAATTACATCCATTGTGTAATAAAATAAATAAATAAACAAAACTGATTTAATACGATTTGAAATTCAACGTAAAAACATCATACCAATTTAAGTATGATGGAAGTAATTGCTTTTCATTTTCTTATATTGTTAGTTTATGGGAAGCAAACTAAAAGTGAGGGTATAAATGTCACTATCATTATAAACAAAATACAATAAAGGTTGGTCTTTTTCATGGAGTCCCCAAGTTAGCCAGCTGTCCACACAACAAACCATAATGTGTTTTTTCTTTAATCCTTTTGCCAAATTATCCACAATAGCTAATTCCAATTCTGCCCACTAACCCAGTTATTTCAGTTAAGACTTAATTGACTTTTTAGATTCTTTGATAAATCATCAAAATTTTCAGTTTATTGGAGAATAAATCTTTTAATTTCTAGTTTTTTTTATGGGTTTGATAATGATATTAAATTTTTAGTTAATACTAAATTTTCTACCAAAAACAAAATGTTGAATAAGTAAACCCTTGTTTGACAATTCATTCAAAACATTAAATAACTTAATATTAACATTTACACACCTTAGTTCCTCTAATGAGTTCCCTTCATTTCGCATCCTGAAAAGACATAAGAGACCCTCCACACACTAGATAAATTGGTACGGAGACAATAGATCACCCTAACAAAGCTGAATACCTGACATTCTTCACATAGAGCCTAACTAATTTCACCCAATTTTCATGAAAACCCAAAGCTAACATTATACCTCTCAAAAGCCTTCAGTTAACTATAACAACCCAATTTTTAATAGTATCGAAAACGGTGATTTTAGAATCCTATTTTTGATAAGTGAGTCTGTAAATATTATTATTTAATATTTACGAGGTTAGTATAAAGTTTAATTAAATTTCGGTTCTTTAATTTTGTCAATTAGATAGTTAGTTGAGGTATAAGGACTAAATTATAAAAATTCCAAATTTTAAATTCATAATTGGCCAAAGAATTAAGGATTTATATATTAATTAAACCAAGTCTTAAAATGGCAAATAAGTCATTTTAGACAGTAATGGACCGTTTGGTATAGTTTTAGTTAAAATAATGTTAAATTATAATATAATTATAATTAAAATAATAAATTATGTATTATATCATGAAATTAAAAGGAAAAGAGGCCATTTTTCTTCTTTCATTCAAGCTTTGGTTCTTCAATTGGTAAGCAATTTCAAGTTCGTTTCTTATAATTTTTATATTTTTGAAATCTTAGGTATTTGATTTAGCTAACCTGTGCACTATTTTGCAAAATTGTTAAACTTTTCAAAAATTGTCATTGATGATTTCTTGAAGCTTTTGGTACTATATTGCTAGATTTTAAGCTTAGAAGTGAAAATGACTAATTTGTAAAGTAAAAATTTTTAGTTTTAAACATAGGGGCTAAAGTGTAAATATTTTAAACTTAATATGAGATTTCTATAAGTATGGATATTATAAGGCTATAGAAGGATGAAGTTGAGATCAATTTCAAAATCGAAACTCAAATTTGAACGTTATAGCAATTTCGATTTTAGGGACTAAATTGAATAAAATGTAAAATTTTAGGAAACATTTAAAAAATGAAATTGAACTATCATATGCATAAAATAGAATGTTATAAAGAATTTGGAGTTGATAATTGAAATGAATTATCATTATAGATCAGGAATTGAAACAATCGAAAGATAATTGAAGAATGGGAAAATTGCATATTAGTCCCTAACATCTTTTTATTGTAGTTTTTTATAGGTAAGTTCATATGGTGTAGTTATAGGTAATACTAATGTAAATATGTTTGAATTATGAATTTGTTTGTTTGTAAATGTGATTTTGAATTGGTTACGATTTGCTACAAAAAGGTTAGGAATGAACTAAATTGTAAAGAAATGGTAATATGTGCCATATGTGCCCAAGAGGAAACAAATTGTTTTATGATGAGATTATATGTATATATTGAAATTAAAGTGATTTAAATGTTATGAATACAATATTAATGCCTACGTAAACTTAGCAAATGATTAAGATGCGATTGACATGCCAATAGGGTTATTTATGCATTTGTACAGGTTTAGCACTTTTGTGCTCTCTGTTCAACACTTTTGTTCTCTCTGCTTAACACTTCAATGCTCTCTGTTTAGCACTACAATGCTCTCTAGAGTGGTGTAGTTACTCGTGTATCCGAGTTTATTTACTAGAGTTCATTAAGCTAATTGATTAATGGGAAGAGAAATGAAAATGGTATGTTATGAGTTTGGCTCTCAAATGGTATGTGATGATTTGATAATGTATATGGTATTGAATTGTGAAATCTATGTGAAAAGTACTAAATTGAATAACATGCTAAATGTTGAATTGCTATATGACTCAGTTTATGAAGAACTTATTATTTATTGTGAATATGATATGTCAGGTATATTGTGTCACATTATGTAGTTTAATATGATTAATTGTATATCTAGGTAAGTTATCTTTTATTACCTATCAACTTATTAAGCATTTGAAATGCTTACCTAGTTGTTTTCCATTGCTATAGATTGTCAGTTTGCGAAACTCGTCATTCAGATCAGCTCGAAGATCACGTTATCCCTCTATCAAATCGATAGCCTTTTACTCATTGTAAGCTCAGTATTGTGGCATGTCCTTAGCTTATATATCTCATATCTTGTGAATGGATGGTTTGGTTGAAACCTTGTTTTATGTTTGAATTTTGGAGATCTAATGTCTATATATGCATAAATGTGATTTGGAAATATAATAGGCTTTTATGTGTGCCTTATTAAATAGCTCATTTGAATGTAATAAGGTATGACTTGAGCTTAGAATTGGCATGTATGAATGTTACTTTGAATGAATTGAAAGCATGAAAGTTTAGTTGGTGTTTTAGAGAGTTATTTGATGTGTTTTGGTACCAAATTATGGTATGATGAATTGATTGATTTTGTTAAAGGTTAAATGATGAAATGGTATATATTTTAGTTAGTTTTATAAAGGTTTCTAGTGTGCATAAAGGCACCATTTGAATACATTTTAGATTGAGCATGAAATAGGGACCAAAATATAGGATTCAGACATAATTGGTACGGAGGTATAGATAACATAGGTGAAGGTTTTGGTACTTAGTATTTTTCAGTTAATTTTTCAAACATTGAGTTTCGAAACAGTATCGATACTGGACTAAAGTATCGATACTCTACATTGGGGTATCGATAATTTACAAGGGTATATATACAAATGACCTTTGTTTAAATTTTACAAAAGTAAAAAAATCATAAAATGGTATCGATACTAGAATTTGGTATTGATACTTGTAAAGGAGTATCGATACCATAATTCAAGTATCGATACTTGGAGATTTAAGGATGAATTTTTCCAAACATCGAGACTAAATTTAGAATTGGTACCTTTCAGGGATTATCGGTACTTGTTCTGAAATTTTAAAATTTTGCAATTGGGCCTTCATGTACAATATAACAATTAAGTTTTCATATGTTCAATTGAGTCTCAGGAAAGTTTATTGATCATATAATGACTGAAATTTTGAAATGTTTTATATGTTTGAATGGTTTAATTTTAATGTTTTCATCGAAAGTTGCTCCGAAAATGGCTATAGCATCCCATAACTCAGACTTGGCGATCAGATCAGGCAAGGGGTGTTACACTAATCATATTATAACCCTTACTAATGTAAATTTTGGGCGTCACCTCACCCCTTAATCTAACTGATGATCTATTCGTATGATGTAAGATTTCAAAAGCAACTAGAACATTATCCGTTATTGATCGACTAGGCACAAGTGCAGACTGATAATTTGAAATAATATGTGACAAAATTTATTAAAGTTTGTTTGCCAAAACCTTAGAAACAATCTTATAAAGAACATTACATAAATAAATTAGGTAAAGATCTTTCAAAGTGTTCAAATTATTAACCTAAGGAATAAACAGAATGGGAGTGTTTAAGTGATTATAGAAATGCACTTGTCTAAAGCCAACTCAAACAAGCCGCCACAATGTCGTCTCCAATGAGCCCCTAATAATTTTGGAAGAAAGCAAGATTCAGACAATCCAAACTTAAAGACTTATCAAGATGCATTTTAAAATAGCATTTCGAAATCCGTGAGCTTGAAAAGGAGTCAGTAAATCCTCATTATCTCTATCAGTGACTTTACGATCAACCAATCAAATAATCAGTTTAAAATTATCTTCATCTGCACTAAATAAAGATTCAAAGTATTGGTGAATAACCTGATGCAAATCAACCTTCTCCTTTACTAGAACACCTCTATCATCCTTTAGAGCTTTAATCATATTGTTCTTCTTTCGTTCGTTAGCAAAAGCATGGAAGTATTTTGAATTAGAACCACATACTCGAAGCCAAAAAAGCTTTCACTTGTTGCCTCTATTTAATTTCCTCTTGTTCAAGAATCACATTAAGCTTAGTCTTTATCCTCCTCAGTTCCTCGCTTTCTGCCTCTAGATTACGACCTTTAGTTTGCAACACATCAAGCCTTCGACAAATCTCTTTTTTCTTAGTCCTAACATCTGAGTCAAAGCTATTACCCCAAACTTCTAAATTCAAGCAACAATTGGTTTTCTTCTCCATTACATCCCTTAACCTTGTCATGCACCAAATATTCTTAACAACATCTGCAATTATCAGTTCCAACAACCATTTATTCTCAAATTTGAAACGATGCTTTCTCCATTTTTTGAATGCCACCTCCATGTCTAACAACACTGGCAAATGATCAAACGTAGAGGTTGTCGCTACTCTTGCCTCAACAATCGAGAAAGCATCAAATAAACTAGAATTAGCCATTGCTCTATCTTACTTCTCATGGACCCAATGTTTTGCACCACATCTTCTCTCCCAGGTGAATATCTGCTTATACCAGGCAACATCTTTTAAATCACAACTTGCTAGTGCTCCTTCAAAACTTTCAATTAAATAATGATGAACATCACCTCTTTCCTTCTCTGATTTGCTTTCAATATCATTAAAATCTCCCATGACAAGCCACGATTCATCGTTCAATCCAGCCAATTCTCTTAACAAATCCCAAGAATCTCCTATGTGTATGTTTTGGATACAAACACTTAACTAAATAATTAAATTCAAGATAGTTTACACTAATTAAACTCAAATATAGAATCTCAAAATTTCCAAACTTTTAACATTTTCATTAAACTGAAACCTCATCAGTGATGAAAAAATATATTATTTTCCTTATTTTGGTTAAGTTCCTTAAGTAGTTAGGCCACTATAACTAGAACCATGTCTATGATTACTTAAAGAGACTAGAATTGCCATATTGTGCTAAAAACAATGGCAAATTTATGTACCCAAAAGCTCGGAGCTTGCAGAAATATTTATAAAAGATGAATTGTCTTGATTTGAATTATTATTTAACATTATTTTTATTTAAATTTATTAATTTATTTTTTTAATAATAAATTGATCTAAAGAATCGTTCAAAAAAATCAAATTAAGAAAAAGTATATACGTATAAAACCATTATTTAGTTAAAAATGATAGCTTGCCTAAATATTTATAGCTAATATTTAATGCCTTTTGCTTATTTGCTGATAAGAACCATTAGTTTATAGATAATGTTAGTGACATTAATTTTAAAACTATTGCTCTTTCTTAAATAAGAATTTATTCGATTAAATGAACTATTTTACTTGGTTCAATAGTCGGACAATGCATATATAAAATTTAAAAAGTTGAATTCGAAATGACGCTCTCTCTTTTTAGTTTATGTTATATTTTATTTAACTCTGAAATAATTTTTAATTAATTTATTTATGGATTGTTTTGTATTGGATTATAAATTCATAATATTTTTATTTTATTTTATTATGGTTTTATATTTTAGTTTTTAATGTAAGGTTTACAATCTTGTGTTATATCCACTGGAGGTATGGCTAGTTTGGTTAATAAATTTTAAAATATTTTAATTGAGTCTTTAAAATATTGACATCACATTAATTTGATCATTTTGTTAGTCTAGATATTAGTTTGGGTGTTTAATTTAAACCTAATTATGGGTTGGGTCACCTATCTAGGTTTGAAGGTCTGGCTAAAAAATCAGAGAATTTAGGCAAAAATATAGACCCAAAAAATGAGCTTGGACAAAAAAATAAGACCCATTTTCTAAACAAATCAAGCCTCAAGTAGGGATTTTTGGCCCGAGCTAGGCCTGAATAAGCCTAAACTTCATTTTTGCTAATATTTTGTTGTCATTTCGTTATTATATTGCTACTATTTTTTTGTTTTTGTTTGGATATTATATAACTCTTATTTTATTGTTAATTTTGCTATTATTTTAAAGGCATTTGTGTCACACCTGGTTTCTTTTAAATCCAGAAAATAAGAATAATTGAAGGTTGAATTGAAAGAAACCATATGTTGGTGGCCTCTACTAGAAAATCAGGAAAAAGTTAGTAACTGATTTTGACATGTAACAGCCCGATTTTGGGCCTAGTCGGAACAGTGGTTTCGAGACCACGAATCCAATGAGGAAAAAATTTATTTTTATTACATTTTTATGGTCTGCGATTTCACGAAATAAAATTTCGTTCGAAAATTTCGACGTTTGGGCACTCAATTTAGTCAAAAGGACTAAATTGTAAAAAGTACAAAAGTTGAGTTCTACATGTTAGAGGTGTCTAATTGTTATGAAATTTTAAATTTGAATGGAAATTTGTGACTCGGAAATGATTGGTTATATGTGATTAAGTCCAGTAATGCTTCGTACCCTATTCCGGAGACGGATACGGGTAAGGGGTGTTACATTTAGTGGTATCAGAGCTATGGTTTAGTCGATTCTCGGACTAACATAGCGTGTGCAAGAGTCTAGCTATACACGCCATATGTGAACTGTGATAATGTGATATCTCCCGGCTCTAACGAAATTATTTTGTTAAAATAGAGATGACTTCCAACCGAGCTATTGTCGATAATGCTAAAAATGATATTGAGATGATTAAAATATGCTTACGATGTATTGAAATGTGGAAAGGTGTGAATAGAAGTTCATGATATGCATGTGTTAATGTGCGAAATGAGATAACCATAAGTTGGGAAATGTGGAAAAGTGAAATGGAACGAAAGTCTATGTTGTGATAAGCTTATCCATGTATGTTGGTATTCATATGATGTTATATGCCTAACATGCTTGATTAAGTGAGTGCTATGAGTAAATTTACTCAAAATTCATGGAATGTATGTTTAAGTACACTTGTTTGAATAAGATAATCGAAAAGTTCGTGTAACATGACTAAGTATGAAAATTTGCTTAAAGTGATTTATGTGATTATGATGATATTACGTTGATGATGAATGCTAAGTCATATGTGTGTATTTATGAGAGTCAAGTTAGAGGCTTTACGACCTCACCCCCTTACCAGTGTTGTTTTATGATGAAAGTTCACGAGAATTATGTTGAAAAAGTTCATAAATGGGAAACTAAAGAGTTCAGTGGTGAAATAATTAGTAATGCAAACAAAGTTGAGTATAGCGTGACAAATGAACTCAATTTTAGAAGAAATATCAGATTATTTTAAAGATTACACAGATCATGCAATGTCACGGATAAAGAAGAAACTAGTATCGACTATTCGGCTCAATTGAGTATGAAGTCTAAAGCATGTGTTTGCTGAGATTCTTCCCGAATTGGTTTTCGTTAGTGAATGGAATGATTCAGGGTACATGATGACAGAGTCAGAGAAATAATAATTGAGTAGTAAAGATGTCTTTGTGTGATAGTTATAGTTGAGATGAATATGATGATCTTTTAGGGTATTCTATATATATTCTTTTATCCTTAGAGATATGTGTGTGATTGTTCAGTTCTTATGGAGTTCTTATATTATGAGAATGCTAGCTAACTATGATGTTAGATGAAAGCCCTGTTGGTCGGGTCGGTTTATGATCAGTATTTCTTTATCTCTTTGGAATTCTATTATATTATGTTGGAATAAAGTTGATGGTAAAAATTTATGTTGGACTATTCTTCCGTTTTTACTGGATATTATTCTGTCTTATATATAAATATTTGGAAATATATTATCTCTGTTATGATGGAAGTCCAGAGTCGGTAAGTAGTGTTTTTTTTGGCTTTTTCTGAGGAATCATCAGTATCTTTATTATTTTCTTATGAGTTAAGTTCTCGGATTTCCAGTATGGTATTGTATCTTGAATTTCCTTATCTTGGTTTTCCTATCATTCATACTTCGTAAATTATTAACCATGGCTTATCTTTAAAGTGTGTTCTTCAGCTTGTGATAACTATGTCTATTATAATTATGCTTCTGGTTCGATCATAGAAACGTGGTGATTCTAGTATCTGGATTTCTCTAATTTTCGTGTAAGGAATTGACATCGGCAAAGGTATAAGTAATGAAATCACAAACTTCAATTTGTATGATGGACTTATTTTCTCAGGTAAGTTAATTAAAGTCAATGCATTCAATCGGGATATCTTTGTTTCTTAGAGCTAATGTGATTGTAAAGGCCTTTGATGGCATGATAAGAGAATTTTGAAAGATTATGTGTTTGAGTTGTTTTAATAGCATGAAGAAAGGAGTATTTTGTTATGTTATTATTTGATAGTCGAAATCGACTCGGTTGTTTTTATCAGAGTGAGCTGGTCAGTTGAAATGTGATTTGAGTTACATGTAGTTAAAGCATCCTCAGTTATGGTAATTAATTTTGTACATTCACGAGTATATCGATTGACAGTCTAAATGAAGGATTGATATTCTAGAGAGTATGATACCGAGATATACCTATTAGATTTGTTCTAATCTGATGACGTTATTATGAGTTAAAGCTGTTCTGAATGATATGGTTATCACATTTATGAAAATCTGGATGGTCTGTGCATGTTAGCAAAGTTGAAAACAGTTGAAGATATTATTAACCGAAGCTCTGGTTCTGAATTTAGTTTGAATTGAGTAATGAATTTATGATTTTTTTAGTGGTGCACTATTGAACGATTGGAATGTGTTTTATTACTAGAATGTAAAGTGATGGTTCATGTTTTCAGATGGTTAATGTCACATTAAAAAGAACTGTTCGATCAATGATTTAGAGACGGTCACTTTTATGTCTGTATTGAGAATTTGGTGATATCGTTTATTCGACAAAAGGTGTCTCATGTTCCCTGATTCCAAGAATTAAAGTATCGAATGTCATAGAAAGACCTGAAGTTAAGATAGTGTTAAAGACTTGAGCTATTGAAAGATCATAAGTGGTTATTGATTTATCTCCAAGAAAGCAGACATAGTTATAGATGCTGAATGAAAAAAAAATCCTTGTTTATTTTGTGAGTGGGTTACACGATTGATATTAATTGATGATGATCCAATTTTAGTTAGATTAAAAGCTAAAGCAATGTTTTCATTGCAAGATTGAGAATCTTAGAAATGTGTTAATGAATGGTAAGCTAAACGAGTTCAGTATGAGTCGATCTTTTATTCGGAATTTCAGGTCTGACCTGATGATTGATGTTATTGTTCTGAGATAGAAATTGTGTGCAGATGAATTTAGAGCTTATGCAGGAAATTTTTGTACGAAGCTCAGTAGTAGCTCGTTGGTTCATTCTGGGAGTAATAAAAAATGTGCAGTTATTTGAAATAGATGTTTTGGCGATCGGGTTTCTCATTTGACAGATCGGTCGAGTTATATGTTTCTAAGGTTGTTAGCTTTCATAGAGTGCCAGTCCCCATTATTTCAGATTGAGATCCAAGGGCTATATCCCAATTATGGAGCAACAGGAAAATATGAATACGCAGTTGCATCTTGGCACGGTAATACACCTGTAAATCGGTGGTAAGTTTGAGAAAGTAATTCAAAACTTTGAATATATGCTCCGACACTGTGTGTTAAAGTTAAGGTGATTAGAAAGAGATATACAAGGTTGATATGATTTGCGATTCTAGGAAATTAGTGAAAGTTATTCATGAGAGTTGAAAGAAATTTCTTCTGGTAATATTTTTGGGGACGAAAATCCCTAAGGGGGGAGAGTTGTAACAGCCCGATTTTGGGCCTAGTCGGAACAGTGGTTTTGGGACCACAAATTCGATGAGGAAAAAATTTATTTTTATTATATTTTTATGGTTTACGATTTCACGAAAAATTTCGTTCGAAAATTTTGACGTTTGGGCACTCAATTTAGTCAAAAGGACTAAATTGTAAAAAGTGCAAAAGTTGAGTTCTACATGTTAGAGGTGTTCAATTGTTATGAAATTTTAAATTTGAGGTCCTTAAATGGTAATTAGACCATTGGATAATTTGTTGGACAAATGGATATGAAATAAGTGAATTAGATTATTTTTATGTTAGGGGCATTTTAGTCATTTAGTGATTAAATGACATAATAAACAAAATAAAAGCCAATTTTTTGTCCATCTTCAACCCATGGCTGAAAATTGCATGGAGAAACCATGGCTAGGGTTTTTCAAGCTTCCAAGCTCGATTGTAAGTCCGTTCTAGCCCCGTTTTTAATGATTTTTACGTTTTTAAAATCCTCGTAACAAGATCTATCTATTTCTACCAATATTTTCAGATATGGTTAAAGTCTAGGGTTTTGACCCATGATGAATATGTGTGTATTTTGATGTTTAAAGGTAGATTATGCATGTTTATGGTTAGAGAAATGACTTTTACTAAGTGATTTTCGGTAAAGATGCTAAAAAGGACTAATTTGGAAAAGTTATAAAATTTGTCATAAAAGTGTGAATTACTGGAAATTGTGGGCTATTTTAGTTATGTAAATGGTTTTTCTAGGCTTAAAATATAAAGAAATTGAATGAAAATCGTTTTACGAGCCTAGGGGCAAAAGTGTAAATATGTGAAACTTTAGGGGCAAAAATGTAATTTTGCCATAATATGATTTTTCGATCACATTGAATAATGTGACTAATAAATAGACTAAATGTGATATTATAGATCAAAGAAAATGAGGTTCGGACCTAGAACGGAGGAAAACAAAGAATATGACGAATTAGTCCTTTTCACCGATTGTGCTACCGAGGTAAGTTTGTATGTGAATAATGCATCATTTTTACTTACATTTTCATATTTTGATAAATGGTATGAATTATGGCTGAATATTTGATGTAATTGACAAAATATCGACAAGTGAGAAATTTCCCGGTTGAACCTTTGGAATAAAAATGGATACAAGTGACATGTTCACTAGAAACCTATGTGAAATTTAAGTGAAATAAGTGATTCGGGTGCTGGTCCGTACATTCTACCGGTGGCTGAGTTATTTGGCATGTGTTACGGATACTCGACAGCTTGTGTAAGAAACACCGTGTAGTTTCGTCATGACCGGCAGCTTGTGTGAGCAGATCCGAGATTGTGACTATGTGAAATGGGTGCTGGTCTTATAAGTTATACCAGTGGTTGGGTAATCCGGCATGTGTTGCGGATACCTGACAACTTGTGTGAGCAGCACTGAGTAATTACGTATGATCGACAGCTTGTGTGAGCAAACCCGTGAATGTGATTAGCTCGAGAGCGAGCCTATGTGAAAAGTGTGATATGAAGTATCTTTAGCTACAAGTGTGGCACTTATGTGCAAATTTCCGTGTATCCGTTATTATTCTGATACGTTCAACGGGAAATGACTAAGTATAAACGAATATGACTAAGTGATGAATAAGTGCAGGTATGTGTGTGTAAATTAATGAGCAATGTGCTCGATAGGTGATCAAACTTTGGTAAGTTTGATATGGGGTAAGTGTTACTATGAAAGTTAATACAAAGAAATTATGAAAGAGTAAAATTTGCAATAAAACAGTTTGGGGACAACAGCAGTTATGTGTCTTTGAAAAATCACCAAAAATGGTGAAAATTGAATTAGAAATTGAATAAGATATGAAATTAAATATTATTGAGTCTATTTTTGCATAAAAGAAACGGTGTAAGCGAAAGAATTTCATATTTTGAGATATTTGAATTTTTGTGAGACAGGATTAGAACGATTTTAGAATCCCCTGTTCCGACTTTGGAAAATCACTAAAAATTCTATAAAAATAATTATGGGTTATAATTTATATTCTTAAAATATTTAATGAGTATATTTTCAAAAGAAACAAATAGGAACATCATCCGAATCCCGTAAAAAGGGATAATTAATTTTTAGTGAAGAGGGGTCGGAACTGTTGGACAACGAAACAGGGATGATTTTAATGAATAAACTATACTTATTGGCTAAAATTTTTTTTTGAAACTTTTATGGTAAAAATACATGTGAGTCTAGTTTCAGAGAAAATTAGCGGATCTTAATTTGGAGTTCTGCAACTCAAGATATAAATAATTTAGTGACTGTGACTCTAGTAGACAGCTTGAGATGGACATGAATAAATAGTGGAATTATGTGCAATTATGATTGTATTATCTTGAGAACATAATGTGAGGATTGGTAAAAACATATTAATTAATTGCTTATTATTTACATGCTAACTTACTAAGCGATATAGCTTACACCCCTTTCTTTCTTTTTCCTATAGTGTCACAGATGCTAGCTCGAGTTAGAGATCGTCGGAGATTCTATCACACTAAGAAGCTATGGATTGGTATCAATGATTTTTATTCTAGCTTTTTAGGTCTATGGCATGTATAGGGACTTGGTCATTTGTGTACATGTTATTATGAGTTGGCCTAGAATATTGGCCTATGCTAATTGAAGGTCATTGTTGTATAAGGCCATTTGACGTGGCCAATATTTGTTATGTTATAAGTCTATGATGAAGCATTACATGGATGTGCATGCTTGTTTGGGTTGGATGAGTGAATGTGTAATAATTATGTGTGGCAAATACTAAATGTGAATGGTTGAGTAAGTCATATGCTATGATTAGTTAAGTGTGTGTGTGGTTGTGCATGATGAATGTTATTTACAAATAGTGTGCGAATGTCATGATGTGGTTTTTGGGATGCCTAAAAAAATGCCATGTGTGTGTTGACAAACTTGGTATAAGTGTGTGCAAGAGTTTTTGGATGGAAAAATGCTTGGTAAATAACCTAACTTTCATCCACAAGGATGGCCACACGGCCTAACACACGGGCGTGTGACTTGGCCGTGCGACCCTAAATGGTTGATGATGTCATAAATAGAGAGTTACACGGGTCGAGCACACGGACGTGTCCCAAGCCACACGGGCGTGTGACCTTGTTTTGTGGTAAATTTTTCTAAGTGTTTTAAATTTCTCAGTTTAGTCCCGGACCACTTCCAAAGTATGTTTTGGGCCTCGTAGGCCCGTAATATGGACAATATGATTATGAATGAAAAATTTTAAATTTGAATGGAAATTTGTGACTCGAAAATGATTGTTTATATGTGATTAAGTCCGATAATGCCTCGTACCCTATTCTGGTGACGGATACGGGTAAGGGGTGTTACAGGACATGGTTGAGAACCAATTCTAGTTCGATTGGATTAGAACTAATTGGCTCCTTAGTGGAAGACACAATGATTGTCAATGAATGGATTTTATACGGTTGAAGATCATGTAAGGGGAGCTATAAATAGCTGAGAAGTGACTTCCAAGAGGGGGATTCATCTCAATTATGTTTCATTCTCTTCTTCATCTTCTTCCTTGGTTGTTCTGAAGAAGAGATAGCTAAGGAAGCTATGCATGAGGTGGTAATTAGGAGGTTTAAGTCAGAAATGTAGAAAAACTGGTAAATTAGTAAGGCTCTAAGTCCTTCGGTACTTATAAATTTAAGAAACAAAGTTAAGAGTTTTCAAGAACCCCTGAGTGGTTTTGCATGTTTCTAAAAATATTAAGTTTAACTCGTAAATTTGGTTATACTACTTAGCTGTCAGGAGAATGGAAGATTTAGCTTTGGAAAAGCTAAGCTCAGGTGAGTTGCTGTACTCCATTTCTAGAGTGTATGATCTCTGTCATTGGAGAGTGCTAAATATGTACATAGTTGAGTAGGTAATTGAGTATCCATAAGCGTGTCGATATGCATAAAATGGTTCCAATAACACATAGCTAAGTTTGGCATACTCCATGTTATTATGCTTTCATGCTCATATGTTTGTGTTTGCATTTTTATAAATTGTGGAGTACGAAGAGTAAGTATTGACGAGGTAGATGAAGCTAGGATTTGAGAATGGGAAATTTTAGTTAGATATCGCCATACAAGGTTGCTGACTGCAAACTATGATGTGTAAAGCTCCGAGCCTTACGGAGGGGACACTACGGTGTTCGAGCATCAATGTTAGGAATGGTGAAATGGAAGAATGGGGGATGAATAGAGAAATTGGAATTTCATTAAGATTCCACCAAACAATGTTTTGAGTGCAAACTTAAGATCCCCTCGTGCATTGTTTTCTACGACTATTCTGTTCTTTCGAGTATTCTTTTGGCTTGAGTTGCTCCCGCTATATAAATTGGTGCCTTGGAGGAATTCTGAAAGAATCCTCACTTTGTGTGAGTTTGGCTGACTTAGGAGTGTTTGAAATGATAGAATCGCCTAAGGCCACATGGTTTTCGAGACTAAAGGTCTAGCCCCGTGACATAAGATCATATCTTGGCTATGACAACCAATAAAGTCCGTTGGGATAATAAACACGAGGATTATAAGGTGTAAGACCATAGCTCGGCTATGGCAACCAATAGAGTCCGCGGGGACAGTAAGCACAAAAATTATAATGTGTAAGACCATAGCTCGGCTATGACAACCAATAGAGTCCGTCGAGACAGTAAATAAGAGAAAGTCCGCTATGACGTTAAACATGGGGTTAGGTTGCAAAAGATCGCAACTTGGCTATTGTAGAGTATGGTAGTCCGTTAGGACAATAAACACGGGCAGTCCACTGAGATGTTAAAAACGGGATAATTTACTCGGATGATAACTGGGGGAAATCATGCGGACAAAAGAAAAGAGGAATTGAAATAAAAGTGTAACTGTCGGCGGGAGATAGATAACTAGAGGGTTAATGATGAATTAGTCGAACAAGGCAAAGAAATAGAAAAGGGAACAGTCCACCAAAACAATAATAATGGAAGTCAGTAGGAAATAGGGTGGGAACCCGACGAGAATCACTCGTGAGAAATTAAGCACAAGTAGTGTCAGACGAATAGATCAATGAAAAGAGGTTTATCCGAGGACCACAGTTAGGGATCTGCCAATAATGGTCGCCAAATGGTGTCCAACGAAATATTGTATGAGAGAAAGAGAAGTACCAAAAAGGAGTACCCAAGCGTCAGACCATCTTATAAGAGAGATAGTGTAATATCCTGGAAATGGGCTTATGCATTTATGCTTAACTATATGAAATAGCATGCTTGAGTATGTTGTGAATGTGTATAATGAAGTTTGTGAACTTTAGAAAATAGGAGAAAACCTTAGAAAATATTAAGTTTTGAGCTTAAAGAGAAGGAGCTAAGGTAAGGTGGTCTTAAGAAAATTTATAGAGGAAATATGACACACAAATGGGCTTGGTAAAGTGGTTGTAAGTCACCACTTAGGGCTCTGGAAATGACGCCACATGCTAGGGGGAAGGACTTGTGTTCGAGTCACATGGGAAGCAAAATTTTAAGGCCTTTATTTTTGCTTGTGACGTCAATAAGAGGGGAGTAGGGGGACGGCACAGATGCTAAATTCTAGGAGTTTTTATCCTTTTATTTTCAAGAGATAAACAGGGATTATTAATCAAGGTAAGGATTTATGGAAAAGATGATAGGATAATTAAGAGATAAAGTTATCAAGTTATGGAGAGTTGGCCGATTAAGGGACTCCTTAGATAGTATTTTCGGCCAAGAAAGAAAAGCAAGGCCATTCTTTGTATTTTCTTTTCTTTTCTCTAAAGTCTCTGCCGAATTTCCTAAGTAAAGCTCTCTTCTCTTCTATTTTTGTCAAAACCGAATAGTTCCTTCTCAAAACTCATCTTAGCCGATTCTTCCACAGCTCATATCCCTCTCCTTTCACCCTTTGTTGAAGCCGAAATCCTATTGTGTTCATCAAAAGCCGAAATTTGTTAAGTATCTACTTAGTCTATAGCCGAATCTCTGAAGTGGTGTTAGGAGGGAGCTGTCGATTTCAAGTATTAAGGGTAAGAATTTTATTGTCATCGTTTTATTCTTTTCTCAAAGCTGAAACATAGGAACTAATACCATTATTATTTTGTGGCCGAAACTATAAGGAATGTTTCGAGGTTCTGCAACTGTCGACTTCAAGAAGGGATAGTCCGGGACTTCTAAAATCTAAGGTATGTCATATTTAACATTCGGCTAAGGGCTAACTGTTGTGAATAAATGTTAGAAATTTATCTAACATATGTGTATAGGGCTGTCGACATCTCCATAGCCAAGAGATTGTTTTCGGGATTTAGATCCACAAGGTAAGCCATAGGTACATTCGGCCAAGGCCTTAATTTAGGATTAAGATCTATTTCTTATATGTTTAAAAAGCCGAAACTAACATGTGACTGATCTAATGTTTGGCCGAATGCAAGAAGGGATACAACAAAGTTTCGGGACTTGATTCTTAAGACAATCGGCAGCAAGGTAGGTTTTAAGTGTACTAATCCTACTGGGATTTGGATTTGTAGTCGAATAGGCTTTTGGTTTAAATATCAAATGTTGGCCGAATGTAGGGATTAAGATCTAAGGCAATAGATCGAATTTCCGGGATTTGGATTGGAAGCCTTAAGCGAATCAGGTGTGTACCCCACACTATCTTTTAATACGATTTATGGCAATATTTAACATGAGCATGTTTATAAGAATGTGAATATGGCTAAAGTACCATGCTATGGTACAAAGTACTCAGGTACGTTTTCCTACTCCTACTAGGACTACGATATGATCTGTTATGACACACATATGAACCTATAAGAATGTGAATAAAGAATTTGGCATGATAATGCATGTTTTGTATGACATGGGCATGTGGGTTATTGTAAAAGGGGAAGTGAAAGTGGTGACCTAAGACCACGATAAGTGAATGTGGTGACTTAAGACCACGATATCTGAATATGGTGTCTCATGACACGAAATATGTATCTGGTGGCTATGCCATGAATTTTATAAGGGCGATGAGCACGTCGACTGCAGCGACTGCCTTCGATGGTGTGTAGCGGAAGGAGGGTTGACTTAGTAGTCCCGGCGGTGTGCAGGATGGTACGGGTGATGTGTAGCGGATGGCATATAGGTTTGGGTTTGGGTTGCATCATTATTTCCTATCTGTTATATGAATATGTATGTGACATGAGTATGTATGCCTGAATTGTTAAATTTTAGTGTTGGTACACATTGAGTCTGTTTGACTCACCCCGTTGTGGGAACATTTTTCAGGTGACGATCAGTGATAGGCCGGGTCGGAAGAAGCTTAGGGGTGGCCATGCTCAGCAAAGAATTTATTTTTATTTGGAATTTTTAATTTAAGTATTTCGAATTAAATTTTTGGGATTATTTTGATGTAATAAGGCCATAGTTGAAATACTTTGTTTTTCTTTTATTTATTATGTTACGAATTTTTATCAATCAAAGATTAAGTAAATTTATTTTTAAAATAAATTCTAAACATTTTGTCACCTTAAATAAAGGGTTTTAATATAAGATAAACTTGTTTTACACTCGAGCCCAACCCAAAAGCAATCTTTCTTTCAAAATACACAGTTTTCCAAAGTAATAAAAGAATTTTGAACCGGTTTACATCGAGGAACATACCAGATCCGGTCAAGGCTCGTGGGCCAGGTTTGGGGTGTTTCAGTTTGGTATCAGAGCCCAGTTTTAAACTCTCGGCCTTGGGTTTAAGGCCCAAAACGTTTTCGAAAATTAAGCCCAAAAGAATTTTTGTGAAAGAAGCAGGTTTTTCTGGCGTGACACCTAAGTCTCCGACCCGAAGTCCACCAGGTAAGTACCCCTATCCTTTGTGTGATTTATATTATGAATTATAGAAGGGTAGAAGGGGAATGGAACGTAGATTAGCATGATAGGTATTTGAACCCTAGGACTAGTTTACCCCAACGAATTTCATAAGACTCTAAATGCCTAATTAAACAAACCTGTGGCTAAGTCGCCGAGTTAGGGTGTGGCAACCATTGTGCGCATGTCTAGGATTGGTATTCGGTGGGAGCTTGGTACTTAAGCAGTCCGCGTGACTTACCTCCTCTCCACTCGAATCCTACCTGGTGCGTAGCTTCGGTTCACCCTAACCAAGAGGACTTATTCATGGGCTAAACCCCTAACTAAAACCCGAAAGGGAACTAGCCGTATTTTATAAAAACCCTAGTTTTTAAAATCACTAAATTACCCTTTTTGATTTATAAAAGCTATTCTATAAAATTTTCTGAAATATTCTTGATTTATGAAAATTACCTAAATACCCCTAGTGGTAAAATTACAAAAATGCCCTTGGTTTCCAAAATGACCATATTACCCCCAGTTTCAATAAAATTTTCTTATTTTGTAAAAGTACCCAAAAACCCTATTTTGCGGAAGTCCAGAATACCCCGATTGGAAATTTTACGAAATTACCCCTGGTTTGCCCAAAATTACCAAAATGACCCTGTTTTCTAAAATTTTGACCATACCTCTGATTTGGAAAATCTTTCTTTCAAAATACCCATGAGTTCGGAAAATTTTGAAATGACTTTTGTAATTTTCAAATTGACCCCGATTATTTACCAAAATACCCCTGGGATAGGAACGGACAGAAATGTCCGAAGAGTGAATGCGTGTGGGAGATACTATGGAATGGATGTGCTTTTCTGTGAACTAGGATAGAAAACTTGAAATTTTGAATGATCGAATTTTGAAAAATTCTTCGCGAATAATCAGTGGAACAAGGACTAATTCATAAAACTTTCTTAAATCAGATTAAAGCGTGACGTTAGATATGAGTTCTAGAGGACGCGATCGTCGTGGACGTGGTAGAGGAAGAATGACCGTGTCGGAACCCGTTAGATCGGGTCAAGGATCTGACAATGAGGTACCACCGCCACCACCACCCCCAGCTGTTGGTGTTGAACAGCAAGATCAGACGGGGGACGATGTTGTGTCGCAGGCTGTGCTGCGAGTTCTTGAGATGGCGGCTGGCGCAGGTGGGAATATGGGAGCTCGGAAATCTGTACCCGAGCGACTCCGAGCCAATGGGGCTGAAATGTTTCGTGGAGTTTCTGGCGTAGCACCCAGTACAGCTGAATATTGGTTGGAAGCAACGGAACGGATTATGGATGAGTTGGATCTGACCCCTGAGGAGAAGCTGAAAGGAATGGTGGCACTGTTACGAGATGAAGCATATCAATGGTGGTTAACAGTTCGGGATGGTGCCACAGCTGAGGATCTGACCTGGGAGTATGTTAAGGCGGCATATCAGAAGAAGTATGTGGGAACCAGATATATCGATGAGCAGAGGAAGGCATTTCTGGGGCTGGTTCAAGGGAATAAGTCTGTAGCGGAGTATGAAGCTGAATTCCTAAGGTTGAGCCGGTATGCTCGAGGAGTAGTGGCTACGGAGCATGGGCGTTGTGTCCGGTTTGAGGACGGATTAAGGGATGACCTGAGGTTGTTAGTCGCTCCACATCAGGAACGGGAATTTTCTGCATTAGTGGAGAAAGCTAAGATAGCTGAAGGGATTAAAGACTCTGTAAGGCAGCACTCAGATCGGAACAAGCAGAAAAGAGGATTTGGGTCATCTGGATCATCCGGGAACGTTCAGAAAAGGCCTAGAGTTGATGGGCCGCGAGGGCAGCAAGCTGGTGCTAGAGGGCAATATCGTACTTGTGATCAATGTGGGAAGAAACACTTAGGAGAGTGTTGGAAAAAGACTGGAGGATGCTTTAGGTGTGGGTCCAAGGACCATATGATTAAGGATTGCCCTATGAGGCCAGATGGAAATCGACCGGTGGCTCAGAATGTTAATCAGGCTGGTAGAGGTGGTCAGCAACCTCAGCGAGGCTCTGGTCCGAATGGCCGAGGTAATGGCGCTGGAAGAGGACGTGGAACACCTGGCAGAGGTGCTGGTAACACAGAGGCAAGACAGCCGTATGCAGTTCGCTGTCGGGAAGATGGAGACGCGCCGGACGTTATAACCTGTACGTTCCTTATTTGTGGCAAACCTTATTTTGCTCTGATTGATGTGGGCTCGACCCATTCATATGTTGCATGTAGAGTAGTAGAAACTCTAGATATAGTCTCTGAACTTTCTGATAGGGAGATGACTGTAGTAAGCCCACTAGGTCAAACTGTAGTGGTGAATAAGATCTTTCGGAGGGTACCTTTAGAAATTCAAGGCGTAGTATTTTCTGCCGATTTGATGGAACTTCCCTTCGGAGAATTCGACCTCATACTTGGTATGGACTGGCTAGTGGAACATCGGGCGGTGTTGGACTGTGCAGCTAAGTGAATGGAATTAAGGACCTCGGAGGATGAGGTGGTCATTATGATAGGAGAAAGAAGAAACTACTTGTCTAATGTAGTTTCGGCGCTAAAGGCTGAAAAGATGGTTTGTAAAGGGTGCAAGGCGTTCTTAGCCTTCGTAAGTGCGTTAGATGGAAAGGAAGAAGGTGCTAGTGGAGTTAGAACGGTAAGGGATTTTGAGGATGTGTTTCCGGAGGAATTACCAGGAATACCCCCAGATAGGGAGGTGGAGTTTGGAATTGAATTGCTGCCTGGAACAGCTCCTGTGTCAATCGCTCCGTACAGAATGGCACCAAAGGAGTTGGTTGAGCTCAAGGCTCAAATTCAAGAGTTGTTGGATCGTGGGTTTATCCGACCCAGTGTGTCTCCATGGGGAGCACCGGTCTTGTTTGTAAAGAAGAAGGACGGAACTATGTGTATGTGCATAGATTATCGTCAGCTGAACAAGTTGACCATCAAGAACAAGTACCCCTTGCCAAGGATAGATGACTTGTTCGATCAACTTAAAGGAGCAGCGGTTTTCTCGAAGATCGATCTAAGGTCTGGGTATCATCAGCTTAAGGTGAAGGAAGGGGATATCTATAAGACAGCTTTTCGGACAAGGTATGGGCATTTTGAGTTCGTAGTAATGCCGTTCGGGTTGACGAACGCCCCAGCTGCGTTCATGGATATGATGAACCGGGTTTTTCAACCATATTTGGATAGGTTCGTCGTTGTGTTCATCGACGACATCCTTGTGTATTCTAAATCTGAGGAAGAACATGATGAGCATCTCTGAGTTGTGCTGCAAGTGTTAAGGGAGAAGAAGCTCTATGCCAAATTCAGCAAGTGTGAATTTTGGCTTAAGGAGGTTACGTTTTTAGGACATGTGGTGTCTGCAAAAGGAATAAGGGTGGATCCTAGGAAGATTGAGGCGGTGTTAGATTGGAAACCACCTAGGTCGGTGGCAGAGATTCGTAGTTTCTTGGGATTGGCAGGCTACTACAGAAGGTTTGTGGAAGGGTTCTCGTCGATTGCCGCGCCTTTGACAAAGTTGTTAAGGAAGGAAGTACCCTTTGTATGGACGGATAAGCAGCAGGAGAGCTTTGAGAAGCTTAAGAAAGTGTTAACTGAAGCTCCGGTCTTGATTCAGCCGGAGGTAGGAAAGGATTTCACGGTGTATTGTGATGCTTCTCACACGGGATTAGGGTGCGTACTGATGCAGGATGGTAAAGCAGTCGCTTATGCGTCTCGACAGTTACGGCCACACGAGGTTAACTATCCGACTCATGACTTGGAACTAGCGGTAGTGGTCTTTGCTCTTAAGGTGTGGAGGCACTATCTTTATGGGGAAAAGTCGGTAATCGACACAGACCACAAGAGTCTTAAGTACTTGTTGACTCAGAAGGAGTTGAACTTGAGACAGCGAAGGTGGGTGGAATTACTGAAGGACTAGGATTGTTCGATAGAGTATCATCCGGCAAGGCGAATGTAGTGGCGGATGCCCTAAGTCGGAAGGTTGTGTCGGACCTGAGGGCGATGTTCACACATCTAAGTTTGTATGATGATGGAAGTCTGCTGGCAGAGCTGCAAATTAAGCCGACGTGGTTGAATGAAGTGAAAGAGGGGCAGTTGGTTGATGAGGAACTAAGTACTAAGCTACAGCGAGTACAGAACGAGGAGGTAGAAGATTATGGTATTAATGACAAGGGAGTGTTGTGCTTCAAGAGAAAGGTCTGTATGCCTAAGGATCAGAAGTTAAGACAAAGGATTCTTCAGGAATCGCATAGTAGCCCTTACGCTATGCATCCTGGAGGAAGCAAGTTGTACAGAGACCTAAGAGAACAGTTTTGGTGGCCTGGTCTGAAGAAAGAAGTTACGGAATTCGTGGGAAAGTGTTTAACATGTCAGCAAGTTAAGGCTGAACACCAAGTTCCGTCTGGATTGCTTCAGCCAATTGTGATTCCGCAGTGGAAGTGGGAAAGAATTACCATGGACTTCGTGAGTGGGCTTCCCCTTACGCCTACTAAGAAGGACTCGGTATGGGTAATAGTGGACCGTTTGACCAAGTCCGCGCACTTTATTCCAGTGAGAGTTGACTATTCTTTGCAGAGGTTGGCAAAGTTATATGTGGCGGAAATTGTGAGGTTGCATGGAGTGCCGGTGTCGATTATCTCAGATAGGGACCCAAGGTTTACTTCTCGGTTCTGGAAAGTGCTACATCAGGCGTTAGGCACTAAGTTAGATTTCACTACGGCTTTTCATCCACAGTCTGACGGGCAGTCTGAACGGGTAATCCAAGTTTTAGAGGATATGTTGAGGGGCTGTGTGATGGATTTCAGAGGAAGTTGGGAGGAATATTTACCTCTAGCGGAATTTGCCTACAACAACAGCTATCAGGCTAGTATCCGGATGGCACCATATGAAGCGTTGTATGGGCGGAAGTGTCGAACTCCTACGTGTTGGACAGAGTTAGGAGAACGTCGAGTTTTGGGTCCAGAATTAGTGGCAGAATCTGAAGAGAAGGCTGAGATAATTCGTGCACGGTTAAAGGAAGCATCTGATAGGCAGAAGTCGTATGCAGATCTCAAACGAAAGGAAATAGAATTTGATGTGGGAGACCAAGTATTTCTTAAGGTTTCGCCTTGGAAGAAGGTAATGAGATTTGGTCGCAAAGGGAAGTTAAGTCCAAGGTTTATAGGGCCTTACAAGGTTTTGAAGCGAGTTGGACCAGTGGCATATCAGTTAGAGTTGCCATCGGAGTTGAAGCAGATGCACAACATATTCCATGTTTCCATGCTACGTCGATATCGATCGGATCCATCTCATGTAGTACCGGTTGAAGAGGTGGAGCTAAGGCTAGATTTATCCTACGAGGAAGAGCCGATTCAGATCTTGGAACGAGATGTGAAAGTGTTACGACGGAAATCAGTGCCTTTAGTCAAGGTGTTATGGCGAAATCATGGATCGGAAGAAGCTTCGTGGGAGCCGGAGGAAGCGATGCGACAGCAGTACCCTTACTTATTTCAGTCAGGTAATTTCAAGGACAAAATTATTTTAAGGGGGTAGAACTATAATATCCTGGAAATGGGCTTATGCATTTATGCTTAATTATATGAAATAGCATGCTTGAGTATGTTGTGAATGTGTATAATGAAGTTTGTAAACTTTAGAAAATAGGAGAAAACCTTATAAAATATTAAGTTTTGAGCTTAAAGAGAAGGACCTAAGGTAAGGTGGTCTTAAGAAAATTTATAGAGGAAATATGACACACAAATGGGCTTGGTAAAGTGGTTGTAAGGCACCACTTAGGGATCTGGAAATGACGCCACATGCTAGGGGGAAGGACTTGTGTTCGAGTCGCATGGGAAGCAAAATTTTAAGGCCTTTATTTTTGCTTGTGACGTCAATAAGAGGGGAGTAGGGGGACGGCACAGATGCTAAATTCTAGGAGTTTTTATCCTTTTATTTTCAAGAGATAAACGGGGATTATTAATCAAGGTAAGGATTTATGGAAAAGATGATAGGATAATTAAGAGATAAAGTTATCAAGTTATGGAGAGTTGGCCGATTGATGGACTCCTTAGATAGTATTTTCGGCCAAGAAAGAAAAGCAAGGCCATTCTTTGTATTTTCTTTTCTTTTCTCTAAAGTCTCTGCCGAATTTCCTAAGTAAAGCTCTCTTCTCTTCTATTTTTGTCAAAACCGAATAGTTCCTTCTCAAAACTCATCTTAGCCGATTCTTCCAAAGCTCATATCCCTCTCCTTTCACCCTTTGTTGAAGCCAAAATCCTATTGTGTTCATCAAAAGCCGAAATTTGTTAAGTATCTACTTAGTCTATAGCCGAATCTCTGAAGTGGTGTCAGGAGGGAGCTGTCGATTTCAAGTATTAAGGGTAAGAATTTTGTTGTCATCGTTTTATTCTTTTCTTAAAGCTGAAACATAGGAACTAATACCATTATTATTTTGTGGCCGAAACTATAAGGAGTGTTTCGAGGTTCTGCAACTGTCGACTTCAAGAAGGGATAGTCCGGGACTTCTAAAATCTAAGGTAAGTCATATTTAACATTTGGCTAAGGGCTAACAGTTGTGAATAAATGTTAGAAATTTATCTAACATATGTGTATAGGGCTGTCGACATCTCCATAGCCAAGAGATTGTTTTCGGGATTTAGATCCACAAGGTAAGCCATAGGTACATTCGGCCAAGGCCTTAATTTAGGATTAAGATCTATTTCTTATATGTTTAAAAAGCCGAAACTAACATGTGACTGATCTAATGTTTGGCCGAATGCAAGAAGGGATACAACAAAGTTTCGGGACTTGATTCTTAAGACAATCGGCAGCAAGGTAGGTTTTAAGTGTACTAATCCTACTGGGATTTGGATTTGTAGTCGAATAGGCTTTTGGTTTAAATATCAAATGTTGGCCGAATGTAGGGATTAAGATCTAAGGCAATAGATCGAATTTCAGGGATTTGGATTGGAAGCCTTAAGCGAATCAGGTGTGTACCCCACACTATCTTTTAATACGATTTATGGCAATATTTAACATGAGCATGTTTATAAGAATGTGAATATGGCTAAAGTACCATGCTATGGTACAAAGTACTCAGGTACGTTTTCCTACTCCTACTAGGACTACGATATGATCTGTTATGACACACATATGAACCTATAAGAATGTGAATAAAGAATTTGGCATGATAATGCATGTTTTGTATGACATGGGCATGTGGGTTATTGTAAAAGGGGAAGTGAAAGTGGTGACCTAAGACCATGATAAGTGAATGTGGTGACTTAAGACCACGATATCTAAATATGGTGTCTCATGACACGAAATATGTATCTGGTGGCTATGCCATGAATTTTATAAGGGCGATGAGCACGTCGACTGCAACGACTGCCTTCGATGGTGTGTAGCGGAAGGAGGGTTGACTTAGTAGTCCCCGCGGTGTGCAGGATGGTACGGGTGATGTGTAGAGGATGACATATAGGTTTGGGTTCGGGTTGCATCATTATTTCCTATCTGTTATATGAATATGTATGTGACATGAGTATGTATGCCTGAATTGTTAAATTTTAGTGTTGGTACACATTGAGTCTGTTTGACTCACCCCATTGTGGGAACATTTTTCAGGTGACGATCAGTGATGGGCTGGGTCGGCAGAAGCTTAGGGGTGGCCATGCTCAGCAAAGAATTTATTTTTATTTGGACTTTTTAATTTAGGTATTTCGAATTAAATTTTTGGGATTATTTTGATGTAATAATGTAACATCCTAGATTGAGGTTATGCGTTCGTGCGTAATTCATGACATAGTGGGCTCAGTGGGTCTGTTGGATGTGATCTGAGGAGTTTTAGGAACCCTAAAATATAAGGAAATGTAAGGAAATGTCTTGTCTTGGAATTGTGAAGAAATGTCCTGGAAATGTATGGAAATGATTTAGAAATGAACATTTTTGGAAACCCGAAAATGTAAGGAAATGATTTAGAAATGATTCAAAAGAGGAAAGTGAACATTTCTGAAAACTTGGAAATGTAAGGAAATGTCAAGTTTAAAGAGCCGAACGAAAATTTTTGGAAACTTGGAAATGAAAGGAAATGTCAAGATTTAAATTTCAAAAAGAGGAAATTAAGGCTAGGTGGCCTTAATAGAAAAAGTATGTGAAATTTGACACACAAACAGGCTTGGAAAAGTGGCCTGAAGATGCCACTTAGGGCCTCTGGAAATGGCGCCACATGCAAGGGTGTTGGGCCTGAGTTCGAATCACATGGGAAACAAATAAAAGAAGTTTTATTTTTGCTTCCAGAAGCACAGAGGTGGACGGCAACAAGGCTCTTAAAAAGGGAGTTTTATTCTCTTTAAAATTCGGCTAAATAGGGATAAATGATGATTTATCTTAAGTATTTTCAAAGAGATAAATAAGGGATTTATTTATCATTATTCCCATGAGATAAAGGTTGGATTAAACTCTTTTATTTTATGATAATTAAAGGATAAAGCTATCAAATAGAAGAGTGGTGGCCAAGTAAGGGATTCCTTAGATGATAATTTCGTCTATAAAAGGAAGGAAGGAGGGCTACTCATCAATTTTCTTCCTTCTCTTCTCTCTCTGCCGAAATTCTTAGGGTTCTCTTCTCTTCTCTTCTCTTCTCTTTTGTCTAGCCGAATTCCTTAGCCTCCTCTCTCTTTTATTCAAAACCAAAAAACACAATCCAACCTAGCCGAATTCTTCATAGCACCAAAAGCCGAAATTCAGCCATAGCTGAATACTGCTAAGGGTTCAAGCAAGAGTTCCATCAAATTTTTCAGTAAGGGTAAGATTATGTTAGATTCTCATTCTATTTCTTTTAAGGCTGACGAAATTAAGATTCTAATACCCTTAATATCTGTTGCCGAAGAGATCTTTCGGGATTTACTAAGTGTTGACTACAAGGAAGGAGAAGTTCTTTTCCCGAAGGTACACCATAAGCCACATGTTCCCTAGTTATTCGGTGAGTTTTGGGATTTAAAATCCACAAGGTAAGTGTCTATAAGATTCGGCCAAAGGCCTTGCTTTATGTTTTGATGATTAGATTAAATCTAACGTAAGGTTATAGGAGTTTCGATATTCCTAGGAAAACAAGGATCAGTTTCGGGATTTGTTGGTGTCCCAATCGGCAACAAGGTAAGTTTAAGAATACTAATCCTACTAGGATTTAGATTTATGGCCAAATGGCTTTTTATTAAATTAGTAGGTGATTAATCAAATGTAGGGATTAAGGATCTAAGCGGTAGATCAGATTTCGAGATCTCAAGGAATTTGCTAAGTGAATCAGGTGTGTACCCCACACTACTTTATAATATGAATTATGGTTATATGCATTAAAATATGTGTTGATGAAAATATGAATGTGGCTAAAGTACCATGTTAAGGTACTAAGTACCCAGGTACGTTTCCTACTCCTACTAGGAATATGAAAAATGTTATTCGTAACATGGGAATATGATAAGGTTGTGAACTTTGGTATATTATGTATGTTAATATATGGGGCATATGGTTGTATATTGAAAGGGGAAGTGAAAAGTAGTGACTTAAAACCACAATAATCTGAAAAGTGGTGACCTAAGACCACAGTAATCTGAAAAGTGGTGACTTAAAACCACAATAATCTGAAAAGTGGTGATCTATAACCACAGATGCGGTGACTTAAGCCCGCAATTTGGTGTGTAGCGGAAGGAAGGTCGACTTAGTAGTCCCCACGGTGTGACTGGCAGGTACGGGGGTGTGTAGCGGATGGACAATTAGGTTTGGGTTTGGGAATGCATCATAACTTGTATTTTATGTTTTGAATGTGTAACTATTGTATGCCTGATTCTATTATGATTTAGTGTCGTGTACACATTGAGTCTGTTGACTCACCCCGTTGGGGAACATTTTTCAGGTGATGAGCAGTAATGAACCGGGTCGGCAGGAGCTTAAAGGTGGCCATGCACAGCAAGCAAATTATTTAAATTGGACATTTTATTTTATTTAAGTACTCTACAATTTTATTTTGGGTTTTTATTTGATGTAATAAGGCCATAAGGCCATAGTGGATTACTTTATTTTATTTTATTTATTATGTTTACGAGTTTTTATAAATTAAAGTTTAAGCAAATACATTTTTTAAAATAAACCTTAAATGTTTTGTCACTATAAATAAATGGATTTCAATGTTAGATAAATTGGTTTTCAGCACAAGCCCAACCCAAACAATATTTTTTTAAAAATCACACAAGTTTTTCCTAAGTAACAAAAGAACTTTGAACCGGTTTACTTGAGGAACATACCAGATCCGGTCAGGGCTCGTGGGCCGGGTTTGGGGTGTTTCAAATAAGGCCATAGTTGAACTACTTTGTTTTTCTTTTATTTATTATGTTACGAATTTTTATCAATCAAAGATTAAGTAAATTTATTTTTAAAATAAATTCTAAACATTTTGTCACCTTAAATAAAGGGTTTTAATATAAGATAAACTTGTTTTACACTCGAGCCCAACCCAAAAGCAATCTTTCTTTCAAAACACACAGTTTTCCAAAGTAATAAAAGAATTTTGAACCGGTTTACATCGAGGAACATACCAGATCCGGTCAGGGCTCGTGGGCTGGGTTTGGGGTGTTTTAGTTTGGTATCAGAGCCCAGTTTTAAACTCTCGGCCTGTGGGCTAAGGCCCAAAACATTTTCAAATCGAGCCCAAATAAGTTTTAAGAAAATATTTTATGAAATAAGCAGGTTTTTCTGGCATGGCACCTAAGTCTCCGACCCGAAGTCCACCAGGTAAGTACCTCTAACCTTCATGTGAATTATGTTATGATGTGTAGCAGGGTAGAAATGGAATGGAACGTAGAATAGTATGATAGTAACTTGAACCGTAGGATTAGTTTACCCCAACTATTACATAAGACTTAATGCCTAATAAAACAAACTTGTGATTAAGTCGCCGAGTTAGGGTGTGGCAACCATTGTGCGCATGTCTAGGATTGGTATTCGGTGGGAGCTTGGTATTTAAGCAGTCCGCGTGACTCACCTCCTCTCCACTCGAATCCTACCTGGTGCGTAGCTTCGGTTCACCCTGACCAAGAGGACTCGGTCATAGGCTAAACATAATGACTAAAACCCGAAAGGGAACTAGCCGTGTTTTTATGGAAACCCTAATTTTTAAAACTCTTAAAAACCATATTTTCTTTAATTTGTGAAAACTATCTCTATAAAAAAAAATTTTGAAAAATTTCTGATTTACAAAAATACCCCTAGTGGTAAAATTACTAAATTGCCCTTGGTATTAAAATTTCCACATTACCTCGATTTTAATAAAACTCTCTTATTTTGTAAAAGTATCCAAAAACCCTATTTTGCAAAAGTCCAAAATACCCCGATTTGACAATTTACGGAATTACCCCCGATTGACAAAATTACCAAAATGACCCTGATTTTCAAAATTTTTGCAACATCACCGATTTGGAAAAAAAATTCTCAAAAAGAACCCTCAAGTTTTATAAATTTTGGAATACCCCTGAATTATTAAACTTTACAAATTTACCCTGATCTATTACCAAAATATTCCCGAGTTCCAAAATTACCGAAATACCCCCGAATTTCAAAATTTTCCAAAATACCCCAGGAATTTAAAAATTCCAAAATACTTTTCGACAAAATCACCAAGGAACTTTTTCTTCTGAAAAATTACGAAAATACCCCTGTAGGACAAACTACAAAAATACCCCTGGGTAATGGAAAAACAACAACAATGAAAACTACAACGTTTCTCTGAATGAACGAAGGTTCATAATTGTTTGATGGATGTATGAATGAATGAAAAGACTATGTGCATGTATGAATACGAAAGAACCACTCATAAATTCTTTTTCATAAAACTTCTTCGCGAGTAACAAGTGAAACAAGGACTAATGCATAAAACTTTGTAATCAGATTAAATCGCGACGTTAGAAATAAGTTCTAGGGGACGTGAACCTAGAGATTGTGCCTAGAAAGTATGATGGTTCTATTAAGATCAGAGTGCGCAGCGTAAGCATAATGCGGTGAGAAGGATTGTACGACTGTTAATAAGTAATTTCGAGGACGAAATTATTTTTAAGGAGGGTAGAACTGTAACATCCTAGATTGGGGTTATGTGTTCGTGCGTAATTCATGACATAGTGGGCTCAGTGGGTGTGTTGGATGTGATCTGAGGAGTTTTATGAACCCTAAAATATAAGGAAATGTAAGGAAATGTCTTGTCTTGGAATTGTGAGGAAATGTCCTGGAAATGTATGGAAATGATTTAGAAATGAACATTTTTGGAAACCCGAAAATGTAAGGAAATGATTTAGAAATAATTCAAAAGAGGAAAGTGAACATTTCTGAAAACTTGGAAATGTAAGGAAATGTCAAGTTTAAAGAGCCGAACGAAAATTTTTGGAAACTTGGAAATGAAAGGAAATGTCAAGTTTTAAAGTTCAAAAAGAGGAAATTAAGGCTAGGTGGCCTTAATAGAAAAAGTATGTGAAATTTGACACACAAACAGGCTTGGAAAAGTGGCCTGAAGATGCCACTTAGGGCCTCTGGAAATGGCGCCACATGCAAGGGTGTTGGGCCTGAGTTCGAATCACATGGGAAGCAAATAAAAGAAGTTTTATTTTTGCTTCCAGAAGCACAGAGGTGGACGGCAACAAGGCTCTTAAAAAGGGAGTTTTATTCTCTTTAAAATTCGGCTAAATAGGGATTTATTTATCATTATTCCCATGAGATAAAGGTTGGATTAAACTCTTTTATTTTATGATAATTAAAGGATAAAGCTATCAAATAGAAGAGTGGTGGCCAAGTAAGGGATTCCTTAGATGATAATTTCGTCTATAAAAGGAAGGAAGGAGGGCTACTCATCAATTTTCTTCCTTCTCTTCTCTCTCTGCCGAAATTCTTAGGGTTCTCTTCTCTTCTCTTCTCTTCTCTTTTCTTTTGTCTAGCCGAATTCCCTAGCCTCCTCTCTCTTTTATTCAAAACCAAAAAACAAAATCCAACCTAGCCGAATTCTTCATAGCACCAAAAGCCGAAATTCAGCCATAGTCGAATACTGCTAAGGGTTCAAGCAAGAGTTCCATCAAATTTTTCAGTAAGGGTAAGATTATGTTAGATTCTCATTCTATTTCTTTTAAGGCTGTCGAAATTAAGATTCTAATACCCTTAATATCTGTTGCCGAAGAGATCTTTCGGGATTTACTAAGTGTTGACTACAAGGAAGGAGAAGTTCTTTTCCCGAAGGTACACCATAAGCCACGTGTTCCCTAGTTATTCGGTGAGTTTTGGGATTTAAAATCCACAAGGTAAGTGTCTATAAGATCTGGCCAAAGGCCTTGCTTTATGTTTTGATGATTAGATTAAATCTAACGTAAGGTTATAGGAGTTTCGATATTCCTAGGAAAACAAGGATCAATTTCGGGATTTGTTGGTGTCCCAATCGGCAACAAGGTAAGTTTAAGAATACTAATCCTACTAGGATTTGGATTTATGGCCAAATGGCTTTTTATTAAATTAGTAGGTGATTAATCAAATGTAGGGATTAAGGATCTAAGCGGTAGATCAGATTTCGAGATCTCAAGGAATTTGCTAAGCGAATCAGGTGTGTACCCCACACTACTTTATAATATGAATTATGGTTATATGCATTAAAATATGTGTTGATGAAAATATGAATGTGGCTAAAGTACCATGTTAAGGTACTAAGTACTCAGGTACGTTTCCTACTCCTACTAGGAATATGAAAAATGTTATTCGTAACATGGGAATATGATAAGGTTGTGAACTTTGGTATATTATGTATGTTAATATATGGGGCATATGGTTGTATATTGAAAGGGGAAGTGAAAAGTGGTGACTTAAAACCACAGTAATCTGAAAAGTGGTGACCTAAGACCACAGTAATCTGAAAAGTGGTGACTTAAAACCACAGTAATCTGAAAAGTGGTGATCTATAACCACAGATGCGGTGACTTAAGCCCGCAATTTGGTGTGTAGCGGAAGGAGGGTCGACTTAGTAGTCCCCACGGTGTGACTGGCAGGTACGGGGGTGTGTAGCGGATGGACAATTAGGTTTGGGTTTGGGAATGCATCATAACTTGTATTTTATGTTTTGAATGTGTAACTATTGTATGCCTGATTCTATTATGATTTAGTGTCGTGTACACATTGAGTCTGTTGACTCACCCCGTTGGGGAACATTTTTCAGGTGATGAGCAATAATGAACCGGGTCGGTAGGAGCTTAAAGGTGGCCATGCACAGCAAGCAAATTATTTAAATTGGACATTTTATTTTATTTAAGTACTCTACAATTTTATTTTGGGTTTTTATTTGATGTAATAAGGCCATAAGGCCATAGTGGATTACTTTATTTTATTTTATTTATTATGTTTACGAGTTTTTATAAATTAAAGTTTAAGCAAATACATTTTTTAAAATAAACCTTAAATGTTTTGTCACTATAAATAAATGGATTTCAATGTTAGATAAATTGGTTTTCAGCACAAGCCCAACCCAAACAATATTTTTTTAAAAATCACACAAGTTTTTCCTAAGTAACAAAAGAACTTTGAACCGGTTTACTTGAGGAACATACCAGATCCGGTCAGGGCTCGTGGGCCGGGTTTGGGGTGTTTCAAATAAGGCCATAGTTGAACTACTTTGTTTTTCTTTTATTTATTATGTTACGAATTTTTATCAATCAAAGATTAAGTAAATTTATTTTTAAAATAAATTCTAAACATTTTGTCACCTTAAATAAAGGGTTTTAATATAAGATAAACTTGTTTTACACTCGAGCCCAACCCAAAAGCAATCTTTCTTTCAAAACACAGAGTTTTCCAAAGTAATAAAAGAATTTTGAACCGGTTTACATCGAGGAACATACCAGATCCGGTCAAGGCTCGTGGGTCGGGTTTGGGGTGTTTCAAATAGGAAGGTCGAATGGTTGATTAGGTGACAGTGTGTGGGATGCCGGAGATCAAAATGGTCCAATGTGGATGGATCTTTCTCATAGTCAAAAGTAGGGATTTGTGAATAGGGCGAATTACAAGGGAGTAGTCCAAACAATATTGCAACCTGAAAGTGAGGTAGAAGTAGAAAGAATGAACCAAGGTTAAGATCGTCAATATGACGTAACCCTTTTCTAGTAATTCTTATGAGTAGAATGTCAGCTTATATGCCAGATTTAAAGTGGACAAGGGGTGAGATGGGTGAGGTCAAGTGAAGATTCACTAGAATTAGTTGAATGGTCATCAGCAGACCAAGTAATGATCGCTTAGCGATCATTCCGCCATTAAAGAAAGGCAAAAGGTGAACAGGAGTCTGACACTCTAGATGAAAAGGGATCATCTAAATGAGACAAGGAGTAGTGTGTGTTTAGTTCTTTTCTGCTTGAACACTTGCAAGATGGGGTCTATTTTTGTTTAATGCAGCAAAGAAACCCACTAAGTTCATTTGAACTTACAAGTGTTTTGACTTGTGATTGCAAGACTCGTGGGATAAGGAATCAAAAAGGGACTAAACCAGGTTGTGTTAGATCAATGATCACCGTCAGGGGGTGTCGTGCACATAAGAAGGAGGTACCTTTAGAGGCTTAGCCTCAGAGTCAAATACATTGTAATTAAATAGCTTCCTTAGAGTCCGACATTTTCGGAGTTAGCGACTTTATTAAATTTAAGGGTTCGATTGTAATAAGTTTTTTAACTCCCCCTTTAAGACTATTAAGTCTAAAAAATATGTGGTCAGAAAATCCGGTTAAGTTGTGACACTCTATACCCGGATTTAGCAATTGGGTCGGTAAAGGTGTTACAAATTGCTTACTAAATTGCATCTTAGTCTTATTTAAGTATAATGACATTTTTTAATGTATTTTCAAATTGTTGGGAAACATTTATTTTAATTTTTTTTGTGTATTTGATGTATTATATTTTTAAATTTATTTTATATAAAAAATAATTTAAAAATATTTAATACAGGCAGGCTCGATCGAGCTCAAGTTTAGCATTTTTAACCTGGATCGTGCTTGGACAGAATTTTAGACCCATTTTCAGGTCGGGCTTAAAAAATAGGCCTAAAATTTTACACTAGCCCAACCCATAATTAGGTCTACTTTAATCTTAGCTCAAATCTAATATCCAAGGACGAAGTTAGAAAAAAAAATTTGCGCATAAATAAATAAAAAATTTAGGGAGGCAACGTGCAATTTGATCATTATACTAATTTTTGATTTCCTAAAAAACTAAAAGGTTATATAGACAAATTTTTTTTTTATTTTGGGGCCAAGGCCATTGCCTACCCCTTTCATTTTGCCTTTGCGAATGTGGAGCATATTTAAAACTTGTAGATCAAATTATAATCATGCATACACTTACTTAATGGACAATTTGAATCCGACATATTTAAAAAAAGAAAAGAAAAAAACCATCACAAATTTTATTAACATTGTGCTTTTTCAAGATGTCAAATATAAGTTATTCATGTGGTAGGTAAACGCATATTTACAATTTAATACATGTGTTTCAATACACTCAACGTTAGACTTAAATTGGCATTTTAATGCTTAAATCGATGGTTAGATTGGCAAAAGAACCTAATTGATACAAAATTGATGCTTTGAAAATTGAATTATAGCTATTTGAAGTTTAGGGACTGATTTAAAGTATGTGTGATGATTTGTGATGTTTGATAAAATTAACCCAATAATCATTATAATTACTAACTCCTTTTCTTTAGGATAATAATTGATAATGCCACGTAGGATTAAGACAAAAGCGGTAAAGCCCGCGAAATCTCGGGCGAGAAAACAAAAAATTAAAAATAAAAATAGTAAAAGAAGAAATCAGACAGTAATTGAACGAAAGAAACAGAAAACAGAAACAGGACAAGAGGGGGGGATTTAAAAAGGGGACATTTGCAAATTAAGGACCCGCTTATAACGGAGGGTCTGTCTCAGATCCTTTCAATTTTATCTCCTCCATTTGTCTTCCTTTTCCACTCTCTGTTTCTCGAGTATTTCTTGAGGTTTTTTTTTTTTATCTCTGGTCCAAATTAACCCCCCCCCAAAAAAAACAGAGACCAAAGACAGAGACATAAGCAGGGAGAAAGAGAGACAGAGAGAGGAACAGAGACACACACAGAGAGAGAAGGGGTTTTAAAGTTCCGAAGTGAAGAAGGAACTGTTATGTTCTTCGTCCATGCCGGGATTTTAACCTTTCTCTCCTCAGGTTCTTACCTTTTATCCTTTTTTTTCTTTTAACATTTTTTTCATGTATGGATGTAACATATGTATGTTTTGATTTCAGTTTGATGAAGCCTGATCCTTGGAGCATTTCAGCTTTGAGCCTGGTCCTTCTTGCACCGGTAGCAGCCTTGATAAAGAGATCCACGGCAATATGGGTGGTTGCGCCTCGGTATACGGTCAAATGGCAATACCTAGACCACATAAACGACACTTCAGTTTCGGGAAGCGTCACGGAAAGATGTCGGGAAAGATTCCCCCTCCCATCCCTGAAGTACGTAGGAATATGAGCGATGCGAGCATGACCGATATCACCGTTAGTGAATACGTTCACGTAGACTACGAGAACGGGTCCGAGATGTCTAACAAAACATTTCATGTAACACAGCTACAATATAACCACAGTCAACTTTCTTCCAATGGTACTCTCCCTTCTATCCCATCATCCCAAGGCACATATGTTATTTTAATAGTAGCAATGATATTATGTTGCAGGGAAATGCCAAGATGAAGTATGGTTCGATTCGGTTAGTATTATGGAGTCCGAGTCGGACGAGGATTGCCATAGCGTATACGGAGGTAATTTCATTCCTTTCTCATCCCAGTTGGAATTGCATCATGTTATGTAGATATGAAACATTTTATAAATGTTACAAACTTTGAAGGCCTGAAAGATGGCACAGTTCATGAAACATGTTAACCTCGTACAGTTATCCCCGTGTCGGAGTTGAATTAAAAGCCCGCACCGGCTTGTTTTTGATGTGAACTAATAACGCACAATGAAACCCAACAGGTGGAGCCGAGCGGTACGTTTACCGTCCCCGAGCTGGAGTTCAAATCCCTTGTTCAGGAGAGAAGGCGACACCAGGAACGTGGTCCGAGATTTCACCTTCAGTTTTCAAGCTTCGCGGACTGAATTTCTTTAGGCAAGCCATTTTAGTTTATCCACCACAAATGTTAATGCAATGCTTTCTCATACATTATCTCATCAAAATGTTGAAACTTGATATGATTTTGCAGAGATAAACAAAAGTCCCCAGCACCAGATTGTAGCCCATATGTACCAATAGGGATTGATTTATTTATCTGCGCGACTAAAATGAACCACATTGCTGAGCACGTTCAATTGCCAAAAGTAAAACCACATGATAAAGTGCCTGCTCTTTTGATTGTTAACATACAGGTTCTTGTTTTTGTCTCCTTGAATCGCATTTGTTTTTTTGGCGGGGAGGGTGGGGGCATTATCTTACACAATTTAACAATGTCTCTTGATTTGGCGGTTTGTTGTTGCAGGTGCCAACTTATCCTGCCAATGTGTTTATTGGTGATGCCAATGGGGAAGGTTTGAGCCTTGTCTTGTATTTTAAGGTCTCAGATACTTTTGATAAAGATATATCCCCTCAATTCCAGGAAACCATCAAGGTATTCATTCATTCCCTCACCAATTATACAACCTTACAATCAATGTTTGGGTCCCTTTTTTTCTTTGGATAAATTCTACCAAAATTACGAGTTGATTTCTTAATCGGCCCCAAATTCAAAATATTTTAATTGAATCCTCAAGCTCGATAATTCAATGGAATATTTTGAAGTTCAGGGATGAATTTAAAATTAGAATTAACCCTTTAATTAATCTTTCATTCTCCCATGAAAATCATTATCATAATTTTTATATTTTTTTACTTTTGCTACAGAAATTTGTGGACGATGAAATGGAAAAGGTTAGAGGGTTTGCCAAGGAGTCCACCGTGCCTTTCAGAGAGAGGCTAAAAATTATGGCAGGCTTGGTTAACCCTGAAGACCTACAAATTGGTGCTACTGAAAAGAAACTTATTCAAGCTTATAACGATAAGCCAGTGCTTTCGCGCCCTCAACACTCTTTCTTTCAGGCAATTTAAGTTACAACTTATTTTTTAAAATAAATATATCCTTATTCAACACACACCTGAATTCTTGTTTTAATATGATCCAGGGAGAGAATTACTTTGAGATCGATATAGATATACACCGGTTTAGCTACATATCTAGGAAAGGACTTGAATCATTTATAGACCGCATGGAGAATGGGATAATTAACCTGGGTTTAACCATTCAGGTAAATTCTTGCAATTTTCAGTTAAAATCAAGTTAGCCGGTCGGTTAAAATAGATTAAGTCCATGGATTATCAACTTAAATTTCAATATTGGTAACGGTTTATGGCAGGCACAAAAACCAGAGGAGCTACCAGAGCAAGCATTGTGCTGTTTACGCTTGAATAAGATTGATTTTGTAAATCATGGCCAAATTCCCACCATTGTAACCTCCAAAGATGATTTAATTTGACAAACATACACCAGGCAGATTTCTTGCTTTCTTATAAATCCAATAAGGCAGGCATTTTTTAAAATTTTTTTATTTACTTTTTTGTGAAAATGAAAGAGAATTTTTTGTTTTCATAAAAGAATATGTAAAAATTTTCTTTTTCTTTTTTTTTTTTTTTTTTTTTTTTGTATTCAAGGGGGAAAAATGAAATTTGTTGGTAAATTCTAACTGTCATCTAAAACGTATATACATACATCTTTATTCTTTGCATTCTTTTATTCTGATTTGGCTGCCACTGTAATTTCTATATCCTCACAACTACCGTAAATCCAAGGATTGTTCATTCAATGGGGAGTCCTTATGAGATTTTCCCTATTTTGTTTAATTATGATTTTAGTCCCTCTATTGTGCTAAAATCTGAAACCTAAAAATTATTGGTATAAGCCAACAATCATGTCAAGCAAACATTGATTGGGTATTTCCATGTACAAAAGAATGCATGGGACAGCAAATTTGAAACACAATATGATCACTAAACTAGCTAAAAACAAAGGATTGCCCCTGAATTCAATCCCGATACTGATTTCATTCCGAATCGACTTCTTTCTTACGATTCTATTTTTCTTTCATATATCATATCAGTTAGGTGCATGGCCTCCATTAAAAGCATCAGCCATGAGTGTGAATAGAAACTTCGGAAAATGCAACAGATTTTACCTTCTGTAGCTGCGTTATGTTCTCTGCCCTTCTTTTAACAGTAAACATGCTACGGGTTGTCGACTATTGCTCCCAAAATCTGCTTTGTTATTTACAGTATGCCTCTCATTCACTGCATTCTGCATTCTTGCTTGTGATGCATTACTGTTGACGTGTTGTGGCTGCTTGTTTTGGCAGCTGGTACATTGTGATTATGTTTTCCCTCGTAAGTTGTTATAACAGCTTTGGGATCTGTCGCAGCTCTCTCAACATGCTTACGGACATTGCATCCCAGGGTTGTACATTTATAGTAGCTTCTGCAGAACCCAAAAGTGCATCAGCAATGCTCAAAATATTTTATATAGAGACATTAATAGCAAAAGCATTCAACATAGAGGCATTACCTTGGATAAGGATTGCCTTTGACAACTTTCTGTCCATACTTGCGCCACCTATAGCCATCATCCAAGAGATCAACTTCGCTTGTTGTCTGTACAATAATTCTAGGTTCCGTAACAGTCCGATGTGAAGAAGCTGGCTCTGATACCCTGATTTCTGTACTTCTGCATATAAAGAAAGAAACTTCGTTGAATATAGAGCATCCCATTGCTAGTTCAACAGAGCACATAATACGAATATATAACTTTTTACACACCGTCTTTTGGGGTCAGGTTCGTCTTCATCTTTTTCATCTACACCAACTTCGTTCTCACCTGCTTCCTCACTGTCACTCGTCCCAGAAATATGTTCAGCAGTAGCTTGGCTAGATTCTTGGTCCTTCTTGGACATCAATATGTTCGAGCTGCCACTCTGAAGTTGGGAAGCTGATTCGGAATTCCCCTGATTACCCGGATTTCCATTTAAGCTTCCAGTATCTTTGGGACGCTTATTTGGCGGCGGAGGTTGATGGTTATGCTGCCCCTTGTAGATGATTTCGGTCACTTGGCCATCTATTGATCTCTCAACCTTCTTCTTCACTGGACAACCTGGACTAGTGCACTTATAATAACTTCTCGGAAACTCACTCCCTTTTACCTGTTTCTGCCCGTATTTTCGCCAGTTATACCCATCATCAGCAGGCTTATCGACAATCAATGAAGCAGGTTGGGATCTATGATCAGATTGGCATGCATCCGATGGCTCATTCACAGTAACAGTCGAGCTGTGCAAAGATATCGGCATCTGCTGGTTCGTAGTCATATCAGCAGTAAAAGCTGAAACCGGTGCCAAAGACGCAGCAGCTGCTGAGGAACATTGCGCTTGGGCAGCCTGCGCGGTGACCTGCGCTAGTGCCTGCTGGTGCGTCATGCCGAAAGGTCCCTGTAGGTTGAGGAAATTGGTTCATTATAGAAGCATGCCGCCATGGTTTCTAAGCTTCGAGTTCAATGCGCAAGCAAAATAGATTCCAAATCCGACATTGCATAAAAAAAAACAACAATAAATGCTAAAAGCTTTAACTCCCCACTTAATTGGAATTAACACAATTGTTCATTGTCCCAAACAATGGTAAAGCAATCAAATTCAACAATAAATCAACAAGTAAATTAATGATTCTTTTTTTTTTTTAAAAAGTTGTTCATTTCTTAACAAATTAAGCTTAGAAAATTTACCTGGGCAATAGGTGAAAACACGCTAAACCCAGGAGACTCCAACAAGCTCGCGGGGCTCAACCCAGTCGGCAGCGTAAACATTGGCGGCGGTTGCGCTATCACCAAACCGGCCGGTTTATTCTGCCTAAACCGCGACCCCGTGTCGTCACCTCCACCGCCAGAACCGGTTACACCAACCTGCCCTTCGGTGGTAGTAAGAGGAGAAAAATTGGGTATCTTCCCAGCAGCGGGCGAGGCCATGGCACCGGCCAGTAACTGAGAAAAGGACTTTAACTCGTCGGAGTCGGGAAATAAATTGGAAACAAGCGTCATGGGACCTGGACTAAAACCCATCATGCCAAGCCCACCGTTGAACAAGGCGTCCGTGCAAGGCCGTGGTGGGGGAGTAATTGTGGGCCGTGAAACCGCCACCGTTTTCGACGGCTGAGATGATGGCTTCTGCTCTTGGCTTTCACCCATTAAAACTCCAAGCAAAAACCAAAAATGAAGAAAAAGAAGAAAGAAATTAGCTTATTGGTTTTGGGGATTATGGATCTGAAACAAGAAACAAGAAACAAGTGAGTGAAACAAAAAAGTCGACGCCGCAAATACTAAAAAGCTCTTCTTCTTTTTTATTTTCAGTTCTCTTGTCTTTCTTTCTTCCGGGACTTGAACTGTGTCTTTTCTTTTTTTCTTTTTTTTTTTTTTCTGTGTTTTCGTAAGATGTCGAATAGCGCCAACAGATATTGCCGATTTGTACAAACAAATTTACTTTTATGTCCCCGACGACTTTTGAAACCACGGTTACGCCACTGAGATGACGGAGTAATAGTGAGAGGTCTCACACTTGGGCGGATCTTGATGTAATTTCAAATATTGATATCATTTCCAGTTTTAAAATTTTAGATTATCATTGATTTAAATTTGAATCTGTTTGGGCAACACACATTATGCTACGTTTAACTTCAATTTACTCAATTTTTATTTTAATTCCAGATGTTAATCAAATAAAATTTATTTTCAAATATTTTTCCATATTTAGTTTGGTGGATCTCACATTTTGCTTAGCTAAAGAAGGAAAGCGTAAAAGTTAGTTGGTGGGTGGGTTAGTCTTTTACAGTCTTGCAATTACGACTAAAATATATTCTATATTATCTATCAACTTGGCGTTACCTTCCTTAAATAATTTAATTTTTTTATTTAAAAATTTGGATAAAAGTATGTATAGTGGGATTTGAACTCAAACTAATAAAAATTAAAAAAACTTTTATTTTACCATTCAACTCAAATTTTATTTTAATTTTTTACACATTTAATTTTTATTATGCACATTTTATTAGTTCCATCAATTATATATATATATATATATATATATATTTTATTAAGTGTTTTATTAAATTAATGTCATCCTCAATCGAATCACCAACTTGGTTAGAAAAATTATAAAAATTCCTTCTATAATTAAAATAAGTTATACTATTTGAAAATTTTAATTTATTCTTTTTTTTTAAAAAATCAATAATAATATACAATTTGTGAGATTTGAACCCAAACCAATTAGGTTACAAGAATATTTAATTTCTCACAAAACTAAAACTTTATTTTAATATTTTTATACATTTCATTTTTATTATACACACTTTATTACCTTCATCAATTGAATATATTAATGTATTTGATTGATAAAAACACTATAATAAACAATTTTAATCTATTTTTTTATTTTAACGTCATATATTTTACGTGTTATTATTAATTAATTTTAAATCATATAATTTATTATCCTTTACAATTTGGGTGTTTTGTTTGCAATTTGGAAGGTGGCAAAACATTATTGCTATTAATTTTATATATATATATATATATGAGAAAAGTTGAATTGATTGATAGCCTGAATGGCATCACCAACCTCAATTTTGAAGGAAAAAGAAAGAGATTGTGCAGTTCAGGTTTGGCCACATATCCAACACATTACATCCTTGGAGAAATGAGAGGACAAACTTCATTTTTCATCTACAATTTGGGCTCTACCAATCCCACTTGCATTTCATTTTAGATTTGTAAATGAATTGAGAGCTTTAATCTTATTGTCGAAATTATTTTTATATTTTGAAAAAAAACGGGGATCGATTTTAAAACAAAAATGGAGTCGCCATCAATCTCTTTTTACTTAGGTGTGATCGGATCACCTTATAAAATATTTTATTTCAGAATATTGATTTTGGCTTACGAAATTCAAGAAAAAGGGTTCGGGAGTCGGTTACATACGAGAAAGGATTAGCACTCTCGTAACGTCTAAAATTGGTAACGGACTGATTAGTTATTGTCCTAATGTCGAAAATTCAAAAAGATTTGAAAACATGATTTCTTTAAAAACTTGAACAATTTGAGTTGGAACTTGAGATTCCTTTGTTCCGAAAGCATACAAACATCACATCCAGCACGTTAGGACATGATGTTTTAAACCCTCGTAACCAAAATCATCTCATGATTTACAAAATTCATTAAAAGGATATTTAGTTATTTAGTCAACGGAAAATCGAAACCTAGCACGGTAGGGCACTGTTTCTTGAATTTCTAAACACAAAATATTGCCTTACTTAAGAAAAACTTTTGGATAAAATGTGGTAATTAAAGGAGATAGATATTTTTAAACAAAGATTTGAAAAAAGAAACATTAAGTTATTACAAAAAGTACAATTTACTAAAGTTACAAGTCATATTGACAATTAGCACTAACATAAACAATTAAGTAAAAGAATGACAAGCAATAATAATAATGTTAAGGTAAATAAAGATAATGGATTTAAAAAAAATGAACAATCAAAATAGAAAATATAGAGTAGATAATAGTAATTTTAAAAGAATCTATGAAAAAATTAAGGAAAAAAATTTATTCACAAGATTAAATTCATGTATAAAAAGTAATAATATAAGGTAAATAATATACTCAAACAATTAATGAATATTATAATATTTTTTTAGAAAAATAAAGAAAAGTATAAAAATGATATGGCTAAAAAAACTAAGATGAATAATATGTACATGATAAAATAAATAATACATTTTTTTAAAAAAATAGAATATATAAAAACTTAACTATAAGGGAAAGCATATATAATATAATAATAGTCTATTATATATAAAAGAATAATATACATATTTAAAATAAACAAAATATAGAAAATTTTGCCTTAATAATAAAACAATTTAGAATGATGTACGACATACAAATTTTCAAATAATACATAATATTATTAAAGTTAAATAATATATAATATATAGACAATATATAACAAATAAAAATAATAATATATATGATAAAACAATTTAACATAAATAAGGAAAAGTAAAAAAGAAAAATAAGTTTAAAATAATTAAAATAAATGAACAAATAATGATTAAGCAACTACATGGATAAAAAAAAAGTTAGAAAAAACACATAAGTCAACCTAACTCCCGCAATATGAGGATTCAACTAAATTCCTCCACTAAAATCTAACTCGAACGGAAGTAACTCAAAAAGAAATGAAGATGAGCGAAGAACAAAATAAGAAAAGCCACAGAAAATAAGAACGCAAAAGAGAGATAGGGCCGGCCAAGAGAGCCATCGTGCTCCGCCGACAGCCACCGGCTGTCGATGATCGAAAAATGCAAAAACCCACATTTTTTATCCCCCCCTTTTTTTAGGAAAACCATTTGGGGTTAAAATTGCCAAAAAGGCGACAAAAATAGACCGAAAGTCAAGAAATCGTCCGGTTTCCCTTTTCTCCGACGACCAACACAGGTAAAAAGAAACCCTTTTTATTTTTACTATTATTTATTTTCAAAATAAATAAAAATAAATCAAAAAAATGATCACCTTTGAACTTTTTTCTTTTCAGTTTTGATTATTTTTTTGTATTCAAATTTTAAAAAAAAAAAAGAGTCTCGAATACAACTTGTTTTTTGGCTTTTATAGCCAATACACTATTATTTTTATTTATTTTTCTATTGTTCTTGTCACTGTTTGCGTGTTTGTTCTTCTTTCTCTTTTTTGCAGGTGTCTCTGAAGTCAATTACAGTGGCAGAGGAGTTGGTGGTGGTGGAGGCTAAGAGCACTAGTGGCACAGTCTAGGGATTTAGGGTACGGTGACTAGGGTTTCTATCCCCTTTTTTTTTAGGAAAACCATTTTGGGGTTAAAATTGTCAAAAAGGTGACAAAAATAGACCGAAAGTCAAGAAATCGTCCGGTTTCCCTTTTCTCCGACGACCAACACAGGTAAAAAGAAACCCTTTTTATTTTTACTATTATTTATTTTCAAAAAAAAATAAATCAAAAAAATGATCACCTTTGAACTTTTTTCTTTTCTGTTTTGATTATTTTTTTGTATTCAAATTTAAAAAAAAAAAAGAGTCTCGAATACAACTTGTTTTTTGGCTTTTATAGCCAATACACTATTATTTTTATTTATTTTTCTATTGTTCTTGTCACTGTTTGCGTGTTTGTTCTTCTTTCTCTTTTTTGCAGGTGTCTCTGAAGTCAATTACAGTGGCAGAGGAGTTGGTGGTGGTAGAGGCTAGGAGCAGCAGTGGCACAGGCTAGGGATTTAGGGTACGGCGACTAGGGTTTCTATCCCCTTTTTTTACTAAGAATTGTTTAGGTGTTTGGGCTATTTGGGCCCTTAGGGTTTTTTAATTTTTGGGCTTTGCATTTGGGTAGTGTATTTGGGTTATTTGCTGTAAATGGACTTTGGACTTTTAATTTTTTTATTTGTTTTTTTTTGTTTGGGCCCGGGCCAGACGAAATTAGGCTTTCACAGCTGCCCCTCTTTGCTCGTTGTCGTGTAACGAAATGGATCAAAAACTTTTAAGAATGACAAATTTCATTTGGTTTCGTTGAATCTCGACCTCTTTGGTACTCCTCTTTTTTAAGTAGCTTCATTCCATCCCACTACAACTTCAGGGGTATAAGACTTGTCGCTTCAATCTACTCCACTACAACTTTAAGGAGATAAGATTAGTAGCTTCAATCTGCTCCATTTTAACTTCAGTGAGATAAGATTTGTAGCTTCAATCTGCTCTACTGTAACTTCAGAGAAATAAGATTTGCTATCTCCGATCTACTCCACTGCAACTTCAGAGAGATTAGATCTGTAACTTCAATATGCTCCATTGCAACTTTAGGGAGATAAGATTTGTAATTTATAACTTTAATATGTTCCACTGCAACTTCAGAGAGGTAAGATTTGCTATCTTCAATCTACTCCATTGTAACTTTAGGGAGATTAGATTTGGAACTTCAACCCGCTCCACTGCAACTTCAGGGAGATAAGGTTTGCTTTAATATACTCCATTGCACCTTCAGGGAGATAAGATTTGTAATTTGTAGCTTTAATTTGTTCCACTGCAACTTCAGGAAAATAAGATTCGCTATCTTAAATCTGCTCCACTACAACTTCAGGTAAATAAGGTTTAAAGCTTTAATCTGCTCTGCTGCAACTTCAAAGAGATAAGATTCGTTATCTTCAATCTGCTCCACTGCAACTTCAGGGAGATAAGATTTGTAAATTCAACCCGCTCCACTACAACTTCAGGGAGATAAGGTTTGCTTTAATCTACTCCACTGCACCTTCAGGGGGATAAGATTTGTAATTTGTAGCTTTAATTTGTTCCACTGCAACTTCAGGAAAATAAGATTCGTTATCTTCAATCTACTCCACTGCAACTTCAGGAAGATAAGATTTGCCATTGTAACTTCAATCCGTCCCACTGCAATTTCAGGGGTATGAAATTTGTAACTTCAATCTACTCCACTGCAACTTCAGGGAGATAAGATTTGTTTTTTTTTTAACCTATTCCACTGTAACTTTAAGGAGATAAGGTTTGTGACTTCAATCTGCTCCACTGCAACTTCAAGGAGATACGATTTGCCATAATGATTTCAATCCATCCCACTGCAACTTCAGGGGTATAGGATTTATGGTTTCTCTGGTCTGTTATACCATTTTCTGGAACATGCCCTGTAGAATCCATTTCATGGGCCTATATTTATGCCAAGCGATTAGGATGTTATGATCAGAATGAATCAAATACTCCTAACTAGATGTGTATGAATGATGTCTGCATGAATGCAGAATGTCATTTTTTCTGAGAATGATCCTCTTTTAATGCTTAGGTTGACATTGCTCATAGTTTATCAATGTTCTATCACTGACACATTACCTTGTCTTCTTGTTCAGCTGGTATCTTTGACAGAAAACCCGAGGAAATGATCACAATTTAAATTTGTTCCAAAACCTTTCCAACTCTTAGATTTGGTTAGTTCTGACTAGTGGCCTTGCTTCAGATCCTTGTACTATTTAGAAAATCTTTTAGAGTAATATACAAAAATCCTTTTACTTGAATATTATTAGTCCATTAATCGTTATTTCAATGAAAAATACTTGAAAAAGATTGTAACAATGGATAAGAGTGAAATTTATTGAGAGCAGAGCTCAAAATGAATAGATTAATCAAAGATAGCAAACATTGCTAAAATTCAAAATGAGTAAGATGAAAATAGGTGCCCCAAATATCGCAGCATGAGCTTCTCTGCACACTTCTCGAAGACCATTTTGAGTTTGATATGTGTCTAGGACATCTAGAGTACTTTGTTGATGCCCCAAGATGTAAAGTTTCTCCTCATTGTTATTTCTGAGAGTACAAGGCTACCACATGCCCTATCTTCGATCAAAATTTAAGTTTCCCTTTTTCTGGGTTTTCAACTCAAAACCCCTTTGGTCTCAATACACCCTTTGCGGGTTTTCGCCTTGGCCTCTCCAATTTTTTATTTTTTCTTTCTTTTTTTTTAGGTGAAGTATTTCTTGACTGAATCCGAATTCACAAGATAAGGCAAGTTTTTGCCATCCATCTCGGTCAAATCAGCGCTTCTCCAGAAAAGGCCTTCTTTACCACATAAGGTCCTTCCCAATTTGGAATCCATTTCCCTCTTAAATCTTTTTGTATGGGCAGGATCTTTTCAATACTAGGTCTCCCTCATGGAATTCTCTAAGGTGAACCTTTTTGTCATAAGCTCGTATCATTCGCTTTTAGTATATCTGACCATGACGAATAGCTTTCAGCCTCTTCTTTTCAATCAAGTTCAGCTGATCATATCGACATTGGATCCATTCTACTTCATCTAACTTCAGTTCTGACAAAACGCGAAGAGAAGGAATCCCAACCTCAATAGGCGGAACCGCCTCCATTCCATAAACCAAAGAGAAAGGCGTTGCCCCGGTGGAGGTCCTGACAGACATTCGATAAGCATAGAGAGCAAATGGTAATTTCTAATTTCAATCTTTATAAGGCTCTGTCATTTTCCCCATTATCTTCTTAATGTTTTTATTGGCTGCCTCAACTGTACCGTTCATTTTTGGGCGATATGGTGACAAATTGTGGTATTTGATCTTGAACTTACTGCAGATTTTTGATATCGTGTTGTTGTTCAAATTCAATGCATTGTCAGATATGATCCTTTTTGGCATTCCATACCGACATATGATCTCTTTCTTCAAGAATTTGCTGACTGCCAACTTCGTGACATTAGCATAAGAAGAGGCTTCTACCCACTTGATGAAGTAGTCGATGACCACAAAGATGAATCAATGCCTATTGGAAACTTTTGGTGAAATCGGCCCAATGGCATCCATGCCTCACATAAAGAAAGGCCGTGGAGAAGTCATTAACATGAAGAGGTGAAGGAGGCACATGAATTTTGTCTCCATAAATTTGGCTCTTATGGCATCTCTTGGCATAACTGATACAATCCCCTTCCATGGTGGACCAATAATACCTAAATCTCATGATTTGTCTGGCCATTGTAAAACCATTAGCATGCATTCCGCAGACGCCCTCATGGACTTCTTTCAAAATCTTCTTGGCTTCAATAGTGTCCACATATCTTAGTAGCACCTAATCATTTCTTCTTTTATACAGGATTTCCCCAGACATAGTCATTGGCCAATCTCTTCAGCATCTTTTTATCATTCTCGGTCACCTGATCAATGTATTCACGATTCTTTACATATCGCAGTATATCGTGGTACCAAGGGTGATTATCTTTTCCCTCTTCCTCGATGTTGTAACAATGAGTCAGAGCTTCATGAATACTCATCTGGATCTTGTTTGTTCATTTTGACTATGGAAGCTAAGGTAGCTAGGGCATCAACCATCTGATTTTCATCTCGCGGGAGGTAGCAGAAGGTGATGTCATCAAACTCTTTTATTAACTCCAAGACTAGCCTTTTATACTCGATCAACTTGGGATATCGTGTCTCCCATTCTCCTTTGAGTTAATAGATCACTAGTGCAGAATCCCCGAGAAATTTGAGTGAATGCTCTCAAGAATTTTTAATACTCCAAATTCAAGTCCATTTACAATGAAGGGAGAGGCCTCTATTTATAGTTGAGCCTCCCTAAATCCAACAGTACAGATCAATTACATCAACGGCTAAGATTAAAAGGTATCTACAAATTAAATCTCTAATATTACAAAATCATATCTTCTAATATTGCATACCATATCTTTTAAGATTGCATATCATATCTAATATTTGCATATCATATCTAAGATTGCATATCATATCTTCTAAGATTGCATACCATATTTTCTAAGATTGCATATCATATCTAAGATTTGCATATCATATCTAAGATTGCATATCATTAAAGATTGTGTTCCTATATACGTTAAGCTTGTAGATGGACCTTCAATCTTTTCAAGTAATGGGTCATTCTGATCGGGCCAAATGATATATTTTGGACTGGACTTGGACTTTGTTTTATTATTTTGGGTTTATTATTTTTTTGTATGGGCCCGGTCTAAATTGGCCTATTACACTTATTATATAATCTTTTTTATTCTATAAAATGGATTGTTGCGAGATCAATGGCGAAAATTCTTAATAAAATCGGATTGTGGATAGAACAGGAGGTATAAAAATAGGTTGAGGTCAAGATGACCAAAATATCATCATGTACTCTTCGGTTGTCATTCCTATTGGTTGCGGGAATAGATAAGTAATTTACTTGTGGTTAGTATAAAAATAACAGTGACGGTGAGATTAAATACTATAATGACACTATAGCGTGATACAAAAAATTAAGTTAAACGCACTGCACTGTCCATCTAAACCCCTAAATCTGATTTGTTGGGGTAAATTTTGATAATTTTTTCTATTAAATTTGCATTAGATGAAAAATAAATTTAAATATAAATTTTTAAAAAAGAATAAATCCGACCCATTAACTCAAATTATACTTTTTGAGAAGCCATCATTTTGTCCGTAGGTATTATACTGTAGATTGCAAAGCCATTGGGTAGGAGGAGGATTGTTAAGAAATGAGAAGTGAAAAGAGTAGCAGTGTTTTGGGAATTGGGTACAAACTCACTTACTCATTTCTTATTATGAGTTTTAATTTTAAAATTTAGGCATCCACTTCAACTCATAACCTTAACAACATTCTAACTTTATCCTTACCAAATTTCTTGGCTCCTGGGAATTTTTTTTATTTATAAATTTACATTACATATTTTTTCAATTTTAAGTTTTAAAAATAATAAAAATTATTATCAAAATAGCGAGAAATAAAATAAATAAATTTTAAATTTATATGGATTTGAAAAGATATGATATTTTAAAATTGTTAAAAAAATGAATATTTTTGTGTTTGTTGTCAATTCATCAAATTTAAAATAAGATAGTTTTAGTGAAAACAATGAAAACAATTTTTTTTTATTTCCATTTTTCAGAAACTGTTTTTAAAATTTTCAATAAAACACATCTTTTATTTTAATGTTTTTCAATTTTTAATGTTGCTTGAAACCAAACTAAGCCTTAGCCTTTCGGTTCATATTATGATTGGAATAACTAATAACATTTATCGTAATTAAACTTAAACTATAGTTTTTTTCAAAAGAAAAAAATTGTATAAAGTAGAGTTGGATATAACTATATCAATTCATTTAAATTTGAGGGCTTATTAAATTTTATAAAAATTTTGAGAGATTTAATAATGGAATTTTTTTAAAAAAAAATTAGAGGTTTAATGGTCATTTATAAAAATTTTGGACAAACCTAATTAACATTTTTAAAAGTTGATTGAGAAAGTTTAAAATATTAAAGCTTTTTTAAGGATATAATGAAAGTTTTAAAAATAGGGAGGTAGGGGATCGGCTGCCCTTAAACCCACCCTAATCAAAGAACCCATAAAGTCACTCTTAAAAAACTAGTTCGAAGGCTGCATAAACCAGAACATCACCTATTGGAAACAAAGCCAAAGCAGGCAACCCCTTTTGCATTTCAGGCGGACTTCACAGAGAAGAAGTGACACGACCTTGAAAAGGAAACAACTTTGTCTTGAGGAACCTATATGGCAGAGATTATAGGTGGAAGTTGGCACTTAATCACCAAGAATATGAGTGAGCAATGAATCGGCCCCATAGGCAGAGGCGATGATGACTTGAGACAAGATTCCTCTCAATTGCGTGAAAATTCCCGGTCAAACACTCAATTTCTCCCAGCTAGTCCTGTTTCCTTTTATCAGAAATAACAACCAAACCCCAACCCAATATAAAAAAGGGAAACAAAGAAAGAAAAACGAACCTCATCGAAGGGAGAGCTGGCCCTATCAAAAGAGGTTGGTTGCTGGCTAGGCCCTCCACTCAAAAAATGTCTTGTGCAATAAGAAGATAACAGTGATGAGGAACAACAAAGCTTTTCCCTCTCCCATCCAAATAGTTGGAAGCATAGAGGAGGGAGAAGGTGGCAAGTAGTAGGCGAGACAAGAACACTTGAGCTAAATGAATACAATGAAAGCTCACAAGTGTTTACAAGAAAATGTATGAAAGAATTAAACTCTAGGTTGTTTTGATTTATCTTTAAGCTTTTCACATTGCTCTTCTTGTTGCTAAACCTTTGGAAGATGGTATTTATACACTCTAATTGATTTCCAACCGTTGTGGTTGTTGTAGAAGTGAATATTGTAACACCCCCTAACCCTAAACCGTCGTCGGAATAGGATTACGGAGCATTATCGGACATATCAGACAATTTAAGAATAATTCATAAATAAATTAACATACATAGTATAGTTTAATCATTAAATTCCTATAATGGACCCTCGAGGCCCCAAACACGTATTAGAAGTGGAACTGGACTTATTCAAGTACTCTAGAAATTTTTCGTGAATTTCTAAATTTTTTCCTAGGTGCAAGGCTCACACGCCCGTATGGGTTAAGGACACGCCCGTGTGTCTCCATGACATGCCCGTGTTGACATACCGTGTGGCTCACACGGCCAGGACACGCCCGTGTCCTTTACCCGTGTAACTCTCTGACTTATTGTTCATGAACAAGTTGATTTCACACGACAAAGCCAGACGCCCGTGTGCTTAGCCCGTGTGGATTTATTTTCAATTCGAGTCTAATGCAGTTTTCACATGGCCATGACACACGCCCGTGTTCAAGGCCGTGTCCTTCACACGGCTGATACACACGCCTGTGTCTCTGCCCGTGTGCTAAAACCTGAGTATTCTGTTTCCAAAATTTAAGTTGCAGGGGACACACGGCCAGATCACACGCCCAGATGCTAGCCGTGTGTCTTACACGGTCTGGTCACACGCTCGTGTGCCAGGTCTTGTGAACTCTATATGAGCCTTTTATACTAACCTAGCCAACCCTGCAAATTCAAACCGAAATCAATCCAATACCAATATTTCAACCAATACATTTGCACACTCAATATACCTAATCTAATAACCAATTTTGGCCCGAACCCGTCAGAAGCAACCGGGCCCAATATCAATATAAAAAGCCCAAAAATAAAACAAAATAAAATACAAATAAAACAAAAGCCATTAAAAGTCCAATTACAGTCCAAATACATAACCAACGAAGCCCAATTACAAACCTCTGAAAAGCAAACCCGGAGCCCAATTGCTAAACCATTGAAGCCCAAAGAACCTAACCCAACTCGTCAGCCCACCACAAAGAAGATGAAACAGTAGCAGCAGCAGTCCCCAGCCGCCGACCCTTCATCTGCACACCACCACGCAGTCTGCCACACGCACCGCTCGCTACCACGCGCGCCTTTTCGATCTTCGCGCAGGCCCACGCGCGCCTTTCACAGCGCCCTTCCCGTGCCTCGGTCGAACACCCGTTGCTGCTACAGCACCACTACGCACACCAACCAACGGCTTTAGCATGCCTCTGCTTTGCCCATACCCTACAGACAGAAAACCAACGAGCAACAGAGAACGAAGGAGAACAAAAATCTGCGAATCGGTTATAAAAACCAAAGGGGAAACGTTTCGGATTCTTCCCCCCGGAGGCATTACCAAAAAAATAGAGAAACCAAAAGCAAATCTTTGTAAATTCGGTGATAACAAAATCGAAGCAAACCTTGTAGCAAGGGTTCCTCCTTCTGTGGTTACGAATCAATAGCAATAAAAAGTGCAAGGAAACATCAAGGTTTTCATTTTTCTGTTTATTTATTTACCGTCTTTTTATTATTCATTTTTTTTCTCACCATTTTCGAATCTATAAAACGAAAAAGAAAGGAAGAAGAGGCTTGCCTGAAACCCTCACGTGCGTAACGTCGGGAATCCGTTTTCCTGTCGACGGAACTCGACTCGTGGAGGAGTGTCGAAGGCCCCCCTTTCCCTTTCGTTTCGGGCGCCGAAAGACGAGACTTCAAAGGGCTTCAAAAAGGGGCCAAGGCCTACCGGCTTGAGCGTCGCTGGCCGCCGATTTGGTGGTGGTGCAGTGGCGCGATGAACGGCCAGGGGAATCCAATCAACGGGCGATCTAAAGGAGGCCAATCGATCGACATCGGAAGAGAGAAGGGGAGAAATTAAAGCTTTAGTTTTTTAAGAACAGAGTTTGAAATGAATAAAAACAAAAATGGGTTTTAAGATATTAATGGAAACAGCTGTTAGGTAGGGGGAATGAATGCGCGTGTACTCACTTTCAAAAGAGGGATTTGCGCGAATGGTCCCTCTCCTTCGCGAATCCGTTCGATTAAGACTTAATTCCTGTCTTCTCGTTCTTTTAAATTCGGCCCTTTATTTTATTTTGCATGCAATTTAGTCCCTTTATTCAGAAGTCGAAGTGGCGCACTTAACAGGGTGTGGGATATTTTCTCGGTTAACCCCTCGCATGTTTCAGTGCGTCTCAAATCCATCCTCCGTTTTATTTTTTATCCGAATTTTCCCCTTAAATTTTATTTAGATTTCAATTTGATCCTTTTCATATACCTACGTTTTATTTTGTTCGAATTTAGATTCTAAAATTTCATTTTACTTACTATCAAGCCCTTATTCACGTTTATTTATTTTAAACTATTTATTTATTTTAAATTTTGTATATTAAACTGTTGTAAATTGTTTTAGATATATTATTCTAAATTATCTCATAAACTATATGCTTTAAATTGCTTCAAATATATTTGTGTTATGTATCATTCATTTTCAATTGTTTTATTATTTACTTTTTTCTTCATAAGTTATCAATTTCAAATTCTCATATGTATTATCTATTTTTGTTATATAAACCGTTTATTCTTTTTAAGGCGTTTTGTATACTACTTATTTTAAAATTTCTTTTACATAATATTTATTTTAAACTCATTTATATATTATTCTACCCCTTATCTTTTTACTCGAATATTATTTATTTCAAACTTTCGCCCGTATTCTTTATTTTAAAATTATTCATACATAGAATTTATTTTTAAATTGTTTTGTATATTGTCGACGTTGAATTTCTTTTTTCACATTATTTAGTTCAAATTCATTATCATCATTTTAAAGTTGGCTTTACATTTTATTTATCTTAATTTGCTTTATAATCTATTGTAAATTGTTATATGATGCTTAATTTGTTTGGCTTTGATTATTGATGTTGATATTTAAATAGTATAAGCTATATGATTATCGTTCTTGTGTGCGCTGTAATTTGTTCATTCGTATTCCCATATTATTATCATCATCATCATCATTATTGTCTATATTATTGCTCCAGTATCGATATTATTCATGCATGTTACTATTTTAGATTAAAGATTCCAATGTTATGTACTATGTGTATTATGTTATTGTCATGCCAAATTCGTGTTTCATTACCATTATTTGACGAGTATAACCCTCATTCACGCTTTAAATGATGTTTCTTTAAAACCTAAACTACCCAAACATGTATCATTTTTAAATAAATTTATCAATTCTATCCAAAAGCAAAAGACTTCAAAATAAGGCAATATTCTATGTTTGGAAACCCGAGGGATCGTGCCCTACGTGTTGGGTTTCGGTTCTTTCGTTTGGCTAAATATTTGAATATCCTTTTGATATTTTTAACGCATGAGACTCGGGAATTATGAGATGATCTTGAATTTGAGGATTCAAATTATCGTGTCCTAACGTATTGGATGTGATATTTTATTCCTTCGGAGCGAGAAAATCTTAATATTCAATTCGAGAAAATTCAAATGTTTCCAAAAGAGATCGAATTTTTAAATTCTTTTTAAAATTTTCAAACTTTCGACATTGGGACATTAATTAATCAATTTGGTACCAATTTTGGGCGTGACGAGGGTGCTAACCCTTCCTCGCACGCAACCGACTCCCGAACTCGTTTTCTCAAATTTCGTAGACCAAAAACACTGTTTTAGTAAATTAAAACGTTTTATTAAAACAAAGGTGACCCGATCACACCTAATAAAAGATCGGTGGCGGCTCCTGTTTTTTTATTTTCAAAACCAAGTCGATTCCCGTTTTGTCAAAAATGGTTACGACACCTAAATCATGCCTAAAACATTGACTTAATAATATGACCAATAAGATTCATAATATCATTTAAAATTAATTTATATTCATCATTCATTTCCACTTTTTACTCATAACAAATATGTTAAGTGTATCATAAAAGCTTTCATGCCTTCTCATTAAATCCCAACTCAAACATTACAAACATTCTTTACAACCAAAAATTACAAGACATATACATGTGACCTATACAACACCAAGTACATGCCATTTTTACCCAAAGAGGAAAATTTACATCACCAAGATTATGCTGAGGTCAGGCTCGATCTGGATGCTGAATCGGGACCTTTGACTTCTACTAATCTGTGCACGGAAACAATCATACGCTGAGTATGCCTATACTCGGTGATATTACCATAATTCAAACTAAATGACATAAATGTTCTATAAGCATCAAATATGTAATAATGTAAATCATAAGAATTAATTGACATTCAAATTCACACTTCATTTATAATAGTTCATCAAATGATATCATATATCAACAATTAGAATCTTCGATCAATTCATGAACCTTAGGTTCATGCTTGCAAATCTCATATCTCAATTTCAATTCACATTTCAATTCATAGTTCCACTTTCTCATACTTTCAGTAGATCAATCGTTCAAACTCATTCAATTTTCTCATTTCATTTATTTACCCCTATTAGCAAGACTCAAACCTTGGCGGATACACGTATCCACCCAAACACACCAGAATAATCCACCCAAACACACTGGAACGACACTAAGTGCCTCTTTGGATAATCCGAAGAAATATAGTAATATTAGTGTCTCCTCGGCCAAGCCGAAAAATCCCCAAATCCTTTCAATCCTATGGCATGCCAACTATATCCGACTCAGCCCGATTAGTTAATAGGGTATTCAATTTTCAATTGAATTTTACTTTCTTATCAAATTCACTTTCAATTCAATATACAATTCAACTCAATGCATTTTCCATTACAATCCACATGCAATTCAATTTCAGTACATATCAATCATGTAACTCAATTTCATACAATTCAATAATACACTTACCTCAAAATTTACTTATCAACTACATAATTTAAATATAACATTTAATAGTAAATAATTTGAATTATAGTAATACAAACCGTGATTTTCTCGTGTCTACTCCTCGATAACTTTTTCCTTTCCTTTTTGAGCTGATGCCTCTGGTTCTTTGCTAGCTACGAAAATTAAAGTAATTTACACTATTAATATAGTACTAATTTATATTAAATAATTGAATTTCTATTCAATTTCTACCTTAATTTCAATTTGGTCCTAATTAAACTCATTTACTTTTTTAACTCATTCATACTTTATTTCTACTCAATTTCCTACCAAATTCAACTTAACTATCTAATGTTCATGATAAAACCCTAATTTCAAATTTCTTTCAATTTAGTCCCTCTAACACAAAACTTATAGCTTACTTTACAATTTAATCCTTTAATCAATTCTAACTAGAAATTCTATCAATTAAACACATAATTCAACAATTTGTCCAACATGAATTATGTTAAAAAATCTAAGAACTTTCAAAATTTCAACTCAATTTCAACAAAACTTTGTTCTAAGGCTTCAAAAATATCAAAATTAAAAGAAAAGGACTTAATTGACTTACCAAAATAAGCTCCAAGCTTTAAAACCCTAGTTTTTCCTTTTTCTTTTCTTTCCTTCTTTCTTTCCTACTACTTTCGAATGCTTCTGTTTCTTTTCTCCTTTTATTTCTTTTATTGTTTTTCTTTATTTCTTTTATATATATATATATATGTTAATAATAATAAATATCTTTTAACTTAAATTTTAAATAATTAAATATTTAATTTACAATTGTACAAATATAATTATTACACATGTATATTTTAGTACCATACAATTGTCTTTATTTTATTTATTTCATAATATAATAATATAATAAATATAAATTAAGATTTGAATAAATAATAATATATTAATTAATTAATTAACATAAAAATCTAAGATTTTTATACACATTTGCCGCCTCATTTATGCTAAATGACATATTTTCCATTTTTGTCCTTTTTATTTTCTTTTAATTTACAATTCAACTTTCACCCTTTATTCAATTTAGTCCTTTTTCCTAATTACTCTTAATTAAGCTAAATTCACTTAATTGAAACCAAATTAGACACACCACTAGACTCATAAATATTTTTAATAATTATTTATGAGTTCGGTTTACTAAGACGGAGGTCAAATAATGTACTTTTCCGATAACCGTGAATTTTGGATCATTACAAATATAGCCATTGGGATGAAATACCAGGCCATTAACTTCACCTGCAACAATAAGTATCAATACCTACTAAAAGGGTATCGATTTTTTTTATAATTAATGTTGATTTTAGTGACCGTTGAAGCATGAATATCGATACCTGAGGGAATTATAGATACTTTTATGGAAAGTATCGATACTAGATCGATACCTAGCAGAGGTTACAAATTCCAAAACGTCAATTTGGTATCGATTAATAGAAGGGTATCGATATCGTGTAGAATATCGTGTCCTGGAGCAATTCTAACTTGTTTGAAAATGATTAAAACATATTTCAATTGAAACCATTTCAACCTGATTTTATGTAATTGCTCAACTTTACTTTTATTCAAAAACACTTTAATTTGTTATATTAAAACATATTATCCAATAAGGCTTAGTTTAACAATTTCATGTGGAAATTTTTAACAAGTTTAAACTTAGAAATTATCATATCATTTAAAATGTGAAATCTTTTTGGTGAGTTTGATACACTAATTATTAGTAGCATCATAAAATAGGATACATCATTACGAGAAAAGGAAGAGGCCAATTTTTTAGTTTTTATGTAAGATTCTCATTGGAGTTGGTGTGAAATTATTATTATCAAAATATTTATTTTTCATTTATTTTTTGGGTTTTTTATCCTAATAATACAAAAAAAAATTACTCTAACGATATGCATATTAAATTATTTATCAAAATGGTATGTTTGCAATAGTGATTATGGGTGGTGCTTTACAAGTTGACAACACCACCATTTTTTCCCAACAATCATCAGGCCATTATAAGGCCATAATAGGGTTTAAAAAACCATTTTTTATTGGTGGTGCCAACCTATATGGCGACACTAGTATTACCTGCCAAACTACGGGTTTGAATCGGGTTGAAGGGGTGGAGGAGACTTGTTATACGGCACCCAGGTGGAGGGACGCTGTCAGGCAGCATCGAACCCTATTTAAACGAAGCCTTCTTGAATGGTTTAGCAAGTAATTGATAAGCAAAAAAGAAAAAAAAATTGTAAAAGAGGAGAAAATAAAGAAGAATTTGTAAGCTCAGTACAATATTAATTTTATTTTATTTTACTTTTTTACAATAGAATCTTGTTTTTCAAATAATTATTGGAAAATTTAAAATTTTTTTTTACAGATTTAGTATTGAATATGGATCATCATTTCTTCGTGTGTGCTTATTTCAATGGAGTAATTTTAAAAACAAAAGTTGGTTGTATTTTTTTAATCTCACCAACAAATAGCAATGAGATTTAATAAAAATGTGTCTGTTGATGATATGAAAGAGAGGATTAGTGCAAAAATTGTTAGACGTTGTGAGAGGATAATGTCGAAACTATTGTACAAATTCTCAATTTCGTCGAATCCCATCACATTTACCAAGATTAAACTTGTAGAAGATGAAGACGTGGAGACAATGGTCGCATTTTATTGTCGAAATGGGAATGTCAACACTGAACCGATTCAATTGTTTGCCGAGTTAGCTGATATGGAGCCAGCTGAAGATTTCACTCCATTAAGTGAAAAATATAGAGTTCAAGATCGTGTACGGATGTTCCGAGAGCACATGTTGATAAGCGATTATCTGTAGGTGGTTTTGACATTAATCTTAATGCTTCACCTGCGTCTGAGAACCTTAACCCAGGTCTCCGTTTACAGATACATCCAATGTTGTTAGAGGCCGATGAGGATGGTGAAGATGGATATGATAATAATGGTAATTCTAATAATAAGGTTGAAGATTATAGTGATCTCGATTTAGACGATGTCTCGATGATATCGATGACGAAGGTGTGAATGACGATTGAAATGTTTATTCATCTTCAGTCGAGAACCCGAGTTGAGATATTTTCATACACAATGATTTTGGGGCCCACATGTCAATCGTAGATCCCAATGCGACGCATGCATTCGAGTTCCCTAAGTACCCCGATATATTACCTACTCATCGAATGGTCGTAGATCCCGAACGTGAGGTGTTGTTCATGAGGCAAAAATTCACGACTAAGGAAGACTGTGTATTTTCTGTTTAGCGATATAGCATGAATGTGTCGGTTGACAAGAAAGTCGACATGTCTAAATCGACAATACATATTGGAGAGTGTTAGAGGATGACAGAAGGGTGCAATTAACGGTTACGAGCTGCATTTATCCAGAGGTCACAAATGTGGGAGATCCGAAAATCTATTGGGCTTCATACATGCACTTCTGCACGTATGACGTAATATCACCGCAAACTTGATGTGAAAACTATCTTCAACTGCATTATGCCAATGGTGAAGGAGATGTCAACCATTCATGTATCAGTACTGATTATCGAAATGCAAGAACGATTCCAGTACCAAGTCACATACCAGAAAGCATGGATAGCTAAACAAATAGTCATAGAGCAGTTGTACGGAGATTGGGATGTGTCGTACAGTGAACTATAGGGGTGGATATCCGCTATGTCGGAGTACGTGCCAGTGACTATCGTTGAGTTGTAGACACGACTTTATTATGGCCCAGATGACCAACTACAACCGAGAAGAATATTTTTCCACCGGATGTTTTGGACATTCAATCTATGCATATGAGCTTTTCCCCATTGCAAGTCGCTTGTGCAGGTTGATGGAACCTAGCTATACGGTAAATATACGCAAATCTTACTTATTATAGTTGCTCAAGAGGGGAGCTGGAACTTGCTCCCGATAGCATTTGCCATTGTGGAGTCAGAGAACATGAAATTATGAGAATTCTTCTTGATGAACTCGTGGACAAAAGTTGTTAGATAAGACAATATTTGTATTATATCCAATAGATCGAAATGACTAATTGTCGTGATTAGGCGTTCTGGTGTTCATTGGAGATTCGTTTACTGCATCGTCGTTAACTTCCACCGAGACTACAAGAATACAGACTAGTGCAAACAAGTAGTGAACATGGGTAAATTTTGATTTCAAAATATTTTTAAATATTCTTAATGTTTCCATAAATTAATTCGAAAATGTAATTTGTCTTTTCAAAATACATACACAACGTATGAGCTAGAACAACACCATTTCAAATAAAGGCTGACCAGGCTTAAGGGTGATATGCACGGTGAAATGAGTATTCCTTTTTGAGAGTGGTTGGATACCATGGAGAAGTGACAATAGGCTCAAAGTTTTGATGATGGGTCTCAATATGGTCATATGACCATCAACCTGTCAAAGGCGGTTAAATTCGTCTTGAAGTGAACATGACATCTTTCAATTTCATCTGTTTTCTTGGCTATGTTCTACATATTGACAACCTTGATGTCAAGAATGAGGCTGAAACAAGTAAACCAGATGGAGGTTGAAACAAGTAAACTAGATGGAGGTGGAACACATGTTTGTCAAGAAGGTCAAGAAGGCAATGGATGCGAACACCCAGAGAGTGAGGTCGATGAATGTAGAAATACTTAGAAACTTTTTGAGTTTCGAAGTCCATCGACTGTCAACCCGCAATCCCACCTAAGTCCTACAGAGTTGATTTCCGAAATTAGCGATATGACTATGAGAAGTTTGAAACATTTCGTTACCCTTGTACACATGTCGTTGCAGGTTGTGTTCGCGCCTCGATCAATATTGAACAATAAATCAATGAGGTGTACATTTCAGAATGCACATTGTATATTTGGGGAAACGAGTTCCCCATCTTGTGTGATGTGTCAACATGAGAAGTACCTCTGCTGACTTTTGAGCTTGCCCCAAAAAAGAAGTTATGTAAGAAGTTAAAAGGTCGTCTGCACGTTCTTGGATTCATGGTGAAATGGACTTGAGAGATAAAACCGACCCTAAACATTACGATATGTGCAGAACAATTGGTTATAATAGGGGGAAATGCCCGCATCGAACCTACCATCTTGAACAATCATCTTGATTAATTGGAATATGAGTTAATGTACTCCATGTTCAAGTGAATGTAAAATGTTGTTATCAATTGAAGTAATATTTCATTTTACGTCCTAATTTGTGTATACGTTTAGTTTTATTAGAGTTTATTTTATTATGATAGAATTTTGATATTGATTAAACATGTTCAACTATAAAATAAAAAGATTGCACTTTAGTGAATATTACATTGAAATACAGAGAATATGTCTAACTATATAAATTATACAAACTTTAAAATTTTAATTACAATTATAAAACACATGCAATAAAGATAACGTTACATACCCTAAAATTGATAGTTTGATAGTGTTGCCTGTGGGGTAAATCGTTGCGGTGCCTGGTGTTGGCGTTAAGGGTGTTTGTGGTGGTTATTGTTCTCTTCACCTGGACCATCGTTCACAGCATCCATCGACAAACCTTGGGGTGTGCTAAACAAACTCAAAAAATTGTATGTCCCAAAGGTTTTCCCGAGAGGGGTGAAGTATTAGGGTGGTAATAAGCTAAAGATATCAAACATCATCGATGATTTCGGTCCCTGATGATTAGAACTGGAACCGGAAATCTCTGAGTGATATGTGTAGCCTGATGACCCTAGAAGATAATTATCTACCCTCAAACCTGGATGATAAGAACTACTAGCAAATTGTGTATAAGATCGCACAGGTTCGAGCTCAAGCTCGAGTTGTGGTGCATGAGGTAAATGACCTTATCGATGGTGTTGGTGCCCTCATCGGTGCGAATGGAGGGACTACCATCAATTGCCCACCAAATAAATATAGTTTTCCTTTCTCGATGTACCAACGTTGGTACTCGAACGAGGGTCGCAAATCAAAATCAAAATCCATTTGAGGTCTATGCTCCATCCGGGTGTTCCACAATGAAAGATTTTGTTGATGATCCAATGCTCAATTCTTTTATTATTTTCCCCTTTTGTTAATTCCGTAGACATTGTCAAAATTCTGTGAAACATCCGAAATATCTTGTTTGCACCCAAACTGTGGTAGAGCTCTATTCCCGTTGTACCACTCGGTTGTTGAGAAATTCAACATGGGTGAATTAATGCACCACAAGTGTGAGTGGATATGAGCCGACGAGGGAATAATAACCGTAATGTTTGGGGCAGAATATGGCATCTAGATGAATTACACAATTAATAACATAGTTGTAGGAACATGAGTCAAATAACATAAATAAAATAATTACATGAAATGAATATTACGAATAATTACCCCCTCCCCAGCATGTGCCTCAATCATCTGTCAGTAAATCACAAGCGTATAGGACCTCTCAATACCCAAGTATACCATCTAGATAAAAATTAAACTTGTTAGAACAAATTTTCATAAAAAAACAAAATTCTTGATGTAAAATTTGAATTTTATTATCTATTTACAAGTGTGAAGGCATGTGTTTGGTGGTGACTAACTGATGCCAAAAATTGCATCCTGTACAGCGCCTAAGACTGCAATAATATCAGACACCCGCCTATGTCTTGTACATCCTGCTATGTTGTCTGATAAAACTCACGATACAACGTTGCTAGCACTGCTGAGCCCCAACTATACGAACGACCAATTTCCAAATCAAATAACAGAGGCAAGTACATCAAGTGGACCTAATTATTATTTGTATCTGGCATAAGTACCCCCTATCAGATGCAATATATATGCTCAACCAGTGCACATCATCTCTCGCTTAGTGGCACTACTCGATAAATATTAGAAAATTTCCTTCAACCATGAAAATCTCAAAGTCGTAAATTTATCTCCAGCATCACCGGACGAGCGTCCTAGTAAGTGATAGCAAAGTACTACCTATTCGAACACTTTACTTGTACCCATGATTGCACTACAGTCAATTGGTAACCTGAGTTGCAGTGCAACATCTTCCAGAGTGATGGAGCACTCCCCACACAACAAATGAAATGTGTGGGTCTTCAGGCACCATCGTTCAACTAAAGCTGATATCAAGTCGCCTCTCAAACCTCTAAGTATGACATAATACGTTCATCCGATCGATAGCTTGGATCATTGACATCGACCCTCAATACGCAGTATTTACCCTGACCGTATTAAATTACCGCATTAGTTAAAATCTCCCAATTAAATAAAAAATGGCGTGCAACTTTATAAGGAGACCCGTAAATAATAAATAACAATTTTTTTTACCAGCACATTAATCATATTTGTTGTGTGATCGTCTTCTCTAATCCAAGAACCCGTTTAAATATCTACAGTTTCAAAAAAAAATCAACTAAACAAATAAATAATATACAAATAATGAAAATACATTATTTAACATAAAAAAATTAAAGTTTAAAAAAACACATAAATTTGAATTACACAAAATTTGAACTTAAAAAAATTTTAATTATCGACTCAACATTTTCAATTATTAACAACAAACATAAATTTAAGTTACACAAAATTTTTAACTTAAAAAATTAAAGTTCAAAAAGCACTCAAATGACAGGTTGATTTTAGAATAACAATAAAAAAAACCTATGCTATCAACTCAAATAAATAAATATATAAATATGATATATCACAATAATATATAGAAAAGCAAGCATGTACATATAATAAAACAACCTTTCTTCTATACCAAAAACAACTTTTTATTTCTAAACATGTCTTTCTTCTATATCACAAATAATATATACAAAAGTACATTTGTTTTTATTCCTAAACATGCCTTCCTTCTATACTAAAAACAACTTTTTTTTATCATAATAATAAAAAATAATTAAAATACAAAATAGATCACCTTACAAATTAATTATCAAAATTAGCCGTTTGCTACAGTATTTTTCGGTGTCGCCTCATAAAAATATAATACAAAAGCAAAGTAGATATAGATATATAAAACAAAATTTCTAAATTATTATTACAAAAATATATAAAAACATATACTTATTTACTTATGGTTCCTCCCAACCCAAACTCTTCTCCCAAAAATACTAAACTGTATTATTAAAAAATATATTATCATCATAAAAATAAAATTAATGTTTTATTATACATACCAAAAATACTAAATTGTTTTATTAAAAAAACATTATCATTATAAAATTAAAAATAAAATATTATTATACGTACCAAAAGTTGAACATATACCTCAAATGCATTCAAATAACATTAAATAATAAATTTTCAAAAAAAAAAATATTAAAAATGTAAAGATTTAATACTGAAAATCTCAAACAAATAATAATTACATAAAAAGTCTTGAAAATTAGAATATAATTTTTAATATTAATTAAGTAAAAAACAAACAAACAAATAATAATTACAAAAAAATTAAAAAACAATCACGTATGTTTTGCCATATCATTTCAGTATTTAATAATCTTTATACTAATTAAATAAACAACAAATAAATAAATAATAATTAAAAAAAAAGCCACAACACATCTAGCTGTTACCTTTCTTTCCAACACAAAATCTCCAAAATCCTGAACTGCGAATCTCTTTTTCTTTTTTTTTTTTTTTTCAACACAAACAAGAAGTGGACCATGTGGGATTATATATAGGGTTAAGGGAAAAAATTGAAAAAAATGAGGGGCCAATTTTGAGGTTGAAAAGTAGAAAAATGGAGCACCTCGTGACTGTCTGATCACGTCTGTCGTAAGCAGTTAGATCGATATCGCCTGACTATCAAATCAAACAATCACGGGGTGCTCTATTTTTCTATTTCTCAGCCTCGATTCTCTCATATTTTTCTGATAACCAGTCATGAGTTTAACTTTTTTTTTTTAATAGTGGTGTTGCTTGACAAAAGCCCTCCACCCCTTAAAATCATTTTTTTAATAGTGGTGTCGCCAAAGCTTTACACTCGCCAAAGTTTCACCCTCCACCCCTTAAAATTATTTTTTCAACCCGTATATGACATGTATTGTACCTAGTTTTACTTCATACCAGTGCCGTCGTATAGGGTGACATCACCGATAAAAAATAAATTTTTTGATCCTATTATGGTCTAATGATGACCAATTGATGGTGGGAAAAAAATAGTGATGCCGCCACCGCCACCTTATAAGGCACCACCCATGATCCCGATTGCAAATAGACCATTTTAATAAATAAGTTGATGAGCATACCATTTAATGGATTAAATAAATTTTTTTGTATTATTCAGATAAAAAAAAAACTTTGTATTTATCATTTAAAATAAAATACTCAATCTCATATTTTAAACTTGTTAAAAAATTCCACATCAATAGATGTTAAGTGATTTTGGAATAAAATATAATAAGAAAATTAAATTATGCTAAATTAAAATAGAAAGAATAAATGTTAGTATGATATAAAGATTAAAATTATATTTTTAAGTGTAGGGAGTCATTAATATTTGTCCAAGTTTATATATTTTTAATTTTTTAGATTAATATTTTAGCCATCATATCATCATATTTCGCATTCAAGGTAATTTATAATTTTAAAAGAAATTATTTTATGTAAAAATTCAATCATTTAGTAAATATATTAATATATACAATATTTTAGATTAATGAAATGAAATATGTATGAAAAGTACAATTATATTAATAAAAATTAATATTTAAATTATTAAAATATTAATTATAAAAAAAACCTTAAGGGATTGCTCCGGTCATTTTACCCAAAAACGTCCATTTCTAAACCTTAGGGACGCAATTTAGCCCGTGTTTTTTTCCTTAAAAAAACCTATTCTCGAATTAAATTTTCAAAAAATAAACCTTTATAAAGGCTCGAAGTGACAGCACTATTTTTTTTTAAGGTGTCACAATTAATATGGAAATAAAACTTACAGAGCAAATCTTTATATAGACCCAAAGTCTCATTTCCTTTGTTTTCTTAAGTAATGTGGGATATGAGATATGTGTATATATAGACTCATGAATAGTTTTACAGCTTGTTCCTAAACCATCGTGGGATTCCTTCCTCTTTTAACTAACAACATGAGATTGAAGGCTATACTATATTTGATATTTTTTACTTAGAGTTTAATTTTTTTTTTACAAAAAGTTAACATTTGTTATATTATAAATAAAACTTTTAAACTCTATAAGTAAAAAAAATATAAAATATAAAATGAGTATGGTAAAATATTAAAAAATAAATATTTAAAAAATTACTAATAGTTAAGTGATCATTTTGTAAGCTTTATAATTCGATAGCTAAAAAATATAGTTAAGTGACTACTAATGGAATTTAATCTAGATATAAAATATGAAAAATAATTATTATATTTTATGTATATTATATATTTCTATAAAAAAATTTATTTAACATAATTATATATTATGTTTAAACAGATTATCTATCTAGTTAAAATATATCTGAAATAAATTTATCGGCGTTCATTAGGTGATGAAAATTAAATTAAAATTTAAATTTAAAAAATTAATGAGTATAGTAAAATATTAAAAATAAATAGATAATTAAAAAGATATTTTAATTTTTTTAAAATTACAAAAAAATACTATTTGAGTACCAAATACTCACCATTTATTTATTAATCAAACATTCATAGTATAAAATAAAAAAAATTAAAAGTATAACTTCTAAATTTAAATAATGAAAAGTTATTTTAAAAATTAGAATTGCATTGATATTAACTTCAAACATTTAAAATTGAATAGAAGATTATTGAATGTACAAGTTTCATATGTACAATTTGTTCTCTTTTTTAATAGTTCTTTTGTATATGTTAATAATTTCAAAATGCAACAAGATTAAATATCTCAAAATATAATTTTATATATGAGAAAATGTTAAAAAAATATAAAAAAATAGAATTTGTTTTGTAAAAAATATACACATATCACATATCTCACATTGCTTAAGAAAATAAGGTAAATGAGAGACTTTGAGTCTATATAAAGATTTGCTTTGTAAGTTATATTTTCATATTAATTGGTGACACTTAAAAAAAGATGGTGTTGTTACTTTGAGCCTTTATAGAGATTTATTCTCGTAAATTTTTAAAAAAATTATTCTATTTTATAATATTTAAAAAATGATTTTTTTAAATTTAATTCGGCAATAAATTTTACTTTTTTTTAGAAAACAACATGGGCTAAAATGGCGGATTGCTACTCTCTATGATGACTGAATTAGAGCCGGTTGAATCGATATCCCACCTGATTTGGTTCAGCGAATCAAAGTCTGCAGCTTGAGAGAATCATTTAACTCTTAAAGTGTCTTGTTTGACCGTATACTGCACATCATCGTAGATTCGGTCATAACATAAACACCAGTGTAAGAATAATAGCAACATCAACTCAGAGAATCGTCAAACAATCCCAAAATGGAAGAAACCAACATTAACCAAACAATCCGTTGCATCGTCAAACTTGGTCTTTCTCTTTCTCTCAAAGTTCCAAACTTCAACATGTCTTTTGCCACCTCTTCAATTTTCTCTTTTTCTTTTTTGGGTTTAAAACAGGAGGAGCAGCAATTACTTGTAAAAATGAGCTAGAGAAGATCAATGAAGAGAATCTGGAAACAGTTTCGTCCCATTTGAGGCAAGCAATGAATCTGGGTTCTTGCTCAAAGCAAGTTATGGGGATGGATTGGAGTAAAAGAGATGGGGTTTCGGATATTTCTTCTAGTTTATGTGATTTTGGTGCTCAGTGTCAGTTCAACGTTGATTTCAGCAGATTTGTTGTCGTTCATGGTGCAGGTGAGCTTTGATTATGTTTTTAATTTCTGGGTTTTCTTTTGTGATAATTGGCCCCCTTTTGATATTTGATATAGAAAGAAATGGAATTACTGATTTACGTTTTCCATTTGTAGGTTCATTTGGGCATTTTCAGGCAAGCAAATCTGGGGTTCATAAAGGGGGATTGAATCAACCTCTTGTCAAGGCTGGTTTCGTTGCAACTCGAATTTCTGTAAGATATGGCGATTGAAGTTTTTAAGTATATAGAAAAACATTCCATTTGAATTTTGTTTTGGTTTATCAATCGTGGTTTATGCAATCCATTGATTTGCTTATGAAAAAAAATCGAATACTAAGCAAAACTGCAATTGAAGCTTCACTTAGTTCATTTGTAGCACTTGCAGTGATCTTACAGATTATTGAGGAAAATAAACCCCTTTTCGCATTTGGTACTTAATGTTTTTCGGTGCGGTTTCTTTCCAGGTCACGACTCTTAATCTTGAAATTGTTCGAGCACTAGCCAGAGGTATCGATCTCTAACAGATGTAGCTGACAATATTCATTCAATGTGCTAGATCTATTTGTGTTCCGTGTTGCTGCTTCAATTGTGAGATTAGCCTTGATTATTTCTAATTTTCAAAATAGAACTTATTGCAATGCGTTCTAGTTTACACATATAGAATGTTAGATTTTGTCTTAAGAATACCAGAATTTCAGGAAACACAGACTGTTAATTCGTTTAAGTTATCATTTGTTATTGTGCAACTTTTGTTGAATATTCGATGCGTACGGGGATCATCATCGTAGAGAATAGACAAATGTATTTAGACTAAAATATTCAACAAACTTCTATGTTAGTTTTTGTATCACACTTCTTTTGTGAGCTGAAATTTCTGCCTTTGAATGCTTGCAATTTTCTGCTTTTCTGGCCTCATTTTCTGCACTCTGTTTCTCGAAACGACCAAGATGTCAGTAAACCAAGTTTTTTGCTGTTCTTGCAGAGGGTATTCCTTCTATCGGAATGTCTCCGTATTCATGTGGATGGTCAACCTCCGAAAGAAATGTTAGAAGCATCTAAAGAGTTGTTTGTTGGATTACAAATCAAAATCAATTAAGGAGCCAATTTCCTCTTCCTTTTATGTTTTTATAACCTTTAACCCATATGTTTCTTCAGGTAGCTTCTGCTGATTTGTTGGGAGTAGCCAAAGCGATTGACTCAGGCTTTATACCTGTAAGTTTGTTCGAATTCCATAATTTGTTGATAGAGCAGGTTCAATATCTGACAATGCAGCATCTATTGAATTATGACCTTCTTGTACGTTTCCTATAAATTGTCTAATATCGTTTTATTTTATTATGTTTTTATAGGTTTTACACGGAGATGCAGTACTTGATGACCGTCTGGTATGATATCTTTAAGCATTTCCAAATTTAGGGTTTTGTTATTTCTCATATTGGACCTATATGATAACTTGTAAAATCAGGGATGCACCATTTTGAGCGGAGATGTTATCATCCGTCATCTTGCGGAACACCTGAGGCCGGAATATGTCATCTTTCTTGTATCCTTCAGCCGTCTAGTGAATTCCATTGATCTTTTGTTACATGCTCCTAAAATCGGTTTATTCACACTGCATTGTAGATGTTTAACATTGTTCCATGCTTGTTTTCCAATTATTGTGATATATAAGACTGATGTTTCGGGTGTATATGACCGACCACCAACCGATCCAAATGCTGTTCTCTTAAGAGAATAGGTGAGCCACTTGCTATTAACTGCAAATCTGACACTTGCATAAATCGATGGTTATGACGATATTCGTGTTATATCAGCCGTGGATGAAGATGGAAAGTGGTCCGTTGTGAAACCAACTCCGCAAAGCATGAACAAGCAAGGTACATTTTCCTTATCATCATTTGCATGAACTTCGAATATAATGGAGAGAAGAGCTTTTTAGCTATGCTTTTATCGACCAAGACTGTATGATGAACTGAAAATATTGATTTGTCAAACAGTTGAAATAACGGTAGCAGCTCATGATACGACTGGGGGAATGGTCACCAAAATATCGGAAGCTGCAATGATTGCAAAGCTCGGAATTGACGTTTACATAGTGAAGGTAAACGGCAATGCTTTTTCCATATCTAAAACATAGGCTTCATTGGCTCATTGGCCCCAATGCACTGTTTGCAAAACTCTCAGGCTGCCACAAGCCACTCATTGAGAGCATTGAGGGGAGAACTGAGACATGACATACCAGACGACTGGCTTGGGACGGTTATCCGGTTCTCAAGATAGATCGCACGAGGTATTGGAGCATATTTTATGACTAATCAGGGAACAATATCTTGGAGCCTTTTTCAATTGAAGATATAAATTCCAAGAAAGTGACATTTTGCGTCACCATGCTTGCCTCTCTTCAAAGTCGGAACTTCCACAACCTGTAATAACATTAGTACACGAAAGAACTGGCTGATGTTTTAGTAGATTATGAACAACATGACCAAATCCCTCTACTTTGCAATTTTATGGATTTACTTCTTATATCTGTAATCTGAAATTTATATTGAGGTGCCTATTTACAAAAACTAAATAATTTCCTTTTTGACTTTCAACCATTTCTTCAATCACATACCACTTTCTTACCACCTTATATTTTCTCTCTTTGCTAATAAAAAGCCACCCCCCCCCAAAAAAAAAGACAAAATTTAACTCTTTCGTACATTTTTAAAGAAAATAAATAGAAAGGCAAAAGATTTTATTTAGGGTAAGTTACACACCTAACATTTACTCAATTTTGATTTAGTTGACAAAATAATCGTTCGGATTTCAATTTAGTCACTCAAGTTTCAAAAAATAACAAATTATTCACCACTAACCCTTTTCTGTTATAGACTAATCGGAACTGCCGTTTTCTGTTATAAACTTAATGCTGCCATTTTCCATCCCCCTATCACTGCTCTCCCATCCCTCTCCCTCTTCTCCACCATATGTATTGCTATTGGACTCAGTCTTGTTCGAGAACAAGTGGCAATCCCAGCAGCTATGGCCTCGGTACCTGGCTCTCTGTGGTTCAAAGTTCCTTCCGCCATGGTAACATTGGCAACAGCTTCAACTGGAGTTCCTCTGTATCAACACTTTCAACATCAGGGGAACAGTATTGAAGTGAAAATGAATGAACATTAACATGGATTTTCATTTCACCCACCTGCGGTTTCCAAGACTCAGAGTAAACAGTCGACAACTGTTTTCGGCATTGCAACCCCTTGTCGGGTCATTAACAGGTGGAGGGTGTGTCGAAGGAGCATTATTGCTCCTCCCAAATGTTCCATGCTGTAATGTTGGGGTTTTGGCATCCCCTTGTACTGGTTGAATCATCAGCAGCAAGCAGGGCAAGGCAAAAGCCAGTATTGCTTTGGTGAACTTGTCACTCTTCAATTTTTTGGGCAAAGCAAGTCCACACTACAAAAATCGAGAAATAAATAAACACCAAAGTCGGACGTAGTCTGGGAAGGCGCAAGTGATGACGAGGGTGATTTCAGGCTTCTTTAAGCTGAGCCTCGTCATCAACGTCAGATCTCTCAACATCTTTATGGGAAATCAAATGAAGGGGAAAAAAAAAGGGTTCCTAGATCTGAAACAGAGTGATAATAGATTTTTTTTTTCTGTTCAAGCAAAGCCATACCCAAAGCAAGGAAGGAAGGCCCTCAAACAGCAAGTGAAAAGGTAACAGAAGCTCCATCATACAAAAACACAGAAAATTAAACCCCAAAACAAGGGCTTCAGCCATTAGACTCATTCACTGCGCTGATTAAACCAAGCGAATGCCAATGTAACGGAAAAAGGTTAGTGGTAACTGTTTTATTATTTTTCGAAAGTTAAGTGACTGAATTTAAATTTGAGCGACTGTTTTATCAATTAATCTAAAGTTGAGTGACTATTTTATTAATTAATCTAAAGTTGAGTAATTATTGATGTAATTTACCTTTTCATTTATTATATGTGTGTTTTTGCTACAAAGATAATAAAAGCAACCAAAAAAACAAAATTGGTTTATTTAAGACTAGCAACTAGGGTTGAGCGTTAGATCGAATCGAATCGAATCGAATGAAAAAAAATTCGAGTTAATCGAGTTAACGAATCATATTTTATCATCCTAATTTGATTTGAAATTTTCTCGAATCGAGTCGAGTGAGATGAAATTCGAATCGAATCGAATTTGTTCGAGTTAAATTTTAAAAAATAATTTTGGGTCATTGTAACCATTGTCACCCATCATAATAAAATTTGTCCACCTTAACCAAATTTTTTATTAACTTTCATCACCAAATAATTTATTTATTAATATTTTATATACGGGTTAGCTTCTTTGCTTGTTTAGTTCTTTCAATTATCTTCAGATTCTTGTCACTATGTATTTTGGAATTAAAAAATATATTAAATGTAAAAATGTGATTTTTTAATAAAAGTTATTTTAAAGATAAAATGTGAAATTGATACCAATATAAAATTTTAACACGATATTTTATGGCATAATTAATAATTCAATTTTAATAAATATTCAATATGACTAAACAATTCAATAATATAAATAATATAAAATATGAAATTTAATTTAATAATATAAATAGTAGATATAAATAAAATTATTACTATTTATGTTTAGTGAATTTTTTAGATAATTTTGATTTTTTATTTGAGAGTAAATGGTGAGAAGTAAAAGTTTAGGGGATAAATAAAAAGTTTTGGAGAATAAAAGTTTGAGGAAAAATAAATAGGGAGAGTAAAATTTTGAAAGGAAAATATTAAAAAAAATTGGAGGGGGAATGAGTTTGGGGTAGATGGGAGGTGAGATGGGAAGAGAGTAAAAGTTTTAGGGAAAAAAAAAGTGGGAGGGAGTAAAAATTTTGGAGGAAAATAAAAAGTTTTGAGGGTTTTTGAGAGTAAAATTTTATAAAAAAGTAAATGAGAGAGTAAAATTTTGGTGGGAAATGATTTTAGGTAGGGGAGGGGAGTAAAAATTTTGGAGGAAAAGTGAGAAGTAGTAAAAGTTTTGAGGGAAAGTAAAAAAGTTTGGGAATTTAGGGTAAAAATGTAAAATATTATAATTTGATATTCGAATTATTCGAATTCGAAAACTCAACTCGATTCGAACTCGAAATTAAATTTTTTTTTCAATTTTTTCGAATCAAATCGACTTTTACTCACCGCTGCCAAGAACTGATCGCTTATTTCATCTAATTTAAAGAAAAAATATGAATAATCCAAATTGATACTTTCAACTATACAATAAAATCCCTGCTAACTACTAAGCTTGGATTTTCTTCGTTGCTAGGGACGATTCTGATTACGTAAGTTGGATTTTCTTCAATGTCGCCGACATGGAGAGGAGACGGTGAGCTTGAACTTTCTTCGTTGCGAGTGAAGCTAAATGACCAAGTTGGAAGGGAGTGAAGGAAGGTATGAAACCAGGGAAAAAGTGTTTAAAAAGATCAAACAACAATCCATGGCATGGATAGGAGAGAAGGATGAAGAAATGGAAAGGCCAGAAGAGGGAAGGTGGGAAAAAGAGGGAAGCTAAAAGGGATGCACTTACTGCAATGGAGAAATCTCTGGTACGAAACCTAATAAGGTTGAGGTTGAGAGGGAGGTCAGCAGAGATGAAGAGGAAGAGTAGAACAAAGAAGAGTGCAACAAACAGGAGTGGGAGCTCAATAATTGAAAATTTTCTGACAAAGATTAAGGAATCACCGTCCGAGTTGGAAGGGCTTAAGAACAAAGAAAGGATCAAATTCAACACGGGAGGGATACAGTATCGCAAATCCATCGGATTTCAGGGACCTGGTTTCCGGCTTTGTTTCTTTTTCGGTCAAGGACCTCTGATCGACTCTTGAGGGTGGAAGGTTTGTATTTATAGGAAGAACGTGAGGCGAAATTAAGTCCCAAACACGTGTCCTTTAACTAGGCGAAATATGGAGCCATCAAACATGACAGAAATGACAAAGTGAGGTTATAAATTCGGATAATTATGATTATGCATATCTATGATTTAATTATTTGTAATTTGCTCAAAGCAATATTTGAAATCAACAATCTTTTTTTTTTAAATTTATTTCAAAACAAGTTTTATATATACATGATTTTATATATGTATTAATATTGTATTTAGAAAATATAAATTTGAAACACATTTACTTTCAATTAAAATTATAAATCTAAAAATAATTTTAAATTTATTTAATAAAGGTAAATTTATAAATTACAATTGTATATTTAGAAAAGTACTTAGTGAACTAAACATTATAATGTAATTTTCTAAGGATTTTAATTAATATTTTTTAATAAAGTAACTTTTCTAATAATTATAATCCCACCAATCAGATTTCATTAGAATCATATTTATCCACCTCCTTACCTTAGTTTTTCACAACTAAAAACTTTTCAGATGTGTAACTAATTTTTTGGGGGCAAGAAGAAAAACCTTGTAATTAATATATTAAAAAACAATTGCAGCCACGCAATTTTTTTTTTTTTTGCGCAAGAGGGGAAAATACTCGCATATATATATATATATATATATATATATATAACACGATACGAGGCCTTTGTATGGTACAGTAGATGTGTTCTTGTATGCGACCAACTTCATTTCGTACTTGAAGAGGAGGCCTTGAGCTTCAACTTTCTTCACTGCCACTGTCGCCGTGTTCTGCTGGTACTTGGTCATCTATGCGTCCAACTTCAATGTCGACTTGGAGAGGAGAAGGTGAACTTGAAGTCTCTTGGTTGTGAATAATAAAGGTAATGGAATAAGTTGGAAGTGAGTGAAGAAGGCCAATAAACCAGCGGAAAAGGTGTTTAAAAAGATCAAACAACAGTCCATGGAAGGGAGAGGAGAGAAGGATGAAGAAGAGGGAAGGTAAAAGTGATGCAGTTACCGCAATGGAGAAATCTCCGGTACGAAAGCGGATGGGATTGAGGTTTAGAGGGAGGTGAGCGGAGGTAAAGAGGAAGAGTAGATGGAACAGTAGTGCAAGTAAGGAAAATGGCAGCTGCATTATTGAAATTTGGTGGAAAAAGATGGAGGAAATATAATAAAGGTTGGAGTTGGAAGGGCTTGGGAACACAAACAATATGAAATTGAAAAGAGGAGTGATACAGTATCTCAAATCCATTTTCTTTTGCTTCATGTTTCCATGTACCCCTCCATTTGTTTTTATAATTTTCTTTATCTGCATATTATTCCAATTTACGTTTTCCATTTCAATAACTTGGCAAACTTGCAGCAAAGGTTGACCCAAGCAAACAAATGACCCCACACGCCATTACTACTCTCCCAATGTCCGTAGTTTTAATAGACTTTTAGCGGTCTTTTTTTAGGCTTTTAGCAGTGTTTATAAGCGCCACTAATAGTATTTGCGGCGCTTTTAAAAGCGCCGCTAAGAACAACGCCGCAAATTTTAGCGGCGTTTATGAGGAAAAAAACGCCACTAAAGGTCATGACTTTTAGCGGCGCTTTTCAACCAAACGCCGCTAAAGAACATGACCTTTCGCAACGCTAACCTAAAAACGCCACTAAAGAACATGACCTTTAGCGGCGCTTTTCCCACAAACGCCGCTTTTTAGCGGCACTTTTTTCCAAAAACGCCACTAAAAGTCATAAAAAATAAAAAAAATTAAAAATTATATAAAAGAGCAGCACTATTATCACAGCACGCAAACAAGCTTTAATTGGATAACAGTTTATATACAAACCCATTCCTATCCCTCTACCCGCTTAAGCAAATCCTTTAGCATTACTTTGATAATAGTTCCTATACAAATCCATTTATGTTCCAGGGGCACAAATCTATTTAACAAACAAATAGAAACTCAACCAATACACAAGAAATTTCATAAGTCTATATTATGTTATGAGTTTATCCAACTCACAAGAAAAATCAAGCTCCTGCCACTGAAAATAGGTGGTGTCAAATCCAGCACCAGCACAATTAAACAAATAACCTATAAACAATTAAGCTGAGTAAAATCCAACTCCGAATTGTCCAATCCTGCTAACATCAGCACCAGCAGCCAATGCCTCCATGAATTCCTTAATCCCGGACATAGTAATGGTACCAAGATTGTTCACCAAATCTGAATAAAAAGACAATCTCATTAGAACCTCTCTCTTGATTAAAATTCAGTGAATAACCGAATGCACAAGAAGCAATAACAAAACTTACCAGCCTTAGTCATGCCAATACCGCTATCAATGATCGATAGAGTATTGTTTGTCTTATTGGGGACAATGTGGATAAACAACTCGGGTTGAGCATCAAGTTTGCTGTTGTCCGTCAAACTCTCGAATCTAATCTTGTCCAATGCCTAAAACCACAATTTTTAATAATTAAATTAGATGTCAATGACGACATCTATTAACGTTAAGAAATTCCCTATAGCAACAGAAATCAGTAAATGACTCTTATGGAGAAGCTCTTATTGAAGAGATAGACACGCATAAGTATAACACCAATTAAAGTTAGTAAAATCTTAAAATTAGAAATTACCTTACTACCTTTAGCCCCAGATGTAGTCATAAGAGATATACAGTTCCTTCCCATAGATTTTACTAAACCCTCAGACAAGAGCTCAGCAAGAGCACCTTGGCTTGATTTCTTATTAAGCACACTAATCATCTTTCTATCCAATGCTGTCAATGTAGCCTCTCCATCTCCAAGTATGGTTCTCTCCAATTTCAATTGCAACTCTGTTGGAGCTGATACATATGAAAACGTTATATTTGTGTTACAATGTTATATAGATCATAGCATATAGACAACTGCTGACATACAAAGAAAATGAAGAAAGATGATAGGAATCAGCATGTATAAATGCTGTGGAAGATAAAATAGCTTCTCAAACGTGAGTCACTCTTTATATTAAGAAAGTGAGAGAATGAACCATTATACTATAAAAGGAATAAAAAATAAAAACACACAGACAATAGAGCTGCACGGGAGTATATAAGCTTATATAGCTCAGCAAGATGTCAGTCCTAAATGAAAAAAGATCAAATAGTGCACATATTTAATCAGTTTTAGTTCCCTTCCAAAAGGACTTATAGCAACAAATTTTCATGAAGCATAACCTTTAACTTAAGCCAGTAATTATTTCTTCAAAAACAGTTCCAATTGTTAATCACTTAAATTATTACCTTCCTTTTCTTTAAAATAAGGTTAAGTATGTCTTGAAGTTGTCTGTTCTTGTGTGTTTTCTTGCTTTGTCTAAAGCAACTTCAGCCTCTGTAATAGCTCAACAAAGTTAATGAATATAATTGGCAGAGCACCAGACTGCATTTCAAATTGAAATTAGTAAAGAAATACCCAAATATACATGGTGGGGTTAATACATAAATTTCATACACAATAGGAACACAAAAATACAGTTGAAATTTCATAGTGATCCAAGTCATCAGGCACACATCTTGGTAATTGAATACTCTACGGGGACACAAACTAGATATATAACAAATGAGTAAGGACCTGTGCATACCTGAAAAGATCACAACCCCTCTCCAAGATATATCCAGTAAACATAATCACCTTCAACCTGAAAGCAATAGTAATGAATAATTAAATTGTTTCCAAGAGCATGATAGATTAAAACATATGCAACCAATAATTAATCATTAATCATTTTGGAAGTTCATCTCATAAGGTACACTACAACCCTAAAAGCGAAGTTTTAAGAAGAAAATGACAAAATTCTGGAGCCACTCAGAATTCATCATTTGGGTGAGAAAAAGAGGTAAATAACACATTCTTAATAAGCAAACCCTTCAGCCAAACATGATTCCAGTAATGACAACAATATTTAGGTTAAAGAGAAAATACCCTTAGTAGGGAACAAGCAAGCAAACTAAAACTCCAAATCTATGATTGTACAGTAATATAAGACCTACACTGACCATGGTTAAGCATGTTATTTTTTGGTTTGGTAGTGATTAGCTTTGTCGGGTGGAAGAAGAAATTTACCTGATCGGAGATGGAGCCGGACAAGATGGCACTACACCAAAACAGACTTTTAGCGGCGTTTTTAGTGGCGTTTTAAAAGAAAACGCCGCTAATATTACACATTAGCGGCGTTTGAAGGAAAACGCCGCAAAAAAATGAGCAATAGCGGCGTTTACTTCGAAAACGCCACTAAAAAGGATAAATAGCGGCGTTTTTTAGTAAAACGCCGCTAAAAGTCTGGGCTTTAGCGGCGCTTTTGGAGAAACGCCGCTAAAAGTCTGGACTTTAGCGGTGCTTTTGGACAAACGCCGCTAAAAGTCTGGGCTTTAGCGGCGCTTTTGGACAAACGCCGCTAAAAGTCTGGGCTTTAGCGGCGCTTTTGGAGAAACGCCGCTAAAAGTCTGGGCTTTAGCGGCGCTTTTGGACAAACGCCGCTAAAAGTCTAGGCTTTAGTGGCGCTTTTATAAAAACGCCGCTAAAGTCTGGGCTTTAGCGGCGTTTTTGTAAAAACGCCGCAAATAATTTTAAAGTTTTTTTGGATATATGAATGATTGTTTTTAAATTTATATATTACATAATTTCTTATATAATTGTAAAAGAGATAACATTAATTTTAATACATTAAAATTATGATTCTAGTTTAAATTATTTAAGAGAAAAATATTTGTTAAAAATATTTGTGGTTTAAGGTTTAAGGGGGACGTGTTAGGGTTTAATGGGTTTAAATGTAAATGGTTAAGGGTTTGGGGTTTGGGATTAGGGTTTTATAGTTTATGATTTAGGGTTTATGGGATAGAGATAGGAGGATTTAGGTTAATTAGTGTATTTTAATTTATATATTAAATAATTTCTTATATAATCGTAAAATAGATAGTATTAATTAAAAATATTGAATTAATTCTCATGATAATTTGGGGTTTATGGTTTAATTTAGGGCATATAGTTTATGGATTAATCTTTATAGTTTTAGGGCATATAGTTTATGTTTTAGGGTTTGAGGTTTAAGATTTAAAATTAAGGGTTAGGGTAGGGTTTAGGCTGGGTTTATTGTTTAGTTTTTATTATTTTAGAGTTATAGGTTTTGGATTTAGTGCTTAAACCATATCGAATAATAACTATTTATTTTCTTTATTATAACTTCATATTGCTATAGTAAATGTATAACTAATTTGTATACCCATATGACATACAGGCTAATAGTGTTTGTCATTTTATAATTAAGTAGCGTCTATGATTCATGGCTTATATGGTTTAAGGTTTGTAAGTTAGTGTTCGGGGTTTGGATTTGGGGGTTGAGATTTGGGGTTTGGGGTTTAAGGTTTAATTTTTAGGGTTTAGGGATAAATATAGTGAACTACTTGTGTATCTTGGATTTTTTTATAATACAAATCTAAATAAGATAAATATAAATTTATTTTAAAAAATATAAATCAAAATGGGTAAAATCCCAAAAGCATACATGATCAACAATGGTTTAATGTGCAATTGATCTAGTTCTTGTAAATTATTAACACAATTATTGATATAACATCATTTTATATTTATATATTGCATAATATTTATATTTTTCAACATATAAATATATATGATGTATTTACTTTTTAAAATTGTGTATGATTAAATCAAATTAAAAAGTTTCAACTATACATTTAAACCAGAAATAGAATTTCATGTCTACAATTACACATTAAACCGAAATTCATATATATATATATATATATAATTCTGAGATGTATCGCTATCAAAATTTAGGTGTATACATATAATTAAATGTTATTTTTTATATGTTAATTTAAAAATTATAAAAATATTGAAAAAATTTTAAAATGTTAAAAATAAAAAATTATAAAATTTAAAATTAAAACTTTAAATTTTAATATTAGTCAATATTTCAGTTAAAAAGATTAATATTCAAAATTTAAAAAAATTCCAAAAAAATGTTTTTAAAAAGAAAAAAATATATTAAAAAAGGAAAAAAAATTGAAATTGAGAAACAATGGCGTTTTGGTAAAATATTTCCACCAAATTAGTGGCGTTTTTATTAAAATGTCGCAAAAAATATGCTATAGTGGCGTTTTTTTGTAAAAAACGCCACAAATATTTGAATTCAAACGTCGCCGTTTTAAGATTTTTTTTTTTTGCTGTGCTAGTGGCGCTACTGATAAACGCCACAAATTGAACTAGCCACTGCCCCTTTATTTTCTTTCCCTCCTCAACCGACTCACCCATTTCTAATCCCTAACTCCTCATTTCTAATCCCCGATTTCTTCCGCCATTGTCACCCTGTTCTCCCACTCCTCCCCATTTTACTCCGGATGATTTCTCTCAATTCCCTCTTCCCCATTTTACTCTCGCTCCTCCCTTACCAAATCCTACCTCTAATCCTAATTTCCATCCAATCCCAACCCTAAACCCGAATGCCGCTCCTCCTCTCAATGCTCATCTTTTCCTTTCCAACCCCCAAAAAACGACGACACGACCGACCTTAACGCAGTGGATCTGTGCTTCACTCTTGCTCTTCTCCTTCATCTTCCTTCTTTCTTTTCTTCATGAACTCTTGATTCCTCTTTCTCAGCCTTTTGAGGTGAGTTCTTACGGGGTTTTGATTTAGTTTTTACTCTTTATTTCTCGCTCGCTTTAATACTGCTTTCTTTTAGCATATTCGGTTGTTGTTTAGTTGGTGCATGGAGCTTGTTTACTCGTTTCGACTTCTTCCGATTTTTTACTACCTGCTCTGCTTGAGTTGTTTATGAATTATGATTCTCTAATTTTGCTTACGAAACAGTACAATCCATTTTATTAGTAGCGATGAAATATAAAATAAGGGAAAGGATGAGTGAGTAGTCTTTTTTGTACTGTTCTTTTTCTTCTTTATTTGAAAAGGACAGATTCGGTTCATGGAATGAACTCCAGAATCCAAACGTACTTCTTTTTCTTTTGTTTTTTAATTTTGATTTCTAATTCCTTTGAATTTGTTTTGAAACCTAATGGATATTATGTTTGATGGTGTTTGCTGAATTTTTCATTTGTTGCACTTGCAGTGATCTTACAGATTATTGAGGAAAATAAACCCCTTTTCGCATTTGGTACTTAATGTTTTTCGGTTTCTTTCCAGGTCATGACTCTTAATCTTGAAATTGTTCGAGCACTAACCAGAGGTATCGATCTCTAATTTGTTAAGACTAACAGATGTAGCTGACAATATTCATTCAATGTGCTAGATCTATTTGTGTTCCGTGTTGCTGCTTCAATTGTGAGATTAGCCTTGATTATTTCTAATTTTCAAAATAGAACTTATTGCAATGCGTTCGAGTTTACACATAAAATGTTAGATTTTGTCTTAAGAATGCCAGAATTGCAGGAAACACAGACTGTTAATTTGTTCAAGTTATCATTTTTATTGTGCAACTTTTGTTGAATATTCGATGCGTACGGGGATCATCGTAGAGAATAGACAAATGTATATAGACTAAAATATTCAACAAACTTCTATGTTAGTTTTTGTATCACACTTCTTTTGTGAGCTGAAATTTCTGCCTTTGAATGCTTGCAATTTTCTGCTTTTTTGGCCTCATTTTCTGCACTCTGTTTCTCAAAACGATCAAGATATTGACTCAGGCTTTATCCCTATAAGTTTGTTCGAATTCCATAATTTGTTGATAGAGTAGGTTCAATATCTGACAATGCAGCATCTATCGAATTATGACCTTGTTGTACGTTTCCTATAAATTGTCTAATATCGTTTTATTTTATTATGTTTTTATAGGTTTTACACGGAGATGCAATACTTGATGACCGTCTGGTATGTTATCGTGTTTCTGTGCTTCTATCACACCATGAGCTTTTTCCTCGTTAGATATATATATTGCTGCATTGCCTGTGTCATGCTGTGCTCAGTTTTAGTTACTAACAAATGCTGATATTGTATTGATTTAAATCACATATATCTTTTATCTCTTTGGGATATAATAAAACTATTCCTATGCGCATGTGAATAAAAAATTTCCACAGAGAAACAGGGGAAAAAGGAACATGATTCCCATTAATTTAACTATTACTAAATTCGATTAAGCACAAGCTGTAATAAAATCTGCACATAAAGAATGGTATTCCCTTGCTTTTTGATAAATTCATCCAATGCTAGTAACACATGATGTTGCTTTAGGTATCACTTCTAGCCGTGGCTTCAACCATAACTGTAGCAATAACATAATTGTAGATAATTCTTTAATTTACACCAATTTTAGATTTATTTTTTATTGAAAAGATCCAGTTATATTTATATGCTTTTATAATTTTTTTTATGTGATTAAGATTTTAATCCACCCAATTCAACTTTGGCAATTTTTTTTATTTAGTTAGAAATGATTTTTAATTATAATTATAACAATAATTTAATTTTTTAATATATTTCAGGGTACATAGATAGTCGCCCAAGTACAAAAAAAAAAAAATCATTTTAGGCACTCACAATAGAAGGTTTACAATTTAAGCAACAAACCACAAACAGACAATTAAAAAAGCGGTATAATAATAAATTTAACCATCAAATTTTACATATTATATCAATTTAGTCATAATTTTTAAAAAATTAACCCTTAAAATTTATAAATATTTTTAATTTTATCTTTAACTCTAAAAAAATTAACTCCATCCATGTGTCCTTCATCGTTAATTTTCATTTATCGTGCAATAGTTGATGTGCGTATCTCTATTATTCAAAGAATAGAGATTTTTTATTTATTTATTTAGCATTAGTTTGCAGTTGTTCTAAAATTTTTGCATGGAACTCTTAAATCTGTTGTTTGCATTGATAAATAGAATGCAGTATTAGAAAATTGGTTATAGTGTCTTACCTGCTTGTATATTATGCAAATTGGTTTCTTTTGAAATTACTAGCTTTGCTTAATGTATCTTTTTGAATTTGTGATAGATTTTCAGTGGAAATTTATTGATATTCTTTGTTACTTACTGTTCTGGCTTGCTGTTGGTACATTTTTAATTTGTAATAAAATTTCAGTGGGAAAATTTTGCAGATGTTTATCACATGCTTGTGTATCCACACCCTTCTTATAAACTTAGGAATTTGTTGGATTTTCGGCTCTTTAGAGATTAGTGTTGCAGCAGAGCAGATCCATGGCCTTTGAGCAATATTATGGTTGATTATTTGTTGAATTGCCTTGTGTAATTTGATAAAACTAAAATTGCCTTGTAATCTAGCTGAACCTTTTACACACTAAAAGGTAATGACACTTATATTATAATTGGGTTTATGATTGAATTGGTTTATATTAACACATGTAATTGGATCTTTTTCTTTTCCAAATGAAAAGCTGGTTAAAGAAGTTATATTCCTTTTATAACAAGTTTTTGGGTGTGTTATGCAATTGCTTTGTGGCAAGAGCTAATGCTATAAGATATATATTTTGTTTAAATTTCTTAGTGTTGATGATTCAAATTAGGTGACTGCTGTGTTTTGGGCTTCTCTCTTTAATCTCTTTCCAAACCCTAATAGGAGTGGGTGATGATGAGCTGTTTGCATTTGGATGTCACACTGTACTTCATAATTTTTATTTTCTTTATTTAGCTATGTGTTCTTTGTTGTTAACTACATTTTTAATTAATTTGTAATTTAGCTTTGAACATATTATCATTTTAATTTATGCATTATAGGATAAATCGGTCAATTCTCTCAAGTCTCTACCAAACAATTTCTTTTTGGTTCTGCCCTTTCCATATATTTTGCCTCTGGATATAGTTTCTATTTGCTAAAAGAGCTCTCATCCCGGAACATGCCAAATTGCTTAGGTTTTTTTTCTTTTATTTCCAGTTTTAATTTTACTTGTAAACTTCAGATTCATCAGAAACCATAATTGATACTTATCACAAATTGTGCTCTTTGTGCAGTTTGACCAGAGACAGAAGGCCATGGGCCTTCCAACCAGTGATGAGCTTCAGAAGCAGGAAATTCTAAAGAAATTCATGTCCGAGGTAAACTATTATCTTCCAAAACTCGTTCATCCAAGATACACTATGGGTTACTCTTTTTTCTTCCTCCCAACTTTTTTGATCCCCATATGGAGCTTTAGCTGATAATAATAAAATTTGCTATTCATAAATTTTTCCTCAAGAAGAATGGACTCCAAATTAACCTGCCTTCGTTATTCATTAATTATTTATTGATCTTGTTTGAGCTGTGATTTTGAAGGTTTTAGAATCTTGTTACTTAAACGGAATAGGATAAATACAAATACAATTGGAGCTAAACTTAGAGATTTTACGAGAAGTGATAGAATAATTGGGGATACTGGCATTTCTTCTCCATTTCCCTGATATTTTGCGGTTAGTATATATATCCTGTATAAGGGAGAAAAGATATTTCTCTTCGTAAATATAAAAAAAAAATTAAAGTAAAGAAACTTGATTGGATAAAAATGAAGCATAATGACATATTTGCAGCGTGCATTTTTTGAATTTAAGCGCCATCCTGTAGATGTATCATTCGTTAATCTGTTTGCTATGATGCTAATCTACATGACTTCTTTTTTTCCTTCGCATTCACTTTATCTTGCCTATTCTCTTATGTCAGCATGCATTTTATGAAATTGCCTATTCTCTGGTGGATTTCTGATTTCTAAACTATAAAATTGGCTGCAGGAGGTCAATGGAATCAAGGTTCTTCAACTGGAAACTGCAGCTGGTGCAGCAATTAGGGTATAAAATTGTATCAATTAGGGTTATGATGTATTAAAATATAAAAAGATCTGTCTAACAATGTATCAAATTATATATTTTTAAATTGGATTTGTGGCGTTTTTATAGTTTTTTTTTTTTTTTTTTTTTGGAATTTTAGCGGCGTTTTTGGTAAAAGCGCCGCTAAAAGTATAATATTTTAATTTTTTTATTTTAGGACTTTTAGCGGCGTTTTTGGTCAAAGTGCCGCTAAAAGTATAATATTTTAATTTTTTTATTTTCGTGATTTTTAGCGGCGTTCTTGGAAAAGCACTGCTAAAGACCATGATTTTTAGCGGCGTTTCTTGGAAAAGCGCCGCTAAGACCATGATTTTTAGCGGCGTTTCTTGGAAAAGCGCCGCTAAAGACCATGATTTTTAGCGGCGTTTTTTGGGAAAGCGCCGCTAAAGACCATGACTTTTAGCGGCGTTTGTGATAAAAACGCCGCTAAAAGTCATGATCTTTAGCGGCGTTTTTTCCACATAAACGCCGCAAAATTTTGCGGCGGTTGTAATAGCGGCGTTTTTGTGGCGCTTACAAAAGCGCCGCAAACACTTTTAGTGGCGCTTATAAACGCCGCTAAAGGCCAAAAAAAACGCCGCTAAAAATCTATTTTGCTGTAGTGAGTCCATACCACATTGATATCTCAAACTCCCTTTATAAATACATAACTCCTACTACACGACAAGTTCAACTCCACATTATTAACTATAAGCATACAAAACATCACAGAAATATAAAACATACCACTTGTAGAAAATACTTGTAACACCCCCAAACCCGGCCCACAAGCCAGACCGGACTGGTATGTCACGGAATAAAGAAGTTTGAAAGGTTTGGATTAATCGTAGAAAATTTAAAATTTGCTAAGGGTATAAAAACGTATTCGTTAAAACTCAGGTGGGTGGATTTGGTAAATCCGATAGAGTTGAAAATCCTTTATTCCTTTAAAACCATTTGGTCATTTAAATTTTTAGAAACAATAGGGTGATCAATAGTTTTTTTTTTTTTTTTTTGAAACTTTCGTTACCCGATGGTAGCATTTTTGAAAACGCGTACAATGTACTTATTTTTCGAAAACGTTACTTTTAACTGATTTGCATAACCATTCGTAAGTTTATCAGTTATAAAGTAAGTAAAAACAACTACCTAACTATCCAAAATAATAATAAGCGGCCATATTACAACCCAATCGAATTGTAGTAAATGATTAAACTTAAAACGGGGCAAAATAAAGTTTCAAGTCCACAAAACCAACATGGCCGCCTCGAGCTCTCCTCGGCTCCGCATCCGTGCTCTACTCACCTGCAAGATGATATGGGAAGGGGTGAGTCACCAAGACTCAGTGTATAAATCCCCGACCCGAAAATAACACTCATACACAAGATATTAGTATGACATGCAATTATGCAACCCAACCTACCATCCATGCTCCTTTTCTACCCCGTTGGTACCAAACCACTGGTGGTGCCAAACCACTGGTGACTTATAGTCACAATATCCGTCAATACGTGGTGCCAAACCACTGGTGGTGCCAAACCACTGGTGACTTATAGTCACAATATCCGTCAATACGTGTGTGCCAAACCACTGGTGGTGCCAAACCACTGGTGACCCGAAGTCACAATCAAATGATGGGGCCAACCCATCGCGTGATACCAAATCACTGGCGTCGATCCCGTATCTCAAATGTGGGGCCAACCCACGGTGGTACTAAGCCACAGGGACGAGACGCTATGAGGTGCCAAACCTCTGGAGGTACCAAACCTCTGGTGACCGTAGTCCAATGGTTACCAAAACACTGGTGTCCGTCGACACGAATATTACTCCCTCTCATCAATCCCACCATCATCATGCTCATATCACAAGTATCAAGATCCATATCATGCAATCGTATATAGCATAGCATTTCGCAGCATATGATGGCATATACAACATATATCGTAAATCGAGTAATAGGGGACTTACCCGAAAACCAAGCTTATGCCTACTAGGCAAAATTTCCACATGAGAGGTTATTAATATTATCATAATAATTATTACTAATAAAGTGTGTAAGAGCTTACACACCTAATTAATCGAAGGTCTACAAGAAATCCCGGATCTACGTGATATTTAAAGTCCCGAACTTGTCCTCGTATAGCTCCTATTATTTGGCCATCACGGGTTAGCATTTAGGGGTCTTATCGATTAATTAACAAGTCCAAGGTTATTGGTCATAACATAATAAAACAGGGCCTTAGGCCGAACCTTTTTAATACGAACTAATATGACTTGAAATCTTGAAAGCTTCTGGTTTCATAGCCGATTTATCCTCCTAAAATCATAGTGCACAAATTGGTCAAACATAGATACTAAAATGGCTCTTGGTCGAATGTCAATAATCCTCACACCTTGTCTACCGAAGCTTTAAAATTCCCCTTTATGCTTTGGTAGTCAAAACCCTTGAAGAACGAGACCCGAATGACTCCTTCAAGATCCTTTAGTTTCGGCTACCTTCAAAGGAGACACTTAGTATTATATACAGGCATTTGGCCAACCTTTAGAAGTGCATGAACTCATGCTTTCGGTCCCATCAAAGAAAGATAAGGAACCGAAGTTAGAAGGAAATACTTACCAACCTTCGAAGATACGTCTCCCCTCGTGGATTCGGCCTATGCTCTAGTGGTAAGTAGCATTCGGCTAGGACTACAATGCACAAAGGAAAGCAAATTCGACAAGGTTAAAAAAAAAGTTTAGTTATTTGGTCAACAACAATGGAAGGAAACAAAAGAACTAGGAGTTAGCCGAAACACTCCCCCCCTAGAGCCTCTTCAAAAACCGAAACCCCAAGCCCCCTGGAGTCTCCCATTTTAGGCCAAAGTCTAAAAACTCACGGCCACAAGAGTTGGTTGCTCTTACCTCGACGATTTCTTCACCTAGTTGATCACAAAGTTCGGCCAAGTCTTGTAG